>OV702291.1:566123981-567373981 GCA_916181665.1 Avena sativa
GATCTAGTGCGCATGCGCGCAAGGAGATTGAGGTCAATCTTCTCATACCACGTAAGCACGTAGTGGAGAATGATCTCAGCTCCGGCGTGCCCAGCAGATTCTCTCCAAAGATCGAGCTGAGTCTCGCATTCCATAAGCCTAGCAAAAAGAACAGACATATTCTCCAGAGTATCTTCCTCAGGACAAAAGGCCTTGAAGATCCGGATTACTACGTCCAAGATGTCCTTGCCATAGTTCCTCACAAGTTCGACACGAGAGGACAAGCTGACCAGCAAGTCCTCCAGGTCATATGGAATTTCTCCAGCACCAGGGACAATTGGGGTACCCCTCTTCTAGCGGAACTTGGCAACAGCTTTGGATGCGATGACTTCGCTCTCTAGGAATTTGTCTGAAACAATAAGACATGTGGAGTAAGTAAACGAATCAAACCCGGAAAGGTCAGTGTGTGTTGAAGGAAAAGAACTTACCAGCAATATGGATGTGGATCCGGGTCAGCTCCTTGGTGCACTTGTCACGCCTCTCCCGGAGTTGAACAAGCTCAGCGTTCGCCGACTCAAGTTTAGAGTCGTCCTCCTTAAGAAGTTCTTGATCCTTGGCAATCTGGCGGTTGAGGCGCTCGTGCTCTTCAGTGAAGTCCTGGCCAGCTTTTTGCAGTTCGGATTGGTGCTGCGCTTTCAATTTCTTCATGTCTACCTTGAGCTTGGCAATCTCATCATCCTTGGTTCGGAGGAGGGCAAGCTCATCATCTTTCTTTTTAAGTTCAGCCTGATGCTTCCCTGCTTGTTCGAGAAAATGCAGCATCATATCAGGCACGGGCACACTACCTTCAAGAGATGCTGAAATAGTTTGTTGACCTGGCAAAGCCGAGGTATGAATGTTTGCCGAGCCAGGGAGAAAAGGAGATAGAAAGCATAGCAAGGCTGAGCCAAAACGACTTACCCTTGATCTGGTCCAGGTTTTTCCTCATGATGGTGTTCTCAGCTTCCACCTCAGCTGCGAAATCCGAATGACGGATTAGTTCGGCGGAAAAAGAGGAAGAAAAAATGGAAAAACGCCATGGAAGAAACTTACCCCTTTTATCATGTTCGGCGATGAGCACAATATGCTTCGCACGCAGCATTTTGTGAGTGTCCAGGAGACGCTGAAACTCAGCACTGCGGCGATTTGTGGTCACCTGAAAGAAGTACAAAGAGATAGCTTAGTCTTGTGCATATTCGAAGTGTACAAAATCCGGGCCAAGTGGAACTTAACCCGGCTCTAGGTGTGTGCATATTCGAAGTGTACAAAATCCGGGCCAAGTGGAACTTAACCCGGCTCTAGGTGTGTGCACATTCGAAGTGTACAAAATCCGGGCCAAGTGGAACTTAACCCGGCTCTAGGTGTGTGCATATTCGATGTACAAAATCCGGGCCAAGTGGAACTTAACCCGGCTCTAGGTGTGCGCATATTCGAAGTGTACAAGATCTGGGCCAAGTGGAACTTAACCCGGCTCTAGGTGTGTGCATATTCGAAGTGTACAAGATCCGGGCCAAGTGGAACTTAACCCGGCTCTAGGTGTGTGCATATTCGAAGTGTACAAGATCCGGGCCAAGTGGAACTTAACCCGGCTCTAGGTGTGCGCATATTCAAAGTGTACAAGATCCGGGCCAAGTGGAACTTAACCCGGCTCTAGGTGTGTGCATATTCGAAGTTATGAATTAGCTACGTTAGTTTTCTAAGGAGCATCCGGCCGAGTAACAAGTTACTCCCCCGGAGGCTCGGGGACTAATGGTTATATCACTAATATCTGCAACATGCTAAGGAAAAGGTGAAGTAACGTACCTCCAGCATCCGACCCACAAGGTTAATTGCCTTGGCAGCTATATTCATCTGCGTAGCAAATTCGGCAAGACCGAACTTCTTCGGGAGATCGTGGTTGTGGACGAACTCCGCCTTGTTCCAGTTATTCACAAACTCAATCAAGGTCGGAGGGTATCGTTCGCCGCTCAGCATGTGGGGGGCAACTAGACCCTTGGCATGTGCTTCCCTCCTCTCAACCTGGGCAAGATCAGGGATGGTGTGCAAAACAAGTTGCGTGTCAGCTGGCTCGGCAGGGGCGTCCTTCGGTGGTGGTGGCTTCTTCGAAAGCATGGACGCGAGTGTGCGCTATCCAGCCTCGATGGACGTTGTCCTAGTGGCATCAGGAGCCTTTTTGCCCATAGGTTGCCGCTGAGAAGTGGAAGTTGTTGCAGCGGATTTGCCCTTGGGAGCTACCTTGGCGCTAACCTTGGTGCTACTGGTATCTTCTCGCCGAGCCTTGGAAGACTCGGACGAGGCGGAGGGGCTTGATGTTGCTGCTATTGCTTTTCCTGTTGCTGCTGGGGCTGGAGTTGGTGCTGGTGCTGGTGATGTTTTCTGCTTCGGTGGAGGTGCTGAAGGAACCCTGGTGATAGCTGGTTGCGGCGGAGCCGAAGTTGTGGTTGCTGCTGCCTCAGCAGAGCCAGTCTCCCCTGCTCCGAGGTTGCTCTCCTCTTGACGAGTTGGGCTGGAACCCGGAGCAACTACTGAGCCCTCCAGAATGGGGCTCAGCGGGTGTGAGTCGTCGCCACGAGGGGGAGAAGGGCTGTGTCGGAGCGGCGAGGCAATGCCGGATCCACTCTCTGGGACCTCCACTGCGGCCCTGCCGAATCAAATAATGTATGATGAGAAACTATAAAGGAAGGGCAAGTGAATAAGCAAAGGGAGAAATGACTTACTCATCCAAAGTCAGGGGCTCCTTCGGCTTGCGAGCTCTCCGGGCCACAGCCTTATTCGTGGCCTTGGTGGCGGCTTTGTCCGCGGACTTCTTTCGCTTCTTGGCTGGCTGAGAAGGTCCGGAAGATGAAGCAGATGCGGCTCCCCTTTTCTTCTTCGGCGCGACCGGGACAGGCTCACCCACGGCAAGGGGAGGGTCTTCATGGATCTGCCCACCGGGGTTAGCTGATGTCGGAAAAGCATAAGAAAGGGGGATAGCGTCAAATGCTTCCATCACCTCAACATCCCAGTCATCTTGATCATCGGGCCAATCTCTAATGGAAGAGAGTTTACCGGTGGGTCGCTTGGTCGCATTGGCCATCGGAAGGAACATCTCCTGATCCGGTTCCTCCTCGTCCAAGGTATCCCGGACAGGCGCCCATTTGAGAGAAGGCTCGGTGCCATCCTCAATAGTTTGCTGAAGGAATTGCTAAGGGAAAGAAAAGACAGCAGGGTTAAACATACAACAAAGACCGGCATATGATTTAATTCAGAGAGAGTTTGCGGCACGAAACTTACCACGGGGGGAAGCCTATCTCGGCAATAGTGTTCAATTCCCCACGTCCACTCAGAAGAAAAGTCCTTCTTAGTGGTGAAGAGGGACTTGACCCGGCGAAAGATCTCGCTGTTGCTCAACTCAAAAGAGGAGGTCCGGTTGGGGTCACGGCCCCAGCTCATATGATAGACTTTGTGCGTGCATTTCTGGATGGGGGAGATCCAGTTGCGGACGAATGTGATCATGGCATCCTCATTGCGCAATCCGAGATCCTTCAGCTCCTGGAACCTCTTGTTAACCTGGTTCGCCAGGACAGTGGGCTTCTTGGGGACTACGTCCCACAGATCCATATTGGGAGGACCCGGAGCATAAGGGCGCAGCCGGATCTGATCCTCAGTCGTGCTGTTCCGGACGTAGAAGAAAGTCCGGGCCCATCCCTTACAGGAGTCAAGCCCTGTGACTCGGGGGAATATTGACTGCTTCCGGGGAGAGATTGACGCAGCGCCGAACTACGTAAGCTGCTTGTCCTCCGGGTCAAGCTGAATGTTTGGAATCACGTTCCGCCGGAGGCCAAAGAACCGGATCTAGAGCTCCTTCATGGGCCATAGTCCGGCATAACCCTCAATGGTGGAGGCAAAGGCAGAGAGAGACGTGATGGCATTCGCCGGAAGGTGGTGCGGCTGGAGCTCATACTATTGAGCCAGTCATGGAAAAAATCGCTAACTGGCAGACCAAAACCCCGCTGGAAGTGGGACAGAAACACCACATAATCACCCGGATTGGGTGAGGGGGCAAGCTCGGAGGCAGCAAAGTGTGCAGTGACTCCCTCCGGGATGCGCCTAGTGCGGTAAAGCCAATCCAGGTCATCCTGGCAAACCCAGGAGCCTACCCACGCGCCGCGGTCTGCGGTCGCCGCATCTTCCTCCATCTCCTGCTCGGCGACGGCGAGCTCCTCCTCTGTCATGTCCAGATCACTGCCCTTGCTGGCGCTGGCGGCGGGTGGGTGACAGAGGCTTGGACAGGCGAGGACCCGTGGCGGAGAAGATGCGCAGAAGTGTCGGCGGTGCTAGTGCGCGTGGAAGCAGTGCAGCGGCGGCGCAGCAGCTCAGGTGCGGTGGCGGCGGCGCTGTCACTGGAGAAGAAGAGGAAGAAGTAGAGGCAGAGGGGCACGGAAACGGGGAAAGACCCCAGGGGGCACACCCCTCACCTATTTAACCGCTCCCTCGAGGGGGTAGTGGGATCGCATTATGCGGGCGGGCCACACGTTGTGGCCGTGTACAAACCGGATTAACCAACCAGCAGCGAGCCACACGAAGGGCCACAGGGCGCAGCGGATCCCGTGACGTGACATTATGGTGAAGTTAACGAGGAGGCAGGCACGACGCAACGTGGGCAACAGTAACTTCTGACAATTACTGCGGCGGTTACTGTTGTTGGCCCTTAAAAAGAGGCAAACATGATGATTAGCCTCCACGTGGGGAAGCGTACAAGAGAAGGAAGAGTGATCCGGATGAGTATGAGGTGACCCGGCCAGCGAGTGAAAACTCGAAATGTGCCAAGGGAAAGTAAAACTGGAAGATCCGGACTATGAGATAACTCGGAAAGAAAACCAGAGGCTTGATAAAATTGAACCTGCTATGGCCTTAGCGGCTAAGGCAGCTAAGACCGCACCAGCTTCGGGGACTAATGTTGGGGGGATAGCCCGGGTAGGGTCACGCCAAGGTATAAAGGCCGAGTTAGCCGAGGTACGGCAAGGTCAAAGCGAATGCTGGCCGAGTCACCTCAAGACAGGCCGAATCACGGAGTAACCCGGACTAGGGGATGTCCACCTAACTGGGTCTCAGCCGACTTATATCGTAAGTCGGTGAGATGAATCTAACTTGTATGCAGGAACAGGTGTGGCCGGATCAACTATGTACGATCCGGGTCATATCAAGCTTGTAGGAGAAGGAAGGTATCTTGCTGGTCAAAGGTGACCACTGTACGCAGAGCGTAAGCGAAGCGGACAGAGTCAGGACCACCGAGGCGTGGCCGACAAAGGTGACGATGCCAACGTCGGCTGACGCGGTCGCCGTAAAGGCTCACGTAGCCTCTGCATGGATGACGCGGGGGAAAAGTGACCCGGTCGGCTTATTATTTTGGGAAGAGGCATATTCCCTAGAATATGCCTTCACGTATGCCCTAATTAGAGACCTAGCCACCCCTATATAAGGAGGGCTAGGGCCTTTGTAGAAAGGGTTGAGTTTTACTGGGTTGATCTCTAGTTGGTTAGATTTTACTTGGTTCCAGAGGGCTAGCTAGTGGCGAGGGTAAGAGAGCTCCTTGTTCCTCCTCTCTCCAATACATCTCAAGGAACACTATCTCCAATACATCTCCAATCCAAAGCTTCTGTGTGTGGAATCACCACACTATCCCTCCCTGGATTCCCCTAGTGCATTTAGTCCCCACCTTTATCCTATCCATGGCATCTACCGTGACACCACCACGACATGAGTGGAAAATTAATGGGAGAAAGTGGACATGGATTTTTGTGAGTGGAGTGTCCACCCACATGAATGAGGGAAGAGGTGGGGGCACCCCCTTGGCCACCGTCCATGGGAAGGGGCTTCCCCCTCCCCCTATAAAAGGAGGTGGTGGAGACCCCTCCCTCACACACATCTCCACTCCTTCTCATATGCCCTTTGGTTGGCATCTTCCTCCCCTTGCTAGCTTGTCCATTGCCATTTGCACGGTGCTTAGGAGAAGCCCTACTAAATACCTTCTGGACCACCATGAATATTATGTCGTAATGCTACTAGAGTTCCCGAGGATCCACTACTTCTGCTGCCCGACTAGAGTAAGGGATGGAGGTCGTCGGCATGCCAAACGTGTGACTGATTACAGAGGCGCTGCCCCTTTGTGGTGCTGATCATCTTTGTGTTCTTTAGGATGGTAATATACATTCTACACCAGCCACATTTGTTTGCGAGAATATTAACCCGCTTACGGTCTTCAAGAGTGAGTGACGAGGTGTAACCTCGGCAATCCCATGATTATGGACTTCGGGTTTTGAGGGAAAGAGAATGCTAGGGATTTTGTTGGCTAATCAGACAAACAAGGGAGTCGAAGTCGTCTAATTATTGGTGGACGATGAGGTTACAGATTGCTTAGGAGTTTTCTAGTACCTCTCCGCTGGCTCCTCCTAGCCTATGTATAATAGGTTGGGTCCTGAAGCTGTATACGGACAGGTTACAGACTTACGATTACAACACCAATACAATGTTGGTTTATATTTCCTTATCTAGCAAAACTATGAATTCCATCGGATGCTTCCTAGGCCTTCTTCTTTGGTCTTCATGGGTCGTGACCCTTCATGCAGCTAGGGTAACCAAATACAAGTACCCGAGTAATCATACCCATGTCAGTAGCCCCCGAGACTCCATCTGACTCATAGATTCGGTTTGAGTCTCAAAGATATTTTTAGTATTTATGATCCAAAGTTTTGCGAGATATTTTTTATTTCTATTTTTAACTTGTAGGGATTTGATACAACAGGCCTGATGCATCCAACGGATCGGGAATCAGTTAACTACTTCTAGGCAAAAACACTGCAGACCTACATCAAATTCAATTCCCGAGGCTTGAACTCGGAAATTTACTTGCGTAATTTTGTTTGAGCCATTGAGATCTTGTCGAATACTGAATCCCAGTTCTATTATATCTGGTATCCAACGTGTTCGTTAGGATTTTTCATCGTATCGTTGATACGGATAATTTACTGGTAGAGCCCATTCATGTGCGGTTACTAGACGCACAGGATAAGTCCAGGGGTCTTGCCTTCATGTCATGGACACGCTATTTAGAGTTTTTATCGCGTCAGGTGCGATTCAAGATTTTTTATGATTTTATCGACTACCTTGTTTGGCTGCTAGAATTGCTGAAGTCATCAAAATTTTATTTTTCGGATGATGTGTATAATCATTCCCAATGGAAGTAACCGTTTTAGGATACACTGATGTAATACTCATAGGTTCTTTTTATTTGTTTTTCATTTTTGTCAGAATTTTTATCGGGTGTGTTTTCAGCACACGAGGAGAATTTTTCTTCGGGTCATATTCGGACCTTAGAGTGCAAAGTTTTCTATCGGGTGCACGACAGCTGTCCCGATGGGAGTAACCCCCGAGGCTATGTTCGGATGCCTGCATCAGGACATAGGCTCATATTTTTGTTAATTTAACCAAAGCAATGTATGCAAAGTTGCTAAATATTTTGCTTGCGATAATAAACTTTTAATAAATCCCCCAACTATGGGCGAAGAGATAATGTAGAAGAGAAATCTGAGTTTGGGGAACATATCTTTTAATTAAAGCCTGAAGACGAAGATACATGTTTGGTGTACTTGCCTGGATGTTCGGCTTTATTAAATAGTACTATGGCTAAGAAGCTGTGTTGTAGGCCGTATATAATTTTAATTGTAAGAAAAGTAAAATCTAAGCGTAAAACCGCCATAGTTGTGCCACGTTCCAGGAAATGGAGTATCTGACTCCTGTCTTCTTATCTTGAAGTCGGTATGATCCACCAGGGATTACTTCTGTAACGATGTAAGGCCCTTCCCATGGTGACTCCAGTTTACGGTGACCATCTTGCTTGAGGCGATGAACTAGGTCCCCTACGACGAATGACCAAGGACGCAATCATCGGCTGTGGTAGTTGCATAAATTCTGCTGATATACGGTAGCCATTCGTAGGGCAACATTGCGAGCTTCATCAAGTGAGTCAACGTCATCTTCGAGTTCTTACTTGGATGCTTCCTCGTCATCTTCAGTGACCCACGGAGACTCATGAGTTACTTCGACTAGAAGCATAGCTTCAGCACTGTGGACCAGAAAGAATGGTGTTTCTTGCATCGAATTATTTGGAGTGGTAAGTAGGCTCCACAAAACAGAGGGTAACTCATCAACCCACGCCCCTTTTTATTTGTCGAGCGGTGAAGCAGTCTTTTCTTAATACCAGCGGTTACGAGGACATTGGCTTTTTCCACTTAACAGTTGGTTTGCGGGTGTTCAACGGAGGCATATCTTAATTTTATGCCCATGTTCTTGCAGTACTCCTTAAACTCATTGGAGGTGAAGTTACTACCGTCGTCGGTGATGCTGTTGTTTGGTACGCCAAATCGAAACACTATTGATTTGAAGAAATTCACAGCCGAAGTTCCATCCTGGCTAGTAACAGGCATTGCTACAATCCACTTGGTGAATTTGTTGACTGCTACTAGCAGAAAGATGTGTCCTCCTAGTGATGACTTGTGAAGTTTACCCACCATATCAAGTCCTCATTGAGAGAAAGGCCAAGCAAGAGGTATGGGGTTCAATTCGGCGGCAGGTGCACCAGGTTTTGTTGCAAATCACTCACATGATTCACACGTTTGTACAATATCTTTTGCATCCAGAACTGCTATTAGCCAATAGAATCCTACCCTAAATGCTTTGGTGGCAATTGCTTGGCTGCTGGCATGATGACCACATACTCCTTCATGTATGTCTGTGAGTATAATCTTTCCTTCGTTAGGTGTAACACACCGCCGTAATACACCCGAAATACTTCTTTTATATAGTTCTCCCTTGATGATCCTAAAGGCTTTGGATCGATGAGTGATTCGTCGTGCCTCTATCATGTCTTCAGGAAGTTCTCCCCTTGGCATGTATGCTATGTACGGTTGCATCCATGTAGTCTCCAATATCATGAGTTCATTGACTTCTATCTCTTCCTCAAGGACTTCTTCTATGTTTTCATGTGTTGGTGTAGCCCCCTAGTCTTTTTGTAGCTTGATATTTTTTCGTGCTTTTGGCACTATAACTTCAGAGACTCTCTTGGCTTTGATGGAGCGCTCCGTTATTTCTTCCCAGAAAAAACTCCAGGTGGTACTGGTAGGCATAGTGATCCGATGTTTGCCAAATTCTCGGCCTCTTGGTTGCTAGCCCTTCCTATGTGTGAAACTTCACACCCGTCAAATTGAGCTTCCATGATGTTGTACAGTTCGCGATGGGCGGTCATGTTGTCACTGATAGTGTCGCACTTTTTCATTGATTGTTGTGCTACAAGGTTGGAATCACCGAATATTTTCAAGCGAGTTGCACCGCAATATTTGGCCATACGGATACCGTGCAACAGGGCTTCATACTCAGCTTCATTATTTGATGCATTTGTGAAACTCATCTGGTGTACGTAGCGCAATTTATCACCTTGAGGTGACACCAATATGACTCCTTCTCCTGCTCCTTCCGTTCTTTTTGACCCATCCAATTACGTTGTCCATGCACTAGAGAGGTCTGGCGGGCCCACGTACTGTAGTTTTGTCCATTCAGTAATAAAGTCAGGCAAAACATGTGTCTTAATTGTTTTGCGTTTCTCGTACATCATATCTCGAGGGGATAGCTCAATGCCCCGTAGAGAGACGCGTCTAGTGGCTTCTGGGTTGTGGAGAATATTGGAGAGAGGTGCTTCATTGACCACTATGATCGGGTGTTCCAATTTGGCTTCCCAAGCAGTTTTGCATCATCCGTTGGTATGTTGCACCCGCATTTTTAGTCCAAAGGGCATTGTTGTGTAGGAAAATACACCATATGGTGTGATCAATGTTGTTTTATCCTAGTCTTCCTCCTTCATCCGAATTTGATGGTATCCTGATATGCATCCAAGAAGGAAAGACATTTGCACCCTGTAGTTGCATCAATTATTTGATCAATTCATGGTAGTGGGAAGTGATCCTTTGGATAGTGTTTGTTCAACGTAGTGAAGTCAATGCACAAACATAGCTCTTTTGTGTTTTTATTTGGGACACATATTGGCTTTGCGACCCACTCTGCTTTCTTCAATTCTTTGATAAATTTGGCATCGGTTAGGCGATGGAGCTCCTTTCCAATGGCCTTTCATTTTGGTTCTACAAAGCGGCGAAGTGTCTCTTTTATTGGTTTTGCCTTCGGATCCAAGTTTAGTGCCTGCTCCATGAGTTCCCTGGGAATTCCCAGCATGTCGGTTGGTAACCATGCGAAAATATCCCAGTGCTCATGGAGGAATTCAATGAGTGTGCTTTCCTATGCGGGACCAAGATTAGAGGCCACAACGGTCGTATTATTCGGGTCTGTATGGTGAATCTAGACTTCCTTTGTATCTATTGTGGTGTCAAAATCCTGATCGGGATTAACACGTGCTACCGCCAGAGGTTCTGCATTTCCTGACATTTTTAGTTGCTCAAATTCAGTCGCCATCCCGAAAGATTCGGAGATTTTGTTGAATTATCGATCGCAACTATCAGAACATGTAAAAATACCCTTTACTGTTATGACCCTGTTGGGGGCTAGCATTTTCATAACCAAGTATGCACAATGTGGCACTTCCATGAACCGTGCGAAGGCTGGGCGACCCAAGATCGCATGATACTATGACGACTAGTCCATGACTTCGAACTCGAGCTTTTCACGCTTGAAATTTTCTTTGGATCCAAAAACAACGTCAAGAAATATTCTACCTAAGGGAATTTCGACTTTACCTGGGACTATGCCATGGAAAGATGTTTCTATCGGTGCTAGATTTGCTAAAGAACAATTCATCACCTTGAGTGTCTTGGCATAAATTAGGTAGATGCTGCTCCCCGCATCCATGAAAACTTTACTCATATCAAATCCAACAACTTGTTCCTCCACTATTAGAGCCGAGTGGCCCAGTCGTGGGAGTCGAAGTGGATGGTCAGCTCTACTGAATCTAATTTCCTGTTCTGACCAATGGAGATATTCGGGTGCGGATGGTGGTGCTGTTACTGCCATATTTACTTGTCTTGTGATCATATTCTATGTCTTGTTAGACGGTCGCCATTTCTGAATCATCGACATTGTGCCCTTAGACCTTGGGTATTCATCTTCTCGATTTGTTGCTTTTTGCGGTTGTCCCGCTGGAGGATATACTAGCGGTGGCGGTGCACCAATGGATTAAGCTCCAGGTGCAGTGGCATATCCTTGGCTTGCTGCCTCGGTTGCATTTGCATTGCATACCTCCTGCATCTTTAAGAATGTCCGGCAATCCTTCATGAGGTGGTTTGATCACCTTTTGCCTGTTGAATCGATGTAGAAGTGCATATTGCAGGGTCCTTCCAGCATTTGCATTGTGGACATTGGTGGACCCCGAGCTCTTGGCTGGTAGCACTATGTTGGTTGGCTTCCCCCAGCATTGTTTCTATTGCCGTGGTATCCGCTGTTGTGATCATCATTTCTTCGGTTGTCTTCTCCTGAGAAACTAGTTGCAACATAGATTGGTCCCCCATATCTGTTGTTGATCCTTTGTCTCCTGTCATTATTGTGCCTGTCCCTATCTTCTTCGGGTGAACATGCTCACTTTTGTGTACTTTGACTTCTCTGTCAACCTAGCGATTTGCCATGTCTATCAGCTATGAGATTGTTTTGGGCTTCAATCGTCCCATCTCTTCAATGAACTCTCATCGGTGAAGGCCGTCGTTGAAGGCGTCAATTTCTCTTTCATCGAATATAGCTTTAGCTGAATTTTTGGTGATGTTACACCATCGAATGAAAGCTCGTATTGATTCTCCAGGTTTCTGCTTGCACACTCGTAATTGCTCCTGGGATGCGGGTCGCTTGACCATGGAATTAAAATTTCGGATGAACTGATCCTCAAGGTTGTTCCAGCTATTGATGGATTCTTCAGGTAACTGCCTTAGCCAGGATTGGGCGGTGCCGCTTAGGTGAAGCTGTAGGCTTTGCATTGTGGTGGCCTTAGAGCCACCTTGTAGTTTGACGGTAGCCAGATAATCTGCCAACCAAGCATTAGGTTCCTGGAGGTCGTCATACTTCTGGCGGTCATGGGGGAGTTTGAAGTCCTTTGGTACTAGAGTCTTGCAAACCCGTCGGGTAAAGATACTGGCTCCACCTAATTTGTAATCATCCTCGCTGTCACCATCGTAGTATCTTCGGCTACCGCGCTCTTCCTGGATCTGTCGATCCTGTGTTGTGTACTATCGTCTCTTGCATCGCTTCGGGGCTCGGAGCCTGAAAAGTGCACCCGATGTGGTGACCGCGGTCGTCAGGTGTGTCCCACCTACCGAGGGATGCTACAACAATGTGGGGATCTGTCGGGTTGTCCTATGATTACTTGTTCCTCTTGCGCGAGAGATGCGCCCACCATACCGAGGTTCATGAGAGCAGAGCGATGGAGAGCCACACGAGGTTCATGAGTGCGGGTTGAGTTGTGATCAGGTACATTTGAGCAGCTACAATTGCGGCTTGAGCTGTTTTTGCTTTGATGTGTCCTGTTGGATCTACTGACATAAGCGATAGATCATGATCCCAGGTCTTTGTTTCTCTCAGCTTCGGGGATATTTTCTTCGCGGATATTTTGCAGCCATGAGGTTCCTCTTCTTGGTGGTGCTCCTATAGTCACACTTCCTGATCCTCGGGTAGAGCTTAGTTGTGCCCGCCGACGGCTAGACTCATCAGCTAGCCTTTTTCTTTCGGCGAGTTGCCTCTGCATCCTTAGTAGATCCCTCTTATTGTGATTAAGAAAGTATTGGTAGGCTATTAGATCTTCACACGTGGCCTCGGATGTCATTGGGACCACACCCGAAGTTTCTTCCCTTACTTTTTGCCATGCTTCGGCTGATAGACAGAGAGTTTTCGGCTCGCCTCTACATGGTTCTCCTCCTCCTTGGATTATGCGGTTATTTGTCATATCTCCTTTATTTCTGTGATCTCCTGCATTGTCATCCGACAAAATATCATTGTGGTCAAGGATAGGGTTACTGTTGGACTTGCGCTGAGTTGAGGCATCACTGGTGAGTTATGTATGAACTAGTGACGTCGTCATCGGACCCGAGGGAGACACTGTCTAGGGTATCAGTGAAATCCAGTTTTTTGTGTTCGGGGTAGATTTCAGCCATCCCAATTATGAAGTCGATACTTCCGCTGCTTTCTTCGGGTTCAACATTTGCTAGGTTTGATCCACATGGTGGAGTTAGCTGGGAGTCTGATCCGAGGGAGAAATCATCATAGAGACCATCAAGATCCCCCAGATCTACGGCATTTCTAGATTTTTCTTCTTCTTTTTCCAGCTAGGGTGTGACCTTCGCGGATGATCTAACAGAAGATGTGGGTATCACCGTAGGCACAACTTTTTCGACCAACGGTCCCAATGAAATCAGATCTGAGAGGCGTGATTCTTTGGGTTCCTCCACCTAAAAGTGGAAACTTCTGATGATGAGATCAGATCCGCCATTGAAATCGACGGGAACCGAGACAGGGGTGGGCATGTGTGAAGCCGCTTTTGTTGGATCGCTGCTTGATGAGAGGGGGCCACTGAACCCATGACTCCAGCGTTCAGAATTCCCACATACGGTGCCAATTGACGAGGTGTAACCTCAGCAATGCCCATGGTTACGTACTTAGGGTTTTGAGTGAAAGAGAACGTTGGGGATTTCGTTGGCTGATCAGATAAACAAGGGAGTCGAAGTCGTCTGAATATTGGTGGATAATGAGGTTACAGATTGCTTAGGAGTTTTTGGGTACCTCTCCACTAGCTCCTCCCAGCCTATATATAATACGCTAGGTCCTGAAGCCGTATACGGACAAGCTACAGACTTACGATGACAACACCAATACAATTTCGGTTTCTATTTCCTTATCTAGCAAAACTATGACTTCTGGCGGATTCTTCCTAGGACTTCTTCTTTGGTATTCATGGGTCATGAGCCTTCATGTAGCTAGGGTAACCAAACATGCGTACTCGAGTAATCATACCCATGTCAGTGAGTGAAATAACATTCCATGATCTCTAGTGTTTTGTGTGTTAGATAACAATACCATGGAGTATCTAATGTGTGCTAAGTGCTGCAGATAAGTGTTCACATGAAAAGCTAGAAAAACTGTTGTTGGGGGGGCGGATAATCCACCCCTATCAAGGGCTGGATAATCTGGCCTAACCCCTTTAACAAAGGTGGACGCGGCGTGTGTCTCTGTGGGGGGTGGATAATCTCTCGGATTGTCCGGCCAGGGTCGAGGAGTTTGCCCAGACCGGATAATCTGCACCTACAAGGCCGGATAATCTACCTCTCCCCAAGAAGTTGCAATGCGCATCACTTAGAGAGGGGGTGGACTTTCCTTCGGATTGTCCGGCTAGGGCTGGAGATTTTGCCCGGGCCGGATAATCCGCCC
Organism: Avena sativa; assembly: GCA_916181665.1. Lineage (NCBI taxonomy): Eukaryota > Viridiplantae > Streptophyta > Magnoliopsida > Poales > Poaceae > Avena > Avena sativa. The sequence continues at coordinate 566,138,442 of OV702291.1, forward strand.
CCAAAAGGGGACTGGATAATCTGCCCCTAGAGAAGTTGCTAAGGGAGCCACATCGTGACCTTCTGTGTGGGGGGCGGAATATTCCCCGGATAATCCAAGGCTGGGGGCGGAGTTTTACCCCCAGTCGGATAATCCGGCCTTCACTTGGGCCAAATAATCCGGCCCTAGACTTCACCAACGCCATGTTTGGATAGGGGTATAAAAGCCCCAATCACCCCTCCTGTCAGATCTCTTGATTCATTCGAAAAAGTACTGGTCTATTGCAAAAGCTCGCATTCAAGGTCTCCCACTTCAACCACCCAAAGGCTCTGATCTTTGGGAATCGAAGGAGGAGACTTCATTCACCGACATCACGAATCAAGCTCTTCACTTCCTCTCCATTCACTTGGAGATTTCTCGATCTAGTATTCTTGTTAATATCTAGATCTTGTGTTTCAATTTTGATAATATTTGTTCTTGTGACAGCTTGTTGTCATTACGGGAGCCTTGAATTCGGTTGTGGAGTTGTGCCCCGCTAGTTGTGTAAATGCATCGGTTCCCGCCTTGAAGGGTACCAATAGTGGAAAGGTGGATCAAGCCTTTGGTGGCGAGATCCATCGGAGAACAGGCTGAGGCCTATTGTGGCGTGGTGGTCTTAGTACCGCCCACCCCTCCAATGCAGATGTACTTCCCTTAATAAGGAAGGAACTGCAGTAAAACAAATCCTATGTCTTTGCGTGCTCCACTATGTTTTCCTCATTCCTCGCTCTTACTCGCCTTTACTCGCTAGTAGTTAGGTTTGCATATAGGGAAATTCTTCGTACTTTCATATCTAGAGAATTTACCTTTCGTGTCAAGCCTAAAATTGAAAAAGCATTAAAATTTGAAGTAGAACCTATTCACCCCCCCCCTCTAGGTGCCCATACGATCCATTTCAATTGGTATCAGAGCATCGACTCTTTATTCGGGCTTAACATCCTAAGATAAGTTTGGGTACTAAGGAAAATGGGAGTGAGGTTGTGGACAAGGTCACAATGGATCACCTCAAGACGTTGGAAATAACCTTGTTGAAATCCTCTGAGACCAAAATGGAAGAGATGCAGCAAATGATTGCTCCTCTCACCTCATCTATAGCCCCACATCCATCTACCTATGAGGCCACCACTCCTCTATCTAAGGATAAATCTCATGCTGACTCCAAGGAAGATGAGGTGGTGGGTGACAAAAATAATGGCTCTGCGAAGGGAAGTGGTAAGGAGGATTATAGTGAGGTTTCTCACCTATATTCTCCTGACCCACCTATCCCTCACCCTCATATAAACAATAGGGGTGATCCACCCAAGCTTACTGCATCTTCATTTAATCAATGGCAATTCTTAATGAAATCTCATGTGTGTAGTTCATCGATTGAGATTTGGAGGATCATTGAAGATGGCCTTCATATTGGAGACTCCACCAACTTGACAAGAAGGGAAGTGGTGGACAGTTAACTAAATGCAACGACTCTTCACATGATTCATCTTGGTGTGGGTCCCAAGGACATGCCACATATTTATCACTTTAACACCACCAAAGAATCTTGGGATGCTCTAACCGACTTGTTCATCGGCAATGAAAGCATGAGAAGAAATAGGTATGATGCTCTAAGCAATGAAGCTGAAGGATTCTACATGTTGGATGGTGAGGACCATGAAGACATGTATAGAAGGCTCAAGAGCATTGAAACAACGTTTAGAAAGCATGGTGCCACTCATATTGATGATGCTTGGATAAAAAGAAAATATGTGAGTGCCCTCGTACCATTTGAGCCTACGGACTTGAAGAGTTTTCAAGGTAGACACAACTACCACCAAATGACTTCCAATGAAGTCATGCAAGAAATGGCGGCCTTCAAGGTAGCAGCTAAGAACGCCGAAGATGCTCGTGCTCGGGCAATTGGGATGCAAAAAGGAGTTAATCTTGCACTAAAGGCCAATGTTGTTGAACAAGATGAGGATGATAGAGGGTACGATGTTGTCTCCATGATCTGTCCCGAGGAGATCAAGCGTGCTCAGGGTGATTACATGGCCTTCTACGCAAGAAACTTTTGGAGGGACCCAGCTAAGGCTAAATATGAACTTGAGCGCAAGAATGGGTCAAGTGGGCGAAAGGAGAATGGCCCAAAACTAAGAACTTGCTACAATTGTGGAGACCGTTTGCACTTTGTGGCTGAGTGTCCCTACCAAAGTAGAGAATACAATGGGTGCAGGCTCATTCTCAAAGAAAATTCTAAGTCACCTCAAAAAAAGCCATTCGATAAGAAAAAAGGTCCCTACAAGAAGAAACCCAAGATTGTCTTGGTGGCACAAGAGGAATATTCTTCCGCAAGTGAAGATGAAGAGGATGAAGATAGCTCTCGAGAGGTGGCTTTTATAGCCACCACATCTAGACCCACATCCCTCTTCGACTCTCCCAAAGAAAACATCATCAACAACAACGTCACTTTCCTTACGGCAAGAGGTTCCGAGGTATCATCTTCTATCTCTTCTTTTCCTAAGACTACTATGAATGTTGATATGTATGATCATACAAGTCTTAGAGTAAAGGAATAAGTTATTGCCTTAGACCATTTATCACTAACTTGCAAGGTGAGCACAACTTCATTTTGAGGCCCTCATGAGCCAACTTGCTCACTCTGAGGAGCTCCTCGAAGAAAAGGGCAAAATTGAAAGAGAGGATGCCATGGAGATTGCATCCTTGAAGAACGCTCCAGAAGAGGAAGAGAGACCCGAGTCTCTCTAGAGGAGAGGCTTGAGTCAATTGAGGAGTCACACGACGAAGTTGTAGCCCAGCTCATAAAGGAACGTGATAATGCTCTTGCCAAGATAAAGAAACTAAAGAGAAGATTGACTTTGGGGATGCTCATGCTAGACTCTCTAAGGAATTAGAGAAACTTGAAATTGCCTACAAGGCATTGGAGAGTGAACACTCTACTATAAATGAGTCTCATGATCAGCTCCAAACTCAATTGAACAAGTATGATATGCCTAGCACCTCTACTCCATCATGTGGACATGAAGATGTCATTGGAGAAAATGCTAGGTTCAAGGAGAAACTTGAAAAGGGATCTCAACCCAAAGGTAAGGAAGTCCTTTATGAGATTCTTGGTAAGAAAATAACAAGCAATGGAAAAGAGGGACTTGGCTATGTTCCCAAGAACAACAAGAATAAGAAAAAAAAAATACTCAAGCAAAGACAAGCACTGCATATAATGTCAAGACTAACTATATTGGTTTTGCAGGGGCTAATAATCCTAATTATGAATTATTTTGTGATTACTATGGTGATGTATATGCTAGTTATGTTGGTCCATTTGATAGTTACATTTCTTGGTCTATTTGGGTTCCCAAGACCCTTGTCACTAACATGAGAGGACCCATTGAAAAATGGGTACCTAAAACCAAGAAGTAACTTTCTTGCAGGGCTATGCTTCCGGTGGGTCCAAATGGGTGCTCGATATTGGGTGCACGAGTCATATGACTGGAAGCAAGGATATCATCTTGGAGATGCGGCCAAACCATGATCACATAACCGTATCCTATGGTGACAAGTCAAAATCTAAGGTATTGGGTCTTGGCAAGGTTGTGGTTGCCCATGATATCTCTCTCATGGACGTCATGCTTTTTGAGACCCTCGGTTACAATTTACTTTCTATTCGTGCCCTTGGTAAGATGGGCTTTGCAGTTTTTATTGATGATGATTTGGTGGTGCTCTTGTGGAGCAAGTCTCTAAAGGTCGCTTTTGTTGGAAATGTCGAAAATGACCTGTATGTGGTGAACTTTTCGACGAAAACCACTACAGGCCTGGTGTGTCTTTCCGGAAAGGCTGATGCAGGCTGGCTATGGCATCACCGTCTAGCCCACGCCAATATGAGAACTTTGCAAAGTCTTCACAAGGGTGGCCACATTCTTGGACTAAAATAAAATGTTTCCTTTGCCAAAGATCATGTTTGTAGGGCTTGCGTTGAAGGGAAAATGCATGACTCTCCCCATCGACGGAAGACTATTATCTCATCAAAGAGGATTTTGGAGCTCCTTCATGTGGACCTCTTTGGTCCTCCATCTCATGCAAGCCTCGGTGGGAAGAAATATTACCTTGTAATCGTTGATGATTATTCAAGATATACATGGGTCTATTTCTTCAAGTTGAAGAGCGAGACTCAACAAACGGTCATCGATTACGCCAACAAGGTTCAACGTCAACACAATGTCCCTATTTTGGCAATTAGAAGCGATAATGGCTCCGAGTTCAAGAACTACACTCTAAATGAATTCCTAAGTGAAGAGGGGATAAGACACCAATATTCCGCTGCGTACACCCCTCAACAAAATGGTGTAGCCGAGAGGAAGAACCAAACTTTAATGGATATGGGAAGATCTATGTTGGCTAAATTCAAATCACCATATAACTTTTGGGCTGAAGCAATCTCTACCGCATGCCACTCATCCAACTGGCTCTACCTCCGCAAAATCTTGGACAAGACACCTTATGAAATACTTACCAGTAACAAGCCAAACATCTCCTACTTCTGGGTATTTGGTTGCAAGTGTTTCTTTCTCATCAAAGGAGTTCGTTTATCTAAATTCGAGTCTAAGGCTTTAGAAGGTATTTTTGTTGGTTATGGTGTCGAATCCCACACTTATAGAGTCTACAATAAGCTCTCTGAAACTGTTGTAGAAACTTGTAGTGTGGTGTTCGAGGAAAATGATGGCTCCCGTGCGGGGCAATTTGATGTTTGTGATGCAAATGTTGAAATACCCCTTGATGCCATAAGAAGAATGGGCGTGGGATTTTTCCGCCCCATTGAGGAACCCCTTGTGGAGGATTGGGAAGGACAAAGCTCTACTCAAGTAGAGCCCTCATCAACACAAGCTCAACATGCCCTCACTCACTAGAGAAACCTCTACACCATCACCTCCACCCGCTGAAGATCATCCACCATCTGCACCAGGAAGCTCCAGGCCGGATTATCCGGTCAGTCTACCTCGACTGCCAGGACTGAAAACATTAATAAAGAAACTGATGCAACTCACAGGCCAGATTTTCTGGGCGACACCAGATTATCCGACCCTTCTCCAACTCGGGCCAGAAGCATCCAAGACAGTCAAGATGGAACAAGTACTCCCAGGCCGGATTATCCGGCCACTCGCTCGGTCAGATTATCCAGCCTTGAAACTTCAGAACAGCAGCAGCCTCCTATTATGGCTGCTGATCAACATCAATGGCAAGATTCATCATCTCCAATTCCTGGTGATCAAGTTGTAGATCAAGGCCAAGCAAGTAGTTCCAACAAAGACTCAAATGATGAAGATATTCCTCCAAGAAACTAAAAGTTGATTGAACTTCGTCGCAAAGCTGGTGCAGAAAGGAATCTTGAATTGAGAGGTCACACTCTTGATAAAGTTGTAGGTGATCTCAGACGGAGGGTGTCCAGAAAAAGGGACCTAGCAAGCTTCGGTGAGCATCAAGCTCACATATCCATGGTGGAACCCAAGAAAGTGTTTGAAGCTCTTGAAGATCCAGACTATGTTGCTGCTATGCATGAAGAGTTAAATAATTTCGAGCGCAACAAGGTCTAGAAATTAGTAGAGAATCCTTGCCCCAATGTTATCGGCACAAAGTGGATTTTCAAGAATAAGCAAGATGAGAATGGCATTGTTGTAAGGAACAAGGCAAGACTCGTGGCACAAGGCTATTCCCAAGTTGAAGGCATCGACTTCAGCAAGACTTATGCTCATGTCTCTCGTCTTGAGTCCATTTGTATCCTTCTTGTGTATGCAGCTCATAATAATTTTAAATTACAACAAATGGACATTAAGAGTGATTTTCTTAATTGTCATCTACATGAGTTGGTATATGTAAAGCAACCCCGGGATTTGAGGATCCTAACTTTCCGAACCATGTCTACAAACTTGATAAGGCACTCTATGGCCTAAAACATGCCCCACGTGCGTGGTATGAGCACCTTAAAGAGCTTTTGCTAGACCATGGCTTCGAAATTGGGAAAATTGATCCCACTCTTTTTACTAAGAAGGTTAAGGGGGAGCTATTCGTATGCCAACTATATGTAGACAATATTATCATTGGCTCTACTAATAAAGCTTTTAATGATGAATTTTCAAAGCTTATGACTGATAGGTTTGAGATGTCTATGATGGGGGAACTACGGTTCTTTCTAGGATTTGATATCAGACAACTAAGAGAAGGAACCTTCATAAATCAAGAAAAATATATCCAAGACATGCTCAAGAGATTCAAGATGATAGATCTTAATGGCGTCACCACACCGACGCAAACTAAATGCCATCTTGAACTTAATCCAAATGGTAAAGATCTGGACCAAATGATATACTGGTCCATGATCATCTCTCTTCTTTACCTTTGTGCATCTAGACCCGATATTGTGTTGAGTGTAGGTGTGTGTGCAAGTTATAAATAAGCTACTAAAGAAAGCCACTTAGTGGCGGTCAAGAGAATCTTCCCATATTTGGTTCATTCCCCTAATTTTGGTTTATGTATCCCAAGGGCTCCAATTTCTCTCTATGTGGTTATACTGACTCGGATTGGGCTGGTGACAAGGATGATAGGAAATAAACTTCTGGAGCTTGCCAATTCTTTGGAAGCTCCTTGGTATGTTGGCCTTCTAAAAAACAGAATTGCATATCTCTCTCCACCGCCGAGGCTGAATATGTGGCTGATGCAAGTGCATGTACTCAATTATTATGGATGAGGAAAAATTTAAAGGAATACAGTGTCAATTGTGACAAAGTGCCTCTTTTATGTGATAATGAAAGTGCAATCAAAATTGTGTACAATATGGTGCAGCATACAAGGACAAAGCATATTGAGATTCAGAATCATTTTATTCGGGACCATGTTGCTCGTGGTGATATTGATCTATATTTTGTGAGCATGAAGAATCAACTTGATGATATTTTCACGAAGCCACTTGATGAAGCAAGGTTTTGTTACTTGAGGAATGAGCTAAATATCGTTGATTCAAGGAGTTTGTCTTGATTACCCATGCACACACTCTTATATCTCCTCCTTATTTGGTTTAGGTGTGGGCATGGAAATAGGGGGAGTGTGGTCCTAATTAATTGGGCTAACCCTCCCCCCATAATGCCGAAAGCAAGTAAAATCATTTCTCTTAATATTATTTTGTGATATGTGAGCTTCTTGATGAGTATTGGACATGAACTCAAGATATATCTTCGCGGTGTCATACCATGCACTCCAACAAGGTGGCCTCGGCCACCGCTCTCTTCCGTGTGAAGAGTTGGTTCTCTATGGATCTTCTTGGTTTTTCCTCCTTATCTTATGTTTTTATGGAAACCACACTCAATTTTGGCTTTTACTTGATTTGGGTCTTGCAATCTTGGGTGTGTATTACCATCTCAGTTTGGTTGTCTAATCCCAAACCTTTTCCTATCCCTGAGCCATCTTTTCTTGCACACAAGTCCATTGTTTAACTTGTGGGGATTTTGTTTGGTGGTGCGCGGGCCTGAATCTGTGTACAATAGAACTTCAGAAATCAGGCCAGATTATCCGCCCCAAGTGGAGGCCGGATAATCTGGCCCTGGCGGCTTCTGCCCTTTAAGGGCTGGGCATCGGGGGGGAAGAGCTCAAACAGAGCAGTTCTTCTCCATCGACCCCTCTCTCTCTCCCAAGCCGCCGCCCGCCTCCCCAACACTCCCCGGAGCCATTCCAGCCACCGGATTCTCCGAGCCTCCTTTGGATCTTCTTCTCCACGCATCCGGGTACCTCCTCCTCCACTATAATTTTTGATGTTCCATGCTTGGTTTTATCCACATTCTTGTGTTTTGTTCCAACTTTGGAGTACTTTTCATATGATTTCTTCGACTAACCTATTAACAAGAGCCACAGTGCCAGCTGCCTGTTTTCTGCTGTTTTTGGTTCCAGGAAAGTCAGAAAATGAATATTCTCGGAATTGGACGGGACAAAAGCCAAAGTGCCTATTTTTCCGGAAGGGATCAAGTGCCAGAATACGAGACGGAGAAGGGCCAGGGAGCCACCACACCACCTGGCCGCGCGGCCAGTCCTGGCCCGTGCTAGGGGGTGGTGTGGCCGCTCCCGACACCCCCTCGGCCTCTCCTTCCGCCTATATATTGCCCTCGGGACGAAAACCCAAAGTACCAGATCAAAAATCCACGAAAGAGTCTGTAGCCGCCGTCATCTCCATCCCTAGATCGGGAGGGATCTGAAGCTCTTCCCGGCACCCTGCCGGAGAGGGGAATTCACCTTGGAGGCCTTCTTCATCACCATGCAAGCCTCCGGTGTGATGCGTGAGTAGTTCATCCTTGGACTACAGATCCATGTAGTAGCTAGATGGCTGGTTCTCCTCCTTTCTGCTTTCATGTCTAGATCTTGTGAGCTCCGTTCATGATCAAGATCGTCTATTTGTAATTCATACATGTTGTGTTTATGGGGATCCGATGGATATTGAGATGCTATTTCAGATTGATTATTGATTCTATCATGTCTTTGTTATTTGTGATTTTGCATGTTTTCCGTTGTTAGTAGCTATCCTGGCCGAGTAGATGCTAGCAACTCCAAGAGTTAGTATTTATGCTCGATAGTGGGTTCATGCCTCTGCTAATCTGGGGAAGTGACAGAAATCTCTAAGGTACTAGATGTGATGTTGCTACTAGGGAGAAAACAACAATCCTTTGTTCATAGAACAATCGTATTGTTTACTTTACACGCAGTTCATAAAGCAATAATCATTTGCTTGCAACTTAATACTGGAGGGGGTTCGGATGATAACCTAAAGGTGGATTATTAGTCATAGATGCAGTTAGATGGCGGTCTATGTATTATGTTGTAATGCCCAATCAAGTCTCAAAGGAGTCAAGATGATTAGTATATGCATGTATTGCTTTCTCGGTGTTTGTCAATTGCCCCGTTGTAATTTTTTCACCCAGCATGTTATCTATCTAAGGAGAGCCACCTCTAGTGAACTATGGATCCCAGTCCTTTATCTTTATATACAATCTACAATCTTTTACTGCTTTGTGTTCACTTTCTGCAAACTTTTACTTCTTTCCATTCGATACGTTTAATCCTTTGTTTTCCGCAAAACACGGTGAGATTGAAAACCTCATCGCAAGTTGGGGAGACAGTTTTGTGGTTGTGTTGTGCAGGTCTCCACGTTGCTACTAGCACCGATAGAGCGCCCTGCCAAAGCTCAACTAGTAACACCTTTGGGGTGTTTCCTTGCTCCTACTGGTTCGATTAAACCTTCGTTTCATAACTGAGGGAAAACTTGTTGATGTGCTCATCATACCTTCCTCTTGGGGTTCCCAACGAGCTCTACATTGAACGACGAGCAGATCAGCGCCATCCCCGTGGCCTCTACATCCGGGACGACGGTGAAGGTGGTCTCGTGGACGAGGTGGAACTGAGATTGAGGAAAAGAGAGGCTAGTCGTATGGATGAACAAGCAAGGAAAGAAAAGGGATGGAAGGGTTTGTCTAAGAGAAAGGGGAAGGCACCAAATGTTGACTATAAGAAAATGGATCCTGTCACTTATTCTTCAATTCATCATCGTGATCTGTTTGAACAATCTGAGCATGATACTTAGCTTGGTGAATCCTGCTTTTGGTGTGCTAACCAAAAGTCCATCTATGAAGATGCTTCTGCGTCACTGAAGATCTGTCCTATGCATCCCATGAATATTGCTGAGGCTATGGAGAACCCCAACTTGCTGATGCTATGGAGGTAACTGATTGGATGGGACTACATACTCTTATGGCCCTTCAGTGCTCCTATGACTCTGAGGTGGTGAAGCAATTCTTCTCCACTTTGGTAATTTGTGGCGGTGAGAACCGTACCATGGAGTGGATGACCCGTGACACTATGTGTTGGGGATATACTTTCCGGGTATCCTCATTGTGCCTCACTGACCAGGGTGGCCCAATTCGGGTTAGAGAATTGCTTCATGGGCGGCCCAGTCAGGGAGAAGAGACGGAGTCCAATCTGGCTATGGGAAGGCCCAGAAGACTTACCGACATAGGCCCATAGTGTTACTTGTAGTTCAAGATGTACTCTATAACCGACTCTTAGTCGTAGCCGGATAGATCTCTCATGTAAACCCTAGGCCGGATATCTATATAAGCCGTCCTAGGGAAAACCTTTAGGGCAACCCTCAAAATAGTCTACAATCTCAACTCGCACAAGAAAAACCCTTGTAACCCATATTCTGGCTCTACCGTATTACTGGATTGTTAGCAGGAGTAGGATCCGTCCAAAGCCGACGAATTCGAACCTGGGTAACTTGTGTGCTCACCATCCCAGAACACCGTACGTCTCACACCCATCTCTTACACATGCCTCGAGGACCCCCTCATGGCATACCAGTCATCAATATGACGACAGTTAGCGCCCACCGTGGGGCAAGTGAGCTTCGGATCTGCGTTCTGAGCGGAATCTGTAAGAATCGGAATTGGCGAGACTATCGCCGTTGGTCGCATCCTCTACGCTAGTGACGTCCCTCTCATCGTTCTCGACGAGACCTAGATTCTGGCTAGGAAGGCTGTGACTTCCTATACCATTATGTCTTTCGGCGAGATCGATGTGTACATCGGATTCACTGAACCTGTCCCACCCACCCAAGTGGTGATGATAGAGGCAGAAGAAATTTCTGGGTCCCCTTTGTCCACGGAGGCGGCAGAGTTCCGGATCTCAGAAAACCCTAATCCCACCTAGCCCGCACCCGTTGCGGAGATAGTGGAGAAATCCGAGCCTAAAGCAGATCTTGCGGTTCAAGTCGAATCTGGAGTGGATCTCCCTAGTGAGGCCGAATCCTAGATCGATCCACCCGCTGAGGTTGAAATGCAGGAGGATCACAACAACAACCTTGGTTCCGGCTCTGCCAACGTCGGGATAGATCAACCATTCCTGAGGCCCACGTTGATGCGCATGATAATGCAAGACGCAAGCGTGGATGAGGTTCTCGAATCCATCAGGATCTTCTAGGAAGCCCATGAGGAGAGCCGCAACTACCTCAGGACCCACACATCGCACTTCATCGGATATGTTGGATCCGGATCCGGCTCTGCCGATGCTAGGGACAACACTGACTCAGTGCTGGAGGCGATCCGAACAAACACCGACTTACCCGCATCCTCGGATGACTCGATGACATCGGCGATTTTCGAAAGTTCTCAGTGGAATATGAATAGGAGTACAACTCCAAAGCTGCAAAAGAAGGAGAAGCCATGGATGAAGGATCCAGAGAAAACTCTCCCAAAGCTGGATGACATGGATATCGAAGATAATCCCGAGGTCCAGATGCCCGAAAGTATTGATCAGAGCTTGACTCCGGTAAACGGACCCAAAGCCGCCTTTGCTACCGGCGCTGCCAAGAGGGCAAAGAAGAAGAAAAAGAAGAACAAGACCCTGGCAAAGGAACTTCCAGCAGAGGAGGTGATTGCTGAGGAATATGAGGAAGACTCAGATGGAGCACTTATCCTAGACGAGCCCAAAGAAGAGTCGGTGGATGGACACGTGGTCACCGCAGGTGCCCGTAAGCTCATCGACGCTTCATTAACCACACCTATCCCTACTGCGGCAGAACTAACTGCTGTGGAATTGGACGAAAGGGCCCAAGCCCTAGAAGCGCGTCGCCAAGTACTCCTGGATGAACCAAAAACATCGAGGAAGAGAAGAAGCGCATGGCCAAGACAGAGAAGCTCATCTCTCTGCAACATCAGAAGAACCAGAAACGATATACACATGACAATCAATTTCCGGAAGTTCGTAAGGTTCTCTTTGAGGGATATCTAGGGATGCCTCGGATCGATAGAAAGGGAGATCTGGTGTATCCAACACCAGTACAAAACACGGCCGCTGCTCGAGACATCCTGGCAAATAATCCAGGCCCGGAACAGGTTCGTGTGGGGTCCGCAGCATAGAAAACAAAAAATTTCCTACGATGAGAACTATACGCCAAGATCTATCTACTAGATACAGAGCAACGGGTGGACATACATCCATGGAGAACTTACCCTCGAAGACAACGAGTTCTGTTAATGAGTAGAACTCGTGGTTGATGTAGTCGTACACTTGCCGATCTCAAGATCGTGATGAAGTCCAGCAGGTCCGGCTCCAGCACCTCCATCAGATCCATCTCCAGCACCACCAAGTCCAGCACCACAAAGCAGCGGTGCATCCGTGATCGCACACACGTCCGATACCCCAACAACCTCCGTCCCTCTCTCCAGCAAAGCAGCAGAAGCAGCAACCCCTTTCCAGATAAAGCCACCGGGAACATGTATCTCGCTAATCCGAGACCATGGGGGGATAATACTAGATGGGGAGAGAGATCCTTCACAAGGAGGTGTGTGTGAGAAGTCAGGAGAGGGGGGCCTTTTATATGATGAGGGGAGGGTACCCCTCCTTCATGGCCGGCGCCCCATGGAGGTGACCCTTCACCTCCCCCATTCATGTGGTGGTAACCCCCTCCACATAAATTTGCCTCTTCACATTCTCCATTAAAGTCTCCACTTTAAATGCATTAAATTTCTCCAAATTTAATGCTCTCTCATTTAATAAAACTCTTTTATTATTTTATTCAGAATTTTGTTAATTACTTTAATTAACAAACATTCACATAAAACCCCCTGGAACATTTCAATATTACATGCAGAACCAATTTCAGCAATTTCACCCGAAATAGTTTCGGTGTCTATTGAAATAATTCCAGCGCTTTCTTAAATATTTATCTGAAACACATTGCTCCAAATGGTGTCGGTATCCCTTAAGTGTGTCACCCTACGGTTCGCGAATAATGTAGACATGATCGAGACCCCTCTCCGATCAATAATCAGCAGCGGGACCTGGAGATCCGTACTGACTCCTACACATTCAACGATGACTTCTGTGATCGTGAGAACCTTTAACGCTTGTAACTAAATCCCTTTGTCTCACGATATATTACATGTTCGAGATTCGATCATCGGCATCCAAATACCTAGTTTGATCTCGTTACCGACATGCACTCTTTTCTCGTTCCAGTGATATAACATTCTAGTGATCACATCACTTGCTTGCAAGCTATTTCAATGTGATATCACCGAGAGGGCCCAGAGTATATCTATTCGTCATCGGGATGGACAAATCCCACTCTTGATCCATGAGCCTCAACATAATACCTTCGTAGCACTGAACCCACCTTTATAGTCACCCTGTTACGATGTGACGTTTGATGTTATCAAGATACTCTTCCGGTGTTAGCAATTAACATGATCTCATGGTCTAAGGATAAAGATTACTTCGTATGATATTATAGCAATATAAACATAATGACTTTGATCGTAATGCTATACTTCGGATGAATGTTCATCACATCATTCCACCAATGGTGTGACCTTGTTATTAACAACATCCAATGTCCATGATCAGGAAACCTTGATCATCTTGTTAATCAACAAGCTAGTCTATAAGAGAGGCATAACTAGGAACCCTTTTTGTTTATTAAACACACATGTATTGATGTTTCCGATCAATACAATTCTAGAATGTAAAATAAACATTTATCATAAACATGGAATAAGATAATAACCACTTTATTATTGCCTCTCGGGCATATTCCCTTAAGTCTCCCACTTGCACTAGAGTCAACAATCTAGTTTGAAAATCTTTGCATATTGAACACCTATGGCTTTCTGGTGTTGCATATACGCTATTGCTAGTGGTTAACATAATCTCTAGATCTGACAGTTTCAGGTCCACGTGTATTTGCATGTCTCTGCGTCTCTACGCATCACTCATTCTCAAATGAGATGGCATTGTATAGATTTGGTCCTTTGGTGAGACCTTTAGTTCGTTTGGGTCAAAATATGTTGATATTATTGTCACACAATATATATTCATAGTATTAGCCCACTTTGAACCACACCTAGTTTGATAACAAACTACTTAACACAAATGCCCTCCTTTGCTGCTACTATAGCAGTCATATACTTAGCCTTTTGTTGTAGTATCCGTCACAATGTCTCAACTTTGGAACTCATCCTAATCCATCATGGAACATCCTTTCCATTACATTGTGCCACCCATAGTCTAAATCGAGATAAATTTAATTTGTATCTTGTGACAAAACTAGTATCAATGTACCACTTTACAATGAACTACCTTTAACTATTTGTCACTTATACATTATATATTCTTAGTTCTTCCAAAGCTCATAAGAATATCTTTACTATTGTCCAATGATCATCTTATGAATCATTCTGGTATATGCTCATAACATTTAGAGCATAGGACAATCTGGATGTATACATATCATGGTATAATCGATCAAAATCTTCATGTGATTTTACTCACCAAGTGTTGAAACACTTGAATTTTGATACAATCCTTTCCATGCAGCAAGAACCTTTCTTGTTGTTTCCATATTGAAACCTTTCAATATCTCATATATGTATGTCTGGCACAACCATATTAGCGCCTTAATCTATCCATATAGATATTGATGCCTAATATTCTGGGTTTGCCCAAGTCTTTCATCGAAATCTTATTTTAATGAAATTATTAACTTGTGTCAATATAAGATACATCATTTCCAATCAACAATATGTCCTCTACATAATGTATTAGAAATATGTCTCAGTGCTCCCACTTAATTTCTTGCAAATGCAAGCATCTTCATCATCTCCGATGAATTTAAACTCTTTTAACAATTTCATCATGGTGAAGATTCCAACTCCGCTATGCTTACTTCAACTATTGAAGTTTACATGCCCTTTTAGCACCCTTTGAATTAACAAAACCCTTCGGACCATGTCATGTACATGTCCTAGGTTACCGTTCTATTAGAAGAACCTTGTTTTGTTTATTCAACTACCAAATACCAAATTATATGTAGTGGTTGCTACATTAATCCGTCAAGACTATATATCACTATGAAAGATCAAATCTTGTCATAGTCAATTCCTTGAACATTGTCGTAAACTTCTTTCCGACATGTCGACTATTTCATAGATGTTAAACATCCATGTCTTATTTCTTTATAGATCCAAACATGACCGATAGGCTTCACGCCTTTCCGGAGGGTCTTCCAAGTTCAGAAACTTGTTTTCTCATGTATGGATACTATCACGGATTCTATGACTTCTAGTCATTTTATGGAGTCAGGGCCCGTCATCGCTTCTTTGCATGTAGTCGGTTCATAATTGTCAAAACAATAACGACTTGCTTATCAAATCTTACTATTTGATTCTTACCGACCCCCACGGTTCTATAGGAACTCTAATCTCCGAGATCACACCTCTTGTAATCACGAGAGCCATGAGCATTGTGGCCGCCACCGGGACACTTTCCGGCGCTGCGCTACTTAGCACATATAGCTAAGGTTCAACAACCTTATCAAAGTTCTATTGTCCTCCCACTTAACTTTTCACGAAAAATTCCTTCTCAAGAAACTTGACGTTCCAAGTAACAAACTCTTTTGTCCTCGGTGTTATGGAGAAATTGCCAACAAATTCTTTGGGATAACCTACAAAGACGTGCTTATCCGACTTTGGTTGTAAACATTTTACTTATGCGTAGCATACCAAAATTTAAGAAAAGACAATTCGGGTTTTATCCCAAACCATAACTTATATGGTGTCATTTCAACGGATCACGATGGTGCTCTTTTCAGTGTAAAAGCGGTAGTATCTAAAGCTTTGATCTTTAAAACATAATGGCAGTTTTATAAATGACACCTTTGATCTTACCATGTCAAACATGGTTTGATTTCATCTCTCGAATATGCCATACTCTTATGGTTTATCGGGGTACACAAATCATGTAACAATTCCTCAAGTCTTAGCTGTTTTTGCTAAACATGTAACTCAAATATCTTCCTTTATGATCGAATCATAAACTCTTTATTTTCTTGTTACAATGATTTTCCACTTCATCTTGAAAGTCTTTGAACAATTTTCAAATGTTTCTTACTTCTTCCTTATTAAGTAAATATACAAATATATTCACTCAAATTTTCGGAGAAAGCATATGAAGCAAAAAGATCCATCGCATATGGCTACACATAATGGACTATGCACATCAGCATGCACAATTTCCAATAAGCTAGTCATCCGTTCCTCTCTGGCCTATGGACGGAGTTTCAATTATCTCGAGGAAAGTCTCACATGCGTCAATTGATCAAAATCAAAGGCTCCAAAAATCCATCAACATGGAGTTTCTTCATGTTTTCTTTCAAATATAATTTAAACAGCGATGTCACTTCATAAGTGATCTTTCAATCATTTGTCTTGCGACATTTTAGCAATAGTGTTTGTGGATGTGATTTCTCCAACTAGACTTGTAAAAGTTCATCCATCCTTTATGGAATACGGTAATTATTTGAACAGTCATTGTTCTCATGATACCGGAACCAAATAACAATTATTTAAACAAATCTTGAAGGCTTGGTTTGATGACAACGAAAAACACAATAACACTTTATTTGTTTTCGATGAACATCATCACTCATTCTCTTGCTGGTTACTTAGGCCATTGTAGTTCATGAATTGCGCTGTCCTGTATGACACTTCATACCAACCAATTCGGTATCTAGTACCGGTATCCAATACCTAAGAACCACATTGTTTAACAAGCAAGGAATATAGCCATAACATGTATATCTTCTATATACCTAAGTTGGACATCTCCAACCTTTTATTTTCTGCCAAATATTTTATAGGTTCTCTTTCAGCAATTCCTTTTCTTTTAAAAGAATCTATCAATATCAATAGTGGTGTCATCAACATGACACATGGTACAAAGCGTATATAGTCAAATACTAATACCTTTGGACTTGCACTTTGAAGTGGATCACCATCATCAAATGTTTGGTGTTCTTTCAAAAATCCATTCTTTAGTAATCTATTAGTGTAGTAAACATTTTACTTACATTTTCTATTCATCCTTATCATGACAACTTTCATGATCAAGCTACTATATCCTATAAGGAAGAATCGCGAGTATAATATTAGTTCCCAAAACCTTTTTGGTAGATTCGGATGCCTAGCATCTCCATCCTTCACAAATTCTCATACAATATGAGAACATGTATTTTGCTAAATTATACTCTATCATAATGCAACCAAAAACATTGTTTCAGATATCACAATATCTTTCACACATGATGGTTTCTGAAACAATTTTCAGCTCCAATATAATCTTGATATTAAAACAACTTTTTGAATATTATTATCATGGAGGCAAACATGATACTTTAGATACTAACATTGGAATTCTTACTCTTGATTTAATACTACTTATTAAACTTCATGGAGTAAATCGAGTTTGCTGAAAATTTGCAATAGGACTTATAAACTTTAAATTGACATTCAAAACAATATGATACCAGTTTGTAAAGTAAATATCCAGAATTCTATAGTTCTATTATCTCAATTAAAACTAAGCATAAGGTAGTGAACAGATGCCAATGACTACAACAAATTATGAAAATTCACTTCGATTTAGTTTATGACAAATTGAGTTCGACTAATCCAAATTAGAAATGAACTCCCACTCAAAAATGACATCCCTCGTGCCTTTTTGGTGATTACATGAACCAAATCCACTACACCAAGTCCGATCATCATGTGAGTCGGTGTAGCTTCAAAGGCGAGCATCAATATGGTCATCACATCAACTATATGACTCATGCTTAACCTTTTGGTCCGTGTTACAAGGCCATGTCTGTACATGCTAGGCTCACCAAGTAAGAAACTTAGTATTCACGTGTGTAAAACTGTCTTACACCCGCTGCATGAAAGCGTAGAGTTGAGAACACCCGATCATCACGTGATGTCTCGAAAACACGATCCATAAAATGGTGCATACTTAAGGAAGAACACATTTTATCTTGATATTTAAATGAGGGATCATCTTACAATGCTACAGAAAGGGCCAAACTAGCAGTATAAGATGCTAACATCTAATGTGTAAAGTGAGATGATATGGTCCATGCATTTGATCTCTATCACTTGCATCGTGGTATGATCTCTATCATTCCTTCGTGTGTAAGGCCAAGGTCTATGGAACTTACACGTTGAGTGTGTTGTAAGAGTATCTATCATACATCTACTTACAACAATACCATATCAATACACTAGCCCAGCAACGATCTAAACTAGACGCCTCTAATTTATCAATTGCAAGTTTTACGTGGCTTAGGGCTTTCGGAGATAGAACCGTTCTTACCTACGAACATGAACCACAACGAGGATAACTAAGTTATTAGCAACTCGTTGTAAATCAGATATTGACTATAGTAGGAGAGACAGACACCCGCCAGCCACTTATGCAAAACAAGTTGCATGTCAGTCGTGGAACCGGTCTCATGTACGATGACATGTAAGGTTGGTCCGGGCCGCTTCATCCCAATATGCCACCAATATCCAAAATACATAGAAGATGCAATAACATGATCATCATCGCCCACATATCAATATATGTGTACTACCCGTGCTAAGCACCTACGCATAGATCAGGCTCTGATACCACTGTTGGGTCCGCAGCATAGAAAACAAAATTTTTCCTATGATGAGAACTATACGCCAAGATCTATCTACTAGATACAGAGCAACGGGTGGACATACATCCATGGAGAACTTACCCTCGAAGACAACGAGTTTTGTTAACGAGTAGGAACTCGTGGTTGATGTAGTCGTACACTTACCGATCTCAAGATCGTGATGAAGTCCAGCAGGTCCGGCTCCAGCACCTCCATCAGATCCAGCTCCAGCACCACCAAGTCCAGCACCGCAAAGCAGCGGTGCATCCGTGATCGCACACACGTCCGGTACCCCGACAACCTCCGTCCGTCGTTCCAGCAAAGCAGCGGAAGCAGCAACTCCTTTCCAGATAAAGCCACCAGGAACATGTATCTCGCTAATCCGAGACCATGGGGGAATAATACTAGAGGGGGGAGAGATCCTTCACAAGGAGGTGTGTGTGAGAAGTGAGGAGAGGGGGCCTTTTATAGGAGGAGGGGAGGGTACCCCTCCTTCATGGCCGGCGCCCCATGGAGGTGACCCTTCACCTCCCCCCATTCATGTGGTGGTAACCCCTCCACATAAATTTGCCTCTTCACATTCTCCATTAAAGTCTCCACTTTAAATGCATTAAATTTCTCCAAATTTAATGCTCTCTCATTTAATAAAACTCTTTTATTATTTTTATTCAGAATTTTGTTAATTACTTTAATTAACAAACATTCACATAAAACCCCCTGCAACATTTCAATATTACATGCAGAACCAATTTCAGCAATTTCACCCGAAACAGTTTCGGTGTCTATTGAAATAATTCCAGCGCTTTCTTAAATCTTTATCTGAAACACATTGCTCCAAATGGTGTCAGTATCCCTTAAGTGTGTCACACCCTACGGTTCGCGAATAATGCAGGCATGATCGAGACCCCTCTCCGATCAATAATCAGCAGCGGGACCTGGAGATCTGTACTGACTCCTACACATTCAACGATGACTTCTGTGATCGTGAGAACCTTTAATGCTTGTAACTAAATCCCTTTGTCTCGCGATATATTACATGTCCGAGATTCGATCATCGGCATCCAAATACCTAGTTTGATCTCGTTACTGACATGCACTCTTTTCTCGTTCCCGTGATATAACATTCTAGTGATCACATCACTTGCTTGCAAGCTATTTCAATGTGATATCACCGAGAGGGCCTAGAGTATATCTATCCGTCATCGGGATGGACAAGTCCTACTCTTGATCCATGAGCCTCAACATAACACCTTCATAGCACTGAACCCACCTTTATAGTCACCCTGTTACGGTGTGACGTTTGATGTTATAAAGATACTCTTCCGGTGTTAGCAATTAACATGATCTCATGGTCTAAGGATAAAGATTACTTCGTATGATATTATAGCAATATAAACATAATGACTTTGATCGTAATGCTATACTTCAGATGAATGTTCATCATATCATTCCACCAATGGTGTGACCTTGTTATTAACAACATCCAATGTCCATGATCAGGAAACCTTGATCATCTTGTTAATCAACAAGCTAGTCTATAAGCGAGGCATAACTAGGAACCCTTTTTGTTTATTAAACACACATGTATTAATGTTTCCGATCAATACAATTCTAGCATGTAAAAATAAATATTTATCATAAACATGGAATAAGATAATAACCACTTTATTATTGCCTCTCAGGCATATTCCCTTCAGTTCGATTGGGCATCAAGCTACTCACCAAGGGTCTGGAATAGCAGAAGGCCATGAAATCCGGAAGCAGAAAACTGGTCTCTCAATCTAACCAATGTCGCACGGATCCGGCCTGGAATGACGTAAGACCCCAGCAGGCTCTGGAACAGCATCACCGTTCCGACCGTCGGGAAGACAATTACTCAAGAACCGGATCTTTAGGACAGCATCACAGAGCTGCACGTGATTGGTGCAACGTTGCTCCAGCCGCCGAGCAAGAGGCGATCGATGCCCTGTATCCGAAGAATCCTCCCTAGTGATAGTCGAACGATCACGGGGAAGAAGACAAAGAGAAGCGTCGGGAGGAGGACCGACAAAGAATGCCACCTCCTAGGCATACAAGCCGTCCAGCTGAACCCCACCACAATGGGAATGACAGACGAAGGAATGACGGACATCGTGCCGAGTCAAGCCAGCAGGGGGATTGTCGTAATGAAGACCCTCCCCGGAGCCGGAATAATGACGCTCCGGATGGAGGCCGGCGATCAGTCAGAAACAATCCAGCTGGTCCACCCTCTCCACCAAGTAGCCATCACAACGGCTCCCAAGGAGGCCAAGGAGGGCGCCGTGGCGGAGGAGGTGGTGGCAGAAGCCGAAGTCCGGCCCCAAGGCACCGCAGCCATAGCCGTCAATCACGACGATCTCTGTCCCCAAGTGACGCGAGGCACAGGATTAATTCCAATATAGAGGCACGGCGCTATGAAAATGATGATATATACGTGGGCCCAAAATGCTTTGGACCACACATAAGAGCAACAAAATTCCCGGAAGGATTCGCTATCTCAAGACACATCCAACCCTACGACGGTGTAGCTCGGCCGGATACTTGGCTCCAGGACTTTTTCCAAGCTTGCTGCATCGCCAAAGCCGGAAACAGCCTGGTCGCAACCCGATATCTCCCACTCATGTTGTGGAAGACAGCACGATCATGGATCAATGAAATTCCGGATAACACTGTAACATCCCAAATCTTTAATCAATGTTATCAAGATCCAAATCACCCAATTTAGGGTTAACAAAAACTTTTTATCATTCAAATAATTAAGAATGCATATGTTTGTTTGCATTAATATAGAATTGTTTGAAATTGCCATGTTTGTTTGTTCTAATGGTTATAAAATGATTCAAAGATGAATGCCACATCATCTAGATCAGTCAAAAACAAAATCCAAGGAAAAATAAATCAAATAAGAATAAAAAGACCAAATGGTCACTTTGGCCATTTTAACCCACTAGGTCACTTTAGGTGTTCCTAGAAGTGAATTTCAAACACAAACATTCTCAACTCTTTTCACCCCTTGCTAGTACAAGTAAAGATCTACCAAGGCCCACTTTGAAATCTTGCAAAAACATTAACACTAATTTTAAATGGCATTTGAAAATGGAATCCATTTCATATGCATAGATCCCACTTTTTCAAAAACCACTCAAATGAGTTCACCTTGACAATCCCAAGCAAACACAGAATACCAAGCATAAGATCAAAGCACCCACCAAAAATCTTTGCAAAATTCAAATAAAAATCTCTTGCGGCTATTGTGTCGAACACTTGGTGATCACGGATAAACCAACCTAACTAATACTGATTTGATCAATGTTTTGTTGACCCATTTGACCCCAATCCACTCCCCTGGTCTCCCCTAGTTCCGACCATGCCATAAACGGGCTACCTCTTAGCCTTTAGCATCAGTGCGATGCCACCCCGAGACCATGCCCGCCGGTCGAGCATGGGCAGCTCACAGGAGACCACCCAGCCCCTTTCCGCCATACCTAGGAGGTAGGCGTGATAGCACCGCCGCCCACTGTCCCTTCCCCGAGCAATGCCAACCCCTGGACCACCTGAGGCAGCGTGCGCTCTCCGTATCTGCACCATGCACAACCCATTCCAGAGCGCCACCCCCGACAGCCTCGCACAAGCCACGCCTTACCCTCAGCTCGCACGCGCCGCTCTGCCTTGACCCTAGCACACTCCTAGACAAGCCCATTCCTCGCCGCGCGACCAGCACCCGCTGTGAGCCGCGTCGAACGCCATCGCTCCCACGCAGAGCGCCAGCCATGCCCGACCAAATGTCACCACCCCTAGCCGCGCCATTACACCATAGATGACTGCCAGGAGGCAGAGCACCGTCCACCTACCTCGCCCATGCCATTAGCCCTCTGTACCATCGTCACCGACGAGCTCACCATTGCACCCCACGGTCCCCTCATTGACCTATAAAAGGAGGGCACCCCTGTCCCATTTCTCCACACCATTCACCTCCCCTCTCACCCCTGATCCTTCCCCACTTCTCCCTAGAGCCACTCGAGCCCTCAGTCGCCGGAATTGTGCCGGAGCTCGCCGCGGCAGAGGAGAAAGGGGACCGTCGATTGTGACCACCCTAGGAACCGCCGCGACCACGCCTGAGACCGTCGTTGTCCACCAGTTCGATCGCCCCCATCGCCACGTTAGCTGGAGCCCTGTTAAGCCCCCAATCGACCCCCATCGAGCCGCTAGGGTTCGTGCTCGCCGACGAACTGTTCGTTGGGGACGACGCTCCTTAGCCGTTGATCCACCGTCTAAGCGCATGACCCACATCGCCCCGTACCGCTTTGCGTTAGAGTCAGCCGTTGATGTGGACCCCCCTGTCACCTGCCCTCTGCGCCACGGAGCGCCACTGGGCCGGCCCATTTAGTTTCCCGCCTTAGCCCGCAGATTCAAATAAAGATTTTTCTTTTTAGACTTAAACTCAATTCTGTCCACTAGTTTAAAAATCAATTCAGAGAGTTCTACTGAACCAAAATGAATGATTCCAATTTTGTTAGAAAGATAATTCAAATATATATCCAAACCCGTTGGATTTAAATCAATTTAAGTTATAGATCACATATAGAAAAAATAACAAAATAGAGACTTTTCTACATGCAAATATTTTTCAAAAATCAGCCATAATAGCTTTTGAGTTGATTCCAACTCTCAAAAATCACATTTGATAATACCTATCTGGATATGTAATAATATTTAGGTTTGCATGCAGTGACTTTGGACTAGCACCAAAATAATGCTATATAGGCATTTTTAGTCACTTTAAATCATTTAAATATGAATCCTAAACTTTATAAAATGTGATCCAACAATTAAATCACATTCCCATGTATTAGAATATGTGGTGATGACATGTGTCCACATGATCCCATATTTTAATTGGAGAATATTAAATCTTAATTAATTTCAATGAGTAGAAATTACTTTTCTTAAATAAAATAAATGAAACTAGAAATTAAATCTTGTGATGAATGTGATGATACTAGATCATCAAGTATATGCCTTAGTGTGCTAAATAGACTAGTTAAGTATTGTTTGGTGATTGTGTATCCCGTATGTATTTATAGACGATAGTACCGACCAAGTCTACGAGGAGGAGGAGTTCTACCTCGAAGAAGACGAGGAGAATTTCAACCACTACACCAACCAGGGCAAGCTATTGTTAGCAAGCTAGAATTATACAAGATAACCTAAGAAAGATGCATTAGGCATGCTTTGGTTATATCTCTTGATTTATACCCATCCCAAGTTTTACTTACAAGCTTTACCTTTTGCTTTAACAAAGTTTCATTACTTCTAGTAATGCTTTGTGAGATTTTAGAAAGTAGTTTAGATAGCATAAAGAGTATAAAACTTGGCCTATACTAGATGTCATTCTATGGCATGAGATTGAGATTAGCGTCCCACCTTAGTGAACACTCTTAACTTGTGGTTATAGCTAAACCAATAACTGGATCACTCTAGATGGGAATACTTGGTGAAAATGCTTATGAAAACCTTGGAATGATGAGTCATTCTATTGAGATGTTTTGACATGTGTTGAGAAACACAAATGGTTTATGATGATGAAAATGTTGAGGCATGAGCCTTATCCCTTTTTAAAAAAACTGATGGTTGGGTTCGGATGCGACACCATTCCAATTTTGCCGTACAACCACAATACCTGAATTGGGTAAGGCTTAGCCAGAAGTTTATATGCATTAGTATTGGTTCCCTCGCGGGAGAGGTTTGAGCTGAGGCTACCTCTTTATGTTGTCCACCTATGCAGTGCCCAGGATGGCAGATGGCCATGGCTGGGAGGCCAAGCTCATATGAGAGGTGCTTATACTAGAGTGTGTAAAGGAAAGGTTATGATTGATTATCTGCATACTAAGTATGATGATTCAGGGTTATCCTTGATAGATGTATCAAATTTTGTGGTGAAAGTGTACCACCTATGCAGAGTGTCAAACTATTCGAATAGCCACGTCTGCGGTCATGGACAGTTGGAGTGGCCATACTGTTCCGTTGTTAGATGTTTTCAAAATGACTTATGAAATGAATTATGACATGACTTGACCAGAACAGGGTTGTGACTATGAAAACTAAGTTCCCACTTAGGTGATTTCAAACTTTATTTTATCTTTCTTTGTTTCTGTACTCAGCTTAGGTTTCAAACTTAACTTTGCAAATAAACTTAGAGTTTAGCATTCCTAATAGAACTACCTTACTTGTTAGTGATAGTTTGCGAGTACTTAAAGAGTACTCATGGCTTTGTCCCTGGCTATTCGCATGGCCATACTATGAGGAGGACTATCTGGAAGAAGGACAGTAGGACGGCTACGACAACTAGGACTATCTCCCACCGTCAGCATTGCCTGTGACACTGAAGATGGAGCCCACCGCCGCGCTTATGATTCCGCTACCTGTTTGTATTAAGATTGGATCATGAGATCATTTATTTGTGTAAGACCTTATTATGGTTTGTAATGGATGATGTACTGTGATATCCAATCTGTTATGTCTCGCAAAAATGGTAATCCTGGGATTGCGATGTATGGCATAACAGGCATCTGGGATTAAAAATCCGGGTGTTGATAAGTTGGTATCAGAGCCATCCTGACCATAGGAGACCCTAGTTAGAATGGACGTCCGAACAAAAACTTAGTTTCATAACAGAAGAAGAGAGTATTTATGAAAAACTATTTCCCCTCTTACCCTTGAGATTCTTTCAAAAATATTCATGTTCCTCAAAAATTCTTACATTACTCCATAAAATTTGACACACTTGATCACCTCACTAACTTTCTCATCCTAAATTCTTATAGATGGAAGTTCAGTACTGCAAGTTCTACCAGTTGGGCAACGGAGGCCAACTGATATTCGAGAGGGATCTGGATGCACTGTCTGAGTACCATGAGCCCCCGCATACGGAATTCTTCGGAGCTCAACTCAATGACCACCCAGGAGGAGATTTACAATGGTTGATAGTTCCTGATCTTCGAGGCAAGATGGAAGCACCACTTTATGAGAAGATTCAATTCACCGTGAGAGAGAACAACTGGCTAGATGGATTAGCCAAGGCTATGCATGAAGCTCTCGCTCGTCTTTGCGGACAGAATGTCAACTTGATCCAGGGAACTCGCTTTGCTCACTATGCAAGGCGTGATTCTATGGGAATGCCTCTGGAGATGCCAAGTCACCCGGAGATGAGGCGCCAAGTGGAGAACCTTTACTTCCTATTGTACGATAGGCAGAAGGAATTGGACAATGCTCGAGAGTACGCCAACCACAACCTTACCATTGCCGCCCAGAAGGCCCAGACTTTCTCACTGCACCATCGCTCGTCTTCGCAAGAAGGTGGCCGACCTCGAGAAGACCATCAAGGAGCAAGAAGCTCAGCTTGCAGCAAAAGAAGAAGAGGAAGAAGAAGGTGAAGACATCCAGGGGGATATTCACTCGTACCTCAGCAATGATGATGACTACCTGGAGGATGATGCCATGGACTTCTACACAGACGATGATGACTCCAACTTCATCGATGATGAGTAGATGCACTAGAGCACTATCGTAGGAGTGAGAAGTATCAGTCCCATTGTATTTAGCTCACAGAATGGTTCTTAAAACCATTTGTTTTCCTTTCATGTTGTGGTGTGTGTGTTTGTATCGTGTGCCTTGATTGAATGAATGAATGAATGAATGAGAAGAAGTTAGTTTACCAAACTTGAGTCAAACTCAAAGTTTTAGCTATGAAAACAAAACCATAAACCTTAGAACTTTCTCTCTTACCCCATTATCTATCTCAATCTTCAGATGACTCGTAGAAACCAAGGAGGAAGCAGCTCATTGCAGGACCCGATGTTGCAGATTCTGCAGATGCTAGTTTCGGACCGCGAATCTAGTAGGGCAGAGCGCCAAGCAAACCTAGCCACCCTACAATAGATCACCCAGATGGCCCACAATAATCAAGGCCATGGAAATCAGGGTCATCATGGATCCAAACTCAAAAACTTCCAGAATACCAACCCCCCTATATTTAGCAAGTCTGAACACCCGCTGGATGCTGATGATTGGTTACAGACCATGGAGAATAACTTAGAAGTCGTAGGAGTGGATGTCAACGAGAAAGTTCTGTTTGCCACCCACTATCTGGCAGGAGATGCAAGAGCTTGGTGGAACAGCACCCGCACAATGAACCATGGTCAAGTGATGACATGGGAAGCTTTCAAGGTCAAGTTCAGCCGTACCCATGTGCCGCAGGGTTTAGTCACCAGAATGAGAGATGAGTTCAGAGAACTAAAGCAAGGCCGAATGACTGTAGTGGAGTACCATGACAGATTCTTGTCCCTCGCTAGATATGCACCTGATGAGATCAACACTAAAGCCAAAAAGAAGGAGAGATTCCTGAACGGACTGCATGATGAGATATAGATGGTGCTAGTCAACATCCGTTTCGATGATCTCGAAGAGCTCGTCGACTCTGCCATCCAGATGGAAGGGAAGATCAACCAAGCGAATGACAACCGCAAACGTCGGATGATGCACCAAGCTGGGTCCCGTAGTGCCCAGAAGTATCGCCCCAACCCGTCTGCAGGATATGCCCCGTGTAACAATAGACCCCCAATGTCTCGCCCAAGCTACCCCAACCGTAGCGGAGGAAATGTGAAGACCGGAGGAAACCACGACAACAACCCCGGCAACTCCCACAACTTCAACCGTGCACCTCCCAAGTCCAACAACAACAACAATAACACTGACCCAAGGACTGGAAGCAATGTCGTGCCTGTTGCAGCCAAAGACAACTCTCAGATTACTTGTTTTGAGTGTGGAGTGAAGGGTCACTACTCCAATGAATGTCCCAAGAAGATTGCCGCCACTGCCAATGTGAATGCCCCAGCTCGGCAGCAGTGCCGTGTTCAGCCCGGAAGAAGATTCGCCCCCGGGAACCCGCACAACCGCAACGGCCGTCTCTTCCACATGAACACCGAAGAAGCCCAAGAAGCGCCAGATGTTGTCCTAGGTATGTTTTCCATTAACTCAGTATTAGCAAGAGTGTTGTTTGATTCTGGAGCATCGCACTCATTTGTTACCGAAGAATTTGCATGCACTAGTAAGATTCATGCAACAAACTTGAAGCATGTTATGATAGTTCAAATACCTGGTTCAACCACCAAAGCTAGAAAAATTTGCAAGGCTATGCCTATCAGAATACATGGGATAGATTTTTATGCCAATCTAATAGTACTTGGAACCAAAGGTTTGGAAGTAGTACTAGGAATGGATTGGATGTTGAAGCACAAAGGATTGATCGACTGTGCCAAGAAATCCATCACCATGACCAGTAGCTCTGGAGTATCAGTAGAGCATATATCTGAAACCTTGCCCCGTTAATTCAAATGCAACAAGAGTCTAGCCCTACCCACCATAGACCAAGTCAGAGTAGTCTGTGAATACCCCAACATATTCCCAGATGAATTGCATGGTATGCCCCTAGATTGGGATATTGAGTTCATTATTGAACTAATTCCTGGAACCGGATCCATAGCTCAGAGACCCTATAACATGAACCCATCAGATTTAGTGGAACTGAAGGAGCAACTGGATGCTATGATGGAGAAAGGCTTGATTCAACCAAGCGCATCGCCATGGAGATCGCTCTTGTTGTTTGTCGACAAGAAAGATGGAGGCAACCGTTTGTGCACAGATTACCAGAAGCTGAATGATGTCACCATCAAGAATAAGTACCCATTGCCCAAGATAGAGGATCTATTTGATCAGTTGACTGGTGCCAGAGTGTTCTCTAAGATTGATCTTAGGACTAGTTATCACCAACTTAAGATTCATGCAACGGATATTCCAAAGACCGCCTTTACCACCAGATATGGATTGTATGAGTATACGGTCATGTCTTTTGGATTAACCAATGCCCCCGCTTATTTCATGAATCTCATGAATAAGATCTTTATGAACTTTCTGGATAAGTTTTTCGTGGTGTTTATCGACGATATTCTTATCTATTCCAAGTCAGAAGAAGACCATGAGCAACATCTGAGAATCATCCTTGAAACCCTGAGAGAGCATCAGTTGTATGCCAAGTTTAGCAAATGTGAGTTTTTGCTAAAAGAAGTACGATTCCTCGGACATATTGTGTCTGCCGGAGGAGTCACCGTTGATCCCGCCAAGTTCAAAGATGTTGAAGAATGGGAAGCCCCAACCACTCAAACCCAAGTCCGTGCATTTCTCGGATTAGCGGGATATTGCCGCAAGTTTGTAGAAGGATTTTCGAGCATCGTAAGACCGGTGACCCAATTGTTGAAGAAGGACAAGAAGTTTGAATGGACCGACAAATGTGAAGAAAGTTTCCAAGAGATCATAAAGAGATTGATTTCAGCCCCAATATTGATCATGCCAGATATCAACAAGCCGTTTGATGTGTGTTGTGATGCATCCAAGATTGGTCTCGGATGTGTATTGATGCAAGAAGGCAAAGTCATCGCATATCTGTCTCAACAACTGAAGCAGCATGAGCAAAACTACCCCACCCATGATCTTGAATTAGCAGCTGTAGTCTTAGCTTTGAAGACATGGCGTCATTACCTTATGGGTAATCGCTGTGAGATTTATTCAGATCATAAGAGCTTGAAGTATATTTTCACTCAGAACAAGCTGAATATGAGGCAAAGGAGATGGATAGAGTTAATCAAGGATTATGACATTGACATTCACTATCACCCTAGCAAAGCCAATGTGGTAGCGGATGCTCTTAGCAGATTGCCGTGTAGGTTAAACACCATGATCAAGGAGAAGCAACCAAGTTTGCATGAAGAGTTGGAGCAGTTTAGAACTGAGCTAGTTAGCAAGGGATTTTTAGCTAGCATCGAACTTCAACCCACTTTGATTAGTCAAATCAAGGAAGCCCAGAAGGGAAATGCATGTATCGACGGAATCAAACATCGTATTGGTACAGGAAAGGTACCTGGATTCACCGAAGACGAAGAAGGAGTTTTCTGGTACAAAGGACGTATCTGTGTGTCACCAGATTCGGAGCTGAAGCAAGTGATCATGCAAGAAGCTCATGATACTCTTTATTCTATCCACCACAGAGGAACAAAGATGTATCAAGATTTGAAGGAGCAATTTTGGTGGCACAAGATGAAGAGAGAAATCGGAAGCTACATTGCCAAGTGTGATATCTGTCAAAGAGTCAAAGCGGAACATCAGAGACCCGCAGGACTGTTGCAACCATTGTAGATTCCGGAATGGAAATGGGATTCTGTTAGAATGGACTTTATCACCGGTTTGCCTACTTCTAGTAGGGGAAATGACTCAATCTGGGTCATCGTTGATAGACTGTCCAAGGTAGCCCATTTTATACCTGTCAAGACAACCTACCAGAGTTCGGAGCTAGCAGAGTTGTACATTGCTAGAATTGTCAGTTTGCATGGAACCCCCAAGACCATAGTGTCGGATCGAGGAACCCAATTTACCTCGAGATTTTGGCAGAAAGTCCAAGAAGGATTAGGAACCAAGTTGAATTTCAGCACAGCTTATCACCCGTAGACCGACGGACAGACTGAAAGAGTCAACGAAATCTTAGAAGATATGTTGAGAGCTCGTGTGTTAGAGTACGGATCAAAATGGGAAGATTGTCTACCTTCGCAGAATTCTCCTAGAAAACAGTTATCAAGCCAGTTTGCAAATGGCCCCATTTTAGTTCTTATATGGAAGAAAGTGTCGTACCCCTTTGAACTGGTCGCAAGTAGGAGAGAGTCAGAATTTCGAACCCGACATCCTACGAGAAGCCAAAGAGAAGGTTCACAAAGTCCTTGAGCACCTCAAGACCGCCCAATCCGGACAAAAGAGTTATGGTGACAAGAGATGTAGAGACTTGACTTTCAATGTTAGAGATTTTGTGTATCTCAAAGTTTCGCCATTGAATGGAACACAATGTTTTAGTCTGAAAGGAAAGTTAGCCCCCAGATATATCGGACCCTTCAAGATTCTGAATCATAAAGGAGAAGTATCGTATCAACTGGAACTGCCTGAGGAGATGTCAGCCATCCATAATGTGTTCCATATCTCGTTACTTCGCAAATGCTTGGAAGTGCCGGAGAAGACCGAAGTTTTCACGAACATCGATCACTGAGCCGTTGATATCAACATGGATCTGATGTATCGTGAAGTGCCCATCCGTATCTTGGAAGAAGCCTTCAGAACCACCAGGACCCGGAATATCAAATTTCTCAAGATCCAATGGAGCAACCACACCGAAGAAGAAGCCACTTTGGAGAGAGAAGATTACATTAGGACTGAGTTTCCAGATCTCTTTAGTTCCTAGTTTTTCTTAAATCTCGGGACGAGATTTTGTTTAAGGGGGAAGGTTTGTAACATCCCAAATCTTTAATCAATGTTATCAAGATCCAAATCACCGAATTTAGGGTTAACAAAAACTTTTTATCATTAAAATAATTAAGAATGCATATGTGTGTTTGCATTAATATAGAATTGTTTGAAATTGCCATGTTTATTTGTTCTAACGGTTGTAAAATGATTCAAATATGAATGCCACATCATCTAGATCATTCAAAAACAAAATCCAAAGAAAAAGAAATCAAATAAGAATAAAAAGACCAAATGGTCACTTTGGCCATTTTAACCCACTGGGTCACTTTAGGTGTTCCTAGAAGTGAATTTCAAACAGAAACATTCTCAACTCCTTTCACCCCTTGCTAATACAAGTAAAGATCTACCAAGGCCCACTTTGAAATCTTATAAAAACATTTAAACACTAATTTTAAATGGCATTTGAAAATGGAATCCATTTCATATCCATAGATCCCCCTTTTTCAAAAACCACTCAAATGAGTTCAGCTTGACAATCCCAAGCAAACACAGAATACCAAGCAAAAGATCAAAGCACCCACCAATTTTTTTTGCCAAATTCAAATAAAAATCTCTTGCAGCCATTATGTCGAACACTTGGTGATCACAGATAAACCTGCCTAACTAATACAGTTTTGATCAATGTTTTGTCGACCCATTTGACCCTAATCCACTCTCCTGGTCTCCCCTAGTTCCAACCATGCCATAAACAGGCTACCTCTTAGCCTTTAGCAGAAGTGTCGCGCCACCCCGAGGCCATGCCCGCCGGTCGAGCATGGGCAGCTCGCAGGAGACCACCTAGCCCCTTTCCGTCATACCTAGGAGGTAGGCGTGATAGCTCCGCCGCCCACTGTCCCTTCCCCGAGCAATGCCAAGCCCTGGACCACGCTCTCCGCCTCTACACCATCCACAGCCCATGCCAGAGCGCCACCCCCGACAGCCTCGCACAGGCCACGCACTGCCCTCAGCTCGCACGCGCCGCTCCGCCTTTACCCCAGCACACTCCTAGACATGCCCATTCCCCGCCGTGCGACCAGCACCCGCCGTGAGCCGTGTCGAACGCTGCCTCTCCCGCGTAGAGCGCCAGCCACGCCTGACCAAACGCCACCGCCCCTAGTCGCGCCATTACGCCGTAGATGACCGTCAGGAGGCAGAGCACCGTCCACCTACCTCGCCCATGCCATTATCCCTCTATACCATCGTCACCGATGAGCTCACCGTCGCACCCCACGGTCCCCGCGTCGACCTATAAAAGGAGGGCACCCCTATCCCATTTTTGCACACCATTCAGTTGCAGGAATTGTGATGGAGCTCACTGCAGCAGAGGAGAAAGGGGGCCATCGATTGCGACCACCCCAGGAGCCGCCGGGACCATGCCTGAGACCGCCATTTTCCACCAGTTCGATCGACCCCATCGCCACGTTAGCTGGAGCCCTGGTAAGCCCCCAATCGACCCCCACCGAGCCGCTAGGGTCCATGGTCGCCGGTGAACTATTCGCCGGGGATGACGCTCCTCAGCCGTTGATCCACCGTCTAATCGCATGGCCCACATCGCCCCGTACCGCTTCACGTTAGAGTCAGCCGCTGACGTGTGGACCCCCCTGTCAGCTGCCCTCTGTGCCACGGAGCGCCACTGGGCCAGCCCATTTAGTTTCCCACCTTAGCCCGCAGATTCAAATAAAGATTTTTCTTTTTAGACTTAAACTCAATTCTATCCACTAGTTTAAAAATCAATTCAACGAGTTCTACTGAACCAAAATGAATGATTCCAATTTTGTTAGAAAGATAATTCAAATATCTATCCAAGCCCGTTGGATTTAAATAAATTAGAGGCATAGATCACATATAGAAAAAATAACAAAACAGAGACTTTTCTACATTCAAACATTTTTTAAAAATCAACCATAATAGCTTTTGAGTTGATTCCAACTCTCAAAAATCACATTTGATAATACCTATCTGGATATTTAATAATATTTAGGTTTGCATGCAGTGACTTTGGACTAGCAACAAAATAATGCTATATAGGCATTTCTAGTCACTTTAAATCATTTAAAAATGAATCCTAAACTTTATAAAATGTGATCCAACATTTAAATCACATTCCCATGTATTAGAATATGTGGTGATGACATGTGTCCACATGATCCCATATTTTAATTGTAGAATATTAAATCTTAATTAATTTCAATGAGTAGAAATTACTTTTCTTAAATAAAATAAATGAAACTAGAAATTAAATCTTTTGATGAATGTGATGATACTAGATCATCATGTATGTTCCTTAGTGTGCTAAATAGACTAGTTAAGTATTTTTTGGTGATTGTGTATCCCGTATGTATTTATAGACGATAGTACCGACCAAGTCTACGAGGAGGAGGAGTTCTACCCTGAAGAAGACGAGGAGAATTTCATCCACTACACCAACCAAGGCAAGCTATTGTTAGCAAGCTAGAATTATACAAGATAACCTAAGCAAGATGCATTAGGCATGCTTTGGTTATACCTCTTGATTTATACCCATCCCAAGTTTTACTTACAAGCTTTACCTTTTGCTTTACCAAAGATTCGTTACTTCTAGTAATGCTTTGTGAGATTTTAGAAAGTAGTTTAGATAGAATAAAGAGTATAAAACTTGGCCTATACTAGATGTCATTCTATGGCATGAGATTGAGATTAGCATCCCACCTTAGTGAACACTCTTAACTTGTGGTTATAGCTAAATAAAAACTTGATCACTCTAGATGGGAATACTTGGTGAAAATGCTTATGAAAACCTTGGAATGATGAGTCATTCTATTGAGATGTTTTGACATGTGTTGAGAAACACAAATGGTTTATGATGATGAAAATGTTGAGGCATGAGCCTTAGCCCTTTTTAAAAAATCCGATGGTTGGTTTCGGATGCGATACCATTAGTATTGGTTCCCTCGTGGGAGAGGTTTGAGCTGAGGCTACCTCTTGATGTTGTCCACCTATGCAGTGCCCATGATGACAGATGGCCATCGCTGGGAGGCCAATCTCATAGGAGAGGTGCTTATACTAGAGTGTGTAAAGGAAAGTTTATGATTGATTATCCGCATACTAAGTATGATGATTCAGGGTTATCCCTGATGGATGTATCGAATGTTGTGGTGAAAGTGTACCACCTATGCAGAGTGTCAAACTATTCGAATAGCTGCGTCCGCGGTCATGGACAGTTGGAGTGGCCATACTGTTCCGTTGTCAGATGTTTTCAAAATGACTTACGAAATGAATTGTGACATGACTTGACCACAATAGGGTTGTGACTATGAAAACTAAGTTCCCACTTAGGTGATTTCAAACTTTATTTTATCTTTCTTTGTTTCTGAACTCAGCTTAGGTTTCAAACTTAACTTTGCAAATAAACTTAGAGTTTAGCATTCCTAATAGAACTACCTTACTTGTTAGTGATAGTTTGCGAGTACTTAAAGAGTACTCATGGCTTTGTCCCTGGCTATTCCCGTGGCCAGACTATGAGGAGGACTATCCGGAAGAAGGACAACAGGACGGCTACGACAACTAGGACTATCTCCCATCATCAGCATTGCCTGTGACACTGAAGATGGAGCCCACCGCTGTGCTTATTATTCTGCTACTTGTTTGTATTAAGACTGGATCATGAGATGATTTATTTGTGTAAGACCTTATTATGGTTTGTAATGGATGATGTACTGTGATATCCAATCTGTTATGTCTCGCAAAAATGGTAATCCTGGGATTGCGATGTATGGCATAACATGTATCTGGGATTAAAAATGCGGGTGTTGACAAACACCATCCACAACTGGTATGACATGCAGAGCGCGTTCTTTCGGAATTACGAAGGAACATATCGGAGGCCCTGTATGGTAGGAGACCTATAGCGTTGCACCCAGAAAGCCGCAGAAACTTGCCGAGATTATCTCGGACGATGCATCGACACTAATAACTCATGTGAAGGGGTAAATGACCAAACTGCGATTGAAGCTTTCATTGCAGGACTCCCAATTGGTTTACTACGTCATCGCTTGAAATGTGACAAGGTAACTGATTTGGGAGAAATGATAGAAACAACGAGCAAGTATGCAGATGCTGACGACGACGTAGAGGGATTACTTAATGCCCTAGTTGTGCCACAGTCGGCAAAACAACCAAAGCAGCGGGCTCAGAAGCGCAAGAATACCTCGGAAGAAAAACCCAATGCAGAAACAGCAGTGGTCACTACTACTTTCGGGTCTGGAGGACGAGGAGGGCACGGTGGTGGCCACGGACGCGGTCGTGGGACATCAAGAGTCCAGGGTAGAGGAGACCAGCAGCCTGGCAAAACCAACTCCTGGGCCGACATTGCCAATAACCCATGTGTGCATCACTTAGATGCCAATGGGGGCTCTTCTCACACAAACGCGGAGTGTCAATTTAATGACGACATCAAGAAATACGATACTGCTGGCTACAGGGCTAAGCAGAATAAGGGAAATTCTGACATGGAGGAAGCCAATGCTTCAGATCCCAAGTCAGAAGGGAAGAAAAACTTCCCAACAAAGAAAGACACTTACGTCACGTTCCTCGGATCTCAACCAGCTAAGGTCAAGAAATCAGTTCTGCACGAGCTCAACGCGACTGTTCCGACTGTCCCCCAATTCTTGGACTGGTCGGAAGTAGCAATCACCTTTGATCGTGCTGATCATCCGCCTAAGTTGCACAGGTGAGGAAAATACGCCTTAATCGTTAATCCACTTATTGACGGCTATGGTTTCTCCAAGACTCTCGTGGACGGCTGCAGCAGCATTAACATCCTGTATGTCAAAACGCTACGCCCGATGAAGATCTCGGAGACCCAGCTGAATTACAGCTCTGTCATCTTTCACGGAGTTGTCCCAGGAAGACAAGCAAATTCCCTAGGAGAAATCACTTTGGATGTGACCTTTGGAACTCCAAAGAACTATCGGACGGAAGCACTTTCCTTCGAAGTGGTCCCATTCAAGAGTGCGTACCACGCTATATTTGGACGTTCGGCTTACTTGGCTTTTAAGGCTCATCCGTGTTACATTTACAATATGATGAAAAGACTGAAATGCCGCCTTTCCTGAAGCGTGATCACCATCAGGGGAGACCCGAAGAAGGCGCGAGAGTGTGAGGACGGAAATGCCGCCTTTCCTGAAGCCGTGCTACACGCCCAGGAGTACCAGGAGATCAAGAAAATCATTGATCCGTCCGAGATGCCCGCGACAAAGAAGGAGGTGACAAAGCTGAATCCGGAGTTCAAGGCATCAGAAGAGACGAAGAAGACGCCGTTGAAGGATGATGACCCCTCCAAGGTGACCCAGATAGGCGTAGG
Source organism: Avena sativa (assembly GCA_916181665.1). Lineage (NCBI taxonomy): Eukaryota > Viridiplantae > Streptophyta > Magnoliopsida > Poales > Poaceae > Avena > Avena sativa. The sequence continues at coordinate 566,174,732 of OV702291.1, forward strand.
CCTAGATAGCGCATAGGAAAGTGCGCTCGTCAAGTTCCTCCAAGCAAATCAAGATATCTTCACATGGCAGCCATCCGACATGACCGGAGTACCTAAGGAACTTGCCGAGCACTCTCTAAATGTACACCCGAATGCTAAACCCGTCAAACAGTCCCTACGACGTTTCGGCGATGAAAAGCGTAAGGCAATAGCTAAGGAACTAGCCCGACTCGAGTTAGCCAGATTCATAGAAGAGGTCATCCACACTGAGTGGTCGGCCAATCCTGTAATGGTCCCTAAAAAGACACCATTGATTTATGGATGTGTGTTGATTATACTGCCTTGAACAAGGCTTGTCCGAAAGATCCGTTCGCTCTGCCTAGGATTGATCAAGTTATCGATTCTACGGCAGGCTCGGAACTCCTATGTTTTCTCGACGCATATTGCGGTTATCACCAAATACGGATAAAGGAATCCGACAAAGTCAAAACTTCATTCATAACCCCTTTCTGAACCTTCTGCTTTGTTACGATGCCCTTTGGGCTCAAGAACACAGGAGCTACGTACCAGCGCACTATGAAGTGTTGCGTCCATAATCAAATTGGACGCAATGTACATGCATACATGGACGATATTGCGGTGATGTACAAAAAGAAGGAAACGCTAATTTCCGACTTGGAATAAACATTCTCTAATCTACAAAAATACAACATAATGCTTAACCCGAAGAATTGTTTCTTTGGAATACTAGCCGGAAACTTGTTAGGTTTTATCGTGTCTCAAAGAGGCATAGAGGTAAACCCAGACAATATCAAGGCTATACTCAATATTTCCAGGCCAACTCGCTTGAAGGACGTTCAAAGACTAACTGGTTGCATTGCCACAATCAGTCGATTTGTAAGCCGGCTCAGTGAAAGAGCCGCACCACTATATAAGCTCCTGAAAAAGACAAATAAATTTGTTTGTACCGACGAAGCTGAAGCTGCGCTACAAGACCTGAAAGCAGTACTCTCATCTTCTCCCATCATTGCAGCACCGGAACCACGGGAATCGATGTTGCTCTATCTTGCTGCGACAAATAAGGTGATCAATATCGTCATGGTGGTGGAGAGACCGGAGGAAAGTCAGGAACACCTGGTGCAACGTCTGACTTACTATCTCATAGAGGTCTTAACTAAATCAAAGCAACGGTATCCGCACTATCAAAAGCTGGCTTACGGTGTGTTCTTAGCATCTCGTAAGTTACGACATTATTTTCAGGAACATCCAATTACCGTGGTGAGCATAGCTCCCATGAGAGACATAATCAACAATAGTGACGCCACAGGACGCGTCACCAAATGGGGCATAGAGCTTTCAGCTTTCGACATTGAGTACAAACCTCGCTGACTTTGTCGCTGATTGGACAGAGACAACAAAGAATATGACCCTACCAGAGTCGGAGTACTAGACCTTGCATTTTGATGGGTCTAAGGCGCTCGGGGGCTCGGGGGCTGGCATGGTACTCAAATCACCCCAGGGAGATAAACTTTCCTATGTACTGCTGATGTCTATGCACTTCTATTCTTGTAGATAGTTGTTGGGCCTCCAAGTGCAGAGGTTTGTAGAATAGCAGCAAGTTTTCCCTTAAGTGGATTACCCAAGGTTTATCGAACTCAGGTAGGAAGTGGTCAAAGGTATTCCCTCTCAAGCAACCCTGCAATCAAGATACAAGAAGTCTCTTATATCCCCAACACACCCAATACACTTGTCAGGTGTATAGGTGCACTAGTTCGGCGAAGAGATAATGAAATACAAGTGGTATGGAGAATTATAAGTGGTAACAGTGATAGAATATAACTTGATGGCATGGAAAAGACTAAAGTAAAACTGAAATAAAGATAGAAGCAAGCAAACATGTAACAGATCTAGTAGAAAACAGTGTTTCAATGCTTAGAAACAAGGCCTAGGGATCATACTTTCGCTAGTGAACACTCTCATATAAATATCTTTCTTTATGATACTACTCTTAACTACTCTCCGGTTGGACACTCTAATCAATGGTAGGGCTATAACTGCACACCTCAAAGTAAGACTTTTCTATCTAGAAAACCCCACACTGTCACCTTGAGCACTAGATAGGTCCAACAAACACCACAATTTCATAAAGACATCCAACTCCAAATATAACTCATAACAAGTATTTGTAATCTCTAGCCTAAGTGCCACCATGGTGTGCACGCTATCACTTTCACACAAATGGGGAGAGCAGAGATCTATTAAAGCACTTGAGTAGCAAGGTAGATCTATAGACTATAAGCTCATGATCTCAATAAGATCATGCATAGAGAGAGATGAACACATAGCTACCGGTAGAACCCTTAGCCTCGAGAGAGAACTACTCCCTCCTCATCATGGGAATCAGCAACGACGATGGAGATGGTGGTGGAGATTGATGGAGATAGCTCCAGGGGCACTTCCCTGTCCCGGCAGGGTGCCGGAACAGAGACTTTCTGTCCCCCGAATCCCCCCTTCGCTGGCGGTGGCGCTGTGGAACTTTTCGTGGATTTCTGATTGACTATCTAGGGTTTTTTCCTCGGGAGGAATATATAGGCGAAAGAGGCAAGGTCGGTGGCCAGCCAGGGGGCCCACACCATGCCCAGGCGCGGCCTAGGCTGGCCCGCGCCAAGGGGGGGTGGCCACCTTGTGGCCCCTCTCCAGCTCTCCTTCTGGCTCCGTGAATCTTCCGGGAAAATATCGACTTTGGCTTTTGTCCGGTCCAATTCCGAGAATATTGATTTTCTTACTTTCCTAGAACCAAAAACAGTAGAAACAGGCAACTGGCACTGTGGCACTTGTTAATAGGTTAGTCCAAGAAATCATATGAAAAGTGCTCCAAAGTGTGGACAAAACATAAGAAAGTAGATAAAACCAAGCATGGAACATCAAAAATTATAGATACATTTGCAATGTATCAACATCCCCAAGCTTAACTCCTGCTCGTCCTCGAGTAGGTCAGTGATAAAAAGAAAGAATAATTTTTGAGGTGACATGCACCATCAAAGACTTGATCAAAGTATTTGTAAAACATTGATAGCTGGGATCATAGTACTTCAATCATAACATGAAAGATAAAGTTCTAACAATAAGACAAAGCAACTATGTTGCAACATGAAAAGGCACAAACAAAAGATTCATGAATAACAATGCTTTGCAAGACGTTTGTTTGTTTCACATAAAGAAAACATAGCATAATAGTATTCAGCTTATCTCTCATAGAGTAGAAAATATAAATGCATAGGAAACCTTCAAAGTTTATAAGGGTGACGAGATACAAATAGTTTAAGAACAAGAAATATCAAGTTATGCATCAATCAACAAGTCTTGGGACAATGCACATAGAACTAAGAATGGCCACTATGCTCTCAAAGTAGGTGCATAAAGGTAGAAGGTGGAGACTCAACATAAAAGTAAAAGAAAGGCCTTCATAGAAGGAAGTAGGGATTCAAGTCTCATAAAGAGCTTCCAAAAATTATGGTACTTATTAGCTTTCATCTCTCATTGCCCCTATCGTAAGCATCTTTAAGGTGATTAAGGTTAAAGTGACACAACTAAGAGGATATGCTTGACATTTTATAAGCCGAAATCTCATGCCCCTTATTTATGAAGACCAAACCTCATGCTACTCAACTTTAGTCACGAGTAAGCTCTTGTCATTGTAAGTACATATGTATCATAAAGAACCGCCAACGGGGTACCCCTTGCACATGATACAGGAGCTATCCCATAATCAAAATGACAAGGCAAGCAGACAATGAGCATCTCAGCGATCTTTTTATTTGCTATTTGCATAGGTTTTTATTGAGGATTCTTCATAGAGTGCTCATTATGGTGATGCTGCAAGTTTCCACCATGATTAGGCATGGCTTAGGCTAGCGGCCCAGGCGTTTCTCTAACACACATACAAACTCCATGATCTTATAAGTTCCACTTTTATTTCACACCGCCGGGATCCGTAAGAAAAAGAACATGATATCAACAGGGTACAAAGTACAAGTGCAATGTTGAAAGCGTTCCCCATGAAACATGGTTCTGCTAATTTCAACTTATAAACCGCAAGCATATACGCAACAAAGAAGGACCCAATGGTTCAAGTTTATTAGATGCAAAAAAGTAAAGTGTCCCATCAAGTTCGTGAGAGCTTTAATCACTAGTTTTCTCATAAAAAGTTTAATTTGGAAGGTAAACAAAAGCATGAATATACTTGGAATAGCATAAGCTAGTAGGTAGGTATGGTGGACTCTTTGGAATAACTTGGTTTAGGGAGTTGGATGTATGAGTGGAACTCATACGTGGTAGCGGAGGCTAGCAAAAGACTAGGAGCGACAAACTAAGAGAGCAATAATGGCCATAATCTTGCAGAGTGACAAAACATCATTGATCAAAGCATAAAGTGATACTACAAGTTCAAAACTAAAGGATCATAAAGGCTATGGTGACTTGAGATAGTCATAACATGGTGTGAGCATGCGCCAAGTCAACCCAAATAAAGCATCAAAGGAGAATACCACAATACTATGCTTTAATATGCTAAAACAACGCATGATTCATCCAAGGCACATTAAGCAATCTCAATTGTTTATAACAAGTCATGCTACAACAAAGAATACTAAGCATAAAGCTAAAACAATATCAAGCATGGCATGACAAAGCCCCTGCCATAGTCAAAAACAAGCTCTCTTTAGCACTTAAGCATGAGCTTTCTGATACATTGCAAATGTATCTATAATTTTTGATGTTCCATGCTTGGTTTTATCCAATTTCTTGTGTTTTGTCCACACTTTGGAGTATTTTTCATATGATTTCTTGGACTAACCTATTAACAAGAGCCACAGTGCCAGCTGCCTGTTTTCTGTTGTTTTTGGTTCTAGGAAAGTCAGAAAATGAATATTCTCGGAATTGGACGGGACAAAAGCCAAAGTGCCTATTTTTCCAGAAGACTCCAGGAGCCAGAATACGAGACGAAGGAGGGCCAGGGGCTGGCCACACACCCCCCCTAGGCGCGGGCTGGGCCTGGCCGCGCCAGGGCATGGTGTGGTGGCCCCAGGCACCCCCTCGGTCTCCCTCTTCGCCTATAATAAGCCTTCTGACCTAAAAACTTCAGGGGGTTCGACGTTTTTCTAGAAGAAGTTCTGCAGCGCCGCCACCACCGAAGGGGAGATTCGGGGGACAGAAAGTCTCTGTTCCGGCACCCTGTCGGGATGGGGAAGTGCCCCCGGAGCCATCTCAATCGATCTCCACCATCATCTCCATCGACCATCCATGTTTCCTCCATCTATGAGTGAGTAATCCCCCACTGTAGGCTATGGGATGGTAGGGATTGGATGAGATCGTTCATGTAATGGCATCAGATTGTTAGGGCATGGTGCCTAGTATCTTTTATTAGTGCTTTATGACTTTGTTGCAACTTGTTATGCTTAATGCTTGTCACTAGGGCCCGAGTGCCATGATTTCAGATCTGAACATGTTATTGATTCATTATGATAGTATTGCTTCTGGTCTTATCTACAAGTTGTATACACATGTTGTTGTTCGGAACCTACGGCCCCGAAGTGACAGAAATCGGGATAACCGGAAGGGAATGGCTTTGATGTGAGGATCACATGTGTTCATGAAGTGTTAATGCTTTGCTCCGGTGCTCTATTAAAAGGAGCACCTTAATTGCCAGTAGTTCCCTAGAGGCCCCGCTGCAAACGGGCTGACAGGACAAAAGTTGTTCTGCAAGTTCTCATTGCGAGCACGTATGACTATATATAGGACACATGCCTAGGATTGTCTAGTACTTGGATGCTTTATCTTATTTATCTGCAATTGCCCTATGTTCTGATTGCTATGTGAATTGTCTTGTCCATGCAATGCCCGTCCATCCATCCCTATGCCTACCGCACTCGAATCCCACTGTTTACTGCTATTGTCACTTCTGACTTTATTTTACTACTATTGTTACTTTGCTATTCCTACTACAAAACTGTTGCTACTGATAAACTGCTGTGAGCAAGATTGTTTCCAGGTGCAGCTGAATTGACAACTCAGTTGTTAAGGCTTATAAATATTCTTTGGCTCCCCTTGTGTCGAATTAATAAATTGGGTTTCACTTCCCTCGAAAATACTGCGATATACCCCCTATACTTGTGGGTCATCACTTTCCTACTCTTTTCCAATCCAAACCAAACTATTTGAAAACCAATGTATGAAAGAGGGTGTCCAACCAATTTATCCAGCAAACTAAGAAAACCAAGCAAAACGAAAAACCAAAACGAAAACAAAAAAGTAGACGCTCCAAGAACAACACAACTGTGCATGAAACAATAAAAATGAAGTGTTTGGAAGAAACATGGGATTTTTATTGATGAATAAGGGGATGCATTGGGCATCCCCAAGCTTTGACGCTTGTACTTCTTGGATATTTCTTGGGGTGACACGCGTGGCATCCCCAAGCTTTAGCTTTAGTCCATCCTTCATTTCATTACTCATTCCTTCCATACACCTGAAATTTTTTCCTTCATACAAAACTTCACACAATCTTTATTAGCAACATTAGTGCACTCAAGATAATAAGTCTTTAGGTTCAGTTCTAACACCAATAAACTTCCATTAAAACACTAGATACTGTAGCACTTCCCTCAAAAAGCTCAATTCCCCAAAAGAACTCAAAAAGGAACCAACAAGAAGCAAATGCAGAAAATGGCAGAAATCTGTCAAAACAGACCGGCAGGTAAAGATGAATTTTTTCGAAGACCTTCTATTGCTCAAATCAAAAAGTGTTGAACTAAGGAAAGTTAGATAACAACCTGGGGCAGAATCACAAAATTTACGCCTCAAAAAGACGTTTAGAGATTTTACACGAATTTTTACGGTGAAGCACGGAAATCTGTTTTGGGACAGCAACTTTCCCAATCATTACTTCACTCTCATTAGAGGTTACTCTTGGCACAAAAATCAAATAAAAAGGATAAAGAGCTGTTATTACTGAAGTAATAACTTCCAAGACTCATCTAAAACTTTTGGGTTATCTCCCAATAAGTACTTTTCTTTAATGCCTTTAAGTTAGGCTTGATAGTTTGAGAAGATGCTCACATAAGAAATATGAATTGAAGTAAAAGAGAGCATCAAGAAGCAAATTCAAAGAAAATTTAAGTCTAACCCACTTTCTATGCATAGGAATCTTGTAAAGAAACAAGTCATGAAAGCACAAAGCAACAAGCATAGTAAAGCAAAACAAGTGCAACTTCAAGACTTTCAACATAAAGAGGGGAAACTTAATATTGTTGAGATACATAAAACCATGTTTCCCTCTCTCATAATAATTTTCAGTAGCATCATGAATAAAATTAACAATATAACTATCACATAAAACATTCTTATCATGATCCACACACATATAATAATTATTACTCTCCACATAAGCATAGTCATTCTTATTAATTATAGTGGGAGCAAATTCAACAAAATAGCTATCATTATTATTCTCCTCACCATAATCATCAAATATGGGAGGCATATTGTAATCATAATTAATTTTCTCCTCAATAGTAGGTGGACTGAAAATACCATATTCATCATTGTAATCATCGTATATTGGAGGTTTGGTATCATCATAAGCAATAGAATAGCTATGTTCCAAAGCTGGGGAACTAAAAAGATCATTTTCATAAAAACTAGCTTCCCCAAACTTAGACTTTTCCACAGCATTAGCAATAATGGTGTCCAAAGAATTCATACTAACAACATTGCTATTAGCATGCAAATAAAGTTCCATAGGTTTTTTAATTTTCTCTTCAAACACTTCATGTGCTAACTCAAGATAGATACTATAAAGCTCTCTAATTTTTTTGTTGTTTTCCATTAAGCCTAACTAGTGAAAACAAGAAACAAAAAGACAAAATTGCAGAATCTAAAGGAAATAACTTCGAGCACTCACACCGGAGGATGTGAGTACCTTTTACCTTACCTCCCCGGCAACGGCGCCATAAAATAGGCATTTGCCGTGGGAGGTTCTTCTTCTTTAATCATCTGGTGTGAATACCTTTTACCTTACCTCCCCGGCAACGGCGCCAGAAAATAACTTGATATCTACGCACTTCTATTCTTGTAGACAGTTGTTGGGCCTCCAAGTGCAGAGATCTGTACAACAGCAGCAAGCTTTCCCTTAACTGGATTACCCAAGGTTTATCGAACTCAGGGAGGAAGTGGTCAAAGGTATTCCCTCTCAAGCAACCATGCAATCAAGATACAAGAAGTCTCTGTATCCCCAACACACCCAATACACTTGTCAGGTGTATAGGTGCACTAGTTCGGCGAAGAGATAGTGAAATAAAAGTGGTATGGATAATTATAAGTGGTAACGGTGATAGAATATAGCTTGATGGCGTGGAAAAGACTAAAGTAAAACTGAAATAAATATAGAAGCAAGCAAACATGTAACAGATCTAGTAGCAAATGGTGTTTCAATGCTTAGAAACAAGGCCTAGGGATCATACTTTCGCTAGTGAACACTCTCATATAAATATCTTTCTTTATGATACTACTCTTAACTACTCTCCGGTTGGACAGTCTAATCAATGGTAGGGCTATAACAGCACACCTCAAACTAAGCCTTTTCCATCTAGAAAACCCCACACTGTCACCTTGAGCACTAGATAGGTCCAACAAACACCACAATTTCATAAAGACATCCAACTCCAAATATAACTCATAACAAGTAATTGTAATCTCTAGCCTAAGTGTCACCATGGTGTGCACGCTATCACTTTCACACACATGGGGAGAGCAGAGATCTATTAAAGCACTTGAGTAGCAAGGTAGATCTATAGATTACAAGCTCATGATCTCAATACATAGAGAGAGAGAGAGATGAACACATAGCTACCGGTAGAACCTTTAGCCTCGAGAGAGAACTACTCCCTCCTCATCATGGGAATCATCAACGGCGATGGATATGGTGGTGGAGATCGATGGAGATGGCTCCAGGGGCACTTCCCTGTCACGGCAGGGTGCCAGAACAGAGACTTTCTGTCCCCCAAATCTCCCCTTCGGTGGCGGCGGTGCTGCGGAACTTTTCGTGGATTTCTGATTGACTATCTAGGGTTTTTGCCTCGGGAGGAATATATAGGAGAAGGAGGCAAGGTCGGTGGCCAGCCAGGGGGGCCCACACCATGCCCTGGCGTGGCCTGGGCTGGCCTGCGCCAAAGGGGGGTGTGGACACTCTGTGGCCCCTCTCCGGCTCTCCTTCTGGCTCCGTGAATCTTCCGGGAAAATATCTACTTTGGCTTTTGTCCGGTCCAATTCCGAGAATATTGATTTTTTGACTTTCCTGGAACCAAAAACAGAAGAAAATAGGCAACTGGCACTGTGGCACTTGTTAATAGGTTAGTCCAAGAGATCATATGAAAACTGCTCCAAAGTGTGGACAAAACATAAGAAAGTAGATAAAACCAAGCATGGAACATCAAAAATTATAGATACATTTGCAATGTATCAACTGTAGATCCACTTCACGGTGACGAATAACATTGCCGAGCATGAATCACTACTACATGGAATCCGGATTGTTAAGGATATCGGGATCTAGTGTTTAATGTGTTATGGAGATTCGGATCTTGTTGCTCAACAAGTGTCGGATATCTGTAATGCAAATAAACACATGGCAACATATAGAGCTGTTGTGGATAAATTATCTAAATCGTTTGAAGGGTTTAAAGTTCAACACATCCCTCGAACAGACAATGAGGAAGCAGATGCGCTATCTCGAATAGGCTCTGCCCGGAAAAAGGTTCCGGATGGCGCTTTTTTAGAGCACCTCAAGGTTCCCTCTATAAAAGGAGTGGACGAGGAATATCCGACCAAATCCGACTCACCTTTAGTAGGAGTTCTGGCTGTTATTCCCAGCTAGACTCAATCTTACCTTGATTACTTGGTAGACGTAAAATTACCCGAAGACGAAGTTCTGAGCCGATAGATCGTCCGACGAGCAAAAGCCTACACTATAATAAGTGGTGAGCTCTATAAGCGGATTGCATCTGGGGTCTTTCAGCACTGTGTATCTCCGGAAGAAGGAGTGGAAATCTTACGAAAAGTCCATGAAGGCGAGTGTGGTTACCACGCTGCAGCCAAATCTCTAGTGGCAAAAGCTTTTTGACACGGTTTTTTTTGGCTTATAGCCAAGGCAGATGCCGAACGGCTAGTCAAGACGTGTAAAGGCTGCCAAAAATACGCCAAACAAGCTCACGTTCCGGCTGATCAGCTGTGAACAATACCTATAACATGGCCTTTCGCGGTCTGGGGGCTTGCCATGGTAGGACCGTTTAAACGGGCTCTAAGTGGATTTACTCATTTCTTAGTGATGGTGGATAAATTCACAAAATGGATTGAGGCTAAACCCGTCACTAGTTGTGATGGAGCAACAGCCAGAAGATTTGTTGAGGATGTCATAATCCGATATGGTTATCCACATAGAATTATCACGGACAACGGGAGTAATTTCTCTATGGGAGAGCTTGATGAATTCTGCAACGAACAAGATATCCGACTTGACATTGCGTCAGTCGCACATCCACAAGCTAATGGAGAAGTCAAAAGAGCAAATGGTTTAATCCTACAAGGCCTAAAACCAAGACTCGAAGAACCACTACGACGTGCTACGGGGGCTTGGGCATAGGAATTACCTTCTGTAATATGGAGTTTACGAACAACTCCAAACAGGTCAACCGGATACACACCTTTCTTCTTGGCCTATGGTGCAGAAGCAGTTCTTCCTAGTGATTTGATTCACACTTCTCCTAGAGTTGCCACGTATATTGAAGAGGATGCCAAAATTTCTTGACAAAATGATCTCGACTTAGTCGAAGAAGTGCGCGTCATTGCTGAGATGAGATCAATAGCCTATCAGCAAAAGTTACGCAAGTATCATAGCCACAGATTCAGAAATCGGTCTTTTAATAAGGGTGATTTGGTTCTCTGGCTTGTGCAGCAAAGAAAGCACAAACTTTCCCCAATATGGGAAGGGCCATTTTTAGTTAGTCGAGTAATGCAAAATGGTTCTTACTACCTAACTGATATGCGGCCAGTCAAAGAAAGACCTGCTACTAAGAAAAGAAAGAGATCTGGAGGTAGTACAGACCCGGATGAATTAGACAGACCATGGAATATTGCTCAGCTACGTCCCTTTTATTCTTAGTTTATTTTTTCTTTGTAATCATATATGTGTACATGTTCAATGAGAAATAAAGTGTTGGTTGCCTCAAAAAAAATCTGAGAAGTTTTTTACCATCTTATTTCCGAATGACCATGTCACAGTCGAAAATCCCAGAATACTTGAAAGTACTTTATGCTCATGTTTGTTCTGGTCTAGATTTCCGATTGTAAAAATGCTACCTTCGGGTATAAATCTAAATCTTATAGTCTGTGCTTTGGTTATTTGTATGATTGCCAGATGCGGGCATTTTCCGAATAGTGAATTGTTGGTACTAGAAGCCGGCTTTGTTTCCAAGTTTAAACTGGTTTAGCAATTAACCTCCGTTGCTCGGCAAAGTTTCCGTGCTAAAAGTTGGCTGGCTCATGAAAGTGACAAGGCGGAAAGCCAGATAAACGATAAGTACAGACAAAAACATAAGTGCTTATGAAAATATTTCAGGCACGAAAAATTATAAAGCCAAAAGTGCTAAATAGAAATATTTAAACTTAGCACTAGCAAAAAGTATCATACTACTTATTTACAACCTGGATTGTTTTCAGAATAATACAATGTTTATTCTAATGCTCTACGATGTAGGGGAAGAAGGAGTTGCCGGCTCGCTAGAAACATCAACCTCGCTTCAGTATCTTTCTAAGACGTTTAAATCCGAGATGGTTTTCTCGTCGTCGGAAGCTTCACCGGTTTCTTCAGTGGAAGGAGGCGACATCTCTACGCGTGTGAAGAAGGTAGTATCATAGATGGTCAAGTCAGCTACGTGACACCCGTATACAGCGCAGGAGTCCATGATGGCTTTGATGCCCGACCTCTGGCTGTCTTCGTCCATAGTAGAATACCCTCTGGTCACTTGCCAGATCTCCATGCTTCCATGGTGGCTCATGACCATGGTGAGAGCGTTCTGCGCTGCGGTTTGCGCGTAGGACATGTTCCAGTCCTAGATGAGCTGGTGCATCTCCTTGGCCTTATCTCGCACTTCAATGACGGACATGCTATGCATGTCCGGAACCTTGAGAACTTCGTCAATATCTTCGATGGATTGGCAGAAGTCATGCAGCAAATCACCGACTTGGGTAAGCCGGCTGGTGCGAGATTCGGCAGAGGCTGAGTCCAGTAAGTTCAGAGGACCTACGCATATAATGCAAAGGGGTTAAGCAAATAAATCTGGACTCCAAAGAGTCAGAAGATGCAGACAAGTTAGAAGGAAGGAAACATACCAAAGATGACATGGTCGACTTTGGTCTTCTCCTCCCGAAGACTTTGGAGTTCAGCCTAGAGTGCCTCGGCAATGTCCCTCTCTTTGAACAAGTCATTGCTGAGATATGAGATTTTCTTATCTTGGAGCGCAATCTTACGATCACGCTCCTCGGTAGCCATGGAGGAGGACTTGAGAACTTGAGCAATCCTCTTCTCATGATCCGCCTTAAGCTTATTCAGCTCTTGGCGGAGGTCCTTGTTTTCCACCTCCAGGGTTTTCAAATTCTCGGCCTCCTCGATCATAGAACAGGATTGTTTCACCAGTGCTGAAGTCAAAAGAACAGAAGTTGAAAAAAAATTCGACTATAAAAATAAAAGGCAAGGTTTGAGATCTGGAATGTTTACCTTCAGCCTCATCCCTGGATACTTTCAGTTGAGCATTTTCAAGTCGGAGAGCTCTGATCTCTCTCGGCTTGTTACAAATATTCTTCAATAAATCCTGGCTATATGTATTAACTTTCTATAAGTCAGAATACCCAGAGTTAGAAGTCTACTAAAGACTCTGGCTAATATTTTTACTAATATTAGCACGAGCCTTGGGGGCTACAATAGTTCATTCTTTGGCATCCTAAGAAAGCATAAATCCGTATTGTCTATCGAACTTCATGCTTGGGGGCTAGAGGATATGATATATGATATGAAATAAAGTAAAACATGAGTTGGAATTCCGACTTACATGTTGTTCATGAGTGAGTTTGCTCAAACTCATGTTTACTTCTATGGTAACCTTCTCGGCAAGAGTGAGCGGGATCACTGGCGGAGTCGGAAGCTCGCCGGTTCTTGTGCTTAACGTCCTCCGCTTCTTGTGCGGACTTGTGCTTAACGTCCTCCGCTTCTTCAGTTCTTGTGCTTAACATCCTCCGCTTCTTGTGCTTAACGTCCTCCGCTTCTTGTGCGGCCTTTCTCGTCGTGAAGGCGGACTTGTTCAAGAAGTTCGGAGTACTTAACGTCCTCCGCTTCTTGTGCTTCTTCTTCGGCAGTAATGGTCCAGCTTTCTAAGCATTGCCGGGCCAGCCGCTGGATTTCCTCCATAGATTTCCGAGAAAAGCCAAGTTTGGCAAGTCCCGGATTGCTTAGGAGATTGTCGGTGAAGACCTCTACTGAGGGATCATTACCCGAAGAGGGTTTACCCTTATCAAAACCTGATTCACCCATGGTGACGTCAGTCTGTGATCCAAGGATCACTAGCTCTGCTGATTGAGCCAGATCTTCTGCAACGGTCGAAGATGGAGTAATCTCCAGCGCTGCAAAAGGCTGAGGGGTAGGAGTCGGAGGAGCTATAGCAGGAGAAGCCAAGTTTAGCTTCGACTGGCATAGGGGCCTCGAAGTAATCCCTTTCCCCTTGCCCTTGGTGAGCTGTTTAGCTCTAAGAAGGTAATAGAACAGAAAACATTACATCTTGGAAAGAATTAAGACATATAGTACAAAGACCTTGTGAGGAAAGATTACCTCTTCACAACGGGCACCTCCTTTGTGCCAATAGCCATTGTCGAAGCTTTGCGCTTCCGAGGAATAACATCTGGCAGTGGAACCAACTCTCCCTCATCCTGAGAAAACTCAGGAGGATATCCCTCGACCGGAGCAAGCTCCGACTCGAGGAGGTCAGTAAGCTGAAAAGAAGAGATATCTCAGTATTGCAAAATAACATAAAGATGAGCACATAATACAAGTTGTTGCTGGAAGCTTACCGGCACTATGGGATCTTCAGACGTATGCATGTCCAAGGATAGCTCCGGAATCTTCCTCTCAATCCGCTCCCTTATCAGCCACTTGATCTGGCATACATAATCTTTTGGAGAGTAGGCCTTGGGGCTGATTTGGAGGGAATCTTTCTTCGACAACATCATGGAGTGCATCAGTCGATCTTCATGATGTTGAAGAGGTTGGATCCGGCATGCCACCCAGCAGTGAACTAAATCGGACCCTTTCAGGCCCTTATGCTTCATCAAATACTCGATCTGCCTCTTGGCAAGAAGCAGATCGTCACGGAGAGCCGGCGCATCTATGTCGCAGGACTCTTGGGGCATGGCGGCACCGTCAATGAAAGCGGGCAAAGCAGTAGCTTTGTCGGGAGCTAGAATATCCTTATGATAGAAAAAAGTGGACGGCCATTGCTTGACCAACTCACTGGCCATAATCCGAAGATAGACGCGCTCTCACCTAACCGAAAAAATAATAGTACCGGTAATATAAGGATTACCAGCAGTGATGGAATTTCTCTAGATATGAAAGTAATACCGGAAAAGAATAAGGCTCAGCCTAATGCCAAGATACCCCTCGCACAAAGATGCGTACGTGCTCATCTCTAAGAGAGAGTTTGGGGGGAGATAATGGAGTTGAACTCCGTAGTGATCTATAACCTCTGAGAAGAAATCTGAGGGAGGAAAGCTCAAACCTCTATCGAGGTGAGTGCCAAAGTGAACCCGCTCACCGTCACGAGGGTTGGTGATGGTTTCACCGAAGCCGTTCCGCCAGTCGCCGGCACGGAGGAGCCCTTCTTCTTCCATGACGTGGAGCTTCTCGTTGTCCAGAACGCACGGGATCCATACCCCACGGTTGCTCTCTTTCTCCGCCGCCGCTGCCTTGCTGCCGTCTCCGCGTATTGGAGGATGATGCTGAAGCCATTTTTTGGTGCGCCCGTGACCTTGGATGGGCGGCGCTAGAGGTTTTTTGGGAGCAGAGGAGCTCTAGGTTCGTGGGGAGGTGTAGGGGAGAAGGAAATGGTGCAAGTGCTAGTGAAGAAGATGAGGAAAGAGATCCTCACCACTTATATCCTCCAGCCGCGTCAAGATTCGTGTAAACACTACAGTAAACGTACCACGTGTCATGGAAAGAACTAGGAAGCCCCCGCGCGATGATTACATCGCCTCGATCTCCATGCACGCATTGAAACAGCGCCTCGGTTCCACGAAAGGCGGACCCACCAACGGTCATGCTGATAGGAAATGTCTGTCAGTGACGTGACTTGACCATGACTCGTGTCAGGTTACGTCAGAGACCAAGTTCCGGCTTAGTTTGAATTTCGAGCTGGAAACCCGAATACCATATTCATAGGTCTGGCTCATTTTGAGACTCGGATCTACTCCTTTCTTTTTTGAAGTTTCTGGAACCCTTCACGATTCAGCAAGCCAGAGATCAAGCTAGATGATGATGAAATCCGACTTTGGATCATGGAGGCTTCTAGGGGCTACTGTTGGGGATATACTTTCTAGGTATCCTCAATGTGCCTCACTGACCAGGGTGGCCCACTTTGGGTTAGAGCTTTGCTTCACAGGCGGCCCAGTCATGGAGAAGAGACGGAGTCCAATCCGGCTATGGGAAGGCCCAGAAGACTTACCGACATAGGCCCATAGTGTTACTTGTAGTTCAAGATGTACTCTATAACCGACTCTTAGTCGTAGCTGGATAGATCTCTTGTCTAAACCCTAGGCCGGATATCTATATAAGCCATCCTAGGGAAAGCCTTTAGGGCAACCCTCACAATAGTCTACACTCTCAACTCGCGTAGGCGAAACCCTTTGTAACACCCCGTCCACTCCTGGGCCCGGGGGGTGTCACTCCTGGAAGCTTAATAGGATATCTAGACTGGCCCCACAGACCAACACTAGTCTTTTCTACGCACTTTGTCCTCACTCGTGCGCACCCGGTACCCACTTCCCAGTCGGTCACCCATCCTAGAATTTCTCTAGGCCAAGCACGCTTAACCTTAGAGTTCTTTTCGAATGAGCTTCCAGAAAAGAAGTTGCAATTTCTTGATATGGGTATCCTATCAATCCTATTAAGCCATGTGCCTGGATCTCACATACACCCACCCTTTAGAAGATCGATGCCCTCATCGATCAAGCACACCCCAGGAACGTTCTCTCTTGGCACGCGTCTATGCGTCCAGTGCCGGCAGATGTGCCATGCCGTGTCCACTCTGGGCCACACGCGCCATGCTCCACATGTCCCGCCACTGACTCGCACACAACCGTTTAACCGCGAGGATTGGCTCTGATACCACTTTGTAACACCCCGTCCACTCCTGGGCCCGGGGGGTGTCACTCCTGGTAGCTTAATAGGATATCTAGACTGGCCCCACAGACCAACACTAGTCTTTTCTGCGCACTTTGTCCTCACTCGTGCGCACCTGGTACCCACTTCCCGGTCGGTCACCCATCCTAGAATTGCTCTAGGCCAAGCACGCTTAACCTTAGAGTTCTTTTCGAATGAGCTTCTGGAAAAGAAGTTGCAACTTATTGATATGGGTATCCTATCAATCCTATTAAGCCATGTGCCTGGATCTCACACCCTTGTAACCCATATTCCGGCTCTGCCGTATTACTGGATTGTTAGCAGGAACAGGATTCGTCCAAAGACGGTGGATTTGAACCCGGGTAAACTTGTGTGCTCACCGTCCCGGAGCACCGTACGTCTCACACCCCTCTCTTACACACGCCTCGAGGACCCCCTCATGGCGTACCAGTCATCAATCCAATGACACTATGATGCAATCTGATTTTTGGACCTTTGCTGGGGTGTTTGGATAGCTGTTCCATGGCAGAGACCGTGCTAGTGGACATCGTATCATTCCTCCAATCAAGCCCAACAAAGATGCTGCTCTTTCTCCTTGCACGACTGACAATGGTATTGTGGGTACTCTTGCTGGACTCTCCCCTCTTTATGCTAGCTTAGTTGGTATTTTCCGTGACTCCATCATGCCTAGTGGGGGCAATAATGACAGTATTCATGGCCACTTGGTTCAGCTGCTTGCTTTCTCCTTTGAGGTGGCCTCCAGTGAGGATGAGTCTATGGACAACAAGCTGGATGTGATGGAATTCATCTATCATGAGTTGACTGATGCCATGTTCAATAGGCTATCCATTCCGTATGCTCCTTATATTATGCTGCTGATCAAGCACTTGCTTCCCACTAGAGAGTTTCACTTTGATGTTGAGCATAAGGTGAAAAAGATCTACAACAAGGCAAGGAAGACCTCTCATCCATCTTCTTCTCCTGAGGGTTTTATGAGGGATGCTCATGCGAGTGCTCGTAGGCCCCTAGTG
Organism: Avena sativa; assembly: GCA_916181665.1. Lineage (NCBI taxonomy): Eukaryota > Viridiplantae > Streptophyta > Magnoliopsida > Poales > Poaceae > Avena > Avena sativa. The sequence goes on from OV702291.1 coordinate 566,192,240, forward strand.
CCTCCTGTTGCTCGTGAGGTGAAGCAGCTAAATTGGTTTCAGTGGAACATATTGTGCATGGGGGTGGATACTCACTAGGGGCAGTATGCGGCGTACAAGCAACGCCACGAGATGGCCCATACTCAGCAGCTCATTCTCCACCATGTGTTTGGGGCGTGATACGTTGCAAACATATCTATAATTTTTGATGTTCCATGGTTGGTTTATATCTACTTTCTTATGTTTTGCCCACACTTTGGAGTACTTTTTATAAACTTTCTTGGACTAACCTATTAACAAGATGCTACAGTGCCAGCTGCCTGTTTTCTGCTATTTTTGGTTCCAGGAAAGTCAGAAAATGAATATTCTCAAAATTGGACGGGATAAAAGCCAAAGTCAATATTTCACCGAGGGGGACACGGAGCCAGAATACGAGACGGAGAGGGGCCAGGGGCCGCCCACACCATCTGGCCGCGCGGCCAGGCCTGGCACGTGCCAGGGGGTGGTGTGGCCACCTAGGGCACCCCCTCGGCCTCCCCTTTCGCCTATATATTGCCTCCGATATAGAAACCCTAAGTACCCGATCAAAAATCCACGATAGAGTCTGTAGCCGCCATCATCTCCATCCCTAGATCGGGAGGGATCTGAAGCTCTTCCTGGCACCCTACGGGAGGGGAGAATTCACCCTGGAGGCCTTCTTCATCACCATGCAAGCCTCCGGTGTGATGCGTGAGTAGTTCATCCTTGGACTACGGGTCCATGTAGTAGCTAGATGGTTGGTTCTTCTCCTTTGTGCTACCATGTTTAGATCTTGTGAGCTCCGTTCATGATCAAGATACCCTATTCGTAATCCTACATGTTGTGTTTGCGGGGATCTGATGGATATTGAGATGCTATTTTAGATTGATTATTGATTCTATCATGTCTTTGTTATTTGTGATCTTGCATGCTCTCTGTTGTTAGTAGATATCTTGGCCGAGTATATGCTAGCAACTCCAAGAGGGAGTATTTATGCTCGATAGTGGGTTCATGCCTCTATTAATCTAGGGAAGTGACAGAAATCTCTAAGGTACTAGATGTGTTGTTGCTACTAGGGAGAAAACAGCAATCCTTTGTTCATAGAACAATTGTATTGTTTACTTTACACGCAATGCTTAATGTAATTATCTGTTGCTTGCAACTTAATACTTGAGGGGGTTCGAATGATAACTTGAAGGTGGATTATTAGTCATAGATGCAGTTGGATTACGGTCTATGTATAATGTTGTAATGCCCAATCAAATCTCATAGGAGTCAAGATGATGAGTATATGCATGTATGCTTTCTCGATGTTTTTCAATTGCCCCGCTGTAATTTCTTCACCCAACATGTCATCTATCTCAAGGAGAACCACCACTAGTGAACTATGGACCCCGGTCCTTTCTTTTACCATCAATCTACAACTGTTTACTATTTTCTGTTTACTTTATGCCAGCTATTACTTTCTTCCACACAATACGTTTAATCATTTGTTTTCAGCAAAACCGGTGAGATTGGCAACCTCACTGTAAGTTGGGGGCAAAGTTATGTGGTTGTGTTGTGCAGGATTCCAAGTTGGAAACAACACCTTGGAGGTGTTTCCTTGCTCCTACTGGTTCGATAACCTTGGTTTCATAACTGAGGGAAACTTACTGTTGTGCTCATCATACCTTCCTCTTGGGGTTCCCCAACGAGCTCGATATCAACCACGAGTCAGCAGGGCGTCAGGCGCTCCTCCTTCTCCTACCGCTCCTACTCCATATGCTCAGTGGAACTCTTATGGACTCAACTATGGCGAGCTAGAGCGTCAACTTTTCCCTGCTCCGGTGAGGGAGCCCACTCCACCAGCTGATGAGGAAGAGGAAGATACAAAGGAGTATGATGATGAGGACGGGGACGGGGACGATGATGAGGACTATGATGACCCACAAGTATAGGGGGTGTATCGCAGTATTTTCGATAAGTAAGAGTGTCCAACCGAACGAGGAGCAGAAGGTGTTGACGAGTGGCTTGGATTAGGAATTCTCTATAAATACTTAACAAACGGATTTTTAGGGGTTTTTGATAATGCATATAAATAAAGTGTGAGTAAATAAAACACAATAATAATAATTGCAGCAAGTGGCCCAATCCTTTCTTTGGCAAAGGACAAGCCGGTTGTATTACTTAAGATAACCAAATGTTCTCGAGGACACATGGGAATACTGTCAAGTGCTTTCGTTTCATATAGTTGATTAATCTTCTCATGTTGGATAAGTGTTGTGTGGGTGAACCTGTGCTAATGTACTGACCTTCCTAGGACTAATACATACTTGTGATTATACCCCTTGCAAGCATCCGCAACTACAAGAAAGTAATTAAGATAAAAACCTAACCACAGCCTTAAACTCTGAGATCCTACACTCCCTTGTGCAAAGGTTTCCTAATGGGGGTTTAGGTTTCTATCACTCTAGCAACCCCTTCGATTAGTAGCCAAATACACAATGCATTCCCCTAGGCCCATAAAGGTGAAGTATCATGTAGTCGATGTTCACATGACACCACTAGAAGAATAACACCACAACTTAATTATCAAACCATTGAATCTTTCTCAACACAATTCCACTACTAACAACATGACTTCTCCCAGTCCTCAAGAACTAAACGAACTACTCACGAGACATCATATGGATCAAGATCAGAGATGAAAAAATGATAAGTAACAATCTAAACATAACAATAATTCAATGGTTCCACTCAATAGCATCAAATACAACAAGTAATCAACACTGGGAAAGTTTCCCCTAAGAACTATGCAAGATTCAACCCAATTGTTACAGCGGTACCGAGTGGTGATGATGGTGCTGGTGGAGATGATGATGATGAAGATGATGATGATGATGATCCTGATGAAGTCCAGCTTGATGGTGGTGCTGATGGCGATGATCTCCCCTCTCCGGGAAGGAATTTCCCCGGCAGATTTTTGCCTGCCGGAGAGCTCTTTCTCTCTCTACAGTTTTCCGCCCCGCAGAGGCGGCAGAATCTTTCTGTGGTCGCTCCTTGAACTTTAGGGTTTCGAGGGGATTATATACGCCAAAGGGCGATGCTAGGAGTGGGCCAGGGAGGCCACACCACCTGGTTTTGCGGCCAGGGGGACCCGCGCCACCAGGGGTGTGGGCCCCCTGTGGACCATCTCCTCTCCTCCTTCTGGCTTCCTTCGTCTTCTAGAAAAATAGGATTTCCTATATATTTTCTGGGATTTTCTGATCTTCGCGAATTTTGCCTCCAAACACTGCTTTTTCCATCAGAATCCTGACACCGGTGGTTCATCCTCCCAAAATCATCAATCATGCAAAAAAAGATGAAATAACATAAGTATCGTCTCTTAATATGAAATATAATAATGAATAATAGTGAATTATGATATAGAATAGTGATGCAAAATGGACGTATCAACTCCCCCAAGCTTAGACTTCGCTTGTCCCCAAGCGAAAACTGAGCTCAATAAACATGACCATAGGTTTATGGAGCGAAGTGTCAATAAAGAGAATACAGACAAGAAGCATCACATTCATCAATACACAAATCATAATAAAAAACAACTCACTATTATATAACTTAACTTGCAATGAGTAAGGGAAACACAATAAATATGCATAAAGTAAATCATAATTGGTAATGGCAAACTTTGTTCTTGGTCATAGAATGGTTAACAAATTGCAGGAATCAAACATAATGGGTTTTTCCATGATAGCTTTCAAAGTAATATTCACTAAGATAAGAGCAGTGTGCAAAACAAGGAACATAAGAAACATGATTGAATATATCATCATATGGGTGATTGAATCACAACAACTCAAATGCTTGCTTGAGATAGAAAGGAATAGGTTTACTGACTCAACTAAAAAGTAAAAGAAAGGCCCTTCGCAGAGGGAAGCAGGGATTTCAAGTCTCGGAAAGAGCCTGCAAAAATTATGGTTCTTACTAGCTTTCAGCTCTCATTGCCCCTATCATAAGCATCTTGAGGTGATTAAGGTTAATGTGAATAAGATATGAGTTATATGCTTGACAAATTATAAGTTAAAAGTCTCATGCCCCTTGAGTATGAGTACCAGACCTCATGCTACTCAACTTTTGTCTCAGGTAAGTTCTTGTCATTGTAAGTGTATGTGTATCATAGAGAACCGCCAACGGGGTACCCCTTGCCCCATGACACAGGAGCTATCCCATATGAAAATGACAAGGCAACAGACAGTGAGCATCTCAGCGATCTTTTTATTTGCTATTTGCATAGTTTTTTATTGAAGATGCTTCATAGAATGCAATTATGGTTATGCTGCAAGTTTCCACCATGATTAGGCATGGCTTAGGCTAGCCGCCTAGGCGTTTCTCTAACACATATACAAACTCCATGACCTTACGAGCTCCCATTTTATTTCACACCGTCGGCATCCATAAACAAAAGAACATGATATCAACTAAATAATAAGTGCACTGTCGAAAGCGGACCCCATGATAGCATGGTTTTGCTAACTACAAACTTATAAAATGCAAGCATACAAGCTTCATAAGATAGTCACAATGGTTCAAATTTATTAAGTACAAGAAAAGAAAGTGTGCCATCAAGTTTGTGAGAGCTTTAATCACTAGTTTTCACATAATAAGTTTAATTTGGAAGATAGATAAAACTTGATAATTTTCTTGAAGTAGCAATAATGCTAATAGGTAGATATGGTGGACACAAATGGCATAGGTTTTGGTTCAAGGATTGGATGCACGAGAAGCATTCCCTCTTAGTACAAGTTTTTGGCTAGCAAGGCTGGGTAGCAAGCAATAAGTGTTGAAGGAAACAAACAAACATACAAGTGATAGAAACAATCATGCAATCTTCCTTGGAAGCACAAAAGATCTTAACTAGAGAATACTAAGCTTATGAGCCAAACAAGAAAGAAATATGATGAAATTATATTAAAAAGTACTTTTCTCCTTTCCATTCAATCCTTAAATAATGTTGCTACTGACTAGAGCTAAATTTGCCAAAACCAACTAAATTTACTTAATGATCCCAAAGTGATACCAATACTAACAACAAGATTGATCATATAGTAGAAATTGCAAACTGAAATAAGATGTGCAAAAAGTAAATGATAGAGCTTCTCATTAATATTCCATAACGGCAACTCACACCAAGGGATACATAGATATCTAACTAGAGGGGAGATACTTCCACAATGCAAACCATCCTATATGATAACTTCTCTTATTCATGATATGACTTTACTAAAAAGGTAAAAAGATGAAATATAATGATATGATACCACGGCACTCCCCTAAGCTTGGAACAAACCAAGGGTATGCCAAAACCTGATGACGAATTACTCCTTCGGTGATGGTGGTGTCCTCTTGATAAGCTTTTCCATCAATTCCTTCAAATCCTCAATCTCAAAGGTGAGAGTACGAATCAACTCCGAATTATGCTCAATGCGGTTCATGATCATGTTAGGCTGTGAATCCCAGCCCTTGCGATTCTTTCCCCACTCTTCCTCCTTAAAGTATTCTTTTCCTGCATGGTTAGAACGAGGCAGATCCCAATTGGAGGGTAATTTTTCCTTGGGCATATTTTGGAATTGTTGCTCATGAATAAGGGTATGGAAGGGATTCTTGGTGCGTGGAGGAGGTGACCGTGAACCCAAGCAATGGCGTAGAACTATCCCTCCAGTGGACATCCGTGCTGTCCTTTTGAACTTGGCAGGATTTTCCACCACTCCAATGCTTGCAATGGTGGTGCTGGTGTGCGGATGCTGGTTTTCCTTTGCTTCCTCTTCAACTTCACTCTCGATCTCCTCCTCTTGATCAGGGTCTTGGAGATCATCTTCTGCAGGCTCCTTGCCCTTATCATTGGCGGAGACCATCGTGCTTCTAAACTTGAGAATAGTTCTTGACAGAAACAGATCGAAAGGAAAACATGACGAGAACATGATGTACGGACCTCGGGGGATCCAGGGGATTATATATTACAAAGTTTAACAACAAAAGGAAGGTACTACGAGAAAACGGGTCGGAGACGGGCTCCGGGGTGGTCACACCCCCTGGTGGCGCGGCCAGGTGGGCCCATGTCAAGAGGTGGTGTGAGCCACCCGGGCTCCGTTTCCGTTCCCATTTTGACTCGTTAATTTCCATGTTAGATAAAAACTTCAAAAATATAACTTGAGAAGTTTTTCGCGGACCTTTTCTTACCAGAACTGTTACCTATTTGAGAATGGACTCTACGTGTCTCTGAATTTGGCCTTTAATAAATTCTTCTGGGGTCACCGCTTGAATTATATCAATATCTTCGTTGTAAGAATCTCCAGAAATATAGTGCTTGAGTCTTTGACCATTCACCACTTGTGTAGTGTTGTCTCTTAAGGAGGAAATTTTTATTGCACCTGAATGATACACCTCTTCAATAACAAAAGGTCCTTCCCATTTTGAAAGTAGTTTCACTGCAAAAAATCTGAGACGAGACCTATACAATATAACTTTCTCACCAACATGAAATTCTCTCTTAATAAATATCCTATCATGCCATCTTTTAACTTTTTATTTAAAGAGTCTAGCATTTTCGTATGCCTCACTTCTCCACTCATCTAAAGAACTCAAGTCAAACAATCTTTTCTTACCAGCAAGTTTGAAATCTCTATTAAGTTCTTTCACTGCCCAATAAGCTTTGTGCTCTAATTCTAAAGACAAGTGACAAGCTTTTCCATAAACCATTTTGTAAGGAGACATTCCCATAGGATTTTTATAAGCAGTTCTATAAGTCCATAAAGCATCATTCAACTTTTTAGCCCATTTTTTTCTAGATCTATTAACAGTCTTTTGCAAGATAGTTTTAATTTATCTATTTGATAGTTCTACTTGCCAATTGGTTTGGGCATGATAAGCTGAAGCAATTCTATGATTAACGGCATACTCCCTCCGTTTTAAAATATAAGATGTTTTAGCTTTGTGAAAGCGGTGTATCTAGACTCTTTTTAGTATGTAGGTTCATCTAGTCTTGGAGTGAACCTACACACTAAAAGGGGTCTAGATACACACCTTTCACAAAGCTAAAACATCTTATATTTTAAAACAGAGGGAGTATTTAGCAAGGGTCTTCCTAAATCCACCATGAATGAAATGTGAACCTCCATCGGTCATAAGATACCTAGACACTCCAAACCTAGGAAAGGTAACATCCTTAAGCATTTTTAAAGAGGTCTCACCATCAACACTTTTTGTAGGTATGGCTTCTACCCACTTAGTAACATAATCAACAGCAAGAAGAATATGAGTATAACCTTTCGAAGGAGGAAAAGGACCCATAAAGTCAAATCCCCAATAGTCAAATGGTTCAATAACAAGAGAGTAATTCATAGGCATTTCATTGTGTCTAGAAATATTACCAACTCATTGACATTCATCACATGATAAGATAAACTTTCTTGCATCTTTAAAAAGGGTAGGCCAATAAAAACCTAATTGTAGAACCTTTTGTGCGGTTCTATCTCCAGTGTGATGCCCTCCATAGGCACTACCATGAAATTTCCGCAATATCTCTTTTTTTTATATTCTGGAACGCATCTTTGCATAATACCATCCACTCCCTCTTTATATAAATGTGGGTCGTCCCAAAAATAATACCTCAAATCATAAAAGAATTTCCTTCTTTGCTGGGCTGTAAAAGTTGGAGGCAAATACTTGGAAACAATAAAGTTAGCATAATCAGCATACCAAGGACTCTCTCGCGAGCTTACCTCTATTGCAGCCAACTGTTCATTTGGACAACCATCATTAACAGGCATGGGATCAAAATAAATGTTTTCGAATCGAGATAGGTTATTAGCGATAGGATTTTCAGCACCCTTCCTATCTACAATATGTAGATCGAACTCTTGTAAAAGTAACACCCATCTAATAAGCCTAGTCTTAGCATCTTTCTTTGTCATAAGATACTTAATAGTAGCATGATCAGTATGAATGGTTACTTTTGAATCAACAATATAAGGTCTAAACCTATCACAGGCAAAGATAACGGCTAAAAATTCTTTTTCAGTAGTAGCATAATTCTTTTGAGCAGCATCAAGAGTCTTACTAGCATAATGGATAACATTCAACTTTTTATCTATTCGTTGTCCAAGAACAACACCTACAGCAAAATCACTAGCATCACACATAATTTCAAAGGGTAAATTCCAATCATGTGGTTGAACAATAGGAGCAGTTATTAAAGCTTTCTTTAGAGTTTCAAATGCTTCCTTACAATCATCATCAAACACAAAAGGTACATCTTTTTGTAGAAGATTTGTAAGAGGTTTTGATATCTTAGAAGTCTTTAATAAACCTTCTATAGTGTTGGGTCCGCAGCATAGAAAACAAAAAAATTCCTGCGGTGTGAACTACACGCCAAGATCTATCTACTAGGTACAAAGCAAACGGGTGGACATACATCCATAGAGAACTTACCCTCGAAGACAACGAGCTTTGTTAACGAGTAGGAACTCGTGGTTGATGTAGTCGTACACTTGCCGATCTCAAGATCGTGAGGAAGTCCGAGCGCCGCAACTCAGCAGCGCATCCGCACTCGCACACACGTTCAAGCCACCGGACAACCTCCACCTCCTCGCTCCAGCGATCCAGCGGAAGCAGCAACTCCTTCCAGATGAAATGCCACCGGGAACATGTATCTCGCTAATCCGAGACCATGGGGGAATAATTCTAGAGGGGGAGAGAGATCCTTCACAAGGAGGTGTGTGGATGAAGGAGGGAATGGGTGGCCTTTTATAGGAGGAGGGGGGTGCCCCCTCTCTCCATGGCCGGCGCATGGGGGGGGTGACCCCTCACCTCCCCATTCATGTGGTGGTAACTCCTCCACATTAAAATGCCTCTTCACATTCCCTTTTAAAGTCTCCACTTTAAATGCATTAAGTTTCTCCAAATTTAATGCTCACTCATTTAATAAAACTCTTTTATTAAATTTATTCAGAATTTTGTTAATTACTTTAATTAACAAACATTCACATATATCCCCTTGCAATATTTCAATATCACATGCATAACCACCTTCTGCAATTTCACCCGAAACAATTTCCGGTTTCTATTGAAACAATTCCTGTGCTTTGCAATTCTTTCATCTGAAACATATGTGCTCCAAAATGGTGTCCGGTAACTCTTAAGTGTGCCACCCTATGGTTCGCGAATAATGCAGTCATGATCGAGACCCTTCTCCGATCAATAATCAGCAGCGGGACCTGGAGATCCGTACTGACTCCTACACATTCAACGATGACTCCTATGATCGTGAGAACCTTTAACGCTTGTAACTAAATCCCTTTGTCTCTCGATATATTACATGTTCGAGATTCGATCATCGGTATCTCCATACCTAGTTTGATCTCGTTACCAACATGCACTCTTTTCTTGTTCCCGTGATATAACATTCTAGTGATCACATCACATGCTTGCAAGCTATCCTAATGTGTTATCACCGAGAGGGCCGAGAGTATATCTATCCGTCATATGGATTGAAAAATTCCACTCTTGATCCATGAGCCTCAACATAACACCTTCGTAGCACTGAACCCATCTTTATAGTCACCCTGTTACGGTGTGACCTTTGATGTTATCAAGATACTCTTACGGTGTTAGCAATTAACATGATCTCATGGTCTAAGGATAAAGATTACTTCGTATGATTTTATAGCAATATAAACACAATGAATTGATCGTAATGCTATACTTCGGATGAATGTTCATCAGATCATTCCACCAATGGTGTGACCTTGTTATTAACAACATCCAATGTCCATGATCAGGAAACCTTGATCATCCTGTTAATCAACAAGCTAGTCTATAAGAGAGGCATGACTAGGAACCCTTTTTATTTATTAAACACACATGTATTGATGTTTCCTATCAATACAATTATAGCATGTAAAATAAACATCTACCATATACAAGGAATACATAATAACAACTTTATTATTTCCTCTTAGGGCATATTTCCTTCAGTCTCCCACTTGCACTAGAGACAATAATCTAGTTCACATAGTGATAAATCTAACACCCATGGAGTTCTGGTGTTGATCATGTTTTGCCCTAGGGAGTACTTTAGTCAATGGATCTGCTACATTCAGGTCCGTGTGCACTTTACAAATCTTTATATCTCCATCCTTGACATGTTCGCGGATGGAGTGAAACTGGCGCTTAATATGCTTGGAATTCTTGTGAGACCTTGGATCCTTGGCGTTGGCTATGGCTCCATTGTTGTCACAATAGATCACCATCGGGTCCAACGCACTGGGAACCACACCTAGTTCCATAATGAACTCTTTCATCCAAACTGCTTCCTGCGCCGCTTCTGAAGCAGCAACATATTCCGCCTCCGTTGTTGATCCAGCCACCACAGGTTGTTTGGAGCTCCTCCAACTAACTGTTGCTCCGTTCAAGAGAAATACATATCCGTATTGAGACTTAGAGTCATCCGGATCAGTGTCAAAGCTAGCATCGACATAACACTAAGCGACTAGCTCTTCTTCACCTCCGTATACAAGAAACATATCCTTAGTTCTTCTCAAGTACTTAAGGATATCCTTGACCGCTATCCAGTGTTCTGAACCTGGATCAGATTGGTACCTACTAGTCAAACTAATAGCATGTGCCACATCCGGTCTTATACATAGCATGGCATACATTATAGAGCCTATGGCTGAGTCATAGGGGATCTTATCCATTATCTCTCTTTCTTCCGCCGTAGCCGGACTTTGAGTCTCACTCAATGTCTTGCCTTGCAACATAGGTAAGTACCCCTTCTTTCTTCCGTCCATATTAAACTTCTTTAATATCTTATCAAGGTATGTACTCTGCGATAGCCCAATTAGGCGTCTTGATCTATCTCTATAGATTTTAATGCCTAATATATATGAAGCTTCACCAAGGTCCTTCATCGAAAATTTGCTGTTTAGATAACTTTTAACACTGTTTAAAAGATCTAAATCATTTCCAATCAATAATATGTCATCACATATAATATCAGAAATGCCACATTGCTCCCACTCACTTTCTTGTAAATACAAGCCTCTCCATAAGTTTGGACAAATTCAAACTCTTTGACCACCTCATCAAAGCGGAGATTCCAACTCCGTGATGCTTGCTTCAGTCCATAGATGGATCGCTGAAGTTTGCACACCTTATTAGCATCCTTAGGATAGACAAAACCCTCAGGTTGTATCATATACAACTCTTCTTCAATCTTACCATTGAGGAACACAGTTATGATATCCATCTGCCATATTTCATAATAGAAATATGCAGTAATTGCTAACATAATCTTAACTGACTTAAGCATCGCTACGGGAGAGAATGTCTCATCGTAGTCAACTCCTTGAATTTGTCAAAACCCCTTTGCGACAAGTCGAGCCTTATAGATGGTCACATTACCATCAGCATCAGATTTCCTTTTGAAAATCCATTTATTCTCAACGGCCTTTCGGTCGTGAGGTAAGTCTACCAAGTTCCAAACTTGGTTCTCGTACATGGATTCCATCTCAGATTTCATGCCTTCTAGCCATTTGTTGGAATCCGGGCTCATCATCGCTTCTTCATATGTCGCAGGGTCATCCATTTCATCAATCATGAAATTCATAACAGGATTGTCGTACAGTTCAGGAGCTGCACGTGTCCTGCTTGACCTGCGAGGTTCGGTAGTGTCCTCTTTCGGAGTTTCATGATCAATATCATTAGCTCTCTCTTCATTAGGTGAAGTCAACTCTGAAACAACTTCTGGAGCTGCGCTACTCGCCATTTCATGAAGAGAAGGTTCAATAACCTCTTCGAGTTCTACCTTCCGACTACTCACACCTTTCGCGAGAAACTCCTTCTCAAGAAAGGATCCATTCTTGGCAACAAAGACCTTGCCCTCAGATCTGTGATAGAAGGTATACCCAATCGTTTCCTTAGGGTATCCTATGAAGATGCATTTTTCCGCTTTGGGTTCGAGTTTATCCGGTTGAAGTTTCTTCACATAAACATCGCATCCCCAAACTTTAAGAAATGACATCTTAGGTTTGTTTCCAAACCATAATTCATACGGTGTCTTTTCAACGGATTTAGATGGTGTCCTATTTAAAGTGAATGTAGCGGTTTCCAGTGCATAACCCCAAAATGACAGTGGCAAGTCAGTTAGAGACATCATAGATCGAACCATATCCAATAAAGTAGGATTACGACGTTTTGACACACCATTACGTTGTGGTGTTCCGGCAGGCGTGAGTTGTGAAACTATTCCACACTCTTTCATATGTGTGCTAAACTCGTAACTAAGATACTCTCCTCCACGGTCGGACCGCATAAATTTGATCTTTCTGTTATGATGATTTTCCACTTCATTCTGAAATTCTTTGAACTTTTCAAAAGTTTCAGACTTGTGTTTCATCAAATAGATATACCCATATCTACTCAAATCATCCGTGAAAGTAACAAAATAACGATATCCACCTCGCGCCGACACACTCATTGGTCCACACACATCAGTATGTATGATTTCCAATAGATCTGTCGCTCGTTCCATTGAACCGGAAAACGGCGTTCTAGTCATCTTGCCCATAAGGCATGGCTCACATGTATCAAATGATTCAAAATCAAGTGATTCCAAAAGTCCATCAGAATGGAGTTTCTTCATGCGTTTAACACCAATATGACCTAGACGGTAGTGCCACATGTATGTAGATATATCATTATCAAGTTTAATCCTTTTAGCATCAACATTATGAATATGTGTAATACCACTATCGAGATCCAACAGAAATAAACCATTCAACATAGGTGCATGACCATAAAAGATATTATTCATATAAATCGAACAACCATTGTTTTCAGACTTAAATGAATAACCACTTTGCATCAAACACGATCCGGATACAATGTTCATGCTCAGTGCAGGCACCAAATAACAATTATTTAGGTTTATAACTAATCCCAATGGCATATGGAGAGGCAGCATTTCAACGGAGATCACATCAACTCTTGATCCATTGCTGACCCATATCGAGACCTCATCCCTTGCTAGTTGTCGCTTGTTCCGCAGCCCCTGAACCGAGTTACATATATTAGCAACCGATCCCGTATCAAATACCCAGGTGCTACTGCGAGTACTAGTCAAGTACACATCAGTAACATGTATATCACATATACCTTTGTTTGCCTTGCCGGACTTCTTGTCTGCCAAATACTTGGGGCAGTTGCGCTTCCAATGGCCAGTCCCCTTGCAATAGTAGCACTCAGTGTCAGACTTAGGGCTAGCTCGGGGTTTCTTTTCAGGCGTGGCAACAGACTTGCCAGCCTTCTTTCCCTTGTGCTTTCCTTTCTTGTCCTTCTTGAAACCGGTGGTCCTATTGATCATCAACACTTGATGTTCTTTCCTAATCTCCACTTCTGCAGTCTTAAGCATTGACAGAAGCTCGGGAAGAGACTTCTTCATGCCCTGCATATTATAGTTCATCACGAAGCTCTTGTAGCTAGGTGGCAGAGATTGGAGAACACGATGTATGCCTAAGTCAATGGGAATCGTTATTCCCAAGGACACAAGCTTATCAGCGTACCCAGACATTTTGAGTACGTGCTCACTAACGGAGCTGTTTTCCTCCATCATGAAGCTAAAGAACTTTTCTGTAGCATTATAACTCTCTACGGCAGCATGGGTATCGAAAATCATTTTCAATTCTCCCATGGTATCAAAGGCATTGCCATTTTCGAAACGTTTTCGAAGTTCTGGCTCTAGCCCATACAGTATGCCGCAATGAACTAAGTTGTGGTCCTCCTGACGAGTTATATAGACGTTCTTTTCCTCGTCAGGGGCATCAGGAGCTGGTGGGGGGCCTAGCGGCGCATCTAGCACATATTGCTTTTGTGCAGCAGTGAGGAGAATCCTCAGATTCATAGCCCAGTTGGTGAAGTTGCTACCATTCGCAGCAAGTTTCTCTTTCTCCGTGAACACATTGAAATTAAAAGCAGGTGGTGCCATCTACAACAGAATTTGTAAAGTATATTTAGACTAAGTTTATGATAGATTGAGTTCAACTAATCCAATTACTAATGAACTCCCACTCAAAAACGACATCCCTCGTGTCCTTTTGGTGATTACATGAACCAAATCCACTACACCAAGTCCGATCATCACGTGAGCTGGTGTAGCTTCAAAGGCGAGCATCTATATGGGCATCATATCAACTATATGACTCATGCTTAACCTTTCGGTCCGTGTTCCGAGGCCATGTCTGTACATGCTAGGCTCGTCAAGTAAGAACCTTGGTATTTGCGTGTGTAAAACTGTCTTACACCCGTTGTATGAAAGCTTAGAGTTGAAAACACCCGATCATCACGTGATGCCTCAAAACACGATCCACAAAACGGTGCATACTTAAGGAAGAACACATTTTATCTTGATATCTAAATGAGGGATCATCTTATAATGCTACCAAACGCGCCAAACTAGCAATATAAGATGCTAACATCTAATGTGTGAAGTGAGGTGATATGGTCCATGCATTTGATCTCTATCATTTGCATCGTGGTATGATCTCTATCATTCCTTTGTGTGTAAGGCCAAGGTCTATGGAACTTACACGTTAAGTGAGTTGTAAGAGTATCTATTATACATCTACTTACAACAATACCATATCAATACACTAGCCCAACAACGATCTAAACTAGACGCCTCTAATTTATCAATTGCATGTTTTACGTGGCTTAGGGCTTTCGGAGATAGAACCTGTCTAACCTATGAACATGAACCACAACGAGGATAACCAAGTTATTAGCAACTCGTTGTAAATCAGATATTGACTATAGTAGGAGAGACAGACACCCGCCAGCCACTTATGCAAAACAAGTTGCATGTCAGTCGTGGAACCGGTCTCATGTACGATGACATGTAAGGTTGGTCCGGGCCGCTTCATCCCACAATGCCATCAATATCCAAAATACATAGAAGATGCAATAACATGACCATCATCGCCCACATATCAACATATGTGTACTACGCGTGCTAAGCACCTACACATAGATCATGCTTTGATACCACTGTTGGGTCCGCAGCATAGAAAACAAAAAAAATTCTACGGTGTGAACTACACGCCAATATCTATGTACTAGGTACAAAGCAAATGGGTGGACATACATCCATAGATAACTTACCCTCGAAGACAACGAGCTTTGTTAACGAGTAGGAACTCGTGGTTGATGTAGTCGTACACTTGCCGATCTCAAGATCGTGAGGAAGTCCGAGCGCTGCAACACAGTAGCGCATCCGCACTCGCACACACGTTCAAGCCACCGGACAACCTCCACCTCCTCGCTCCAGCGATCCAGCGGAAGCAGAAACTCCTTCCAAACGAAATGCCACCGGGAACATGTATCTCGCTAATCCGAGACCATGGGGGAATAATTCTAGAGGGGGAGAGAGATCCTTCACAAGGAGGTGTGTGGATGAAGGAGGGAATGGGTGGCCTTTTATAGGAGGAGGGGGGGTGCCCCCTCTCTCCATGGCCGGCGCATGGGGGGTGACCCCTCACCTCCCCATTCATGTGGTGGTAACTCCTCCACATTAAAATGCCTCTTCAAATTCCCTTTTAAAGTCTCCAATTTAAATGCATTAAGTTTCTCCAAATTTAATGCTCTCTCATTTAATAAAACTTTTATTAAATTTATTCAGAATTTTGTTAATTACTTTAATTAACAAACATTTCAATTTCCCCTTGCAATATTTCAATATCACATGCATTAAGCCCCTTGCAATATTTCAATATTACTTTAAATGCATTAAGCCCCTTGCAATATTTCAATTTCCCCTTGAAATATTTCAATATTACTTTAAATGCATTAAGCCCCTTGCAATATTTCAATATCACATGCATAACCACCTTCTGCAATTTCACCTGAAACAATTTCCGGTTTCTATTGAAACAATTCCTGTGCTTTGCAATTCTTTCGTCTGAAACATATGTGCTCCAAAATGGTGTCAGGTAACTCTTAAGTGTGCCACCCTACGGTTCGAGAATAATGCAGACATGATCGAGACCCTTCTCCGATCAATAATCAGCAGCGGGACCTGGAGATCCGTACTGACTCCTACACATTCAACGATGACTCCTGTGATCGTGAGAACCTTTAACGCTTGTAACTAAATCCCTTTGTCTCTCGATATATTACATGTCCAAGATTCGATCATCGGTATCTCCATACCTAGTTTGATCTCGTTACCGACATGCACTCTTTTCTCGTTCCCGTGATATAACATTCTAGTGATCACATCACTTGCTTGCAAGCTATCCTAATGTGTTATCACCGAGAGGGCCGAGAGTATATCTATATGTCATCTGGATTGACAAATTCCACTCTTGATCCATGAGCCTCAACATAACACCTTCGTAGCACTGAACCCATCTTTATAGTCACCCTGTTACGGTGTGACGTTTGATGTTATCAAGATACTCTTCCGGTGTTAGCAATTAACATGATCTCATGGTCTAAGGATAAAGATTACTTCGTATGATATTATAGCAATATAAACACGATGACTTGATCGTAATGCTATACTTCGGATGAATGTTCATCACATCATTCCACCAATGGTGTGACCTTGTTATTAACAACATCCAATGTCCATGATCAGGAAACCTTGATCATCCTGTTAATCAACAAGCTAGTCTATAAGAGAGGCATGACTAGGAACCCTTTTTGTTTATTAAACACACATGTATTGATGTTTCCTATCAATACAGTTATAGCATGTAAAATAAACATCTATCATATACAAGGAATACATAATAACAACTTTATTATTGCCTCTCAGGGCATATTTCCTTCATATAGAGACCTGCATGACCAAGGATACTACGAATACCTTTGACATCCCTAGGACAGGGCATTTTCTCAATTGCTTCAACTTTGGCTGTGTCAACTTCAATGCCTCTTTTAGAAATTTTATGTCCAAGGACAATTCCTTCATTAACCATGAAGTGAAATTTCTCCCAATAAGAACAATATTAGTTTCTTCGCATCTCTGGAAAAATTTATCAAGGTTGTGCAGACAATTATCAAAAGAAGTTCCATAGACGGAAAAATCGTCCATGAATACTTCCACAATTTACTCACAAAAACCATGAACGATAGCAGACATGCATCTTCGAAAAGTAGCAGGAGCATTACACAAACCAAAAGGAATACACCTATAAGCATAAGTTCCATAAGGGCACGTAAAAGTGGTTTTATCTTGATCTTGTTGTTTAACAGCAATTTGAGAGAACCCAGAGTATCCATCAAGAAAGCAAAAATGAGTCTTCTTAGACAACCTTTCTAACATTTGATCAATAAAACGCAGCGGGTAATGATCTTTCTTAGTAACTTTGTTAACTTTTCTGAAACCAATGCACATTCTATAACCAACTACTACTCTTTGGGGAATAATCTAATTATTCTCATTAGGCACAACAGTAATTCCTTGTTTCTTAGGGACACAATGAACAGGACTAACCCATTGACTATCAGCAATAGGATAAACAATACCAGCATCAAGGAGTTTTAATGCCTCATTTATTACCACTTCCTTCATCTTCGAATTTAAACGAGTTTGATGTTCTACCACTGGTTTTGCATCAGGTTCTATGTTAATAGAATGCTGACATATAGTAGGAGAAATCCCTTTTAAATCATCAAGAGTATAACCCATAGCCCCTCGGTGTTTATTCAACACTTCTAGTAATCTTTCCTCTCCCTTTCTTGAAAATTTAGAACTAATAATAACAAGATATATTTTCTTATCATCAATGTAAGCATATTTTAGATCGTTAGGTAAAGGTTTCAGATTGAAAAAGGATCCTTTTTAGGTGGTAGTGTGGTACCCAAATCTTCCACAGGTAAGTTATGCTTAAGTATCTTGGGTTGACGAAGGAGAATCTCATCAATCTCATTTCTTTCTTCCATGAAGATCTCACATTCATGGTCTTCCCTATATTGCTGCAAAGCATTGTTAGGAGAAAGAGAAATAGAAGCAAGTTGTTCAACTCTAAAATCCTCATCAGGCAATTCATTTTTATAGGGAACTTTAGCAAATTTTGAAAAATTAAACTCATAAGATTCTCCATCAAATTTAGTTAAAATTTTCTCCCTCTTACAATCTATAATGGCTCCACAAGTGTTCAAGAAAGGTCTACCAAAACTGATAGGATAAGTTTTACTAGCAGTTGAACCAAGTACTAGAAAATCTACAGGATATTTAATCTTACCACAAAGAATTTCCACATCTCTTACAATACCAACTGGAGAGATGGTCTCTCTATTATCAAGGTGAATAACCATGTCAATTTCTTCTAGTTCACAAGGATCAATTTCATGCATAAATTCTTTGTAAAGCTCATAAGGAATAGCACTTGAACTTGCACCAATATCACATAAACCATAATAACAATGATCACCTATTCTAATAGAAAGCACAGGGACACTAGCTTTCCTAGTTCTACTAGGATGTGAAACAATATTAGAGGAATCCTCACAGAAGATAATGTGTCCATCTTCTACACTTTTAGTGACAATGTATTTCACAATTTCTACTACAGGTTCAACATTTTTTTGTTCATCAAGCTTTACAGCTCTCTTTGTACTTTTGTTAATTACACTAGTTATCATAGAATGCTCCTTTACCTTATCAGGGAAAGGTATTTTCTCGATATAAGGTTCAGGTAAAATACGATCAATGGTGCAAATTTCAGTACTTCTAGCAGGAACACAATCAACAATATCTTTATATGGTGCATGATACTTGTTCCATTCCTTTTTGGAATTTCAATATAAGACGCAAAAGCCTTAAAAAATTGCAATAACTTGAGAATCAAGACCATAAGCATTTCTAATATTATGAAAGTCATCAGTTCCCATAAAAGATTTAATGCATTTATAATCATAATTTATACCTAACTTTCTTCCTTTGTCATTCTCCCATGCTTCAGCATTGTCTTGAATATGGTCTAGAAGATCCCATTTAGCTTCTTCTTCCATACGTGTAAATGATCTAGAGCAAGAAGCATCCAGTAGATCCTTATCATGAAGAGAAAGCCTTGTATAAAAGTTATTGATAATAATATTATTATGGATCTCATGAGAAGGACATTTGAGCGTTAGTGACTTCAATCTCCCCCAAGCTTGAGCTTCACTCTCTCCATCACGAGGCCAAAAGTTATATATTTGATTCCGATCTTTATGAATCTCACTAGGAGGATAAAATTTGGAATAAAAGAGAGGTACAATTTCCTCCCAGTCAAGAGACTGGCCATTCTTTAGCAGCTTATACCATTCCTTAGCTCTTTCTTTAAGTGATACAGAGAATAACTTTTTCTTAACTTGATTTGTTGTAATACCTTCACACTTGAACAATCCGCATAATTTGTGTATAAAAAGCAAATGATCACTAGGATGGACAGTTCCATCTCCAAAATAGTAGTTATCCATAACACGATCAACAATTCTTGTAGGTATCTTAAAAGTATCATTTTCAGTAGGTGGAGGTTCATCTATTACCTTAGCAGTGGTAGTAGCATTACGAAATAAGAAACTAAGTGAATTATCCATATTGAAAATAAAGTAACTAACAGAAATAAACAATACACACAGCAGAAGTTTCCTTTACCAGTTCCACTCTCCAATAGTGCTTCACTCCCCGACAACGGCGCCAGAAAATAGTCTTAATGACCCACAAGTATAGGGGGTGTATCGCAGTATTTTTGATAAGTAAAAGTGTCGAACCCAACGAGGATCAGAAGGTGTTGACGAGTGGCTTGGATTAGGAATTCTCTGTAAATACTTAGCAAACGGATTTTTAGGTGTTTTTGATAATGCAGATAAATAAAGTGCGAGTAAATAAAAGACAATAATAATAATTGCAGCAAGTGGCCCAATCCTTTCTTTACCAAAGGACAACCGGTTGTATTACTTAAGATAACCAAACGTTCTCGAGGACACATGGGAATACTATCAAGTGCTTTCGCTTCATAAAGTTGATTAATCTTCTCTAGTTGGATAAGTGTTGTGTGGGTGAACCTGTTATAATGTACTGACCTTCCTAGGACTAATACATACTTGTAATTATACCCCTTGCAAGCATTCGCAACTACAAGAAAGTAATTAAGATAAAAACCTAACCATAGCCTTAAACTCTAAGATCCAACACTCCCTTGTGCAAAGGTTTCCTAACGGGGGTTTAGGTTTCTGTCACTCCGGCAACCCCTACGATTAGTAGCCAATACACAATGCATTCCCCTAGGCCAATAAAGGTGAAGTATCATGTAGTCGATGTTCACATGACACCACTAGAAGAATAACACCACAACTTAATTATCAAACCATTGAATCTTTCTCAACACAATTCCACTACTAACAACATGACTTCTCCCATGTCCTCAAGAACTAAACGAACTACTCACGAGTCATCATATGGATCAAGATCAAAGATGAAATAATGATAAGTAACAATCTGAACATAACAATAATTCAATGGTTCCACTCAATAGCATCAACTATAACAAGTAATCAACACCGGGAAAGTTTCCCCTAAGAATTGTGCAAGATTCAACCCAATTGTTACATCGGTACGGAGTGGTTATGATGGTGCTAGTGGAGATGATGATGAAGAAGATGATGATGATGATCCCGATGAAGTCCAGCTTGATGGTGGTGTTGATGGCGACGATCTCCCCTCTCCGGGAAGGAATTTCCCCAACAGATTTCTGCCTGCCGGAGAGGTTATTCTCTCTCTGTAGTTTTCCGCCCCGCAGAGGCCGCTGAATCTTTCTATGGTCGCTCCCCGAACTTTAGGGTTTCGAGAGGATTATATACGCCAAAGGGCGATGCTAGGAGTGGGCCAGGGTGGCCGCACCACCTGGTGACGCGGCCAGGACCCGCGCCACCAGGGGTGTGGGCCCCCTGTGGCCCATCTACGCTCCTCCTTCTGGCTTCCTTCATCTTCTGGAAAAATAGGATTTTCCATATATTTTCCGGGATTTTGTGATCTTCGCAAATATTGCCTCCAAACAGTGCTTTTTCCATCAGAATCCTGACTCCGGTGGTTCATCCTCCCAAAATCATCAATCATGCAAAAATAGATGAAATAACATAAGTACCATCTCTTAATATGAAATATATCAATGAATAACAGTGAATTATGATATAGAATAGTGATGTAAAATGGGCGTATCATACTACGAGTGATATCTTGGGGCGCTAGCATCTCTCTTCTTCCTTTTTGGCGTTTCGATGCCAAAGGGGGAGAATTAGTTCTATTAGGTCTCCGTGGATTTGCACGGGTCGGGCGCAAGCATTTGCACTTTACCGTTTTGGTCTTTTTCTCGCTTGTGCCCATTTAGCATTGAACTATTATTCATGATTTGCTTTGCATGAGACTATATTGATGTGTGGCTCTAGAATTATCCTATGGATTTATCTATCGTGATTATGGATCCATCTATCTCATTGGCGATAGGTTATCCCTCTCTCTGTGGAAGACCTCAATAATGGTTATCATATTGGCTATCTTTGCATTATATTGTTGTCTTATATCTCACGATTTGTATGAGGCGTTGTGCTATATTTTCATGTGTGTGAAAAACTCCTTCCCTATGAAATATACTTGTACCTAGTTGTGTGCATTTGTATTCAAATGCAAAATTTTCAACTATGCACACATTTAGGGGGAGTCTACTTTTGTGTCTTTCATAGTAGAGTTTTTTTGCAAATCCTAGTATTGTCATCTAACACCAAAAAGGGGGAGACTGAAAGAACATTTAATGATCTCTAGTGTTTTGTGTGTTAGATAACAATACCATGGAGTATCTCATGTGTGCTAAGTGCAGCAGATAAGTTTTCACATGAAAAGCTGGGAAACCTGTTGTTGGGGGCGGATAATCTGCCCCTATCAAGGGCCGAATAATCCGGCCTGACCCCTTTGACAAAGGTGGATGCGGCATGTGTCTCTGAGGGGGCGGAAAATCTCTCGGATTGTCCGACCAGGGCTAGAGAGTTTGCCCGGGCCGGATAATCCGCCCCTATAGGGCCGGATAATCCACCCTGCCCCAAGAAGTTGCAATGCGCGTCGCTCGGATATGGGAGCGGACTTTCCTTCAAATTGTCCGGCCAGGGCTGGAGTTTTTGCCTGGGCCAGATAATCCGCCCCTAGAGAAGTTGCTAAGGGATCCACGGCACGACCTTCTGTGTGGGGGCAGAATATCCCCCGAATAATCTGAGGCTGGGGCGGAGTTTTACCCCTGGCCAGGTAATCCGGCCTTCACTTGGGCCGGATAATTCGTCCCCAGACTTCACCAACAGCCATGTTTGGACAGGAGGTATAAAAGCCCCAATCACTCCTCCTGTCAGATCTCTTGATTCATTCGAAAAAGTATTGGTTTGTTGCAAAAGCTCTCATTCAAGGTCTCCCACTTCAACCACCCGAAGGCTCCGATCTTTGGGGAATCGAAGGACGAGACTTCATTCATCAACATCACGAATTAAGCGCTTCACTTCCTCTCCATTCACTTGGAGATTTCTCGATCTAGTATTCTTGTTAATATCTAGATCTTGTGTTTCGATTTTGATAATACTTGTTCTTGTGACAGCTTGTTGTCATTACGGGAGATCCATCAGAGAACGGGGTGAGGCCTATTGTGGCGTGGTGGTCTTAGTACCGTACACCCCTCCAACGCAGATGTACTTCCCTTAACAAGGAAGGAACTACGGTAAAACAAATCTTGTGTCTCTGCATGCTCTAGTACGATTTCCTCATTCCTTACTCTTACTCGCCTTTACTCGCTAGTAGTTAGGTTTGCATATAGGGAAATTCTTCGTAGTTGCATATCTAGAGAATTTACCTTTCGTGTCAAGCCTAAAATTGAAAAATCATTAAAATTTGAAGTAGCACCTATTCACCCCCCCTTCTAGGTGCTCATACGATCCATTTCAGTGAGTCCTTCTGAAACCGTTACAAGTATCGCCTAGATTCGATCTTGGTAGTTGCAACCATAGGAATTTTTTTCCATGCAATGAACCCATCAGTGGTATCAGAGCTGTGTCTATGCGTAGATGCTTTGTATGGTTAGAACATATATGAATATGTGGGCACTGATGATCATGTTATTGCATCCTTCATGTATTTTTGGATATTAGCGGCATAGTGGGATGAAGCGGCCCGGACTAACTTTACATGTCCTCGCACATGAGACATGTTGCACACTTGACATGCAACTAGTTTTGCATAAGTGGCTAGCGGGTTTCTATCTCTCCCACAATAGTTGATATCTGATTTACAACGGGTTGCTAATAATTTGATTATCATTGTTTTGGTTCCACGTTTGTAGGTAAGAACGGTTCCATAAATTAGAAGCATCTAGTTTTATTTTTGCTAGGCATGTGTCATGATATGGTAAATGTTATAATTTTAGTATGGTAGGATACTCTCGGGAATTATTACGAAGTAAGTGGGAGCTCAATAGATCTCGGTGTTACACAAATGGAATGATAGAGATCATACCATGATGCACAAGATAGTGATCAACTGCAAGAACCATATCATATCACTTTTACATATGTTATTTGTTTCCGTCTTATTTAAGCTTATGTATTGTTTAGATATTGGCGGTATCATTATAAGATGACCTGACAAGGTGTAACCTCGACAATGTCCATAGTTATGGACTTAGGGTTTTGCGGAAAAGAGAGCGTTGGGGATTTCGTCGGATGTCAGGAAAACAAGGGAGTCAAAGTCACATGATTATCGATGGACAATACTGTTGTAGATTGCTTGGGAGTTTTTTGTTACCTCTCCTTTGGCTTATCCTAGCCTATATATAATAGGCTAGGTCCCAAAGCCATATACGGATAAGTTACATATTTACGATTACAACACAAACACAATGTCGGTTCCTATTTCCTTATCTAATACAACTAGAGCTTCCTTCGGATGCTTCTTCGGCCATCATCTTGAGTCTTCGTGGTCGTGAGCCGTTATACAACCAAGGTAGCAAAACATAAGCACCCGAGTAATCATACTCATGTCAGTAGCCCCCGAGACTCTACCTGAATCATAGATTCTAGTTGAGTCTCAAAGATTTTTCATTTTTTCATTTTTTTGAGAATTTATGAATTGTTTTTTATTTTTCTAGCTTGGTAGGGATTTGGTACAACATGCTTGATTCATCCGACGGATCGGGAATCAGTTAATTGCTCCTAGGCAAAAACACTGTAGACCTAAATTCAAGTCCCTAGGCCTGAACTTGGAATTGTAACTTCCGTAACTCAGTATGAGCCATTGAGGTCTTATCGAATACCAAATTCCAGTTCTATTTTATCAGGTACCCAACGCATCCGTTGAGATTTTTCATCGTATCATTGATATGGATATTTTACTAGCAGAGCGCATTCTTGTGCGATTACCAGGCCACACAGGACGAATCCTGGGGTCTTACCTTCAGGTCGTGGACACGATATTCGGAGTTTTGTTGCGTCAGGCGCAATTCGAGTTTTTTATATATATTTTATCGACTGCCTTGTTTGGCTGCTGGAATTGTTGAAGTTTTCCAGTTTTTTGTTTTTTGTAGATGCTCCCGATAGAAGTAACCATTTAAGGATACATATATGTAATACACATTGATCTTAACACATGAGGATAATTTTATCTTTGGGTATTATCTTGGAACAAATGAATTTTCTTCGTCAGGTGCGCGGCAGCGCTCCTGATGGGAGCATCCCCCACGCTATGTTCGGATGTATTCATCGGGACATCAGCTCAAAAACTAATATTTTAACTATTTTGACAATATCACCTTGATTTTTTGTCGGGTGTGCGGCCAGCGCTCCTGATATGAGTAGCCTCGAGGCTAAAGTCGAATATTTGTATTCAATTGTAGGCTCAAAGTCTCTCTCATTGGGGTATATACTTCAACTCAGATTTTATAAAACATTTTCTCGGGTCCTTGTCCTTTTTTATAGAGTCAAAGTGTTTTGTGACTTGTGTGGTATGACGTCACTGATGACGAAATTGCACCATGGTTTCTCAGAGACACGTCTCGATGGGACGTTTCGATTGTGGGACCATGCTACAGTAATGATGACACATGGGTGGCGTCTCAACGGAGTTTTTTGACTGCGCGTCCCCTTTTCGGCGCGAAGATGGAGGCATCGTGTGGGGTTTCTCCGTTTTTACCGCAGTAATAACTGCTTAGGATTTTTTGCTTTTGAAATCTTCTGACATGCGTCATCATCCTATGTGTTTCTAACAGTTTGATTTTACATCGAACGGCTGAGCTTCGTGCTTTATCTCTTTATAAACGAAGGGAGACTCATTTTACTGCTTTTACTACCTCCTCTTCAATGGCTTCATCTTCTTCCTTGCGCCCTACCTGTCTTTGCCTCTCTCGCCTACTCCTTCTCTCTCCACACACTTGTGTTGTTTCCCAATCACCATGGGGAATAGCAAAGTAGGAACTTCGACGATGGCCACCAAGGCCACAAGGAAGAGGGCTATTGGATGGGCCCCATTGTAGTGCTCCGCACAAGATCTGTGTGAAGCACGGAACTCCGATCATCTTGGGGAGGGATCCTTCAAGCTTCCAGGGGATGAGGCTGCTTATATCCCTGAATCTGGCTAGAGGGTAATGTTTCTCTCCTTTTTATATCGCGGCCTCTCTCTCCCTGTTCATGAATTTCTTCGAGGCCTCCTCTTTGTCTATGGCGTGCAGCTGTATCAGCTCACGCCCAACTCTATCCTTCATGCCTCTTGTTTTTTACCCTTTGTGAATGATTCCTCGGGATCCATCCCAATTGGGGCATCTGGAAGTATTTCTTCTATGTTCGTCGGAATGCCACCGACACCATTGTTCATGACGTCGGTGGCGCCATTTTCTCTGCTCGCTCCGAAGTCAACAATTTTGACTTCAAAATTACTGACTATCCAAGGGTGGAAAACCAAATGGTTTTACATCAAGGACCAAAAAGTCGAGGGTCAATCTTTCGGCTTAGCCCCTTTTGATCCGAAGAAATCATGGCAAAAACTTGATTCTTGGGATCAGCATCCAACTCCTAGAGAAATGAGGGAGATTGAACCCCTTCTCTCCCGCATTGATAAACTTCGTCACGAGATTGGCAAGGAATTGTCGGGACTACAAATCCTGGCATACTTTCTTCGGATACGTGTTCAGCCTCTTCAGGCAAGTCTCTCTGGTATGTGGGCCTATACTGGCAAGAAAGACACAATAAGGATTTCACCTGATGATCTTACCCTCAAGGTCTACGAAAATAGGGTTCGCAACTTCACCACTCTAACCAAGAAAAGCTCGGTTCCCTCTGATTGCCGAGCCTTTTGGCAAGAAAAAGCGCCTTCCAGAGGTGAATTTTCATTGGTTTCCTCCCTCTTTTTTGTTCTTTGTGTGAATGTACTTTATTTCTTACGATTGTTTCTCCTTTTTTCTTGCTGGTCTTCTGTCATGTAGGATTATGATCATCTATATTCGCTTCCTCCTCTCCCCGAAAGTGGTGAGCTCCCAGCCAGTCCTTCTTTATCCGATGATCTTCCTATGGCTGGGAATGCTGCCAACAAAGAGGTGGAGGCATTGATGGGTTCGTAGAATGGAAAACAAAAAAAATTATACCACAAGAACGAACAAAACCCAGATCTAATCTAGATAAAAGCCAAGATCTAATCTATTAGACATGTGCAACGAGATAGATCTGTACTAACCCTTGTAGATCCGAAAGCCTTGTGCGAGATCGGATCTCGTGGTTGATGTAGACGATCACTTGCTGATCTCAAGATCGAGTAGACGATCCTTCCGACGTCGCGTTCCGGCAGCGCTTCCGCAGTCGGTCACACGTGCGGAGTCGAAGCAGACCTTCCTCTCCCTGTTCTAGCGAGCAGCGGAGGTAGTAGATCTCTCCACGGAATCCCAGCAGCACGACGGTGTGGTGGTGGTGGAGTAGAGAATTCTGCAGGGCTTCGCCTAAGCTAGAGCAGATGGAAGGAGGAGGAGAGAGGCGGCTAGGGTTTGGAGTGGGCAGGGGCAAGGGGGTGGCGCCTCCACCCCTCTATATATAGAGGGAGGGGTGCGGCCTAGGGTTCCCACCCCTAGGCCCACCCCTTAGGGCCGGCGCACAAGGAGGCTTGGGGGAAGAGTCCTTCCCCCCCAAGTTTCCTTTACTTACCCTTTAAGTTTCCCCTTATCCTATCTTGGTTTTCAAGTAAACTCCAAAATATCTTCTAGAACCTTCCGGAACATTCCGAAACCTTCTAGAATCCCCATACAAACACTCCAGAACATTTCCTAACTTAGAAAATGATCCCCATTATATGAATCTTATTCCCCGGACAATTCCGGATCTCCTCGTGATGTCCCGGATCCAATCCGAGACTCCGAACAACATTCAATCTCCAATGCACATTCAATATCTACTTAAAACAACTTCGAACCTTAAGTGTGTCACCCTACGGTTCGTGAATATGCAGACATGATGGAGACACCTCATCGATCAATAACCATCAGCGGGATCTGGAGATCCATAACGGCTCCCACATACTCAACGATGACTTCGTGATCGATAGAACCATTAACATACGAAACCAATTCCCTTTGTCACGCGATACTCTACTTATCCGAGGTTTGATCGTCGGTATCTCCATACCTTGTTCTACCTCGTTACTGATAAGTACTCTTTACTCGTTCCATGTTATGTCATCCCTTGTGACCTAGTCACATGCTTGCAAGCTAAGTAGATGACATTCCACCAAGAGGGCCCAGAGCATATCTATCCGTCATATGGATGGACAAATCCCAATCTTGGTCCATGCGCTTCAACACATACTTTCAGAATACCCAATGACACCTTTATAACCACCCAGTTACGAAGCGGTGTTTGATCTCATCAAAGTACCCATCCGGTGATGGTGATTAACATAACCTCATGGTCGAAGGATTAGGTTACTATGCATTTGAAAGCTTGTAGCAATACGAACTTAATGACTTGATCTTATGCTACACTTACTATGGGTGTGTGTGTCCATCACATCATTCTCCTAATGATATAACCTTGTTATTAATGACATCCAATGTCCATGATCAGGAAACCATGATCATCAATTAATCAACAAGCTAGTTCAACAAGAGGCTTACTAGGGACTCTTTTATGTTTACAAAACACACATGTATTAGTGTTTCCTTATAATACAATTATAGCATGGGATGCAAACATTCATCATAAACACAAAGATATAATAATAACCACTTTTATTATTGCCTCTTGGGCATATCTCCAACAGTCTCCCACTTGCACTAGAGTCAATAATCTAGATTACATGGTAATATACCTAACACCCATGGTGTTCTGGTGTTGGTCATGCTTTGCTCTAGGGAGAGGTTTAGTCAACGGATCTGCCACATTCAGATCAGTGTGTACTTTGCAAATCTTTATGTCACCATCTCGGACATACTCGCGAATAGCATGGAAACATAGCTTGATGTGCTTCAACTTGCTATGTGACCTTGGCTCCTGTGTATTAGCTATGGCACCTGTGTTGTCATAGTAGATGGCCATCGGTTCCAACGCACTAGGAACCACGCCAAGTTCAGTAATGAACTCCTGCATCCATATGGCTTCTTGTGCAGCCTCCGAAGCAAATATGTATTCCGATTCAGTTGAAGATTTCGCCACAACGCTTTGCTTGGCACTCCTCCAGCTCACTGCAGCACCATTCAAAATAAATACGTATCCAGACTGTGACTTCGAGTCATCTGGATCGGTGTTCCAACTAGCATCAGTGTAACTGTTTACAACAAGCTGTTCATCACCTCCATAAGAAAGAACCATATCCTTAGTCCTATTTAGGTACTTTAGGATATTCTTGACCGCTGTCCAGTGCTCCATTCCAGGATCGCTTTGATATCTGCTAGTCAAACTAATAGCATGTGCTATATCAGGTCTTGTACACAGCATGGCATACATGATAGAACCTATGGCCGAGGCATAGGGAATATTATTCATCTTCTCTCTATCTTCTGCCGTAGCTGGATTTTGAGTCTTACTCAAGGTCTTACCTGACAACATGGGCACTAACCCTTTCTTGCTCTCTTCCATTCTAAACTTCTTTAGAACTTTGTCCAAGTATGTACTTTGTGAAAGCGCTATTAGGCGTCTTGATCTATCTCTATAAATCTTGATGCCTAGAATATATGCCGCTTCGCCAAGATCCTTCATTGAAAAACTATTATTCAAATAGGCTTTGACACTATTAAGAAGTTCTATATCATTCCCAATCAACAATATGTCATCTACATATAGTACTAGGAATGCTACAGAGCTCCCACTCACTTTCTTGTAAATACAAGCTTCTCAATAAGTTTGTATAAATTCCAAAGTTTTTGATTACTTTATCAAAATGTTGATTCGAACTCCGGGATGCTTGCTTCAGCCCATAAATGGAGCGCTGAAGTTTGCATACCTTGTCAGCATCTTTAGGATCGACAAAACCCTTGGGTTGTACCATATACAACTCTTCCTCAATGTCACCATTAAGGAACGCCATTTTGACATCCATCTGCCAAATCTCATAATCGAAATATGCAGCTATTTCTAACAAAATCCTCACAGACTTTAGCTTCGCTACTGGTGAGAATGTCTCATCGTAGTCAACTCCTTGAATTTGTCGGAACCCTTTCGCGACAAGTCGAGCTTTATAGACGGTAATATTACCATCAGCATTTGTTTTTCTTTTGAAGATACATTTGTTCTCGACAGCCTTACGGCCATCCGGTAAGTCCACCAAAGTCCATACTTGGTTTTCGTACATGGATCCCATTTCGGATTTCATGGCTTCTAGCCATTTGTCGGAATCTGGGCTCACCATAGCTTCTTCATACGTCGCAGGGTCATCAGTGTTGTCCACCAACATGACGTTCAAGGCAGGGTCATACCAATCAGGAGTGGTACGAATCCTCGTTGACCTGTGAGGTTCAGCAGCAACTTTGTTCGAAGTTTCATGATCACCATCATGAGCTTCCTCTCCAATTGGTGCAGGCGGCACAAAAACATCTTCCGGTGCTGCGCTACTCTCAACTCCGAGAGAAGGTTCAATAACCTCGTCGAGTTCTACTTTCCTTCCAGTCAATTCCTTCGAGAGAAACTCCTTCTCAAGAAAGGATCCATTCTTGGCAACGAAAACTTTGCCTTCCGATCTATGATAGAAGGTATACCCAATTGTTTCTTTAGGGTATCCTATGAAGACGCATTTCTCCGCTTTGGGTTCAAGCTTATCAGGTTGTAACTTCTTTACATACGCTTCGCAACCCCAAACTTTAAGGAACGACAACTTAGGTTTCTTACCAAACCACAATTCGTACGGTGTCGTTTCAACGGATTTAGATGGTGCCCTATTTAAAGTGAATGCGGCTGTCTCTAATGCATAGCCCCAAAATGATAGTGGTAAATCTGTAAGAGACATCATAAACCGAACCATATCTAAGAGAGTTAGATTACGACGTTCGGACACACCATTACGCTGTGGTGTTCCCGGCGGTGTCAACTATGAAAGTATTCCACATTTCTTTAAATGCATGCCAAACTCGTAACTTAGATATTCACCTCCGCGGTCAGAACACAGAAACTTAATCTTCTTGTTACGATGATTTTCCACTTCACTTTGAAATTCCTTAAACTTCTCGAAAGTAGACATACCCATATCTACTTAAGTCATCCGTGAAAGTGAGAACATAAATATATCCACCACGCGACGCTACACTCATTGGACCGCACACATCGGTATGTATTATTTCCAATAAGTCTGTAGCTCGCTCCATTATTCCAGAGAATGGAGTCTTAGTCATTTTTCCATTAGACATGCTTCACATCTTTCAAGTGATTCAAAATCAAGTGATTCAAGAAGTCCATCAGAATGGAGTTTCTTCATACACTTCACTCCAATGTGACCAAGACGACAGTGCCACATGTATGTAGAATTATCATTCAATTTGTTCGTTTAGCATCTATGTTGTGAACATGTGTATCACTACTATCGAGATTCAGTAAGAATAAACCATTCATCTCAGGTGCATTACCATAAAATATATTACTCATATAAATCGAACAACCTTTATTCTCGAACTTAAAAGAATAACCGTCTCGCAATAAACAAGATCCAGATATAATGTTCATGCTTAACGCAGGCACCAAATAACAATTATTTAAATTTAAAACTAATCCCGAAGGTAGATATAGAGGGAGCATGCCGACGGCGATCACATCAACCTTGGAGCCATTTCCAACGCGCATCGTCACCTCATCTCTCGCCAGTCTTCGTTTATTCCGCAGCTCCTGTTTCGAGTTACAAATATGAGCAACCAAACCAGTATCAAATACCCAGGCACTACTACGATTACTAGTAATATACACATCAATAACATGTATATCGAATATACCTTTCTTATTGATGTTGCCATTCTTCAGATCTGCCATGTACTTGGGGCAGTTACGCTTCCAGTGACTAGCACCCTTGCAGTAGAAGCATTCAGTTTCAGGCTTAGGACCAGCCTTGGGCTTCTTAGCAGGTGCGGCAGCTTTCTTGCCGTCCTTCTTGAAGTTGCCCTTGTTCTTAGGCTTGCCCTGTTTCTTGAAATTGTTGGTCTTATTGACCATCAACACTTGGTGCTCCTTCTTGATCTCCACTTCAGCAGTTTTCAGCATGGACGATAGTTCAGGCAACGTCTTGTTCATGCAGTGCATATTGTAGTTCATCACAAAGTTCTTATAACTCGGTGGCAATGATTGGAGGACACGGTGAATCCCTAACTCATTAGGAATCGTTATCCCCAACTCTTGGAGCTTATTTGCGTGCCCAGACATGGTGAGCATGTGCTCGCTAACGGAGCTACCCTCTTCCATCTTACAGTTAAAGAACTTTTCGGAGGCATCATAGCTCTCCACGGCCGCGTGAGTCTCAAAAATGAGCTTGAGCTCCTTAATGATCTCGAACGGGTCGTGGTGCTCAAAGCGCTTCTGAAGCTCCCTTTCTAAAACGTACATGATGGCACACTGAACTGTGGAGTAATGATTTTTCCGAGTGGCGTAAACATTCTTTACGTCGTCGGTGGCATCTTCTGTAGGTGGGTCACCTAGCGGTGCTTCGAGCACATAGGTCAACTGACCAGCCCTGAGGACAATCTTTAGTCCACGGATCCAGTCCGTGAAGTTGCTTCCATTGTTCTTAAGCTTTTCTTTCTCTAGGAACGCATTGAAATTGATGGAGAGGTTCGCCATAATCTACAACAAATTTGCAAGTAGTTTAGACTAAGTTTATGATAAATTGAGTTCAATTTTAATTCTTAAATTAACTAGGTGAACTCCCACTCAAAACAACATCCCTCACATTGTCTTAGTGATTACACGAACCAAGTCCACTACACCAAGTCCGATCTTCACGAGAGAAGATGTAGTTTCATCAGTGAACAATCTTCATGTTCATCATATCATTTATATGACTCGTGCTCTACCTTTCGGTATTCCGTGTTCCGAGACCATGTCTGTGCATGCTAGGCTCGTCAAGATTAACCTTAGTTTCTGCATGTGCAAATCTGGCTTGCACCCGTTGTATGCACACGTAGAATTTATCACATCCGATCATCACGAGATGCTTCGAAACGACGAGTCTTAGCAACGGTGCCAACTAAGGACGAACACTTTATTACTTGATATTTAGTGAGAGGGATCATCTTATAATGCTACCGTCGCGATCTAACCAATACAAGATGCATAAAGGATTAACATCACAGGCAATTCATAATTAGTGTGATATGATATGGCCCTTTCTTCTTATGCCTTTGATCTCCATCTCCAAAGCACGGACATGATCTCCATCATCACCAGCACTGCGTCAAGGTCAGTGGCGCCGCTTCATGGTTGTCCATCATCACTAGTAACTATTACAACTACTTGGAATAAAGCTATTACAAGATGAATAGACACGCAGGTCTTAACAGAATTAAAGACAACCATTAGGCTCCTGCCGGTTGCCATATTACATCAAGGATCATTGCATACATCAAATATAATCACAATCACATTATGGCCATATCACATCACAAAACCCATGCAAAAACAAGTTAGACGCCTCTAATTTTCTTTGCATGTTTTACGTGGTTTGGGGCTTTCGAATAAGAACGGATCTTACCTACGAAACTGAACCACAACGTTGATACAAGTGCTATCAAGTGCAAAGAGTAGATTGGTTCTATACTATGGTGGGAGAGACAGACACCCGCAAAGCCACTTGTGCAAAGCAAGTTACACGTCAAGTGTGGATCAAGTCTCATGTGCGATGACATGTAAGGTTAGCCCGAGCCGCTTCATCCCACCATACCGCAAGATGCAAAGTACACAAAGCAAAAAGACGACACAAGCACCAACGCCCACAAAACCATTGTGTTCTACGCGTGCAACAGATCTACGCATAGACAAGGCTCTGATACCACTGATGGGTTCGTAGCATGGAAAACAAAAAAAATTCTACCGCAAGAACGAACAAAACCCAGATCTAATCTAGATAAAAGCCAAGATCTAATCTATTAGACATGTGCAATGAGATAGATCTGTACTTACCCTTGTAGATCCGAAAGCCTTGTGCGAGATCAGATCTCGTGGTTGATGTAGACGATCACATGCCGATCTCAAGATCGAGTAGACAATCCTTCCGGTGCCACGTTCCGGCAGCGCTTCCGCAGTCGGTCACACGTGCGGAGTCGAAGCAGACCTTCCTCTCCCCGTTCCAGTGAGCAGCAGAGGTAGTAGATCTCTCCACGGAATCCAAGCAGCACGACGGCGTGGTGGTGGTGGTTGAGTAGAGAATTCTGCAGGGCTTTGCCTAAGCCAGAGCAGATGGAAGGAGGAGGAGAGAGGCGGCTAGGGTTTGGAGTGGGGAGGGGCAAGGGGGGTGGCGCCTCCACCCCTCTATATATAGAGGGAGGGGTGCGGCCTAGGGTTCCCACTCCTAGGCCCACCCCTTAGGGCCGGCACACAAGGAGGCTTGGGGGAAGAGTCCTTCCCCCCCAAGTTTCCTTTACTTACCCTTTAAGTTTCCCCTTATCCTATCTTGGTTATCAAGTAAACTCCAAAATATCTTCTAGAACCTTCCGGAACATTCCGAAACCTTCTAGAATCCCCATACAAACAATCCGAGACTCCGAACAACATTCGGTCTCCAACGCACATTCAATATCTACTTGAAACAACTTCGAACCTTAAGTGTGTCACCCTACGGTTCGTGAATATGCAGACATGATGGAGACACCTCTCCGATCAATAACCATCAGTGGGATCTGGAGATCCATAACAGCTCCCACATACTCAACGATGACTTCGTGATCGATAGAATCATTAACATACGAAACCAATTCCCTTTGTCACGCGATACTCTACTTATCCAAGATTTTATCGTCGGTATCTCCATACCTAGTTCTACCTTGTTACTGA
The DNA here is from genome assembly GCA_916181665.1 of Avena sativa. Taxonomy (NCBI): domain Eukaryota; kingdom Viridiplantae; phylum Streptophyta; class Magnoliopsida; order Poales; family Poaceae; genus Avena; species Avena sativa. The sequence continues at coordinate 566,226,776 of OV702291.1, forward strand.
TAAGTACTCTTTACTCGTTCCATGTTATGTCATCCCTTGTGACCTAGTCACATGCTTGCAAGCTAACTAGATGACATTCCACCGAGAGGGCCCAGAGCATATCTATCCGTCATATGGATGGGCAAATCCCAATCTTGGTTTATGCGCTTCAACACATACTTTCAGAATACCCAACGACACCTTTATAACCACCCAGTTACGAAGCGGTGTTTGATGTCATCAAAGTACCCATCCGGTGATGGTGATTAACATAACCTCATGGTCAAAGGATTAGGTTACTATGCATTTGAAAGCTTGTAACAATACGAACTTAATGACTTGATCTTATGCTACACTTACTATGGGTGTGTGTGTCCATCACATCATTCTCCTAATGATATAACCTTGTTATTAATGACATCCAATGTCCATGATCAGGAAACCATGATCATCAATTAATCAACAAGCTAGTTCAACAAGAGGCTTACTAGGACTCTTTTCTGTTTACAAAACACACATGTATTAGTGTTTCCTTATAATACAATTATAGCATGGGATGCAAACATTCATCATAAACACAAAGATATAATAATAACCACTTATATTATTGCCTCTTGGGCATATCTCCAACAGGCATCTATCGTTGAATCTTCAATGAGTACTCCGTTCCTTCCGTTGGCTCACTCTGAAGATTTTTTGCGTGGTGCCTACTGGCGAAAAAAGGAAACGCCCTAACGCAGCAGAGACGATTGAAGATTCAGATGACTCCATTGGCTCAAAGCCTCTATGTGTTATCCCAGTTTTGTCGGCTCCTCCACAGATGAATTTGTTCCTCTTTACGTGGGATGTTTCTTCGTAAGCACTGATTGTACCTTCCTTTTATTTTTACGGATGGGAAAATTATATTAACTCTTTGCTTTTTCTTTTGTAGTGGTGATGAGGGGGGAGATCATCCTATGTCTCCTCCTGTTACATCTGTTGCCCCTCCTCTTGTTAAATATCCTCAGCCGTCGACGGATCCAAAGGAAATGCACGTGTCTCCTATGGATAAGGTTATCTAAAAAGATATTTCCACTTTGCCAAAACCGTCGATGCAGAAAAGAAGAAAAACGGCTAGACCAAGCATGGTGATATCCGAGAGTCCTGTCGAGGTGGATATGCAAGATGTAAGTACTTCTTTGTTTTTAACGTAGTTGTAGCTTCTCCTTTGCTTATTTTTCCTGATGTTATTCTTTTTTGTGTTTGATAGCCTTTGATGCGTGAGATGGTCGACATGGCTTCTCACTTTATCAAGATCCATAATGAAGCCGAAGGACTAAAAGGTTTGTTCTCTTCACCTTCGAGAATTGGCATTTTTACCCCCCCCCCTCCTCTTTTCTTTTTATTTGACTTTTGCATTATTTTTCAATTGTCCAGCCGCTGCCAAAGAGTCTAGGGTCATTCGGGACGAGGCGATAAAGCATGTCGATGCTCTGGAGGCCAAACTACGGGTCACCAAGAAGGCTCTAGAGGAGGCTAACCAGAAGGCCAATGTTGATGCCAAAGAAAATGCGAAACAAGTTGCCACCCGAGATGAAAATCTTCGGAAGCGCTTGGAGACCCTCAATTCTTCCTTGACTCGTGAGTTTTCTATCTTCAAGGAAAATTTTGTATTTTGCTCCTTCTTCTTCCTTTTGGTTCTCAACCCTATTTGCATATGAAGAACTGACGGGCCAGAACTTAATGTTGGTGAAGATAAGAGGGTTGACCCTTTATCGGATGTTGTTGGCACTTTAGAGGCCAACAGTGTTCATGGGCACAATCTTCTTATCCGCTCACGTCGTGCCTTCAAGAGCTTGCATGCTGAAATTTTCTTGGCAAAAGAGGTGCCCGCTGACTTGAACGACTTTGTTGTTGTCTTTGGTGCTGATCCAAACCCGCTCGTCGGCTACAACGTAACACAGTCGAAGAGTGGCGCTGAAACGTCGATGGCCCTGGCGATGGTGCACGGTGAGAAGGTCGACTAGCAGAAGGTTAGATCCTCTGTCCTAGTCACCTCTAATAACCAGGCAGTCGATTTGAAGCCTTTTGTTAAGAGGGCCAAGAAGTACTCTCGGCTGATGTTGGGCATGGGCGCGGGTCCAAAAAAATCAGTTGCTCCTTCATCGGATGGTGCCCCTTCATCGAGTGTTTCCCCAGTTATTCCTACGACTAGCGCTCCATCCACTACTGCTACCTTGTCCGTAGAGAAGACTGCACCATATATTTTTTGTAGCCATAAGTATCTTTTGTTCTCCTATTGTAATGAACTTGGCTTATTTTGTTTAAGCACTCCGTTTGCAGAGAATCAATTTTTTTGTATATATATGTGGATAGTCCCTTGTGTGTTGAAGGCTCTGTATTTTCATCTACCCTTCCAAATACTGTGCGATTCGGTGACTCCTTCTGTGCCTGCCCAGGCATTGGATGTGATCCCATCTTCATCTAGGTTGGGTGTGATTGATACTGTTGTTGTTCGTATAGTAGACTTGCCGTTGTATGCATAGAAAATTGAGCAGGTGAAGAAACTTGAAGGTAAACTTCGGATTGTCCAATCGATGGTGGATATTGCTCAATCCAAAATGCGTCAGGCCCTGGATCGTGAAGCATATTTTTTGGAGGAAATTTCTAGGGCGAGCGAGAAGATGTGGTGTAAGTCTTTCACATTATTTTGTGTTGCTTCCCTTTTATTTATAGAGCTTAATTTTCCCTCTCTTTTTTTTCTGTTGGCATTCGATTGTGCGAGAGGGAAGAAACCCAACATCTGCACAATCGAATCCATGCTCTTGTGGCCGCTTCGCAAAATTCTGAAACTGCCTTTTGGATTGATCACCGTTGTGCCTACTCTGTGGCTTTGCTTCAAGACCGTGTATTAGAGGTGGAGCAGTTTGTCGAGCATTGTCGTATATCGCTGTCCATTGTATATAATGCAATGTTTCCCCGAGATACGCAGCCTCAGACCCTAGCTGATTTACTGGCGAAATTTCGGCAGGGAAAAAGGATTCATCACTTTGTGAAGCTCCAACTTCTGGCAGGTGCGAAGCTTGCACTTTCTTGGGTGCATGCGCACCACCCGACAATGGATTTGGATGTGGTATCTCTTGGGCTGCCTCCCCCTCCTGGTGGTGGTCTTGTTAATATGGCGCCTCACTATGTTATCGCCCATTGTCCTGCCATTAGGATTGTTGGGAGATGCCTGGAGGCAGACGAGGATTTCTTCATAAACTTATCCATCTAATTGTTTTTCCTAGTTTATGTATATTTGTACTTCAAGAGATATTTATGTAACTCCATTGTATTTTAGCCAAAAGGTCGTAAATTTATACGAGATTTTGTTTTTATCACGCAAGACCCTTGTATTCGTCTGACGCCTATAGTTGAGCCAACCTTTATCTGAGTCAAGAACACATTGTATAGGAGCCGACGATTGTTCATATCGTGTAATTGTCGAAGCCCCCGCGTATTGAGTTGATGAATAGAATAGCAGAAGATTTCAAAACCCAGTTTTGGGAACTTTTCTTTATTTATTGAATAGCAGAGTATACATTTTATGGCATGTTCACCTAGCCTTTGGCCTTATTGAATATAGAATACATTATTGAATTTAAAATACATAAAAGTAAAAGATCTTCCTAAAACTCGCGGCTTCTATCTTGAGGTGCTCCATTGCACTCTTGTGTGGGTTTAAGGGGTTTCATCATTTCTACTGGATGCGCGGTTTCTGTCCGGCGGACTAGAGATAAAGGGGTTGGTTTGCTGGATCACTTGTAGTTGGGAAATCAATGCATATACAGAGGCCGGCTCCTTTTTTCGGGACGTGTATTGGGTTAGCTACCCACATTGCTTTTGTTATCTCTATGATGCACCATGTATTTGTGAGGCGAGGAACTTGCATTCCAATGGACTTGATTTGTCGGGTGGATTGTTCATTGTCTGTTGTGTTTAATTTGGATGGGTGCTCGTCGGGTTCCTTGGGAGCTTCTTGTATTTTGACTGAGTTTTCAAGAATTTCCCAATTCTCACGGCGGACGCTGACAAGCGCGCCTTCCTATGCGGGACCGATACTTGAGGCCGGATAGGTTGTTCTTGTGGGTGCGTGGTGCACCTTATTTTCCAAAGTCTGTTCTCTGGGGACACATACTTTGTGTAGTAGTTATTCATCCGCGATTTTTAGCTGGCCAAATTCTTCCTCCATCCCGATAGATTCTGATATTTAATTGAATTCTCGGTCACAGCTATCCGAGCGACTGAAGCTTCCTCTTACTGTTATGAACCCATTGGGGGCTGGCATTTTTAGCACTAGATATGCGTAGTGGGGTACTGCCATGAACCTAGCGAAAGCTGGTCATCCCAGGATCACGTGGTACTTTGATGGCCAGTCCATGACCTCGAACTCTAGTTTTTTGCACCTAAAGTTGTTCCTTGATCCGAAGACTATGTGGATATAGACTTTGCCTAGAGGAATCTAGGCTTTGCCTAGAACTATCCCGTGGAAAGTTGTGTCTGTAGGCGCTAGTTTTATCAAGGACCAATTCATTGCCCTTACTCATGTTGAACCCGCCAATTTGTGCTTCCACTATTAAGGCTGACTGACCTAGTCGTGGTACCCGAAGTGCGTGATCATCTCTAATGAATGTGATTTCTTGCTCTGACCAGTGGAGATATTCAGGTGTAGGAGGTGGTGTTGTTACTGCCATATTTACTTGTCTTGTAATCAACTTCTGCGTCCTATTAGACAACTGCCTTTTCTGGTTCATCGACATTGCTCCTTTTGATCTGGGATACTCATCTTCTTGGTTTGCTGTATGTTGTGGCTATCCTACTGGCGGATGCACCGGCGGCGGTGCTGGTGCGCCGATGGCCAAAGCGCCAGATGTAGTGGTGTAACCTCTATTGTTTGCTTTAGCTGCCTTTGCATTGCATAGCTCTTGCGTCTTTAAAAATGTTCGGCAGTCCTTCATGAGATGATTGGATCACCTTTTGCCCATTGAGTCGATGTAAAAATGCATGTTGCAGGGTCCTTCCAGCATTTGCACTGCAGACATTGGTGGGTCTCGATTCGTATCGCTGCTAAAGCTGGCTTCCACCAACATCATCCCTACTGCCGTGATACCCATTGTTGTAATCGTCGCTTCTTCAGTTGTCCCCTCTGGAGAAACTAGTTGTGACATAGCTTGGTCCGTTGTATCCATTGTTGCTTCATCGTCTTCTGTCATTATTTCTCCTGTCCCTGTCTTCTTCATGTGAACAGGCTCGCTTATTATGTACCGCGTCTTCTCCGTCGGCCCAGCGATTAGCCATGCCATCAGCTGTGAGATAGTCTTGGGCTTGACTCGTCCCATTTCTTCGATGAAGTATTTTCGCTGAAGGCCATCATTGAAGGCATCGATAGCCCTTTCGTCAGATATAGCCTCAGCCGAGTTTTTTATAATGTTCCATTGCTGGATAAAGGCCCGTATTGGTTCTCCAGGTTCTTGCTTGCATGCTCGCAATTGTTCCAGAGACGTGGGTCGCTTGAATGTGGAGTCAAGATTTTGAATGAATTTGTCCTCAAGATCGTTCCATTTGCTGATGGAATTTTCGAGTAGCTGTCTTAGCCATGACTAGGCAGCGCCGGTTAGATGCAGCTACAGGCTATGCATTGCTGTGGCCTTGGAGCCACCCTGTAGTTTGACAGTTGCTAAATAATCTCCCAACCAAGCTTCGGGTGCTTGGAGACTGTCATACTTCTGACGATCGTGAGGAAGTTTTAAGTCCTTTGGCACCAGAGTTTTGCGAACACGTCAAGTAAAATAACTAGCTCACATAGTTCATATTCATCCTCGCTTTGACCGTCGTAATATCTTTGGCTGCTATGCTCTTCTCTAGATTTGTCGATCTTGTGCTGTGTAATGTCGTCTCTTGCGTCATTTTGCGGCTTGGAGCCTGAAAAGTGCACCCGACGTGGCGACCATGATCATCGGGTGTGCCCCACCTATTGAGGGATGTTGTGACGACGTGGGGATCTATCGGGTTGTCGTGTAATTCCTTCTTCTTCTTGTGTGAGAGATGCTCCTACCATGTCGAGGTTCATTTGAGCGGAGCATTGGAGAGCCACACAGGGATCGTTGGGTACAGGTTGAGTTGTGAGCAGGTACGTTTGTGTAGCTACCATTGCGGCTTGGGCTATTTTTGCTTTGATGTGTCATGTTGGATCTACTGACATGAATGATAAATCAAGGTCTCGTGTCAATTCATTTCTTTCAACTTCGGGGATATTCTTCAGCCATGAGGTTCCTCTCCTTGGATACGCTCCTCTAGTTATGCTTCCTGATCCTCGGGTAGAGCTTAGCTAGGCCCGCCAAAGGATGGATTCATTAGCTAGTATTTTCCTTTCATTGAGTTGTCTTTGCATCCTTAGCAAGTCTCTCTTTTTGTGATGAAGCAGGTATGGTACGCTAGTAAATCTCCACGCGTGGCTTCGGCTGTCATTGGAACTGCACCTGAAATTGCTGCCCTTGCTTTTTTCCATGCTTCGGCTGGTAGCTGGAGAGTTTGCTGCTCGACTCTACGTGGTTCTTCTCTTCCCGGGATTATGCGGATGCTCGTCGGATCTCCTTTGTTTCCATGATTTCCTTCGTTTCTATGATCTCCTGCATTATCGTTCGACAAAATATCATCGGGGTCGAAGATAGGGTTATCGTTGGAGTCCTGCTGAGTTGAGGTGTCCGCGATGGTCACGCACACTTGGTTCTGAGTTATGTAAGAAGTGGTGACATCGTCCAGCGGATCAGCAAAGTCCAGTAGTTTCTGCTCTGGGTAAATTTCGGCCATCCCAATTCCAAAATCGATACTTCCGCTACATTCTTCGGGTTCCGCATTTATCGGATTTGATCCACATGGCGTAGTTGGATGGAGGTTTGACCCAGAGGAGAGATCATCGTAAATACAATCAAGATCCCCTAGATCTGCTGTGTTTTCATTGTTTTCTCCAGCTTTCTCCACCTGCAGCTTGACTTCTGTGGATGATCCAATGGATGATGCAGTTATCGCTGTAGGCGTAGATTTTTCAACCAACGGTCCCGATGAGATCGGAGCCGAAAGGTGAGATGCTTCGAGATCCTCCACTTGAAATTGGAAAATTCTGATGATGAGATCGGATCCGCCGATGAATCGGTGGGTACCAAAACAGGGGTGGGCGGGCATGGTGACGCTTTTGTTGGATTGTTGCTTGATGAAAAGGGGTCCGCCGAATCCATGACTCCAGCATTCAGGCTTCCCACAGACGGGGCCAATTGATGAGGTGTAGCCTCGGCAATGTCCGTAGTTATGGACTTAGGGTTTTGCAGAAAAGAGAATGCTGGGGATTTCGTCGGATGTCAAGCAAACAAGGGAGTCGAAGTAGCCTGATTATCGATGGATAATACAGCTATAGATTGCTTGGGAGTTTTTCGGTACCTCTCCTTTGGCTTCTCCCAGCCTATATATAATAGGCTAGGTCCCAAAGCCATATACGGATATGTTACATATTTATGATTACAACACAAACACAATGTCGGTTCCTATTTCCTTATCTAATACAACTAGAGCTTCCTTCTGATGCTTCTTGGGCCATCATCTTGAGTCTTCATGGGCCATGAGCCTTTATACAGCCAGGGTAGCAAAACGTAAGAACCCGAGTGATCATACCCATGTCATGATCCCTCTCACTAAATATCAAGATAAAAATGTGTTCTTCCTTTACTATGCACCATTAATAAAGTTCGCCGTTTTGAAGCACCACGTGATGATCGGGTGTGATAGACTCTATGTTTGCATACAACGGGTGTAAGACAGTTTACACATGTGAGTACTAAGGTTCTTACTTGGCGATCCTAGCGTGTACAAGCATGACCTAGGAACACGGACCGAAGGGTAAAGCATGAGTCATATAGTTGATATGATGTCCATATGATGCTCGCCTTTGAAGCTGTACCAAATCACGTGATGATTTGTCTTGGTGTAGTGGATCTAGTTCATGTATTCACCAAAATGACTCGAGGGGTGTTGTTTTGAGTGGGAGTTCATTTAGTAATTTGGATTAATTTGAACTCAATTTATCATAAACTAAATCGAAGTGAATTTGCATAGTTTGTTGTAGTCACTGGCATTCGTTTACTACCTTGTATTTAGCTATAATTGAGATAATAGAACTATAGAATTCCCGTTTTTTACTTTACGAACTAGTATCATATTGTTTTATGGGTGTCAATCTAAAGTTTAGTATTGCAAACTTTCAGCAAAACCTCACTTACTCCATGAAATTCAATAAGTGGTATTTAACCAAGGTAACAAATTCAGCGTTAGTATCTAAAGTATCATGCTTGCCTCCATGATTCTTGATATTGAAAAATTGTTTTAATATCAACAATATCTTGGAGCTGAAAATTATTTCATATCCCATCATGTGTATAAGATATCATGATATCTGAAACAATGTCTTGGTTGCAATATGATAGAGTATAATTTAATAAAATACATATTCTCGTATTGTATGAGAATTTGCAAAGGTTGGAGACGCTAGGTGTCCTGATCACCCAAAAGGTTTGGGAATTAACATTATATTCGTGGTTCGTCCTTATGAGATATAGTAGCTTGATCATGAAAGTTGAAATTTGAAAGAACGCCAAATATTTGATGATGGTGATCCACTTAAAAGTGCAAGTCCAAAGGTATTAGTATTTTACTATACACGCTTTGAACTATGTGTCATATGTATGGCACCACTATTTATGTTAATAGATTCTTTTGAAAAGAAAAGGAAATGCTAAAAGGGAATCTAGAAAATATTTGGCTGAAAACGAAAAGACTGGAAATGTCCAGCTTAGGTATATAGATGATATACAAGATATGGGTGTACTCTTTGCTTGTTAAACAATGTGGTTCTTCGGTATTGGATAACGAAATGGTATGTGTGAAATTCCACACAGAGCAACACAATTCATGAACTACAATGGCCTAAGTAACTAGCAAGAGAATATGTGATGATGTTCATCGAAAACAAATAAAGTGTTATTGTGTTTCTCATTGACATCAAAGCTTGCCTTCAAGATTTGTTTTTAATAATTGTTATTTTGTTCTGGTATTATGAGAATGATGGTTGTTCAAAATAATTATAGTATTCCATTGAAGCTCTTACAAATCTAGGATAAATCACGTCCATAAACACTAATGCTAAAGTTTCATAAGACGAATGATTAGAAGATCACTTATGAGTAGCACTTTAGTTTAAATCATATTGGAAACAAAACATGGAGAAACTCCATGTTGATGGAAATTTGGAGTCTTTTTTATTTTTGAATCAATTGACGCTTGTGAGAATTTCCTATAAATGATTTAAATTTCGTTCATAGGCCAAAGAGGAACGAACAACTAACTTATTGGACATTATGCATATTGATGTATATAAACCATTATGTGTAGTCGTATGTGGTGAATCATTCAAACTTCATAGACTTTAACCAAAGATTCAAGTGAATATAACTATATTTACATAATCAGGGAGAAGTATGAAACATTTGAAAATGTTCAAATGATTTCAAGATGATGTGGAAAATCATTGTAACGAGAAAATAAATGTCGGGGGTGTAACCCTGGATACCCCAGAGTTGATGTATCATGTGAAGGATTAGAATTATAGACATTTCTATAAGAGGATGTGAAGAGAAATGACATGAATATCAAAGGATTTAAGAATAAGGAAAAAGGAAAAGAGGAAAGAAGCTCTCCAGGCTGAACTATGCCTAATTCAGCCTCAAGATGCACCCTCTGGACCAAATTCGGCATGTCTAGGACGAATTTCCTTGTTACCCAGCTGGGTCGAGTCAGCTAGCTAGCCCACCAATGAACCCGGTGCCGTCGCCTCGCTCTAGCGCTCCCGCACCAGACTCTTTCGTCGACCGGGTCAACCCCCGCCTGGGAGCCTCCTCGCCGAACTACATCGCCAAGCATTGCCCCTCCTCACCCCGGGTGGGCCGGTTTATTCTCCACCCTGGTCGGCCCACCATGGGCCACCCCCGCTCCGCGATAGCCACTACGTCCCTCCGACCTCCTACCTTTCCTGGGTGGGCCGAGGTCTGGTCAACTCGGCCTACCACGGTCTGAACCGCCATAGCCACCTTGCCCCAGGGAAATCTTCAGTAGCAGCTCCTCGGTTGGGCCTTTTCCTCGGTGCCCCACCTGGGCCGAGTGAGGGAGGCCCCAGCTAGGTCCTTGTTCGCCTGTAGGCCGGCTGAAGTTTATACTAGGCCGGATCAAGGGGTAGTTCAGCTGGGGTCCTCTATTGCTACTCCACCTGGGCTGAATCACATGGTGACCCTGCTGGGCTAGGAGTAACTTGTCTGGGACTTTATTCCTCGTCTGGCTGGGACTTTATTCCTCGCCTGGCTGGGCCCACTTCCCCCCAGGTCAAGTTATTTCCCTCCCAGGCTGAATTTCAGCCCTCCAGGCCAAATTATATCGCCCTAGACGCTCGCTCATTCATCATCGGACGTACCCCAACCTCTACATCGACGTTCCTCTAATCCAAGTAAGGCCTACGTCAGGTGCCAGTCTTGGGATGCCCCTGGCTTAGACTGCCACCGTTAGTGTGGCATCCCGCAAAACCACTACTAGAAAATCGCGTTGTTTTTGTGCATTGCATCATCATGACCGCATGCTCATGTCATCATGCCACATTGCATTTGAGCATCGTCATCATCTTGCATTTGCTTGCATAAAACTATTTTCGGAAAAACCTAATTTGTTTTCTAAACGCCCCGTCTTAATTCAAACGCAAAACCCGGGTCTCCGGATTATTTTGTTTTGTCTGCTATCGGTTTGCAAAAGCCCTGTTTGAAATAAATAAAATATTTAATTATTTTTAGTGGGGCAGTCGAATGGGCCGATTCGACCCAGTCGACCACCCCCAGAACAAATCGGTCCACCCTAAACCCCTTTTTACACCCAACCTAGTCTACCCACCCCTCCAGCCACATCACCCGGACCAATCCCTGGCTGCCACCTCACCCTCTCCCTCCCCTCTAACCAATCCCAAGCCGCCACCTGCCAACCCCCTCTCTCCCTCCACCCACCGACCCACCCCTGGTCAAACCCACTAACCCACACCTGCCACCCTGGCCGCCTGGGACCCACCTCCCCGCCTGCCCCGCGTCCGGACCCACCCCGCGCCCCACCGACGCGTTCCCAAACTCCCACCCTCCTTCTTCCTCCTCTGCCTCTCTCTCCTCCCCGCCTCCTCCTGGCGCCCGCCGCCCCGGCCGGTCCCGCGTCGCCGCCCTGCTCCGCCTGCTCTGCCGCCTGCGAGCGAGCTCGCCAGCGCCGCCGTGCACGGCCACCTCCTCCGCCGTTCCCTGGACGCGCTCGCCTCGCCCGTGTCTGCCTCCCCCCAGCGGGCCCGCGTGCTCCGGCCGCCCCCGCTCAGCCCCGGCCCCACCCGCGGACCGCCTCGCTCGTTCCCGGCCCCATCTCCAACCCCGACGCGCCCCGCCGCCTTGGATCCCCTCCACCCGGCCTCCTCCCTCCGCCGCGTCGCCAACCTCGCCGCCGCCGCCAGAGGTCATCCCGCGCCTGGCCGCCGCCTTCCTCCCCTCTGGCGCTCTCCGCAGCGGCTGCCGGGCCCCTCCGCGTCGTCCTGCTCAGGCCGCTCGACGCCCGAGGCCGCGCCCTGCGAGCCGCTGGCACCGCCGGCCCGTCCCTGCCCCGCGTGCAGCGTCGCCGACCCCACTCTGTGCGCTGCTCGGCGCCGTGTGCCCCGCGACCTCCTGCCAGAGCACATCCTTGTCCCTGTCGGCATGCACTGCCCCACCCTCTTCAACAGCAGCAGCTTTGTGGGTGTCGTGGTGTCGTGGGGGCTCGAGATCTTCTCTGAAGAAAGGATACGAGGTACCTGGTACAGAACAAGCTCGCCTCCGGCCACCGACGTCGCCTTCACGGACGACAAGTAGTCCCTCTCGGACCACAAGGCCGACACGAGTCGAGAACCGGGGAACTATGCAATACCACGGCGCCGGAACCGGAAACCGAACCTCGACCCGCCAAGTTCGCCGAGGCCCCGTAACCGAAGACCTTCGACAGGGAATCGACAAGATCATCGCGGCACTCGAAGGTCTACTTCGTAGGTTGCCGAACGCCAATGTCGCCCACCCGGAACGCCAAGTACTCCCTCGAGGACGCCGAGTACTTCACCCCGGACACCGAGACCCTGGACGACAAGTTCTCCTTCCCGGAAGCTTTGACGCTCGAGCGACAAGATCTACCTCAGTTATCCGAGAACGATCCCGTCGAACCCTGCACCCCGGAGACCGAACCCCGAACCCTCAGAACCCCAAGATCGTCGAACCCTAATGTGCGACCCTTATCCGAGAACCCTATTTTATAAATTGCCAACTATATAAATTGTTGCATATTAATTGTTCATGCATGCATATTAGTCATGTGGTTTGGGGGCCTTATGCCGATTCACCTTATAATTAAATATGGGGCTCATATGCGGGCAAATCTAGCCTTATATTGGCCTCATTTAAATTTGTGTAGCGAACCGGTAACTTATCTTGCCCTGTTATTACAACATTTAAATTGCGGGGTTTCTAAACAACATAAATCACCTAAATAAATGTTGGGACCCTGGTTCCGCTTAATATTTCCTAATTGCATCGCATCTCTGCCATGTCATGCATCATACATGCATCATGCCCGATCTTCTGCCGTAGTATTAAATAGTGCATTCGGTGTTTCCTTCTAGTGTTTTGGTTCTTCGCGGATAAGGCCGTTGAGTTGATGCGAGTGTCGACCCGATCTTCGGTTGAACCTTCGACAATGTTTTCAGGCGAGCACCTCCCTCCTTTCTACCTATCTTACTTTTATAGTATTTATTCCCACCTGTTGATCTATTGCTATCTGTGTTGCGATGCTCTAGTTTTCGTGCCCGTGATATCCCTTGCAGACTCATATTGCCTTGGACACATCCTATTACCTGTTGTTTGGTAGATAGTTGGACCTGCGCGTCGTAGTCGCTTGCTCAAGTGCTGTTGCGTGTCGTCAAGTACCACAGTTGTTGGAGTATTGCCGCCTGTTCGATGTTGGAGATGATCTTGGCTATATTTATCGTTAACTTTAATTACTGTTTAATAACTAAAATTGAAGTAGGTAAGCAGAGGCACAGGTGGGCAATAGATGTTATTTGGTTGTTAACCGTCCACTTGTGTCCCGTAGGTCCCCGAGTACTTGATACCTGTTCCTTGAATATTCGCGCTATCCACATCCGGGAGGCTTATGGACCCCCCTGAGCCAGAGCTTGATTCATTCTTATTTCTTGGGGCCACAAACTAGTTTGAGGTTTTATTTACTATCCTGTACTTATGCCATGCTTTACTGCTTTATTTAAATTGTGCGAGGTACAGCACACTGTACTGCTTAGGATCGTGGCCCGATTTCGCTGTATTGACAAGCCCAGCCACACTTTCGGGTTCCCAGTCGTTTACAGCCGCCTCCACAACCTTAAGCCCGTTTCGGAGCCGGCCGGCTTCGTTGCGGGATCTACTTAAAGGGGTGGCCCCCTGAAATATTTCTGAATCCTGTAATTGCTTTGTCGTGACTGTCTCGTTGGGTTTTGATTTGGTTTTTCCGAGGCATATCGAGTGTGTGTTGCTATTTGTGCACCCCTGCAGGGTAAAACTTTCTGAAAGCCGTGTCCGCGGTTATGGACGACTTGGAGCACAGTATCTCGATCATAGACAACTATAACTAAAGTAGTGCTATAAATTTGACTTTATAATGACTAGTAATCAGCTTCACTATAATGGAATGGCTAATTAAAACTGCCCACATTTGCTTGTTTGGGTTGTCGCTTGCGAGCATTGTATCTGACTAGTAAGTATTGCAACTATAACGGAATGGCTAAATAAAAGTACCAACAACTGCTGGGTTTTGGGTTATCTCATGACAAATGTATCTGACTAGTAAGTGTTGCAACTACAATCGAATGGTCAAATAAAAGTGCCCACTGCTTATTTTATCAGGATGATTATCTATACCTGACTAGTAATTACTGCAACGATAACTGAATAAATAAAACTGCTAACGGTGTGAGTTCCTCGGTTGACTTCCTCGTTTGGTCTCGAGGGGGAAACACCAGGATGGGTTTGTTTGATGGTAGTATCAGGTTGGTTCCGAATAGGTCTTTCTTACCCCTCTCTGATAGCCGCCAGTTGCATCGAGTCTCTATAGGTTGTTTAGTGCATGCTGCCGCTGCCGCTTCAGTCCACCATACCTATGTAGGCGAGGACCGCCGAATTCTAGCCTCGCCGTGTACTGGCCTCAGTACTGACGCTCCTCTTTTTCCTTTGCCCTTTGTCGGCACCCCTTTTGTTTAAGCAGGTTTTGAGATCGACGTCGTTAGCAGGGTTACCCTTCCGGCTTGGCCTGGGCAGGGTTATGGACGCCATTGGTTATTATTCAGGGCTCTTAGCCCCATTTGCATCTTGTCCGTAGTTGGACGCTCCCTCGTTTTCAAGGTGATTTGGATCTTTGTATATTATATCTGTATTCTTGACTCTTTGAGTCGCTGTTGTATCTATCTGTTATGTGGGTCCCATCGAGGACTGTTGTGTAATGTTATTACTTTGTTTTCCACCCGCACGAAAGTGCCTGGTGGGTACCTTTGAATCGTTTCTATGCGGGTTTGGCGGGTTTCGCTAAAACTTGCATAGGTCCGATTCTGAGGGTGTTACAGTTGGTCCAAGATGCTAGGGAATATGCTAGGAATCTTGGGATATACTAGGGAATATGCTGGGCATCTCCTAAGATTCTAAGGAATATGCCAAAGAGATAAGACCGGTGACTCACTAAAGGACAAGATGACTGGGAAAGGACCCAATAGACAGCTCATAGAGAGTACTTATGATGACATACCTTGTCCCCTGGGCTCCCCTTTATAAGGAGCACCAGGGGATCGTTGCTTGAGAGGCCCCCGGAGGGCTCCTCACCCCTCTTCTCACTAGGAGCATGGGTTCTTCCTCCTCTACTCTCTCCATTAGAGGCATAAGAGTACAGCTCAAGGAGCACCATTCTAGCCACAAGTATGGCAAGTTATATGAGATTAGATGTAGGAGTAGAGGTGTTCTCTCACTAGGAGAGCCTTGAACCTGGGTATATCGTGTCTCTCTAAGTTCTTCTGTATGAGGTCTTCACTTCATCATCCCTCCCCGGATTCCATCACTGTCCATCGGCCCCAACTTTAGCCTACTCATGGCATATGCCATGAGACCACCACAACAATAAATAATTTATGATTGCATCATAAAAGAAAATATTTGAGTTGCAAGTTTAGCAAAACACCTAAGATTCAAGGAATCATTCCATTGATTTATGTTTCCCGATAAACCATAGGAGTATGGAGTATTCAAGAGATGTAATCAAACCTTGTTTGACATGGTAGGATCAACGGTGTTATTTATAAGATTTCAATTATATTTTTAAGATTAAGCTTTAGTGACTAATGCTTTTACACTGAAAAGAGCTCCATCGTGATCTGTTGAAATGACACCATATGAGTTAAGGATTGGGATGACACCCAAGTTGCCTTTCTTAAAATTCCATATGCTAGGCATAAGTAAAATGTTTACAACTAAAGTCGGATAAGCACATCTTTGTAGGTTATCCCAAAGCAACGGTTCGGTATTCCTGCATAACACTGGAGACAAAAGTGTTTGTCACTTAGAACGTCAAGTTTCTTGAGAAGAATTTTTTTGAGAGAAGTTAAGTGGGAGGACAATAGAACTTTGATAAGGTTATTGAACCTTAGCTATATGTGTTGAGTTTCACAGCGCCGGGAAGTGTCCCGGAGGCAGCCATAATACTCATGGATCTCGTGCCTCAAAGTTTGTGGTCACGGAGATCTAAGTTCTTATTGAACCGCATAGGTTGGGTAAACAAGCAAATACTAAGATTTGAGATTAAATTATTATTGTTTGACAATGATGAACCGACTACATGCAAAGAAGCAATGATGGGCCCTGACTCCATCAAATGGCTTGAAGCCATAAAATCCGTGATAGTTCCATACATGAGAAGCTAAGTTACTGAACTTGGAAGACCCTCTGAAAGGCATAAAGCCTATCAGTCGTATTTGGATCTATAAAGAAATAGACATGGATGTTTCACATCTATGAAATAGTCGACATGTCGGTAAAGAGTTTACGACAATAATCAAGGAGTTGAATACGACAAGATTCGATCTTTCATAACGATATTTAGTCTAGACAAATTAGTGTAGCAACCACTACACATGTCAATTGTTTTATATGCTAGTTGAACAAACAAAAGAACATTATTTTAATAGAATGGTTACCTAGGACGTGTACGTGACACGGTCCAAAGGGTTTTGTTGAATCAAAGGATGCTAAAAGGGCATGCAAACTTCAATAGTTGAATTAAGCATAGCGGATTTGGAATCTTAAGATGATGAAAATGTTAAAAGGATTAATTTCATCAAAGATGATGAAGGTGCTTGCATTTCAAAGAAATTAAGTGGGAGCACTGAGACATATTTCTATTACATTATGTATAAAACATATTGTTTATTGGAAATGGTGTATCTTTTACTGACACAAGTTAAGGATTTCATTAAAATCATATTTAAATGAAAGATTTGGGAAAATCAGAATATTTTGCATCAAAGTCTATTTGGATACATTGAGACACTAATATGGTTATGCCATATGTACATAGAGATGAAATATTGAATGAGTTCAATATTGAAACAACGAAAAAGGTTCTTGCCATATATGAAAGGTTGAATCAAGATTTAAGTGTTTTGACACTTGATGAGTAAAATCACATGAATATCTTGATAAATGAGATTCAAGTGTTTTGACACTTAGTGATTAAAATAACATGAATATACTAATCAACCATACCGTGATATGTACATATCCAAATATGTCATATGCTCTAAATGTTATGAGCATATCCAGGGTGACTCATAAGATGATCATTGGATTATAGTAAGGATATTTTTATGTTCTTTGGAAGAACTAAGAATATATTCTGAATGTAGAAGTGACAAATAGTTCATTGTAAAGTGTTACATTGGCAGAGCACACGCAGAAAAACCTGCTCGTGAAAAGGCCCCTGCCTTGCCTCTCTGGCGACACGGGTGGCGCATCGCCTCTCCCCGCCTGTTCTCCTCCTCCACCCCTCCCCCTCACCACCGTCGGCACGGGCCGTCCGAGCAAAGCCTGGGAGGTGCTGGCGACGGTGGGATTTTGTTCTGGTCGGACGTGGCTGGGAGCTACAGGCCTATATGCGTTCTACGGCAGCGGGTTTGTGGCTACTTCGGCGGTTCTCATCTAGTGGGGGCGAGGGGTAGTTAGCTTCTACTACGACGTTCAGGGGGCTCACGGAGGCGGCCTGGTCGGTGCTGATGTAGGTGGCCAGGTGGTGTCTAGGCTCGATCTAGTCCCTGGTCGGGCCGGGCGGGCTGCATCCATGGCGGCCGTCAGGGATGCCAATCTGGCGAGCTTGGGCATGGATGCGGTCACGGCTGCACCCCTTGATAGCGGCCGAGTATCAAGGGAGGCCGTGTTGTTTCTTTGGCACTGGTGCCGTCCGTTTGCCAAAGTTGAGGATGTCATGGCGACAGCCTCGAGGACACGGTGGTGATTGGATGGTCGATGGTCAGATTTTTCCTCAACTTCGGCGGTGGCATGGAGAATGTTAGGGCTTGGGGTGCCGGCGCGGTGGTCTCATTGAGGCGCCGCCCATCTTCGTCGGTTTCTTAGCGGCTCTTGAGGGCCGCCGTGGATGACAGGCTACCTGGGTCACAGTGGCCCGAGCTGGCTATGCAGGTCTATGGCGGAGGTGTGTCAAGGATTGA
This sequence comes from Avena sativa, assembly GCA_916181665.1. Classification (NCBI taxonomy): domain Eukaryota; kingdom Viridiplantae; phylum Streptophyta; class Magnoliopsida; order Poales; family Poaceae; genus Avena; species Avena sativa. Next base: position 566,244,666 of record OV702291.1, read on the forward strand.
GGACGGCAGTGCGGCAGTCCTGCTTTGGTGGGCGAGGTGCTGGTTCTCGGCATCTCGCAGTCGGTGGCAATTTGGCATGAGGAGCTTCCCTACTATGCGAGGAGGCCGCAACGGCAGCTCCGGAGCGAGGTGGTGTTGTTGCTTGCCTTGGCCGCATGGGTGGTGACGTAGGCCATCGTTGGCGGGGGTGTCGTATCTCGCCGGTGGTCATGCTTGTCAAGTGGCATGGACTATCCTTCTGACTGTCCATTGGAGGTTCTAGTCGTGGGTCTCCGGACGATAGTATTTCCCAACTTGGTCGGTGCCAACATTGGAGGCGCCCGAGGGCGCCATTTACCCTCTTGAGGGCATTGTCGTGAAGACCCAGCCCCCCTCTATCCCTCACTCCAGGGTGAAAACCCAAATCTAGCTTGCCAGCTTGGATGACAGCGGCATCTCCTGGATGTCATTACCTCTTCAGCGGCATTATTTTTCGGATTGAGGGAAGCTTTTCTTGGGGTTGCATGTGCTACTGGCTGAGTCGATGTCTTCGGGTCCTGTGAACATGCGAGTGCCGCTGGTGGGTTGTTGCAGCCTGCCTCTCGCCATGAAACATGTCGTTCCTTCGGCTCTGACTTCCTCTCTAGGGATGTGGACCAGTCATTTCATAGCGCCCCTTGTTGCTATTGTGCTGGTGTCGGTCGGCGGTGCTCCAGACCTAGTCGAGCTAGGTAGTGTGGCCTTCTATTGGTTTTTCCAGTTTTTTCCTAAAAACTGTGCCACTTGGGGTCTTTTTTTCGGTCTGGTTCCCCTTTTAACCGGACCCATGTGTATATACGACAGTATCGGGTTTCAGCTGGTTTCCCTTCCAAACCGTCCAATTCTCTTCTTCTAATACAATAGGCAGTGTTCTTGTTGTTTGCTCCAAAAAAAGTGTTACATTGGCACTAAACAGATAGTTCATTGTAAGATGTCATATTGGTACTAGTTTTGTCACAAGATACAAATTAAGTTTATCTCAATTTAGGCTATGGGTTAAGGTGGCACAATTTGATGGAAGAAAGTTCCATGATAGATTTGGATGAGTTCCAAAAGGTTAAGTATCGTGACAAATACTGTAACAAAAGGCTAAGAATAAGACTTCTCTAGTGAGTGTAGTTCCAAGTGAGCTAGTACTATGAATATCTATTGTATGATAATATTGTCAACATGTTTTTAGCTCAAGGAACTAAGGTCTCACCAAAACGACTTGATTTATACAATGCCATCTCATTCTCCCAAAGTATAGCAATATGATCAAGCCATTATGTTTACATTTCTATAGCATCCTGCAATGTAACTCTAATCCTTAGACCATGAGATCACGTCAATCACTAACATTGGAAGAGTACTTTGATTCCATCAAATGTCACATTGTAACAGGGTGATTACAAAGATGTCGTTGGGTAATTAGAAAGTGTTAGTTGAGGCTTGTGGATCAAGAGTGGGATTTCTCCATGCTGATGATAGAGAGATATACTCACGGCCCTCACGGTGACATCACATTAACATAGCTTGCAAGCAAGTGATAAGATCACTAAGAATGTTATATCACAGGAACAAGAAAAGAGTACCTGTTAGTAACGAGATTGAACTAGGTATGGATGATACCAAATAATTGGATCTTGGACAAGTAAAATATCGTGAGACAAAAGGAACTGGTTACTACAAAAAAGATTCACACGATCACTAGTTTAGCATTAAGTAAGTGGGAGTCGCTATGGATCTCCAGATCCTGGTAACGATTATTGATCGGAGAGAGTATCGATCATGTCCACTTAGTTCACGAACCCGTAGGGAGACACACTTAAGGTTCGTCGACACATTTGAGTGGATAGGGAATGCAGGAGAAAATACTGGATAGCGTAGAAACTGTTCTAATAAAACTGCCGTAATAATTTTGGTGTATCGAAATATTGGAAGGGATAAAATGTTAATGTGTTCATTAAATGAAGTACTCATTAAATGAAGTGTTCATTAAATTTAGTGGCATTAAACCAAGTAAATTAAAGTGCTTTATTGGAAATACCTTTGATTTCTTGAGTGGAAATTAATGGGAGAAAGTGGAGCTGAATTTTTGTGAGTGGAGTGTCCACCCACATGAATGAGGGAAGAGGTGGGGGCACCCCCTTGGCCGCCGGCCATGGGAAGCGGTAGACCCTCCCCCTATAAAAGGAGGTGGTGGAGAACCCCCCCCCCTCACACACCTCTCCACTCCTTCTCATATGCCCTTTGGTTGGCATCTTCCTCCCCTTGCTAGCTTATCCATTTCCACGAGCACGGTGCTTAGGAAAAGCCATGCTCACGATATTCTCCACCACCACCCCTACCATGTCGTAGTGCTGCTAGAGTTCCTGAGGATCCACTACTTCCGCTGCCCAACTAGAGCAAGGGACGGAGGTCATCGACACGCCTAACATGTGATTGATTATAGAGGCGCTGTCCCTTTGTGGCATTGATTATCTTCGCGTCCTTGAGGACGGTCGTGTACATTCTACACCAACAACGTTTGTTTGCAGTAATGTTATCCCGCTTACATTCTTCAAGGGTGATTCCTTCTAAAACCGTTACAAGTATCGCCTAGATTCAATCTTGGTAGTTGCAACCGTAGGAATTTTTTGTTTTCCATGCAATGAACCCATCAGATTGCTTAGTGAAGCTCTGCTGCATCTCCACCATAACGCCATTGTGTTGTCAGGATCTCACCAACCTCTCCCCCTTGCTTACTAGATCAACAAGGAGGATACGTCATCACGCTAAATGTGTGTGAATCTAGGAGGTGCTGCTCGGTGGTGCTGGATCAGATTGATTTCGCAAAAGTACGACAAAATCATCCACGATCTATAAATTGTTAAACACCCATATTATTTGAAGATATGTAGATCGGATCTACCTTTCTACTAGTATCTCATAGCTCTGATCTTGAGTTTTCTTCAGCAATCTTGTAGGATTTTTTTCCATGCTACGAACCCATCAATGGTATCAGAGACTAGATATATTCATAGATATTTAGTGCAATTACAACACAATTTTTTTGAGAGTATAATCTTCCTTTTTCTACCCTCCTACATGTAGTTTGGATTTTGTGGGTTAGTGGGATGAAGCGGCCCAGACAAACATTACTTGTACACGCACAAGAGACTGGTTCCGTTCTTGACATGCAACTAGTAATGCATAAGTGGCTAGCGGGTGTATGTCTCTCCCACTATAGTTAAATCTAGTTTGCAAAGGTGGTCCTAAAAAGGTTAAAAAGCAGCACGTTGACCATTGTTGTGGATTTTCATAGTTAGAATGGCTCTATCTTGTTTCCCATAGAAGACACTTAAATTTGCAAGAAAAAAGTAAAGGATGTCTAATTTGTTTTTGCAGGGCATGCGATCTGGTATGGCCAAAACTGTGATGATATGTATGCGATGCGTGCAATGATCATGTTTTGTAATCTTCCATGACTTACATGTAGATGAGTAAGGCAACTAGCAGGAGCCATATAGTAGTCTTCGTAGGGGTTCACGTATGAAAACAATAAATTTTACGCTACGCCCCTGAACCCCTGATGCCAGGACCTATATATTAGTAATGCAATAACGGGAGGGGCTTTTTGTAATACCTCGGACATTACGCTCTAAGTTCAAGCCTGGACGGACCAAAAGTGGACAAGGGATTCTACTCCAGAGGCCCATGGCCACCCACGTGTAGCCCCGTCGAAGCAGAGCAGGGCACGGTACCGGCCTACCCCTTATCCAGTTTCAAGAACATCGGGACAAGAGCGAGCGGCATAAGCGACAGGTAACACGACCACGACATACACAAATGAGTATGTATGTCTGCGACTTACAATATACATCGGAGTCACACCATCTAAAAGAAATATAAATATTGCAACGCCATACGGCAAGATCCAAATATCCTAGGTAGATATAATAGATTAGGATACATCCTCATACATCACACATCAGAGTATCAAGTGGAAGCGGAAAACAAGATCTGAGTACGGATAAGAAGCAAATTAGCATAAGATACCTATGAAATAAGCACATCCCGCCCACAGATCTCACGGATCTCCATCCCCGGAATCTCTACAACTGACGATCGTTGCCACCATCATCGGTCTCTTCAACCCAGTAGCCTTCCTGAGAGTATACATGTCCACCTAAACCAAATATTTATCGTGTGAGATCCTAGGGGTACTCAGCAAGTCTTAATGCATCTAAAGGGAACAACCTGGGGTGACACAATTGCAGCGAAAGATAATATCTAAAAGTTCTATAGAGACACGCTACATCATCCGCCCAACAAGAGATGGATGGACGCTCGTTAATTAATAGCAACAGTTATATAAGCAACTTAAATAACCTCGCTCGTCCTCCTTCTCGCTTACCGACGATAAGGCGGAAGAACAACCCATCGATTAGCAATTTTATTAACCATTCCATTAGTGTTGTACTAATTACTAGTCATGTCTTAGTCAGATTAAAGGCGGTACTTTAGTTATGCTTGTCTATGATCGAGAAACTGTGCTCCAAGTCGTCCATAACCGCGGACAAGGGCTTTCAGAAAGTTTTACCCTGCAGGGGTGCACAAATAGCAACACACACGATCATCCTTAGGAAGAACCAAATAAAATGCAATGAGGCCTCACGACAAAGCATTCACAGGATTCACAAATCATTTTAGGGGGACACCCCACTAAGCTACCCGCAACGAAGTTGGCTGGCTCCAAGACGGACCCAGGATTTGTGCCAATGGCTATAAACGACTAGGAAGCCGAAAATATGACTAGGCTTGTCGATACCGCGAAAACATTCCACATTCCTAAACAGTACAGGTGCTCCACGCACAAGCGTAAATAAAGCAGTAAGGCATGGCATAAGTACATGATAGTAATAAAGCCCCAAACTACTTTGTGGCCCCAAGAAATAAAGTGCGAATCAAGCTCAGGCAAAGGGGGATTCATAGGGTCTCCCATATGTGGATAGTGAGAATAGTCAAGGAACAGGAATCAAGTACTCAGGGTCCTACGGGACACAAGTGAGCTTAAAGAACCAAATAGCAAACAATGCTCACCGATGCCTCTTTCATTAGATCTCTACTCATATTAAGTTGTTTTGGTACCTCATTATCCAAAGACTCGCACAAACCCTACACATGCAATTCTACGACTCACATGGCTCAAACAACTCCTACAGTAATGGCTCATGGGATGGAGGTACAAGCTTCGGTGGGGTTTAAAAGTAAAGGCTATGCAATACTTGGGATTCAATTTAATGCAAGCGCGACTCAATGATGCAAGAGTAAGATAGAAGCATAGGTACTATATATATGCAAGCATGGGGAATTGCTTGCCTGGCAGTTCTGTTGCCGAATAGGAAGGATCCGGGTAATACTCCTGAGGCTCCTGGTATTCGCCTTGCTTAGTGTCTATCCGGATAAAAACCAAACACACAAGGGGCCAAAATAAATACATTGCACAATCATATAAATAATATGCAACAAGCAAACAAGTATGTCATGATGGAATGATGCACAATTTACATGGCATAGCATAGCATGGCATGGGTGAGGTGTGGGGTACAAGAACAAAGCATTTTATTAAGTTTTTAGTCATGTTTTGCTCCCATAAACATTGTATACTTAATATTTATATAATGCATGCTTCAATTCATATCATGGAATACATATTTTCAGGAGGATTGTCGCTGGGTACCCCAAAGACGCCCCAAAAGCACTCCAACACAGATAAAAAAGGCTAAACATCGATAAGATTAAAGGGGACAAAAGTCTTGGGCGCATCGGGCCGACTAGCACCTCCCAGCCGGCCTGCAACGCCATTTATATGATGGGCCCAGCAGCGCCATTCGGCCGTGGCCGCGGTGCCTCTTCCCGGCTAGGCCGCCCTAGTCAGCCTTCCTGGCCTCGCCTCCGCCCCACGACCTGCTCTAGCTGGGCCAGATCGCTCCTGGCGCGCCTCGTCGCTGCTACTCGATCCCCTGGGGATCGCTGGCCAGGTCCGGCTCGCCCCAGCGCCCCAGGCCGGATCGGTGCACCCGGCTCGCTCCTAGCGCCCCTAGTTCGCTCCATCAGCCTTGGATCCCATTGCATGTAAGGAGCAGGCAGGCGTACAACCACCAGACAAGGACATCAACGACAAGACCGAAGCCACTACTGCCCACACCTGCAATAGTCGACTAGTCAGATGATGTAATAAATAGTAGATACTATGCATGACACTTTGTACTATTAGATGACACATGCATAGTGTAGTTAGGCAAGAGGGTCCCACCTTTGTCCCTTGGGACACCTTTATAAGGCACTAGGGAGGGACTCACTCAGCTCAATTCATTCTCATAGAGACCCATCGATCGATCACTCTCCCTGGGAGCTAGTTCTCTCACTCCCAGGGACGCACATAGACAGTCTGGGTTGGTCTCAGTACATTTAAGGCAGTAGCTAGAGAATACAGCTCCAGGAGCGATTGTAGCCCGTATACCACTCATAGTCAGATCGGTACGAGTAGGAGCTTTACCTCATCACGAGGGCTCCGAACCTGGGTACTTCCTGTGTCCTGCTACACTTGCTTGTACCCAATCCTGCCTGTGGACGTCGTCGATAGCTTCCCTGCTAGTCTCCACACCTCTATCTAACCTACTTAGGTACTTGATACATTGCAAATGTATCTATAATTTTTGATGTTCCATGCTTGGTTTTATCCACTTTCTTGTGTTTTGTTCCAACTTTGGAGTACTTTTCATATGATTTCTTGGACTAACCTATTAACAAGAGCCACAGTGCCAGCTGCCTGTTTTCTATTGTTTTTGGTTCCAGGAAAGTCAGAAAATGAATATTCTCGGAATTGGACGGGACAAAAGCCAAAGTGCCTATTTTTCCGGAAGTCATCAAGTGCCAGAATACGAGACGTAGAGGGGCCAGAGGCCGACCACACCACCTGGCCGCGCGGCCAGGCTGGGCCGGCGCCAGGGGGTGGTGTGGTGGCCCCTGGCACCCCCTCGGCCTCCCCTTCCGACTATAAGATGCCATCGGGACATAAACCCTAAGTACGCGATCAAAAATCCACGAAAGAGTCTGTAGCCATTGTCATCTCCATCCCTAGATCGGGAGGGATCTGAAGCTCTTCCTGGCACCCTGCCAGAGAGGGGAATTCACCCTGGAGGCCTTCTTCATCACCACGCAAGCCTCCGTTGTGATGCGTGAGTAGTTCATCCTTGGACTACGGATCCATGTAGTAGCTAGATGGCTGGTTCTCCTCCTTTGTGCTTTCATGTTTAGATCTTGTGAGCTCCGTTCATGATCAAGATCATCTATTTGTAATTCTACATGTTGTGTTTGCAGGGATCCGATGGATATTGAGATGCTATTTCAGATTGATTATTGATTCTATCATGTCTTTGTTATTTGTGATCTTGCATGCTTTCCGTTGTTAGTAGCTATCTTGGCCAAGTAGATGCTAGCAGCTCCAAGAGTTAGTATTTATGCTCGATAGTGGGTTCATGCCTCTAGTAATCTGGGAAGTGACAGAAATCTCTAAGGTACTAGATGTGATGTTGTTACTAGTGAGAAAACAACAATCCTTTGTTCATAGAACAATCGTATTGTTTACTTTACACGCAATTCGTAAAGCAATAATTTGTTGCTTGCAATATAATACTGGAGGGGGTTCGGATGATAACCTGAAGGTGGATTATTAGTCATAGATGCAGTTGGATGGCGGTCTATGTATAATGTTGTAATGCCCAATCAAGTCTCAAAGGAGTCAAGATGATTAGTATATGCATGTATTGCTTTCTCAATGTTTGTCAATTGCCCCGCTGTAATTTGTTCACCCAGCATGTTATCTATCTTAAGGAGAGCCACCACTAGTGAACTATGGATCCCGGTCCTTGTCTTTTACATTCAATCTAAAACTGTTTACTTCTTTGTGTTTACTTTCTGCAAACTTTTACTTCTTTCCATTCGATACGTTTAATCCTTTGTTTTCCGCAAAACACGGTGAGATTCACAACCTCATCGCAAGTTGGGGACAAAGTTATGTGATTGTGTTGTGTAGGTCTCCACGTTGCTACTAGCACCGGTAGTGCGCCCTGCCAAAGCTCAGCTAGTAACACCTTTGGGTTGTTTCCTTGCTCCTACTGGTTCGATTAAACCTTGGTTTCATAACTGAGGGAAACTTGCTGCTGTGCTCATCATACCTTCCTCTTAGGGTTCCCAACGAGCTCTACATCAACCACGCACCAGCACTTTTCTAGGCGCCGTACACAGAGCCATCAAGCATTTTTCTGGCGCCACTGCCGGGGAGTCAAGGACATCTTCACAAGGGGAGTCCCTAATAACAAATCTCTTTACTTTGTTATTTTTGTTTTGCTTAGTTTCTTTTTGCTTTGTTTGCTTGTTTTGTTATCAAAAACACACAAAAATTAGTTTTACTAGTTTTCTTTCTTATTTGAAAACCCAAAAAATGACTACTCTTGAAAACACTAAGTTGTGTGACTTCACTAGCACCAACAACAATGATTTTATTAGCACACCTATTGCTCCACCTGTGCCTGAAGATACTTTCTTTGAGATAAAACCTGCTTTGCTCAATCTGGTTATGAGAGAATAATTTTCTAATATTGGTAATGAAGATGCTGCTTCCCATCTAAATAACTTTGTTGAACTTTGTGAGATGCAAAAGCATAGGGTTGTAGACGGTGATATTATTAAACTGAAATTGTTTCCTTTCTCATTGAGAGGAAAAGTTAAAGAATGGTTGAATTCCTTAACTAGGAATAGTATTGATTCTTGGACTAAATGCAAAGATGCTTTCATTAGAAATTACTATCCTCCTGCTAAGATTATATCTATGTGAAGTGAAATAATGAAGTTTAAACAACTTGATAATGAGCATGTTGCTCAAGCTTGGGAAAGAATGAAATCTTTGGTAAAGAATTGTCCCACTCATGGACTAACTGCTTGGATGATCATCCAAACTTTTTATGCAGGATTGAACTATTCTTCAAGGAACCTATTGGACTCTGCTGCTGGAGGTACCTTTATGACCATCACTTTGGGTGCTGCAACAAAACTTCTGGACAATATGATGGTTAATTATTCTGAATGGCATATTGAGAGAGCTCCACAAGGTAGGAAGGTAAATTCTGTTGAGGAAACTTCCTCCTTGAGTGATAAGATTGATATTATTATGTCTATGCTTGTTAATGGGAAAGCCCATATTGATCCAAATAATGTTCCTTTAGCTTCTTTGGTTGCTCAAGAAGAGCAAGTTGATGTAAACTTCATAAGAAATAATAATTTTGGCCATAATGCTTATAGGAGTAATTTTGGTAACAACAATTATAAGCCATATCCTCCTAACAATGGTAATGCTTATGGAAATTCCTACAACAATAATAGGAGTGCACCCTCTGAACTTGAAGTTATGCTTAAGGACTTTATTAGTAAGCAAACTGCTTACAATAAAACTATTGAGGAAAAACTCTCTAATGCTGAAAGAAATATAGCATCTTTGGTTGAAGCTCAATCTTATTTGAATAAAATGGCTGCTAAACCTGAAACTAATGATAATCCCTTTGCAGCTACTAATGCTATACAAGTAAGAATTGATGAAAATGTTATACTATTAGCTGAATTACATGCTAAGTGGGAAAGAGAAGATGAAATTGCTAGAAACATTAGTGTTTCTACTATTACCACCACTAGTGTTGAGGCTAGTAATAGTTCTACTACTTTAGATGATAAGTTTGATTTTGATCTTGATGGTTGCAATATCTCTGAAGTTATTAAGTTCCTACAAAAGCTTGCTAAAAGTCCTAATGCTAGTGCTATGAACATGGCCTTTACAAAACACATTACTGATGCTCTCATAAAAATTAAAGAAGAAAAGATGAAACATAAAGCTTCTATTCCTACTAAACAAGAAGATGGTTGGGAACCCATCATTAATATGAAAGTGAATGACTTTGATTTCAAAGCTTTATGTGATCTTGATAGTAGTGTTTCTATTATGCCTAGAAGGATTTATGATATGCTTGATTTGCCTCTACTTGAAGATTGTTATTTGAATGTCCCACTTGATGATAATGCTAAAAAGAAACTCATGGGGAGTCTTAATGATGTTCTTATTATGGTTAACAATGCCTATGTCCCTGTTGATTTCTATGTTTTGGATGTTGAATACAATGCTTCTTGTCCTTATAATTGTTGGTGCCATCATTGATATGAAGGAAGGCACCATTAAATACCAACTCCCACTCAAGAAAGTTTTAGAACACTTCCCTAAGAAGAGAGAGAAGATTTCTTTTGCTTCTCTTATGAAAACAAAATTTGGTTTTAATCCTTCTTCATTTGAGAACACTTGATTCTTTCTTGCTTCTTATGCCTAACTTAAAGGCGTTAAAGAAAAGTACTTATTGGGAGATAACCCAAAAGTTTTACATGAGTTAACCGATCCTTATCCTTTTCATTTGCTTTTTGTGCCAAGAGTAACCTCTAATGAGAGAGAAGCAATGATTGGGAAAGTTGCTGTCCCGAAACAGATTTCTGTGCTTCACCGTAAAAATTCGTGTAAAATATCTGAACATCTTTTTGAGGCATGAATTTTTGTGCTTCTGCCCCAGGTTGTTATCTAACTTTCGTTAGATCAACACTTTATTATTTGAGCAACAAAAGGTCTTCGAAAAAATTCTTCTTTACCTGTTGGTCTGTTTTGACAAATTTCTGCCATTTTCTGCATTTGCTTCTTGTTGGTTCCTTTTTGAGTTCTTTTGGGGAATTGAGCTTTTTGAGGGAAGTGCTACAGTAGATAGTGTTCTAATGGAAGTTTATTTGGTGTTAGAACTGAACCTTAAGACTTATTTATCTTGAGTGCACTAATGATGCTAATAAAGATTGTGTCAAGTTTTGTATGAAGGAAAAATTTCAGGTGTATGGAAGGAATGAGTAATGAGATGAAGGATGGACTAAAGGTCAATCTTGGGGATGCCACGTGTGTCACCCCAATAAATATCCAAGAAGTACAAGCGTCAAATCTTGGGGATGCCCAAGGCATCCCCTTCTTCATCAATAAAAATCCCAGGTTTCTTCCAAACGCTTCATTTTTATTGTTTCATGCACAGTTGAGTTTTTCTTGGAGCGTCTTCTTTTTCGTTTTCGTTTTGGTTTTTTGTTTGCTTGGTTTGCTTAGTTTTCTGAATAAATTGATTGGACCCCCTCTTTCATACTTTGGTTTGCAAATAGTTTGGTTTGGTTTGGAAAAGAGTAGGAAAGTTCATGCTTATGTGGTAAAAAGAGCTTTGTCATGCCATGCTTGATATTGTTTTGGCTTTATGCTTAGTATTCTTTGTTGTAGCATGACTTGTTATAAACAATTGAGATTGCTTAATGTGCCTTGGATGAATCATGCGTTGTTTTAGAATATTAAAGCATAGTATAGTGGTATTCTCCTTTAATGTTTTATTTGGGTTGACTTGGGGCATGCTCACACCATGTTATGACTATCTCAAGTCACCATAGCCTTTATGATCCTTTAGTTTTCAACTTGCAGTATCACTTTATGCTTTGATCAATGATGTTTTGTCGCTCTGCATGATTATGGCCATTATTGCTCTCTTAGTTTGTCGATCCCAGTCTTTTGCTAGCCTCCACAACCAAGTATGAGTTCCACTCATGCATCCAACTCCCTAAACCAAGTTATTCCAAAGAGTCCACCATACCTACCTATTAGCTTATGCTATTCCAAGTAAATTCATGCTTTTTTTACCTTCCAAATTAAACTTTTTATGAGAAAACTAGTGATTAAAGCTCTCACGAACTTGATGGCACACTTTACTTTACTTGACCTTAATAAACTTGAACCATTGTGTCGTCTATGTTGTATATGCTTGCACTTATTTGTTGGGAATTAGCACAACCATGCTTTCATGGGGAACGCTTTCAACATTGCACTTGGTACTTGTACCTAGTTGATATCATGCTCTTTTGTATATGGATGTCGTCGGTGTGAAATGAAAGGGGAGCTTGTAAGTCCATCGAGTTATGTATATGTGTTAGAGAAATGCCTGGGCCGTTGGTCTAATCCATGCTGACATGGTGGAAACCTGCAGCGTAACCATAATGAGCTGTCTATGAAGCATTCTTCTTATAAAAAAAGAGTGCTATATTGAGAAAAAAAAAGAGAAAAGAAAAAAAAGATACTATGAAAAGAGGAAAGAGAGAAAAGAGAGAAAAAAGCACCATATTCCCATGGTAAATAAGAAGATTGTTGAGATGCTCGTTGTCTGCTTGCCTTGTCATTTTGATATGGGGATTATTCCGTATCATCGGGCAAGGGGTACCCCGTTGGCGGTTCTCTATGATACACATGTACTTACGATGAGAAGAACTTACCGTTGACTAAACTTGAGTAGCATGAGGAGCGGCCCTCGTATACAAGGGACATGAGATTTCTGACTTATACTTCGTCAAGCATGTACACCATAGTTTGTTCACTTTAACCTTAATCACTTCAAGATGCTTATGATAGGGGCAATGAGAGCTGACAGCTATAAGTACCATAATTTTTGGAAGCTCTTGATGAGACTTGAATCCCTACTTCCTTCTATGAAGGCCTTTCTTCCACCATTATATTGAGTCCCCACCTTCTATCTTTATGCACCTACTTTGAGAGCATAGTGGCCATTCTTAGTTCTATGTGCATTGTTCCAAGACTAGTTGATTGATGCATAACTTGTATTGCTTGTTTTAAACTATTGTATCTAGTCACTCTTTTGAACTTTGAAGGTGTCCTATGCATTTATATTTGCTACTCTATTGAGGGACAAGCTGAATACTTTTATGCTATGTTTTCTTTATGTGAAACAAACAAACGTCTTGCAAAGCATTGTTATTCATGAATCTTTTGTTTGTGCCTTTTCATGTTGCATCATAGTTCCTTTGCTTATTGCTAGAACTTTGTCTTTCATGTTTTGTTTGAAGTACTATGATCCCAGCTTTGAATGTTTTACAAATACCTTGATTAAGTATTTGATGGTGCATGTCACCTCAAAAATTATTCTTTCTTTTTTATCACTTACCTACTCGAGGACGAGCAGGAGTTAAGCTTGGGGGTGTTGGTACATTGCAAATGTATCTATAATTTTTGTTGTTTCATGCTTGGTTTTATCCACTTTCTTGTGTTTTGTTCCAACTTTGGAGTACTTTTCATATGATTTCTTGGACTAACCTATTAATAAGAGTCACAGTGCCAGCTGCCTGTTTTCTGCTGTTTTTGGTTCCAGGAAAGTCAGAAAATGAATATTCTCGGAATTGGACGGGACAAAAGCCAAAGTGCCTATTTTTTCGGAAGTAATCAAGTGCCTGCATACGAGACGGAGAGGGGCCAGAGGCCAGCCACACCACCTGGCCACGCGGCCAGGGGGTGGTGTGGTGTCCCCTGGCACACCCTCGGCCTCCCCTTCCGACTATAAGATGCCCTTAGGACGTATACCCTAAGTAGCCACCGTCATCTCCATCCCTAGATCGGGAGGGATCTGAAGCTCTTCCCGGCACCCTGCCGGAGAGGGCAATTCACCCTGGAGGCCTTCTTCATCACCATGCAAGCCTCCGGTGTGATGCGTGAGTAGTTCATCCTTGGACTACGGATCCATGTAGTAGCTAGATGGTTGGTTCTCCTCCTTTGTGCTTTCATGTTTAGATCTTTTGAGCTCTATTCATGATCAAGATCATCTATTTGTAATTCTACATGTTGTGTTTGCGGGGATCCGATGGATATTGAGATGCTATTTCAGATTGATTATTGATTCTATCATGTCTTTGTTATTTGTGATCTTGCATTCTTTCTATTGTTAGTAGCTATCTTGGCCAAGTAGATACTAGCAAATCCAAGAGTTAGTATTTATGCTCGATAGTGGGTTCATGCCTCTGGTAATCTGGGGAAGTGACAGAAATCTCTAAAGTACTAGAAATGTCGTTACTACTAGGGAGAAAACAACAATCCTTTGTTCATAGAACAATCATATTGTTTACTTTACACGCAATTCGTAAAGCAATAATTTGTTGCTTGCAACTTAATACTGGAGGGGGTTCGGATGATAACCTGAAGGTGGATTATTAGTCATAGATGCAGTTGGATGGCGGTCTTTGTATAATGTTGTAATGCCCAATCAAGTCTCAAAGGAGTCAAGATGATTAGTATATGCATGTATTGCTTTCTCGATGTTTGTCCATTGCCCTGCTGTAATTTATTCAACTAGCATGTTATCTATCTTAAGGAGAGCCACCTCTAGTGAACTATGGATTCCGGTCCTTGTCTTTTACATTCAATCTACAAACTGTTTACTTCTTTGTGCTTACTTTCTATAAACTTTTACTTCTTTCCATTCGATACGTTTAATCCTTTGTTTTCCGCAAAACACGGTGAGATTGACAACCTCATCGCAACTTGGGGACAAAGTTCTGTGGTTGTGTTGTACAGGTCTCCACGTTGCTACTAGCACCGGTAGTGCGCCCTGCCAAAGCTCAGCTAGTAACACCTTTGGGGTGCTTCCTTGCTCCTACTGGTTCGATTAAACCTTGGTTTCATAACTGAGGGAAACTTGCTGATGTGTTCATCTTACCTTCCTCTTGGGGTTCCCAACGAGCTCTACATCAACCACGCACCAGCATTTTTCTGGGCGCCATACACAGAGCCATTAGTACTTCCGTTCCCAATACAACGACAGTTGGCGCCCACCATGGGGCAAAGTATAGCTTCGGCCGGAGTTCCGTTCTGCACGGGACCGATTTTCTTCATCGTCGTCGTCAGCATCGACACTGTTTCAAGTTGCCCGGGGGCTCGCCGCCTCCATGCCGTCGTCACCGACTCCGCTTCGTCAAGTTTCTCGGGGGCTTGCCCACGGCCGCGGTCGCCATCTCGCCGAGAGGCTCGGGGGCTCGCCGCCACTACCGCCGCCGCGCCGTCGTCTCGCCGAGGAACCCGGGAGCTCGCCATAGCCTTCGCGTCGTCATCACCTCCGCCTCTCCGAGAGGCCCGGGGGCTCGTCGTCGCTGCCGCTGCGC
Source organism: Avena sativa (assembly GCA_916181665.1). Lineage (NCBI taxonomy): Eukaryota > Viridiplantae > Streptophyta > Magnoliopsida > Poales > Poaceae > Avena > Avena sativa. The sequence continues at coordinate 566,259,753 of OV702291.1, forward strand.
CTCCCCGCCTTGCAGCTTGTGTGCCCCGCTGGCCGCCTCCCGCCAGAGCACGCGCGAGCCGCACAGGCTCATGCTCCTCTCTGTCCGGTTGAAAAAAGTAAAGGGAGGAGAGAGGAGATGGTGGGGCCGGCTGAGGGAAAAGTGAAGAAAAAAGTAAAAAAAAGGAGGGAGGTGGTGGGCCTGCTGGTGGGAAAAAGTAGAAAAGAAAGAAAATAGAAAAGCGGAGAAATCCAGCCGAGTGAGAAGATGGTGCACGACCGGTTAGACAAAAAGAAAAAAGAAAAAAACATTCGGGAAGAAAAGAAAAATGGGAGGAACTGGGAAGTTGTGGTGGCATTGGCCGGTTAGGAAGAAAGGAAAATAAAAGGCATGGCCGGTTGGGGCCATCCGATTGAAAAAAGAGAAAAAAAAATAAAAAAAGAAAGAGAGAAAAATATGAAGGAAAAAAGGCCGGCTACAAAATTCCGGTTGAGAGAAAAAGGCAAGAAAATTCCAGATCTAGCTACATCGGTCCGAATGACCCGTTTGTCTTCTTGGTTCGTGCGGTTTGGCCCCCGTCCCGGCTGAGTCGGGCCGACTTGGCGTGACTTCGTCCGTTTGGCTGCTGATTTGACCGGCTAGAAGCGTATTCGCTCCGTCTGGTTGCTAGTGCGGCTGGCTGGCCCTGTATCGATCGGGCCAGGCCGGCTCGGCTCGTCCTGGCGCGTTTGGCTGTCTGGCCGGCTAGGGACCGAATCTGGCTACACCGCATTTGGTTGCCTGTCCGGCTAGAGCCAGGCTAGCCGGCTGGAACACCTGTTGGACCGTTTCAGCAGCCACAACACCTACGGAATCACGTCTTCAACCCTGCTACACCGACAGCTACAATGTGAGTGTTTTTTCGACCTCGAGCAACCCTTGAAGTCTCGCTAGATGTTGTTTTTCTTCCTCCTTTCAGTTTTTCAGCGCCGACAACCCCCACCCGGGGGCTCGCCGGTTGACCCGGCCTGCTAAATCCGTAAACCGACTGAGTAGTGTGCGACGATGTCAGAGGCCCACTCTTCGTCTCAGCTACAGACCGCAACCCGGCTGTCCGGCTAGCAAGAGCAAAAGCCCGAGGCATCCCACATGAAAAACGGCAAAGGATACGACAGATCGGACATTCTCGCCTTGTGCCTAGTTGGTTTTTTCCGGCTACTAAGCCTCCAGTACCGTGCGCAATGTATTGTTAGCTCCCCATTCGGTTCTGGCTCCAGACCGCAACCCGGCTGGCCGGCAAGGACACAGCGTAAACAGCAGAGTGCACGGGAAAGTGACTAAGTATTTAGAGAAGCACGAGCTAGTTTTTGAAAAATAAAACCGTTATCCGGTTGATAGCATGTGTGTTATATATTGATGTATGTAACACCCTCAAATCGGCCCTATGCAAGTTTTAGCCCTTTCCGCCAAACCCGCATAGAAACGATTCAAGCACACCCACCAGGCACTTTTGTGCGGGTGGAAAACGAAGTAATACCATTACACAACAGTCCTCGATGGGACCCACAGAACAGATATATATATACAACAGCGACTAAACGAGTCAAGAATACAGATATACGATACAAAGATCCAAATCACCTGGAAAACGATATAGCGTCCGAGTACGGACAAGATGCAAATGGGGCTAAGAGCCCTGAAGAATAACCAATAGCGTCCATAACCCTGCCCAGGCCAAGCCGGAAGGGTAACCCTGCTAACAACGTCGAGCTCAAACCTGCTAAAACAAAAGGGGTGCCGGCAAAGGGCAAAGGAAAAAGAGGAGCATCAGTACTGAGGCCAGTACACGGCGAGACTAGAATTCGGCGGCTCTCGCCTACATAGGTATGGTGGACTGAAGCGGCAGTGCAGCAGCACTAAACAACCTATAGAGATTCTGTACAACTGGCGGTTATCAGAGAGGGATAAGAAAGACCTATCCGGATCCAACCTGAAGCTAACACCAGACAAACCCATCCTGGTATTTCCCCCTCGAGACCAAGCGAGGAAGTCGGACCGAGGAACTCACACAGTTGGCAATTTTACTCATTCCGTTATAGTTGCAGCACTTACTAATCAGATATAGATAGCATGAGTCATCCTGATAGCATAAGTAGTGGGCAGTTTTAATCACCAGTCCATTCTAGTTGGAACATTTACTAATCAGATATAATTGTCCTAAGGAATCCCAAAACCCAGCAGTTGTTGGCACTTTTATCACATTCCATTGGAGTTGCAATACTTACTAGGCATATATACCAAACAACCCAGATCCACCAGTTGTTGGCATTTTTAATATCCATTCCGTTATAATTGAATCTGATTACTAGTCATATATTAAGTCAAGTTTATAGCACTACTTTAGTTATGCTTGTCTATGATCGAGATATTGTGCTCCAAGTCGTCCATAACCGCGGACACGGCTTTCAGAAAGTTTTACCTTGCAGGGGTGCACAAATAGCAACACACACTCGATCAACCTCGGAAAAACCAACTCAAAACCCAACGAGGCATTCATGACAAAGCGATCACAGGATTCAGAAATAATTCAGGGGGCCACCCCACTAAGCTACCCGCAACAAAATTGGCCGGCTCCGGAACGGACCCAGGGTTTGCGTCAATGGCTGTAAACGACTGGGAACCCGAAAGTGTGACTGGGCTTGTCGATACCGCGAAAACACTCCGCGATCCTAAACAGTACAGGTGCTCCACGCACAATATTGAATAAAGCAGTAAAGCATGGCATAAGTACATGATAGTAATAAAGCCCCAAACTACTTTGTGGCCCCAAGAAATAGAAATGAATCAAGCTCTGGCTCAGGGGGGTCCATAAGGCCTCCCGGATGTGGATAGTGCGAAAAATCAAGGAACAGGTATCAAGTACTCGGGGTCTTACAGGACACAAGTGAGCGTGGAAGAACCAAATAACATCTATTGCCCACCGATGCCTCTGCATTAGTTATATCTAGCAATTTAATAGTTGTATTTTGAGTCATGATCATCTCCACCAATAAGCAACTCCATCGTTAAGCATCTTCCAACCTTCCAACAACTGTGGTACTTGATAACACGAGATCGCACCTTAGCAAGCAACTACGACTCGCAAGGCCAGCTATCTACCAAACACAGGTAATAGGAGGTGTCTATGGCAATATAGAGGCTGCACGGGATAGAACTGGGGTGCAGAAACTAAAGCATCGCGACATGGATAGCAATAGATCAACAGGAGGAAATAAAGACTATAAATGCAAAATAGGTAGAAGGGGAAGAGATGCTCGCCTGGGAAAACACTGCCGACCGATCATATCCGGAGAACTTGTCGATACTCGCATTAACTCATCGGCCTAATCTGCGAACAAGCAACCACTAGAAGAAACATCGGATGCAATATTTAATACTAGGGCAGAAGATCCGACATGATTATGATATGCATGCGAGATGAACAATTATTATGCAACAGGTTTTATATGTAGCATTTATAAAATAGGGGCTCGGAAAAAGGTTCACACATCTGGGGTCGAAGGTCTTGGGTTCCAGGGGTTCGGGGTTCGACATGGATCGGCGGGGATCGCTCTTCGGTCCACGGGAAGATCTTGTCGCATCTACGGTCTTTTGATCGGGCTGGACTTGGCGTTCGGGAAGAAGAACTTGGCGTGCCGGGTTCGGTCTCGGCGGGACCGGTCTTCGGGGTCGGACTCCAGGATCGGGCTTTGGATCCATGAGGTAGACCTCGGCGTGGCGTCAAGTTCCAGATCGGTCTCCAGTGTGTTCGAGGATCCGCCTCCGGATGTCGGTGATGAACTTGAAATGGCGCCGACGGACTTTGAGTGGCATCACGGCTAGGGGTTGATCTTGCCGAGATACCATGGGGTTGTGAAGTGCTCTGGTTTGGACTTAAGCAGCTCCAAAACATACCACAACATCATTGTGGCACACAACAACCGGGAGAAGAGCCACACATGCACGTATAGGAACCAAGGCATCTTGACGAGCCGAAGCAGTCTTCACGGGAACATCAGTCACGGCAGTAGACTACCTGCGTGTTCGTGGCGAGGCCGACACGGAAGCACACGCACGGGAAGAAGGTCGTGGACAGAGAGCAGCGGCCACGGGGCGGAGAAGTCACGACAGAGACGGCGGCCACGCGCAGACGTCGTGCTGCAGGGTCTCGCCGGCCATGAGGAAGATGGCGGCAGGCGGCCTCGGGGAAGGAGCTACGTGGAGGAGGCCCACGTGAGACGTAGCAGAGGCCAGGGCCGGTGGCGGAGGAGATGGCCCCGGGGTGGAGGACGACCGGGCCGCGAGGCGGGGCGACGGCCGACTCCGGTTGTGGCGGCGGGGTGCTTGACGGCGGGGTCGGTGTTGGTGGCGCAGGGACGGGAGGTAGCCGACGGCGAAAGGGCGCGCCGGGGCGAGGAAGACCGGCGGGGAGGCGGGGCGTGCAGTGGCCGGAGGCGGCGGTGGCCGACGGGGTTCGGCACGTGGAGGAGGAGAGACGGGGCGGCCGGAGTCGCGCCCTGCAGAGAGGAGTGGGAGGCGGGGGCCGCGCTGGCGGGGACAAGCGGGACAGGGCGCGGAGCTCCGGGCGGCGGAGCGGGCGCGAGCGACAGAGGGCGGCAGGATGGTGGGGAGCTCGCGCGGCCGGCGGCGGCACGGGATCTGGGGAGGAGCGGCCAGGTGGGGAGGCGATCGAGGCTGTCGGTGGGTGGGGCTAGGGTGAGGCGTGGGTGGGCGGTGGTTGGTGGGAGCAGGTGGAGACGGGGCCACGACGCGGGGGGACGCGTCCACCGCATAGGGGTGGGGCCAGGCGGGTGGTCGGGAGTTGGACGCGGGGCGTGGGGATCGGGGCTATGCAGGTGGGGTGCTGGGGAGTGGGCCTGGCGGGGGTCGAACCCAACAAGGAGCAGAAGGTGCTGGCTAGTGGTATGATTCAGGAATTCTCTGCAAATACTTAGCAAATGGATTTTTAGGGGTTTTCGATAAAGCAAGTAAACAAAGTACGAGTAAATGAAAGATAGTAAGAATAAATGCAGCAAGTGGCCCAATCCTTTATGCAGCAAAGGAAAAGCCGGTTGTATTTCTATAGATGACCAAACATTCTCGAGGACACATGGGAAGACTGTCAAGTGCTTTCGCTTCATATAGTCGATTAATCTTCTTTAGGTTGCTAAGTGTTGTGTGGGTGAACCTGTGCTAATGTACCGTCCCATCCAAGACTTAATACATACTTGTGATTAAACCCCCTTGCAAACATCCGTAAGTACAAGAAAGTAATTAAGGTAAAACCTAACCACAGCTTTAAACTCTAAGACCCTTACGTCCCTTGTGCAATGGTTTCCTAACACGGGTTCAGGTTTCTGTCACTCCGGCAACCCCTATGATTAGTAGCCAAATACACAATGCATTCCCCTAGGACCATATAGGTGAAGTTTCATGTAGTCGACATTCACATGACACCACTATAAGAAGTACACCACAACTTCAATAACAATCTATTGAATCTTTCTCAACGCAACTCCACTACTAACAACAAGACTTCTCCCATGTCCTCAAGAACAAAACGAACTACTCACAAGACATCATATGGATCATGATCAGAGATGGAATAATGATGTATAACAATCTGAACATAAACAATAATTCAATGGTTCACTCAATAGCATCAACTACAAAGAGTAATCAACACTGGGAAAGTTTCCCCTATGAACTATAGCAAGATTCAACCAATTGTTACAGCAATATGGAGATGGTGATGAGGGTGCTAATGGTGATGATGGTTGTGATGATGATGATCCCGATGAAGTCCAGCTTGATGGTGGTGTTGATGGCGATGATCTCCCCTCTCCGGGAAGGAATTCCTCTGGCAGAAATCTGTCTGCTGGAGAGATCTTTCTCTCTCGGTGTTTTCTACCCCGCAGAGGCGGAAGAATCTGGTTGCTCCCTAGTCTTAGGGTTTCGGGAGGAAGATATACGCCAGAGGGGAGAGGCTGGAGTGGGCCAGGGTGGCCACACCACTCCCTGGCGTGGCCTAGGCCTACCCGCACCATGGGGTGGTGTGGGCCCCCTGTGGCCCACCTCCACTCCATCTTCTGGGATCTTGAGTCTTCTGGAAAAATAGAATTTTCCGTATATTTCCCCGGATTTTCTGATCTTCGCGAATTTTGCCTCCAAACAGCACCTTTTCCATCAGAATCCTGACTGCAGCGGTCCATGCTCCAAAAGTCATCAACCATGCAAAAATAGATGAAATAACATAAGTATCACCTCTCAATACGAAATATATCAACGAATAATAGTGAATTAAGACATAGAATAGTGATGCAAAATGGACATATCAACTCCCCCCAAGCTTAGACTTCGCTTGTCCCCAAGCGAAACTAAGCTCAATAAACATGACCTCAATTTTATGGAGTGAAGAGTCGATAAAAGGATACGGACAAGAAGCATCACATTCATCAAATACATAGATCATAATAGAAGACAACTCACTATTATATAACTCAACTTGCAATGAGTAAAGGAAACACAATAAAGATACATAAAGTGAATCATAATTGGTAATGGCAAACTTAGCTCTTGGTCGAAGAATAGTTGTTAATTTGCTGGAGTTCACAAATAGCTGGTTTTTCAATGAAAGCTTTCAAAGTAGTAAACATCAAGATAAGAGCAATGCACAAAGCAAGGAACATAAGAAACATGATTGAATAAATCATCATATGAATGAATGAAACACAACAACTCAAGATACTTGCTGAGATAGAAGGGAGTAGGTTTATTGACTCAACTACAAAGTAAAAGAAAGGCCCTTCGCAGAGGGAAGCAGGGATTACAAGTCTCATAAAGAGCTCCCAAAAATTATGATACTTACTAGCTTTCAGCTCTAATTGCCCCTATCATAGGCATCTTTAGGTGATTAAGGTTAAAGTGACCCACAAGTATAGGCCTCCCCTTGTCCAAGTAGATTTGTGTTTAGTGGATTGTATGTTGAGTATTTTGCTGCTGTAGGTGACTGGTTATGAGAGCTTGTAAGCTTGTTTGATGCTTAGAGATATAGTTTTGATGCATGTTTAGGCCTCTTCCTAGTCCCTATGAGTAGATTACTTCATTATATTTACTTTGCAATCACTTGTTTAATAGGTGTTTAAATTTCAGAATAAAAGATGAGTGAGGACCACCTAAACCAACATGAACTTTGGGTGCCTGAGGTCATGAAGGTCCACAGGGAGGAGGAAGTGTTTCCCTCCATATATCCATGCCCTGAGTTCATGAGAGCTGCAGGAATTCTACAAGATTTCCACACTTTGGTTTCTAATGCAGGGTTAGAGCATTTCTTGGAAGATGAACCTTGTCAATTTGTGAAGCTAACCATGTCGGTGGTGCAGGATTTCCAATTTAGTGACTCTTTGCCTAACCCCATGGTCCATTACAAAATTTACAATATTGCTGTTAATCTTTCTCTTGATGATTTTTGTGCAGCCATTAAGGTACCTCAATGGGGATCATGTAAGAAGATTAAAGAGAGACCAGAACCACTGATGGATTTATACACAGAAATTTGTCAAGGGAGTAGCTTCTCAAAAGAGAATGGAAAAATCCGTAACATTCATCTTCCCTCCATTCGCTACTTTGCTTACTTTATTGCCAAGTGTGTTCTTGCTAGGAAAACTGCCAATAAGTTATCTTCGTTTGATCTAGCATTTATCTCTACTGCTCTTAAACGAGACAGGTCTTACAACTTAGGTGCTTTGATAGCCTTCCGTCTTGCTGCTAACCGTGAGAAAGGTGGAGTCTGTGGAGGCCTTATTGCTTCTTGTTTACTAGCATTGCATGGTTTAGTGCCTCATCATCTAGACCTTCAGTTTCCCATAGAGAGGCTTGATTTTAATTCCATGATACAACATAAATTTGTTTCCTCGTGGGCTAGTATGAGTGAGTTATCTTATGAAATAACCTTTCTCAAAGCTGGATGGAGAAAGAGCAAGTCCGAGCGTGTTGTTCTTTTGCCTGCACCTGTTTTGTTTAACCTTGATAACAGGGAAGGATGGTCCCTCACTGAGGAGGAGCTTGACACGTACTTGGGAGAGCTTTCCCAACAGGAGCAGGACACTAGAAGGGAGGTCACGGATGATTCGGTCCAGCCCTCGAATGAGGGAGAGTCTTCATATCAGTAGTCCGCTTATGATTGGGGAGCTTCTTCTTCTTCTCATGGTCCCAGCTATGACCATTCTTACCAAGATCCGCCCGCTTGGAACCCCTATTCGTACATGGATTGATACCCACTTAGGCCAAAAGCCTAAGCCTGGGGGAGGTACGCCGACACCGCACTCATCTCCATATCATGTTGCGTCGGTTCTTTGTATATTCATGCTTTCGTTCTCTTTTTAGTTTTCGTTCTTTTTTGCTTTTTCTTTCTAAAACACAAAAATACCAAAAATATTTTTGTTGTTTCTCTTTCGTTTGCTTCTTCTTTTTGCTTTGGTTTGCTTGTTCCTCTTTGCTTTGTTTGAACTATTCGAAAAACCGAAAAAGATTTTGCTTTGCTTGTTTTTCTCTTTTGGTTTTTGTTTAAAAATCGAAAACACCAAAAATATTTTTCGTTCTTCTTTGGTTTTTGCGAGTTGGCTACAGGGTTCGACAGTTCTCAGTGGATTATTGGTTTCATATTATTATTCAAGCCATACAAGTGAAGAGCAATAATGAGGATTAATGACAACATGAGGCGTGGTAAGAGGCTGGTAACAAACTCTATTTGTCTTCATTTTTGTACATATACTCATCTTTGTGAGCTTGCTTAGTCCGTTCATGTAGGGTGTATGTTATCTTTGGATGCTTAGTAGTTCTTGCTTTCTTGTGATTAGCTCCAGCCCGCTAATAGTTTGTAGCATGTCTCATGAATGTTTGCTTGCATTACTCTATTCATAAATTGGTATGACACCATGGTATCCTCCTCTGAATGTTTCACTTGAATTGACTTGGCACATGCTCACGCATGCACAAGACTATAATCAGTTGACCCTGGATGAATTATTTTTCCTTGAGGATCTTGAATCATTTTCATGCCATGAGTAGTCATGTTTTGTTGCAAGCATGATAATGACAGCTATTTCTCTCTCATTTGTCGCGCCCTTACTTTTGCTAGACTTCACTTCCACTGAGTGTTTTACTCATGTTTCCAACTCCCTAAACCAAATATTTCCAAAGTGTCCACCATACCTACCTATTAGCATCGTTTGCTATCTCCGTGCATATTCAATATGCCTTGTTTTCTTCCGAATAAAAAGTTTGCTTGTTATGAGAAAGTTAGTTAGTAAAGCTCTCACGAACTTGATGGCACACTTTATTTCTTGCACTTAATAAGCCTGAACCATTGCGTCCTTCTTTGTTGCGCATATGCTTGCGCTTTATGAGTTGAAGTTAGCAGAACCATGTATCATGGGGACCGCTTTCAATGCTTCATAGGTACTTTGTACCTAGTTGATATCATGTTATTTTGCTTATGGATCCCGGCGGTGTGAAATAAAAGTGGAACTTGTAAGATCATGGAGTTTCTATGTATGTTAGAGAAACGCCTGGGCCGCTAGCCTAAGCCATGCCTAATCATGGTGGAAACTTGCAGCATAACCGTAATGAGCATTCTATGAAGCATCCTCAATAAAAATCTATGCACATAGTAAATAAAAAGATCGCTGAGATGCTCATTGTCTGCTTGCCTTGTCATTTTGATTATGGGATAGCTCCTGTATCATATGCAAGGGGTACCCCGTTGGCGGTTCTCTATGATACGTATGTACTTACAATGACAAGAGATTACTTGTGACTAAAGTTGAGTAGCATGAGGATCGGTCTTCGTAAGTAAGGGGCATGAGACTTCAATTTATAACTTGTCAAGCATATCCTCTTAGTTGTGTCACTTTCACCTTAACCACATTAAAGATGCTTATGATAGGGGCAATGAGAGCTCAAAGCTAACGAGTATCATACTTTCAGCATTTGGAAGCCTTTCAAAATTATTCAAAACCTTTTTCTTCCACTTGTTGAGTCTCCACATATTCTTTTAGCACCTTCTTGAGAGCATAGTTGTCATTCTTTGTGTTTGTTCCAATACTTGATTATTTGTGTTATGACTTTGATGCTTGTATCTTTGATATCTTTACTTCTAGTCATCACTTGAACTTCAGAGGTGCCTTGGCATTCATAATCAATGGCAAGCGAGATACCACTCTATCATACCTTTCTATGAGCATTGTAATGTTGCTTATGTTTGTGCTTCATGCTACTTATTATTCTTGAGTCGGAATCTCTTCATATCTTGCAATAACTATTAAGTAGACTCAGTTGCATACTCTTTATTATGAATTGTCTAGGTAGTTGATCACATTGCTGAGAATATTTACATCATATGAAGCAAATGTGTTCGTGAAAGTTCTTTTATCGCCCTCAGTTTTCAATTGAATTGCTTGAGGACAAGCAATAAGCTAAGCTTGGGGGGAGTTGATACGTCCAAAACGTATCTACTTTCTCGAACACTTTTGCTATTGTTTCTCCTCTATACTTGTGTGATTTGGATGCAACTAATGCGAATTGACGTTGTTTTCAGCAGAATTGCCATGGTGTCTACTTTTTCCGCAGAAAATCAACTATCAGGAAAAATCCCGGAAAATATGCCAAAAATCCTATTTTACCGAAGACTCCAGGAGCCAGAATACGAGACGGAGAAGAGCCCTGGGGTGGCCACACCACCTGCTGGCGCGGGCCAGGCCAGGCCGCGCCAGGGGGTGGTGTGGGCCCCCCAGGCACCCCCTCGACCTCTCTCTTCGCCTATAAGGAGCCTTCTAACCTAAAAACTACGGGGGGTTCGACGTTTTTCTAGAAGGAGTTCCGCTCCGCCGCCACCACCAGATTCCACGAAACAACACCAGAAACTCCGTTCTGGCACCTTGCCGAGACGGGGAATTGGAGGAGATCATCGCCATCATCATCACCATCGCTTCTCCATCGACCATCCATGTTTCTCCCATCTATGAGTGAGTAATCCCCCGCTGTAGGCTATGGGGATGGTAGGGATTGGATGAGATCGTTCATGTAATGGCATCAGATTGTTAGGGCAGAGTGCCTAGTATCTCTATTAATGCTTTATGACTTTGTTGCAATCTTGTTGTGCTTAATGCTTGTCACTAGGGCCCGAGTGCCATGATTTCAGATCTGAAATTATTATTGATTCATCATGATAGTATTGTTTTGGGTCTTATCTAGAAGTTGTTTACACACGTCGTTGTCCGGAACCTATGGTCCTGAAGTGACAGAAATCGGGGTAGCCGGAAGGGAAAGGCTTTGATGTGAGGATCACGTGTGTTCACGGAGTGTTAATGCTTTGCTCCGGTGTTTTATTAAAAGGAGCACCTTAATTGCCAGTAGTTCCCTAGAGGCCCTGCTGCAAACAGGCTGGCAGGACAAAAGATGTTGTGCAAGTTCTCATTGCGAGCACGTATGACTATATATGGAACACATGCCTAGGATTGTCTAGTACTTGGATGCTTTATCTTATTTATCTGCAATTGCCCTATGTTCTGATTGCTATGTGAATTGTCTTGTCCATGCAACGCCCATTCATCCATCCATATGCCTACCGCACTCGAATCCCACTGTTTACTGCTTTTGTTACTACTGTCTTTGTTTTGCTGCTACTATTACTTTACTATTCCTACTACAAAACTGTTGCTACTGATAAACTGCTGTGAGCAAGATTGTTTCCAGGTGCAGCTGAATTGACAACTCAGTTGTTAAGGCTGATAAGTATTCTTTGGCTCCCCTTGTGTCGAATCAATAAATTGGGTTTCACTTCCCTCGAAAATACTGCGATACACCCCCTATACTTGTGGGTCATCAAGACTATTTTCTGGCGCCGTTGCCGGGGAGCATAGCTTTATTTATCAAGTTCACTTGGATTCTCTATTGTTCGTTGCTTTCCATCCATCATGGGTAAGTCTCGTGATGGCAAGGTTCCTATTTTACCATCCACTACAAGAAGAGGTACGGTTCTGAACACCTCTACTACTCTTGATTCACCGTCTGTTCTGAGTAAGTTCCTTACACCACCACATACACATGCTATACACACTGCTACTACTGCTGAATCTGAAACTTTTGATGCTTATGATGTTGCTTCTACTGTGCTTGATAAGAGTGGTTCATTAGGTCCTTTCCTAGATGCTACAATTGCTGGAACTATAGTTGGAAATACCGAAACTCCTAACTAGAGTTATGATGCTGAAGAAGATTATGTGGAGATGACTGATGAGTTTATTGAAGAATGTAGGAACACCCATGATAGGAGAGCCACTAAGAATCTCCTTGAGAGGCGTACTATTAAACCCAAATTGTCTCTTGATGCTAAGTTTGCTGCTTCTCCCATAAACATTATAGATGAAGATTATGATTTCTCTCTCGATCTATCTTACATAGCTATTGTCGAGAAAGAACCTTTTGGCGGAACTAAGAATGGAAGTGCGGTAGCACATATGAATGAACTTTCTACCATGAGTGGCTTGTTTTCTGATGATGTTAAAATGCGTACTTACTTTGTTGCTAAGATTTTCCCTTTTTCACTGAAAGGAGAAGCTAAAACTTGGTTTGGTAATTTACCTCCTGGATCTATTGATAGCCCTGAGTGCTTGTTTAATACTTTCCTGCAGAAATATTTTCCTCCTAGTGCTAGACATGCTGTTTTGCAGGAACTTTTTGATTTTAAACAGGGAGAAAAAGAGGTATTGCCCAAATCTTGGGCAAGGTTTTGTGCTTTGATTCATGCACAGGCTGGAAGTCCATTACCTAAGAATGAACTACTTGATATATTTTATAATGGACTAACCGAAGAATCTAGGACATACCTAGATAGTTATGCTGGTTGTGTTTTCAGGAATAGGACTCCCAAGGAAGGTGAGGAATTAATGGCTAAAATAAGCAAGAATTATGAAGATTGGACTCCTCCTAAACAAGCTATACCTGAAGTAATTGTACCTGAGCCATCTATTCCTGTGCCTATTCCAACATCAAAGAAGAGGGGAGTTATTGAATTAAATGATGAAGTGATGAAGGAAGCTAAGAAATGTCTTAAGGAGAAGGGAATTAAGCTGGAGATGTCAAGAATTTACCTCCTATAGAAGAATTATGTAAGCTTATTCCCTACTCATCCACTATTGAGGTACACTCTCTCCAACACTTTGATGAAGGTGATATCCCTTACTTGAAACCTCCTGATCAATGCTTAGAAGAATTTGATATCTTTATTGTTAAGTAAGATAACTTTAATAAAAGGGTGCAAAATCATCTTATGGAAAACAGTAGAGCTATTGTTGAGTTGAAAGATATTGTAGAAAGAACCTCTATTGATGTTAAAATGATTGTTAAACACTTTCAAATGGTTCAAACTCAAATAGATCAACTCGTTAAAGTGCAAAACGACTTGCTAGTTAATGCTGCTAAAGAAAAACATGCTTATGAAATTAGAACTAGAAGTGGTGCTGCTACCCAGGATCCTCTATATCCCGAGGGGCATCCCAAAAGAATTGAGCAGGATTCTCAACAAGCTGAAAATAGTGGTTCTACTCGTAAGAAAAGGAAAAAGAAACATAAAACTGTTGTAGAACCCTCTGAACCTGCTATAGATCCTAATAGTATATCTATCTCTGATGCTGAAACTAAAAGTGGTAATGAAGAAAATGAAGTGCCTAATGAAGAAAATGTTGAAGAAGAACCTGAAAACCACACTAAGAATACTAAATACACTAAGGAAGATTTTATTGCTAAGAAACATGGTAGTGAAAGAGAACCTTGGGTCCAAAAACCTATGCCTTTCCCTGATAAGAAACACAAGTCAAAGGAAGATGAACACTATAATAAGTTTTGTGAGTGGATGAAACCTTTATTCTTGCAAATTCCTTTGACTGATGCTATTAAATTGCCTCCTTACTCAAAGTATATGAAGGACATTGTCTCGAATAAAAGGAAGATCCCTAATGAAGAAATCTCTACTTTGCTTGCTAATTATTCCTTCAATGGTAAGGTTCCTAAGAAACTTGGAGACCCAGGGATTCCAACTATCCCTTTGCCTATTAAGAACAGTTATGTTAGAACTGCTTTGTGTGATTTGGGAGCTGGAGTTAGTGTTATGCCTTTCTCTCTCTATAAGAGGCTCCAGCTTGAAAAATTGATACCAACTGATATATCGTTGCAAATGGCTGATAAGTCTACCACTATTCCTGTGGGTATATGTGAGGATGTACCTGTCCAGGTGGCTCATAATTGCTTGATATTAACTGCTTTTGTTGTGCATGAAATGCCTGAAGATGATAATATGTCTATTATTCTTGGGAGACCTTTTCTTAATACTGTAGGAGCTATTATTAATTGTAATCAAGGAAAGGTGACCTTTAATGTTAATGACAAGGAACATACTGTCTATTTACCCAAGAAGATTGAAAGGACTTATGGTTTAAATTCAATTGAACATGTTGAAGGCATTCAAGTTGGAGAAATATATTGTCCCATACCAAAAGAAAATTTTGAAACTATTATGATTGGGACCATTGCTATCAAGGTTGAGGTAACATAATCATTAGTGGAATACAAAGTTTTGTCTCGTATGAAATTGTTTTGGTAATAAGACTTGATCAACCTTGCTAACAAAAGATTCCATTGAACAAAACAATGTTTTCATTATGATTATCTCCGTTTATTTTTATCCTTTGCATTTTTTTAGTGTTTGCTTTCGTTTAGTTTTCTTTGATGACCCACAAGTATAAGGGGTGTATCGTAGTATTTTCGATAAGTAAGAGTGTCAAACCCAACGAGGAGCAGAAGGTGCTGGCTAGTGGTATGATTCAGGAATTCTCTACAAATACTTAGCAAACGGATTTTTAGGGGTTTTCGATAAAGCAAGTAAACAAAGTACGAGAAAATGAAAGACAGTAAGAATGAATGCAGCAAGCGGCCCAATCCTTTATGCAGCAAAGGACATGCCGGTTGTATTTCTATAGATGACCAAACGTTCTCGAGGACACATGGGAAGACTGTCAAGTGCCTTCGCTTCATATAGTCGATTAATCTTCTTTAGCTTGCTAAGTGTTGTGTGGGTGAACCTGTGCTAATGTACCGTCCCATCCAACACTTAATACATACTTGTGATTAAACCCCCTTGCAAACATCCGTAAGTACAAGAAAATAATTAAGGTAAAACCTAACCACAGCTTTAAACTCTAAGACCCTTACGTCCCTTGTGCAATGGTTTCCTAATGGGGGTTCAGGTTTCTGTCACTCCGGCAACCCCTATGATTAGTAGCCAAATACACAATGCATTCCCCTAGGCCCATATAGGTGAAGTGTCATGTAGTCGACGTTCACGTGACACCACTATAAGAAGTACACCACAACGTAAATAACAATCTATTGAATCTTTCTCAACGCAAGTCCACTACTAACAACAAGACTTCTCCCATGTCCTCAAGAACAAAATGAACTACTCACAAGACATCATATGGATCATGATCAGAGATGGAATAATGATGTATAACAATCTGAACATAAACAATAATTCAATGGTTCACTCAATAGCATTAACTACAAAGAGTAATCAACACCGAGAAAGTTTCCCCTATGAACTATAGCAAGATTCAACCAATTGTTACAACAATATGGAGATGGTGGTGAGGGTGCTGATGGTGATGATGATGATAATCCCGATGAAGTCCAGCTTGATGGTGGTGTTGATGGCGATGATCTCCCCTCCTCGGGAAGGAATTCCTCCGGCAGAAATCTATCTGCTGGAGAGATCTTTCTCTCTCGGTGTTTTCCACCCCGCAGAGGCGGTGGAATCTTTCTGTGGTTGCTCCCTAGTCTTAGGGTTTCGGGAGGAAGATATACGCCAGAGGGGAGAGGCTAGAGTGGGCCAGGGTGGCCACACCACTCCCTGGCGCGGCCTAGGCCTGCCCGCGCCATGGGGTGGTGTGGGCCCCCTGTGGCCCACCTCCACTCCATCTTCTGGCATCTTGAGTCTTCTGGAAAAATAGAATTTTCCATATATTTTCCCGAATTTTCTAATCTTCGCGAATTTTGCCTCCAAACAACACCTTTTCCATCAGAATCCTGACTGCAGCGGTCCATGCTCCAAAAGTCATCAACCATGCAAAAATAGATGAAATAACATAAGTGTCACCTCTCAATACGAAATATATCAATGAATAATAGTGAATTAAGACATAGAATAGTGATGCAAAATGGACGTATCAACTCCCCCAAGCTTAGACTTCGCTTGTCCCCAAGCGAAACTGAGCTCAATAAACATGACCTCAAGTTTATGGAGTGAAGAGTCGATAAAAGGATACGGATAAGAAGCATCACATTCATCAAATACATAGATCATAATAGAAGACAACTCACTATTATATAACTCAACTTGCAATGAGTAAAGGAAACACAATAAAGATACATAAAGTGAATCATAATTGGTAATGGCAAACTTAGCTCTTGGTCGAAGAATAGTTGATAATTTGCTGGAGTTCACAAATAGTTGGTTTTTCAATGAAAGCTTTCAAAGTAGTAAACATCAAGATAAGAGCAATTCACAAAGCAAGGAACATAAGAAACATGATTGAATAAATCATCATATGAATGAATGAAACACAACAGCTCAAGATACTTGCTGAGATAGAAGGGAGTAGGTTTACTAACTCAACTACAAAGTAAAAGATAGGCCCTTCGCAGAGGGAAGCAGGGATTGCAAGTCTCATAAAGAGCTCCCAAAAATTATGATACTTACTAGCTTTCAGCTCTCATTGCCCCTATCATAGGCATCTTTAGGTGATTAAGGTTAAAGTGACCCACAAGTATAGGCCTCCCCTTGTCCAAGTAGATTTGTGTTTAGTGGATTGTATGTTGAGTATTTTGCTGCTGTAGGTGACTGGCTATGAGAGCTTGTAAGCTTGTTTGATGCTTAGAGATATAGTTTTGATGCATGTTTAGGCCTCTTGCTAGTCCCTATGAGTAGATTCCTTCATTATATTTACTTTGCAATCACTTGTTTAATAGGTGTTTAAATTTTAGAATAAAAGAAGAGCGAGCACCACCTAAACCAACATGAGCTTTGGGTGCCTGAGGTCATGAAGGTCCACAGGGAGGAGGAAGTTTTTCCCTCCATATATCCATGCCCTGAGTTCATGAGAGCTGCCGGAATTCTACAAGATATCCACACTTTGGTTTCTAATGCAGGGTTAGAGCATTTCTTGGAAGATGAACCTTGTCAATTTTTGAAGCTAACCATGTCGGTGGTGCAGGATTTCCAATTTAGTGACTCTTTGTCTTCATTTTTGTACATATACTCATCTTTGTGAGCTTGCTTAGTCCGTTCATGTAGGGTGTATGTTATCTTTGGATGCTTAGTAGTTCTTGCTTTCTTGTGATTAGCTCCAGCCCGCTAATAGTTTGTAGCATGTCTCATGAATGTTTGCTTGCATTACTCTATTCATAAATTGGTATGGCACCGTGGTATCCTCCTCTGAATGTTTCACTTGAATTGACTTGGCACATGCTCACGCATGCACAAGACTGTAATCAGTTGAGCCTCGATGAATTATTTTGCCTTGAGGATCTTGAATCATTTTCATGCCATGAGTAGTCATGTTTTCTTGCAAGCATGATAATGACAGCTATTGCTCTCTCATTTGTCGCACCCTTACTTTTGCTAGCCTTCACTTCCACTGAGTGTTTTACTCATGTTTCCAACTCCCTAAACCAAATATTTCCAAAGTGTCCACCATACCTACCTATTAGCATCGTTTGCTATCTCCGTGCATATTCAATTTGCCTTGTTTTCTTCCGAATAAAATGTTTGCTTGTTATGAGAAAGTTAGTTAGTAAAGCTCTCACGAACTTGATGGCACACTTTATTTCTTGCACTTAATAAGCCGAACCTCATGCTACTCAACTTCAGTCACGAGCAAGCTCTTGTCATTGTAAATACATGCGTATCATTGAGAACCGCCAACGGGGTACCCCTTGCACATGACACAGGAGCTATCCCATAATCAAAATGACAAAGCAAGCAGACAGTGAGCATCTCAGCGATCTTTTTATTTGCTATTTGCATAGGTTTTTATTGAGGATGCTTCATAGAATGCTCACTATAGTTATGCTGCAAGTTTCCACCATGATTAGGCATGGCTTAGGCTAGCGGCCTAGGCGTTTCTCTAACACACATATAAACTCCATGATCTTACAAGTTCCACTTTTATTTCACACCGCCGGGATCCATAAGCAAAAGAACATGATATCAACTAGGTACAAGTACCAATGAAGTGTTGAAAGCGGTCCCCATGATACATAGTTCGGCTAACTTCAACTCATAAAGCGCAAGCATATACGCAACAAAGAAGGACCCAATGGTTCAGGTTTATTAAATGCAAGAAAATAAAGTGTGCCATCAAGTTCGTGAGAGCTTTAATCACTAATTTTCACATAACAAGTTTAATTTGGGAGGTAGACAAAACAGGAATTTACTTGGAACAGCAATAATGCTACTAGGTAGGTATGGTGGACACAAATGGCAAAGGTTTTGGTTTAAAGGAGGTGGATGCACGAGAAGAATTCCCTCTCAGTATAGGTTTTTGGCTAGTAAGGCTGGGTAGCAAGTACAAGATTTGAGGGCAACAAACAAACATACAAGTGATAAAGACAAACATGCAATCTTCCTTGGAAGCACAAAAGATCTTAACTAGAGAATACTAGACTTATGAGCAAATCAACAAGAAAGATGATGAAATTATTTTTCTCTCGAGTACTTCTATCTTTTTCTTTTCAACTCTCAAAAAGGGTGTTGCTACTGACTGAGCCAGGTTTGCCAAAACCAACTAAATTAACTCAATGATCCCAAAGTGCTACCAATACTAACAACAAGACCAATCATATAACCGCAAATTGAAAACTAATATAAGCTATGCAAAAGGGTGAATGATAGAACTTCTCATTAATATTCCATAACGGAAACTCACACCAAGGGATACATATCTAACGAGAGAGGGGACACTTCCATAATGCAAACCATACTACATAATAACTCCTCTATTCATGATATGACTCTACTAACAGGTAAAAGGATAGAAGATAGTGATATGATACCGCGTCACTCCCCCAAGCTTGGAACAAACCAAGGGGATGCCAAACCTGATGACGAATTACTACTTTGGTGGTGGTGGTATCCTCTTGATGAGCTCTCTGATCAGTTTCCTCAAGTCCTCAATCTCGAAGGTGAGATTGCGAATCAATTCCAAGTTATGCTCAATACGGCGCATAATCATCTCAGTTTGTGGATCCCAGCTCTCGTGATTCTTCTTCCATTCTTCCCACTTGGAGTCTTCTTTTCCTGCATGGTTATGAGCAAAGGTATGGAAGGTACTCTTGGTGTTCGGAGAAGGTGTCCTTGGTGCTAAACAGTGACGAGGAGCTTTCCCCCTAGTATGCATCCGTGCAGTCCTTCTGATCCTAGCAGGGTTTGCCACCACTCCAATGCTTGCAATGGTAGTGCCGGTGTGCTTTACCTCCTCTTCACTTTCACTCTTGATCTCCTTCTCCTTCCCGGGGTCTTGGAGGTCATCCTCCATAGGTTCCTTCCCTTTATCCTTGGAGGACACCATTGTGCTTCTAAACCTTCAAAGAGTATGTCCTGGCAGAAACAGATCAAAACAAAAACACGACGAAAACACGACATACGGACCTCGGGGGATCCGGGGGGTTATATATTATGAAGTTTCATATCAAAAGGAAGGTACTCGGAGAAAACGAGTCGGAGACGGAGTCCGGAGTGGCCTCACCACCTGGTGGCGCGGCCAGGGGTGGATCCGCGCCATGGGGTGGTGTGGGCCACCCTGGATCCGTTTCCATCCCTTTTTCGCTTCGTAGCTTTCCTTATTGACTGAAAACTTCAACACTATAGTTGGATTGTATTTTCGTGGAACTTTTCTTACCAGAACTGTTACCTAGTTGGAAACAGACTCTGCAGGTCTCTAAATTTGGTATTGAGTGGATCCTTCCGGAGTCATCACTTGAATATCATCGATATCTTCATCTTCATATACTTATTACTCGAGTCATACAACCTTTCTCTTCCTTGTTACACCATTATCTCCACTTCCTAGAAATTTCTTTCACACAAAACTTCACACAGTTCTTATTAGCAACATTAGTATAAGTGAAGTGATAAAACCTTTTGAGTCCAACTTCAACTGAAAACCATCAAAACATAAGCTACCGTAGCAACTCCTTCCGAAAACCCAAAAAGAATTCAAAAAGGAAATCGAATAAATAAGCAAATGCAAGATTGGCAAAATCTGTCAAAACAGACCAGCAGGTAAAGATCAATTTTTTCGAAAATCTTGTGTTGCTCAAATCAGAAAGTGCAAAACTAACTAAAGTTAAATAACAACCTGGGGAAGAAGCACAAAAAATTACAGCTCATTCCGACGGACAGAGGTCTCTCACTAATTTTTACGGTGAAGCACAAAAATCTGTTTCGGGACAGCAACTTCCCCAAATCTTACTTCTCTCTCATTAGAGGTTGATCTTGACACAAAAACCAAACAAAACGGATAAGGAGCGGTTATTACCAAAGTAATAACTGCCAAGACTCAAAGAAACAAAAACAAACTGAAAGCAAAAAACAAATTGGGTTGTCTCGCATAAAGCTCTCTTTTTATAGCCATTAAGATGGGCATGATAATTTTGAGGAAGCTCTCATAGGGATATGATTTGAAGTGAAAGAGAGCATTAAGAAGCAAAAACACACACATTTAAGTCTAACCCACTTCATATGCAAGGGGATTTTGTAAACAAACAAGTTGTTGAAACCATAGGTAACTTGCATAAGAAAGCAAAAGAAGTGCAACATAAAAACTTTCAGCATAAAACGGGGAAACTTGATATTATTGAGATGCATAAGAACACTTTTCCCTCTCTCATAGTAGCTTTCGGTATCATGTATAAACTTAACAATATAGCTATCACAAGGACTATCATATCAATGATCACTTATTCTAACAGAAAACACAGGGATACTAGCTCTCATAACACTACTTTGTGAAACAATATTAGAGGTATCCTTACAAAGGATAGTGTGTCCCTCTTCCTTATACTTAGTGGCAAAGTCTTTCACATTTGCTACTATAGGTTCATCAACCATTTCTTTATCAGGTTCAACAGTTTTATTCATACTTTCATTAACCATACTAGCTATCATAGAATGTTCCTTTACCTTAACTAGAAAAGGCATTTTCTCAATATAAGGTTCAGGTAAAACATGATTAGCAGTATAAACTTCAGTATTTCTTGCAGGAACACTCTTAGCAATATCTTTATAAGGTTCATGATACTTATTCCACTTCTTTTTAGGCACTTCAATGTAGGAAGCAAAAGCCTTAAAATAAGAAGCAATAGCTTGAGAGTCTAGACCATAAGCATTTTTAATATTTTGAAAGTCATCAGTTCCCATAAAAGATTCAATGCATTCATAATCATAATTTATACTTGACTTTCTACCTTTGGCATTCTCCCAAGCTTCAACATTGTCTTGAATACGATCTAGAAGGTCCCATTTAACTTCTTCCATGCGAGTGAATGATCCAGCGCAAGAAGCATCCAATAAATCCTTGTCATGTAGAGGGAGCCTTGCATAAAAGTTGTTGATAATAATATTGTTGGGGAGCTCATGAATGGGACATTTGAGCATTAGTAACTTCAATCTCCCCCAAGCTTGAGCTGTACTCTCTCCATCAAGAGGCCAAAAGTTGTATATTTGATTCCGATCTTTACGAATCTCACTAGGAGGATAAAACTTTGAGTAAAAGAGAGGCACTATTTCCTCCCATTCCAGAGCTTGACCATTCTTCAGCAGCTTATACCATTCCTTGGCTCTTCCTTTGAGTGATAATGAGAATAACTTCTTAACTTGATTTGTAGTAATACCTGCACACTTGAACAACCCGCATAATTCGTGTATAAAGAGTAAATGATCACCGGGATGGACAGTTCCATCCCCAACATAGTAGTTATCCAAAACACGATCAATAATTCTTGTAGGTATTTTGAAAACATCTTTCTCAGCAGGTGATGGCTTATCTACTACCTTAGCAGTGGTAGTAGCATTACCAAATAAGAAACTCAAAGAATTATCCATAACGAAAATAAAGCAACTTGCAGAAGTAAACAATACTCACAGTAGAAGTTTCCTTTACTAGTTCCACTCTCCAATAGCGCTTCACTCCCTGGCAACAGCGCCAGAAAATAGTCTTGATGACCCACAAGTATAGGGGGTGTATCGCAGTATTTTCGATAAGTAAGAGTGTCGAACCCAACGAGGAGCAGAAGGTGCTGGCTAGTGGTATGATTCAGGAATTCTCTACAAATACTTAGCAAACGGATTTTTAGGGGTTTTCGATAAAGCAAGTAAACAAAGTATGAGTAAATGAAAGACAGTAAGAATGAATGCAGCAAGTGGCCCAATCCTTTATGCAGCAAAGGACAAGCCGGTTGTATTTCTATAGATGACCAAACGTTCTCGAGGACACATGGGAAGACTGTCAAGTGCTTTCGCTTCATATAGTCGATTAATCTTCTTTAGCTTGCTAAGTGTTGTGTGGGTGAACCTGTGCTAATGTACCGTCGCATCCAAGACTTAATACATACTTGTGATTAAACCCCCTTGCAAACATCCGTAAGTACAAGAAAGTAATTAAGGTAAAACCTAACCACAACTTTAAACTCTAAGACCCTTACGTCCCTTGTGCAATGGTTTCCTAACGGGGGTTCAGGTTTCTGTCACTCCGGCAACCCGTACGATTAGTAGCCAAATACACAATGCATTCCCCTAGGCCCATATAGGTGAAGTGTCATGTAGTCGACGTTCACATGACACCACTAGAAGAAGTACACCACAACTTAAATAACAATCTATTGAATCTTTCTCAATGCAACTCCACTACTAACAACAAGACTTCTCCCATGTCCTCAAGAACAAAACGAACTACTCACAAGACATCATATGGATCATGATCAGAGATGGAATAATGATGTATAACAATCTGAACATAAACAATAATTCAATGGTTCACTCAATAGCATCAACTACAAAGAGTAATCAACACCGGGAAATTTTCCCCTATGAACTATAGCAAGATTCAACCAATTGTTACAGCAATATGGAGATGGTGATGAGGGTGCTGATGGTGATGATGGTGGTGATGATGATGATGATCCCGATGAATTCCAGCCTGATGGTGGTGTTGATGGCGACGATCTCCCCTCTCTGGGAAGGAATTCCTCTGGCAGAAATCTGTCTGCCGGAGAGATCTTTCTCTCTCGGTGTTTTCCGCCCCGCAGAGGCGGCATAATCTTTCTGTGGTCGCTCCCTAGTCTTAGGGTTTCACGAGGAAGATATACGCCAGAGGGGAGAGGCTGGAGTGGGCCAAGGTGGCCACACCACTCCCTAGCGCGACCTAGGCCTGCCCGCGCCATGGGGTGGTGTGGGCCCCCTGTGGCCCATCTCCACTCCATCTTCTGGCATCTTGAGTCTTTTGGAAAAATAGAATTTTCCGTATATTTTCCCGAATTTTCTGATCTTCGCGAATTTTGCCTCCAAACAACACCTGTTCCATCAGAATCCTGACTGCAGCGGTCCATGCTCCAAAAGTCATCAATCGTGCAAAAATAGATGAAATAACATAAGTATCACCTCTCAATACGAAATATATCAATGAATAATAGTGAATTAAGACATAGAATAGTGATGCAAAAGGGACGTATCAGCCCCCGAGCTCTTAGGCGGATAAATCAATATTTATTGGCCTGAAGTCTCCAGAGAACTAAGCGTAGAAGTTGTCCGTGTAGCCCCGGGCGTTTAGTTGAAACTGCAAAGTTCCGACTAGATGCTGTAGAGAAACTAGCTTACTTTAAAATCGTGTACTATAGCCCCCGAGCGTTTAGTTGAAACTTGAATAGTTCCGACTAGATGCTCTAGAGAAACTAAGCATGCTTATATCATGTGTAGAATGAGAATAAACGGAGGATAACCGCCAATGAGAGGTTTGCTGCTCTTCGGAAGGAGATGGACCTTGAACAGGGTAAAACCTAATTCCTGAAGGAATAGATCAAAAATAGCGAGAGTTTGTTTCCTACCACCGCTCCTTGCTTTCCCATTGAGTCATTTCTTCCATCTTCTGGTAGCACTTTCTGATTTCCGTCTAACAGAAGCCATTGCTAAGGCCAAGATCATCGTCGAGCAATCCAAGCATATCCAGGAGCTTGATGATGAAAACAAGATTCTGAAGAAGGAGTTGGCCGAGGCCGTCAAGGGCCATGAGGCAACGATGAAGGCTATGCAAGAGTCTACGGACGTCAAGATGTAGCGCCTAAAGGATGAGATTGCACAACTCAAAGACCAGAACCAAGCTGCCAAAGAGCAAAATGCTAGGAGTCTTGAGATGTTCAAGTCAGTCCAAAAGGAGCACGATGTCTTGGCGGAGACATGCATGCAAGCGGAAACGAGCATCTTTGGTAACCTTTCTCCGTCTTGGTCTTTTTCTGTATGTTGGATAACCATTTGACTTGTTTATACCCATGGTCCTTGTATGCTTGTGCAAATCATAGCTCCCATTGTCTTAGCCAACTTGGGCAAAGGTGCTCCAAGTTCCAAGGAACGCATGATTCTTGCTGGCAACTTCGTCAGCACCATCATCGCCCAAGCCAAGGAGATAGCTCAACCTCTGGGCATAAATATCAAGGCGGCAGACGCAGCAGCCAAGTTCGTGGAAATCCTGCGCTGATCCCCTGAGAAAATCAAAGACTGGAAATCATCTTGCATCCGGGCTGGCACTAGGATGACCCTGTTCCTGGTCAAGGCTAACTATGACAATGCCGACATCGACTTGGTGACCTCCGGCATGCCCAAGCTGGACGAGGAAGGACAAGAGATCGATAGCGCTGCTATTTGGGATTCTCTTGCCAGCTTCGATACCAGGGTTCCCAAGATGGTCAAGGCTGATTTCTTCATGCCCACCAAGATCTTGGATGATGACATGGCCTCTTCTGAGTCTAGCCCCTCTCCTTCTGAGTTTGACGAGCTCTCCTTTCCTGGCTCTCCTGATGATGCCACCACGAAGCCCCCTGCAGCAGAGCCATGAAAAACAATTTCTGTATTAAATGTATCTCTACGAAATGTATGCGGAAAAAACTTATGCTTCTCTAAGGCAGAAAACTTGTATTCAAGCTTCCTACAACTTATCTGTTTCTAGCATGTGTATATATTTTTTAAGCAAGTGCTGGCTTATCCATTATTCTGTTTCGTATGCTTGACCTTTCGTGAGACGGAAGACTCACAACATAGAACTATGCTCTCAGGTGATGATGCTTAATAGCACCGGCCAGAACCTAAGAACAAAATCACCGGCTTTGAGTGCCAAAAGGTCACTACTCCGGAATCCACACAAAAACTTCAAAAAACGTGTAGAACAGAAAACTTAAGCTAACGGCCGTAGGAGGAATTTTCACAAGGGCAAATGCAACCTTGCGCATAAAGGGTTTATATGATCCAAAAATGAACAACTAAAGGAGGTAAAAGACTCAGAAAATATGAGTGAACCAAATGCTTTGTTTCATTGATCATATAAGAAACTTATTACATAATATAAATGTGCTAAGTGTAAAAGGGACGTAGCTGTGCTATGTTCCATGGCCGATCTGTCTCCGGGTAATCATCATCGGAGTCACATTGCTTGCGCTTGCGATTTTTTGGCCTATCTTTCAACTCGCGAATATCGACGAGGTAATAGGAACCATTGAGCAATGCTTTGCTTATGACGAACGGTCCTTCCCAAGGCAGGGATAATTTGTGTGATTTCTCCTGCTTGAGTCTAAGCACCAGATCCCTTTCTTTAAACGAGTAATATTTTACACGGCGACTATGGTAACCGCGTAGCTTCTGCTGGTAGACGGCAGATCTCTAGCATGCCAGCACATGCTCTTCTTCAAGTAGGTCCATAGATAGCCGTCTGGATTCTTCAGCGTCATCCTCCTTGTAGGCGGAAACTCTTGGTGCGTCATGGAGGATGTTGGATGGGAGAACTGCTTCTGCTCCATAAACCTGAAGAAAGGAGTGAAGCCGGTGGATATGTTGGGTGTTGTTCGCAAACTCCACAAGACAGATGGTAGTTCCTCTGCCTAGGCTCCAGCTGCTCTATGTAGCGGTGCCTCCAAGCGTGGCTTGATTCCATGCAGAATTAGTCCATTGGCCCTTTCAACTTGCCCATTTGACTGCGGATGTGCCAAAGATGCTAGGTCAAGGCGGATGCCTTTCTCATGACAGTACTCCTCAACTTCTCCGAGAGATAAATTTCTGCCATTGTCAGTGATGATGCTATCTAGGAGACCAAATCTCACCACTAGGTCCTAGACAAACTTGAGGGATGTTGTCCCATCGAGCTTTCTAATGGGTTTAGCTTCAATCCACTTTGTGAATTTGTCCACTGCTACTAGCAAGTGTGTGAATCCATAGGGTGCTGTCTGCAAAGGTCCCACCATGTCCATCCCCCATACTACAAACGGCCAGGTTATTGGTATTATTCGCAATTCTTTAGCTGGAACACTTGGTTGTCTTGCATAAAACTGACACCCGAGGCATGTTTGTACCAACTTGTCGGCGTCCTCCTTGGCAGTTATCCAATAGAATCCTTGTCAGAAGGCCTTGGCCACCAACGATCAGGGAGCGACATGATGCCCGCAATCTCTGAGATGTATTTCTCTAAGAATTTCAATATCTTCCTGCTGGGAGATGCACCGTAGAAAAACTCCTGTGGTACTTCTTTTGTATAGCTGGCCGTCAATCATGACGTAGCCTTTTGCTCTACATACTATTTGCCGGCTTTTGACTTCATCAGCGGGCAAAGTTCTGTCTTGTAGATAATCCATGAACGGCTTCGTCCAAGCCGGAGAGGTCACTGTTACTGCGTTAACAAATGAGTCCACTCTATCCGGGTTGTCGGGGTCCACTCCCTTCACGGATGGAGTCTGTAAATGCTCTAGGACAATGCCTGGCGGAATTGGTCGACGAGCTAATCCAAGCTTGGACAGCAGATCTGCCGCCTCATTATCCTTCCTTTTGACGTACTTAACTGCGTAGCCATCGAAGCACTTGGCTATTTCGTCTACTTCGTATCGATATGCCGCCATTATAGGGTTCCGCGCGTTCCAGGTGCCAGCTACTTGCTGGGCAACCAAGTCGGAATCTCCATAGCAAACTATGCGCTTGATGCCAATATCCTTGGGTACGTGAAGTCCATGAATGAGGGCCTCATACTTCACCATGTTATTTGTAGCATTGAAGTGGATCTGCAGGACGTATTGCAACTTCTCTCATGTTGGCGATTGTAATAATACGCCAGCCCCCGAGCCATTGAGTAACTTGGATCCGTCAAAGTGCATGACCCAATACTCTGGCTCTGGTACATGAGTGTCTTCTAGCAGTTCTGTCTAATCTGGAAGATAATCCGCCAATGCTTGTGATTTGATAGCGCCGCGTCGCTTGTAGGTGATGTCGAAGGCGGCAAGTTCAATGTTCCACTTTGCCACTCTCCCTGTAGCGTTGCTGTTGTTGATGATGTCGGACAGTGGAGCTTTGCTCACTACTATGATGGGGTGCTCCTGGAAATAATGCCTTAACTTGCGTGAAGCAAGGAAAACTCCAGAAGCTATCTTCTCGTAGTGCGGGTAACGCTGCTTGGATTCCGTCAAGACCTCGCTCACATAGTAAATAGGTCGCTGAACTCCGTATTCGTGTGTTGGTTCCTTGCGCTCCACCATGATGACGATGCTGATTACTCGGTTGGTCGCCGCCATGTAAACTAACATAGGCTCCCTTGGCACCGGTGCTGCAAGTATAGGTGGGGAGGAGAGTATTATCTTCAACTCCTGCAGTGCTACGTTAGCCTCGTCCGTCCAAGTCGGCTGATGAACCGGCTTACTGCTGCAATACAGCCTATGAGCCTTTGTATGTCCTTCAGGCACGTCGGGTGTTTGATGTCGAGGATGGCCTTGATTTTCCCCGGGTTCACCTCAATTCCGTGATCCGAAACGATGAAGCCCAACAATTTGCTGGATGGTACCCTAAAGACACACTTCTTTGGGTTCAGCATCATGTTGTATTTCTGAAGATTGTCAAAGGTTTCCTGCAAGTCAGCAATAAGATCATTTGATTTCTTTGACATTATCGCGATTTCATCCACGTAAGCGTGTACGTTGCGACCTATTTGGTCATGCCAGAAACGTTGCATCGTCCGCTGGTACGTAGCACCAGCGTTTTTCAACCCAAAGGGCATCGTGACGTAGCAATACGTGCCGTAGGGTGTGGTGAACAGAGTGGCCAGTTGGTCCGACTTTTGCATCCGGATTTGGTGGTATCCTAAATAGGCATCAAGAAAACACAGAAGTTCCGAGCTAGCCGTCGAGTCAATGACTTGGTTGATGCGAGGCAAAGCAAACGGATCCTTCGGACATGCTTTGTTCAAGCCGGTGTAATCAACGCAAATTCTTAATTCACTGGTTCCCTTTTTGGGGACAAGTACAGGATTTGCCACCCATCGGGTGTAAATAACTTCTCTGATAAAGCCAACCTTAAGTAACCTAGCTATTTCTTTGCCTATAGCCCTTCATCACCAAAGCGTCGTAGAGGTTGTTTCACCGGTTTGGCATTAGGATCAATATTGAAGCTATGCTCGGCAAGTTCCCTAGGTACACCTTTCATGTTGGCAAGTTTGCTAGGTGAAGATGTCCATATTCTCACAGAGGAACTCGATGAGCACGCTTTCCTATTTGGGATCTAGGTCCGTGCCAATGGCGGTGGTCTTGGAGGAATCACCTTCAACAAGCTCCACCTACTTGGTCTTGATGGCAGCCTTGAAGGCGGGTTCGATAGCAGTAATCTGCTTCTTCAAAGCCGGTATCTCCGTGGCATCGAGCTGGTTCTGGATCTCCTTGAACTCCTCACCGTAGATGACTGCTTCGGTGAAGGCGGCTTCGCTGAGCTCGCACTCTCGTGCCTTGGTGAAGCTTCCATTAATGGTGATGATGCCATTTGGTCCGGGAATCTTGAGTTTGTTGTAGACAAAGCATGGCCTTGCGAGGAAGGAGTGGAATGTCGCGTCCGAAGATGATGTGGTACATGCTCTTGAAAGGCACCACTTCAAAGGTCATGCGTTCTTGGCGGTAATTGTTTACATCACCAAAAGCGACTAGAAGGGTGATGTAGCCTAGGGAATTTGCTTGTCAGCCAGGGACAACCCCATGGAACACGGTGCTGCTCTTCCTTAGCTGGGTCTCCGCCAAGTTCATCTTGTGCAGTGTATCCAGGTACATGATGTTGATGCTGCTTCCACTGTCCACGAGGCACTTAGTGAACTCCATACCGCAATCAAAGGGTTGATGACCATGGCATACTGGTTCTCTATTGGGATGTGTTCTAGATGATCCTTCCTATCCCAAGTAATTGGAATTTCCGACCACCTGACGTACTGGGGAACCGGAGGGAGGGTAGCCATCAGTATCCTCAGAGAGGTTTTCTGGGCTCGGACGGTTGGGGTACCAAGGAAGGTGTGGTAACATGGAGCCTTCTTTTCGAAGGGATTTTTCCCTTTGTCCTCTCCCTTGTCGGAAGATTTTGGGTCCATGTCCTCGTCCATATCACTTGATTCCTTGGGTTATTCCTCCTTCTTCTTCCGTTTGCCCTTTCCGCGAGGTCTGTTCTTCCGACTTTGCTTGTAGCTGGACTCAGGGTCCTCCTTGAGATCATTGACAAACTTGAACTAGCGATTGGTGTGGGTGGATTTGCCATTGGCGTCGAGATGGACGAAACACGGCATATCGTGGTACTCTTCGTACGTTTGGGGAATGCGGGGCGCTGAGGGTGTAGTGTCACTCCTCTGCTGGCCACTGCTAGCTCCCCGACCACGTCCACGCTGTCCACCATTGCCTCTGCCAGTGAACGTTGCAGCGACCATGTCGGCTACTTGCTTCTCTTCGGGCGGATTCTTCCGCTTGTTATTGTTGTTCTTTTTGGCCTAGGTAGGGATTGCTATCACGGGCAACAATCCACGCGCGTCGTCATCAGAAGCGGCGAACTCCCTAGCCATGGCGATCATTGCGTTTAGGTTGAGATCATTGTTGTCTTGCCTTCTCTTCAATGTATGCCGGAGCAAAGTACCCTTTTCCAGTCCATCAATGAAGGCGGCCATAGCGGTCTGTTCGTGCACCCCTGCGCAGGAATTTTTCATATCCAGCCAGCAAGAGAGGTAGGCACGGGAGATTTTACCTTTTCTTGCACACACCGCTGTAGGTCTCCGATAGTGCAGGGACGTTTGTATGTACCCTCAAAGTTATTGGTGAACGCTTCATGCATGTCCAACCAATTGCATATTGATTTCTTTGGTAAGTCGTCGATCCATTGCCGGGCGGTGCTGGTCAACATGAGTGGGAGGTACTTGACGGCAACATTGGGGTTTCCCCCTGCTATATGGATCACTTTGCTGTAGTCCTGCAACCACGTTGCTGGACTGGCGGTGTCGTTGTATGGTTTGATGGTCTTGTCTATCCGGAGGCCCTTGGGGTAAGTTGTGGCCTGTATTACTGGTCCAAAACATCGTGGCCCAAGGTATGGGAGCTCCCGAGCTTCTTGGATCTTATCCAGCCGCGATCGTGCGTCATATGGCTCTGGCTGCTTCACTTTTCCGTCATGGGGAGGGGAGTTGTGGCGCGGCTTGTGAGACCCGCCATGCCCTCCACCATGATGGTTGCTAGGTGGCGATGGCGACGGTGGAGGCGGTGGGTTATCTCTCTTGTTGTGTCCCTCCTGCGACTCCTCACGTCTATCGCGATTGCTTCTCAAACGTGGTGGCTCCTTATGGGACCTTCTCTTGTGTCCGTCATGGCCGCTACGCTCTCTGGCATGTCGATGTTGTTCGCCCTGATCGCGTATAATGATACCGGGCTGAGACCGCCTTGGAGGTGGCATGCTTGTGTGGTGGAACGGCGCTGGTTCCTCGTGATGTTGAGATGGTGGTGGAGGTGGCAAGCGGTGATGATATGGGGATGGCATCAGTCCTGTTGCGTGCCTCCCTCCGTCTTTGCTCTTTAGATCCTGTGCGCGATCCTTCATCACAGGGACATTTTGGCCTTCTATGACTGTTCAAGGTTGACTGGCACAGCTCCGGGTTGGACTCAAGCCTCTACGAGGCAGCCTTTTCCTGTTGCTTACATGCCTTAGTAACGAGGTCGTACACCTGAGCAACTACTTCTGGCGACCTGTCCTGCTCCAGGACGGTCTTGGCGACGACGATGTTGAGAGCGGGAGTTGGCATGACATGCCTCCCCTCAGAATCTATGTAAGGGGTGGCCTTTGTTGGCTTAGACCCGTCAAATCCCAAACCTCGCCGAACGCCGGGATCTTGGATGACATGAGCCGGTACCTTCTTGGCCTTATGCTTTAACAACATTTGCTTATATTCGGCCTCCATAGCTCTTGCCGCCTTGATGGATTGTTGCCCCTTAGCCATGTCTTCGTCCAACTTAGCGCCTTGCTCCGTGATGCACTTGGCCTCCACCAAGATTTCCGCGCGCTTCTCATCAAGCTCCGTAACGTTCCGAATATGGGCGACGGTGATTGGTTCGACGAGAAGTGCATCGTAGATTGCTTTGTCAGCGGGGGTGGCTAGTGGGTTGCCAGTTGCAGACGTTGACGGTGGCACTGGCGGTTAATTTGATTGTCGGTCCGTATTGGGGGCCATGGTAAGTTCCTGCGTCGGTGGCTGGCGGGTAACCGGAGGAGGTGGAGCCTTGGCTGGAGCCGGAGTCTCGGCAGCTTTTTTAGCTGCTGCTGCTGCTCTAGTGACCGCTGGCATGGGCGCATCTCTCTCACATTCCCGTTCTTGTCCGTCTTCTTCCATCACGCTCCCAATGGCGACTAGCACCTAGTGGGAAGTGTTGGTATTCTCGGCATGCTCCTCCTTCTCGATATCCTACTCGATCTCCTCATAACAGCATCATATTCCTCCGAGTTAACATCCGAGCCACAGGCATCCATATTGATGTCAGCGTAGAGCGCATGGAGGATGGAGTCGGAGTTGGCTTCGGTGTTGGCAATGGCGGATGTGGAGGGTGATGGAGGCAGGCCGTTGTTGTTGTTACCTCCTACGGCTTCAATGGTGATCGCCGCCTTGGCCTCTTCATTGGCGTCTGCGTGTTCATTGACGATGGCAACCATCTCACCAAGGGTGATAGGGCCTGCGGCCTGCCGCCTTCGGAGGGTATGCCGGAGGAGTGTTCCAGGCGTGAGCCCTTCCACGAAGTGGTACACGATCTTGTCGGCACGGTCGCCCTTTAGGGTTTCCCTCACCCTCATCCATCTGGCAAGGTATTCGCGGGGAGATTCTCCATCCCTTTGAACGCATCTAGCCATATCAAAGATGGTGACGACGCCGACAAAGTGTGACCTGCACATCTCTAACGCTCGGGGAAGCCAAGAGTGATGGGGATATGCCGAATGGGGTACGCCTAGAAGGACGTTCTGATCGGGCCAAAGGCCTAGCGAGTGGGCCTGTAGGACGGCGACTGGAATACAACTGAGGAGAAGTCCTGGCGATTGGAGACTGGAGGCCCAGAAGCGTACTTGAAGCCCAGTCAGATTAAGTCAAAGCCTTTGAATCCATATCTTGTTCGGTTATAAACTGTAAACCCTAGCGAGGTGCCACCTATATAAACCTCCCTAGGGTACTCTAAGGACTTATGTTCCATCATACACCCCTTCAAGCGACTCGCTGCTTAGGCACCGAGCTCGCCACTCCTGTAACTCGCTCTCCGTCAATCTAATCTAACAGGAGTAGGTCTTTACCCTCCGGGGGGCAAACCTGGGTAAACCCATGTGCATCCGCCTCCATCTCGCATCGCAGATGGCCGCCAGCTCTCGCTCCTGATTCTATCAATCGATGCCTATGGCAGCGACTGCCGTGGCCATTACCACGACAGTGGCGCCCACCGTGGGACCTAGCCAAACTGGCCTGAGTTCTGCGGCGAGACCCTACTCGCCGATCGATCGGCCGATCGCCACCAGTCGCATGATCGCCACCGGTGGGATCCTACAGATCCTGCCCAATAGCTACATCCCGGCGTCATGCTCGATCACCCACAGCGCGATAATGCCGGTCGGCACGATCAACCTGTTCGTCGGCTTCATCGACGCAATCGACCCGGCGGTGACGGTAATCGTCGGTGGATTGCCGCCACGCCGCGATCTGCTCTTGGAGGAGCAGGTTCGCTCCATCAGCCGCCTCGCCACCGAATACGACTCGGCCGCTAGCAACGCGGTCGAGACCAACGCCGCCGCGGACGACGCGGCCCTCCATGACGACACCGACTCCGCGACCCCTGCCTCGGTCGACGGATCCATCACCGCAACATCACGAGAGGACTCCATCACGCAGGTCTGCAACCCTGAGGACTGTGAGGATTCCTCCATCCTTGGGATCTTCGATTCTGACTCCGGCTCGGAGTCCCTCGAGGACTTCCGCGCCAAAACCAATTGCTTCAACACGATCTACATGGCGGGCAGCACGGTCACCCCACCAGATCCATTCTCTATGCCGATCCCTCCAACCGCCATGGCCATGGAGGTGGAGGAAGCCCGCCTGCGACTGGATGAGGCGCAGCGCAAGGATCTAGCCGAGCGCGAGAAATTCTGCCTCGAGCGGGCAACGACGCAGGAGCTGTCGCTCTACCACCAGTGCCACATCAGGAGCCGCCTGAACTCCAATGTCTAGGGCCGCGTCCTGAACTTCAACAACGAAAGCGACACCGCACACATGGCTGAGCACGAGTACTGCGAGAACGCGCCACCAGGTGGCAGCAACCGACCACCACCTGGCGCATCGGCGACTGGGGCCCACCGCGACCCATTGGTCGCGCGCCCCTACCGGACCAGCCGCGGATAATAATCTCGCCACAGGCCCGCAACACCACCGGGCTCCCACTGTACTCCATCCAATGGACACTGTCGTCACGGCCGAGGCCGTAGTCGCCCACCTCGACGTCCAAGGAGAAGGCGCTCTACAGATCCAGTATGCCAAGGCCCTACTCGACAGGGCCGTCGAGCAGCAAGCCACGGGAGTCGACCCGCGGGGGCGAATGTATTCGCGCTCATCGGCAAGCAGGGTGGCCTCAAGCGGCCACCCAACCGTCGCCAACGCCGTGACCTGCCCACCAGCCCATCCCCTGGCGCACCAGCCACGGGCCGCCAACCACGCGCTCTCCACCAACGAGCCGCGACCGGTGAACAACACGGTCGCCGCCAATGGGCAACCCATCGACGCCCGAACGCACATCGTCAACAACCAGGCTTGGCGGGCACGCCAGCCCAACAACTTGAGGCACACCCTCACCAACCGCGGCGATACCGAACCCAGGGGCTCGCTCAGCCGAGTCGGTCCCCAGTGCTTCGGACCTATGATCCGAGGCGAGAAGTACCCCACCAACTTCAAGGCACCTATGGAGATCGAAAAGTACGACCCAACGTACGACCCAGCGGTGTGGCTAGACACATACCTCATGGCGATGGGAATCCCTCACCACACCGACCTGCTAGCTGCTCGCTACCTCCCCCTGATGATGGAGGGTGCGACCTAACAATGGATCAACACCCTCCTCGCCGACAGCATCGACTCGTGGGAAGAGATGCGGGATGCCTTCGTTAGGCATTTTGAGGGATCCTACACCTGCGCCACCACTATCGAGGACCTGGAACAATGCATCCAGGGACAACGCGAGTCGACCTACCACTGGATCCAAAGGTGGCAGGAACTATGGATCAATGCCTCCGGCATCCACCCAGACACGGCGATACACTGCTTCAAGAACGCGTGCCGGTATGAACCCCTAGTCGCTAAGATCAAGAGGGTCTACCAGACGCTCGACAACATCCCCAACCTCCTCGAGATTGCCAAGCGCTACGCGGAAGAGGACCCCAACCAGGACTCCGACGACGAGTCGGGAGGAAGACGCCGGATCAGCACCCACGATAGCGGGCGACATCGTGACTTGCGCTACAGCAACACTCGCATCACTGGCAAGCACCACGGTGATGGGAGAGTCGACTTTGTCGCCAATGCCGGCTATGGCTAACGCGACCCGAAGAACTTCCTCCGTGATGGAGGAAACTACCACGACAGTGGAAACTACCGCGCCAACAATGCGGCGAGGCCTAAATTCGACCCTGCCGCCCTGCTCAACCAACCCTGTGTCTACCATAGCAGGGAGGGAAAGCCTACCACCCACACTACCGTAGACTGCCATTCCCTCAAGGAAATCGAAAAGGCAAGGCGGGCACGGGACGACCCCAACAACAACCCTCCAAGGAACAATGGAAACGCCGACAGCTTTGGCAACACCGTCGGATCACTCCACACCTTCATCAGGCTCGGCACCAAGCGCGAGAAGAAGGTGCTCGCCCATGCAGTCGCTGTCAATGCGGTGACACAGGTCGATATCCCCTGCTTCTTCAACAGGTCTGAGCAAAGCATCACCTAGAGTCGCCAGGACCATGCACCCAAGATCGAGTACCCAGGGCGAGTCACCCTGGTGGTTAGGCCCAAAGTGGCCGACTACTGGCTGCCAAGACACTGATGAACGACGGGAGCTCCATAAATATCATGTACTTGGACATGTTCAAGAGGCTCCAGCTCCCAGAATCAACGATCGAGCCGACCCTGACAACCTTCCACGGCATCGTCCCCGGTCGGAAGGCGTACCCGATTGGAAAAGTAACTCTGCCAGTCACCTTCAGCACACCAGCAAACTACCACACCGAGAGGACCGTGTTCAAGCTGGTGAACTTCCACAGCCCCTACCACTACGTCCTGGGATGCCAAACGTTCGCCAAATTCATGGCGACCCCCCACTACACCTACAACATGATGAAGCTTCCAGGGCCAAGCGACATCATCACCATCCACGGCGACCCCGATATGGCCGTGGAATGCGAAGACAAAGGCGCTGAGCTCGCTGACGCCGTCATCACTATGTAGACTGACCATGCGTAGGAACTCACGAAATACACGGGCAACATCAACAAGGACGACCCCACCATCCTGAAGAAACCAACTGCTGCGAGCTTCACATTCGAGGCGACCATGGACACCCACACCGTCGAGCTCATCCTGGGCGACTCTAGCCAGACGGTCACCATTGGGGCGCACATGAGCCTCGCATAGGAAAGCGCGCTCATCGAGTTCCTCCGTGAGAATCGCGACATCTTCGCATGGAAACCATCTGACATGCCTGGTGTCCCGAGGGAACTCGCTGAGCACAAACTCAACGCCGACCCCAAAGTGCGACCAGTAAAGCAGTTGTTGTGGCCCTTCAATGAAGAGCGCCGCCGAGCAATCGTTGAAGAAGTACAGCGCTTGCTAGCCGCAGGCTTCATTCGGCCAATCAAATACTCCAAGTGGCTGGCAAACCCAGTCCTGGTCCTGAAAAAGAACAACACATGGAGAATGTGTATCGACTACACCAACCTCAATAGCGCCTGCCCGAAGGAGGAGTTCGTCCTACCGCACATCGCCCAGATCATCGACTCGACCGCGGGATTGGAGTCGCTGTGCTTCCTTGACGCGTATTCTGGTTACAACTAGATCAAAATGGCAGTTGAGGATGAGGAGAAGACGATGTTCATCACGCCATTCGGCGCCTTCTGCTACACGGCCATGACGTTCGGCCTCAAGAAGACCGGCGCCACCTACCAAAGGTGCATGTAGGAGTGCCTCGCGAGCCAAATTGGCCGCAACATACACGTCTACATCGACGACATGGTGGTAAAATCCACCCGCCAGGACGACCTGCTCGCCGACCTGGCCAAAACCTTCACAAACCTACGAAGGTACAACATCAAGCTCAACCTAGGAAAATGCACTTTCAGCATCCCCACCGGATAGCTCCTGGGATACGTGGTCTCCAAACAAGGTATCGAGGCCAACCCCACCAAGATCGACACCATCACGCAACTCGGGAAACCCGAGTGCCTGCGTGACGTCCAGAAGTTGGCCGGGAAAGTTGCGACTCTCAGTCGGTTCATTCCCCGGCTCGGTGAGAAGGCAATGCCCCTCTACTGCCTGATGTGCAAGAACCCCACGTTCCAATGGGACGCAGAGGCAGACAACACACTCAAAGCACTCAAAGAAGTGCAACTCGTGGCTCCACTCCTCGCCGCCCCAATCGACAAAGAGCCAATGCTCGTCTATGTGGCGGCCTCCACTCGAGTCGTCAGCGCCGTGATGGCCTTCGAACGGCCAGAGGAGGGCAAGGAGCACCCCATGCAGCGCCCCGTCTACTACATCAGCGAAGTCCTGACAGGCTCAAGACAGCGCTACCCGCAGTACCAGAAATTGGTATACGCAGTATTCCGAGCTCAACGACGACTCCCTCACTACTTCCAGGAGCACCCAATCATGGTCGTGTCCTCCGCACCACTACGGGACATCATACGCAATCACGAGGCAACTAGGCGAGTCGCCAAGTGGGCCGTCGAAATCGGCGTCCACAACATCAAATACGAGCCCCGCAAAGCGATCAAATCGCATGTCCTGGCTGATTTCCTCGCAGACTGGGAAGAGGCACAGAAGCCGCAGAAGCTCCCATACCTCCACTACTGGTCGCTCCACTTTGACGGGTCCAAGAACGCTGATGGTGCTGGGGCCAGGGTCATACTAACCTCCCCCAAGGGAGACAAGCTCCGCTACGTGCTCCACCTCGACTTCAAGCCCTGCACCAACAGCATGGCAGAGTACGAGGCCCTCCTCCATGGCATGCGGGCCCCTATAGTGCTACGGCAACTCCGACCTAGTCGACGGCCAAGTCGTCGGGACCTGCGATGCCGTCTCCCCGACAATGATAGCATACCACCAAGCGGTAGACCAGCTAGGAGGACACTTCAACGGTTACTCAGTCGAGTGGATCAATAGGCGAAAGAATGTGGAAGCAGACGCCCTCTCCCACATTGGCTCGGCCAGGCAAACGCCACCCGTAGGAGTCTTCCTCAACATCATCCACAAGCCTTCGATGTCCCTGCCAAAGGAGATCGACATCGGGATACCACTGCAGCCCGAGCCTGCCCTCGTCGCCATGCTCGTAGAGCCCAGCGACTAGACCACACCATACGTTGCCTTCCTCGAGCACAAGATCCTCCCAAGCAATGAGATGGAAGCACGAATGATAATGCGCCGTAGCAAATCCTTCATCATCATCAACAGCGAGCTCCACAAACGCAGCGTAATCGGCGTGTTCCAGCGCTGCATACAACCAGAAGAAGGACGCGAGATCCTCCAGGACATCCACGCCAGCGACTGCGGCCATCACGCTGGCGCCAAGTCACTGGTCGCCAAGGCCATGCAGCATGGGTTCTACTGGCTCACCGCGCACGCCGACGCGACCGACATCGTCCAACGATGTGTCGGGTGCCAGAAGTACACCAACCAGACGCATCTCCCTGGTTCGGCACTCAAGACCATCCCCATCACCTGGCCATTCGCCGTATGGGGCATGGACATGGTCGGCCCATTCAAGAAGGCCCCATCCGGCTTCCCCCACCTCCCGGTCACGGTCAACAAGTTCACCAAATGGGTCGAAGCCAAGCTGATCAAAAAGGGTGACGGCAAGACGGCCACCAAGTTCCTCCGCGAGCTCATCTACCGGTACGGCTACCCGCATAGCATCAGAATAGACAATGGCACCAACTTCGCCAAGGGAGCCATGGCAGAATTTTGCGAAGAACATAGCATACGAATCGACCTCGCCTCAGTCGCCCACCCGGAGTCGAACGGCCAAGCAGAACACGCCAATCAGAGCGTCCTCCATGGGCTCAAGCCATGACTCCAAGTGCCCCTCGAGCAAACCCCAGGATGCTGGTTCGAAGAGCTCCCCTCCATAATATGGGGGATCCACACCTTCGTCAATCGCTCCACAGGGTTCACGCCCTTCTTCATGGTGTACGGTTGAAGGGAATATGCCCGAGAGGCAATAATAAAGTGGTTATTATCTTATTCCATGTTTATGATAAATGTTTATTTTGCATGCTATAATTGTATTGATCGGAAACATCAATACATGTGTGTTTAATAAATAAAAAGGGGTTCCTAGTTATGCCTCTCTTATAGACTAGCTTGTTGATTAACAAGATGATCAAGGTTTCCTGATCATAGACATTGGATGTTGTTAATAACAAGGTCACATCATTGGTGGAATGATGTGATGAACATTCATCTGAAGTATAGCATTACGATCAAGTCATTATGTTTATATTGCTATAACATCATACGAAGTAATCTGAGTCCTTAGACCATGAGATCATGTTAATTGCTAACACCGGAAGAGTATCTTGATAACATCAAACGTCACACCGTAACAGGCTGACTATAAAGGTGGGTTCAGTGCTACGAAGGTGTTATGTTGAGGCTCATGGATCAAGAGTGGGATTTGTCCATCCCGATGACGGATAGATATACTCTAGGCCCTCTCGGTGATATCACATTGAAATAGCTTGCAAGCAAGTGATGTGATCACTAGAATGTTATATCACGGGAACGAGAAAAGAGTGCATGTCGGTAACGAGATCAAACTAGGTATGGAGATACCAATGATCGAATCTCGGACATGTAATATATCATGGGACAAAGGGATTTAGTTACTAGCGTTAAAGGTTCTCACGATCATAGAAGTCATCGTTGAATGTGTAGGAGTCAGTATGGATCTCCAGGTCCCGCTGCTGATTATTGATCGGAGAGGGGTCTCGATCATGTCTGCTTTATTCGCGAACCGTAGGGTGACACACTTAAGGGATACCGACACCATTTTGGAGCACATATGTTTCAGACGAAATAATTGAAATGTGGAGGAATTGTTTCAACAGAAACCAGAAATTATTTCGGGTGAAATTGCAGAAGGTGGTTCTGCATGTGATATTGAAATATTGCAAGGGGCTATATGTGAATGTTTGTTAATTCAAGTAATTAACAAAATTCTGAATAAATTTAATAAAAGAGTTTTATTAAATGAGAGAGCATTAAATTTGGAGAAACTTAATGCATTTAAAGTGGGGACTTTAAAAGAGAATGTGAAGGGGCAAATTTATGTGGAGGGAGTTACCACCACATGAATGAGAAGGTGAGGGGTCACCCCTTGGGGCGCCGGCCATGGGGAGGGGTACCCTCCCCTCCTCCTATAAAAGGACCCCCTTTCACACCTTCATACACACACCTTCTTGTGAAGGATCTCTCTCCCCCTCTAGTATTATTCCCCCATGGTCTCGGATTAGCGAGATACATGTTCCCGGTCGCTTTATCTGGAAAGGAGTTGCTGCTTCCGCTGCTTTGCTGGAGCGAGGGACAGAGGTTTTCGGGGTACCGGACGTGTGTGCGATCACGGATGCACCGCTGCTTTGCGGTGCTGGACTTGGTGGTGCTGGAGCTGGATCTGATGGACGTGCTGGAGCCGGACCTACTGGACTTCATCACGATCTTGAGATCGGCAAGTGTATGACTACATCAACCACGAGTTCCTACTTGTTAACAAATCTCGTAGTCTATGAGGGTAAGTTCTCTTTGGATGTATGTCCACCCGTTGCTTTGTACCTAGTAGATAGATCTTGGCGTGTAGTTCACACCGTAGGAAATTTTTTGTTTTCTATGCTGCGGACCCAACAGTGGTATCAGAGCCTAATCTATGCGTAGGTGCTTTGCACGGGTAGTACACATATGTTTATATGTGGGCGATGATGATCATGTTATTGCATCTTCTATGTACTTTGGATATTGGTGGCATAGTAGGATGAAGCGGCCCGGACCAACCTTAC
Organism: Avena sativa; assembly: GCA_916181665.1. Classification (NCBI taxonomy): domain Eukaryota; kingdom Viridiplantae; phylum Streptophyta; class Magnoliopsida; order Poales; family Poaceae; genus Avena; species Avena sativa. The sequence continues at coordinate 566,300,719 of OV702291.1, forward strand.
ATGTCATCGTACATGAGACCGGTTCCGCGACTGACATGCAACTTGTTTTGCATAAGTGGCTGGCGAGTGTCTGTCTCTCCTACTATAGTCAATATCTGATTTACAACGAGTTGCTAATAACTTAGTTATCCTCGTTGTGGTTCATGTTCGTAGGTAAGAACGGTTCTATCTCCGAAAGCCCTAAGCCACGTAAAACTTGCAATTGATAAACTAGAGGCGTCTAGTTTAGATAGTTGCTGGGCTAGTGTATTGATATGGTATTGTTGTAAGTAGATGTATGATAGATACTCTTACAACACACTCAACGTGTAAGTTCCATAGACCTTGGACTTACACACAAAGGAATGATAGAGATCATACCACGATGTAAGTGATAGAGATCAAATGCATGGACCATATCATCTCACTTTACACATTAGATGTTAGCATCTTATACTGCTAGTTTGGCGCTTTCTGTAGCATTGTAAGATGATCCCTCATTTAAATATCAAGATAAAATGTGTTCTTCCTTAAGTATGCACCGTTCTATGGATCGTGTTTTCGAGACATCACGTGATGATCGGGTGTTCTCAACTCTACGCTTTCATGCAACGGGTGTAAGACAGTTTTACACACGCGAATACTAAGGTTCTTACTTGGCGAGCCTAGCATGTACAGACATGGCCTTGGAACACGGACCGGAAGGTTAAGCATGAGTCATATAGTTGATGTGATGACCATATTGATGCTCGCCTTTGAAGCTACACCGACTCACGTGATGATCGGACTTGGTGTAGTGGATTTGGTTCATGTAATCACCAAAAAGGCACGAGGGATGTCGTTTTTAAGTGGGAGTTCATTTCTAATTTGGATTAGTCGAACTCAATTTGTCATAAATTAAATCAAAGTGAATTTGCATAGTTTGTTGTAGTCATTGGCATTCGTTTTCTACCTTATGCTTAGTTTTTATTTGAGATAATAGAACTATAGAATTCTGGATATTTACTTTACGAACTGGTATCGTATTGTTTTGAATGTCAATTTAAAGTTTATAAGTCCGATTGCAAACTTTTAGCAAACTCTATTTACTCCATGAAGTTTAATAAGTAGTATTAAATCAAGTGTAAGAATTCCAATGTTAGTATCTAAAGTATCATGTTTGCCTCCATGATCATTGATATTCAAAAAGTTGTTTTAATATCAAGATTATATTGGAGCTGGAAATTGTTTCAGAAACCATCATGTGTGAAAGATATTGTGATATCTGAAACAATGTGTTTGGTTGCATTATGATAGGTATAATTTAGCAAAATACATGTTCTCATATTGTATGAGAATTTGTGAAGGATGGAGATGTTAGGCATCCGAATCTACCAAAAAGGTTTTGGGAACTGATATTATACTCGTGATTCTTCCTTATAAGCTATAGTAGCTTGATCATGAAAGTTGTCATGATAAGGATGAATAGAAGATGTAAGTAAAATGTTTACTACACTAATAGATTACTAAAGAATGGATTTTTGAAAGAACACCAAACATTTGATGATGGTGATCCACTTCAAAGTGCAAGTCCAAAGGTATTAGTATTTGACTATATACGCTTTGTACCATGTGTCATGTTGATGACACCACTATTGATGTTGATAGATTCTTTTCAAAGAAAAGGAATTGCTGAAAGAGAATCTATAAAATATTTGGTAGAAAATAAAAGGTTGGAGATGTCCAACTTAGGTATATAGAAGATATACATGTTATGGCTATATTCCTTGGTTGTTAAACAATGTGGTTCTTAGGTATTGGATACCGAATTGGTTGGTATGAAGTGTCATACACGACAACGCAATTCATGAACTACAATGGCCTAAGTAACCAGCAAGAGAATGAGTGATGATGTTCATCGAAACCAAATAAAGTGTTATTGTGTTTTTCGTTGTCATCAAACCAAGCCTTCAAGATTTGTTTAAATAATTGTTATTTTGTTCCGGTATCATGAGAACAATGGCTGTTCAAATAATTACCGTATTCCATAAAGGATGGATGAACTTTTACAAGTCTAGTTGGAGAAATCACATCCATAAACACTATTGCTAAAATGCCGCAAGACAAATGATTGAAAGATCACTTATGAAGTGACATCGCTGTTTAAATTATATTTGAAATAAAACATGAAGAAACTCCATGTTGATGGATTTTTGGAGTCTTTGATTTTGATCAATTGACGCATGTGAGACTTTCCTCGAGATAATTGAAACTCCGTCCATAGGCCCGAGAGGAACGGATGACTAGCTTATTGGAAATTGTGCATGCTGATGTGCATAGTCCATTATGTGTAGCCATATGCGATGGATCTTTTTGCTTCATATGCTTTCTCAAAAAAAATTGAGTGAATATATCTGTATATTTACTTAATAAGGAAGAAGTATGAAACATTTGAAAATTGTTCAAAGACTTTCAAGATGAAGTGGAAAATCATTGTAACAAGAAAATAAAGAGTTTATGATTCGATCATAAAGGAAGATATTTGAGTTACATGTTTAGCAAAAACACCTAAGACTTGAGGAATTGTTCCATGATTTGTGTTTCCCCATAAACCATAGGAGTATGGCATATTCGAGAGATAAAATCAAACCATGTTTGACATGGTAAGATCAAGGGTGTCATTTATAAAACTGCCATTATGTTTTAAGGATTGAAGCTTTAGAGACTACCGCTTTTACACTGAAAAGAGCACCATCGTGATCCATTGAAATGACACCATATGAGTTATGGTTTGGGATAAAACCCGAATTGTCTTTTCTTAAATTTTGGTATGCTATGCATAAGTAAAATGTTTACAACCAAAGTCGGATAAGCACGTCTTTGTAGGTTATCCCAAAGAATTTGTTGGGAATTTCTCCATAACACCGAGGACAAAAGAGTTTGTCACTTGGAACGTCAAGTTTCTTGAGAAGGAATTTTTCGTGAAAAGTTAAGTGGGAGGACAATAGAACTTTGATAAGGTTGTTGAACCTTAGCTATATGTTCTAAGTAGCGCAGCGCCGGAAAGTGTCCTGGTGGCGGCCACAATGCTCATGGCTCTCGTGATTACAAAAGGTGTGATCTCAGAGATTAGAGTTCCTATAGAACCGTGTGGGTCGGTAAGAATCAAATAGTAAGATTTGATAAGCAAGTCGTTATTATTTTGACAATGATGAACCGACTACATGCAAAGAAGCGATGATGGGCCCTGACTCCATAAAATAACTAGAAGTCATAGAATTCGTGATAGTATCCATACACGAGAAAATAAGTTTCTGAACTTGGAAGACCCTCCGGAAAGGCGTGAAGCCTATCGGTCGTGTTTGGATCTATAAAGAAATAAGACATGGATGTTTAACATCTATGAAATAGTCGACATGTCAGAAAGAAGTTTACGACAATGTTCAAGGAGTTGACTATGATAAGATTTGATCTTTCATAGTGATATATAGTCTTGACGGATTAATGTAGCAACCACTACATATAATTTGGTATATGGTAGTTGAATAAACAAAACAAGGTTCTTCTAATAGAACGGTAACCTAGGACATGTACATGACATGGTCCAAAGGGTTTTGTTAATTCAAAGGGTGCTAAAAGGGCATGTAAACTTCAATAGTTGAAGTAAGCATCGCAGAGTTGGAATCTTCACCATGATGAAACTGTTAAAAGAGTTTAAATTCATCAAAGATGATGAAGATGCTTGCATTTTCAAGAAATTAAGTGGGAGCGCTGAGATATATTTCTAATACATTATGTAGAGGACATATTGTTGATTGGAAATGATGTATCTTGTATTGACACAAGTTAAGAATTTCATTAAAATAAGATTTCGACGAAAGACTTGGGCAAACCAGGAATATTTGGCATCAATATCTATATGGATAGATTAAGGCGCAAATATGGTTGTGCCAGACATACATACATAAGATATTGAAAGGGTTCAATATGGAACAACAAGAAAGGTTCTTGCTGCATGGAAAGGATTGTATCAAGATTCAAGTGTTTCAACACTTGGTGAGTAAAATCACATGAAAATTTTGATCGATTATACCATGATATGTATATATCCAGAATGTCCTATGCTCTAAATTTTATGAGCATATACCAGAATGATTCATAAGATGATCATTGGACAATAGTAAAGATATTCTTATGAGCTTTTGAAGAACTAAGAATATATAATGTATAAGTGAAAATAGTTAAAGGTAGTTCATTGTAAAGTGTTACATTGATACTAGTTTTGTCACAAGATACAAATTAAATTTATCTCAATTTAGACTATGGGTGGCACAGTATAATGGAAAGGATGTTCCATGATGGATTTGGATGAGTTCCAAAGTTGAGACATTGTGACGGATACTACAACAAAAAGGCTAAGTATATGACTGCTATAGTAGCAGCATAGGAGGGCATTTGTGTTAAGTAGTTTGTTATCAAACTAGGTGTGGTTCAAAGTAGGCTAATACTATGAAGATATATTGTGTGACAATAATATCAACATATTTTGAGCCGAACGAACTAAAGGTCTCACCAGAGGACCAAATTTATACAATGCCATCTCATTTGAGAATGAGTGATGCGTAGAGACGCAAAGACATGCAAATACACACGGACCTGAAACTGTCAGATCCAGAGATTATGTTAACCACTAGCAATAGCGTATATGCAACACCAGAAAGCCATAGGTGTTCAATACGCAAAGTTTTTCAAACTAGATTATTGACTCTAGTGCAAGTGGGAGACTGAAGGGAATATGCCCGAGAGGCAATAATAAAGTGGTTATTATCTTATTCCATGTTTATGATAAAGGTTTATTTTGCATGCTATAATTGTATTGATCGGAAACATCAATACATGTGTGTTTAATAAACAAAAAGGGGTTCCTAGTTATGCCTCTCTTATAGACTAGCTTGTTGATTAAGAAGATGATCAAGGTTTCCTGATCATAGACATTGGATGTTGTTAATAACAAGGTCACACCATTGGTGGAATGATGTGATGAACATTCATCCGAAGTATAGCATTACGATCAAGTCATTATGTTTATATTGCTATAACATCATACGAAGTAATCTTAGTCCTTAGACCATGAGATCATGTTAATTGCTAACACCGGAAGAGTATCTTGATAACATCAAACGTCACACCGTAACAGGGTGACTATAAAGGTGGGTTCAGTGCTACGAAGGTGTTATGTTGAGGCTCATGGATCAAGAGTGGGATTTGTCCATCCCGATGACGGATAGATATACTCTGGGCCCTCTCGGTGATATCACATTGAAATAGCTTGCAAGCAAGTGATGTGATCACTAGAATGTTATATCACGGGAACGAGAAAAGAGTGCATGTCGGTAACGAGATCAAACTAGGTATGGAGATACCAATGATCGAATCTCGGACATATAATATATAGCGGGACAAAGGGATTTAGTTACTAGCGTTAAAGGTTCTCACGATCACAGATGTCATCGTTGAATGTGTTGGAGTCAGTATGGATCTCCAGGTCCCGCTGCTGATTATTGATCGGAGAGGGGTCTCGATCATGTCTGCATTATTCGCGAATCGTAGGGTGACACACTTAAGGGATACCGACACCATTTTGGAGCACATATGTTTCAGACGAAAGAATTGCAAAGCGCAGGAATTGTTTCAATATAAACCGGAAATTGTTTCCGGTGAAATTGCAGAAGGTGGTTCTGCATGTGATATTGAAATATTTCAAGGGGCTATATGTGAATGTTTTTTAATTAAAGTAATTAACAAAATTCTGAATAAATTTAATAAAAGAGTTTTATTAAATGAGAGAGCATTAAATTTGGAGAAACTTAATGCATTTAAAGTGGGGACTTTAAAAGAGAATGTGAAGGGGCAAATTTATGTGGAGGGAGTTACCACCACGTGAATGAGAAGGTGAAGGGTCACCCCTTGGGGCGTCGGCCATGGGGAGGGGTACCCTCCCCTCCTCCTATAAAAGGCCCAACTCTCACAACTTCATACACACACCTCCTTGTGAAGGATCTCTCTCCCCTCTAGTATTATTCCTCCATGGTCTCAGATTAGCGAGATACATGTTCCCGGTGGCTTTATCTGGAAAGGAGTTTCTGCTTCCGCTGCTTTGCTGGAGTGTGGGACGAAGGTTGTCGGGGTACCGGACGTGTGTGCGATCACGGATGCACCGCTGCTTTGCGGTGCTGGACTTGGTGGTGCTGGAGCTGGATCTGATGGACGTGCTGGAGCCGGACCTGCTGGACTTCATCACGATCTTGAGATCGGCAAGTGTACGACTACATCAACCATGAGTTCCTACTCGTTAACAAAGCTCCTTGTCTATGAGGGTAAGTTCTCTTTAGATGTATGTCCACCCGTTGCTTTGTACCTAGTAGATAGATCTTGGCGTGTAGTTCACACCGTAGGAAATTTTTTGTTTTCTATGCTGCGGACCCAACAACGGTGCCGAAGCCATAATGCCAACCGGCCTGGAGCATGACTCACCTCGAGTCGCCAACTATGTCGAGGCGACAAACGAGATCGCCCGCCAAGACAGCATCGACCAGCTCGACGAGGCACGCGACCTAGCTCGCTCCCGCACCACCATCTACTAGCAGGGACTCCGCCGCTACCACAGCCACCGAGTCCGGACCCGCACCTTCTAGGAGGGCGACTTGGTCCTACGATTAGCCCAGGACAAGAAGGGCATGCACAAGCTCTCCCCCATGGGAGGGGCCATTCTCCATAGAGCGCATCCTCGGTAACGACGCCTACTACCTCATCGACATACGAGGCAATGGCCAGCTTGAGGTCGGGAGGCCATGGAATGTAAACCTCCTCTGAAAGTTCTATACATAGAACTCAAACTTGTACCCAGATGATATATAATGAAATTCATTCGGACCACACAAATTGTGTCTACTGGCCATACTCTTGTGCAACTCTCACTCGTACATTTAGCAATATGCTACCTATGGAAGTCAACCCTTGGCCGAGCGACCGACAAGGCTAAGTAGTGCGACCCAAGGGCACCAAAAATATTCGGGCTTTGTGTCGTCCACGAACACGCCAACCCCGAGCCACCATCGGAGTCGCCCCGCTCGACTAGCCCATCGGGCAAAGGCGACCGACAAACGCTTCCCACAGCGACCTTTCTCCCCATCCTCGCGCAAAGCGACTCGAACGGTTAAGTACCACACACGGGGACTTTGCAAAAAGAAACCCTCACACGGCTCAGGAACACACCAAGTAAGAGAGCTGCCTTGGACTCGCCACGCGACTGGCTCTCCGAGCCAGGGGAAAAGACGCGTTACAAACAATGCACCAAACCTTACAATAGGCACACGCCCAAGCCGGCTAAGTATCACGCTCGGGGACTCGCCTAAACCGACCCCACTCGTGCTCGGGGACTCACCCCTTCAGAGTCGCAAGGCAACTGGCCCCACACACCACGGCAAATCAGTCACAACCAATACAAAAATCCAAAGCAAACACACATGTACATAAACGAGTTATACCCCACTAAAGGGCGGACACGCTTGGGGACTCGCTCAAACAAAAGTCAAACATACCACATAACTGACTATGTATTGCGAGTCAATTGAATCCTCTTACTTCCATACATAAATATTGTTCATATTACAAAAGTGGCCACTTGGCATATCTTACAAAAAGCCCCCAGGGCAGCTATCTATTTTGCAGGCCCCGATGAAGAAGCGCCACCACCGCCCTTGACACGGACATATGGCTCCCACAGATTTGTCGGGTAGGTCGATAGCGACTTCGACAGCGCCGACCGGAAGGGTTGCTCCGACTTCAGGTCGCGTTGCTCCGGCTCGGGGTCGCCCGACGCCACCACCGTCTCCTGGTACGGCAGCAAGTCCCCCATCGCCAGCACCCGATCTACGAAGGGGGCAGCCTTGGCGGTCAGCCTCAACACCTCCAACATCTACACCGAGCCAGTCACCAAAGGGTAGCCGCTGGTGATGTCGTCGAGGTTGAAGTCGTCAGGGAAATGCGCGAGCCCTAGGCTCAACACCGTGGTGGCCCCGCGCCTGAAAGCCGAATGCACCATCCATTCTACAATGACGGGTGCCTCTTCCAGGTTGCGCCACACTTCAGTCAGTCCCCCAGGTATAACCTCGGTAGGGGACATCCCTTGAAGAACCGCCTGGACGCACAACGCCGAGGCGGTGGCTGCGTTCACCACCGTGGTCACGCACTGTGAGGCATTGAAGGTCTGCACCACCGGATCGCCTTGCCCTATCAAAGCTGCAACGTCAGACATGCAGTGTCACTACAGACTCACCCACTCAGGGATTCACAGCACATATCAAAGAAAAGAGCAACGACTCACCAAGGAGTTTCTGGCAGTTCTCGATCACGTGCTTCTCCAAGGCAGCAAGATCACTTTGAAGCCCAAGGATGATTGAGTCAGCATCCTTGCGCTCCTCCTCAGCCACAGCGACTGCGGCCTTGGCCCTATCCTCATAAGAGATCATCGACGCCTTCGCCTCCTCCAATTCCATCACCAGCGAATCGATACGCCCATTCGCCACGTCTAGCTCTACAACCGGAACATACCCCTCTCAGGCTTTGGCAATGGCAGCCGGAAGACCATCTAAAAGGAATAGCAACAATAGTTAGTTTACCATAAACACCAGCAACACGCAATCGCCAAACAAAACAAGTACTCACTAGTAGTCTCCTAGAGTCGCCGGTTAGCCTCCTGCGCCACACGCAAGTCACGCTCCAGGCGCTCCTTCGCGGCCTGCCGATCAGCTGATTCCCTCTGCAAGCCCTACAAGCAGAATGAACAATTAGCAACTGCAAAAACACAAATTCAGTGCCTAGGCGCTGAAATTCAGCGACTAGACAATCGGGGACTAGCGACTAGAAGAAATTCAATGCCTAGCTGCTGAAATTCACACTCGAGGACTGGTGACTAGAAGAAATTCAGTGCCTAGCTGCTGAAATTCAGCGACTAGACACTCGGGGACTAGCGACTATAAGAAATTCAGTGCCTAGCCGCTGAAATTCAGCGACTAGACACTCGAGGACTGGCGACTAGAAGAAACTAAGTGCCTAGCCGCTGAAATTCAGCAACTAGACACTCGGGGACTGGACTTACCTGAATGGCGGCACCAAGCATACTGTGAAGCCCACTAGCATCCATTGAAGGGACCACGAAGGAGGTGCGCCCGCGACGAGGTTCAACGCCCTCATCGACGATCTCTGGCATCTGCAGAGATTGGTTTTCCGCCACGATCGAAAAACCCTTCGCCATGAAGCGTGGAAATGACCGGACGCCCTCGCCGGGGCACTGGTTGCTGGGGCCGGTGGTTCTGTCCTTGGAGCCCCCTCAGCTGGCTCCGATTGAGTGGTCGTCACCTCCTCGCTGCTGGCGGCAGGGTCACTCCCCTTGGTGCTGCTTTTGATGCAGCATCGTCAGGCTCACCCCTCTACTTCTTCGTGCCCTCAGCAAGTGCAACTTCCGCAGTAGGCTTCCTCTTCCTGGGGGGATCACCTTTCCCTGTGGTGACGACCGGCGGAATCTTGGCCACCGAAGGGCGGCCTATCTTCTTAGTGCCATACCTGCAAAACCACCAAAGGCAGCAAAGAAATCATACAAGAAGTCGCCCAAGAATTGGAAAGGAAAACTCGTGACTTACTTGGCGACCGGAAGAACGCGTAACCCCATGCTGATGTGGGCGGGCTTGTCTAGCTCCGGGCCCAGCTTGCGCGTGAGACCCTTCTCGAAAACATCCGAACCCATGACACCACGGGCTTCTTCGATGATGAAGCCATGGTTGCAGGAATCTTCAGCTCAGATGACGGGGCCATCCCCGAAGGTTGTGGCGAGTTTGACGCTGCAGCTTCAGCGGCCTCCCGCTCCGATGTACCCGAAGTTGTTGGCGCGATCGCCACGAGTGGGACTTCCACCGCCACTCCCGCGTCTTCAGCCTCCGATCCCATCATCTGAGTCTCACCCTCTGGGATCTCGTGTAAAGTTTTGGTCACATCATCGTTGGATTCATCGTCCGACTCAAACACCACCGTCGATTTGGATGGCGATGCTGGCTTTGGAGCCGGCTTCTTCGTGGGCGACTTCGGTTTGCACGCAGGTTTCGCCGGCGTGGCCGTTCGTCGTGAGCTATGCTCTTGGAAAATCTCGTCGTCTTCGTCACGCTCTTCAAGACTATGGATCGCCTCAAACTCGCGTTGCTTCTGCATGCGAGTCTTGCGAGCCACGGGCACCGGGGGAGGGACCTCCCTCTCTTCCTCTGCGCCCTCGGAGGACTCTCCTTCAATCCCCTCCTCGAGCTCCTTGGGGACCTCTTCATCGAGCGGGGGAAGCCAGCCCGCGAGAACCTAAAACAACTGAGAGTGGCCAAGAACAAACATCAAAGGATGCGGTCACAAATTGCACCGCGAGAGACACGACTGAAGATAAACCCGAAGGGGGAGGCTTACCGTAGGAGCTTCATTCTTCTTGGGCATGTACGGGGCGAGCCCGGCCAACGTGGTTGTAAATTCCGTGTCGGTAGTTTTCTTCAAGGCGGCCTTGTAGTCTGCAACATCCCACGACTCCTTGCTGGTCCAGGAAGGATCGTTTTTCCCGGTGTACTCGTACATCCAATGGGGTCGGCTCGCCAATGGGATGAAGCGCCACCCGAGCAAGAAGTTGTACAGATTGATTGTGGACAAGCCTTGGTCCTTCAACTTCTGGATCTGGTCCATCATCTCCGCGATGTCCATCCTCTGATCATCGGGGAGCTTGTCCACTGCCAGCTGGCGGGGCTCGCTTCTCTCCGCGACGAACTCGGGTAGCGCCACTTCGCCGGAGTGGGTGGACTCTTTCACATAAAACCAGCTCTTCTTCCATTCGCTCGCGGCCTTCTTCGACATGAGGAGCTTAATGAAATTGACCTTTGGCTTCAACTGAAATGTAACGCCCCCGACCGCCAAGATCGGGCCACCGAACCCCTCGCACCTGATGCGGTCGTGGAATAGCTCCAACCACAATGGGAAGTACGGCCTGCAGCCGAGGTAGCATTCGCAGAAGGAGACAAAGATTGCCATCTTCTCGATGCTGTGTGGGACGAGATCTGATGGCTTGATCGCGTAGTACGCGCAGAACCGCCAGAAGAATAACAAGGTGGGGAACTCCGAGCCCCTCTCCAAGTGGCTTGGGAAGTAGATGTCGTTGGCGCGTGGCTTTGGCTCGATCTCGGAAGACGCGAGGATCCGCCAATTCCCCTTACAGAGGACCCCCGCATCCTCAAATGACTTGAGCTATGCCACAATGCACTTAGATTTCCCCCACAGACCTTTCGGAGGCGCCATCAGGAAGGAAGCAAGGTCGCTTGGTCTAGAGAATCTGGATCAAGGGAAGACAGAGGGAATGGATGCGCAAAGATGAGGAATGCGCATCCCCTTATAAAGAAGCGTTACCCGCCAATCTCGGGATAGCCCTTACCCGCGGTAATCGTGTCGAAGTTATCGTTGGACTACCCAACAGATAGTTTGACCAAGATGGTCCAACTCCTTCCACTCGACTCGCCTACAACTATGCCCTATCCGGTCGACGGGGGCAGCGACTCGGTAGTGATTGCATTCGCCAAAGCTGTGACTAGAGACCCGGTGGAAAATTTCCTCGGTTCTCGGCAGAGTCCATCGCTGATTCTACTGGGCTTCCAAATTGGACTCGCCTACTCCGACTGCCAAATGAACACCTGCATTTGAATCAACGATGGCCTCAGGGACTACTGATGGGGATATGCCGAATGGGGTATGCCTAGCAGGATGTTTCGATCGGGCCAAATGCCTAGCGAGTGGGCCTGCAGGATGGCGACTAGAATACGACTGAGGAGAAGGCCTGGCGATTGGAGACTGGAGGCCCAGAAGTGTACTTGACGCCCAGTCGGATTAGGTCAAAGCCTCTGAATCCATATCTTGTTCGGTTGTAAACTGTAAACCCTAGCGAGGTGCCTCCTATATAAACCTCCCTAGGGTACTCTGAGGACTTACGTTCCATCATACACCCCTTCAAGCAATTTGCTGCTTAGACGCCGAGCTCGCCACCCCTGTAACTCGCTCTTCGTCAATCTAATCTAGCAGGAGTAGGTCTTTACACTACGGGGGGCCGAACCTGGGTAACATATGTGCATCCGCCCCCATCTCGCACCGTAGATGGCCGCTAACTCTCGCCCCCGATTCTATCAATCGCTGCCTATGGCAGCGACTGCCGTGGCCATTTCCACGACAAAGCAGATTTGCAGGGTCCTTCCTGTAGGGGATCGATGCAGAAAACAAAAATTTCCCTATGATGAAACCCCAGAAACTGCCTAGGATCTATCTATGTAGTAATGCGGTAACGACCGATGCGTAGAGAATACATACCCTTGTAGACCGTATACGGTTAACGTTCCGCGGGGAACCTTGTTGAAGTAGTCGTATTCGTAGCCGACCTCAAGGTCGCGAAGCTCCTCGCAGGTCACCCCTTGCCCCTTCTTGATCTTCATCATCTCCATCATGCAACAGCTCCGGCTCACGACATTCAAGCGCCCCAAGTGTTGCGCCTCGTGTCTTCGTACACATCCGGTGCACGATGAGACCTCCGGCTCCCCGATCCCGCCGGGAGTGCGGAAGTTGATATCCGACTAGGAATCCCTGCAGCGCAACGGCGAACTGTAGGTGTGCCTTGATCGCATAGCCCAGACTTGGGTCCATGGTCACAAGGTATAGAGAGAGGGAGGGAGAAAGTCAACCAAAGGACTTCTCTAAATATTCGTGTGTGTCATCCCACCCATGGGCACCCCTTTATATAGGGGGAGGGGGTGTGCCCTCCCCTTTGGGTTACCCATGTGGGACTAAACAAGGGAGAAGTGGGGGAAGGCGCATGGGCCTTAATGGGCCAGCCAACCTAGGATGGGCCCCACCCCGCACACAGCCCTAGGCTGGCCGGGTGGGACCCCTCAAGGCTCCTGGGCCTTGGCCCTTTGGCCCTTCCCTCCTTCGGTTTTCCCTCATGGGCCCTATTTCCCTAGGAAGTTTGGCCCATTAGTGGAATAACCTTTCAAATTAGATTTTAATATTATATTTAATATTAATTACATTAATTAATATGTAAATACATATTACAAAATCCATCTTGACCCGAAACACCTTTTGGTTCCCTTTCGATTTCCCCCGAACGACTTCGGATCTTTCCCGGAATGATTCCGGTCCTTTATTCTTTCTCCGAACAACTTCAGATCTCTCTACGGAACATTTCCGACTTTCTCTCTTTCTCTGCTGTGATTCCGTCTTAGGAATGATCGCTCTCATCATACCCTTAAGTGTATCCTCTGATGGCTTGGGAATGCTCTAGACATGATCTGTATCAATGATCAACAGAGGGACCAGGGATGCCCATGTGGCCCCTATGCATTCCTGATGACAATGTCGTTTGAACCATCTAAATGTAGCATCCTCTTCCTTTTGTTTCGCGATATAACTTGTCCGAGATCTAATCATTGGTATCCCATACCTTTGTTCAATCTCGTTCACAACAAGTTCTGTTTTCTTGTTACCGTGATATTACATCCCCGTGACCTAGTCACATATTGCAACATTTATAGATGTATTCTCACCAAGCCGGCCGTATGTATCTTTACCCGTCATGTGGGTGAACAAATCCCGGTCTTGCAGTCACATGTCATCTACTGTTCCTTCGGAATACCCAACATACACCTTTATGGCCATCGTATTACCAGATGACGGTTGATGCAGTCTAAGCAGCCTAGGGAAACAGTGAGTAATATGAGCTCACGGTCTAAGGAGAAGGAGTCTAGGTATAGTTGTTGCCACAATGAACTAGATGACTTGATCGTGTTGCAATCCTTCGAGGAATGTCCAACCACATCATTCTCCAATGATATGATCTCGTTGTCAGTCGGCATAAATGCCCATGATCTTGAAACCCAAATCATCTTCGTGACCAACAAACTAGCACGAATAGAGGCTACTAGGGACTTTGTTGTTTCATACCACACGTGTGCCAATGTTTCTACTTGGCACAGTTATAGCACAATATGAAACTATTATAAACTAATTGAGATATGACAATAAAAACCTATTTATTATTTGCCTCTAGGGCATATCTCCTTCACTTCCACCTTTATATCCTGCACATGGGCGGTTTGGGTGGGCCTTGAAATTTCCTGATCCGAGCCACCATATTCCAGGGAGAGGTATGGCCCAGATCCTTCCGCGAACGTGTCCTTCTCATAGGCGGTCCGTGCAGGGCTTGACGAGTTTCTGACTTCCTGGGATCTAGGACCCGAGTCAGTTTCACCGATAAAGATGTGGATGGCTCCGAAGGGGATGCCGGAGCAGCGTGTGGGGTTTGTCTTCGCCGGCACCCAAAACTCATCTAGGTGATGATCGGGACATTGTCGGAGAAGAGAACACGACCGATGGCTACGGTGTCGCTGATTCCCGTGAAGAGATTGGACCTCGCCCGGTGTAGAGCTCGAAGCGCCTCTTGCCCCGTGGTGGGCGCCAACTGTCGTGGTATTGCCGACGAGTACGCCATGGAGGGGTCCTCACAGTGCATGTTTAGAGACGTGGGGTAAGGCGAAGAGTTGGCGGGTACGAGGTAACACAGCTTACCCAGGTTCAAGTCCCACAATGGTGGCGGAACTCTACTCCTGCTATAAATCACTATAATGGCAATACGCCGAGTTACAGAGATAGGTTTGTTGTGCGAGGTGTTGCGCGTTGTACACAGCAATCAAAGAAGTTGTCTGCCCTAAAGGCTCCCACAAGCTGGCTTATAAAGGCGCCTAGACCTGGGGTTTACAGGGCAAGGTCCTTGCTAGACAAGGTAAAGAGTCCTACATCTACACGAACTAGTCTTCCGTGTCTTGTACTCCAAGGGTCCGAGTATGTCGGTGACTCCTGCATAGCCTTCCTTTATCCTGCATGGGCCTCCCTTCAGGATCCATCTAACTGGGCTGCCCAGCTATGGGTCACCCGAGTTAGGTGGATTGGTGACATGCTATGAGGATACCCATATAGCATATCCCCAACATTGGGTATTAGTTCATCATCTCATTCGAATGATGAGGTGACTCCATTTCCAACTGGCATTAATGCCACATGATTAGGAAACCTTGATCATCTATTGACCAATCAACCAGTGACTAGAGTATCACCGGGAACTCCTGGTTGTTTATATATCTCATGTGTATTGACGTTTCCTTTCAATATAGTTATAACATGATATAGAACTTAATCATAAACTTTATGAAATATGATAATAATCCTTATTACTATTTGTCTCTATGGTATATTTCCAACAGTCTCCCACTTGCACTAGAGTACAAATAAACTAGCCGCATTTGTTCTTAATCATTGGCACCATATATCCCGGTACATTTGAACATGCTTGCTCATGGAAGAGGTTGAGTCTTGGGTCTGTACATTACAGTCCCAAATCCTTTGCAACTTACTAATGTCACCTTGATTGACATTAAAATTTATCATCTCATGATAACATCTTTGTGTATGCATCATAGTTATGGTAGCAGAATGAGGTCAGTTTCCAGGAGCCTACATTGACTTTAGATTAGCCTCATGTTCTCATGGGCAATATGCCCTGGGACACTTCATTTTGCGTTAAAGATGAACTAGTACCACCATAATAGTATACATCACTTTAGATGGTACCCTTATATATTATCATAAATGTAATCATCAAAACACTAGTCCACTAGGTGCAACTTTTGATGTTTTTATCATCTCACCTCGCTTCCTACTTGACTTTAGTCGGTATTGTCGATATAGGAGTTTCCAATCTTCTTACAACATAACCCTTTATGCTTTTAAGATATGTCATCCTTCATGGATTTGGAAACATGTCTACAGTTCTCAATTAGACACTATGGACAAACAGCTCAATGTTCTGTGATTTCTACTTAATTACTTTTCAAACGTTCCTTCTTGGATCATATATTATGTTAAGTTGTCATCATGGTTTTTCAAGATATAACCTATGTCTCAACATAGTGGATGATGATCATCCTTTTCTTTCTTTCAACCATCGATGTTTAACTTAATGCTATTCCTAATTTGAATGATCAAGGACCAGTCCTTAATCAATTCATGTTCCGAAACCCTTTTTCAGAATTCCCTTTAGGAATACTACATAATATCGTAATTACTTACTTTCAACTTCTAATCCTTATAAATCATTATTTATCGGTACTTGCGATTTTATTCTTAATGTGTTGTACACACACTTAAGAATAAATCCTTATGCTCCCACTAAAAATGTGTTCCCAACATATTTGAGTTCGAGACTTATATCGCTCCCACTCAAAATGTGTTGCCGACATATTTGAGTCCGAGACTTATATTCCTCCCACTCAAAAATATGTCATTCACATATTTTTTTCGGAAGACTTTCATAGCACCCACTCAATTTCATGGAAATTGCATATCCACTCACTATTTTGAATGCCTTCAAAATCCTTTGCCCAATTATCAAACTGAGAGATTTACTTTGAGATGCTAGTACCTTACTAGTATTAAATCCCCTAGACTTTCATCACTTTTGAATCAAATTCATTTGTTTTTGTCCAATACATTATTCATGAAAAATCGTGCCTTTGTCATTCACCTTTTTCCTTCATGACTTTGCAGTCATTTGGAAAATTCAAGTAACTCATTACTTGTTAAGATTCAATAATAAATTGCTTTCTAATCTTAAGTGAATTTTGCCTCTAGGATTTCTCATAATTTTAGTTTACCATTATTTCCTTAGTAGTTTGTAGGTATGTCATATTCCGGTAATCATGACAAATGATTCACAAATGTGTCCATACAAGATATGGGGTACATTTTGAATCCTACTTCATGTAGTGAAAACACTAGTGGTGAAAACATAATGATCATTATCATTAATTCTTTCCTTTATGAAGAGAATCGTTCAGGAACGCTTTCCGTTGCACTTCTCAACACTCTAATGCAATGTTTTGAATCCTCATCGTGTTTTTCACTATCTTCCATAAGATCCACATTGTAGAACATAAACTTTCTCGAAAAGCACCAAAATTCAAGAAACACTAGCTTTGCCTTTCTTTTGGTTCTAGCCATGGATTTCGTATTCATATTTTCCAATGAATACTCTACATGGACTTATTCACTATTGTTTTGCTTATATCGAATAAGCCCAAAACTTTTATGATGATCCATATAAGATACAGTGCCGATCTCACGAATTCAAATGGTTCACTATATATTCTAATTAAGTGCTAACTATTTCTAACTAATGGTCTTTACATCTACACTACAACGATTTATTTGGCGCCATCTATTCGCCCACTTGATATCTAATATCACATTATGATGCTGTGCATTTTTACGTTTCAAACGCATTGCATTTAACAATTTCTTATGCCAATCTTATAAAGTCAAATTTCATTACTATTGATCAAATCGTAGTAAGTAAACTCTCTTTTATCGTTAATACCCTTGGATGATGAAATATTTTGATCCTATCAAATAGTTTCACACTCCTGTTTCCTGTGGTAAACTCTTTTACTAAATTCAAACAATCATATAATGATAATCACCATTTCTTTGAAATACAATACATCTAATATGTATTTACTTTCAACAATTCATCAAACACTTTGTATTCATGCAATACACGGTGTTTTAAGTTATCTTTGTCGAACTTGGGAATGATACATATGTGACAACAAAACAAGTGTCTTTCACATATTACCAATATAACTTTGAATTTAAACAATGGTTTCACTCATTAATAAACAGATCATTAAATATGGTATTTTTAAGGCATTTTCAGTATTTTACAAATGTTCATGTATTATCAATTAGTTTCATAACTAGGATAATTCACACATAATCGAGCAAGATATGAACACAAATAAACATCATTCATAAAAGTGGAACAACTATTTGTTACAAACTTATATGAATAACTGCCTCACGAAGTGTGATACACACTAAAAGGTTCACAATCTATCAATTACAATAACTATCCAAAACCAACAAACTAAATGATAAATGTCGAGGGAGAGTGTCGTTGGCCATCATCATCATGCTCACCATCAAAACGCGACGTCACCTCCTCTCCAGCAAGCACCTCTCATGCAGAAGGAAATGTTTTCACCAAAACAGAATAAGTATCAAATACTTTAACACTACAATATGTGTTTGCAAGATTATAACATTTATAAAACTGTATATCAAATATATACCTTTGTCATTGATGACCTCTCCGACAACAGGTTAATATCATAAGATTATCCATCAGCACTAACATATAGCTATGAAAAACAACAATTTGGTGGGCCTCATACTAACAAAGCACACATAAATCAATGATATAATCGAGCATATAGCAAGAAGCATGCACAACAAATGTGTTTGTACAGAACACGTGCTATATGCACATTATCCCATTGACACAGATAGTGCCACACTTTAATCATTGGCAAATGCATGTGAAGAAGACAATGACCTACATCAATATATAATGTGGGATCCATAGTAAGATAGCACACACAAGTCAATAAGATGAATCTGTATCTACCAAGGAGATGTAGAGCCATAGTGGTTGTTGATGTCTACGCACTTCTATTCTTGTAGACAGTTGTTGGGCCTCTAAGTGCAGAGGTTTGTAGAACAGCAGCAAGTTTTCCCTTAAGTGGATCACCCAAGGTTTATCGAACTCAGGGAGGAAGTGGTCAAAGGTATCCCCTCTCAAGCAACCCCGCAATCAAGATACAAGAAGTCTCTTGTGTCCCCAACACACCCAATACACTTGTCAGGTGTATAGGTGCACTAGTTCGGCAAAGAGATAGTGAAATACAAGTGGTATAGATTATTATAAGTGGTAACGATGATAGAAAATAGCTTGATGGCGTGGAAAAGACTAAAGGCAAACTGAAATAAAGATAGAAGCAAGCAAACATTTAACAGATCTAATTGCAAACGGTGTTTCAATGTTTAGAAACAAGGCCGAGGGATCATACTTTGAGTAGTGAACACTCTCATATAAATATATCCTTCTTTATGATACTACTCTTAACTACTCTCAGGTTGGACACTCTAATCCATGGTAGGGCTATAACAGCACACCTCAAAGTAAGCCTTTCCCATCTAGATAACCCCACACTGTCACCTTGATCTCTAGATGGTTCCAACAAACACCACAATTTCATAGAAACATCCAACTCCAAATATAACTCATAACAAGTATTTGTAATCTCTAGCCTAAGTGCCACCATGGTATGCACGCTGTCACTTTCACACACATGGGGAGAGTAGAGATCTATTAAAGCACTTGAGTAGCATGGTAGATCTATAGATTACAAGCTCATGATCTCAATAAGATCATGCATAGAGAGAGATGAACACATAGCTACCGTTAGAACCCTTAGCCTCGAGAGAGAACTACTCCCTCCTCATCATGGGAATCAGCAATGGTGATGGAGATGGCTCCGGTGGCACTTCCCCGTCCCGGCAGGGTGCCGGAACCGAGACTTTCTGTCCCCCGAATCTCCCCTTCGGTGGCGGCGGTGCTGCGGAACTTTTCGTGGATTTTTGATTGATGACCTAGGGTTTTTGCCTCGGGGGAGATATATAGGCGAAAGAGGCAAGGTCGATGGCCGGCCAGGGGGCCCACACCATGCCGTGGTGCGGCCAAGGGGACCCGTGCTAGGGGTGGTGTGGCCACCCCGTGGCCCCTCTCCGTCTCGTATTCTGGCTCCGTGAGTCTCCGGGAAAAATAGGCATATTGTCTTTTGTCCCGTCCAATTCCGAGAATATTCATTTTCTGACTTTCTGGAACCAAAAACAGCAGAAAACAGGCAACTGGCACTGTGGCTCTTGTTAATAGGTTAGTCCAAGAAATCATATGAAAAGTACTCCAAAGTGTGGACAAAACACAAGAAAGTGGATAAAACCAAGCATGGAACATCAAAAATTATAGATACATTTGCAATGTATCAACATCCCCAAGCTTAACTCCTGCTCATTCTCGAGTAGGTAAGTGATAAAAAGAAAGATTAATTTTTGAGGTGACATGCACCATCAAAGACTTGATCAAAGTATTTGTAAAACATTCAAAGCTGGGATCATAGTACTTCAATCATAACATGAAAGATAAAGTTTTAGCAATAAGACAAAGAAACTAAGATGAAACATGAAAAGGCACAAACAAAAGATTCATGAATAGCAATGCTTTGCAAGACGTTTGTTTGTTTCACATAAAGAAAACATAGCATAATAGCATTCAGCTTATCCCTCATAGAGTAGAAAATATAAATGCATAGGACACCTTCAAAGTTCATAAGAGTGACTAGATACAAATAGTTTAAAACAAGCAATATCAAGGTATGCATCAATCAACTAGTCTTGGGACAATGCACATAGAACTAAGAATGGCCACTATGCTCTCAAAGTAGGTGCATAAAGAAAGAAGGTGGAGACTCAATATAATGGTGGAAGAAAGGCTTTCATAGAAGGAAGCAGAGATTCAAGTTTCATAAAGAGCTTCCAAAAATTATGGTACTTAATAGCTTTCAGCTCTCATTGCCCCTATCATAAGCATCTTGAAGTGATTAAGGTTAAAGTGAACAAACTGTGGTGTACATGCTTGACGAAGTATAAGTTAGAAATCTCATGTCCCTTGTATACGAGGGCCGCTCCTCATGCTACTCAAGTTTAGTCACCGGTAAGTTCTTGTCATCGTAAGTACATGTGTATCATAGAGAACCGCCAACGGGGTACCCCTTGCCCGATGATACGAAAGAATCCGCATGTCAAAATGACAAGGCAAGCAGACAACGAGCATCTCAGCAATCTTCTTATTTACCATGGGAATATGGTGCTTTTTTCTCTCTTTCCTGTTTTCATAATCTTTTTTTTCTTTTTCTCTTTTTTCTCAACATAGGACTCTTTTTTATAAGAAGAATGCTTCATAGACAGCTCATTATGGTTATGCTGCAGGTTTCCACCATGTCAGCATGGATTAGACCAGCGGCCCAGGAATTCCTCTAACACATATACATAACTCCATGGACTTACAAGCTCCCCTTTCATTTCACACGACAACATCCATATACAAAAGAGCATGATATCAACTAGGTACAAGTACCAAGTGCAATGTTGAAAGCGTTCCCCATGAAATCATGGTTCTGCTAATCCCCAACAAATAAGTGCAAGCATATACAACATAGACGACACAATGGTTCAAGTTTATTAAGGGTAAGAAAAGTAAAGTGTGCCATCAAGTTCGTGACAGCTTTAATCACTAATTTTCTCATAACAAGTTTAATTTGGAAGGTAAACAAAAGCATGAACATACTTGGAATAGCATAAGATAGTAGGTAGGGATGGTGGAATCTTTGGAATAACTTTGTTTAGGGAGTTGGATGCATGAGTGGAACTCATACTTGGTTGTGGAGGCAAGCAAAAGACTAGGAGCGACAAACTAAGAGAGCAATAATGGCCATAATCATGCAGAGCGACAAAACATAATTGATCAAAGCATAAAGTGATACTACAAGTTGAAAACTAAAGGATCATAAAGGCTTATGGTGACTTGAGATAGCCATAACATGGTGTGAGCATGCGCCAAGTCAACCCAAATAAAGCATCAAAGGAGAATACCACTATACTATGCTTTAATATGCTAAAACAACGCAGGATTCATCCAAGGCACATTAAGCAATATCAATTGTTTATAACAATTCATGCTACAGAAAAGAATACTAAGCATAAAGCCAAAACAATATCAAGCATGGTATAACAAAGCACATGCCACGGTAAAAAACAAGCTCTTTTTACCACAAGCATGAACTTTCCTACTCTTTTCCAAACCAAACTATTTGCAAACCAATGTATGAAATAGGGGGTCCAACCAATTTATTCAAAAAACTAAGAAAACCAAGCAAACGAAAAATCAAAATAAAAACGAAAAAGAAGATGCTCCAAGAACAACACAACACTGCATGAAACAATAAAAATGAAGCGTTTGGAAAAAACCTGGAATTTTTATTGATGAAGAAGGGGATGCCTTGGGCATCCCCAAGCTTTGACGCTTGTACTTATTGGATATTTCTTGGGGTAACACGCGTGGCATTCCCAAGCTTGAGCTTTAGTCCATCCTTCATCTCATTACTCATTCCTTCCATATACCTGAAATTTTTCCTTCATACAAAACTTCACACAATCTTTATTGCCAACATTAGTGCACTCAAGATAAATAAGTCTTAAGGTTCAGTTCTAACACCAAATAAACTTCTATTAGAACACTATCTACTCTTGCACTTCCCTCAAAAAGCTCAGTTCCCCAAAAGAACTCATAAAGGAACCAACAAAAAGCAAATGCAGAAAATGGCAGAAATCTGTCAAAACAGACCAGCAGGTAAACACGAATTTTTTCGAAGGCCTTCTGTTGCTCAAATCAAAAAGTATTTAACTACAGAAAGTTAGATAACAACCTGGGGCAGAAGCACAAAAATTCACGCCTCAAAAAGACGTTCAGAGATTTTACATGAATTTTTAGGGTAAAGCACAGAAATCTGTTTCAGGACAGCAACTTTCCCAATCATTACTTCTCTCTCATTAGAGGTTACTCTTGGCACAAAAAGCAAATAAAAAGGATAAGGAGAGGTTATTACTGAAGTAACAACTTTCAAGACTCATCTAAAACTTTTGGGTTATCTCCCAATAAGTACTTTTCTTTAACGCCTTTAAGTTAGGCATGATAGTTTGAGAAGATGCTCACATAAGAAATATGAATTGAAGTAAAAGAGAGCATCAAGAAGAAAATTCAAAGAACATTTAAGTCTAACCCACTTTCTATGCATAATAATCTTGTAAATAAACAAGTCATGAAAGCAAAAAGCAACAAGCATAGGAAAGCAAAACAAGTGCAACTTCAAAATTTCAACATAAAGAGTGGAAACTTAATATTGTTGAGACACATAAAACCATGTTTCCCTCTCTCATAATAACTTTCAGTAGCATCATGAATAAAAGTAACAATATAATTATCACAAGAAACATTCTTATCATGAGCCACATGCATAAAGGAATTAATACTCCCCACATAAACATAGTCATTCTTATTGATTGTAGTGGGAGCAAATTCAACAAAATAGCTATCATTATTATTTTCATCACCATAATCATCAAATATAGGAGGCATATTGTAATCATAATTCATTTCCTCCTCAATAGTAGGTGGACTGAAAATATCATAATCATCATTGCAATCATCATAAATTGGAGGTACAGTATCATCATAAGCAATAGAACAGTTATCCTCCAAAGTGTGTTCATTTGTATCATCATTGGAAGGATCATGGATATCACTAATAGTATAGCAATTTATTAATATCATCATTTTCAGAATTGGTACCGAAGAGATTTTCAATATAAAAGGTAGTGTGCTTTTCCCAATCATGAATTTTTAGGGTAAAGCACAGAAATCTGTTTGAGGACAGCAACTTTCCCAATCATTACTTCTCTCTCATTAGAGGTTACTCTTGGCACAAAAAGCAAATAAAAAGGATAAGGAGAGGTTATTACTGAAGTAATAACTTTCAAGACTCATCTAAAACTTTTGGGTTATCTCCCAATAAGTACTTTTCTTTAACGCCTTTAAGTTAGGCATGATAGTTTGAGAAGATGCACACATAAGAAATATGAATTGAAGTAAAAGAGAGCATCAAGAAGCAAATTCAAAACACATTTAATTCTAACCCACTTCCTATGCATACGAATCTTGTAAAGAAACAAGTCATGAAAGCACAAAGCAACAATCATAGGAAAGCAAAACAAGTGCAACTTCAAAATTTTCAACATAAAGAGGGGAAACTTAATATTGTTGAGATATATGAAACCATGTTTCCCTCTCTCATAATAACTTTCAGTAGCATGATGAATAAATTAACAATATAACTATCACATAAAAAATTCTTATCATTAGCCACATGCATATAATTATTACTCTCCACATAAACATAGTCATTCTTATTAATTGTAGTGGGAGCAAATTCAACAAAATAGATATCATCATTATTCTCATCACCATAATCATCAAATATAGGAGGCATATTGTAATCATAATTAATTTTATCCTTAATAGTAGGTGGATTGAAAATATCATATTCATCATTGTAATCATCATATATTGGAGGCATAGTGTCATCGAAGTAAATTTTCTCCTCCATGCTTGGGGGACTAAAAATATCATGCTCATCAAAACTAGCTTCCCCAAGCTTAGACTTTTCCATAGCATTAGCAATAATGGTGTTCAAAGAATTCATACTAATAACATTGCTATTAGCATGCAAATAAAGTTCCATAGGTTTTTTAATTTTCTCTTCAAACACTTCATGTCCTAACTCAAGATAAATACTATAAAGCTCTCTAATTTTTGTTGTTGTTTTCCATTAAGCCTAACTAGTAAAAACAAGAAACAAAAAGACAAAATTGCAGAATCTAAAGGAACTAACTTCGAGCACTCACACCGGAGGATGTGAGTACCTTTTACCTTACCTCCCCGGCAACGGCGCCAGAAAATAGCTTGATGTCTACGCACTTCTATTCTTGTAGACAGTTGTTGGGCCTCCAAGTGCAGAGGTTTGTAGAACAGCAGCAAGTTTTCCCTTAAGTGGATCACCCAAGGTTTATCAAACTCAGGGAGGAAGTGGTCAAAGGTATCCCCTCTCAAGCAACCCTGCAATCAAGATACAAGAAGTCTCTTGTGTCCCCAACACACCCAATACACTTGTCAGGTGTATAGGTGCACTAGTTCGACGAAGAGATAGTGAAATACAAGTGGTATAGATAATTATTAGTGGTAACGGTGATAGAAAATAGCTTGATGGTGTGGAAAAGACTAAAGGCAAACTGAAATAAAGATAGAAGCAAGCAAACATGTAACATATCTAATTGCAAACGGTGTTTCAATGTTTAGAAACAAGGCCTAGGGATCATACTTTCACTAGTGAACACTCTCATATAAATATATCCTTCTTTATGATACTACTCTTAACTACTCTTCGGTTGGACACTCTAATCCATGGTAGGGCTATAACAGAACACCTCAAAGTAAGCCTTTCCCATTTAGATAACCCCACACTGTCACCTTGAGCTCTAGATGGTTCCAACAAACACCACAATTTCATAGAAACATCCAACTCCAAATATAACTCATAACAAGTATTTGTAATCTCTAGCCTAAGTGCCACCATGGTATGCACGCTGTCACTTTCACACACATGGGGAGAGTAGAGATCTATTAAAGCACTTGAGTAGCAAGGTAGATCTATAGATTACAAGCTCATGATCTCAATAAGATCATGCATAGAGAGAGATGAACACATAGCTACCGATAGAACCCTTAGCCTCGAGATAGAACTACTCCCTCTTCATCATGGGAATCAGCAATGGTGATGGAGATGGCGGTGGAGATCGATGGAGATGGCTCCGGGGGCACTTTCCCGTCCCGGTAGGGTGCCAGAATAGAGACTTTCTGTCCCCCGAATCTCCCCTTCGGTGGCGGCGGCGCTGCGGAACTTTTCGTGGATTTTTGATTGATGACCTAGGGTTTTTGCCTCGGGGGAGATATATAGGCGAAAGAGGCAAGGTCGGTGGCCGGCCAGGGGGACCACACCATGCCCTGGCACGGCCAAGGGGGACCCGCGCCTAGGGGTGGTGTGGCCACCCTGTGGCCCCTCTCTATCTCGTATTCTAGCTCCGTGAGTCTCCGGGAAAATAGGCATATTGGCTTTTGTCCCGTCCAATTCCGAGAATATTCATTTTCTGATTTTCTGGAACCAAAAACAGCAGAAAACAGGCAACTGGCACTGTGGCTCTTGTTAATAGGTTAGTCCAAGAAATCATATGAAAAGTACTCCAAAGTGTGGACAAAACACAAGAAAGTGGATAAAACCAAGCATGGAACATCAAAAATTATAGATACATTTGCAATGTATCAGTTGTACAAAGACACTAAGTAGATGTTGATCATCCCATCAACATGCTAATTGCCACATATTAGTCATTGGCTAGTTGTAAATGTTAATATCATAAGATTATCCATCAACACTAACATATAGCTATGAAAAACAACAATTTGGGGCATTAATTTGGTGACTACTTCAAGATCATCCAGTGACATAGATAACAATGCCGCCACTCTGCCCTAGAACGAGGCAGTGACACTAAGGCCAAGATCCATCGTCGGTGACCTAGATGGAGCACTGACATGGTGAGCCTAGATTGAGGAGGTGACACAGTGAAGGGAAGTAGGTCGAGGAGCACTCACATTGGAGCCGTCATCGCTCGAGAGGGGAGGGTGGTTGGTCATCATCGGGAAGGGGAGGGGAGGTGATTTGGCCATCGCAGGGGAGGGCAAAGGAGGGGATTTGGTTGTTGTCAGGGATGGTACGAGAGGGGAGGGGATTTGTCCGTTGTCGGAGAGGGTTGGGGAGGGGAATTTTCTGTCGTCGGGGAGGGCCGGGGAGGGAATTTGGCCATCACCGGAGAGGGTTTTCCCAGGGCTGGGAGGTGAGTGGATTTGGGCAAATGTGGAAGGGAACCATAATACCCAATGACAGGTGGGGCCCACACTAGAGCTGACGAGTGGCCCCATAACGAGTCGTTTCCCCGACCGCATCGCACCAGACTGCGTCGTGTCACACTGCACCACACATCACTGTCACATCTCTGCCGTCATCGCTGCCACATCTCCGCTACCATGGGGATGCGCGCCCCGGCAGGAGAGGGCGACGTTGTGGACCAAGTAAATTAGGTATTCCTCTGTCCCTGAATCTGTTCTAGCTAGGGTTCTAGCAGTTAGGGGAATTTAAGATTTTCCATGACTTGTTCTGCAGAGTTGGGTTGGAATCAATGGGGAGCTACTAATTTTCATCCTACATCAAGGGATTGGTGGGAAGGAGCTAGATCCTAATTGGAGATGCCAGTGCAACCATGTTCTTGCTAGGAAGATTGCCTCCTATGGTGTAGACATTGGTAGAAAATGTTTAGGTTGTCTAGATGAGGTGTGCCGTTACTTATACTGGATGGACAACATGTGGCCAACACAGATGTAGAGGATGCTTTCCCAGCTATGTAAGAAGGCAGATGATAAGATGATGATTGAGCTGAGGCTGGCAGATAGAGACACGGATCTGCAGATATCTAAACTGAGGTTGAAGAAAATGAGATAAGAAATGGAATGCAAGCATGTTTGGTTCATGATGATGCTTAGTGTGGCAGTGACTTCACGATGTGTTCTTCTTTTTGTTGTTGGCAATTGTGGAAATAAGTATTGAATTATGGATGCATTCTTCCACTTGGTTTTGACATTTTAGAAATCAGTATGAGAAATGAGTTTGATGATCACTGTCAGAACTTCTGAGAAGAAATGATCATCAGTAACTGCGAAGAATGATATTTTGTTGGATGTTTAGTTAGCTAGCTAGCTAGTCAGTTGTTTTTAGTATTCATGAGATGTCTTTAACTTGTTGTAACAAACTTGTTGCAACTACAAAAAATCATGGTTGCAAAAGTAATGTGTATTTATCTTTTGTTGATTTCAAACATGGTGCAACTAGGAACAATAACCATGGATTTTATATATTGTTGCAAAACAAGGAACAATTGTGTGTGTGTTTCTCAAAGATTCACACTAAAAATATATTTTGAAAGGTGGGAAATATGTGCAACCAGGAACAATCATAACAAACAACTTAAAATGTACTAACAATATATACAGGTACTAGTTAAATAGGTTCGATCACAACGACCACATACTACTTGCATATAATATAGTACTAGTAGTACTTAATTACACAACCCAGACGATATACTATAACATTAAACCCACTACATAAATAGGAGGCAGCAACAGCCGGCAGCGGAGGCAACAAGAGGCGTGTACCACCCCGATAAAATCACTACTAGAAAATCGCTTAGTGTTTCTCTTTTGTACATCATCATGACCGCATGCTCATGTCATCATGCCACATTGCATTTGTGCATCGTCATGTCATCATGCATTTATTCGCCTAAAACTATTTTCTCAAAGCCTATCTTTGTTTTCTAATTAGTCCCCTTCTTTCTTTTCAAATTAAAACCTGATTCTTCTGGATATTTTGTTTTGTCTAAAACCTATTTACAAAGGCTTTCAAAATAAAATAGTAATCTAATAAAAATAAAGTATTTTTAGGGAGGCATCCGGTCAGGCCCAAAAGGCCCAATCGGCCACATACTACCCAACCAAAACAAAACCCTAACCCCGGCCACCTAACCCTACCACACCCCACCTCCCTTACCCTGCCACCGCACATTTCCGTGTGCCGCACCACCCCATGCGTCCCTGGCCCCACCATCGATGCACGCAGCAGCGATGCAAACCTAGCCCCACGCACCCGACATGGTCCTCACGCCTCGCTCGATCAAAGACTGGCCCCACCTCGCAGCTGGCCCCACCACTCCCGCATCATGTCCCGCTCCCCTCACCTACCCCTTGATTCCCTAATGCCCCAACCTCATCCGCTCGCCTTGCCGCAGCTCTCTGCAGCGCGCCGCCTACCGCTGGATGTGTTACCACGTTGGCCCCGCGTGCCCTCACCCATGTCACCAAGCTTCGCGGCACCCCTTCCCCTTCGCGGCCAGCGTCGAGCCCGGCCGTCACTGCGGTGAGCCCTTCGCCTCCTCGTCTCTCCGTCGCCCCTGCGTGATGAGGACATCCATACTATTCCACTATCTCCTACTCCTATTCACAATGAAGATGCTGCTACAAAGAACAAGTCCAATGAAATCAGGATTGGATCCATTACAAGAGCTCATGCAAAGCTGATTGTGCAACAGGTGAATTCACTCTTAATCGAACCTGATGTTTTACTTAATGAGAACTTTATACTACCTAAGTCTATGCATTTATGTATGATCAGGTTCATTGAAGAAACAAGCATGGCACGAGGAGGAGAAGGGCTACAAGAGGAGCCCGGCATGATGATCGCCCGAGGATGCGCGAGGGAGGAGCGGGAGGAAGGCATGAGAGAAGATCATCAAAACAAAGTCGACCGAGAGTTAGAAGGCGAACAACAAGGAAGGTTCAATTCGTACAGACAGAAGGTCTGAAATTGAAACGGACGTGGTTTCCACATACCAACTCCGAATTAAGCACATAAGTACTTGTTGGAAAGATAATTCCGAGATCTTTCCAACGGGTACTTGCATGTCTCCTAGTTCGTTACGAGCTGTGCGCAAAAACCAAAACAAGTCGACAGACGTTTTCTGTCAGTTTACAAATAGAGTCCTTTTAAGTTAGGAAAGTTAGAGATATGTTTGGTTTTGACCCTAACTCTATATTGGACGTCTAGCAGTCTTTATATAGGCCTGTAAATCATGGTTAGGTTTTTAGACCACGTTAAAATATTTTGGAGTTGTTTCTTTCATAGAACCTCTGGAATTACCCTGTGTTCGAATCTACAACTATAATTGAGTGTGATATGTTGTTCCATTGGGAATTAGTAGATTGCATACTACCATTCGTGGTCACGGCTGCATGCGCGAGAGTGTGGTGTTGTGAATATCCTACAAGGTTCGAGAGCTATTGCATTGGCATCAAGGATCGAGCGGGAGATATCATAGCTACGCACTAGTTATCTATCATCCACCATCATCACCGCCATCCCCTTACTGAGAAGATCGGGCCACCCCATATCATCTTGGTATCATATTTCTAGTGTTGCCTCGGTAAGCATCCACAAATCCATCCATAGATTAGTTGTTTTGTCCTATATAGAAAAAGCCACACAAAAATATTAGGGTTTATAGTTCATTGACATAGCCTAGATAACACTGTTCGTGAGTTCTAGTTGCTGATCGTAATCCTTTTGTGTAGCCTTTCTTCTAAATCTGAGTCATAGTTTTTATCTAGTTTTCGTCTGTTTTTAATCCGTTGTCGGAGTCCCTAGACTATTTCTAGACTGTTCGTCGTGTTCTTGAGTCTTAGAGCTATTAATCTGTTTTCTTTTAGTCTGAGGTTGTACATCCGTTTGAAAGAAGGAGAATTTTTTTCTAGTCGCTACTTCACGCCTACCACAGACCCTTCTATGGTGGTACGTGAAAGCAAAGCAAAAAAAATCAATCCGGATCGGCACTGCACGCCTGACCGCAGACAAGTCTGCCCCCAGCGTGCGTGAGAGTCAGCAAAAAAAATCCGAAAAAAATCGGACCCTCGCTGCACCATAGACCAGTCTGTGCTAGTACGAGAAAAAAAAAATTCTGCCGCCATCCTGCCGCGGCAGGATTTTAGGCCGTTTTTCTACCGTGGCAGACACCAATTCTCAGGTCAATTTTTTTCTTTTTTTGTTTATTTTTTTACTGAGTCCACATAGCGTACCTATCCTTGTGAGCCTTAGTAAGCCTTTCTTTGTGTCTAAAACTATCCTACGAGACTAGCATGCTTAGTGCTATGTGGGCTGCTCAGTTTAACAATCTTGTGTCCATGTCGTTGAGACATTGCTAGCGTATCTCCTTGTGCATTACAACACGAGCGTTCCTCCGACGTACCTCACTTTATTGAGCTCATTTTCATAGTTGAAACTGCCCCATTTATCTCCACCGTGTGTGTTTCCGTGGGTTTTTGTCATACGATCAGCACTAGGACTTGTTTGCGGTGTAGTTAGGATACCATACCTACAGCTCCACCATAAATAACCTATGTGTCTTGTGATCGTTCTCTATACCTTTGATATTCACTTCATCACATCAGTGCATCAGTTTTTGATTTCGTTTGGTAGAGCATCTCTATTCACTTTGGAACGGTAAGATCTCCTTTCTTATTAGTTTTGAGTGAGCTGTGAGAGTTCCACCATACAGATTTTGATTTTTGCACTAACCTACTAATCATGTCTTCTAGTGATGATGATGTTGTGATGCAGAAAAAGAAGGATGAGGAGCTTGTTAATTGGCGTGAATATGAGGCTTTGAAGTCCCACTTGACACGTGTGTTTACTAACACGACAGATGCCATTGACAAGAATCTCCAGGATATGAATATGAGATTGGATCAGCATGTTGGAATGGTTGATACTATTCAAACGCAAGTGGCTACGCTCAATGTTAATGTCACCACTTTGCAGCGTTCCATTGAGGGTTTGACAGCCGCTTTACATAGAAGGGAAGATCCTCAACATGATGATGCCTTTGATGATTTCAATGAACGTAGCGTTGTGGATGCTGCTCCACATGTTGGCAGGGTATGTGCTATTCCCCCTGCCCATGCACCTGCTCATGGCCTTGGGTTTGCCCCTCTTGGGCATGGTCAACGTGTTCACAACCAAGCTGCTGATGATGGTTTGGGCAAGCCAAAGTTCTCGATCCCCAAGTTTGATGGTTCCATTGATCCTGAAGATTACCTCACATGGGAGTTGAAGATTGAGAAACTCTGGCGCTTATTTGACTATCCAGAAGACAAGAAGGTCAAGCTTACAGCATCTGAATTTGATGGTTATGCTTTGCGTTGGTGGGATGCTCTTGTGCAACATAGGAGGGAGGACAATGAACTTCCTGTGATGGATTGGCGCGAGATGAAGCAAATCATGAAGGCTCGTTTCATTCCAACCAACTACTTGCGATGAGTTCTTGATAAATTGACGCAATTGAAGCAAGGCACAATGACAGTAGATGAGTACTACATGGAGATGGAGTTGCTTATGCAGCGTGCTCGAGTTCGTGAGTCCATTGAGATGACCATGCAGTGATTGCTAAACAATCTAAAGTTGCCAATCAAGAGCATAGTGCGTCATCATAAGTATGAGACCATGAATGAGCTATTGCACCATGCTAGAGAGGGCGAATCCCAGTTGGCAGAAAAGGCGAAGTCACGCGCTCGTTTTCCATCCTCCAGCAGATTTTCGGCCAGATCTACTCCTCCTACAGCCGCGTCACCAGCTGCTATTCCATTTACACCATCGACCAAACCAGCAGGTACACCTTCATTTGGTTCTAATGCTCGGAAACCCGCTGCTCCTGCTGCTAGCTCAGGTTCCAACATGTTTACGGCACGTACTCGTGATGTGGTGTGCCATACTTGTGGAGGTAGATGTCACTACAAGAAGGATTGTCCAAACAGCAAGGTTATGTTTGTCAATGAACAAGGAGAAGTAGAGAGTGGAGATGAAGCTTCTGACGATGATATTGATGATGGCGAGGATGGTGCTGATGCATATGCTGAGCGTGCACCAACTATTGTCGTGTCTTCACGTGTACTTAGTGTGCAACCGGTTGAGGAATCCCAACGTTGCAACTTGTTCCAAACAAAAGCTGTAGTTGGACCAAATAAAGCTTGCAAGGTCATTATTGATGGAGGTAGCTGCATAAATCTTGCAAGTAAGGAACTATGTGCCAAACTGAATTTGACATACTTACCTCATCCCAAGCCATACTACATACAATGGTTGAGCAACAATTGTGAGATGAAGGTAAATCATATGGTACGTGTGAATTTTCAAATAGGGCCATACAAAGATTCCATTGATTTTGATGTGGTTCCTATGACTGTTTGTCACCAACTATTGGGTCGGCCTTGGCTCTAGGATCGCCATGTGCAACACAATGGCCGAGCCAATACATATCACTTGGAATTCAAAGGAAAGAAGATTACTATGCAGCCAATGACACCACAAGAAATTGTGAATGATTCTCGCTAGAAGATAGAGGTGAACTTGAAGGAAGATACTACCACTCGGCGAGATTGCATGATAGCTATTCCTGATGTAATTGAGCCTAAATTGAGCGATATAACGAAAAGTGACAGAGTGCCCGGTTTATTGATATTAGCCACTAAGGAAGATATGAGAAAATTTCGTGAGGATCCTACAGCCATCCCACTTGTGCTCGTGTATAAGGGCGAGGTATTGGTTTCTAACGACATGACCCCTATTTCTCTTGGTGTCTCTTCTGTTTTGCAGGACTTTGGGGATGTGTTTCTAGAAGATGTACCCGTAGGCTTACCTCCATCGCATGGTATAGAACATCAAGTGGACTTGATTCCTGGCGCCACACTTCCCAACCATGCACCCTATAGGACTAATCCCAAAGAAACTAAGGAAATTCAGAAGCAAGTACAAGCGTTGCTGGATAAAGGGTACATTCTTGTTTCTCTTAGCCCTTGTGTTGTTCCTGTTATTTTAGTTCCTAAGAAAGATGGTACATGGCGCATCACTATTCGATATCGTCATCCTATTCCACGCTTAGAGGATATGCTAGATGAATTGAGTGCTGCTGCTGTTTTCTCTAAAATTGACTTGCGTAGTGGTTATCATCAAATTAGGATGAAAGAAGGGGATGAATGGAAAACTGCTTTCAAAACTAAATTTGGCTTGTATGAGTGGTTAGTCATGCCGTTTGGTCTTACTAATGCACCTAGTACTTTCATGCGTTTGATGAATCATGTTTTGAGAGAGTTTATTGGTCGTTTTGTGGTTGTTTACTTTGATGATATACTCATATACAACCACACCGAATCTGAACATTGCACTCATATTAGACAAGTTTTGCAAGTGTTGTGTGATAATAAACTGTATGCTAATCTTGAGAAGTGTACATTTGCAAAAGATAAGGTCATATTCCTAGGATTTGTTGTTTCTAAGCATGGAGTAGAGGTAGATCAATCTAAAATTGAATCAATTCAAAATTGGCCTATCCAATGAATGTAAGTCAAGTGCGTAGTTTCCACGGTCTTGCTGGTTTCTATAGGCGCTTTGTGAAAGATTTTAGCACCATTGCTGCACCATTAAATGATTTGACAAAGAAGGGTGTTCCTTTTGTATGGGGCGCGGCCCAAGACATTGCACTTGATACATTGAAACGTTTTCTTACTTCTGCACCATTGCTTGCATTACCTGATTTTTTGAAGCAATTTGAAGTTGAATGTGATGCTAGTGGTATAGGCATAGGTGGCGTTTTGATGCAAGAGGGTCGTCCTATATCTTATATTTCTAAGAAATTGACTGGTGCTCGTTTGAATTATTCAATCTATGATAAAGAATTGTATGCACTTGTGAGAGTACTTGAAGTTTGGCAACATTATTTATGGCCAAAGGAATTCATCATACATTCTGATCATGAAGCATTGAAATACTTGAAAGCTCAATCAAACTTGCATAGGAGATTAGCTAAATGGGTTGAGTTCATTGAGTCTTTTCCTTACATCATTAATTATAACAAGGGAAAAGAGAATGTTGTTGCTGATGCTCTATCTAGGAAGAACATGCTATTAACCAATATTGATGTTAAAATTCCTGGATTAGAAGCTATTTGTGCACTTTATGCAACTGACCATGATTTTGCTGAACCATATCGTTTATGTGCTCTTAGAAACGCATGGGATAAGTATCATATATATGATGGATATTTGTTTCGAGCTAACAAACTATGTATTCCAGAATCATCGTTGCATTTGTTCTTAGTGCAGGAATCACATGCTGGTGGTTTGATGGGTCACTTTGGGCGTGAGAAGATGTTGCTCATGCTTGCTGATCATTTTTATTGGCCCAAGATGAGGCGTGATGTGTATAGATTTGTGAGCAGATGCATTACTTGCCACAAGTTGAAATCCAAGCTGAAGCCTCACGGTTTGTATACACCTCTCTCTGCACCTACTACTCCATGGGAAGACATTAGTATGGATTTTGTGCTAGGTCTACCTAAAACTCAGAGAGGTCATGATTCTATATTTGTGGTAGTGGATAGGTTCTCTAAGATGGCTCATTTTATTGCCTGCCACAAAAGCGACGATGCGTCGCATGTTGCTAACCTTTTTTTCAGAGACATCGTGAGATTACATGGCGTACCAAAGACGATTGTTTATGACCGTGATGTGAAGTTCATGAGCTACTTTTGGAAGACCTTATGGGGGAAGCTAGGAACGAAGTTGCTGTTCAGTACTACATGTCACCCCCAAACAGATGGTCAAACGGAGGTGGTGAATAGAACATTGTCACGGCTCCTAAGGACCATGATTAAAAAGAATCTGCAGGAGTGGGAAGAGTGTTTGCCACATGTTGAGTTCTCTTACAACAGGGTTGTGCATTCAACTACTCAGCTTTGTCCTTTTGAGGTGGTGTATGGCTTCAAGCCATTGACGCCACTTGATATGTTGCCTCTGCCATTACATGAGAGAGTTGATACGGAGGCATCAAAACGTGCTGATTATGTGAAGAAAATACATGAGAAGACTCGAGAGGTTATTGAGAAGAAAGGCAAGAACATTGCTGCTGCAAGGAATCAAGCAAGAAAAGAAGTGTTGTTCGAGCCTGGAGATATGGTTTGGGTGCATCTACGCAAGGAAAGATTTCCATTACTTCACAAGTCCAAGTTGAAGCCACGTGGTGCTGGTCCTTACAAAGTGCTTGCCAAAATTAATGATAATGCCTACTCAGTTGATATACCTATTGAGGAGTTTGGTGGTGCTAGCAACAGCTTCAACATTGTTGATTTATCACCATATGTTGTAGAAGACCTTGGAGCATTGAGGTTGACGCCTTTTGAAGGGGGGGAGATAATGAGGACATCCATACTATTCCACTATCTCCTACTCCTATTCACAATGAAGATGTTGCTGCAAAGAACAAGTCCAATGAAATCAGGATTGGACCCATTACAAGAGCTCGTGCAAAGCTGATTGAGCAATAGGTGAATTCACTCTTAATTGAACCTGATGTTTTACTTAATGAGAACTTTATACTACCTAACTCTATGCATTTATGTATGATCAGGTTCGTTGAAGAAACAAGCATGGCACGAGGAGGAGAAGGGCTACAAGAGGAGCCTGGCATGATGATCGCTCGAGGATGCGCGAGGGAGGAGCGGGAGGAAGGCGCAAGAGAAGATCATCAAAAGGAAGTCGACCGAGAGTTAGAAGGCGAACAACAAGGAAGGTTCAATTCGGACAGACAGAAGTTCTGAAATTGAAACGGACATGGTTTCCACATATCAACTCCGAATTAAGCACATCAGTACTTGTTGGAAAGATAATTCTGAGATCTTTCCAACGGGTACTTGCATGTATCCTAGTTCGTTACGAGCTGTGCGCAGAAACCAAAACAAGTCGACAGACGTTTTCTGTCAGTTTACAAATAGAGTCCTTTTAAGTTAGGAAAGTTAGATATATGTTTGGTTTTGACCCCAACTCTATGTTGGACGTCCAGCAGCCTTTATATAGGCCTGTAAATCATGGTTTTTACGTTTTTAGACCACTTTAAAATATTTTGGAGTTGTTTCTTTCATAGAACCTCTGGAATTACCCTGTGTTCGAATCTACAACTATAATTGAGTGTGATCTGTTGTTCCATTGGGAATTAGTAGATTGCATACTACCGTTCGTGGTCACAGCTGCGTGCGCAAGACTGTGGTGTTGTGAATATCCTACAAGGTTCGAGAGCTATTGCATTGGCATCAGGGATCGAGCGGGAGAGATCATAGCTACGCACTAGTTATCTATCATCCACCATCATCACCGCCATCCACTTACTGAGAAGATCGGGCCACCCCATATCACTGCGCCTCTCTCCGCCGACCCTGCCTTCAGCAGCATGCTGCCGCGCGACCTCAGGCCATGACGGGACCTAGCCACCGTTCCGCGTCTCTCCTAGCACCAGCTGCCGTGCCCTCCGCTAATCGCCTCTGTTCCAGCCGCCGCCAAGACCTAGGTCATCCTCGACCTCATTGTCATTGGCCTCCACCCCTACAAATGTTACCTCGTCGTCCTCGACCCGCCTGGTCATCACACACGTGAGTCCTTGCTACCTCTGTGATATGCGTTGACGCAGGATCTTCTAGCCGCGCGCCCAGCCATCTCCCTCGCGTAGGTGATGCCCTGATCCTGCCAACCCGACCCACTTGTTCCTATGGTATCACGATGTTTATTTCGTGTCCATCTTTGAAGTTTTGTTATACAAAGTGGTGACAGTGAGGTATGCTCTATTGGGGTTCCAGTGTTCATATGTGGTGATACTTTGTTGCTGGGAGAAGAAGATGTGATTATGATGTATTACATGAGTGACAAAGATTAACACCAAGGCGAAGGCGATGACACCAAACTCCTGAGGCCGGTGAATGGAACCAAAGAGTGTCGAATTCTGAGAACTCCGCCGTGGAACACCAAGATCTCCATCATGGAGCCTCGAAGACCTTTCTGGAGTCCAAAGCCAAACCCGAACACCCTCGGATCCCAAGATCACTGATACCCCAATGTGTGACCCCTACCTAACTCGACCCTATTTTATAAATTGCCATATATCTTGTTGCATATGAATTGAACATGTTTGCATACATATTATCGTGTGGGTTGGGTTAGATGGCAATTCACCTAAATTAAATATGGAGGCCATATGCGGGCTTTTCTAGTCTTATAATGGCCCCCATTTAAATTTGTGTATCAAACCGATGACATATTTTGCCTTGTTAAACGGCATTTAAATTGCGGGGTACTTAAATAACATGAACCCCCTAATTAATTGTCGGGACCATGGTTCCGCTTAATATTGCCTAGTCACATCGCATCTTTGCCATGTCATACATCATATCATAAACATGCTAATTTTTCGGCCGTATTATTAAATACTGCATCCGGTGTTTCTTTTAATGTTTTGTTCTTCGCGGATTAGGCCATTGAGTGGATGCGAGTATCGACAAGTTTTTCGGATATGAACCTTCGGCAGTGTTTCCCAGGCGAGCAATCTCCTCCTTTCTACCTATTTTGCATTTATAGTATTTACTTCCTCATGTTGATCTATTGCTATCCTTCTAGCGATGCTTTAGTTTCCGTGCACCATTTATATCCCTTGCAGCCTCTATATTGCCTTGGACACATCCTATTGCATGCTGTTTGAGAGATAGTCGGCCTTGTGAGTCGTAGTTGCTTGCTCAGGTGCTGTTTCACGTCGTTGTCGTTCCATAGTTGTTGGAAGGTTGGCACATATTAATGGTGGAGATGATTGATGTCTACGCACTTCTATTCTTGTAGACAGTTGTTGGGCCTCCAAGTGCAGAGGTTTGTAGAACAACAGCAAGTTTTCCCTTAAGTGGATCACCCAAGGTTTATCGAACTTAGAGAGGAAGTGGTCAAAGGTATTCCCTCTCAAGCAACCCTGCAATCAAGATACAAGAAGTCTCTTGTGTCCCCAACACACCTAATACACTTGTCAGGTGTATAGGTGCACTAGTTCGGCGAAGAGATAGTGAAATACAAGTGGTATAGATAATTATAAGTGGTAACGGTGATAGAAAATAACTTGATGGCGTGTGGTTGACATGGGAAAAGACTAAAGGAAAACTGAAATAAAGAAGGAAGCAAGCAAACATGTAACAGATCTAGTAGCAAACGAAGTTTCAATGCTTAGAAACAAGGCCTAGGGATCTTACTTTCACTAGTGAACACTCTCAAATAAATATATTCTTATTTATGATACTACGCTGAACTACTCTCCTGTTGGACACTCTAATCCATGGTAGGGCTATAACAACACACCTCAAAGTAAGCCTTCCCATCTAGAAAACCCCACACTGTCACCTTGAGTACTAGATGAGTCCAACAAACACCACAATTTCATAAAGATATCCAACTCCAAATATAACTCATAACAAGTATTTGTAATCTCTAGCCTAAGTGCCACCATGGTGTGCACACTGTCAACTTCACACACATGGGGAGAGCAGAGATCTATTAAGTGCTTGAGTAGCAAGGTAGATCTATAGATTACAAGCTCATGATCTCAATAAGATCATGCATAGAGAGAGAGATGAACACATAGCTACCGGTAGAACCCTTAGTCTCGAGAGAGAACTACTCCCTCCTCATCATGGGAATCAGCAATGGTGATGGAGATGGCAGTGGAGATCGATGGAGATGGCTCCGGGGGCACTTCCCCGTCCCGGCAGGGTGCCGGAATAGAGACTTTATATCCCCCGAATCTCCCCTTCAGTGGCGGCGGCGCTGCGGAACCTTTCGTGGATTTCTGATTGATGATTTAGGGTTTTGGTATCGTGGGGCTCTTATAGGCGAAGGAGGCAAGGTCAGTGGCCGGCCAGGGGGCCCACACCATGCCATGGCGTGGCCTAGGCTGGCCCACACCAAGGGGGAGTGTGGCCACCCTGTGGCCCCTCTCCGACTCTCCTTCTGGCTCCGTGAGTCTTCCGGGAAAATAGTCACTTTGGCTTTTGTCCCGTCCAATTCCGAGAATATTCATTTTCTAACTTTCTTGGAACCAAAAATAGCAGAAAACAGGCAACTGGCACTGTGGCTCTTGTTAATAGGTTAGTCCAAGAAATCATATGAAAAGTACTCCAAAGTTGGAACAAAACATAAGAAAGTAGATAAAACCAAGCATGGAACATCAAAAATTATAGATACATTTGCAATGTATCAACATCCCCAAGCTTAACTCCTGCTCGTCCTCGAGTATGAAAGTAATAAAAAGAAAGAATAATTTTTGAGGTGACATGCACCATCATAAACTTAATCAAAGTATCTGTAAAACATTCAACGCTGGGATCATAGTAC
Organism: Avena sativa; assembly: GCA_916181665.1. Classification (NCBI taxonomy): domain Eukaryota; kingdom Viridiplantae; phylum Streptophyta; class Magnoliopsida; order Poales; family Poaceae; genus Avena; species Avena sativa. The sequence continues at coordinate 566,340,323 of OV702291.1, forward strand.
TTCAATCATAACATGAAAGACAAAGTTCTAACAATAAGGCAAAGCAACTATGTTGCAACATGAAAAGACACAAACAAAAGATTCATGAATAACAATGCTTTGCAAGACGTTTGTTTGTTTCACATAAAGAAAACATAGCATAGTAGTATTCAGCTTGTCCCTCATAGAGTAGCAAATATAAATGCATAGGACACCTCCAGAGTTCATAAGAGTGACTAGATACAAATAGTTTAAAACAAGAAATATCAAGTTATGCATCAATCAACTAGTCTTGGGAAAATGCACATAGAACTAAGAATGGCCACTATGCTCTCAAAGTAAGTGCATGAAGATAGAAGGTTGAGACTCAATGTAATGATGGAAGAAAGGCCTTCATAGAAGGAAGCAGAGATTCAAGTTTCATAAAGAGCTTCCAAAAATTATGGTACTTATAGCTTTCAGCTCTCATTGACCCTATCATAAGCATCTTGAAGTGATTAAGGTTAAAGTGAACAAACTATGGTGTACATACTTGACGAAGTATAAGTTAGAAATCTCATGTCCCTTGAATACGAGGGCCGCTACTCATGCTACTCAAGTTTAGTAACCGGTAAGGTCTTGTCATTGTAAGTACATGTGTATCATAGAGAACCACCAACTGGGTACCCCTTGCCCGATGATACGGAAGAATCCCCATATAAAAATGACAAGGCAAGAAGACAACGAGCATCTCAACAATCTTCTTATTTACCATGGGAATATGGTGCTTTTTTATCTCTTTCCTCTTTTCATAATCCCTTTTTTTCTTTTTCTCTTTTTTCTCAATATAGGACTCTTTTTTTATAAGAAGAATGCTTCATAGACAGCTCGTTATGGTTACGCTGCAGGTTTCCACCATGTCAGCACGGATTAGACCAGTGGCCCAGGTATTTCTCTAACACATATACATAACTCCATGGACTTACAAGCTCCCCTTTCATTTCACACCGACGACATCCATATACATAAGAGCATGATATCAACTAGCTACAAGTACCAAGTGGAATGTTGAAAGCGTTCCCCATGATAGCATGGTTCTACTAATTCCCAACAAATAAGTGCAAGCATATACAACATAGACGACACAATAGTTCAAGTTTATTAAGGGCAAGAAAAGTAAAGCGTGCCATCAAGTTCGTGAGAGCTTTAATCACTAGTTTTCTCATAACAAGTTTATTTGGAAGGTAAACAAAAGCATGAATATACTTGGAATAGCATATGCTAGTAGGTAGGTATGGTGGACTCTTTGGAATAACTTGGTTTAGGGAGTTGGATGCATGAGTGGAACTCATACTTGGTTGTGGAGGCTAGCAAAAGACTGGGAGCGACAAACTAAGAGAGCAATAATGGCCATAATCATGCAGAGCGACAAAACATCATTGATCAAAGCATAAAGTGATACTACAAGTTGAAAACTAAAGGATCATAAAGGATATGGTGACTTGAGATAGTCATAACATGGTGTGAGCATGCGCCAAGTCAACCCAAATAAAGCATCAAAGGAGAATACCACTATACTATGCTTTAATATGCTAAAACAATGCATGATTCATCCAAGGCACATTGAGCAATCTCAATTGTTTATAACAAGTCATGCTACAACAAAGAATACTAAGCATAAAGCCAAAACAATATCAAGCATGGCATGACAAAACATAGGCCATAGTCAAAAACAAACTCTCTTTTCCACTTAAGCATGAACTTTTCCTACTCTTTTCCAATCCAAACCAAACTATTTGAAAACCAATGTATGAAAGAGGGGTTCCAACCAATTTATTCAGAAAACTAAGAAAACCAAGCAAACGAAAAACCAAAACAAAAACGAAAAATAAGACGCTCCAAGGACAACACAACTGTGCATGAAACAATAAAAATGAAGCATTTGGAAGAAACCTGGGATTTTTATTGATGAGGAAGGGGATGGCTTGGGCATCCCCAAGCTTTGACGCTTGTACTTCTTGGAGATTTCTTGGGGTGACACGCGTGGCATCCCCAAGCTTGAGCTTTAGTGCATCCTTCATCTCATTACTCATTCCTTCCATACACCTGAAAATTTTTCCTTCATACAAAACTTCACACAATCTTTATTAGCAACATTAGTACACTCAAGATAATAAGTCTTTAGGTTCAGTTCTAACACCAAATAAACTTCCATTAGAACACTAGATACTTAAGCACTTCCCTCAAAAAGCTCAATTCCCCAAAAGAACTCAAAAAGGAACCAACAAGAAGCAAATGCAGAAAATGGCAAAAATCTGTCAAAACAGACCAGCAGGTAAAGACTAATTTTTTCGAAGACTTTCTGTTGCTCAAATCAAAAAGTGTTGTTCTGAAGAAAGTTAGATAACAACCTGGGGAAGAAGCACAAAAATTCACGCCTCAAAAAGATATTCAGAGATTTTACACGAATTTTTACGGTGAAGCACAGAAATCTGTTTCGGGACAGCAACTTTCGCAATCATTACTTCTCTCTCATTAGAGGTTACTCTTGGCACAAAAAGCAAATAAAAAGGATAAGGAGCCGTTATTACAGAGGTAATAACTTCCGAGACTCAACTAAAACTTTTGGGTTATCTCCCAATAAGTACTTTTCCTTAGGGCCTTTAAGTTAGGCATGATAGTTTGAGAAGATGCTCACATAAGAAATATGAATTGAAGTAAAAGAGAGCATCAAGAAGCAAATTCAAAGAACATTTAAGTCTAACCCACTTTATATGCATAATAATATTGTAAATAAACAAGTCATGAAAGCAAAAAGCAACAAGCATAGGAAAGCAAAACAAGTGCAACTTCAAAATTTCAACATAAAGAGTGGAAACTTAATATTGTTGAGACACATAAAACCATGTTTCCCTCTCTCATAATAACTTTCAGTAGCATCATGAATAAAAGTAACAATATAATTATCACAAGAAACATTCTTATCATGAGCCACATGCATAAAGGAATTAATACTCCCCACATAAACATAGTCATTCTTATTGATTGTAGTGGGAGCAAATTCAACAAAATAGCTATCATTATTATTTTCATCACCATAATCATCAAATATAGGAGGCATATTGTAATCATAATTCATTTCCTCCTCAATAGTAGGTGGACTGAAAATATCATAATCATCATTGCAATCATCATAAATTGGAGGTACAGTATCATCATAAGCAATAGAACAGTTATCCTCCAAAGTGTGTTCATTTGTATCATCATTGGAAGGATCATGGATATCACTAATAGTATAGCAATTTATTAATATCATCATTTTCAGAATTGGTACCGAAGAGATTTTCAATATCAAAGGTAGTGTGCTTTTCCCAATCATGATCACTACTATAGGTAATAGGCATAGAAACATCATCGAGTTCAGACTCATCAAAAACTATAATAGGAGCAACATGCTTAGGGAAAAATACCGTTTCCTCTCTCCTTTTACTCCTCCTTTTCTTCTTTTTCTTCTTCTTTAGAAGGGAGAGGCTTGAAAGGAAGCTTATCCATATACCCTAGTTTATTATTAGAGACAATAGAAGAAACTTTGGAGGATTCCTTCTTTTCATTAATAAGATCAAAACACATATTAGTCCTATCATATTTTGGTAAAATCTCATCTTTTATAATATTTTGTATGTAAGTATTTGTGTGGCAATTATCAACACAATAAAGATGACAACCATGCATGACACTATTCATATCAAAAGCACCCATATCTACCAAAGAGGTTTTTATTGATAACTCTTCACACCCCAAAAATAATGTAAGTTCATCATGCTAATTAGGAGTGATCATGTCATCACAATACAAACTTGCAGTACTCATTGGATTAGAAGGGCTATTATTACGGCCTGAGCATTGAAAATTGAAATGACCCACTTCAAAGCACAGTTCACAAATAAAAGGATAGAGGGCACAAACTTTTTTACCAAGATCATTTAGAGCCCTATACCACGTTCTAGTTTTTTCATTCCTGTGGGTGATACAATATTCTTCTTCAATTTGATTATTATCACAAGGTCTATGTATTCCACAAAAAATAACATGCTTATAAGAAATAGTACTTTCAGAGGTTTGAGCATGTTTATTGCTATCATTAACAACAATTTCATTTTCCATGCAAGTGTCTTTAAAAGGCTCATGATACATGTCCCACTTTTCTTTAGGAGCATTAATATGAGAAGCAAAGGTTTTAAAACAATCCATAAGAATTTGAGGATCAAGACCATATTTAGCACCAAGCTCTTGAAAATCAGCAGTTTCAGCGAAAGACTTGGTGCAATCATACTCATAGTTTATACCTGGTTCTTTACCTTTGTTGTTATCCCAATCTTTAGTATTGCTTTGAATTGTTCCAAGAAGATCCCACTTAGCTTTCACCTCCTTACTCGTGAAGGATCCCTCTAAACAAGTATCTAGATAGTCCTTTTAATGTCCTGAAAGCCGTGCATAGAAATTATTAATAACAATATTCCTGAGGAGCTCATGAATGGGACATTTGAGCATTAGTGACTTCAATATCCCCCATGCTTGGGCAATACTTTCTCCATCATGAGGATGAAAATTATAAATATAATTCCTATCTTTATGAATTTCATGAGGAGGATAAAATTTAGAGTAAAAGAGAGATTCAAGTTCCTTCCACTACAAATGATGAGGATCATCTAGTAGCTCATACCACTCCCTTGCTTTGCCCTTTAGTGATAAAGGGAATAGCTTCCTCTTAACTTGGTTCATTGAAATACCTGTACACTTGAACAACCCGCATAATTCATGTATAAAGAGTAAATGATCACCAGGATGGACAGTTCCATCTCCAAAATAAGAGTTATTCATAACACGTTCAACAATTTTTATAGGTATTTTAAAAGGGATGCTTTCAGTATGTGGATTTAAAATATCACAAGTATCATTAGAGTTACCACATATGGGAGATAAAGTATCATTAGAGCAAATTTTCTACTTAAAACTGGGGAACTAAAAAGATCATTTTCATAAAACCTAACTTCCCCAAGCTTAGATGTTTCCATAGCATTAGTAACAAAGGTGTTCAAAAGATTCATACTAATAACATTGCTATTAGCATGCAAAGAAGGTTCCAAGGGTTTTTTAATTTTCTTTTCAAAGAATTCAGATTCTAACTTAGGAAAATTACTAAAAAGTTCTCTAATTTTTTTGTTGTTTTCCATTAAGCCTAACTAGTGAAAACAAGAAACAAAAAGACAAAATTGCAGAATCTAAAGGAAATAACTTCGAGCAATCACACCGGAGGATGTGAGTACCTTTTACCTTACCTCCCCGGCAACGGCGCCAGAAGATAGCTTGATGGCTACGCACTTCTATTCTTGTAGATAGTTGTTGGGCCTCCAAGTGCAGAGGTTTGTAGAACAGCAACAAGTTTTCCCTTAAGTGGATCACCCAAGGTTTATCGAACTCAGGGAGGAAGTGGTCAAAGGTATTCCCTCTCAAGCAACCCTGCATTCAAGATACAAGAAGTCTCTTGTGTCCCCAACACACCCAATACACTTGTCAGGTGTATAGGTGCACTAGTTCGGCGAAGAGATAGTGAAATACAAGTGGTATAGATTATTATAAGTGGTAACGGTGATAGAAAATAGCTTGATGGCGTGGAAAAGACTAAAGGCAAACTGAAATAAAGATAGAAGCAAGCAAATATGTAACAGATCTAATTGCAAACGATGTTTCAATGTTTAGAAACAAGGTCTAGGGATCATACTTTGACTAGTGAACACTCTCATATAAATATATCCTTCTTTATGATACTACTCTTAACTACTCTCAGGTTGGACACTCTAATCCATGGTAGGGCTATAACAGCACACCTCAAAGTAAGCCTTTCCCATCTAGATAACCCCACACTGTCACCTTGAGCTCTAGATGGTTCCAACAAACACCACAATTTCATAGAAACATCCAACTCCAAATATAACTCATAACAAGTATTTGAAATCTCTAGCCTAAGTGCCACCATGGTATGCACGCTGTCACTTTCACACACATGGGGAGAGTAGAGATCTATTAAAGCACTTGAGTAGCAAGGTAGATATATAGATTACAAGCTAATGATCTCAATAAGATCATGCATAGAGAGAGATGAACACATAGCTACCGGTAGAACCCTTAGCCTCGAGAGAGAAATACTCCCTCCTCATCATGGGAATCAGCAATGGTGATGGATATGGCGGTGGAGATCAATGGAGATGGCTTTGGTGGCACTTCCCCATCCCGACAGGGTGCCGGAACAGAGACTTTCTGTCCCCCGAATCTCCCCTTCGGTGGCGGCGGTGCTGCGGAACTTTTTGTGGATTTCCTATTGATGATTTAGGGTTTTGGTATCGGGTGCTCTTATAGGTGAAGGAGGCAAGGTCGGTGGCCGGCCAGAGGGCCCACACCATGCCCTGGCGCGGCCTGGGCTGGCCCGCGCCAAGGGGGGTGTGGCCACCCTGTGGCCCCTCTCCGACTCTCTTTCTGACTCCGTGAGTCTTCCGGGAAAATAGTAACTTTTGCTTTTGTCCCGTCCAATTCCGAGAATATTCATTTTCTGACTTTCCTAGAACCAAAAACAACAGAAAACAGGCAACTGGCACTGTGGCTCTTGTTAATAGGTTAGTCCAAGAAATCATATGAAAAGTAATCCAAAGTTGGAACAAAACATAAGAAAGGAGATAAAACCAAGCATGGAACATCAAAAATTATAGATACATTTGCAATGTATCAATGATCATGACTCTAATTACAACTTGATATAAATATGTTGTAAATAGATATAACTAATGTAGAGGCACCGGTGGGCAATAGATAATATTTCGTTCTTCCATGCTCACTTGTGTCCCGTAGGCCCGAGTACTTGATACCTGTTCCTTGACTATCACACTATCTGCATGTGGGACCATGAATCTCCTTAGCCAGAGCTTGATTCATTTCTTATTTCTTGGAGCCACAAACTAGTTTGGGGCTTTATTACTATCCTGTACTTATGCCATGCTTTACTACTTTATTTACGATTGTGCGTGGAGCACCTGTACTGTTTAGGAATGTCGAATGTTTTCACGGTATCGACAAGCCCAGTCACACTTTTGGGTTCCCAGTCATTTACAGCCATTGGCATAAACCCTGGGTCCATCTCGAAGCCGGCCAACTTTGTTGCGGGTAGCTTAGTGGGGTGCCCCCCTAAAATATTTTATTAATCTTGTAATTGCTTTGTCGTGAAAGCCTTGTTGGATTTTTATTTGGTTTTTCCGACGTTGATCGTGCGTGTGTTTCTATTTGTGCACCCCTGCAGGGTAAATCTTTCTGAAAGCCGTGTCCGCAGTTATGGATGACTTGGAGCACATTATCTCGATCATAGATAACTATAACTAAAGTAGTGCTATAAATTTCACTTTGACATGTCTAGTAATCAGATTCACTACAATGCAATGAGTAAATAAAAGTGCCAACAACTGCTGGAGTTGGGATGTCTCATGCTAATTGTATCTGACTAGTAAGTATTGCAACTACAATGGAATGGTTAGCTAAAACTGCCCACTTCTTATGATACCAGGATGACTCATGCTATCTACATATGACTAGTAAATGCTGCAACTATAATGGAATGAATAAAACTGCCAACTATGTGCGTTCCTCAGTTTGACTTCCTCGTTTGGTCTCGAGGGGGAATACCAGGATGGGTATGATTGGTGTTAGTATCAGGTTGGTTCCGAATAGGTCATTATTATCCCTCTCTAATAGCCAACAGTTGAATCGAGTCTCTATAGATTGTTAGTGCATGCTTCGCTGCCGCTTCAGTCCGCCATACCTATGTAGGTGAGAGCCGCCAAATTCTAGACTCGCCGTGTACTGGCCTCAGTACTGAGCGCTCCCTTTTCCTTTGCCCTTTGTCGGCACCCCTTTTTGTTTAACTGGTATTAGTTCGACATCATTAGCAGTTTTACCATTCGGCTTGGCCTGGGTAGGGTTATGGATGCTATTGGTTATTCTTTAGGGCTCTTAGCCCCTTTTGTATCTTATCCGTACTCGGATGTTGTATCGTTTTCAAGGTGATTTGGATCTTTGTATTATATATCTATATTCTTGACTCATGGAGTCGTTGTTGTATAAATATGTTCTATGGATTCCATCATGGACTATTGTGTAATGATATTACTTTGTTTTCCACCCACACGCAAGTGCCTGGTGGGCATCTTTGAATCGTTTCTATGTGAGTTTGGCAGGAATCGCTAAAACTTGCATAGGGCTGATTCGAGGGTGTTACAAAGTGGTATCAGAGCTTAGCAGTTGCGATACCCCACTAGTCCAGCCTGTAGGATAACCTAGCTAACAGACGATGTAGAGTGTCAAAACTATTTTGGAAAATTCGATTGGATAGATCTGATTAGGTCTGCTTTTACTTCTTACCCATGTGCTATGATATTCTCCTCTTACCTTCGCGTGTTTTGAATATGCTCCCTTACCTTCTTCTGCAAGTCCAGGATTTCTCGTGGTTGGGTTTCTGTCGTACCTTTAGGGTTTCGCTTCCCTCCTTTTGCAACGGTGTCGCTACACCCGGTCTTCACGCTATCTGAGGAATCTTCCTCTGTGTACCTCTCAAGTGACTCAAAAGTCACTAAATTTTTTCTTTGTATCCTCCGGAGTTTTCCAAAGCGACGACATCATCATCTGCGCCAGTTCCGATGAAGAGCCTGCATCAATACTTTGTTTCTGAATATTGCTTGTCAAGATCTTCAGTCTAAATTCTGAGAGTTAGTTGCATAATTCTTTTATTCATGTATAGAGTAATTCATTGAGTGCGGGATGGATTCGCGACCATACCACTACTCTTATCATTCGCTTTTGTACATTGAATGGATGGATTGATGCAATCTTTACTCTTTCCATGGAAGTTAGAGGTGGCCTTATCTTTCGATACCTTTACCTTCGTCCTTTGTTTATCCGGAGTGTTCTCGCAATGAACGTGAGCAACAACCTCTTGTTGGTGGTGTCGCTGATCTCAAAATGGAGCAAGAACCCTTGTTAGTGTGTCGTGAGGATCTACACGGAGCAAGAAGATTCAGACCATCAACTTTCTTCCCCGTACCATGAGGCGGATCTCGAGGGCGAGATCCATTGTTACTGGTGTCAAATTGTAGCACCCCGATAAAATCACTACTAGAAAATCACTTAGTGTTTCTCTTTTGTGCATCATCATGAACGCATGCTCATGTCATCATGCCACATTGCATTTGAGCATCGTCATGTCATCATGCATTTATTCGCCTAAAACTATTTTCTCGAAGCCTATCTTTGTTTTCTAATTAGTCCCCTTCTTTCTTTTCAAATTAAAACCCGATTCTTCAGGATAGTTTGTTTTGTCTAAAAACTATTTATGAAGGCTTTTAAAATAAAATAGTAATCTAATAAAAATAAAGTATTTTTAGGGAGGTAGCCGACTAGGCCCAGAAGGCCCAACCGGCCACCTACTACCCAACCGAAACAAAACCCTACCCCGGCCACCTAACCCTACCACACCCCACCTCCCTTACCCTATCACCGCACATTTCCGTGTGCCGCACCACCCCGTGCGTCCCTGGCCCCACCATCAATGCACGCAGCAGCGAAGCAAACCTAGCCCCGTGCACCTGACACGCTCCTCACGCCTCGCTCGGTCAAAGCCTGGCCTCACCTTGCAGGTGGCCCCACCATTCCTACATCGTGTCCCGCTCCCCTCACCTACCCCGTGATTCCCAGCGCCCCAACCTCATCCGCCCGCCCCGCCGCAGCTCTCTGCAGCGCGCCGCCTGCCACCAAATGCATCGCCGCGCTGGCCCCGCGTGTCCTCGCCCGTGTCACCAAGCTTCGCGGTGCCCCTTCCCCTCCACGACCAGCGTCGAGCCTAGCCGTCGCTGCGGCGAGCCCTTCGCCTCCTCTTCTCTCTGTCAACCCCGCGCCTCTCTCCGCTGGCCCTGCCTTCAGCGGCGTGCTGCTGCACGACCTCAGGACATGACGCGACCTGCCCACCGTTCTGCGTCTCTCCTAACACCAGATGCCACGCCCTCTGCTGCTCGCCTCTGTTCCGGCCGCCGCCAAGACCCAGGTCGTCCTCGACCTCGTCATCGTTGGCCTCCGCCCCTGCAACCGTTGCCTCGTCGTCCTCGACCCGCCTGGTCATCGCACGCGCGAGTCCTCGCCGCCTCTATGAGATGCGTTGCCGCAGGATCTTCTAGCCGCGCGCCTAGCCATCACCCTCGCATAGGTGATGCCCTGCTCCTGCCGACCCAGCCCACTTGTTCTTGTGGTATCACGATGTTTATTTCATGTCCATCTTTGAAGTTTGGTTATATGAAGTGGTGACAGTGAGGTATGCTCTATTGGGGTTCCGGTGTTCAGATGTGGTGATACTTTGTTGCTAGGTGAAGAAGATGTGATCATGATGTATTACATGAGTGACAAAGATTGACACCAAGGCGAAGGCGATGACACCAAACTCCTGAGGCCGGCGAATGGAACCAAAGAGTGTCGAATTCCGAGAACTCCACCATGGAACACTAAGATCTCTATCATGGAGCCTCGAAGACCTTTCCTGAGTCCGAAGCCAAACCCGAACACCCTCGGATCCCAAGATCACCGATACCCAATGTGTGACCCCTACCTAACCCGACCCTATTTTATAAATTGCCATATATCTTGTTGCATATGAATTGAACATGTTTGCATATATACTATCGTGTGGGTTGGGTTAGATGGCAATTCACATAAATTAAATATGGAGGCCATATGCGGGCATTTCTAGTCTTATAATGGCCCCCATTTAAATTTGTGTAGCGAACCGATGACATATTTTTCCTTGTTAAAACAACATTTAAATTGCGGGGTACTTAAATAACATGAACCCTCTAATTAACTATCGGGACCATGGTTCTGCTTAATATTGCCTAGTCGCATTGCATCTTTGCCATGTCATACATCATATCATAAACATGCTGATTCTTCGGCTGTATTATTAAATAGTGCATCCGTTGTTTCTTTTAGTGTTATGTTCTTCACGGATTAGGCTGTTGAGTGGATGCGAGTATCGACAAGTTCTTCGGATATGAACCTTCGGCAGTGTTTCTCAGGCAAGAAATCTCCTCCTTTCTACCTATTTTGCATTTATAGTCTTTACTTCCTCCTGTTGATCTATTGCTACCCTTGGAGGGGTGCTTTAGTTTTCGTGCACCATTTATATTCCTTGCAGCCTCTATATCACCTTGGACACATCCTATTGCCTGCTTTTTGATAGATAGTCGGCCTTGCGAGTCGTATTTGCTTGCTCAGATGCTGTTTCGCGTCGTTGTTGTTCCATAGTTGTTGGAAGGTTGGAACATGTTTAATGGTGGAGATGATCATGACTTTAATTCCAACTTGATTTAAATATGTTGTAAATAGATATAACTAATGCAGATGCACCGGTGGGCAATAGATACTATTTTGTTCTTCCACGCTCACTTGTGTCCCGTAGGCCCACAGAACTTGATACCTGTTCCTTGACTATTGCACTATCCGCTTGTGGGACCATGAATCCCCTAGCCAGAGCTTGATTCATTTCCTATTTCTTGGGGCACAAACTAGTTTGGGGCTTTATTACTATCATGTACTTATGCCATGCTTTACTGCTTTATTTACGATTGTGCGTGGAGCACCTGTACTATTTAGGAATGTGGAATGTTTTCACGGCATCGACAAGCCCAGTCACACTTTCAGGTTCCCAGTCATTTACAGCCATTGACACAAACCTTGGGTCCGTCTTGGAGCCGGCCAACTTTGTTGCGGGTAGCTTAGTGGGGTGGCCCACTGGAATATTTTATGAATCTTGTGATTGCTTTGTCGTGAAAGGCTTGTTGGGTTTTTATTTGGTTTTTCCGAGGTTGATCGTGCGTGTGTTTCTATTTGTGCACCCCTGCAGGGTAAATCTTTCTGAAAGCCATGTCTGTGGTTATGGACGACTTGGAGCACAGTATCTGAATCATAGACAACTATAACTAAAGTAGTGCTATAAATTTTGACTTTGACATGTGTAGTAATCAGATTCACTACAACGGAATGAGTAAATAAAAGTGCCAACAACTGCTGGAGTTGGGATGTCTCATGCTAATTGTATCTGACTAGTAAGTATTGCAACTACAATGGAATGTTAGCTAAAACTTCCCACTTCTTATGATATCAGGATGACTCATGCTATATACATATCACTAGTAAGTGCTGCAACTATAATGGAATGAATAAAACTGCCAACTGTGTGCTTTCCTTGATTTGACTTCCTCGTTTGGTCTCGAGGGGGAATACCAGGATGGGTATGATTGGTGTTAGTATCAGGTTGGTTCCAAATAGGTCATTCTTATCCCTCTCTAATAGCCGACAGTTGAATCGAGTCGCTATAGATTGGTAGTGCATGCTTCGTTGCCGCTTCAGTCCACCATACCTATGTAGGCGAGAGCCACTGAATTCTAGACTCGTCGTGTACTGGCCTCAGTACTGACCGCTCCCTTTTCCTTTGACCTTTGTCGGCACCCCTTTTTGTTTAATAGGTATGAGTTCGACACGTTAGCAGGGTTACCTTCCGGCTTGGTCTGGGAAGGGTTATGGACGATATTGCTTATTCTTCAGGGCTTTTAGCCCCAATTGCATCTTATCCGTACTCGGATGTTGTATCGTTTTCAAGGTGATTTGGATCTTTGTATTATATATCTGTATTCTTGACTCATGGAGTCGTTGTTGTATAGATTTGTTCTGTGGGTTCCATCGTGGACTATTGTGTAATGATATTACTTTGTTTTCCACTCGCATGCAAGTGCCCGGTGGGCATCTTTGAATCGTTTCTATGCGGGTTTGGCGAGAATCGCTAAAACTTGCATAGGGCCAATTCGAGGGTGTTACAAGGCGGCAGCAGAGGCAACATGAGCTAGTAGTTAGGGCCATAAAGCAATGTGACCGAGTTTGGCATACTTTCTCAAGTATACCATGAAGGCAACGTGCTTTGCCTTCATATGATACGCACGCCGTTGTCCTCCATGGGCAATGCCCCCGGCATGTTGCATGATGTTGTTCATGTGTTACGCAATCCTTCTTACACAGAAGGGGCACCTGTACTTGTTTGGACCTTGGTGGAAGGGGAACCTCCCATTCCTCATCTGGTTCAGGATGTGGCAGCTTTTTACATGCCTGGACCACATACTTTCAGCGACATCGCTATCTCATTCCTGTGAATTAGCAAGTAGAGAGAAGAAGTCAGTGAATGAAAAAATTACTCTCCTGAAATCATGAGATCAAACTAGGAAAGGGATGTGTTGAGAGATTAATTTTAGCATGTGCGCACAACTTGAACCAACTTTTGAACAAACTAGTCCATCAAGCATATATCTGTTTGCATACATATATGATAAAATAAGTGCTATATAAAATTATATTGTTCTTCAAATAATTTGAATGAATCTATACAAGTTTCAGTATATAAAGATACCTCCAAATTTTAACAAAACGGAGACATCTTTTTAGGACAGATGGAGTAATTCTTTCCATTTATCTTATCAGTAAATTGGTAAAACAAAAAGAAGTTATGACTAGCTAGTTTTATTCAGTTTTAACATGGTATAGATAGGAATTTGTTTCTCCTAAATATATACTCAGTGTATTAGGAATTTAACAAATTGTTTCCCTAAACATATAACAGAGATGGACTACTCAAAGAAATTTAATTTATCATCATTTTAATGCATTTGTTCATATAAATACAGAACTTACTATAACAGAGATTGGATAACATGGATGATCCAGTATTTATAATACATTAATGTATATGTAACTCCACTTAAGTTAAAATTATATTGTTGTTTCAAATAATTTTAATTATTATCTATACAAGTTTTAGTATATATATACATACATCCAAATCTTAAGAAAACGGAGACATCCTTTTTTAGGACAAATGGAGTAATTATTTCCACTCATCTTATTAGTAAATTGGGAAAACAAAAAGAAGTTATGACTAGAACATGGTATAAATAGGAATTTGCTTCTCCTAAATATACTTAGTTAATTAGAAATTTAACAATTTGTTTCCCTAAATATAACAGAGATGGACATTTATTTGCATTTTAATGCATCTGTACATATACATACATAACTTACTATAACAGAGAAGAACTTACTAAATAGTTTGTTAAGTTAATTTTAATAAGGTTTCAATAAATTAGACATTGACTTTCAGTTACGGAATATTAAATTTCTGTTAATGTAGTCAAGAGCTCGTATGATTACTATGTATGTGACTTTTGTTATATAAATCAAACTATACATTGGAAAACATGAACACAGCCTAGGTAAGAGATCTGAACTCCGCATGAAATTATATCACTAGAACATACGGCAGATCGATCAAACTACAAAATATTCACCGAGAGCTACTAGGAAAAGATCAATCAAACTAGAAAATGTGTGACTGGAATGACTAGTGGTAGATCAAAACGACCAACAAAAGAGGAGCATAGAACTACTAGGTGAAAAACAAATTAATTAATCAAACTCTACAAGATCAGAAAATCCTATAAGTTAAAATATGAACAGTAAAATCATAAAACCCCATTCACAGTTCATATATAATTACCTCTAGTTCTCTGTCACTAGACTCTTTCTCGAACACAAACAAATCCATAGGTACTTCATCCTCGTTGTCGTCGTAGTAATCATAGTCCACCTGCACCACCGGATCTGCAACCGCTTCCTCTTCGACCTTGTTATCTGCTCCCTTCTCGATGATGGCATTGGTTGCCTCCTCTTTGATGATGACCTTGGCATCCTCAGCGACCACCGGTCTTGATCTCTTTCATCTTCGCGAAAACAATCCCGTACTTGTTGCTAGGGTTTCCTTCTATTCTTTGTAGTGCAAAGGGAAGAGTGGGATGGAGTGTGGAGAAATAGGGGAAACCATGTGGCTGATGTCTTTTAAATGACTAGGAGATGATGCGGCAGTTAGGCGATGGGAGCGCAGACGGGATGGGAAACGTGTACAACGCACATGTCAATGCAAAATGCACGAGTGGGAAATGGTGTACACAACTTGATTTTTTGTAGTTAATTAGTTTTAGGCATGTCAATGGAAAATGCAAAACCCACTCGATTTCTTGTAATTTTTTAGTAAATCATTTTTTACTCTAGATACTCCATGCATGCATGCATGCGAACCAAAAAGCTTTCCTATGTGTTTTTGGTCTTTGTACATCATGGTTTGACACATGGATCCCCTAGAGTCATTGCACATTGATATCCACTAGTCATTGATCCACATGACCACATTGCATGTGTTCTTTTCCAAAACCACATTGATATATCTACACATGACCACACATATATATGTACAGTCCAGTGGATTATGTGATGCAAAACTTCTGTCACACTGGTGCAACATGCAATGTGGACGCTACTTTCCTATGTGTTTTTGGTCTCTATGACCATGACGGTTTGACACATGGATCCCCTAGAGTGATTGCATGTGTTCTTTTCGTAAACCACACATTGATATGGCCACAAGAGTGATCCACATGACCACATTGCATGTGTTCTTTTCCAAAACCACATTAATATCCACATGACCACACACACACTCAAGTGGATTCTGTGATGCAACTTCTGTCACACCGGTGCAACATCCAATGTGGAAGCTACTTTCCAATGTGTTGGTCTCTGTACACCATGGTTTGACACATGGATCTATCCCCTAGAGTAGTCATTGCATGTATTCTTTTAATTTCATAAACCACATGATATCCACATGACCACATTACATGTTGTGTTCTTTTCCAAAACCACATTGATATCTACATGACCACACACACTCTAGTGGATTCTGTGACAGAAAACTTCTGTCACACTAGTGCAACATGCAATCTGGAAGCTGCTTTCCTATGTGTTTTTGGTCTCTATGACCATGATGGTTTGACACACCTGGATCCCCTAGAGTGATTGCATGTGTTCTTTTCCTAAACCACACATTGATATCTCCACTAGAGTGTCATTGATCCACATGACCACATTGCATGTGTTCTTTTGCAAAACCACATTGATATATATCTACATGACCCCACGTGTACACTCCCGTGGATTTTGTCATGCAACTTTTGTCACACACTGGTGCAACGTTCAATATGGAAGATTATTTCTTATGTGCTTTTGTTCTCTATGACCATGATGGTTTGACTGTTGGGGGGACAACCCTAGGTAGGGTCACTCCGGGGTATAAGGGCCGAGTCACCTCGAGGCAGGCCGGATCACGGAGTAACCCGGACCAAGGGGGTCGCCTGACATTGTCTCGTCCGACTCAAGGAGTAACTCAGAAATACTTGTCTAGCTTATATGCAGGAACAGGTGTGGCCGGATCAACTATGATCCGGATCCTCTCTTGGCTTCTAGGAGAAGGAAGGAATCTCTCTGGTCAAAAAAGAAGGTCCGTTGCATACAGGCTGAGCGAATAAAGCAAGGGCAGGACCAACGGATCGAGGCCGACAAGGGTGACGACGCTCACGTCGGCTGACGCGGGCGCCGTAGAGGCTATGTCGCTAAAGCAAGTGTGACGCGGGGGAAAAGCACCCCTGTCGGGTTACTACTTTGGGAGGGGGCATATTCTTAGGAATATGCATCCACATGTGCCCTAGACCAGGACCGAACCACCTCTATATAAGGGGGGGTTGGGGTTCTGGTAAGGGGGTTGGGTTTTTTTGGAGACAGAGCAAGGAGACTCCTAGTTAGTTGAGCACTAGTGGATCTAGGGTTCTTGGGCTAGTTAGTAGGCAAGAGTAAGAGAGTTTCTTCTTCCTCCTCTTGTCAATACAGCTCAAGGAGCACTTGTAATCTTGGAGATTGAACATCAATACAAAGCTTCTGTGTAGAGAATCACTCTACTATCCCTCCCTGGATTCCCCTAGCGCATATTAGTCCCCACCGTTAGCCTATCCATGGCATCTGCCGTGACACCACCACGACAGTTGGCGCCCACCGTGGGGCTAGCGGCGCTAGCAGGGGTGAAGATCCGGACGGGAAACTTCATCGGCACCGGCGAACGCATCGTCTCCGGGCTCGTTCAGCGCTTTGGAGCGCTGGACTACGTCAGCGACAACGCTGGCTGCTTCGGCACACGCCCCTTCCGCACAACGGCATCTTCGTCAAGCTCGGTGCGCACAAGGTCTACGTTGCTGTGGACGTGTCTTGCGTTCATCCGCGTCGCGTCGTCGATGCAGGAGAACCACCCCTCACTGTGGCTCGCGGGGCGCGTACCGCTCGCTCCCCGGACCATGCAGAGGTGATGATGACTGCGCCAGGCGCGGGCATGAGCAAGGATCCAGCGCCAGGCCCGGAGGTAACGCCCAAGGCACCGAGGAAAGCTAGGGGTCCTCCGCTAGAGAGGCCTGAGAACGTGCTGAGGGAAGCTATGGATAGCTTGGCGAACCCGGTGGCAGCTGTGGTAGATCCGGCTCAGGCACAGGCCGAGCTAGAGGAGACCCGGCAAAAGATACTGGAGGGCGCAAAGAAAATAGCAGCGGCTCAGCAGTCATTGAACATGACGCTGCGTGAGTACGCGAAAGCAAACAAGGTTGATGCAGTAAGGGTAAAAGGGAAAAATCTCATAAGTGAGATGAACAGAGAAGGTGATGATGGACCAGAAGGGTCGGAAAACTATCTGTCCGTGGGGTTGCCGAAGTACAGTACCCCGGCAAAGAACCTCAGAGCAGCAGATGCCGCGGCGTCCGAGCTAGAGGGTCTAACGGGTGAAGCCCGTCAGAGATAGCAAGACCGGGTTAACGAGCTGGTTCGCATCGCGAACAGGCAGAACGAGGAGCTGCTGAGAGGTAACCTGGAGAGAGTTGGAGCTTCTAAGATCGTCCATTCGGCGATGCGTAACCCGGAGAAATCCGCTGGAGCCGCATCATCACCTCATGGTGGCCCAAGGAGAGAAGAGGTAGTAACCTCGGCCAGACGGAACAAGCAGATCGTTCCGTACGACCCAACGCGTGCGGGAAAAGAAAAAGAGATGCGGAAAAACGACGATCGACGAAGTGTGAGCCGAGGTGAAGCTGGCCGAGGTAACCACGACCAAGGCAATGCAGGTCAAGGGAATGCTGCCAACGGCAATGCCGGACAGCGAAACTCGGCAGGAGCAGGTCAACCGCAGCAGCAGAATGTACCAAGGCAAGAGCAAAGTGCCGGCTGTGGTATGCAACAGAGAGGAGCACAACGAGAGCAAGACCGATACAATGACGGAGACTCGGAGATGATGAATGCGGGATATGCAAGACCGGACTATCATGCGATAGGGTCGAGATTAGGAAGCAGAGATTTCATGCCGGATGACGCCAGGCTAAAACTGGATCGCCTGTATAGGTCGGAACAGATCGAATGTCAAGGTCCTCCGGGTCCAGCGTGCTTTGGACCCCGGATCATGAAGGAATCGCCAGTACCCAATTTCCAACTACCCAGGGGCACGAAGACGTATGACGGCAGTACAAAGCTGGAGGATTGGCTGATAAACTATGCAACAGCTGTGAAAATTGCAACTGACAACTTGAGATGGGATGTACGATATGTACCCCAAATGTTGGAAGGTCTGGCTAGGGTTTGGCTGAATAATTTGCCACCCGGAAGCATCAATTGCTGGATAGATTTTGAAGAAATGTTTATCAGCAACTTCTCAAGTACATATCAGAGATCGAATAGATCGCAGACCCTGGCAATGTGCAAGCAGAGACCTAACGAAACAGACCGTGAATTCTTGACCCGGTGGTGTACCGTGAGAAACTCGTGTGAGGGAGTCATAGAGTCACAGGCTATATCATGGTTCGCACAAGGGTGCAGATATGGCAGCAAGTTGTGGATGAAATTGCAAAGGAAAATGCCAGTCACATTGGCAGAGATGATCCGGATCGCGGATTCTTATGCTTTGGTTGATCCGACTCAACCTAGGATCGTGTCGAACGAGTCAAATGAGGAGTACTATCCGAGGGACGGAGCCGGGTCATCCCGGAGGAACGATTACAGGGGAAAAAGGAGAGACGATAGAACGGACCATCGGTATGGTTTGCAACAAGTTGCAGCCGTGAATCAAGATCAGCCCGGAGCAGGGAGCAACCAACGCCAGAAAACGGGAGGGCAATGGAATCCTCGAAACGATGGCAAGAAAACATGGACTCCGGAGCAGAAGAAGCAATGGAAAGAAAAGAAAGATCGTCCGAGATATACCTATGAGTCAATGTTGGGCCAGCCGTGTAAATTTCACACGCCAAATCCGAACAGTCCGGCGGGTCACACGACGAGGCAATGTGAGTGGATGCGTAAGATAGAACAAGGTGGTTCGGGGAATGCTCAGGCACCCCGGAATGATCAACCTCGGTAGGAGTTACCCCGGCAGCAACTGCTCTTCGGAGCAAACACGCAACAACTGATGTTGCCTCCCCCTCCGTCGAGGTATGACAACAGTGAGAGAAGGGATGCAGTGCATCAGGTGGAAAACCAGCCTCAGCCGGATCAGAGGTACTCCGGAAACGAGGGAAGGAATGAGTACAGGGAACATCACCAGAGCTATTGTGTGTTCACAACAGAGGAAATAGATAGGAAGAGCTTACAGCGCCAACATATAAAGGTTAACACGGTTATGCCTGCAGTGACGAGGTACATGTCTTGGTCGGACCAGGAAATTACCTGGAGCGCCAAAGATCATCCCAAGCTTATGCCAAGTCCGGGCTCGTATGCACTAATGTTAGATCCGACGTTCATTGGACCAAACATTAATGTGAGGTTCTCCAAGGTACTAATCGACAATGGCAGTAGCATTAACATCATGTATGCGGATACGATGCGCAAATTGGGAATCTCGGAGAACATGCTCCAGGCTACAAGAACAACTTTCCATGGTATCGTACCAGGCATATCCTGTGAGCCCATAGGCAAAGTCCGGGTCGACGTACTATTCGGTACGAGGGATAACTGCCGAACTGAAAATCTGGAGTCTGAGGTGGTGAACTTGGAGAGCGTGTATCATACATTACTCGGGAGACCAGCACTGAGCAGATTCATGGCAAGTTGCCATGTTAGTTATCTGAAGATGAAGTTGCCCGGGCCAAATGGAGCAATCACTATCACCGGGGATTTCCGACGTTCTATTGAGTGCGCCTCAGCCGGGTCTAACCTAGCCGAGTCACTCGTAATTGCCCAAGAGAAAAGAAAAATTCAAGAGGTGGCGGCTTTAGCTCAGTCCGCGCAGCAGTATATGCCGGTGTTAAGCAACCCGCATGGGAGCGTTTCATTTCAAGCCGCGAAGGACACCAAAAAGATTCCAGTGGATAACCTGTTTCCGGAGCGTACCGTAACAATTGGTGCCGGGTTAACTAACAAATAGGAAAGCGAGCTCGTCAACTTCCTCCGTGAGAATCAGGACATTTTTGCTTGGTACACACAGGACTTGCAAGGTGTTCCGAGGGAGTTGGCCGAGCACTCTTTGAATGTAAGACCTGGAGCAAGGCCGGTGAAGCAGCCTCTCCGACGCTTCGCCGAGGATAGGAGAAAGGTCATTGGTGACGAGATAGCTCGGTTGCTAGCAGCAGGATTTATCATGGAAGTGTTGTATCCGGATTGGCTCTCTAATCCGGTGCTGGTAGAAAAGAAGAAGGATGATCCGAACGTGGCAGTGGTTTGGCGTATGTGTATCGATTACACGAACCTGAACAAGGCGTGTCCAAAAGATCCATTTCCACTGTCGAGGATAGATCAGGTCATCGACTCTACCGCGGGGTGTGAACTGTTGTCATTCATTGACGCTTATTCTGGTTTCCACCAGATACCTCTGAACCTGGATGATCAAATAAAAACTGCCTTTATTACCCCGTACGGGGCTTATTGCTATCGCACTATGCCGTTTGGTTTACGAAATGCAGGAGCAACGTACCAAAGATGTATGGAAAATGTTTGCACGATCAAATAGGTCAAAATGTACAAGTCTATGTGGATGATGTGGTTATCAAGACCAAGGAAAGCGCAACGCTCCTTGACGACATAAGGCAAACATTCGCGAACTTGAGGACATTCCGGATGAAGCTTAACCCGGAGAAATGTACCTTCGGTGTCCCGGCTGGGAAATTACTCGGATTTCTCGTATCCAGCCGAGGTATCGAGGTTAATCCAACTAAGATCTGGGCCATCGAACGAATGGAGCTGCCAAAGTGTCTCAACGACGTCCAGAAGTTCATTGGATGTCTGGCGTCGTTGAGTCGGTTTATATGTCGGTTAGGGGAAAAGGCACTGCCTCTCTACCAACTCATGAAAAAATTACATAAATCCGTTTGGACGCCGCAGGCCGATGAAGCTTTTGCCCACTTGAAAAAGATGTTGGCCACTGCACCAGTGTTAGCTTCTCCACTATCGAAGGAGCCAATGTTGCTCTACATAGCCGCAACCAACCGAGTTGTAAGTGTAGTGATTGTAGTGGAGCGAGATGAAGAGGGTAAGTCGGTGCAGAGGCCAGTGTATTACTTGAGTGAGGTATTGTCTGCCTCAAAACAGAACTACCCGCATTTTCAAAAGGTGGCATACAGAGTTTATATGGCGACAAAGAAGTTAAAGCGCTACTTTGAGGAGCATCCCATCAAAGTGATATGCGAAGCTCCCATATCCGAGATAATGGGTAACAAATATGCGAATGGCAGAATTGCGAAATGGGCAATTGAGCTAGCACCATACGCACCCCAGTATGATAGGAGAGAAGCGATCAAGTCCTAGGCTGTGGCGGACTTTTTCGTGGATTGGGCCGAGGTACAATACGAAACGGCAACCACCAGATCCGAACTACTGGAAGATGCACTTTGACGGATCGAAGACCAAAACCGGGTTAGGTGTCGGGGTTGTGCTTACCTCGCCAAAGAAGGATCAACTCAAGTACGTATTGCAGATCCATTTCGCGGCATCAAACAATGTCGCTGAGTACGAGGCTCTTGTGCATGGTCTCAAAGTGGCAAAGGAGATTGGCATACGTCGGATAATCTGCTTTGGCGACTCGGATCTAGTAATACAGCAAGTGCCCGGAGTGTGGGACGCCCTAGATCCAAACATGGCGCTATACAGATTTCATGTGCAGAAAGTCTCGGGTTACTTTGAGGGATGCGAATTTCACCATGTACCTCGCGTGGAAAACGAAGCTGCCGACATGCTGTCAAAGCTCGGATCGACTCGACAGGAAATTCCACCGGGCGTAGCATTGGAGCACCTCAGAAGACCATCTATCAGGCCGTCCCCAGGAACCGATTCAATCTATGTCCCAGAAAACGCGGAATCCGGAGTTGAGCCCATGGACATTGACATGGGAGGTAGCACGCCGAACCCGGGGACTACCTCGCTAGACCTAGGGACTGTTCAGCGTGATCCGGCTGAGGTTATGCCGGTGGATCGAATGGAAATTGATGAGGAGATGTTCCCTGCGCGAGCAGTACCAGCTTGGGCACTGCCTATATACCAGTTCTTGAAAGATGGAACGTTACCCACTGAGGAAGTGCTAGCCAGGCAAACTCAGAGGAGAGCCAAAGCTTACACAATCATCAATTCTGAGCTATACAAACAGAGTGTAACCAATATCCTCCAACGATGTGTTGACCCGGAAGAAGGACTTGACATCCTCCGAGATATACACCAAGGAGAATACGGGCATCATGCCTCATCCCGGGCCTTAGTGGCAAAGGCATTCCGGCATGGATTTTACTGGCCAAGTGCCTTGGAGCAAGCAGAAGATCTGGTGAGAAAATGCAATGGTTGTCAGAGGTGCGCCACCAAGACACATATGCCTATGTCGGAACTCAAAACCATACCAATTACATGGCCATTTGCTGTGTGGTGCTTGTACATGGTTGGCCCGTTCAAACCAGCAAGAGGAAACATGACGCACATTCTGGTCATGGTGGACAAGTTTACAAAATGGATCGAAGTGAAGCCTATAAGAAAATGTGATGGAGCTATGGCCGTGACATTTGTCAAAGACATCATCTTGAGATACGGTTATCCGCACAGCATTATAACTGATAACGACACAAATTTTGCTGAAGGAGCATTTGCACGATTCTGCCGAGATAAGAAAATCCGACTCGACGTAGCCTCGGTAGCCCACCCCGCATCAAACGGACAAGTGGAAAGATCCAACGGATTAGTATTATCCGGGATAAAACCCCGGCTCATTGAGCCACTGCAAAGATCAGCGGGGTGCTGGATAGAAGAACTACTAGCGGTATTGTGGAGTTTAAGAACAACTCCGAATCGATCAACAGGCTACACGCCGTTCTTTCTGCTATATGGGGCAGAAGCTGTATTACCAGCCGACATAGAGCATGATTCGCCTAGGGTCACCCAATACACAGAAGCCGAAGTGCAAGAAGCCCGGCAAAATGATGTTGATCTCCTGGAAGAAGCGAGAGAACTGGCACTGTCCATATCCGCCATATATCAGCAAAATCTCCGACGCTATCATAGCCGAAAAGTGTGCCCCCGAGTATTCCGGGAAGGCGATCTGGTGCTCCGGTTGGTACAGCGTACCACTGGCATGCATAAATTATCCCTCCCATGGGAAGGGCCATTCATTGTGAGCAAAGCATTGCACAATGATTCTTACTATCTCATAGATGCAAAGCCACAGGAAAAGAACAAGGCGGACAGGTCCGGAGAGGAGTCCAAGCGACCGTGGAATGTAGCACTACTTCGTCCCTTCTACACTTAGCTAAGAAGTGTATGTATCCGAGTCATCTCATATGTCGGTATGTATGTCGGCAATGAGCTTATCAATGAAATAGCGGAGCCTCGAGCAGTAACTCGGGGACTGCCTTAATAAATGATTGTTGTTAATTTTTATGCGTTAGCTGGAATGACTCGTTTCACTTAACCCGGATTAGTAATGTTGGAGCACCAAAAACCCAACCCTTCGACTTGCTGCTGTCCAACAAGAATTGGCTTCATGGCAAGCAAGGGAACAAGTTTGGAATTGCGTAGCACATGAAAAACTACTAAGGAAACGATCCTATTCCAGCTACCGTTTGTTTTTTCGGACTAACCCCGTATTTACTTTCAAGCTATTATGTTGAATTATTTTGAGCGAAGCCTCCAAGTTTCTCAGTATTGTTAAAACGATTCTTGAGGCTCGGATTAGTAAGTCGTAAAACCGAGTCAAGGTAGACACGGATCGAGCCGGAGAATTGGGCGAACAAGAAAATGACACTCGGGGACTATGCCCAAGTTAATCCGGCATACAAGCATAGTAGCAAAATATCATGTATTCAGCATACAATTGCACCCGGCATACCGGGGATCTGACAAATTTTCAAGTTTTTTCAACTAAGGAGCGGCAGGAGGAGGGAGTTCGGCGTCATCATCACTGTCTTCAATATCTGAAGCAGCATCTTCTCCATCATCGCCCGACCCATCCTCCATGTTCTCCATCTGCTCCTCCTCGCCGGATTCCAGAAAGCTCGGCCCCTCAACCCAGTCATGGACTGGAGAATATTCGACGAGGCTGTAGGCGCAAGCCTGGCGCCGAGCTACCCACTCCGGATCATCGGTCCATTTGGATCCGGTGCGCCGACGGGTGAGGAGGCTCAGATCGATCTTCTCGTACCATGAAAGGATATGATGGAGAAGGGTATCCGCTGTGGCACGCTTGGCGGATTCTCTCTAGAGGTCAAGCTGAGTCTCAATCTCCATCAGTTTGTCGGCAAGGAGCGTGATCCTTTCCGGAGTGCTCTCGCTTGGCCAGAAAGTGCTGAAGATCCGGACCGCAACGTCGAGGAGATCTTTCCCATAGTTCTTGATGGTTTCCACCCGAGCTGACACGCTGACCAATAGGTCCTCCATGTCTAAGGGGATGCTCTCACCATCAGGAGCGATGGGAGTACCCCTCTCTTGGCGGAATTTGGCAACGGCAGCACTGGCGATGGCACTACCCTCTGGAAAATGATCTGAAAACAAGGAAAGGGAAGATGATGAAGCAAAGGCATATGATCTAACCCGGAAAAACTATGTCGGATAAGGGGAAGAAACTTACGTGAGATATGGCGATGGATCCGGGTCAACTCCTTGATACAACTGTCGTGTCTCTGGCAAAGTTGTTCAAGCTCAGCGAGCGCCGACCCAAGCTGGACCTCGGATTCCTTAAGAAGGTCCTGGTCCTTGGAGATCTGGAGGGTAAAGCGCTCACGCTCTTCGGTGAAGTTCTGGCCAACTTTTTGGAGCTCGGTTTTGTGTTGGGCCTTCATCTTCTCCATCTCGGCCTTGAGTTTGGCTATTTCGTCGTCCTTGGTCCGGAGGAGGGCGAGCTCATCGTTCTTCTTCTTCAGCTCGGCCTGATGCTGTCCTGCTTGTTCGAGAAAATGCAGCATCATATCAGGCACGGGAACACTATCCTCAAGCGATGCTGAAATAGTGTGTTGACCCGGCAAAGCCGAGGAGTGAATGTTTGCCGAGCCAAGGAGAATAAAGAATGGAAAACACAATGACGTTGGCCGAAAGAGGACATACCTCGGATTTCCTCCAAGTTCTTCCGCATAATCTTGTTTTCAGCCTCCACCCCAGCTGCAAAAAACCGAATAAGGAGGTTAGTCCGGCAGAAACAAACAAAATGGAGAGGTGTTAAGAGAGGAAATTACCCCTCTTTTCATGCTCCGCGCCAAGTGCAACATGTTTTGCACGCAAGATCTTGTGGGTATCAAGCAGGCGCTGAAACGCGGCGCTCCGACGATTGGTGGTTACCTGACAAAGGTATAGGCGTGTGAAATTAGTTCGGTGCATATTGGAAGTGTACAAGATCCGGGCCAAGCGGAACTCAACCCGGCTCTAGGTGTGTGCATATTTGAAGTATACAAGATCCGGGCCAAGCGGAACTTAACCCGGCTCTAGGTGTGTGCATATTTGAAGTGTACAAGATCCGGGCCAAGCAGTACTTAACCCGGCTCTAGGTGTGTGCATATTTGAAGTATACAAGATCTGGGCCAAGCGGAACTTAACCCGGCTCTAGGTGTGTGCATATTTGAAGTTTACATGCAGCTACGTTGATCTTCTAAGGAGCATCCGGCCGAGTAACAAGTTACTCCGCCGGAGGCTCGGGGACTAATGGTTATTATCTACAACATGTAAAGAAGAAACGACGTAGCTCCATCATACGCCCAGCGAGGTTAATGGCCTTGGCGGCGGTATTCATCTGAGCAGAAAATTCAGTTGGGCCGAACTTTTCCGGGAGATCGTCGTTGTAGACGAACTCCGCCTTATTCTAGTTTATGACAAACTCGATGAGGCTCATAGGGTACCGTTCGCCAGTGGGCATGTGAGGTGCCACCAAGCCCTTTGCGTGAGCCTCTTTCCTTTCAATCAGGGCAAGAGCTGGGCTAGTGTGAAGACCCATCTGCTGCGAATCGGCTGGCTCGGCAGGAGGATCCGTCGCTGCTGATGACTTCTTTGGAAGCATTGACGACAAGGTTCGCTGCCCGGCCTCGACGGAGGTGGACTTGCCTTTGGCTTGCTGGGAGGATTTGACCACAGTGGATTTGCCCTTGGAAGCCGCTGGAGTGGTTCCTCGCCGAGCTTGGGATGACTCGGACGAGGCAAACGAACTTGGCACGGGAGCTTTGGTGGCTGGTGCTGGAACTGCTATTGGTTTCTTCGGAGACGGGACAGGCGCTGGTTCGGTGGCTAGTGCTGGAGCTGCTGCTGGTGCTGGAGTTGCGGTAGACTTGGTGGTTGCTGCTTGCGGCAATGCCGAAGTAACGGACGCCATTGCCTCGGCCGATCCGACCCCTCCCGATCCGAGGTCACGTTCCTCTGAATGAGGTACTGCGGAACCCGGAGAGGCCGCAGAGCCCTCCGGAATAGGCCTCAGCGGGTGTTACTCGTCGTCATGAGGAGGGGAAGGACTAGACCGAAGAGGAGAAAAGATGCTCGATCCGCTCTGAGGGACCTCCACAAGAGCCCTGCAAAAGAAAATTATGTCAGGAGTGAAATTACCCTGATGCAGGGAGAAGTGTGTTGCGCAGTGAAAAATGACTTACGCGTCCGAGGTCTCGGCCTCCTTGGGTTTCCGGGACCTCCGTGCCGGGGCTTTGCCTGCCCGTTTGGAGGCAGTCTTGTCTCCGGCCTTCTTTTGCCTCTTGGTAGGCTGAGAAGGTTCGGAAGAAGAACTTGACGCGGATCCGCGCTTCTTCTTCGACGCCACCGGAACAGGCTCGCCGGTGGCAAGTGGAGAATCCTCGTGGATGTGCCCACCGGGGTTAGATGATGCCGGGAAGGCAAAAGAAAGAGGGACAGCCTCAACAGGTTCAATCACGTCGATATCCGAGTCATCCTCATCGTCGGGCCAATCTCTAAGAGAAGAGAATTTACCGCTGGGTCGTTTGGTGGCGTCGGTTGTGGGGAGGAACATTTCCTGGTCCGGCTCCTCCTCATCCGGGATTTCTCGGTCCAGGGCCCACTTAAGGGTCGGATCAGTACCATCCTCGAGGGTTTGCTGGAGAAACAACTGAGAAAAAAGAACAAGGAGCAAAGTCAAAAATATGATAGGAACCGACATGTAATTGATCCGAAACAAGTTTACTCTGCGAAGCTTACCGCGGGAGGGAGCCTGTCGCGGCAGTAATGCTCGATTCCCCATGTCCATTCGGCGGAAAAATCCTTATGGGTGGTGAAAAGAGCCTTGACCCGGCGGAAGATCTCCGTATTGCTCAACTCGAACGAGGAGGTTCGGTTGGGGTCGCGGCTGAAGCTCATATGGCACAACTTGTGAGTGCGCCGCTGGAGGGGTTGCGCACGAAGGTGATCATGGCATCCTCGTTGTGCAATCCGAGCTTCTTCAGCTCCGCAAACCTTTTGTTGACTTGGTTGGCCAGAGCTGTAGGTTTTTTGGCGACCTCCTCCCAGAAATTCGTATCCGGGGGACCCGGAGCGTAGGGCAGCAACCGGATCAAGTCTTCGGTGCCTTCGTTCCGGACGTAGAAGAAGGTCCAGGCCCATCCTTTGCAGGAGTCAAGCCTGGTGATCCGGGGAAAGATTGAATACCTCCGGGGCAAGATCGAGGCAGCTCCAAACTGAGTGAGCTGCTTGTCCTCCGACTCGACGTGGATGTTGGGGACGACGTTGCGACGGAGGCCGAAGAACCGGATCCACAGCTCCTTCGTGGGCTATAGTCCGGTGTAGCCTTCGATCGAGGAAACGAAAGCGGACAGAGAGGTGATGGCATTCGCCGAGAGATGATGTGGTTGCAGGAGATAGGTCCGGACCCAGTCCCAGAAGAAATCACTCACCGGAAGACCAAATCCCCGTTGGAAATGGGATAGGAAAACGACGAACTCACCCGGATTGGGTGAGGGGGCCAATTCCGAGGAGGGGAGACGAGCGGCGACGTCGGCGGGAATATGCCGGGTCTGTTAGAGCCAGTCGATGTCGTCCTGGCAAACCCACGAACCGGCCCATGCGCCGCGGTCCGCCGCGCCGGCGTCCTCCTCCATCTCCTGCTCGACGATGATGAGCTCCTCCTCCGTCATCTCGAATCTGCTGTCCTCGCTGGAGCTGGCGGCGGCGGGGCTCTGTGGTCTAGATTGACGAGGACCCGTGGCTAAGAAGTGGTGCAGTGGTGGCTGCGGTGCAGAGGCACGGAGAAGGTGCGGCGGCGGCGCTGCTGCAACAGGAACTGGCGGCAGCGCGGTCGCGAGGAAGAAGAAGAGGAACGGGCAAGGGGGCGCGGAGATGGAAAAGTGCTAAGGAGCATGTCCCTCCCTTATTTAACTGCCCCTAGTAATCAACGAGTGGGATCGTGCTGCGCTGGAGAGCCACGCGTTGTGGCCGTGTATCACCGGCATTAGCCAATCAGAGAGAAGCCACAGCGGAGGCCACAGAGTAAATATGATCCCATGACACGACGTGTAGTTGCGGGAAATGAGGAGACAAGCGTGACGTAACCCGCGCGCAGTAATCACTGACAGTTACTGCGGCAGTTATAGTGCAGGCCCTTAAAATAAGAGAAGGAAGTGTATGAGAGAAGGAAGCAAGGTCCGGATCCGAGCCTCCTTGGTAACCCGGCCGACAAGTGAAAACTTGAAATGTGCAGAGGGAAAGTAAAACCATAGGATCCGAGCTACAATGGTAACCCGGCCGGCAAGTGAAAACTTGGAACGTGCGAAGGGAACGTAAATCCATATAATCTGAGACAAGAAGTTAACCCGGAACTAAACGTCCGAAGCTTAATACGAATGAACCTGGTGTGGCCTTAGCGACCAAGGCCGCTAAGGCCGCACCAGCTTCGGGGACTAATGTTGGGGGGACAACCCCGGGTAGGGTCACTCCGGGGTATAAGGGTCGAGTCACCTCGAGGCAGGCCGGATCACGGAGTAACCCGGACCAAGGGGGTCGCCTGACATTGTCTCGTCCGACTCAAGGAGTAACTCGGAAATACTTGTCTAGCTTATATGCAGGAACAGGTGTGGCCGGATCAACTATGATCCGGATCCTCTCTTGGGTTCTAGGAGAAGGAAGGAATCTCTCTGGTCAAAAAAGAAGGTCTTGTGCGTACTGGATGAGCGAATAAAGCAAGGGCAGGTCCACCGGATCGTGGCCGACAAGGGTGACGACGCTCACGTCGGCTGATGCGGGCGCCGCAGAGGCTACGTCGCTAAAGCAAGTGTGACGCAGGGGAAAAGCACCCCTGTTAGGTTACTACTTTGGGAGGGGGCATATTCTTAGGAATATGCCTCCACGTGTGCCCTAGACCAGGACCGAACCACCTCTATATAAGGGGGGTTGGGGTTCTAGTAAGGGGGTTGGGTTTTTTTTGGAGACAGAGCAAGGAGACTCCTAGTTAGTTGAGCACTAGTGGATCTAGGGTTCTTGGGCTAGTTAGTAGGCAAGAGTAACAGAGTTTTTTCTTCCTCCTCTTGTCAATACAGCTCGAGGAGAACTTGTAATCGTGGAGATTGAACATCAATACAAAGCTTCTGTGTAGAGAATCACTCTACTATCCCTCCCTGGATTCCCCTAGCGCATATTAGTCCCCACCTTTAGCCTATCCATGGCATCTGCCGTGACACCACCACGACATTGACACGTGGATCCCCTAGAGTGATTGCATGTGTTATTTTCCTAAACCACACATTGATATCTCCACTAGAGTGATCCATATAACCACATTGCACGTGTTATTTTCCAAAAACACATTGATATCTACATGACCACACACACTACAGTGGATTCTGTGATGCAACTTTTGTCACACTGGTGCAACATGCAATGTGGAAGCTGCTTAATTTCCTATGTGTTTTTGGTCTCTATGACCATGATGGTTTGACACATGGATCCCCTACAATGACTGCATGTGTTCTTTTCCTAAACCACACATTGATATCTCCACTAGAGTGATCCACATGACCACATTGCATGTGTTCTTTTCCAAAACCACATTGATATCTACATGACCACACACACTCTAGTGGATTCTATGATGCAACTTCTGTCACACTAGTGCAACATGCAATGTGAAAGCTGCTTTCCTATGTGTTTTTGGTCTATGTGACCATGATGGTTTGACACATGGATCCCCTAGAGTGATTGCATGTGTTATTTTCTTAAACCACACATTGATATCTCCACTAGAGTCATTGATCCACATGACCACATTGCATGTGTTCTTTTCCAAAACCACATTGATATATCTACACATGACCACACATGTACACTCTTGTGGATTTTGTGATGCAAGTTCTGTCACACTGGTGCAACATGCAATGTCGAAGTTGCTTTCCTATGTTTTTGGTCTCTATGACCATGATGGTTTGACACATGGATCCCCTTGATGGCTGTAAAATATAGCCATCTACATCCACAATTAAACTAGATATTATTCATATTTTTGATGAAATATCTCTCTAAACCCTGCCACTAATGCCTAATGATCAAAGGGGTATGAAATCCTTTCTTTCTATTTTCCCTGTCGCAGATAATGATGTTTTATGATGGGAATCACAACATTAAATTCAAAGATACGAGATTTCCAACAACACAAATAAACCAGGGGACGTGAAGTGGAGACATAAGCTTTAGCGACCAACTATACGGCAGGAATAAATTTTCTGCTGTATAGTTTCGGTCGTATAGTTGCCATTGACACCGCTAGGTCAAACAGAACAACATTCGTGAAGGGACCCCTATACAAAGAGGCTTCGGGCGATGAGAAACAACGGCCCACGGATAACCCCAGAAACCTACATCCACAACACCAAAGAGCCGCCAGAGGAATAGACTTAGATCTAAACTCCAAACCCTTCTCCACCATGATAGCCATATTCCACCACTTGTAATAGTAGATCTCATCTTCGATTGGTGACATTGTAAGACTATTTGCTATCAATCTCATGATTTCCATTGCAATGTTTATGATTGTTGATTTCATCTCTATGCGTGAGTAATTCTCTTTGGGCTAAGGGCTTCGGCCTAGCCATGTAGATTTTGTGCATGTTATTTATCATAGATGGGATCATGTATTAGTTTGTATGACATGATGATTATTGTATCCTCTCTTGCCTCAATCCAGGGACTTGTTAGGTACCCAAGACCCCCAGGATTGAGCTAGGTATAGGGAGTATGAGTAATGACTGATCTGCAGGTTGGGAACCCCAGTGACAGAAGGGGTAGTACGGCTGTATGTGAGGGATTTACTTGGGATTAACGGTGACATCACTTTGCATATCATTAGTTCTCTTTCTTCTATGGATAAGACTAGTAGGTTATTGCTATAAGAGAATTTGTGGAGGCAATAACAATTATGGATGCACGACCCACATATAATTTATCTTGATCTAACAATTACATGCATACTTTATTATGATCTTTTATTCCCATCAGATGTTTTGCACATCTACATGTGAAACCGAAAGCCCTAGTCCCTCTCTCTCCATCATCGACAACAACAAAAGACAGCAAACTCTTGGTTCAGTAAAACACAAAAAGAATTCTAAAACTCCCGAAGGTCCGTTAAAGTAACTTCACTACGCTTTCTGCTTCTTGAGGATTCGATAACCTAGGTATACTAGGGAAAAAGAGCTATACTACATCCGTAATCCGGATCGAAGGTATCAATCCTTTTACTGGCGCCGTTGCTGGGGAACCAATAGCTACCCTAGTGAGGTTAGTAGGAACCTTGCTAGTTTTAATTCTTGTTTTTAATTTTGTTAGTTTGCTTTCAGTCTTTATTTGAAAAACCAAAAAAATTAGTTAGTCTTTAAATTATTATTTTTACTATCATAAGTCTTTATTTAAGAAAACCCAAAAACATAGGAAATATGGCTGAAAAGATGCTTGGGGAGTTTGTAAATCCCAAAAATGATTATTTGTGTACTCCTATTATACTGCTAGCAATTACTACTGATGATTATGAAATTAAGCCCCACTGTTTAAGTTTGGTTCAACAGAGTCAATTTGGAGGCTCTGCTGTTGAGGACGCAGGTATGCACTTGAACACTTTCACTGAAATATGTGATATGATGCGCATAAAAGATGTTGACCCCGAGGCGGTCAAATTTCGCTTATTTCCTTTCTCTCTTAGAGGAAGAGCAAAAGAATGGTTGCTATCTTTGCCTAGAAATACTATTGCATCATGGGTGGAGTGTACTTCTTTATTTATGACTAAAATTTTCCCACCTGCAAAGACTATGCAACTAAGATATTACCGAAGCAAAGCAACTGCTAGACAATGTATAAGACAACCATGCCCAATGGCAAGTGGATAGATCAAACATGAAGAAGGTGAACTCCGTCTCACCACAAGAAAATGAAGAACTCAATGCTAAGCTGGATGAGCTCATATTAGCCGTAAAAGGTAAGAAAAACCAGGTAAGAGCTACCCCGGAATCAAATATTGAAGAAATAGACTTCATAGCTCGTAATGATTATGACCCTCTTGGAAGAAGAATTGTAATCCTAATTTTCAGAAACAATATTCTAGTCCTGTAGGTAACTCTAATAATAATATGGGAAATCAAGTAATGGTAGTCTCCAAGAAACACTTAAGTCCTTTATAGATTCACAAAATGAGCAAAATAATATCCTTGTTATAATAACAGAGAACCATGATGCTATGCTTGGTAAATTATCTAACCAAGCTGTAAGTTTGAGGAATGATTTGCAAGCCCTCCAAGAAAGAACAAGGATTGTTGAAGCACAACTAGGTAAGATAACTAAGATTCAAACTCTCATTCTAGCTAAATTTGCAGGTAAAGCTGAGCCCAATCCCGTTGAAGACCTCAAGATGATGAGAATCCAAAGGGAGGAGCCTGAAGAACTTGAATATAGTAATGCTCCTTCACCAAATTACACCGTTGAAGATCTTGTAAAAAGGATCAATATCAAGATTCCGGTAAGTGAAGGAAATGAGGAATCTATGTATTAACACTTTGTTAACCAGGTAGCAATAAAGGTACGTGATCTTGAGGAAGAATATAAGAAAATTGCTAAAAAATTACCTGTGATGCTTGATGATATATTTGAGCCTACTATTAAGATTAAAATTGGGACCAATGAGATAGCTTCACTTTGTGATCCAGGTGCAAGCGTTTCAACAATTCCAAAAAGTATTTTTAACAAGTTAAATCTTGGCTCCTTTGAAATCACCGAGTTAAAATTACATCTAGTAGATTCTACCTACAAACAAGCTGTAGGGATTAAATAAAATACTTTAGTATACATTAAAGGTTGTCCTGCTCTTATTGATTTTGTCATTGTTGACATGCCTGAAGATGCTGCTACTCCTATTATATTAGGCCATCCATTCTTAAGAACTATTAAGGCTTTGATTAATCTACGTGAAGGGAACATGAAGCTTCAATTGCCTTCGTGGGATCCTTTTGTTATTCATTTTCCCAGGAAGAAGAAAGCCAAGCATGATTAAAAGGAGGTCATCTCTTTGAAGGCCAACTATTTTGGAGTGGGTGTTCCACTCATCTAGCCTAAGTGAGAAACATCAAGGTCAAGCTATTGACCATAAAAGAGTACTTCATGGGAGGTAACCCATGCGAAATAAAGGTTTGAGTAAAGTTTTTAAGTTCTAGTTTAAGTTTTATGTTTAATAAAGAGTGATAGAAAGCTTCAGTTGAGGAGAAGAAGTTCGGTAGTACTAAAAATCCTGCTTTATACATGCTGATGTTGGTCGACAATTTTTACTATCATTTTTTTGTCAAAAACAAGGTATTTCGCTAAGTTTCAGGATAAGAAAGAATTCTCAAAGAAATAGAATTTTTTGATGACTACAGAAGGTTTAATGACCAACTATACGGCAGGAATAAAAATTCCAGCCGTATAGTTTGTCTGTATAGATATCTTTGCCATCGACAAATTTTCTTTCTCAGGTACTGAAGATTTAACGACCAACTATACAGGGGGAATAAAAATTCCTGCCGTATAGTCATTGTTGCCTTTGTAAAATTTGTTTTCCAGGATACAGATGGTTTGACGACCAACTATACTGTAGGGATAAAAATCCTGGTCGTATAGTTCTGGCCGTATAGTTGCACCGCTAGGTGAAAACCCTGAATTTTTGACATCAGACCAACTATATGGCGGGAACAAATTGTTCCGGCCGTATAGTTGCATCCGACCACCAAATCCCCACGGGAAGGTAACCCCAACACCAAAACTTCAATCCTTTTTCTCTCTTCTACCTCCAAACTCTCTCAAAACCTCAAGAGATCTTCATCTCTACTTAATTTCGTTTGATTTCCTCACGCACAAGTGATATATGGTATGTTTCTTCTCCGATCCTCCAATTACTTTTTGCAAATTCATTTTGATCTATTATGATTATCAATCTAGGGTGAGACCTACTATGAACTAATTTCCATGATTATCTTGCCTAGATTATTATTTTGAGGGGACTATTTAGTGTGCTAAGATGAGGAATATGTTATGCTTATTATTGTTGGATAAAAAAGTTTTATTTTCTGTCTTTCCTTAGTATTTTAGATGATGAACACAAATGCCACCGCTAGTTCTTCTCGGGCTGCGGCTCAAGAACGCATGGGGATACGGTTTAGGGATGAGCTCCAACGTAACCGCTTAAACAGGATCAAGAACCGAAAAGTGAAGACAACAGAGTGGGCTTGCCACATTATATCAAATCAACTCGGTATTTCTAATGACTTCAATTTAGAGTTGGCCTGGAAAACTTTGTATTCAATGATGTGCCTACTTATCACCGGTTAACTCTTGAATTTCTAAGTTCTTTGCAAAGCACCATTAAAGCATGGCATGGAGAGGACATGATTTCTTTCTGACTTATGAACAACAATTATGCTTTATCACTAGATGAATGGTGCGCATGTTTTAATTTTCCAAACAATAATGCTAATGCCTTACGCGCATCCTTTACTAGCATAGACCCTTCCCCAAAACTTCATTATAACAGAATGAGTTTCACTTCAAGAGTAAGCAAGGGGAAGAATATTCAACATCCTTCAATTTGCTATTTGTTCTATGTTATTGCTAACACCTTGCAGGCAAGAAATGAGTTCACGAGACTCAATGAGGAGGACATCTTAGTCCTCGCAAAAGCTGCTTTCAACAACATCGACTTGTCACTCAACTTGGGCGCAATTCTTGTGCACTACCTGGAGTACCAATCCTCCCAAAGCCAAGGACCAATCACAGGTGGAGGCATCATCACCGTGCTTGCCATTTCCCTAGGCATTGACCTAGATGAGTTGCAACCAATTCTAGGTGAGCGACGTGTTGGTTTCTCTACTTTAAAATCTTGTGGAATGCTCACTAGGAGAGGTGGTGTTTATTACTTGCATATTGTTGGAGTTGGGCGTCTCTACCCTGCTCCTTTGCCTAATGATCTTTTCTCTATCGAGGAAGTACGTTTGCTATATGACTTGCAGGTTGAGCAACACCAACCCGAGGAGGAGATTCCGGATCAGTATGAGGACCAAGAAGAGGAGCAAGAAGTTCCTTATCAAGAGGAGCAGCCACCGACCCGGTTCGCTACATACCAAGACTTCCAAGAACTTGGGGGAATGATGGCTCTGAAATATAGCCATCTACGTCCACATTTAAACTGGATATTATTCATATTTTTTATGAAATATCTCTCTAAACCCTGCCACTAATGCCTAATATTCAAAGGGGTATGCAATCCTTTCTTTTTATATTTTTCCTACTCAGATAATGTCATTTGAAAATGGGAATCACTACATTAAAGTAAAGGATACGAGATTTCCATCAACTAGAAGAAACTAGGAACCATGAAGCGGAGGTAGACGCTTTAACGACCAACTATATGACCGGAGCACAATTCTGGCCATATAGTTCCGGTCGTATAGTTGGCGCCACCACCATTAGGTCAAACAGAAGAACTTTAATGAAGGGACCCCTATATAAAGAAGCCTCGGGCGACGAGAAAACAAGCCAGCCTCGCCCACAAGTCTTTGCCCCAGATCACTAGCTGCCTCTAGATCTCCAAACCCTTCTCCATCTCCATAACCATATTCCACCACTTGTAATAGTAGATCTATTCTTCGATTGACGACATTGTAAGACTATTGCTATCAATCTCATGATTTCCATTGCAATGTTTATGATTGTTGATCTCATCTCTATGCGTGAGTAATTCTCTTTGGGCTAAGGGCTTCGGCCTAGCCATGTAGATTTTGTGCATGTTATTTATCATAGATGGGATCATGTATTAGTTTGTATGACATGATGATTATTGTATCCTCTCTTGCCTCAATCCAGGGACTTGTTAGGTACCCAAGACCCCCAGGATTGAGCTAGGTATAGGGAGTATGAGTAATGACTGATCTGCAGGTTGGGAACCCCAGTGACAGAAGGGGTAGTACGGCTGTATGTGAGGGATTTACTTGGGATTAACGGTGACATCACTTTGCATATCATTAGTTCTCTTTCTTCTATGGATAAGACTAGTAGGTTATTGCTATAAGCGAATTTGTGGAGGCAATAACAATTATGGATGCACGACCCACATATAATTTATCTTGATCTAACAATTACATGCATACTTTATTATGATCTTTTATTCCCATCAGATGTTTTGCACATCTACATGTGAAACCGAAAGCCCTAGTCCCTCTCTCTCCATCATCGACAACAACAAAAGATAGCAGACTCTTGGTCCGGTAAAACACAAAAAGAATTCTAAAACTCCCGAAGGTCCGTTAAAGTAACTTCACTATGCTTTCTGCTTCCCAAGGATTTGATAACCTAGGTCTACTAGGGAAAAAGAGCTATACTACATCCGTAATTCGTATCAAAGGTATCACCCCTAGAGTGATTTCATGTGTTCTTTTCCTAAACCACACATTGATATCTCCACTAGAGTGATCCACATGACCACATTGCATGTGTTCATTTCCAAAACCACATTGATATCTACATGACCACACACACTCCACTGGATTATGTGATAATGCAACTTCTGTCACACTGGTGCAACATGCAATGGGGGAAGCTACTTTCCTATGTGTTGGTCTCTGTACACCATGGTTTAACACATCGATCTATCCCCTAGAGTAGTCATTGCATGTGTTCTTATAATTTCCTAACCCACATTGATATCTCCACTAGAGTCATTGAGATCCACATGACCACATTGCATGTTGTGTTATTTTCCAAAACCACATTGATATCTACATGACCACACACACTCTAGTGGATTCTGCGATGTAACTTCTGTCACACTGGTGCAACATGCAACGTGGAAGCTTCTTTCATATGTGTTTTTGGTCTTTGTACACCATGGTTTTCCACA
Source organism: Avena sativa (assembly GCA_916181665.1). Classification (NCBI taxonomy): domain Eukaryota; kingdom Viridiplantae; phylum Streptophyta; class Magnoliopsida; order Poales; family Poaceae; genus Avena; species Avena sativa. The sequence continues at coordinate 566,378,160 of OV702291.1, forward strand.
TATGCATGGATCCCCTAGAGTCATTGCACATTGCATGTGTTCTTTTCCAAAACCACATTGATATCTACATGACCACACACACTCTAGTGGATTCTGTGATGCAACTTCTGTCACACTGGTGCAACGTGCAATGTGGAAGGTGCTTTCCTATGTGTTTTTGGTCTCTATGACCATGATGCTTTGACACATGGATCCCCTAGAGTGATTGCAAGTGTTCTTTTCCTAAACCACACATTAATATATCCACTAGAGTCATTGATCCACATGACCACATTGAATGCATTCTTTTCCAAAACCACATTGATATATCTACACATGACCACACATGTACACTCCAGTGGATTCTGTGATGCAACTTCTGTCACACTTGTGCAACATGCAATGTGGAAGCTACTTTCCTATGTGTTTTTGGTCTCTATGACCATGATGGTTTGACACGTGGATCCCCTAGGGTGATTGCATGTGTTATTGGCCTAAACCACACATTGATATCTCTAGTAGAGTGATCCACATGACCACATTGCATGTGTTCTTTTCCAAAACCACATTGATATCTAAATGACCACACACACTCCAGTGGATTTTGTGATGCAACTTCTATCACACTGGTGCAACATGCAATGTGGAAGTTGCTTTCCTATGTGTTTTTGGTCTCTATGACCATGATGGTTTGACACATGGATCACCTAGAGTGATTGCATGTGTTCTTTTCCTAAACCACACATTGATATCTCCACTAGAGTGATCCACATGACCACATTGCATGTGTTCTTTTCCAAAACCACATTGATATCTACATGACCACACACACTCTAGTGGATTCTATGATGCAACTTCTATCACACTGGTGCAACATGCAATGTGGAAGCTGCTTTCCTATGTGTTTTTGGTCTTTGTGACCATGATGGTTTGACACATGGGTCCCCTAGAGTGAGTGCATATGTTCTTTTCCTAAACCACACATTTATATCTCCACTAGAGTCATTCATCCACATGACCACATTGCATGTGTTCTTTTCCAAACCCACATTGATATCTACATGACCCCACACACACGCTAGTGGATTATGTGATGCAATTATGTCACACTAGTGCAACATATGCAATGTGCAACTGCTTTCCCTATGTGTTGGTCTCTATACATCATATGGTTTGACACATGGATCTATCCCCTAGAGTAGTAATGGCATGTGTGTTATTTTAATTTCCTAAACCACATTGATATCCACTAGAGTCATTAAGATCCACATGACCACATATGCTGTGTTCTTTTCCAAAACCACATTGATATCACTCTCCGGTGGATTCTGTGAATGACTTTTGTCATAATGGTGCAACATGCAATGTGGAATCTACTTTCATATATGTGTTTTTGGTCTCTATACACCATGGTTTGACACATGGAGTCATTGCATGTGTTCTTTTCCTAAACCACATTGATATCCACTAGAATCATTGATCCATATGACCACATTGCATGTATTCTTTTCCAAAACCACATTCATATATCTACATGATGATACATTGCAAATGTATCTATACTTTTTGATGTTCCATGCTTGGTTTTATCTACTTTCTTGTGTTTTGTCCACACTTTGGAGTACTTTTCATATGATTTCTTGGACTAACCTATTAACAAGAGCCACAGTGCCAGCTGCCTGTTTTCTGTTGTTTTTGGTTCCTGGAAAGTCAGAAATTTCATATTCTCGGAATTGGACGGGACAAAAGCAAAAGTGCCTATTTTTCCAGAAGACATCTAGAGCCATAATACAAGTCGAAGAAGGGCTGGGGGCCGGCCACACCACCTGGCCGCACGGCCAGGCCTGGCCCACGCCAGGGGGTGGTCTGGCTGACCCCAGCACCCCCTCGGCCTCTCCTTCCGCATATATATTGCCCTCAGGACCAAAACCCTAAGTACCCGATCAAAAATCCACGAAAGAGTCTGTAGCCGCCATCATCTCCATCCCTAGATCGGGAGGGATCTGAAGCTCTTCCCGGCACCCTGCCGGAGAGGGGAATTCACCCTGGAGGCCGTCTTCATCATCATGCAAGCCTCCGGTGTGATGCGTGAGTAGTTCATCTCTGGGCTACGGATCCATGTAGTAGCTAGATGGCCGGTTCTCCTCCTTTGTGCTTTCATGTCTAGATCTTGTGAGCTCCGTTCATGATCAAGATCATCTATTTGTAATTCTGCATGTTGTGTTTGCGGGGATCCGATGGATATTGAGATGCTATTTCAGATTGATTATTGATTCTATCATGTCTTTGTTATTTGTGATCTTGCATGCTTTCCGTTGTTAGTAGCTATCTTGGCCAAGTAGATGCTAGCAACTCCAAGAGTTAGTATTTATGCTCGATAGTGGGTTAATGCCTCTGGTAATCTGGGGAAGTGACAGAAATCTCTAAGGTACTAGATGTGCTGTTGCTATTAGGGAGAAAACAACAATCCTTTGTTCATAGAACAATCGTATTGTTTACTTTACACGCAATTCGTAAAGCAATAATCTATTGCTTGTAACTTAATACTGGAGGGGGTTCGGATGATAACCTGAAGGTGGATTATTAGTCATAGATATAGTTGGATGACGGTCTATGTATAATGTTGTAATGCCCAATCAAGTTCCAAAGGAGTCAAGATGATTAGTATATGCATGTATTGATTTCTCGATGTTTGCCAATTCCCCCGCTGTAATTTGTTCACCCAGCATGTTATCTATCTTAAGGAGAGCCACCTCTAGTGAACTATGGATCCCGGTCCTTTCTCTTACATAAAATCTATAAACTGTTTACTGCTTTGTGTTTACTTTCTGCAAACTATTACTTCCTTCCATTCGATACGCTTAATCCTTTATTTTCAGCAAAAATGGTGAGACTGACAACCTCATCGCAAGTTGGGGGCAAAGTTCTGTGGTTGTGTTGTGCAGGTCTCAACGTTGCTACTAGCACCGTTAGTGCGCCCTGCCAAGGCTCAGCTAGCAACACCTTTGGGGTGTTTCCTTGCTCCTACTGGTTCGATTAAACCTTGGTTTCATAACTGAGGGAAACTTACTGTTGTGCTCATCATACCTTCCTCTTGGGGTTCCCAAACAAGCTCCACATCAACACCGAGCCATCATGTATTTTTCTGGCGCCGTTGCCGGGGAGTCAAGGACATCTTCACAAGGGCAGTCCCTCATAACCAATATTTTACTTTGTTATTTTGTTTTGCTTAGTTTACTTTTGTTTTGCTTGCTTGTTTCTTTATCAAAAACACACAAAAATAGTTTTTACAAGTTTTCTTTCTTTATTGAAAACACAAAAAAAAATTAGTTCCTATCTTAAGTTGCCTCTATGTCTAGCCTTGCCCCAATCACTATGTCACCCGAGGAAATGATTTTCACTTTTAAACAAGGAATTGAGGAAAGCTTTAAGGAAGCTTGGTCTAGAATCTCTGATCTTCATGAAAAAACTGAGCCTAAAATGACTCAAATCTTATTTCTTAGCAGTTTTTACCTTGGAATTGCTCTTTGCTATAGATATGCTTTAGATGCTGTTGTGGGAGGATATTTCCTCCAATGTAATGAGGATGATGCTATTAATGCTATAAAGAAATTGATCCTTACTTACAACTTGCCTAGCCAAACTGATATTTCTTTTGCAAGCATATTTGCTAGATTAAACACTCATGAGACCCGCACTATTAGCCTAAAAGATTGCTATAATACTCTTAGGGAGCATCATGATTATGTACAACAAATTCTGAACCATCAAAGTGGCTCCCCACAGTAAAGATTGATATGAATACTAAAACTTTTCAAGCTCGCTATGATATCATGTCTGAATTTTGTCTTATGCCCAAAGATATTTATAAATCTTTGAATCTCTGGGAGCTTACTGAAGGAGGAAAAGAAATATCTCTTGCTAATAATTCTACCATATTACCTATTGGAATAGCTGAAGGAGTATTTACAAAGATCCTTGGGAAGATGATTTCTAATGATTATCTTGTTATTGAATGTGCAGAAAAGGGACAAATTACACTTGGAAGGTTCCTATTAGAACTCCTTGGAGCAATAATAGATGTGGGAAAGGGGACCATTCACCTTTCTTCTCCACCAAACAATCATATTTTCCCCAAGGTTAAGAATAAAAGTAAGAGAGGTAAGGGCAAGAAATTTGGTTTTAATGCTTCTTCATTTGAGAACACGTGATCCTTTTTCTTGCTTCTTATGCCTAACTTAAAGGCGTTAAAGAAAAGTACTTATTGTGAGATAACCCAAAAGTTTTAGATGAGTCTTGGAATTTATACTTCAATAATAACTGCTCCTTATCCTTTTTATTTGCTTTTTGTGCCAAGAGTAACCTCTAATGAGAGAGAAGTAATGATTGGGAAAGTTGCTGTCCTGAAACAGATTTCTATGCTTCACCGTAAAAATTCGTGTAAAATCTCTGAACGTCCTTTTCAGGCGTGAATTTTTGTGATTCTGCCCCAGGTTGCTATATAACTTTAGTTATTTCAACACTTTTTGATTTGAGCAACATAAGGTCTTCGAAAAAATTCATCTTTACCTGCTGGTCTGTTTTGACAGATTTCTGCCATTTTCTGCATTTGCTTCTTGTTGGTTCCTTTTTGAGTTCCTTTGGGGAATTGAGCTTTTTGAGGGAAGTGCTTCAGTAGCTAGTGTTCTAATGGAAATTTATTGGTGTTATAACTGAACTTTAAGACCTATTATATTGAGTGCACTAATGTTGCTAATAAAGATTGTGTGAAGTTTTGTATGAAGGAAAAATTTCAGGTGTATGGAAGGAATGAGTAATGAGATGAACGATGGACTAAAGCTCAAGCTTGGGTATCCCACGCGTGTCACCCCAAGAAATATCCAAGAAATACAAGCATCAAAGCTTGGGGATGCCCAAGGCATCCCCTTCTTCATCAATAAGAATCTCAGGTTTCTTCCAAACGCTTCATTTTTATTGTTTCATGCACAGTTGTGTTGTTCTTGGAGCGTCTTCTTTTTCGTTTTGGTTTTTCGTTTGCTTGGTTTGCTTAGTTTTCTTAATAAATTGGTTGGAACCCATCTTTCGTACATTGGTTTTAAAATAGTTTGGTTTGGTTTGGAAAGGAGTAGGAAAGTTCATGCTTAAGTGGTAAAGAGAGCTTGTTTTTGACTGTGGCCTATGCTTTGTCATGCCATGCTTGATATTGTTTTGGCTTTATGCTTAGTATTCTTTGCTGTAGCATGACTTGTTATAAACAATTGAGATTGCTTAATGTGCCTTGTATGAATCATGCGTTGTTTTAGCATATTAAAGCATAGTATAGTGGTATTCTCCTTTGATGCTTTATTTGGGTTGACTTGGCGCATGCTCACACCATGTTATGACTATCTCAAGTCACCATAGCCTTTATGATCCTTTAGTTTTCAACTTGTAGTATCACTTTATACTTTGATCAATGATGTTTTGTTGCTCTGCATGATTATGGCCATTATTGCTCTCTTAGTTTGTTGCTCCCAGTCTTTTGCTAGCCTCCACAACCAAGTATGAGTTCCACTCATGCATCCAACTCCCTAAACCAAGTTATTCCAAAGAGTCCACCATACCTACCTACTAGCTTATGCTATTCCAAGTATATTCATGTTTTTGTTTACCTTCCGAATTAAACTTGTTGTGAGAAAACTAGTGATTAAAGCTCTCATGAACTTGATGGCACACTTTACTTTTTTGCATCTAATAAACTTGAACCACTAGGTCCTTCTTTGTTGCGTATATGCTTGCGCTTTATAAGTTGAAGTTAGCAGAACCATGTATCATGGGGAACACTTTCAATATTGCACTTGTACTTTGTACCCCATTGCTATCATGTTCTTTTGCTTATGGATCCCGGCGGTATGAAATAAAAGTGGAACTTGTAAGATCATGGAGTTTGTATGTGTGTTAGAGAAATGCCTGGGCCGCTAGCCTAAGCCATGCCTAATCATGGTGGAAACTTGCAGCATCACCATAATGAGCACTCTATGAAGCATCCTCAATAAAAACCTATGCAAATAGCAAATAAAAAGATCGCTAAGATGCTCATTGTCTGCTTGCCTTGTCATTTTGATTATGGGATAACTCCTATATCACGTGCAAGGGGTACCCCGTTGGCGGTTCTTTATGATACATATGTACTTACAATGACAAGAGCTTACTTGTGACTAAAGTTGAGTAGCATGAGGTTCGTTCTTCATAAGTAAGGGGCATGAGATTTCGGTTTATAACTTGTCAAGCATATCCTCTTAGTTGTGTCACTTTAACCTTAATCACCTTCAAGATGCTTATGATAGGATCAATGAGAGCTGAAAGCTATAACTACCATAATTTTTGGAAGATCTTTATGAGACTTTAATCCCTACTTCCTTCTATGAAGGCCTTTCTTCCACCATTATATTGAGTCTCCACCTTCTATCTTTATGCACTTACTTTGAGAGCATAGTGGCCATTCTTAGTTCTATGTGCATTGTCCCAAGACTAGTTGATTGATGCATAACTTGATATTGCTTATTTTAAACTATTTGTATCTAGTCACTCTTATGAACTTTGAAGGTGTCCTATGCATTTATATTTGCTACTCCATGAGGGACAAGCTGAATACTATTATGCTATGTTTTATCTATGTGAAACAAACAAACGTCTTGCAAAGCATTGTTATTCATGAATATTTTGTTTGTGCCTTTTCGTGTTGCATCATAATTTCTTTGTCTTATTGCTATAACTTTGTCTTTAATGTTATGATTGAAGTACTATGATCCCAGCTTTGAATGTTTTACAAATACTTTGATCAAGTCTTTGATGGTGCATGTCACCTCAAAAATTATTCTTTCTTTTTATCACTACCTACTCGAGGACGAGCAGGAGTTAAGCTTGGGGATGTTGATACATTGCAGATGTATCTATAATTTTTGATGTTCCATGCTTGGTTTTATCTACTTTCTTGTGTTTTGTCCACACTTTGGAGTACTTTTCATATGATTTCTTGCACTAACCTATTAAAAAGAGCCACAGTGCCACCTGCCTGTTTTCTGTTGTTTTTGGTTCCAAGAAAGTCAAAAAATGAATATTCTCGGAATTGGACGGGACAAAAGCCAAAGTGCCTATTTTTCCGGAAGACATCTGGAGCCAGAATACGAGATGAAGAAGGGTTGGGGGCCGGCCACACCACCTGGCCGCGGGGCCAGGCCTGGCCCATGCCAGGCGGTGGTCTGGCCGACCCCAGCACCCCCTCAGCCTCTCCTTCCGCCTATATATTGCCCTCGGGACCAAAACCCTAAGTACCTGATCAAAAATCCATGAAAGCGTCTATAGCCACAGTCATCTCCATCCCTAGATCGGGAGGGATCTGAAGCTCTTCCCAGCACCCTGCCAGAGAGGGGAATTCACCCTGGAGGCCGTCTTCATCATCATGCAAGCCTCCGGTGTGATGCGTGAGTAGTTCATCTCTAGGCTACAGATCCATGTAGTAGCTAGATGGCTTGTTCTCCTCCTTTGTGCTTTCATGTCTAGATCTTGTGAGCTCTGTTCATGATCAAGATCATCTATTTGTAATTCTGCATGTTGTGTTTATAGGGATCCGATGGATATTGAGATGCTATTTCAGATTGATTATTGATTCTATCATGTCTTTTTTATTTGTGATCTTGCATGCTTTCCCTTGTTAGTAGCTATCTTGGCCAAGTAGATGCTAGCAACTCCAAGAGTTAGTATTTATGCTCGATAGTGGGTTCATGCCTCTGGTAATCTGGGGAAGTGACAGAAATCTCTATGGTACTAGATGTGTTGTTGCTACTAGGGAGAAAACAACAATCCTTTGTTCATAGAACAATCGTATTGTTTACTTTACACGCAATTCGTAAAGCAATAATCTATTGCTTGTAACTTAATACTGGAGGGGGTTCGGATGATAACCTGAAGGTGGATTATTAGTCATAGATACAGTTGGATGACGGTCTATGTATAATGTTGTAATGCCCAATCAAGTTCCAAAGGAGTCAAGATGATTAGTATATGCATGTATTGATTTCTCGATGTTTGCCAATTCCCCCGCTGTAATTTGTTCACCCAGCATGTTATCTATCTTAAGGAGAGCCACCTCTAGTGAACTATGGATCCCGGTCCTTTCTCTTACATAAAATCTATAAACTGTTTACTGCTTTGTGTTTACTTTCTGCAAACTATTACTTCCTTCCATCCGATACGCTTAATCCTTTGTTTTCAGCAAAACCGGTGAGATTGACAACCTCATCGCAAGTTGGGGGCAAAGTTCAGTGGTTGTGTTGTGCAGGTCTCCACGTTGCTACTAGCACCGGTAGTGCGCCCTGCCAAGGCTCAGCTAGCAACACCTTTGGGGTGTTTCCTTGCTCCTACTGGTTCGATTAAACCTTGGTTTCATAACTGAAGGAAACTTATTGTTGTGCTCTTCATACTTCCTCTTGGGGTTCCCGAACGAGCTCCACATCAACACCGAGCCATCACATGACCACACACACACACTACTCTAGTGTCAAACCTTTGGTCAAAAAGCCCCAAAACACATAGGAATATGCAACTACGATGACAGAGAAGTTGCATGTTAGAACAGGCTCACCCAGGGGTGGGTTCTGCCTATATCAACATCCCACCACACTTTAATAAATATGGTAATGCCATATGCAAGATTTGGAAAGGATTCTGGTGCTCTTGGTTTCTAGCGACGAAACCCCTAAAACATGTGGGGTCCTACCCCCTTTCAACCTGCCACAGCGATGGCTGGCCATACTTTTACCCTTATTCTTGTTAGTTTTGGTAGCAACATGCATTGACCAATGTTGATCCCTGATGATTCCACATGTTTTCCCATCTGGTTCACCCGTAAAGAGATTCTGGCTTGTTTGTGTTACCTTCTCAAATAATTCTAGACAAGGTCTCTAGATCATTTTCATACCACACTTTGGATCTCACCTATACCAATATTTTGGACAAAATCAACATAATGGATTTTTCCTGATTTTTTGGGTCAGTAATTGCTAATTTCTTTGAAAGGTACCATTTTTAACTAGTATCCTATATGATTAATTTATTTGGGCCACTCATCATGCAATAGATGGCAAAGATGCCCCATCAAAAAATTTGACCGACACAGCCCGCTAAAATTTCACGCGTAGGAGTTAAATTTCGCAGCTAGAAATTTTGTGTCTGGGATAGACCGATCAACCCTTCAGCACATCGCCACACATCATTAACGCATAGGGCATTTAGGTAATCTAAAAGAAACCCTCCTTATCCCCTTCCTCACCGAAAGTGGACAAGATCCAATTTTTCTCACCTCGTCATCCTTTTCCTCTGCCCTCGCCCTCACCCTCGCTGCCGTCTGTCCCTCCTCCACTTGCCGCCCTCTTTCCCTCCACCCCTCGCCGCACTATGCCCCTCCTCACCACACTGCCGTCCTTCCCTCCAGTAGACAATTAGCCGTTGTTGTAGCCCAAACCCTAGCCCGTCGTCACCTTCACGAATTTCCACCATGTTGTGCCAACAGTCAAGCTCACAGGCCTGCAACCTCATCGTCAACCTCACCCACAAGATCTGCCACCTCTACGTGCACCTCTCTGTCAAGATCTCCCCACTCGCCATGAACCTCTCCATCAAGGTCTTCTCCCTGGACGCCAAGGTCTGCCCACCCGCGGTCAAGGTCTGCTCACTCGACATGCACCTCGCCGACAAGGTACACCACCTCGACATGCACCTCGTCGACAAGGCCTGCCACCTCACCGTCAAGGTCTTCCCACTATCCATTCACGTCGCTATCAAGGTCTGCCCACTCGCGGTCAAGGTATGCTCACTCAACGTGCACCTCGACTACAAGGTACGCCTACTCTTCGTGCACCTCGCCGTCCACCTACTCAACAAGGTCTGCCACCTCGCAGTCGATAAGGTCTGCCTACACGCCGTGCACCTCGTCCACATAGTCTGCTACCAAGGTCCACTGACAAGCCTTGATGCCACGATTTAAGCGTTCAGCCAGGAATAACAGTAAGAAAAAGGCACCACAGCCTAAAGGCAAGGAAACACTTACCTTGCTTTTCTGTTGTTTGGTTATATTGTTTGTTGTAGGTAAAGGTTGCATTATCTTGTTTTTCGCAATATTTGGTTGCTTCATAATACGTCTTATGATCAGAGTATAAATACAAATTCTTCACAGTGGACTGTTTTACACTTATGATTACTATTGGACAATCAACAACATATGTTATATTCTGCCTACTTGCCTATTTAGTGGCAAGATATAGATGCATATACTACTCATGTTGAATTGTCATGCCCTCTTATTATTGCAACCAATTGGTGAATTGTCCAGCTTGTAAACTATTAGGCTTGTAATGAGTTTGCGTGTGATAAAGGTTGCATTATCTTGTTGTTGCAATATTTTGGCTGCTTCATCATATGTCTTATGATTAGAGTATAAATACAAATTGTTCAGAGTGGACTGTTTTACACTTATGATTACTATTGGACAATCAACAACATATGTTATATTCTACCTACTTGTCTATTTAGTGGTAAGATATAGATGCATACACTGCTCATGTTTAATTGTCCTGCCCTCCTTATTATTGCAACCAATTGGTGAATTGTCCAGCTTGTAAACTATTAGGCTTATGATCAGTTTGCATGTGATAAAGGTTGCATTATCATGTTTATTGCATTACTTTGGCTGCTTCCTGATATGTCTTATGTTCATCATATAATTAGTTCATAGTTTACTGTTTTACATGATGGTTACTATAGGACAATGAGCACCATAGGTTATATTTTGCTTAATTGCCTATTGAATTGCACGGTAGATGCTTGTACTATTTATGTTTAATCGTCCTGCCCTGCTTATTATTGCAGTGTATAATACTAAGCCTGGTCATAGTGGGGAGTAACATAGCATGTTACAAGGCTATATTACTCCCCACTATGACTTCTCTTAATATTATCTCCATAGTGAGTAGTGTCATAGGTCTTATAACATAGACACCATCATTTAGGTTGGTCATAGTGGGAAGTTTGTACACACTAGTATTCTGTGTACGATAAGTGAGCTAGGCTACCCATAGTAGGAGTATCATGTAATCTATGTTGCATTTGTTTTGCTGTTTCGTCATATGTCTTATGATTAGAGTATGAATTGGTCATAGTGGATTGTTCTACCCCATGTGTTATATATTGAGCCGCATTTGGAGTTCCCTATACACGTTAGAAACATAGATGTACAGTGGAATGTGCTTGTGGTGTTGCTTAGAAAAATAATCCGATATTTTTCGTAAGAAATGGTGCTTATGTGTATTTGAGAGGTGCCAATTTAGACATCATCCTATTAAAAGCACCATGGCTTAATTAAAAACCAGTTTATTTCACTAAGCGCTTCTCTAAGCGTCTTTCATTGTACATGCTCTTTGGTTCTTAGCATATGTTGTTGCGTCACCAAGTGTATTCACCCCCACCCCCTAGAAGTAGCAAAAAGGAATGCTTTAGACCAGGTTATATTATCATGTGTGTTGCATTAGTTTGGCAGCCTATGATCTTTTTGTTTAAATTGCTCCTGGTCACCTGTTAAATGATGAGTACTATATACTATATAACATAGGTTGGTATCGCACCCAGTTTTATATTTTTAGATTATTGGAATTATTTATTCATGTTAGAACCACAAATACTACCGATGGAAGAAAGTCAGATGAAAACCATCATGAGAAAGAGTCCATGGATGCAACGAATTGGTATTAGGTTCTTAGCCAGTGTTGTTGCATCCCCAAAGGTATTCTCCCCTAAAAAGAGCAACAGTGATCCCTCTGGACCTCGATATGATCCCGAGGGGTGGGGTATCAATGAAGGTGACCTATCAAGTGATGAAACACTAGTCACCAAGGAGACTGGGCTGCAGGTAGTCCCCTTACCTACTAGCTCACCATCTTGTCATGATTTCTCCATAATTAAGGTGCTGCCAGATCATCTTGTGTGGAATTGTTTGCTTACTCTTTTTACCATATGTTTTGTTCCTCTTTATTTTCTCCAATTGACGGTTACATGTAAAATGTGTAGCTTAAGCAGAGAAAATTCAAGAATACAACTCCCAGGCGAAGGATGGATCCTGGTGGTGGATCATCTCGCACGCGCGTCGTGGCATCAGTACTATCTCCAGACATAGACAATGATGGACACACGAGGTCCAAGGGGAATTCGCTAAAAGCAGAACTTCCACCTCTAGGTTCCACACGGCGAACAACAAAAGAGGCAAGTCCTGCGACCCATTCACAAGAAACTCGGGGTGCAACCAAGAAGATTGCCAAAGCCAAACTTCCTGATGCCCGACAAATGACCAAAGCCGCACTTTCTGATGCCAGGCAAACTACCAAAGTTGCACTTCCTAATGCCCTGGAGGTGGCTAGAGCTGCACTTCATTTTCTCATGCTGGTGACCAATGATGCAGTTCCTGATGGCAACCTAGTGGCCAAATCTGCAGTTCCTGATGCCGGGCAAGTAGCTAAACCTTCAGTTCCTGATGCCCACCAAGTGGCCAAAGTTGGAGTTCCTGATGCCCGCCTAGTGGCTAAAGCTGTAGTTACTGATGTCGGACAAGTGACCAAAGCTACAGTTCCTGATGCCGCCAAGTGGCTAAAGCTGCAGTTCCTGATGCCCACCAAGGCGAGAAGCTAGTAGCCGTCAATCTACCACCTACCCAAGCCAAGAAGGTAGCATCCCAAGGCAAGCAACCAGCTGCCCAAGGCGAGCTAGCAGCTGTCCAACATAAGCAGCACTCTGCCCAAGGAGAGCTGCCCACTCCCTCCGACCCGCTGGTATGCCGGCTTCCACCTTCCCAAAGCTAGCATGCACCCCCCAAAGCCAGCATCCACCCCCCAAAGTCAGCAGCCACCTCCCCAAAGCCAGCAACCAGCTCCCTAAAGCCAGCAACCATGTACCCAAGGTGTGGAACCTAAACCCACATCCTACCGTCCTCTAGCACCTCCCAAAGCCAACATGCCACCTCTACAAATCAAGAAGCCACCTTCCCAAGTGATGAAATCCACATCCTTCTGCCCATGGCCATCCCCCAAAGGTGACTTGCCACATCTCCAAATCCAGAAGCCACCTCCCAGCTGTCTATGGGCACCTCCTCGAAGTGACCGTGCACCATCCCAAACCGATCGGTTAGGTACCCAAGGCGCTGCATCAGCTACCCAACATTTGTGTTCAGCTGTCGATGGTGAGGACTCTAGTACCCAATTTGAGGGTCAGGGGTCAGCTACCCAATACGATGAGTCATCTATCGAATATGGGGAATCTGATCCTAGTCATGAAGTACCGTGCCAAGACTAGAGTGACTGGTATCAACGTGGTAATGCCTTAAACCAACTGCTTACTCTATAGTAATCCATTTAATCCCATCATATTACTATGGAACACTAAATCAGCACATTGTATTCCCGTAGATGATGATGGCTACTAGATGTCTCAAGAATTTGATGCACCTTGTTCTGAAGACACCAAAACACAGAATTCTGAAGATATAGTTTTGCATAATGGTGAAGCACTGGTGGCGAGGGGTAAAACATGGGGAAGAGGATTCACAAGTTGTCCAAAGGAGGGAGGCTTTCACTTAATATTCTTCCAGGAAGAACTAGACCAGATGAGCCAGGTGTTGATGCCAGGTTTGCTAGTGAGTGTGCAGTCACAGTAAGGACTAGCATGCCTATCTTACCCCACTGGAAAGAGTACAAGAAGAGGGTTGATGTCCAATCAGACTTTATAGGCAAGTTTTTGTATGTTCTATGACTTAACTGTCCTTTACCTTTCCATTTCTATGTTCATGCAAATGTTGATGCTCCATGTTTTATTTCAGCAAATTTTTTGCCATGGAACAAATCACCCAGACGTGCTGAATGCTTGCACAAATCAGTTTATGAGGCATGCAAGGAATCAGCGGCATATTTTGAAGAAGAAGTATTTTGATCCCTACCCTTTGAACCAAGTTACAAGGAAATGTCCTAATGAGGTGAAACACATGTACGACAAGCAGTGGTGCAAGCTTGTTGATACTTGGTCTGACCCCAGGAAACAGGTTACTTTTTGTTTACTCTTATACTGTTATTTCTTGTGTTTGAATTGTTTGATTGGAACTGCCAATTATATTATATGGTTTCTGCTTGTGTAGAGTACTTGTGTAAAAACAAGGAGAACAAGCACAAAGTCTTGTACCCTGCTGCCACATGTTCTTGTAGCTATGAGGTTGTGTGCAACGGTGAGGACGATGCCTTTGAACTCTTCAAAAAGACGCATTGTAGCCTGAAAAATGGCTAAACTCGGAATGTGGAGGAAGCAATTGTAAGTCCACTTGAATACTTTTCATCTTCGTAAAATTCAATGCTATCTTCATCTCTCAATTGTATACGATATGATTGTAGTTTTCTTGCTATTTTTCTAATGTTCAATTCTATTCCTAATATTGTAGGGAATCATGGAAAAAAAGATGGCTCCAGATGTCCAAGGGGAAGAACCACTTTCTTCCATCGAGGTTGTGCACTTTGCACTCTCGTTGGACAATAGAAAGCCAACATTCCTAAAGAACATCAGCCTACATCCAAGTACATCAAGACAAAGCAGGTATGGCCTTCAAGCAAAACTTTTGGCTGAGAGAGTAGGGAGTGACAAACTGCGCTATACCATAGAGGAATTGCAGAGAGCGGAAGAAGCTACCGAGGTAGATAGGCTGCAGTATGCTCAAGACATGACAAAAATGCAGAAGAAGCAAGAAGAGATCACTACAAGAATTTGGGCGGTTCATGACGATCTGATATCGTCGTGGATGAGGGCCAAAACGTCGTAGATGGCCATCCGTGATGAATTCTATGACAAAAAAAGAGGTCATGGACCTCACGTCATAATTCAATCTTTGACGTTTTCTCTGTCTGAAAACATCACAACACGTCCATGATGTTCCTCCAATTTCGTCGTGGCAAACTAGACTGGCCCGGCCCAGGACCGGTCTGTCATCACGTTTTTACTTCGTCATGAACGATGCCATGTGGCGGACGGCACCGTGAACTGCCGTCCGCGATGTTTGCTGACGTCATTGTTGACGTCTGTGATGTCATCCCTATTGGGACGTTTATTTTTCGTCATGACTTGATTCCGTAACCTCCGCTTACTTACATCATCGCGTCGTTATGACGTCATGCTAGCCCTGATGAATTTCGATTCGTTGCTGCCGGCCGCCGACAGGTCGACATGTGATCCATTCAAATGACAACACGTGGGTCAATTGCAGGACAAGACGAGGACCAATCAGCGCCAAACACATATCGTCTAGAAGAAATGATAATGTTATCAGTCTCGTGATGTTACTAACCATGACAGAAATATTTCGTAAAGAAAAAATAAGGATGTTTATAGGATTACAATACATAATTTGATAGAAAATTCTAGGACAAATGTTTCACTCTCGAGAAATGAATACCAGACTCAGAAGGTTCAACTCATGCCAGACACATTTCCACAGATTCACCATATTTCCTGTTGTGGTTCAGATAGGTGAGCTAACACTTGTTATATTAATGCATTTGCCTCTTCTTGTTTCTTTCTCAGGTCTTCTTGTTTCTTCCGCATTACTTGTAGGTCTTCCAAATACTTCAGCCTCTCTGCCTCGCCGGATCCGTTCACCTACTGCAACTCCTCAATGGCACAACACAATTCCACATTACCTGCTTTATGAGCCTCGAGTTGAGTTTCTAGCTGAGGCTTGGTTGGTTTCGGAGTACTTGTAAATATGTTGATGGTCTTCAGGACAGTTGGCTTTCTTTTGTTCTGAGACAGCACAGAGTGCACAACGTCGGTGGAAGGAATTGCTTCATCCTCTATGCCATCTTCTGGAGGATATGATACCAACTTGCTTTCCATGACTGCCTACAAGTTTTAGGAATAGAATAGAATATGAGAAACCTAGCGAGCAAATAATAAGCGCATCGTATATGTGAGGGAAAAGGGCATTGAATTTTATGAAGATGGAAAGTATTATGGAGGACTTACAGTTTCTTCTTGCATATTGTCAGTCAAGACATTTTCGAGTAGTTCAATGGAGCCTTCCTCCATGTCGCACAAAACCTCGTAGCTGCGAGCACCAGTGGCATGAGGGTACTTGACGAGCTGTATGCTGATCTTTTTTTTCAGACAGAGCCTAAACAAACAGGGAGCATACAGTTAAGTCCAGCTTAAAGAACTCAAACAAGAGAAGTTCAGTAAACAAGACATGACCACGTTTCTGGGGTCGGACCAAAAATCGACAAGCCTGCACCACTCCTCATTGCTCATGTGTTCCACAGGAGATATCCTTGTAACTTCATTTGCTGGGAAATTGTCAAAAAACTATTTCTTCAGAGTATGCCGTTGATTTCTTGCGTGTCTCATTAACTGCATGTTGCAAGCAAACTGCACATCAGGTAGAGAGGGGTCCATGACAAACTTTTGCTGAAATAAAACAATGATTATCAGATTTCGCATTAATAGCAAAAGGAATAAAGGGACAGCTGAGTGTTACTGAACATACAGAAACTTTGCCATAGAAGTCTGCTCTGAGATCCGGCCTCTCCCTGTACTCTTTCCACTAGGGGAAGATAGGCATCTGAGTCCTGACTGTTACTGCACACTCAGTGGCAAACTTGGCAGCAATAACTGGTGAAACTGGTCTAGTTCTTCCTGGAGGAACGACAAGTTGAAGTCTTTTTGTGGGTATGTTGTCAACCACCAACAAAGGACCATCATGCGTAACAGTGTCTCTAGAATGATTATGCCCAAATTCATCTACAAGAATATAATGGTTACGAATTAGTGTTCTACAATAGTAAATGCAATGAGTATGATTCACACAATATAATGTTAATCAGTTGCAGAAGAGCAAGAAATTTGTTCAACATGATACCTTCTTGATCCCAGTCAAAACTGTCAGATAACCATTCATCACGTTTCACATTAGGCCCCTCGCCTTTAGTAGCTGAACCCTCAGATGCACAGTCCCTTTGGAGAGGTGCACAGTCGCATTGGTGAGGCGCCTGTGCATGGCAAGGGGGGGCTGTTGCTTTCCCTAGGGATGTGCACAGTCGCTTTGGAGAGGCGCCCGTGCATGGCTGGGCGGGGGCTGCTGCTTGCCTTGGGGAGGTGCCCATGGACGGTAGGCAGCGGGAAGCTGGCCTAGGGGAGGTGCCCGTAGACACTAGGGATCTGGCTGCTAGCCTCGGGGAGGTGTGTGCTCAGCTTGGGGAGCTTCCCAGCCGCCTTGGTCAACTAGTTGCTTACCCTTGGACCTGGTTTTTCTGGAAGTTTTTGTGCCTGCACCTTGGCCCGCCAAGACGTGCTTCCGAGTAGATGCTAGACCAGCAGGAGCCAATGATGTCCTGACGGCAGCTGTCATGTTGCATTTCCTCTTTTGTCGCTAGAAATTCCATGTGTACCGGTCAATTGGGGATAATAAAAAAGGAACAGATATATGTCAAAATCAGTAAGAAAACAATTCAACACAAGATGAGTAAATTAAGGGGTCGACCTGCGACTCATTATCCTCACTGACATCATCTAGGTCTCCTTCAATGATTTCTTCCTCCTCTTCAAGATCATAGTAAGATCTAGAGCAGTCATTTCTCGTCTTTTTAGGAGAGAATACAGTTGGAGATGCGAAAAGACTTGCAAAGGGCCTAACACCCAGTTGCTGCAAGCGCTCATTGTTTCTCATGATGTTTTTCAGCCGACTTTCTTCCATGGGATGCATTTGAGTATCTAGCATTAATAAAGAAATCCAAGTCAGGTACAAATTAAATAGGTAATTAAACAAAATATAATGTATGGTGTTGATTGCCCGATAGCAAACATGAGGAGGAAAATGAACATACTGCCTCTCTCAAACAAGCAATTTCATAGGCATGGAAAATGAAACACATGAACATCGAGCAGGCTTAAAAGAGCAGAGAATTCACATGCAAGGAGGTTATTTACTTGCCTGCAGGCGCTATGGCCTTTTTCTTTGTGCGCTTCTTGCCAGGAACCTTGCTGGCCTTCCTTGTCGGCGAGGAGGACGACGATCTGGGGTGCCTGATATGTTGCTAACGTATCCATAATTTTTGATGTTCCATGCTTGGTTTTATCTACTTTCTTGTGTTTTGTTCCAACTTTGGAGTACTTTCTATACACTTTCTTGGACTAACCTATTAACAAGTGCCATAGTGCCAGTTGCTTGTTTTCTGCTGTTTTTGGTTCCAAGAAAGTCAGAAATTCAATATTCTCAGAATTGGACCGGACAAAAGCCAAAGTCGATATTTTACCGGATGACTCGCAGTGCCAGAAGACGAGACGGAGAGGGGTCACATGGTGGCCACACCATATGGTGGCGCGGGCTAGCCCTGGCAGCGCCACCAGGTGGTGTGGGCCTCCTGATGCAAAAACCCTAAGTCGTCAAGCCTCCAGCCACGAAAAGTTCCACAGTGCCACCGCCACCGAAGGGGAGATTCGGGGGATAGGAAGTCTCTATTCCGGCACCCTGCCGGGACGAAAAAGTGCCCCCGGAGCCATCTCCATCGACCGCCACCACCATCTCCATCACCGTTGCTGATTCCCATGGTGATGAGGGAGTAGTTTTCTTCCTCGAGGCTAAGGGCTCTACCGGTAGCTATGTGTTCATCTCTCTCTCTATGCATGATCTTATCGAGATCATGAGCTTGTCATCTATAGATCTACCTTGCTACTCAAGTGCTTTAATAGATCTCTACTCTCCCCATGTGTGTGAAGTTGACAGTGTGCACACCATGGTGGCACTTAGGCTAGAGATTACAAATACTTGTTATGAGTTATATTTGGATTCGGATGTTTTTATGAAATTGTGGTGTTTGTTTGAACCATCTAGTGCTCAAGGTGACAGTGTGGGGTTATCTAGATGCGGAAAGCGAACTTTGAGGTGTGCTATTATAGCCGTACCGTCGATTAGAGTGTTCAATTGGAGAGTAGTTAAGAGTAGTATCATAAAGAGAAGATATTTATATGAGTGTTCACTAGTGAAAGTATGATCCCTAGGCCTTGTTTCTAAGCATTGAAACACCGTTTGCTACTAGATCTGTTACATGTTTGCTTGTTTCCATCTTTATTTCAGTTTACCTTTAGTCTCTTCCACGCCATCAAAGTATTTTCTATGCACCGTTGTCTTATATCCATACCACTTGTGTTTTACTACCTCTTCGTCGAACTAGTGCACCTATACACCTGACAAGTGTATTGGGTGTGTTGGGGACACAAGAGACTTCTTGTATCTTGATTGTAGGGTTGCTTAAGAGGGATACCTTTGACCACTTCCTCCCTGAGTTCGATAAACCTTGGGTAATCCACTTAAGGGAAAACTTGTTGCTTTTAAACAAACCTCTACACTTGGAGGCCCAACAATTGTCTACAAGAATAGAAGTGCGTAGACATCAAGCTATTTTCTGGCGCCGTTGCTGGGGAGGTAAGGTAAAAGGTACTCACATCCTCCGGTGTGAGTGCTCGAAGTTATTTCCTTTAGATTCTGCAATTTTGTCTTTTGGTTTCTTGTTTTCACTAGTTAGGCTTAATGGAAAACAACAACAAAATTAGAGAGCTTTTTAGTATTTTTTCTAATGTAGAACTTGAATTGTTTGAAAAGAAAATTAAAAAACCCATGGAACTTTCTTTGCATGCTAATAGCAATGTTATTAGTATGAATCTTTTGAACACCTTTGTTACTAATACTATGGAAACGTCTAAGCTTGGGGACGTTAGTTTTTATGAAAGTGATCTTTTTCGTCCCCCAGCTTTAAAGAAGAAAATTTGCTCTGATGATACTTTATCTCCCATATGTGGTAATTCTAATGATACTTGTGATATTCTCTTTTAAAATACCTATAAATTTTTTTGAACGTGTTATGAACAACTGTTATTTGGGAGATGGAACTTTCCATCCTGGTGATCATTTACTCTTTATACACGAATTATGCGAGTTGTTCAAGTGTGCAGTTATTTCAATGGACCAAGTTAAGAGGAAGCTATTCCCTTTGTCACTTAAGGGCAAAGCAAGAGAGTGGTATGAGCTACTAGATGATCCTCATCATTTGGAGTGGAAGGAACTTGAATCTCTCTTTTACTCTAAATTTTATCCTCCTCATGAAATTCATAAAGATAGGAATTACATTTACAATTTTCATCCACATGATGGAGAAAGTATTGCCGACGCATGGGGGAGATTGAAGTCACTAATGCTCAAATGTCCCATTCATGAGCTCCCCAATAATGTTGTTATTAATAATTTCTATGCAAGACTTTCAGGACATTACAAGGACTATCTAGATACTTGTTTAGAGGGATGCTTCACAAGTAAGGAGATCAAAGCTAAGTGGGATCTTCTTGAAACAATTCAAAGCAATACCGAAGATTGGGATAACAACAAAGGTAAAGAACCAAGTATAAACTATGAGTATGATTGCATTAAGTCTTTCACTGAAATTGCTAATTTTCAAGAGCTTAGTGCTAAATATGGTCTTGATCCTCAAATTCTTGTTGATTGTTATAGAACCTTTGCTTATCATATTCATGCTCCTAAAGAAAAATGGGACATGTATCATGAGCCTTATAAAGACACTTGCATGGAAAATGAAATTGTTATTAATGATAGCAATAAACATGCTCAAACCTCTAAAAGTACTACTTCTTATAAGCATGTTAATTTGAATACATAGACCTTATGAGAAGTATCAAATTGAAGAAGAATATTGTATCGCCCACAGGAATGAAAAAACTAGAACATGGTATAGGGATCTAAATGATCTTGGTAAAAAAGTTTGTGCCCTCTATCCTTTTATTTGTGAACTTTGCTTTGAAGTGGGTCATTTCAATTTTCAATGCTCAGACCATAATAACAGCCCTTCTAATCCAATGAGTACTGCAAGTTTGTATTGTGATGACATGATCACTCCTAATCAGCATGATGAACTTACATTATTTTTGGGATGTGAAGAGTTATCAAGAAAAACCTCTTTGGTAGATATGGGTGCTTTTGATATGAATAGTGTCCTACATGGTTGTCATATTTATTGTGTTGATAATTGCCACACAAATACTTACATACAAAATATTATAAAAGATGAGGTTTTACCAAAATATGACAGGATGTCTTTTGTTCTTATTAATGAAAAGGAGGAATCCTCCAAAGTTTCTTCTATTGTCTCTAACAATGAACCAGGGTATATGGAGAAGCTTCCTTTCAAGCCCCTCCCTCCTAAAGAGAAGAAAAAAAAGAAGAAGAGGAGGAGTAAAAGGAGAGAGGAGACGGTATTTTCCCCTAAGCATGTTGCTCCTATTATAGTCTTTGATGAGTCTGGACTCAATGATGTTCCTATGCCTATTACCTATAGTAGTGATCATGATTGGGAAAAGCACACTACTTTTGATATTGAAAATCTCTTCGGTACCAATTCTAAAAATGATGATATTAATAATTGTTGTACTATTAGTGCTATGCATGTTCCTTCCAATGATGATACATTTACAAATGAACACACTTTGGAAGATAACTATTCTATTGCTTATGATGATACTATACCTCCAATATATGATGATTGCAATGATGAATATGATATTTTCAGTCCACCTACTATTGAGGAGGAAACTAATTATGATTACAATATGCCTCATATATTTGATGATTATGGTGATGAAAATAATAATGATAGCTATTTTGTTCAATTTGCTCCCACTATAATTAATAAGAATGACTATGTTTATGTGGGGAGTATTAATTCTTTTATGCATGTGGATCCTGATAAGAATGTTTCATGTGATAGTTATATTGTTAATTTCATTCATGATGCTACTGAAAGTTATTATGAGAGAGGGAAACATAGTTTTATGCATCTCAATAATATTAAGTTTCCGCTCTTTATGTTGGAAGTCTTGAAGTTGCACTTGTTTTGCTTTACTATGCTTGTTGCTTTGTGCTTTCATGACTTGTTTATTTATAAGATTCCAATGCATAGGAAGTGGGTTACACTTAAATGTGCTTTGAATTTGCTTTTTGATGCTCTCTTTTACTTCAATTCATATTTCTTATGTGAGCATCTTTTCAAACTATCATGCCTAACTTAAAGGCGTTAAAGAAAAGTACTCCTTGAGAGATAACCCAAAAGTTTTAGATGAGTCTTGGAAGTTATTACCTCTGTAATAACCGCTCCTTATCCATTTTATTTGCTTTTTGTTCCAAGAGTAACCTCTAATGAGAGAGAAGTAATGATTGGGAAAGTTGTTGTCCCGAAACATATTTCTGTGCTTCACCGTAAAAATTCGTGTAAAATCTATATCCATCCTTTTGAGGCGTGAATTTTTTTGCTTCTATCCCAGGTTGTCATCTAACTTTCATTAGTTCAACACTTTTCGATTTGAGCAACAGAAGGTCTTCTAAAAAATTCGTCTTTACCTGCTAGTCTGTTTTGACAGATTTCTGTCATTATTTTCATTTGCTTCTTGTTGGTTCCTTTTTGAGTTCTTTTGGGGAATTAAGATTTTTGAGGGAAGTGCTACAGTAGCTTGTGTTTTAATGGAAGTTTTATTGGTGTTGGAACTGAACCTAAAGACCTATTATCTTGAGTGCACTATTGTTGCTAATAAAGATTGTGTGAAGTTTTGTATGAAGGAAAATTTTCAGGTGTATGGAAGGAATGAGTAATGAGATGAACGATGGACTAAAGCTCAAGCTTGGGGATGCCACGCGAGTCACCCCAAGAAATATCCAAGAAGTACAAGCGTCAAAGTGGGCATCCCCTTCTTCATCAATAAAAATCCTAGGTTTCTTCCAAACACTTCATTTCTATTGTTTCATGCACAGTTGTGTTGTTCTTGGAGCGTCTTCTTTTTCGTTTTCGTTTTGGTTTTTCATTCGCTTGGTTTTCTTAGTTTGCTGAATAAATTGGTTGGACTCCCGCTTTCATATATTGGTTTTCAAATAGTTTGGTTTGGATTGGAAAAGAGTAGGAAAGTTCATGCTTAAGTGGTAAAGGGAGTTTGTTTTTGACTTTGGCCTATGCTTTGTCATGCCATGCTTGATATTGTTTTGGCTTTAGGCTTAGTATTCTTTGCTGTAGCATGACATGTTATAAACAATTGAGATTGCTTAATGTGCCTTTTAAGAATCATGCGTTGTTTTAGCATATTAAAGCATAGTATTGTGGTATTCTTTTACTTTTTTGTTGAGTCTCTGATGACCCACAATTATAGGGGGTGTATCGCAGTATTTTAGATAAGTAAGAGTGTCGAACCCAACGAGGAGCAGAAGGTGCTGGCTAGTGGTATGGATCAGGAATTCTCTGCAAATACTTAGCAAACGGATTTTTAGGGGTTTTCGATAAAGCAAGTAAACAAAGTACGAGTAAATAAAAGACAGTAGGAATAAATCCAGCAAGTGGCCCAATCCTTTATGCATCAAAGGACAAGCCGGTTGTATTTCTATAGATGACCAAACGTTCTTGAGGACACATGGGAAGACTGTCAAGTGCTTTCGCTTCATATAGTCGATTAATCTTCTCTAGCTTGCTAAGTGTTGTGTGGGTGAACCTGTGCAAATGTACCGCCCCATCCAAGACTAATACATACTTGTGATTATACCCCTTGCAAACATCCGTAAGTACAAGAAAGTAATTAAGGTAAAACCTAACCACAACTTTAAACTCTAAGACCCTTACGTCCCTTGTGCAATGGTTTCCTAACGGGGGTTCAGGTTTCTGTCACTCCGGCAACCCCTACGATTAGTAGCCAAATACACAATGCATTCCCCTAGGCTCATATAGGTGAAGTGTCATGTAGTCGACGTTCACATGACACCACTAGAAGAAGTACACCACAACTTAAATAACAATCTATTGAATCTTTCTCAACGCAACTCCACTACTAACAACAAGACTTCTCCCATGTCCTCAGGAACAAAACGAACTACTCACAAGACATCATATGGATCATGATTAGAGATGGAGTAATGATGTATAACAATCTGAACATAAACAATAATTCAATGGTTCACTCAATAGCATCAACTACAAAGAGTAATCAACACCGGGAAAGTTTCCCCTATGAACTATAGCAAGATTCAACACAATTGTCACAACAATATGGAGATGGTGATGAGGGTGATGATGGTGGTGATGATGATGATGACCCCGATGAAGTCCAGCTTGAGGGTGGTGTTAATGGCGACGATCTTCCCTCTCCGGGAAGGAATTCCCCTGGCTGAAATCTGTCTGCTGGAGAGATCTTTCTCTCTCCGTGTTTTCCGCCCCGCAGAGGCGGCGGAATATTTCTGTGGTCGCTCCCTAATTCTTAGGGTTTTGGGAGGTTGATATACGCCAGAGGGGAGAGGCTGGAGTGGGCCAGGGCGGCCACACCACTCCCAGGCGTGGACTAGGCCTGCCCGCGCCATGGGGTGGTGTGGGCCCCTTGTGGCCCACGTCCACTCCATCTTCTGGCATCCCGAGTCTTCTAGAAAAATAGGATTTTCTGTATATTTTCCCGGATTTTCTGATCTTCGCGAATTTTGCCTCCAAACAGCACCTTTTCCATCAGAATCCTGAGTGCAGCGGTCCAGGCTCCAAAAGTAATCAACCATGCAAAAATACATGAAATAACATAAGTATCACCTCTCAATATGAAATATATCAATGAATAATAGTGAATTAAGACATAGAATAGTGATGCAAAATGGACGTATCAGTCTCCACCTTCTATCTTTATGCACCTATTCTGAGAGCATAGTGGCCATTCTTAGTTCTATGTGCATTGTCCCAAGACTTGTTGATTGATGCATAATTTTGATATTGCTTGTTCTTAAACTATTTGTATCTAGTCACTCTTATGAACTTTGAAGGTTTCCTATGCATTTATGTTTGCTACTCTATGAGGGACAAGCTGAATGCCACTATGCTATGTTTTCTTTATGTGAAACAAACAAACATCTTGCACAGCATTGTTATTCATGAATCTTTTATTTGTGCCTTTTCATGTTACAACATAGTTGCTTTGCCTTACTGTTAGAACTTTGTCTTTCATGTTATGATTCAAGTACTATGATCCCAGCTATCAATGTTTTACAAATACTTTGATCAAGTTTATGATGGTGCATGTCACCTCAAAAATTATTCTTTCTTTTTATCACTTACCTACTCGAGGACGAGCAGGAGTTAAGCTTGGGGATGTTGATACGTTGCTAACGTATCCATAATTTTTGATGTTCCATGCTTGGTTTTATCTACTTTCCTTGTGTTTTGTTCCAACTTTGGAGTACTTTCTATACACTTTCTTGGACTAACCTATTAACAAGTGCCATAGTGCCATTTGCCTGTTTTCTGCTGTTTTTGGTTCCAAGAAAGTCAGAAAATCAATATTCTCAGAATTGGACCTGTCAAAAGCCAAAGTCGATATTTTACTAGACGACTCACGGAGCCAGAAGACGAGACGGAGAGGGGCCACATGGTGGCCACACCATATGGTGGCGCGGGCTAGCCCTGGTCACGCCACCAGGTGGTGTGGGCCCCCTGGCCGCCCACCGACCTTGCCTCTTCGCCTATAAGATGCCTCCCGATGCAAAAATCCTAAGTCGTCAAACCACTAGGCATGAAAAGTTCCATAGCGCCGCCGCCAATGAAGGGAAGATTCGGGGGACAGAAAGTCTCTATTTTGGCACCCTGACGGGACGGGGAAGTGCCCCCAGATCCATCTCCACCACCATCTCCATCACCGTTGCTGATTCCCATGGTGATGAGGGAGTAGTTTTCTTCCTCGAGGCTAAGGGCTCTACCGGTAGCTATGTGTTCATCTCTCTCTCTATGCATGATCTTATCGAGATCATGAGCTTGTAATCTATAGATCTACCTTGCTACTCAAGTGCTTTAATAGATCTCTGCTGTTCCCATGTGTGTGAAGTTGACAGTGTGCACACCATGGTGGCACTTAGGCTAGAGATTACAAATACTTGTTATGAGTTATATTTGGAGTTGGATGTCTTTATGAAATTGTCGTGTTTGTTTGAACCATCTAGTGCTCAAGGTGACAGTGTGGGGTTATCTAGATGCAGAAAGCGAACTTTGAGGTGTGTTGTTATAGCCCTACCATCAATTAGAGTGTTCAATCGGAGAGTAGTTAAGAGTAGTATCATAAAGAGAAGATATTTTTATGAGAGTGTTCACTAGTGAAAGTATGATCCCTAGGCCTTGTTTGTAAGCATTGAAACACCGTTTGCTACTAGATCTGTTACATGTTTGCTTGTTTCCATCTTTATTTTAGTTTGCCTTTAGTCTCTTCCACGCCATCAAAGTATTTTCTATGCACTGTTGTCTTATATCCATACCACTTGTATTTTACTACCTCTTCACTGAACTAGTGCACCTATACACCTGACAAGTGTATTGGATATGTTGGGGACACAAGAGACTTCTTGTATCTTGATTGCAGGGTTGCTTGAGAGGGATACCTTTGACCACTTCCTCCCTGACTTCGATAAACCTTGGGTAATCCACTTAAGGGAAAACTTGCTACTATTCTACAAACCTCTACACTTGGAGTCCCAACAACTGTGTACAAGAATAGAAGTGCATAGACATCAGTGCCTTGATGGCGTGGTGGACAGCGAGGTGGACGGCGAGGAGACATGCATTGTTGGTGGGATGGACGGCGACGTAGCAGACCTTGACGCCGAGGTTCATGGAGATGAGGAGGACCTTGTTGGCGAGGTGGCAGATGGGGAGGATGTCCAGATGGCAGTGCTCGAAGGCGAGGTGGTAGATCCGCGAGCTCGATGGCTTGGTCGAAAACCGGGAAGCTGAGGACGGGATAGGGTTTGGGCTAGGTCGACGGTTAGATGATTACTAGGGCGGACAGCGGTGGGCGAGGGTACGACGACGGCCGTGCTACGACGGGCGGGCGGTGGCTAGGAGATTTGGATCTATCTCCTTTCGGTGAGGGGATAAAGAAGGGTTTCCACTAGATTATGTAAATGACCTCAGCGTTAACGCATTGGTTATGCTTTACGGATGGGCTGAACCGTAATATCAGCGCGCGATAGTTTCAGCGCGCGAGAATTTGGGTGCCCGAAATTTTGGATCGGCGGGAGGACCGAACCCGAAATTTTGGATTGGCGGGACGACAGAACCATAGATTATTGGCCGTTGGATGAGTGGTGTGTGGCTGAAATAAATCAACATTAGGTTTCGAACATTAGAGTTCTTAAGCTAGGTGACCGGTCTTGACAATCTCTTACTGGATCTCAGTCTATGTAACACAAATGCATTGATCTGTAGGGACTCCATTTGTGTCAAACAACCATGGTGGTCAGAAAGCCCAGAGAGCCCCTAGAATATGCAACTGACACATGGAGATGGATGAACCTGCAGCATGACAGAAGTAGTTGCATCACCACACCCAACTGGAGTGTGTGTGGGTCATCAAGGTGTGGCTTTTGAGACTCCATAACATGGATGCATTGATCTGTAGGGACTCCATTTGTGTGAAACAACCATGGTGGTCAGAAACCCCCGAGAGCCACTAGAATATGCAACTGCCACATGGAGATGGGTGAACCTACAGTGTGACAGAAGCAGTTGCATCACCACACCCAACTGGAGTGTGTGTGGGTCATCAAGGTGTTGCTTTTGAGACTACATAACACAGATGCATTGATCTGTAGGGACTCCATTTGTGTCAAACAACCATGGTGGTCAGAGAGCCCCTACAATATGCAACTGCCACAAATGGAGATGGGTGAACCTGTAGTGTGACAGAAGCAGTTGCATCACCACACCCAATTGGAGTGTGTGTGGGTCATCAAGGTGTTGCTTTTGAGACTACATAACACAGATGCATTATTCTGTAGGGACTCCATTTGTGTCAAACAACCATGGTGGTCAGAGAGCCTAGAGAGCCCCTAGAATATGCAACTGCCACACATGGAGATGGGTGAACCTGTAGTGTGACAGAAGTAGTTACATCACCACACCCAACTAGAGTGTGTGTGGGTCATCAAGGTGTTGCTTTTGAGACTACATAATAGAGATGCATTGATCTGTAGGGACTCCATTTGTGTCAAACAACCATGGTGGTCAGAGAGCCCAGAGAGCCCCTAGAATATGCAACTGCCACACATGGAGATGGGTGAACTTGCAGTATGACAGAACTAGTTGCATCACCACACCCAACTGGAGTGTGTGTGGGTCATCAAGGTGTGGCTTTTGAGACTCCATAACACATATGCATTGATCTGTAGGGACTCCATTTGTGTCAAACAACCATGGTGGTCAGAGAGCCCCTAGAATATGCAACTGCCACACATGGAGATGGTTAACCTGCAGTGTGACAGAAGCAGTTGCATCACCACACCCAACTGGAGTGTGTGTGGGTCATCAAGGTGTTTCTTTTGAGACTCCATAACAAAGATGCATTGATCTGTAGGGACTCCATTTGTGTCAAACAACCATGGTGGTCAGAGAGCCCAGAGAGCCTCTAGAATATGCAACTGCCACATGGAGATGGTGAACCTGCAGTGTGACAGAAGCAGTTGCATCACCACACCCAACTAGAGTGTGTGTGGGTCATCAACAAGGTGTTGCTTTTGAGACTCCATAACACAGATGCATTGATCTGTAGGGACTCCATTCGTGTCAAACAACCATGGTGGTCAGAGAGCCCAGAGAGCCCCTAGAATATGCAACTGCCACACATGGAGATGAGTGAACCTGAAGTGTGACAGAAGCAGTTGCATCACCACACCCAACTTGAGTGTGTGTGGGTCATCAAGGTGTTGCTTTTGAGACTCCATAACACAAATGCATTGATTTGTAGGGACTCCATTTGTGTCAAACAACCATGGTGGACAGAGAGGCCAAAGAGCCCCTAGAATATGCAACTGCCACATGGAGATGGTGAACCTGCAGTGTGACAGAAGCAGTTGCACCACCACACCCAACTAGAGTGTGTGTGGTTCATCAACAAGGTGTTTCTTTTGAGACTCCATAACATAGATGCATTGATCTATAGGGACTCCATTTGTGTCAAACAACCATGGTGGTCAGAGAGCCCAGAGAGCCCCTAGAATATGCAACTGCCACACATAGAGATGGGTGAACCTGCAGAAGCAGTTGCATCACCACACCCAACTGGAGTGTGTGGGGGTCATCAAGGTGTGGCTTTTGAGACTCCATAACACAGATGTATTGATCTGTAGGGATTCCATTTGTGTCAAACAACCATGGTGGTCAGAGAGCCCCTAGAATATGCAACTGCCACACATGGAGATGGTGAACCTGCAGTGTGACAGAAGCAGTTGCATCACCACACCCAGTTGGAGTGTGTGTGGGTCATCAAGGTGTTTCTTTTGAGACTCCATAACAAAGATGCATTGATCTGTAGGGACTCCATTTGTGTCAAACAACCATGGTGGTCAGAGAGCCCAAAGAGCCCCTAGAATATGCAACTGCCACATGGAGATGGTGAACCTGCAGTGTGACAGAAGCAGTTGCATCACTACACCCAACTAGAGTGTGTGTGGGTCATCAACAAGGTGTTGCGTTTGAGACTCCATAACACAGATGCATTGATCTGTAGGGACTCCATTTGTGTCAAACAACCATGGTGGTCAGAGAGCCCAGAGAGCCCCTAGAATATGCAACTGCCACACATGGAGATGGGTGAACCTGAAGTGTGACAGAAACAGTTGCAGCACCACACCCAACT
Source organism: Avena sativa (assembly GCA_916181665.1). NCBI lineage: Eukaryota > Viridiplantae > Streptophyta > Magnoliopsida > Poales > Poaceae > Avena > Avena sativa. The sequence goes on from OV702291.1 coordinate 566,407,941, forward strand.
GGAGTGTGTGTGGGTCATCAAGGTGTTGCTTTTGAGACTCCATAACACAAATGCATTGATTTGTAGTGACTCCATTTGTGTCAAACAACCATGGTGGTCAGAGAGGCCAGAGAGCCCCTAGAATATGCAACTGCCACATGGAGATGGTGAACCTACAGTGTGATAGAAGCAGTTGCACCACCACACCCAACTAGAGTGTGTGTGGGTCATCAACAAGGTGTTTCTTTTGAGACTCCATAACATAGATGCATTGATCTATAGGGACTCCATTTGTGTCAAACAACCATGGTGGTCAGAGAGCCCCTAGAATATGCAACTGCCACACATGGAGATGGGTGAACCTGCAGTATAACAGAACCAGTTGCATCACCACACCCAACTGGAGTGTGTGTGGGTCATCAAGGTGTGGCTTTTGAGCTCCATAACACAGATGCATTGATCTGTAGGGATTCCATTTGTGTCAAACAACCATGGTGGTCAGAGAGCCCCTAGAATATGCAACTGCCACACATGGAGATGGTGAACCTACAGTGTGACAGAAGCAGTTGCATCACCACACCTAGTTGGAGTGTGTGTGGGTCATCAAGGTGTTTCTTTTGAGACTCCATAACAAAGATGCATTGATCTGTAGGGACTCCATTTGTGTCAAACAACCATGGTGGTCAGAGAGCCCAGAGAGCCCCTAGAATATGCAACTGCCACATGGAGATGGTGAACCTGCAGTGTGACAGAAGCAGTTGCATCACTACACCCAACTAGAGTGTGTGTGGGTCATCAACAAGGTGTTGCGTTTGAGACTCCATAACACAGATGCATTGATCTGTAGGGAATCCATTTGTGTCAAACAACCATGGTGGTCAGAGAGCCCAGAGAGCCCCTAGAATATGCAACTGCCACACATGGAGATGGGTGAACCTGAAGTGTGACAGAAACAGTTGCAGCACCACACCCAACTGGAGTGTGTGTGGGTCATCAAGGTGTTGCTTTTGAGACTCCATAACACAAATGCATTTATTTGTAGTGACTCCATTTGTGTCAAACAACCATGGTGGTCAGAGAGGCCAGAGAGCCCCTAGAATATGCAACTGCCACATGGAGATGGTGAACCTACAGTGTGATAGAAGCAGTTGCACCACCACACCCAACTAGAGTGTGTGTGGGTCATCAACAAGGTGTTTCTTTTGAGACTCCATAACATAGATGCATTGATCTATAGGGACTCCATTTGTGTCAAACAACCATGGTGGTCAGAGAGCCCCTAGAATATGCAACTGCCACACATGGAGATGGGTGAACCTGCAGTATAACAGAACCAGTTGCATCACCACACCCAACTGGAGTGTGTGTGGGTCATCAAGGTGTGGCTTTTGAGCTCCATAACACGGATGCATTGATCTGTAGGGACTCCATATGTGTCAAAAAACCATGGTGGTCAGAGAGCCCCTAGAATATGCAACTGCCACACATGGAGATGGTGAACCTCTAGTGTGACAGAAGCAGTTGCATCACCACACCCAGCTGGAGTGTGTGTGGGTCATCAAGGTGTTTCTTTTGAGACTCGATAACAAAGATGCATTGATCTGTAGGGACTCCATTTGTGTCAAACAACCATGGTGGTCAGAGAGCCCAGAGAGCCCCTAGAATATGCAACTGCCACATGGAGATGGTGAACCTGCAGTGTGACAGAAGCAGTTGCATCACTACACCCAACTAGAGTGTGTGTGGGTCATCAACAAGGTGTTGCGTTTGAGACTCCATAACACAGATGCATTGATCTGTAAGGAATCCATTTGTGTCAAACAACCATGGTGGTCAGAGAGCCCAGAGAGCCCCTAGAATATGCAACTGCCACACATGGAGATGGGTGAACCTGAAGTGTGACAGAAACAGTTGCAGCACCACACCCAACTGGAGTGTGTGTGGGTCATCAAGGTGTTGCTTTTGAGACTCCATAACACAAATGCATTTATTTGTAGTGACTCCATTTGTGTCAAACAACCATGGTGGTCAGAGAGGCCAGAGAGCCCCTAGAATATGCAACTGCCACATGGAGATGGTGAACCTACAGTGTGATAGAAGCAGTTGCACCACCACACCCAACTAGAGTGTGTGTGGGTCATCAACAAGGTGTTTCTTTTGAGACTCCATAACATAGATGCATTGATCTATAGGGACTCCATTTGTGTCAAACAACCATGGTGGTCAGAGAGCCCCTAGAATATGCAACTGCCACACATGGAGATGGGTGAACCTGCAGTATAACAGAACCAGTTGCATCACCACACCCAACTGGAGTGTGTGTGGGTCATCAAGGTGTGGCTTTTGAGCTCCATAACACGGATGCATTGATCTGTAGGGACTCCATATGTGTCAAAAAACCATGGTGGTCAGAGAGCCCCTAGAATATGCAACTGCCACACATGGAGATGGTGAACCTCTAGTGTGACAGAAGCAGTTGCATCACCACACCCAGCTGGAGTGTGTGTGGGTCATCAAGGTGTTTCTTTTGAGACTCGATAACAAAGATGCATTGATCTGTAGGGACTCCATTTGTGTCAAACAACCATGGTGGTCAGAGAGCCCAGAGAGCCCCTAGAATATGCAACTGCCACATGGAGATGGTGAACCTGCAGTGTGACAGAAGCAGTTGCATCACTACACCCAACTAGAGTGTGTGTGGGTCATCAACAAGGTGTTGCGTTTGAGACTCCATAACACAGATGCATTGATCTGTAAGGAATCCATTTGTGTCAAACAACCATGGTGGTCAGAGAGCCCAGAGAGCCCCTAGAATATGCAACTGCCACACATGGAGATGGGTGAACCTGAAGTGTGACAGAAACAGTTGCAGCACCACACCCAACTGGAGTGTGTGTGGGTCATCAAGGTGTTGCTTTTGAGACTCCATAACACAAATGCATTTATTTGTAGTGACTCCATTTGTGTCAAACAACCATGGTGGTCAGAGAGGCCAGAGAGCCCCTAGAATATGCAACTGCCACATGGAGATGGTGAACCTACAGTGTGATAGAAGCAGTTGCACCACCACACCCAACTAGAGTGTGTGTGGGTCATCAACAAGGTGTTTCTTTTGAGACTCCATAACATAGATGCATTGATCTATAGGGACTCCATTTGTGTCAAACAACCATGGTGGTCAGAGAGCCCCTAGAATATGCAACTGCCACACATGGAGATGGGTGAACCTGCAGTATAACAGAACCAGTTGCATCACCACACCCAACTGGAGTGTGTGTGGGTCATCAAGGTGTGGCTTTTGAGCTCCATAACACGGATGCATTGATCTGTAGGGACTCCATTTGTGTCAAAAAACCATGGTGGTCAGAGAGCCCCTAGAATATGCAACTGCCACACATGGAGATGGTGAACCTCTAGTGTGACAGAAGCAGTTGCATCACCACACCCAGCTGGAGTGTGTGTGGGTCATCAAGGTGTTTCTTTTGAGACTCGATAACAAAGATGCATTGATCTGTAGGGACTCCATTTGTGTCAAACAACCATGGTGGTCAGAGAGCCCAGAGAGCCCCTAGAATATGCAACTGCCACATGGAGATGGTGAACCTGCAGTGTGACAGAAGCAGTTGCATCACCACACCTGTCAGGGGGATGATCCCCGGGTACCCCACCCGAATAAGAAACAGGATAGACAGATCGAGTCCGGATGACCAGATGTAGCCGGACAGGTTAGGATGGGCCGGCTACCACCCAGTATCCGGATCATGAAGAGGCAGCCGGATACGACGGCACAGCCAGATCCAATCAGAGAGATAGGACGACATGCGTATCAGTGCATGGTACGTCCTGTACGATGACGAGACGGGCAACCACCCGCCCATACCGAAGACTTTGCGTAAGTGACACTGGAATAGTGGCCTGTGCTGACGACGGGCTCGCACGACGTCCACTGTACCTACGACAGCCATACCGCTCATACACCGATGTGACATACCATACCGAGTACTGTAGATGACCAGCCGGCTGGGACCCGCTTGTGGGGCCCGCCAGTCGGACTGGCCAGGGAGACCGTTGCCTCTCTGCCTATATAAGGAGAGGCAAGGCCTCCGTAGAAAGGGTTGGTCTCAGTGCATTTAAGGCAGTAGCTAAAGAATACAGCTCGAGGAGCACTTGTAGCTCGTATATTCCCCATAGTCATATCAGGCAGGAGTAGGGGCTTTACCTCACCACGAGGGCCCCGAACCTGGGTACTTCTTGCATCCCGCTACGCTCGCTTGTATCCAATCCCGCCTGCGGATGCCGTCGATAGCTTCCCTGCTAGTCCCCACACCTCTATCTAACCTCCTCAGGTACTGCCGTTCCCAATACAACGACAGTTGGCGCCCACCGTGGGGATATGGCTTCGACCGGAGTCACGTTCCGCACGGGACCCCGCACTTCAGCCGGTGAGCGTGTGGCCTCTGGCCTGGTGCTCATGCTCGGCAAGTTTGACTGCGTCATCGACAACGCCTCCTGCTTCGCCGGAACTTCCTTCCCGGCGAACGACACAGTTCTGCTATTCGGCGACCTCCCCATCTACATCGCCACCGTCCCGGAGCATTTCCCTAGGGAAATCGTCTCTGTCGCGGGGTCGCCATGCTCAGGCGGCAGCACCTCCGCCGCACCTCGCGGCGTGGAGGTCATGATGGCCGGATCCAGCTCGCAGCCCCGCCAGCCGCGGGAGCGAGGCGTGGACGAGGTCGGAACTTCCGCTCCCCCGCAGCCTCGGAACCCGGTGGAGGATGCCATTGATCGGGTCCTGACGCCGGTTAACCTCGGCGACAACCCGGAGGAGGCGGAGGCCAACTTCACCATGGAGAGACAGATCCTCCTCCAGGAGGCCATGGAACTGGCAGCAGCCCGCAAGCAACTGGAGATCGCTAGACGCGAGTACGACCGCGCGCACGGCCTCACTCTGGCTACCGTGGAGCCGAGCCGGCATGGCCAGGTACGGCATCGGGGCGGTGAGCTGGGTGGCAGGATGGAGAAGGACGGAGAACCGGATCCCGCGCCTGCCCCCACATGGCCCACCTACAGCACACCCATCAAGAACCTGCACGCGGCGCGAGCCGCAGCAGAAGAACTACCCAGCCTGGAGGGCGAGGAGCGAGCCCGCCAGCACGCTCGTGTCCAGGAGCTCCTCCGCGTCGCGGACGAGCAGGCCGGTGCCAACCGGCAGACGCAGGAGGACCTTAGCTACTCCAGAGGAGGCAGGCTACCTGCCAACAGCAGGGGCGCACCGCGCGACACCCAGCAGGCGTCCTCCCCTCAGCCGCCCAGGGCCCGCAGCAGGCGTCGCAGCTCCAGCAATAGGGGCCAGCCACCCCAGGAGCAGACGGTGAACAGCAACCCGCCACCTCCCCCACCACCAGCCGGAGCGCCCACCCAACCCGGATTGTCCGAATGCCCGCGACCGCATCGAGCTCCTCTCTCAAGCGCACGTCACGGAGGAGGAAGATTCTACCGGACCGGTTTGTTTCGGACCCCGCATCCAGAACGAGCCGTTTCCGGATAAATTCTCCCTGCCCAGGGACACCCCCAAGTACGACAGCAGCATGAAGCCGGAAGATTGGCTGACCGACTACGCTACGGCAGTCGGCATCACCCACGGGAATAAGCACACAGCTGTGCACTACGTCCCCCTCATGTTAACCGGGTCGGCAAGGACATGGCTCAACAGCCCCGCGCCCAACAGCATCAACGCCTGGCCTAATTTCGAGAAGGTGTTCGTCCGCAACTTCAACGACACGTACAAGCGTCCGGGGCGCCCGCGCGACCTGGCCCTATGCGTCCAGGGCGACCGCGAGACCGACTGCGAATACCTCGCCAAGTGGACGGAGCTCTGCAACACTTGCGAGGGCATTCTGGAGAGCCAAGCCATCGGCTTCTTCATCGAAGGATGCCGAGAGGGCACCATGCTTCGCCACCGGCTACTGTGTGACGAGCCGAAGACCATGGTGGAGCTCATGACGGTTGCGGAACAGTATGCCATGGCGGATCCCGCCATGAAGAAGCCCCTCTGAGTAAACGCGGACGGTCGTCCGACTCCCACGGAGCCGGCTCGTGACCGTCCGAGCAACCCGACTGGTGAAGCCGGATCCTCCAGATGCCACGGCAACGACAACCGGTTCCATGGGGACCGCCAGGACGGACAACAGAAGCCTCGCTACCACGCGCGGCAAGTCAATGCTGTGGAGGGTGCGCCCGACGCACCGGCTAACAATGCAAGAAGGCAGAAGTACCGGCTCACCTTCGACCAGATGATTGACGGCCCGTGCAAGTGGCATAGCGGTCCCTTCAAACCGGCTACCCACACCACCCGGAACTGCAGCTAGACTCGCCAGCTAAAGGACCAGGGCAGCCAACCTCGTCTCCCGCCTCCCCCACCGGGTGGACCCCCACCACCGGCTAGGGGAGCCGGTAATGACGGTAACGGCGGCAACAACAACAATGGCTACCCCCAGCCGCACGCCGCTTACCACATCTTCGAGACGGAGCAGGACGACAAGCACAGCTGCAGGCGACGCTCCAAGGAGGTCAACGCCATCGTTTCTCTGGTCCCCCAGTACCTGAACTGGTCAGAAACCCCCATCACCTGGAGCCGGGCAGATCAGCCTGAGCATCTCCCGACTCCCGGGGGCTACGCCATGGTGCTTGACCCTCTCATCGTCTCCAACACACGCACCTGCCAATTCTCGCGCGTCCTCATCGACTGAGGCAGCAACCTGAACCTCCTCTACCAGTCCTCGCTAGAGAAGCTGGGCATTCGCGAAAGCGACATGCGCCCGACTACCACGACGTTCCACGGTGTACTGCCGGGGCCAGCCTGCGCTCTGCTGGGAAAAATCCAGCTGGACGTCATCTTTGGAACCGAGGAGAACTTCCGCCGTGAACCAATCTGGTTCGAGGTGGTAAATTTTACGAGCTCCTACCATGCTCTCCTCGGGCGCCCTGCCCTCGCCAAGTTCATGGCCATCCCCCACTACGCGTACCTCAAGACAAAGATGCCAGGACCCCACGGCATGATCACCATCGCCGGCTGCTTCAGGCGATCGATGGAGTGCGCCTCAGCCGGTTCCAAACTAGCAGAGGCCCTCATCATAGCCGAAGAAAAGCGCGCGATCATGCGCAATGTGGCCATGGCCCAGCAGGACATTTCGGCTAGCAGCAAACTGGCTGGAGAAGGAGCCTTCCAACCGGCAAGGGAGACGAAGAGGATCCTGCTCGACCCCTCCGACCCGACTAAGTTCGTCACCGTTGGTGCCGGCTTAGACAGCAAATAGGAAGGCGCGCTCGTCGACTTCCTCCGTGAGAATCAGGACATCTTTGCATGGTCTCCCAAAGACATGCCGGGTGTGCCGAGGGAGTTCGCCGAGCACTCACTTCATGTGCGTCCGGATGCTAAGCCGGTCAAGCAACCTCTGCACCGGTTCACAGAGGAGAAGAGAAAGATAATCGGTGACGAGATCACCCGGCTCCTTGCAGCCGGGTTCATCATGGAAGTGTACCACTCGGACTGGCTGGCGAACCCAGTCTTGGTGTTGAAGAAGAACAAGACCTAGCGCATGTGTATCAACTACACCAGCCTGAACAAGGCGTGCCCGAAATACCCCTTCGCCTTGCCCCGTATCGATCAAGTCATCGATTCCACGGCTGGCTGTGATTTGTTGTCTTTTCTAGATTGTTATTCCGGGTACAATCAGATCCGGCTAAACTCGGCTGATCAGATTAAGACATCATTCATCACCCCTACGGGGCTTTCTGCTATGTAACCATGCCTTTCGGCCTAAAGAACGCAGGCGCCACCTATCAGCGATGCATGCAAAAATGCTTACACTCGCAGATAGGCCGAAACGTGCATGCTTACGTTGATGACGTAGTCATCAAAACCAAGGAGAAGTGCACCCTCCTCGAAGATCTGAGAGAGACATTTGGCAACCTCCGCCAGTACCAGATGAAGCTGAACCCGGAAAAGTGCGTCTTCGTAGTACCATCCGGCCAGCTACTCGGTTTCCTCGTATCTCAGCGAGGCATCGAGGAAAATCCGGAGAATATCGCGGCCATCGAGAGGATGCAGCCGCCCAAGAACCTGCTTGGAGTCCAGAAGTTCACCGGATGCCTGGCTTCCCTCAGTCGTTTCGTCAGCCGGCTGGGGGAGAAGGCACTTCCGTTGTACCAACTGATGAAAAAGACGGACAAGTTCTCCTGGACTTCGCAAGCCGACACCGCGTTTTACTACCTCAAGCGCATGCTATCCACAGCGCCGGTTCTAGCCACGCCGGCTAGGAAGGAGCCGATGTTGCTCTATATAGCAGCCACCAGCCGGGTCGTCAGCGTCATCCTGGTGGTGGAGCGCCCCGAGGAAGGCAAGGCTCAGCCGGTTCAGAGACCCGTCTACTACCTCAGCGAGGTCCTCTCCCTCTCCAAGCAGAACTACCCCCACTACCAAAAGATGTGCTATGGCGTGTACCTGGCATGCAAGAAACTCAAGCACTACTTCAAGGAGCACCCGATCAAGGTCGTGTTCACTGCACCCCTTTCGGAAATCATCGGCAACAAGGACGCCACCGGCCGATTCGCTAAATGGGCCATCGAGCTCGCCGCCTACTACATCCAGTACGAGCCCCGGCTCACGATCAAGTCACAGGCGTTGGCGGACTTCCTCATCGACTGGGCCGAGACCTAGTACCTCCCACCGGTGCCGGATTCAGACCACTGGCGGATGCACTTCGACGGGTCAAAGATGCTCGGGGGCTTGGGAGACGGCATCTTGCTCACCTCGCCCAAGGGAGACCGGCTGGAGTACGTGTTGTAGATCCACTTCAAGGCCTCCAACAATGTAGCCGAATACGAGGCACTGGCGCACGGGCTCCGGCTGGCCAAGGAGATCGGCGTCAATCGGATCCTATGCTTCGGCGATTCGGACTTGGTGGTGCAACAGGTGTCCGGGGAATGGGACGCCAGAGACGCCAACATGGCCCTCTACCAGTTCCACATCCAGAAGCTCAGCACCTCCTTTGATGGGTGCGAATTTCACCACGTCCCCCGCGCCAACAACGAGGCAGCCGACGCGCTCTCCAAGATAGGGTCCACCAGGCAGGCCATCCCATCGGGGGTCTCCCTGGAGCATCTGCGCAAGCCATCCATCAACCCGTCGCTGGAATCAGAGTCCATCGTCTGGGCGGGAAGCGTTCCGGCGGCCGGAGCAGCGGAAACGGAGCCGGCAGAACCACCAAAGAAGAAAACTCGCGCCAACTCCAGCCAGGCGGTGCCCTACGGCTCGCAGGACCCGGGGGCTGCCGGCTCGCCCAGTGGCTCGGGGGCTGCCGTCCCGGATATCCCACCCGGACGCCCCCCGACACCCGTCAGCCGGAGGACAGGAGCGTCCTCGTCATCCGGGAAGTGCCATCCTGGGCACGGCCTTTCATTAACTACATCGCCAACAGCGAACTCCCGGACGACGAGGTAGAGGCCAGGCAAATCCGACGCCGCGCGCATACATACACCATCATAAACGGCGAGCTGTACAAGCGTAGTGTATCTGGTATCTTCCAACGATGTGTTGATGTAGACACAGGCTACCGGCTACTCAAGGACATCCACCAGGGTGAGTGTGGGCACCACGCTTCGTCAAGGGCGATAGTCGCCAAGGCGTTTGGCCATGGTTTCTACTGGCCCACCGCCCTCGAGGATGCGGAGCAGCTGGTCCGTGCGTGCAATGGGTGCCAACGCTTCGGGTAGCTCAGGCACATGCCAACCTCGGTGCTCAAGACCATACCGATCACCTGGCCCTTCGCAGTTTGGGGCCTCGACATGGTCGTGCCCTTCAAGCGAGATCGCGCGGGAATGACCCACCTGCTGGTAGCGGTGGACAAGTTCACATAGTGGATCGAGGCCAAGCCTATCCGGAAGCTGGATGGAGCGACGGTTGTTACCTTCTTCACTGACATCATCAACCGCTTCGGCTACCCCAATAGCATCATCACCAACAACGGCACGAACTTCGCCAAGGGGGCCTTCGCCCGGTTCTGCAGCAACAAGGGCATCCGGCTAGACCTCGCCTCCGTTGCACATCCGCAGTCCAACGGGCAAGCCGAACGAGCAAACGGCTTGGTGCTAGACGGCATCAAACCATGCCTCATCGAGCCATTGGAGCGGTCACCCGAATGCTAGATCGAAGAACTTCCGGTGTGCTGTGGAGCCTCCGCACCACACCGAATAGGTCAACCGGCTACCCGCCATTCTTCCTGGTCTACGGATCGGAAGCCGTCCTATCCGCCGACATCGAATTCGACTCCCCTCGCAAGCTCCTCTACGATGAGCAGGCCAACAAGGAGGCGCGGGAGGACGGGGTGGATCTCCTGGAGGAGGCCCGCGAGCTGGCCCTGTCCAGATCTACCCTGTACCAGCAGTGACTACGCCGCTACCATTCAAGCCGGATTCGCCCAGTCGCATTCCACGAGGGCGACCTGGTTCTCTGGCTGGTGCAAGACACGAAGGGCATGCACAAGCTAGCACCACCCTAGGAGGGCCCCTTCATCATCAGTCGGGCGCTGCCCAACGACTCCTACTACCTCATTGACGCACAGCAGCCGCGCAAGAACAAGATGGACAAATCGGACGAGGAGACCGAACGTCCTTGGAACGCGGCCCTGCTGCGCCCGTTTTACACCTAGTCGCCAGGCAGTGTACGTATCCCGAAAACCTCATGAATGAAAATGCAGACTCCCACGAGAATCTCGGGGGTCCTTTTAGAAACGTGTACGCACCTGTTCTTCGGTTCAAGTTTTCCGGCTCTGACAACCCCCTACCCGGGGGCTCGCCGGCTGGCCCGGCCTGTTAAGCGAACAAACCGGATGAGTAGTGTGCGATGATGTCCGAGGCCCACTCTTCGTCTCGGCTATAGACCGCAACCCGGCTGTTCGGCTAGCAAGAGCAAAAGCCCGAGGCATCCCACACGAAAAACGGGGAAGAGGCGTGACAGATCGGGCGTCCCGGCCCCGCAACTAGCTCAAACCAATCCAGCTGCTAAGACGCTAGTACCGTGCGTACTGTACTATCAGCTCCCTTCGATTCCGGCTGCAGACCGCAACCCGGCTACCCGGCAAGGATGCAGCGAAAACAGCAGAACACACGAGAAGGCGACTAAGTGTCTAGAAAGGAGCAAGCCACTTTTTGAAAAAATAAGCCGTTTTCCGGCTATGATTTGACAGACTAACCTATTAACCTGTGAAGATGTATGTGTATGCATATGTGTGTTCTTGTCCGACTACTTCGAGTCCGAATTCAGGAGAAGGAAAGAAGATTCGAAGTCCTTGCCTTCACCAAGCGCTCCGAATCTCGGGGGCTACACCCACTGGGTGCGCTCGCGCGCCCCCACTGGAATCTTGTAGTTCCTGACCGACTAAGGGCATTTAGCCGGCCGTTCGGAGCCCAGGTGAGGGCAAGGGCGGGAGCAAGAAAAGACAAGAAAGATTCGAAGCACCTGGCTACGCCAGCTACTCCGAATCTCTGGGGCTACACCTAGTGGGTGCGCTCGCGCGCCCCCACTGGAATGTTAGTTCCCCCGGCTGAAGGCGTCCAGCCGACGAAAGCAGCCGACTGGGACGAGGCCATTCGGATAAAGTTAGAAGAGTGGGAAAAAACAAGAAAGATTCAAAGCACCTGGCTACGCCAGCTACTCCGAATCTCGGGGGCTACACCCAGTGGGTGCGCTGGCGCGCCCCCACTAGAGGTGTAGTTCGTCCGGCTAAAAGTGTGTAGCCGGACGAGGTTAGCCGGGCGAAGTGAGCCGGCAAAATATCAAAAGAAGATTCAAGACACAAGACTCAATAATTCAACATTAACAAGCAAAAGGGAGACGAAGCTCCCATAAGTTACCCGGCATCAAAGATAACCGGTACAGACAGACAAGTTTCACGAATAATCTAAGACAAGACAAATACACCCGGCATCCCGGGGTAGTAGCTAAATGGCAGGACCTTTGCCGTGGAGGGGTTCTTGGCCGGCAGAAGCTGGGGGCGGGGGTGGATCCACAGTGCTCGTTTCGGCTCCGGCGCTGGCAGACGGAGGCACCGGGGACTCCACATCCGGAGTGTCGGGGGACTCCGAGTCGGTGAGCACCTCGTCTGGATCCACGTAGTCGGCAATCTTGATGGCGGACCCACGAAGCTCCAGATGGGCTTGGCGGATGGCAGCAAGATCAGCTCCGACACGGAAGCCCCCGTCGATCTTCTCGATGCGAGCATCCTTATACCAGGAAAGCATCAGCGCCAGGGCCATCTCCGCTCCACCCCGCGCCGCCAGGTCCTGCAGCCGGTCCACCGCAGCTGGTACCTCTCCCACCTTCGCCGCCAGCTGCGCCATCGTCTCCGGAACCGGAGCCTCCGGCCACATGAAGGAGAAGACATCCCGCTCCGCTCGACGAAGCTTCGCAGCCTCCTCGCTAAGAAGGACGACGAGCTCCTGGGCCGTCGGCTGCGCTCTCGGCCAGTTCTCCTGTAGCCGGTTGTAGGCCAGCAGGTCTATGCCGGGGTAAAAGGCTGTCAGAAAAGAGGAGTCAAATCCGGCTACCGGATCCGGAAAGAAAAGAAGGTGGAAGAAAGAACTCACCTTTGGCAGTGTGGCCGACCTGCATCAGCTCCTCCACCAGCGCCTTCTCCTTGACCGCTAGCCGTTTTATCTCTTTCTCTTGGTCCTTGTTCTGGGCCTTGAGAAGGGAGAAGGCTTCGGCCCGGCTAGCGAGCGAGGCGTCGCACTCCTTGATTATGGCCTCCAAGCCATCTACTCGCGCATGCCAGTCCTTGTTCTGCAAGCGCAGGGTGGAGTTGGACCTGCTCAACCGGTCGCTCGCTTTCTTCAAGCGATCGATCTCGCGTTGGGCGCACACGAGGACAGCTGCAACGAAGCCGGATATCAAAAAAAATAGCCAGACGGATAAAGCGAACTTACTCTGGGAGGTCCCGTTGGCGGCAGCAAGCTTCTGCTCCAGGGTCCAGTTCCCACCGGCTGTGGCCTCAAGCAGCCGGATCTCCTTCACCGCCAGCTCGAGCGTGGCGGCAAGATCCGACAGCGAAGCAGCGGAGGAGGCATCATCGTCCACGGCGTTGACGGCCAAGGACTCCTTCGCTGCGAGCACCGCTGTTCTCCACTCCTCCCCGAGCTCCTCGTCGGAGTTGTCGTTGCCAACAACGACGAGCTCCTTGCTAGCAGCCCCCCGCGCGCCCGCGGAGGAACCTTCCGGCTGGGAGTGATCTGCTTCCGGCTGGGGATCCTTCGGCTGGGAGGGGGCAGCCGGCTCAGCTTGAGGAGGGGGCAGAGGCGGCGCCTCAGAGGAAGGAGAGGCGCCGGTTGGATCAGTCGGGGCGTGAGGCGGCGACTCGGCTGGCGTCCGGGCCGGGCTCGTGGCTCCGAAAGAAACCAGCGCGCTAAAAAGAAGGAGGAAAAGGCAAGAGCAAAACAAGCCAAAGACAGAAAAGCAAGAAAGAAGATAAACAGGCAGAAACCACCGAGGGATGGGGGAGAAAAACGTACCCCGGCACGACCAGGGGCGGCCCTTTCTTCCGGCCAAGACGGCTTGGCGGCAGGGCACCGGTCCGGCTCCTCCGCCGCAGGCCGGCGGGAGCCGGAACGGCTAGAGCCGCTCCCACCTGCTTTGTCGTCCGCCGCAGAGCGCGTCACCGGCTCCACGGTCGGCCCGGCCTCCTCCTCCTCGTGCACTTCCGCGTGCGGGTCAGCGGCCGGCTCGTTGTTCCGGCTGGGGAAGGCGTCACTGTCCCCATCCGATTCCTCGCCGGATCGCCGAGCGCGCGGCTCGGGCAAGTTTGGCGCGAATACCTCGAGGGGAGCCTCGCCCTCCTCGCGAAGGATGCAGGCGAACATCTGACGAATGCAAGAGGTCAACCAGACAGAACAAGAAGATAACACAGGGGGAATAAGCAAAATTTCCGGCTACGAGAACTTACCCGGGGCGTGCGGTTCTCCCGGTTGTAGGGCTCCAGGCCGAACTTCCAGCTCTCGGCAGTCGCTCCTTGCTGATCGTCCACAACCACTCCTTCAAGTTGTGGTAGCGGGGATCACGGCGCCACAGCCGGGTCGGGTCCAGCCGGCCGGAGTAGAAGCACATCTTGTGTGCCCGCTACTGCAGCGGCATCATCAGCCGGGACATCCAGCTAAGAGTGATGTCCCGACCGGATAGCTGGCAGGTGACAAGGGAGCGCGTGTGTGCCAGCATCGCATCCATCTCCGCCTTGTCGCCGTAGATCTTCAGGTCCCAGTGCTGCCGGCTGGACTCGACGTCTTGGAAGGCCGGCAGGTTTATCCGGTCCACGTTGGTGATGTTCTTGACGTAAAAATACGACTGCTGCCACAGCCGTAACGTGTCCTAGAGCAAGAATTTCGGGTAGCCGGATTGGGTGCGGGAGTACATGGAGGCGCCGCCGCAGATAACTAGCATGGTGGTCAGAGAGCCCCTAGAATATGCAACTGCCACACATGGAGATGGGTGAACCTGAAGTGTGACAGAAGCACTTGCATCACCACACCCAAATGGAGTGTGTGTGGGTCATCAAGGTGTTGCTTTTGAGACTCCATAACACAAATGCATTGATTTGTAGGGACTCCATTTGTGTCAAACAACCATGGTGGTCAGAGAGGCCAGAGAGCCCCTAGAATATGCAACTGCCACATGGAGATGGTGAACCTGCAGTGTGACAGAAGCAGTTGCACCACCACACCCAACTAGAGTGTGTGTGGGTCATCAACAAGGTGTTTCTTTTGAGACTCCATAACATAGATGCATTGATCTATAGGGACTCCATTTGTGTCAAACAACCATGGTGGTCAGAGAGCCCAGAGAGCCCCTAGAATATGCAACTGCCACACATGGAGATGGGTGAACCTGCAGTGTGACAGAAGCAGTTGCATCACCACACCCAACTGGAGTGTGTGTGCGTCATCAACAAGCTGTTGCTTTTGAGACTCCATAACACAGATGCATTGATCTGTAGGGACTCCATTTGTGTCAAACAACCATGGTGGTCAGAGAGCCCGGAGAGCGCCTAGAGTATGCAGCTGCCACACATGGAGATGGGTGAACCTGCAGCGTGACAGAAGCAGTTGCATCACCACACCCAACTGGAGTGTGTGTGGGTCATCAAGGTGTGGCTTTTGAGACTCCATAACACGGATGCATTGATCTGTAGGGACTCCATTTGTGTGAAACAACCATGGTGGTCAGAGAGCCCAGAGATCCCCTAGAATATGCAACTGCCACATGGAGATGGTGAACCTGTAGTATGACAAAAGCAGTTGCATCACCACACCCAACTGTAGTGTGTGTGGGTCATTAAGGTGTTGCTTTTGAGACTCCATAACACATATGCATTGATATGTAGGGACTCCATTTGTGTCAAACAACCATGGTGGTCAGAGAGCCTAGAGAGCCCAGAGAGCCCCTAGAATATGCAACTGCCACACGGAGATGGTGAACCTGAAGTGTGACAGAAGCAGTTGCATCACCACACCCAACTGGAGTGTGTGTGGGTCATCAAGGTGTTGCTTTTGAGACTCCATAACGCAAATGCATTGATCTGTAGGGACTCCATTTGTGTCAAACAACCATGGTGGTCAGAGAGCCCCTAGAATATGCAACTGCCACACATGGAGATGGTGAACCTATAGTGTGACAGAAACAGTTGCATCACCACACCCAACTGGAGTGTATGTGGGTCATCCAGGTGTTGCTTTTGAGACTCCATAACAAATATGCATTGATCTCTAGGGACTCCATTTCTGTTAAACAACCATGGTGGTCAGAGAGCCCAGAGAGCCCCTAGAATATGCAACTGCCACATGGAGATGGTGAACCTGAAGTGTGACAGAAGCAGTTGCAGCACCACACCTAACTGGAGTGAGTGTGGGTCATCAAGGTGTTGCTTTTGAGACTCCATAACACAAATGCATTGATCTGTAGGAGTTCTATTTGTGGCAAACGACCATGGTGGTCAGAGAGGCCAGAGAGCCCCTAGAATATGCAACTGCCACATGGGGATGGTGAACCTGCAGTGTGACAGAAGCAGTTGCATCACCACAACCAACTAGAGTGTGTGTGGGTCATCAACAAGGTGTTCCTTTTGAGACTCCATAACATATATGCATTGATCTATAGGGACTCCATTTGTGTCAAACATCCATGGTGGTCAGAGAGCCCAGAGAGCCCCTAGAATATGCAACTGCCACACATGGAGATGGGTGAACCTGCAGTCTGACAGAAGCAGTTGCATCACCACACCCAACTGGAGTGTGTGTGGGTCATCAAGGTATGGCTTTTGAGATTCCATAACACAGATGCATTGATCTGTAGGGACTCCATTTGTGTCAAACAACCATGGTGGTCAGAGAGCCCCTAGAATATGCAACTGCCACACATGGAGATGGTGAACCTGAATTGTAACAGAAGCAGTTGCATTGCCACACCGAACTAGAGTGTGTGTGGGTCATCAAGTTGTTGCTTTTGAAACTCCATAACAAAGATGCATTGATCTGTAGGGACTCCATTTGTGTCAAAACAACCATGGTGGTCAGAGAGCCCAGAGCCCCTAGAATATGCAACTGGCACATGGAGATGGTGAAACTAAAGTATGACAGAAGTAGTTGCACCACCACACCCAACTAGAGTGTGTGTGGGTCATCAACAAGGTGTTTCTTTTGAGACTCCATAACATAGATGCATTGATCTATAGGGACTCCATTTGTGTCAAACAACCATGGTGGTCAGAGAGCCCAGAGAGTCCCTAGAATATGCAACTGCCACACATGGAGATGGGTGAACCTGCAGTGTGACAGAAGCAGTTGCATCACCACACCCAACTGGAGTGTGTGTGCGTCATCAACAAGGTGTTGCTTTTGAGACTCCATGACACAGATGCATTGATCTGTAGGGACTCCATTTGTGTCAAACAACCATGGTGGTCAGAGAGCCCGGAGAGCCCCTAGAATATGCAACTGCCACACATGGAGATGGGTGAACCTACAGCGTGACAGAAGCAGTTGCATCACCACACCCAACTGGAGTGTGTGTGGGTTACCAAGGTGTTGCTTTTGAGACTACATAACATAGATGCATTGATCTGTAGGGACTCCATTTGTGTCATACAACCATGGTGGTCAGAGAGCCCGGAGAGCCCCTAGAATATGCAATTGCCACACATGGAGATGGGTGAACCTGTAGTACGACAGAAGCAGTTGCATCACCACACCCAACTGGAGTGTGTGTGGGTCATCAAGGTGTTGCTTTTGAGACTCCATAACACATATGCATTGATCTGTAGGGACTCCATTTGTGTCAAACAACCATGGTGGTTAGAGAGCCTAGAGATCCTAGAGAGCCCCTAGAATATGCAACTGCCACATGGAGATGGTGAACCTGAAGTGTGACAGAAGCAGTTGCATCACCACACCCAACTGGAGTGTGTGTGGGTCATCAAGGTGTTGCTTTTGAGACTCTGTAACACAAATGCATTGATCTGTAGGGACTCCATTTGTGTCAAACAACCATGGTGGTCAGAGATGCCAGAGAGCCCCTAGAATATGCAACTGCCACATGGGGATGGTGAACCTGCAGTGTGACAGAAGCAGTTGCATCACCACACCCAACTAGAGTGTGTGTGGTTCATCAACAAGGTGTCGCTTTTGAGACTCCATAACATAGATGCATTGATCTATAAGGACTCCATTTGTGTCAAACAACCATGGTGGTCAGAGAGCCCAGAGAGCCCCTAGAATATGCAACTGCCACACATGGAGATGTGTGAACCTGTAGTCTGACAAAAGCAGTTGCATCACGACACCCAACTAGAGTGTGTGTGGGTCATCAAGGTGTGGCTTTTGAGACTCCATAACACAGATGCATTGATCTGTAGGGAGTCCATTTGTGTCAAACAACCATATTGGTCAGAAAGCCCCTAAAATATGCAACTGCCACACATGGAGATGGTAAACCTGAAGTGTGACAGAAGCAGTTGCATCGCCACACCCAACTAGAGTGTGTGTGGGTCATCAAGGTGTTGCTTTTGAGACTCCATAACAAAGATGCATTGATCTGTAGGGACTCCATTTGTGTCAAAATAGCCATGGTGGTCAGAGAGCGCAGACCCCTATAATATGCAACTGCCACATGGAGATGGTGAACCTAAAGTGTGATAGAAGAAGTTGCATCACCATACCTAACTGGAGTGTGTGTGGGCCATCAAGGTGTTGCTTTTGGGACTCCATAACACATATGCATTGATCTGTAGGGAGTCCATTTGTGTCAAACAACCATGGTGGTCAAAGCGGCCAGAGAGCCCCTAGAATATGCAACTGCCACATGGAGATGGTGAACCTGCAGTGTGACAGAAGCAGTTGCGTCACCACACCAAACTAGAGTGTGTGTGGGTCACCAACAAGGTGTTGCTTTTGAGACTCCATAACATAGATGCATTGATCTATAGGGACTCCATTTGTGTTAAACAACCATGGTGGTCAGAGAGACCAGAGAGCCCCTAGAATATGCAACTGCCACACATGGAGATGGGTTAACCTGCAGTGTGATAGAAGAAGTTGCATCACCACACCCAACTGGAGTGTGTGTGGGTCATCAAGGTGTGGCTTTTGAGACTCCATAACACAGATGCATTGATTTGTAGGGACTCCATTTGTGTCAAACAACCATGGTGGTCAGAGAGCCCCTAGAATATGCAACTGCCACACATGGAGATGGTGAACCTGTAGTGTGATAGAAGCAGTTGCATCACCACACCCAACTGGAGTGTATGTGGGTCATCAAGGTGTTGCTTTTGAGACTCCATAACAAAGATGCATTGATCTGTAGGGACTCCATTCGTGTGTGGGCCATCAAGGTGTGGCTTTTGAGACTCCATAACACGGATGCATTGATCTGTAGGGACTCCATTTGTGTGAAACAACCATGGTGGTCAGAAACCCCAGAGAGCCTGCAATTGCCACATGGAGATGGGTGGACCTACAGTGTGACAGAAGCAGTTGCATCACCACACCCAACTGGAGTGTGTGTGGGTTATCAAGGTGTTGCTTTTGAGACTACATAACATAGATGCATTGATCTGTAGGGACTCCATTTGTGTCAAACAACCATGGTGGTTAGAGA
Source organism: Avena sativa (assembly GCA_916181665.1). Taxonomy (NCBI): domain Eukaryota; kingdom Viridiplantae; phylum Streptophyta; class Magnoliopsida; order Poales; family Poaceae; genus Avena; species Avena sativa. The sequence continues at coordinate 566,427,121 of OV702291.1, forward strand.
GCCCAGAGAGCCCCTAGAATATGCAATTGCCACACATGGAGATGGGTGAACCTGCAGTACGATAGAAGCAGTTGCATCACCACACCCAACTGGAGTGTGTGTGGGTCATCAAGGTGTGGCTTTTGAGACTCCATAACACAGATGCATTGATCTGTAGGTACTCCATTTGTGTCAAACAACCATGGTGGTTAGAGAGCCCCTAGAATATGCAACTGCCACACATGGAGATGGTGAACCTGCAGTGTGACAGAAGCAGTTGCATCACCACACCCAACTGGAGTGTGTGTGGGTCATCAAGTTGTTGCTTTTGAGACTCCATAACAAAGATGCATTGATTTGTAGGGACTCCATTTGTGTCAAACAACCATGGTGGTTAGAGAGCCCAGAGAGCCCCTAGAATATGCAATTGCCACATATGGAGATGGGTGAACCTGCAGTACGACAGAAGCAGTTGCATCACCACACCCAACTGGAGTGTGTGTGGGTCATCAAGGTGTGGCTTTTGAGACTCCATAACACAGATGCATTGATCTGTAGGTACTCCATTTGTGTCAAACAACCATGGTGGTTAGAGAGCCCCTAGAATATGCAACTGCCACACATGGAGATGGTGAACCTGTAGTGTGACAGAAGCAGTTGCATCACCACACCCAACTCGAGTGTGTGTGGGTCATCAAGTTGTTGCTTTTGAGACTCCATAACAAAGATGCATTGATTTGTAGGGACTCAATTTGTGTCAAACAACCATGGTGGTCATAGAGGCCAGAGAGCCCCTAGAACATGCAACTGCCACATGGAGATGGTGAACCTGCAGTGTGACAAAAGCAGTTGCATCACCACACCCAACTAGAGTGTGTGTGGGTCATCAAGGTGTTGTTTTTTAGACTACATAACAGAGATGCATTGATCTGTAGGGACTCCATTTGTGTCAAACAACCATGGTGGTCAGAGAGCCCAGAGAGCCCCTAGAATATGCAACTGTCACACATGGAGATGGGTGAACCTGTAGTACGACAGAAGCAGTTGCATCACCACACCGAACTGGAGTGTGTGTGGGTCATCAAGTTGTGGCTTTTGAGACTCCATAACACAGATGCATTGATCTGTAGGGACTCCATTTGTGTCAAACAACCATGGTGGTCAGAAAGCCCCTAGAATATGCAACTGCCACACATGGAGATGGTGAACTTGCAGTGTGACAGAAGCAGTTGCATCACCACACCCAACTGGAGTGTGTGTGGGTCATCAAGTTGTTGCTTTTGAGACTCCATAACAATGATGCATTGATTTGTAGGGACTCCATTTGTCTCAAACAACCATGGTGGTCCGAGAGACCAGAGAGCCCCTAGAATATGCAACTGCCACATGGAGATGGTGAACCTGCAGTGTGACAGAAGCAGTTGCATCACAACATCCAACTATAGTGTGTGTGGTTCATCAAGGTGTTGCTTTTGAGACTCCATAACTCATATGCATTGATCTATAGGGACTCCATTTGTGTCAAACAACCATGGTGGTCAGAGTGCCCAGAGAGCCCCTAGAATATGGAACTGCCACACATGGAGATGGGTGAACCTGAAGTGTGACAGAAGCAGTTGCATCACCACACCCAACTGGAGTGTGTGTGGGTCATCAAGTTGTTGCTTTTGAGACTCCATAACAATGATGCATTGATTTTTAGGGACTCCATTTGTCTCAAACAACCATGGTGGTCCGAGAGACCAGAGAGCCCCTAGAATATGCAACTGCCACATGGAGATGGTGAACCTGCAGTGTGACAGAAGCAGTTGCATCACAACATCCAACTATAGTGTGTGTGGTTCATCAAGGTGTTGCTTTTGAGACTCCATAACTCATATGCATTGATCTATAGGGACTCCATTTGTGTCAAACAACCATGGTGGTCAGAGAGCCCAGAGAGCCCCTAGAATATGGAACTGCCACACATGGAGATGGGTGAACCTGAAGTGTGACAGAAGCAGTTGCATCACCACACCCAACTGGAGTGTGTGTGGGTCATCAAGGTGTTGCTTTTGAGACTCCATAACACAAATGCATTGATCTGTAGGGACTCTATTTGTGTCAAACAACCATGGTGGTCAGAGAGGCCAGAGAGCCCCTAGAATATGCAACTGCCACATGGAGATGGCGAGCTTGCAGTGTGACAGAAGCAGTTGCATCACGACACCCAACTAGAGTGTGTGTGGTTCATCAACAAGGTGTTGCTTTTGAGACTCCATAACGTAGATGCATTGATTTATAGGGACTCCATTTGTGTCAAACAACCATGGTGGTCACAGAGCCCAGAGAGCCCCTAGAATATGCAACTGCCACACATGGAGATGGGTGAACCTGCAGTCTGACTGAAGCAGTTGCATCACCACACCCAACTGGAGTGTGTGTGGGTCATCAAGGTGTGGCTTTTGAGACTCCATAACATAGATGCATTGATCAGTAGGGACTCCATTTGTGTCAAACAACCATAGTGGTCAAAGAGCCCCTAGAATATGCAACTGCCACACATGGAGATGGTGAACCTACTGTGTGACAGAAGCAGTTGCATCACCACACCCAACTGGAGTGTGTGTGGGTCATCAACAAGGTGTTGCTTTTGAGACTCCATAACATAGATGCATTGATTTATAGGGACTCCATTTGTGTCAAACAACCATGGTGGTCACAGAGCCCAGAGATCCCCTAGAATATGTAACTGCCACACATGGAGATGGGTGAAGCTGCAGTCTGACAGAAGAAGTTGCATCACCACACCCAACTGGAGTGTGTGTGGGTCATCAAGGTGTGGCTTTTGAGACTCCATAACACAGATGCATTGATCTGTAGGGACTCCATTTGTATCAAGCAACCATGGCGGTCAAAGACCCCTAGAATATGCAACTGCCACAAATGGAGATGGGTGAACCTGTAGTGTGACAGAAGCAGTTGCATCACCACACCCAATTGGAGTGTGTGTGGGACATCAAGGTGTTGCTTTTGAGACTACATAACACAGATGCATTGATCTATAGGGACTCCATTTGTGTCAAACAACCATGATGGCCAGAGAGCCTAGAGAGCCCCTAGAATATGCAACTGCCACACATGGAGATGGGTGAACCTGAAGTGTGACAGAAGCAGTTGCATCACCACACCCAACTGGAGTCTGTGTGGGTCATCAAGGTGTTGTTTTTGAGACTACATAACAGAGATGCATTGATCTGTAGGGACTCCATTGGTGTCAAACAACCATGGTGGCAGAGAGCCCAGAGAGCCCCTAGAATATGCAACTGCCACACATGGAGATGGGTTAACCTGCAGTACGACAGAAGCAGTTGCATCACCACACCGAACTGGAGTGTGTGTTGGTCATCAAGGTGTGGCTTTTGAGACTCCATAACACAGATGCATTGATCTGTAGGGACTCCATTTGTGTCAAACAACCATGGTGGTCAGAGAGCCCCTAGAATATGCAACTGCCACACATGGAGATGGTGAACCTGCAGTGTGACAGAAGCAGTTGCATCACCACACCCAACTAGAGTGTGTGTGGGTCATCAAGTTGTTGCTTTTGAGACTCCATAACAAATATGAATTGATTTGTAGGGACTCCATTTGTGTCAAACAACCATGGTGGTCAGAGAGAACAGAGAGCCACTAGAATATGCAACTGCCACATGGAGATGGTGAACCTGCAGTGTGACAGAAGCAGTTGCATCACGACACCCAACTAGAGTGTGTGTGGGTCATCAACAAGGTGTTGCTTTTGAGACTCCATAACATAGATGCATTGATTTATAGGGACTCCATTTGTGCAAACAACCATGGTGGTCACAGAGCCCAGAGAGCCCCTAGAATATGCAACTGCCACACATGGAGATGGGTGAACCTGCAGTCTGACAGAAGCAGTTGCATCACCACACCCAACTGGAGTGTGTGTGGGTCATCAAGGTGTGGCTTTTGAGACTCCATAACACAGATGCATTGATCTGTAGGGACTCCATTTGTGTCAAACAACCATGGTGGTCAAAGAGCCCCTAGAATATGCAACTGCCACACATGGAGATGGTGAACCTACTGTGTGACAGAAGCAGTTGCATCACCACACCCAACTGGAGTGTGTGTGGGTCATCAAGGTGTTGCTTTTGAGACTCCATAACAAAGATGCATTGATCTGTAGGGACTCCATTTGTGTCAAACAACCATGGTGGTCCGAGAGCCCCTAGAATATGCAACTACCACATTGAGATGGTGAACCTAAAGTGTGACAGAAGCAGTTGCATCACCACACCCAACTAGAGTGTGTGTGGGTCATCAAGGTGTTGCTTTTGAGACTCCATAACACATATGCATTGATCTGTAGGGACTCCATTTGTGTCAAACAACCATGGTGGCCAGAGAGCCTAGAGAACCCCTAGAATATGCAACTGCCACACATGGAGATGGGTGAACCTGAAGTGTGACAGAAACAGTTGCATCAGCACAGCCAACTAGAGTGTGTGTGGGTAATCAAGGTGTTGCTTTTGAGACTCCATAACACAAATGCATTGATCTGCAGGGACTCCATTTGTGTCAAACAACCATGGTGGTCAGAGAGCCCCTAGAATATGCAACTGCCACATGGAGATGGTGGACCTTTAGTGTGACAGAAGCAGTTGCATCACCACACCCAACTAGAGTGTGTGTGGGTCATCAACAAGGTGTTGGTTTTGAGACTCCATAACACAGATGCATTGATCTTTAGGGACTCCATTTGTGTCAAACAACCATGGTGGTCAGAGAGCCCCTGGAATATGAAACTTCCACACATGGAGATGGTGAACCTGCAGTGTGACAGAAGTAGTTGCATCACCACACCCAACTGGAGTGTGTGTGGGTCATCAAGGTGTTGCTTTTGAGACTCCATAACAAAGTTGCATTCATCTGTAGGGACTCGATTTGTGTCAAACAACCATGGTGGTGAGAGAGCCTAGAGAGCCCCTATAATATGCAACTGCCACATGGAGATGGTGAACCTGCTCTATGGCAGAAGCAGTTGCATCAGCACACCCAACTGTAGTGTGTGTGGGTCATCAAGGTGTTGCTTTTGAGACTCCATAACACATCTGCATTGATCTGTAGGGACTCCATTTGTGTCAAACAACCATGGTGGTCAGAGATCCCAGAGAGCCCCTAGAATATGCAACTGCCACACATGGAGATGGGTGAACCTGAAGTGTGACAGAAGCAGTTGCATCACCACACCCAACTGGAGTGTGTGTGGGTCATCAAGGTGTTGCTTTTGAGACTCCATAACACAAATGCATTGATCTGTAGGGACAACATTTGTGTCAAACAACCATGGTGGTCAGAGAGGCCAGAGAGCCCCTAGAATATGCAACTGCCACATGGAGATGGTGAACCTGCAGTGTGACAGAAGCAGTTGCATCACCACACCCAACTAGAGTGTGTGTGGGTCATCAAGGTGTTGGTTTTTAGACTACATAACAGAGATGCATTAATCTGTAGGGACTCCATTTGTGTCAAACAACCATGGTGGTCAGAGAGCCCAGAGAGCCCCTAGAATATGCGACTGCCACACATGGAGATGGGTGAACCTGCAGTACGACAGTAGCAGTTGCATCACCACACCCAACTGGAGTGTGTGTGGGTCATCAAGGTGTGGCTTTTGAGACTCCATTACACAGATGCATTGATCTGTAGGGACTCCATTTGTGTCAAACAACCATGGTGGTCGGAGAGCCCCTAGAATATGCAACTGCCACACATGGAGATGGTGAACCTGCAGTGTGACAGAAGCAGTTGCATCACCACACCCAACTAGAGTGTGTGTGGGTCATCAAGTTGTTGCTTTTGAGACTCCATAACAAAGATGCATTGATCTATAGGGACTCCACTTGTGTCAAATAACCATGGTGGTCAGAGAGCCCAGAGATCCCCTAGAATATGCAACTGCCACATGGAGATGGTGAACCTGTAGTGTGACAAAAGCAGTTGCATCACCGCACCCAACTGTAGTGTGTGTGGGTCATCAAGGTGTTGCTTTTGAGACTCCATAACACATATGCATTGATCTGTAGGGACTCCATTTGTGTCAAACAACCATGGTGGACAGAGAGCCTAGAGAGCCCCTAGAATATGCAACTGCCACATGGAGATGATGAACCTGAAGTGTGATAGAAGCAGTTGCATCACCACACCCAACTGGAGTGTGTGTGGGTCATCAAGGTGTTGCTTTTGAGACTCCATAACACAAATGCATTGATCTGTAGGGACTCCATTTGTGTCAAACAACCATGGTGGTCAGAGAGGCCAGAGAGCCCCTAGAATATGCAACTGCCACATGGGGATGGTGAACCTGCAGTGTGACAGAAGTAGTTGCATCACCACACCCAACTAGAGTGTGTGTGGGTCATCAACAAGGTGTTGCTTTTGAGACTCCATAACATAGATGCATTGATCTATGGGGACTCCATTTGTGTCAAACAACCATGGTGGTTAGAGAGCCCAGAGAGCCCCTAGAATATGCAACTGCCACACATGCAGATGGGTGAACCTGCAGTGTGACAGAAGCAGTTGCATCACCACACCCAACTGGAGTGTGTGTGGGTCATCAACAAGGTGTTGCTTTTGAGACTCCATAACATAGATGCATTGATCTATAGGGACTCCATTTTTGTTAAACAACCATGGTGGTCAGAGAGACCAGAGAGCCCCTAGAATATGCAACTGCCACACATGGAGATGGGTTAACCTGCAGTCTGACAGAAGCAGTTGCATCACCACACCCAACTGGAGTGTGTGTGGGTCATCAAGGTGTGGCTTTTGAGACTCCATAACACATATGCATTGATATGTAGGGACTCCATTTGTGTCAAACAACCATGGTGGTAAGAGAGCTCCTAGAATATGCAACTGCCACACATGGAGATGGTGAACCTGAAGTGTGATAGAAGCAGTTGCATCGCCACACCCAACTAGAGTGTGTGTGGGTCACCAAGGTGTTGCTTTTGAGACTCCATAACAAAGATGCATTAATCTGTAGGGACTCTATTTGTGTCAAAACAACCATGATGGTCATAGAGCCCAGAGCCCCTAGAATATGCAACTGCCACATGGAGATGGTGAACCAAAAGTGTGACAGAAGCCGTTGCATCACCACACCAAACTGGAATGTGTGTGGGCCATCAAGGTGTTGCTTTTGAGACTCCATAACACATATTCATTGATCTGTAGGGACTCCATTTGTGTCAAACAACCATGGTGGTCAGAGATCCCAGAGAGCCCCTAGAATATGCAACTGCCACACATGCAGATGGGTGAACCTGCAGTGTGACAGAAGCAGTTGCATCACCACACCCAACTGGAGTGTGTGTGGGTCATCAACAAGGTGTTGCTTTTGAGACTCCATAACATAGATGCATTGATCTATAGGGACTCCATTTTTGTTAAACAACCATGGTGGTCAGAGAGACCAGAGAGCCCCTAGAATATGCAACTGCCACACATGGAGATGGGTTAACCTGCAGTCTGACAGAAGCAGTTGCATCACCACACCCAACTGGAGTGTGTGTGGGTCATCAAGGTGTGGCTTTTGAGACTCCATAACACAGATGCATTGATCTGTAGGGACTCCATTTGTGTCAAACAACCATGGTGGTCAGAGAGCCCCTAGAATATGCAACTGCCACACATGGAGATGGTGAACCTGTAGTGTGACAGAAGCAGTTGCATCACCACACCCAACTGGAGTGTATGTGGGTCATCAAGGTGTTGCTTTTGAGACTCCATAACAAAGATGCATTGATCTCTAGGAACTCCATTTGTGTCAAACAACCATGGTGGTCAGAGATCCTAGAGAGCCCCTAGAATATGCAACTGCCAGATGGAGATGGTGAACCTGAAGTGTGACAGAAGCAGTTGTAGCACCACACCCAACTGGAGTGAGTCTAGGTCATCAAGGTGTTGCTTTTGAGACTCCATAACACAAATGCATTGATCTGTAGGGACTCCATTTGTGTCAAACAACCATGGTGGTCAGAGAGGCCAGAGAGCCCCTAGAATATGCAACTGCCACATGGGGATGGTGAACCTGCAGTGTGACAGAAGTAGTTGCATCACCACACCCAACTAGAGTATGTGTGGGTCATCAACAAGGTGTTGCTTTTGAGACTCCATAACATAGATGCATTGATCTATGGGGACTCCATTTGTGTCAAACAACCATGGTGGTTAGAGAGCCCAGAGAGCCCCTAGAATACGCAACTGCCACACATGGAGATGGGTGGACCTGTAGTCTGACAGAAGCAGTTGCATAACCACACCCAATTGGAGTGTGTGTGGGTCATCAAGGTGTGGCTTTTGAGACTCCATAACACATATGCATTGATATGTAGGGACTCCATTTGTGTCAAACAACCATGGTGGTAAGAGAGCCCCTAGAATATGCAACTGCCACACATGGAGATGGTGAACCTGAAGTGTGATAGAAGCAGTTGCATCGCCACACCCAACTAGAGTGTGTGCGGGTCACCAAGGTGTTGCTTTTGAGACTCCATAACAAAGATGCATTAATCTGTAGGGACTCTATTTGTGTCAAAACAACCATGATGGTCATAGAGCCCAGAGCCCCTAGAATATGCAACTGCCACATGGAGATGGTGAACCAAAAGTGTGACAGAAGCCGTTGCATCACCACACCAAACTGGAATGTGTGTGGGCCATCAAGGTGTTGCTTTTGAGACTCCATAACACATATTCATTGATCTGTAGGGACTCCATTTGTGTCAAACAACCATGGTGGTCAGAGATCCCAGAGAGCCCCTAGAATATGCAACTGCCACACATGCAGATGGGTGAACCTGCAGTGTGACAGAAGCAGTTGCATCACCACACCCACCTGGAGTGTGTGTGGGTCATCAACAAGGTGTTGCTTTTGAGACTCCATAACATAGATGCATTGATCTATAGGGACTCCATTTTTGTTAAACAACCATGGTGGTCAGAGAGACCAGAGAGCCCCTAGAATATGCAACTGCCACACATGGAGATGGGTTAACCTGCAGTCTGACAGAAGCAGTTGCATCACCACACCCAACTGGAGTGTGTGTGGGTCATCAAGGTGTGGCTTTTGAGACTCCATAACACAGATGCATTGATTTGTAGGGACTCCATTTGTGTCAAACAACCATGGTGGTCAGAGAGCCCCTAGAATATGCAACTGCCACACATGGAGATGGTGAACCTGCAGTGTGACAGAAGCAGTTGCATCACCACACCCAACTGGAGTGTATGTGGGTCATCAAGGTGTTGCTTTTGAGACTCCATAACAAAGATGCATTGATCTCTAGGAACTCCATTTGTGTCAAACAACCATGGTGGTCAGAGATCCTAGAGAGCCCCTAGAATATGCAACTGCCAGATGGAGATGGTGAACCTGAAGTGTGACAGAAGCAGTTGTAGCACCACACCCAACTGGAGTGAGTCTAGGTCATCAAGGTGTTGCTTTTGAGACTCCATAACACAAATGCATTGATCTGTAGGGACTCCATTTGTGTCAAACAACCATGGTGGTCAGAGAGGCCAGAGAGCCCCTAGAATATGCAACTGCCACATGGGGATGGTGAACCTGCGATGTGACAGAAGCAGTTGCATTACCACACCCAACTAGAGTGTGTGTGGGTCATCAACAAGGTGTTGCTTTTGAGACTCCATAACATAGATGCATTGATCTATAGGGACTCCATTTTTGTCAAACAACCATGTTGGTCAGAGAGTCCAGAGAGCCCCTAGAATATGCAACTGCCACACATGGAGATGGGTGAACCTGCAGTCTGATAGAAGCAGTTGCATCACCACACCCAACTAGAGTGTGTGTGGGTCATCAAGGTGTGGCTTTTGAGACTCCATAACACAGATGCATTGATCTGTAGGGAGTCCATTTGTGTCAAACAACCATGGTGGTCAGAGAGCCCCTAAATTATGCAACTGCCACACATGGAGATGGTAAACCTGAAGTGTGACAGAAGCAGTTGCATCGCCACACCCAACTAGAGTGTGTGTGGGTCATCTAGGTGTTGCTTTTGAGACTCCATAACAAAGATGCATTGATCTGTAGGGACTCCATTTGTGTCAAAACAACCATGGTGGTCAGAGAGCGCAGAGCCCCTATAATATGCAACTGCCACATGGAGATGGTGAACCTAAAGTGTGACAGAAGAAGTTGCATCACCACACCTAACTGGAGTGTGTTTGGGCCATCAAGGTGTTGCTTTTGAGACTCCATAACACATATGCATTGATCTGTAGGGACTCCATTTGTGTCAAACAACCATGGTGGTCCGAGAGGCCAGGGAGCCCCTAGAATATGCAACTGCCACATGGAGATGGTGAACCTGCAGTGTGATAGAAGCAGTTGCATCACCACACCCAACTAGAGTGTGTGTGGGTCATCAACAAGGTGTTGCTTTTGAGACTCCATAACAAAGATGCATTGATTTGTAGGGACTCCATTTGTGTTAAACTACCATGGTGGTCAGAGAGACCAGAGAGCCCCTAGAATATGCAACTGCCACATGGGGATGGTGAACCTGCGGTGTGACAGAAGCAGTTGCATTACCACACCCAACTAGAGTGTGTGTGGGTCATCAACAAGGTGTTGCTTTTGAGACTCCATAACATAGATGCATTGATTTATAGGGACTCCATTTGTGTCAAACAACCATGGTGGTCACAGAGCCCATAGAGCCCCTAGAATATGCAACTGTCGCACATGGAGACGGGTGAACCTGCAGTCTGACAGAAGCAGTTGCATCACCACACCCAACTGGAGTGTGTGTGGGTCATCAAGGTGTGGCTTTTGAGACTCCATCACACAGATGCATTGATCTGTAGGGACTCCATTTGTGTCAAACAACCATGGTGGTCAAAGAGCCCCTAGAATATGCAACTGCCACACATGGAGATGGTGAACCTACTGTGTGATAGAAGCAGTTGCATCACCACACCCAACTGGAGTGTGTGTGGGTCATCAAGGTGTTGATTTTGAGACTCCATAACAAAGATGCATTGATCTGTAGGGACTCCATTTGTGTCAAACAACCATGGTGGTCAGAGAGCCCCTAGAATATGCAATTACCACATTGAGATGGTGAACCTAAAGTGTGACAGAAGCAGTTGCATCACCACACCCAACTAGAGTGTGTGTGGGTCATCAAGGTGTTGCTTTTGAGACTCCATAACACATATGCATTGATCTGTAGGGACTCCATTTGTGTCAAACAACCATGGTGGTCAGAGATCCCAGAGAGCCCCTAGAATATGCAACTGCCACACATGGAGATGGGTGAACCTGCAGTGTGACAGAAGCAGTTGCATCACCACACCCAACTAGAGTGTGTGTGGGTCATCAACAAGGTGTTGCTTTTGAGACTCCATAACATAGATGCATTGATCTATAGGGACTCCATTTTTGTTAAACAACCATGGTGGTCAGAGAGACCAGAGAGCCCCTAGAATATGCAACTGCCACACATGGAGATGGGTTAACCTGCAGTCTGACAGAAGCAGTTGCATCACCACACCCAACTGGAGTGTGTGTGGGTCATCAAGGTGTGGCTTTTGAGACTCCATAACACAGATGCATTGATTTGTAGGGACTCCATTTATGTCAAACAACCATGGTGGTCAGAGAGCCCCTAGAATATGCAACTGCCACACATGGAGATGGTGAACCTGCAGTGTGACAGAAGCAGTTGCATCACCACACCCAACTGGAGTGTATGTGGGTCATCAAGGTGTTGCTTTTGAGACTCCATAACAAAGATGCATTGATCTCTAGGAACTCCATTTGTGTCAAACAACCATGGTGGTCAGAGATCCTAGAGAGCCCCTAGAATATGCAACTGCCACATGGAGATGGTGAACCTGAAGTGTGACAGAAGCAGTTGTAGCACCACACCCAACTGGAGTGAGTCTGGGTCATCAAGGTGTTGCTTTTGAGACTCCATAACACATATGCATTGATCTGTAGGGACTCCATTTGTGTCAAACAACCATGGTGGTCAGAGATCCCAGAGAGCCCCTAGAATATGCAACTGCCACACATGGAGATGGGTGAACCTGCAGTGTGACAGAAGCAGTTGCATCACCACACCCAACTAGAGTGTGTGTGGGTCATCAAGAAGGTGTTGCTTTTGAGACTCCATAACATAGATGCATTGATCTATAGGGACTCCATTTTTGTTAAACAACCATGGTGGTCAGAGAGACCAGAGAGCCCCTAGAATATGCAACTGCCACACATGGAGATGGGTTAACCTGCAGTCTGACAGAAGCAGTTGCATCACCACACCCAACTGGAGTGTGTGTGGGTCATCAAGGTGTGGCTTTTGAGACTCCATAACACAGATGCATTGATTTGTAGGGACTCCATTTGTGTCAAACAACCATGGTGGTCAGAGAGCCCCTAGAATATGCAACTGCCACACATGGAGATGGTGAACCTGCAGTGTGACAGAAGCAGTTGCATCACCACACCCAACTGGAGTGTATGTGGGTCATCAAGGTGTTGCTTTTGAGACTCCATAACAAAGATGCATTGATCTCTAGGAACTCCATTTGTGTCAAACAACCATGGTGGTCAGAGATCCTAGAGAGCCCCTAGAATATGCAACTGCCAGATGGAGATGGTGAACCTGAAGTGTGACAGAAGCAGTTGTAGCACCACACCCAACTGGAGTGAGTCTAGGTCATCAAGGTGTTGCTTTTGAGACTCCATAACACAAATGCATTGATCTGTAGGGACTCCATTTGTGTCAAACAACCATGGTGGTCAGAGAGGCCAGAGAGCCCCTAGAATATGCAACTGCCACATGGGGATGGTGAACCTGCGATGTGACAGAAGCAGTTGCATTACCACACCCAACTAGAGTGTGTGTGGGTCATCAACAAGGTGTTGCTTTTGAGACTCCATAACATAGATGCATTGATCTATAGGGACTCCATTTTTGTCAAACAACCATGTTGGTCAGAGAGTCCAGAGAGCCCCTAGAATATGCAACTGCCACACATGGAGATGGGTGAACCTGCAGTCTGATAGAAGCAGTTGCATCACCACACCCAACTAGAGTGTGTGTGGGTCATCAAGGTGTGGCTTTTGAGACTCCATAACACAGATGCATTGATCTGTAGGGAGTCCATTTGTGTCAAACAACCATGGTGGTCAGAGAGCCCCTAAATTATGCAACTGCCACACATGGAGATGGTAAACCTGAAGTGTGACAGAAGCAGTTGCATCGCCACACCCAACTAGAGTGTGTGTGGGTCATCTAGGTGTTGCTTTTGAGACTCCATAACAAAGATGCATTGATCTGTAGGGACTCCATTTGTGTCAAAACAACCATGGTGGTCAGAGAGCGCAGAGCCCCTATAATATGCAACTGCCACATGGAGATGGTGAACCTAAAGTGTGACAGAAGAAGTTGCATCACCACACCTAACTGGAGTGTGTTTGGGCCATCAAGGTGTTGCTTTTGAGACTCCATAACACATATGCATTGATCTGTAGGGACTCCATTTGTGTCAAACAACCATGGTGGTCCGAGAGGCCAGGGAGCCCCTAGAATATGCAACTGCCACATGGAGATGGTGAACCTGCAGTGTGATAGAAGCAGTTGCATCACCACACCCAACTAGAGTGTGTGTGGGTCATCAACAAGGTGTTGCTTTTGAGACTCCATAATAAAGATGCATTGATTTGTAGGGACTCCATTTGTGTTAAACTACCATGGTGGTCAGAGAGACCAGAGAGCCCCTAGAATATGCAACTGCCACATGGGGATGGTGAACCTGCGGTGTGACAGAAGCAGTTGCATTACCACACCCAACTAGAGTGTGTGTGGGTCATCAACAAGGTGTTGCTTTTGAGACTCCATAACATAGATGCATTGATTTATAGGGACTCCATTTGTGTCAAACAACCATGGTGGTCACAGAGCCCACAGAGCCCCTAGAATATGCAACTGTCGCACATGGAGATGGGTGAACCTGCAGTCTGACAGAAGCAGTTGCATCACCACACCCAACTGGAGTGTGTGTGGGTCATCAAGGTGTGGCTTTTGAGACTCCATCACACAGATGCATTGATCTGTAGGGACTCCATTTGTGTCAAACAACCATGGTGGTCAAAGAGCCCCTAGAATATGCAACTGCCACACATGGAGATGGTGAACCTACTGTGTGATAGAAGCAGTTGCATCACCACACCCAACTGGAGTGTGTGTGGGTCATCAAGGTGTTGATTTTGAGACTCCATAACAAAGATGCATTGATCTGTAGGGACTCCATTTGTGTCAAACAACCATGGTGGTCAGAGAGCCCCTAGAATATGCAATTACCACATTGAGATGGTGAACCTAAAGTGTGACAGAAGCAGTTGCATCACCACACCCAACTAGAGTGTGTGTGGGTCATCAAGGTGTTGCTTTTGAGACTCCATAACACATATGCATTGATCTGTAGGGACTCCATTTGTGTCAAACAACCATGGTGGTCAGAGATCCCAGAGAGCCCCTAGAATATGCAACTGCCACACATGGAGATGGGTGAACCTGCAGTGTGACAGAAGCAGTTGCATCACCACACCCAACTAGAGTGTGTGTGGGTCATCAACAAGGTGTTGCTTTTGAGACTCCATAACATAGATGCATTGATCTATAGGGACTCCATTTTTGTTAAACAACCATGGTGGTCAGAGAGACCAGAGAGCCCCTAGAATATGCAACTGCCACACATGGAGATGGGTTAACCTGCAGTCTGACAGAAGCAGTTGCATCACCACACCCAACTGGAGTGTGTGTGGGTCATCAAGGTGTGGCTTTTGAGACTCCATAACACAGATGCATTGATTTGTAGGGACTCCATTTATGTCAAACAACCATGGTGGTCAGAGAGCCCCTAGAATATGCAACTGCCACACATGGAGATGGTGAACCTGCAGTGTGACAGAAGCAGTTGCATCACCACACCCAACTGGAGTGTATGTGGGTCATCAAGGTGTTGCTTTTGAGACTCCATAACAAAGATGCATTGATCTCTAGGAACTCCATTTGTGTCAAACAACCATGGTGGTCAGAGATCCTAGAGAGCCCCTAGAATATGCAACTGCCACATGGAGATGGTGAACCTGAAGTGTGACAGAAGCAGTTGTAGCACCACACCCAACTGGAGTGAGTCTGGGTCATCAAGGTGTTGCTTTTGAGACTCCATAACACATATGCATTGATCTGTAGGGACTCCATTTGTGTCAAACAACCATGGTGGTCAGAGATCCCAGAGAGCCCCTAGAATATGCAACTGCCACACATGGAGATGGGTGAACCTGCAGTGTGACAGAAGCAGTTGCATCACCACACCCAACTAGAGTGTGTGTGGGTCATCAACAAGGTGTTGCTTTTGAGACTCCATAACATAGATGCATTGATCTATAGGGACTCCATTTTTGTTAAACAACCATGGTGGTCAGAGAGACCAGAGAGCCCCTAGAATATGCAACTGCCACACATGGAGATGGGTTAACCTGCAGTCTGACAGAAGCAGTTGCATCACCACACCCAACTGGAGTGTGTGTGGGTCATCAAGGTGTGGGTTTTGAGACTCCATAACACAGATGCATTGATTTGTAGGGACTCCATTTGTGTCAAACAACCATGGTGGTCAGAGAGCCCCTAGAATATGCAACTGCCACACATGGAGATGGTGAACCTGCAGTGTGACAGAAGCAGTTGCATCACCACACCCAACTGGAGTGTATGTGGGTCATCAAGGTGTTGCTTTTGAGACTCCATAACAAAGATGCATTGATCTCTAGGAACTCCATTTGTGTCAAACAACCATGGTGGTCAGAGATCCTAGAGAGCCCCTAGAATATGCAACTGCCACATGGAGATGGTGAACCTGAAGTGTGACAGAAGCAGTTGTAGCACCACACCCAACTGGAGTGAGTCTGGGTCATCAAGGTGTTGCTTTTGAGACTCCATAACACAAATGCATTGATCTGTAGGGACTCCATTTGTGTCAAACAACCATGGTGGTCAGAGAGGCCAGAGAGCCCCTAGAATATGCAACTGCCACATGGGGATGGTGAACCTGCGATGTGACAGAAGCAGTTGCATTACCACACCCAACTAGAGTGTGTGTGGGTCATCAACAAGGTGTTGCTTTTGAGACTCCATAACATAGATGCATTGATCTATAGGGACTCCATTTTTGTCAAACAGCAATGTTGGTCAGAGAGTCCAGAGAGCCCCTAGAATATGCAACTGCCACACATGGAGATGGTAAACCTGAAGTGTGACAGAAGCAGTTGCATCGCCACACCCAACTAGAGTGTGTGTGGGTCATCTAGGTGTTGCTTTTGAGACTCCATAACAAAGATGCATTGATCTGTAGGGACTCCATTTGTGTCAAAACAACCATGGTGGTCAGAGAGCGCAGAGCCCCTATAATATGCAACTGCCACATGGAGATGGTGAACCTAAAGTGTGACAGAAGAAGTTGCATCACCACACCTAACTGGAGTGTGTTTGGGCCATCAAGGTGTTGCTTTTGAGACTCCATAACACATATGCATTGATCTGTAGGGACTCCATTTGTGTCAAACAACCATGGTGGTCCGAGAGGCCAGGGAGCCCCTAGAATATGCAACTGCCACATGGAGATGGTGAACCTGCAGTGTGATAGAAGCAGTTGCATCACCACACCCAACTAGAGTGTGTGTGGGTCATCAACAAGGTGTTGCTTTTGAGACTCCATAACAAAGATGCATTGATTTGTAGGGACTCCATTTGTGTTAAACTACCATGGTGGTCAGAGAGACCAGAGAGCCCCTAGAATATGCAACTGCCACATGGGGATGGTGAACCTGCGGTGTGACAGAAGCAGTTGCATTACCACACCCAACTAGAGTGTGTGTGGGTCATCAACAAGGTGTTGCTTTTGAGACTCCATAACATAGATGCATTGATTTATAGGGACTCCATTTGTGTCAAACAACCATGGTGGTCACAGAGCCCACAGAGCCCCTAGAATATGCAACTGTCGCACATGGAGATGGGTGAACCTGCAGTCTGACAGAAGCAGTTGCATCACCACACCCAACTGGAGTGTGTGTGGGTCATCAAGGTGTGGCTTTTGAGACTCCATAACACAGATGCATTGATCTGTAGGGACTCCATTTGTGTCAAACAACCATGGTGGTCAAAGAGCCCCTAGAATATGCAACTGCCACACATGGAGATGGTGAACCTACTGTGTGATAGAAGCAGTTGCATCACCACACCCAACTGGAGTGTGTGTGGGTCATCAAGGTGTTGATTTTGAGACTCCATAACAAAGATGCATTGATCTGTAGGGACTCCATTTGTGTCAAACAACCATGGTGGTCAGAGAGCCCCTAGAATATGCAATTACCACATTGAGATGGTGAACCTAAAGTGTGACAGAAGCAGTTGCATCACCACACCCAACTAGAGTGTGTGTGGGTCATCAAGGTGTTGCTTTTGAGACTCCATAACACATATGCATTGATCTGTAGGGACTCCATTTGTGTCAAACAACCATGGTGGTCAGAGATCCCAGAGAGCCCCTAGAATATGCAACTGCCACACATGGAGATGGGTGAACCTGCAGTGTGACAGAAGCAGTTGCATCACCACACCCAACTAGAGTGTGTGTGGGTCATCAACAAGGTGTTGCTTTTGAGACTCCATAACATAGATGCATTGATCTATAGGGACTCCATTTTTGTTAAACGACCATGGTGGTCAGAGAGACCAGAGAGCCCCTAGAATATGCAACTGCCACACATGGAGATGGGTTAACCTGCAGTCTGACAGAAGCAGTTGCATCACCACACCCAACTGGAGTGTGTGTGGGTCATCAAGGTGTGGCTTTTGAGACTCCATAACACAGATGCATTGATTTGTAGGGACTCCATTTGTGTCAAACAACCATGGTGGTCAGAGAGCCCCTAGAATATGCAACTGCCACACATGGAGATGGTGAACCTGCAGTGTGACAGAAGCAGTTGCATCACCACACCCAACTGGAGTGTATGTGGGTCATCAAGGTGTTGCTTTTGAGACTCCATAACAAAGATGCATTGATCTCTAGGAACTCCATTTGTGTCAAACAACCATGGTGGTCAGAGATCCTAGAGAGCCCCTAGAATATGCAACTGCCACATGGAGATGGTGAACCTGAAGTGTGACAGAAGCAGTTGTAGCACCACACCCAACTGGAGTGAGTCTGGGTCATCAAGGTGTTGCTTTTGAGACTCCATAACACATATGCATTGATCTGTAGGGACTCCATTTGTGTCAAACAACCATGGTGGTCAGAGATCCCAGAGAGCCCCTAGAATATGCAACTGCCACACATGGAGATGGGTGAACCTGCAGTGTGACAGAAGCAGTTGCATCACCACACCCAACTAGAGTGTGTGTGGGTCATCAACAAGGTGTTGCTTTTGAGACTCCATAACATAGATGCATTGATCTATAGGGACTCCATTTTTGTTAAACAACCATGGTGGTCAGAGAGACCAGAGAGCCCCTAGAATATGCAACTGCCACACATGGAGATGGGTTAACCTGCAGTCTGACAGAAGCAGTTGCATCACCACACCCAACTGGAGTGTGTGTGGGTCATCAAGGTGTGGCTTTTGAGACTCCATAACACAGATGCATTGATTTGTAGGGACTCCATTTGTGTCAAACAACCATGGTGGTCAGAGAGCCCCTAGAATATGCAACTGCCACACATGGAGATGGTGAACCTGCAGTGTGACAGAAGCAGTTGCATCACCACACCCAACTGGAGTGTATGTGGGTCATCAAGGTGTTGCTTTTGAGACTCCATAACAAAGATGCATTGATCTCTAGGAACTCCATTTGTGTCAAACAACCATGGTGGTCAGAGATCCTAGAGAGCCCCTAGAATATGCAACTGCCACATGGAGATGGTGAACCTGAAGTGTGACAGAAGCAGTTGTAGCACCACACCCAACTGGAGTGAGTCTGGGTCATCAAGGTGTTGCTTTTGAGACTCCATAACACAAATGCATTGATCTGTAGGGACTCCATTTGTGTCAAACAACCATGGTGGTCAGAGAGGCCAGAGAGCCCCTAGAATATGCAACTGCCACATGGGGATGGTGAACCTGCGATGTGACAGAAGCAGTTGCATTACCACACCCAACTAGAGTGTGTGTGGGTCATCAACAAGGTGTTGCTTTTGAGACTCCATAACATAGATGCATTGATCTATAGGGACTCCATTTTTGTCAAACAGCAATGTTAGTCAGAGAGTCCAGAGAGCCCCTAGAATATGCAACTGCCACACATGGAGATGGGTTAACCTGCAGTCTGACAGAAGCAGTTGCATCACCACACCCAACTGGAGTGTGTGTGGGTCATCAAGGTGTGGCTTTTGAGACTCCATAACACAGATGCATTGATTTGTAGGGACTCCATTTGTGTCAAACAACCATGGTGGTCAGAGAGCCCCTAGAATATGCAACTGCCACACATGGAGATGGTGAACCTGCAGTGTGACAGAAGCAGTTGCATCACCACACCCAACTGGAGTGTATGTGGGTCATCAAGGTGTTGCTTTTGAGACTCCATAACAAAGATGCATTGATCTCTAGGAACTCCATTTGTGTCAAACAACCATGGTGGTCAGAGATCCTAGAGAGCCCCTAGAATATGCAACTGCCACATGGAGATGGTGAACCTGAAGTGTGACAGAAGCAGTTGTAGCACCACACCCAACTGGAGTGAGTCTGGGTCATCAAGGTGTTGCTTTTGAGACTCCATAACACAAATGCATTGATCTGTAGGGACTCCATTTGTGTCAAACAACCATGGTGGTCAGAGAGGCCAGAGAGCCCCTAGAATATGCAACTGCCACATGGGGATGGTGAACCTGCGATGTGACAGAAGCAGTTGCATTACCACACCCAACTAGAGTGTGTGTGGGTCATCAACAAGGTGTTGCTTTTGAGACTCCATAACATAGATGCATTGATCTATAGGGACTCCATTTTTGTCAAACAGCAATGTTAGTCAGAGAGTCCAGAGAGCCCCTAGAATATGCAACTGCCACACATGGAGATAGGTGAACCTGCAGTCTGATAGAAGCAGTTGCATCACCACACCCAACTAGAGTGTGTGTGGGTCATCAAGGTGTGGCTTTTGAGACTCCATAACACAGATGCATTGATCTGTAGGGAGTCCATTTGTGTCAAACAACCATGGTGGTCAGAGAGCCCCTAAAATATGCAACTGCCACACATGGAGATGGTAAACCTGAAGTGTGACAGAAGCAGTTGCATCGCCACACCCAACTAGAGTGTGTGTGGGTCATCAAGGTGTTGCTTTTGAGACTCCATAACAAAGATGCATTGATCTGTAGGGACTCCATTTGTGTCAAAACAACCATGGTGGTCAGAGAGCGCAGAGCCCCTATAATATGCAACTGCCACATGGAGATGGTGAACCTAAAGTGTGACAGAAGAAGTTGCATCACCACACCTAACTGGAGTGTGTTTGGGCCATCAAGGTGTTGCTTTTGAGACTCCATAACACATATGCATTGATCTGTAGGGACTCCATTTGTGTCAAACAACCATGGTGGTCCGAGAGGCCAGAGAGCCCCTAGAATATGCAACTGCCACATGGAGATGGTGAACCTGCAGTGTGATAGAAGCAGTTGCATCACCACACCCAACTAGAGTGTGTGTGGGTCATCAACAAGGTGTTGCTTTTTAGACTCCATAACAAAGATGCATTGATTTGTAGGGACTCCATTTGTGTTAAACTACCATGGTGGTCAGAGAGACCAGAGAGCCCCTAGAATATGCAACTGCCACATGGGGATGGTGAACCTGCGGTGTGACAGAAGCAGTTGCAATACCACACCCAACTAGAGTGTGTGTGGGTCATCAACAAGGTGTTGCTTTTGAGACTCCATAACATAGATTCATTGATTTATAGGGACTCCATTGGTGTCAAACAACCATGGTGGTCACAGAGCCCAGAGAGCCCCTAGAATATGCAACTGCCGCACATGGAGATGGGTGAACCTACAGTCTGACAGAAGCAGTTGCATCACCACACCCAACTGGAGTGTGTGTGGGTCATCAAGGTGTGGCTTTTGAGATTCCATAACACAGATGCATTGATCTGTAGGGACTCCATTTGTGTCAAACAACCATGGTAGTCAAAGAGCCCCTAGAATATGCAACTGCCACACATGGAGATGGTGAACCTACTGTGTGATAGAAGCAGTTGCATCACCACACCCAACTGGAGTGTGTGTGGGTCATCAAGGTGTTGCTTTTGAGACTCCATAACAAAGATGCATTGATCTGTAGGGACTACATTTGTGTCAAACAACCATGGTGGTCAGAGAGCCCCTAGAATATGCAACTACCACATTGAGATGGTGAACCTAAAGTGTGACAGAAGCAGTTGCATCACCACACCCAACTAGAGTGTGTGTGGGTCATCAAGGTGTTGCTTTTGAGACTCCATAACACATATGCATTGATCTGTAGGGATTCCATTTGTGTCAAACAACCATGGTGGCCAGAGAGCCTAGAGAGCCCCTAGAATATGCAACTGCCACACATGGAGATGGGTGAACCTGAAGTGTGACAGAAGCAGTGGCATCAGCACACCCAACTAGAGTGTGTGTGGGTCATCAAGGTGTTGCTTTTGAGACTCCAAAACACAAATGCATTGATCTGCAGGGACTCCATTTGTGTCAAACAACCATGGTGGTCAGAGAGCCCCTAGAATATGCAACTGCCACATGGAGATGGTGGACCTTTAGTGTGACAGAAGCAGTTGCATCACCACACCCAACTAGAGTGTGTGTGGGTCATCAACAAGGTGTTGCTTTTGAGACTCCATAACACAGATGCATTGATCTTTAGGGACTCCATTTGTGTCAAACAACCATGGTGGTCAGAGAGCCCCTGGAATATGAAACTTCCACACATGGAGATGGTGAACCTGCAGTGTGACAGAAGTAGTTGCATCACCACACCCAACTGGAGTGTGTGTGGGTCATCAAGGTGTTGCTTTTGAGACTCCATAACAAACTTGCATTGATCTGTAGGGACTCGATTTGTGTCAAACAACCATGGTGGTCAGAGAGCCCAGAGAGCCCCTAGAATATGCAACTGCCACATGGAGATGGTGAACCTGCTCTATGGCAGAAGCAGTTGCATCACCACACCCAACTGTAGTGTGTGTGGGTCATCAAGGTGTTGCTTTTGAGACTCCATAACACATCTGCATTGATCTGTAGGGACTCCATCTGTGTCAAACAACCATGGTGGTCAGAGATCCCAGAGAGCCCCTAGAATATGCAACTGCCACACATGGAGATGGGTGAACCTGAAGTGTGACAGAAGCATTTGCATCACCATACCCAACTGGAGTGTGTGTGGGTCATCAAGGTGTTGCTTTTGAGAATCCATAACACAAATGCATTGATCTGTAGGGACACCATTTGTGTCAAACAACCATGGTGGTCAGAGAGGCCAGAGAGCCCCTAGAATATGCAACTGCCACATGGAGATGGTGAACCTGCAGTGTGACAGAAGCAGTTGCATCACCACACCCAACTAGAGTGTGTGTGGGTCATCAAGGTGTTGTTTTTTAGACTACATAACAGAGATGCATTGATCTGTAGGGACTCCATTTGTGTCAAACAACCATGGTGGTCAGAGAGCCCAGAGAACCCCTAGAATATGCGACTGCCACACATGGAGATGGGTGAACCTGCAGTACGACAGAAGCAGTTGCATCACCACACCCAACTGGAGTGTGTGTGGGTCATCAAGGTGTGGCTTTTGAGACTCCATAACACAGATGCATTGATCTGTAGGGACTCCATTTGTGTCAAACAACCATGGTGGTCGGAGAGCCCCTAGAATATGCAACTACCACACATGGAGATGGTGAACCTGCAGTGTGACAGAAGCAGTTGCATCACCACACCCAACTAGAGTGTGTGTGGGTCATCAAGTTGTTGCTTTTGAGACTCCATAACAAAGATGCATTGATCTGTAGGGACTCCATTTGTGTCAAATAAACATGGTGGTCAGAGAGCCCAGAGATCCCCTAGAATATGCAACTGCCACATGGAGATGGTGAACCTGTAGTGTGACAAAAGCAGTTGCATCACCACACCCAACTGTAGTGTGTGTGGGTCATCAAGGTGTTGCTTTTGAGACTCCATAACACATATGCATTGATCTGTAGGGACTCCATTTGTGTCAAGCAACCATGGTGGTCAGAGAGCCTAGAGAGCCCCTAGAATATGCAACTGCCACATGGAGATGGTGAACCTGAAGTGTGATAGAAGCAGTGGCATCACCACACCCAACTGGAGTGTGTGTGGGTCATCAAGGTGCTGCTTTTGAGACTCCATAACACAAATACATTGATCTGTAGGAGCTCCATTCGTGTCAAACAACCATGGTGGTCAGAGAGGCCAGAGAGCCCCTAGAATATGCACCTGCCACATGGGGATGGTGAACCTGCAGTGTGACAGAAGTAGTTGCATCACCACACCCAACTAAAGTGTGTGTGGGTCATCAACAAGGTGTTGCTTTTGAGATTCCATAACATAGATCCATTGATCTATAGGGACTCCATTTGTGTCAAACAACCATGGTGGTCAGAGAGCCCAGAGAGCCCCTAGAATATCCAACTGCCACACATGGAGATGGGTGAACCTGTAGTCTGACAGAAGCAGTTGCATCACCACACCCAATTGGAGTGTGTGTGGGTCATCAAGGTGTGGCTTTTGAGACTCCATAACACATATGCATTGATATGTAGGGAGTCCATTTGTGTCAAACAACCACGGTGGTCAGAGAGCCCCTAGAATATGCAACTGCCACACATGGAGATGGTGAACCTCAAGTGTGACAGAAGCAGTTGCATCGCCACACCCAACTAGAGTGTGTGTGGGTCACCAAGGTGTTGCTTTTGAGACTCCATAACAAAGATGCATTGATCTGTAGGGACTCCATTTGTGTCAAAACAACCATGATGGTCACAGAGCCCAGAGACCCTAGAATATGCAACTGCCACATGGAGATGGTGAACCTAAAGTGTGACAGAAGCAGTTGCATCACCACACCAAACTGGAATGTGTGTGGGCCATCAAGGTGTTGCTTTTGAGACTCCATAACACATATGCATTGATCTGTAGGGACTCCATTTGTGTCAAACAACCATGGTGGTCAGAGAGGCCAGAGAGCCCCTAGAATATGCAACTGCCACATGGAGATGGTGAACCTGCAGTGTGATAGAAGCACTTGCATTACCACACCAAACTAGAGAGTGTGTGGGTCATCAACAAGGTGTTGCTTTTGAGACTCCATAACATAGATGCATTGATCTATAGGGACTCCATTTGTGTCAAACAACCATGGTGGTCAGAGAGCCCCTAGAATATGAAACTTCCACACATGGAGATGGTGAACCTGCAGTGTGACAGAAGTAGTTGCATCACCACACCCAACTGGAGTGTGTGTGGGTCATCAAGGTGTTGCTTTTGAGACTCCATAACAAAGTTGCATTGATCTGTAGGGACTCGATTTGTGTCAAACAACCATGGTGGTCAGAGAGCCCAGAGAGCCCCTAGAATATGCAACTGCCACATGGAGATGGTGAACCTGCTCTATGGCAGAAGCAGTTGCATCACCACATCCAACTGTAGTGTGTGTGGGTCATTAAGGTGTTGCTTTTGAGACTCCATAACACATCTGCATTGATCTGTAGGGACTCCATTTGTGTCAAACAACCATGGTGGTCAGAGATCCCAGAGAGCCCCTAGAATATGCAACTGCCACACATGGAGATGGGTAAACCTAAAGTGTGATAGAAGCAGTTGCATCACCACACCCAACTGGAGTGTGTGTGGGTCATCAAGGTGTTGCTTTTGAGACTCCATAACACAGATGCATTGATCTGTAGGGACTCCATTTGTGTCAAACAACCATGGTGGTCAGAGAGCCCCTAGAATATGCAACTGCCACACATGGAGATGGTGAACCTTCAGTGTGATAGAAGCAGTTGCATCACCACACCCAACTAGAGTGTGTGTGGGTCATCAAGTTGTTGCTTTTGAGACTCCATAACAAAGATGCATTGATCTGTAGGGACTCCATTTGTGTCAACTAACCATGGTGGTCAGAGAGCTCAGAGATCCCCTAGAATATGCAACTGCCACATGGAGATGGTGAACCTGTAGTGTGACAAAAGCAGTTGCATCACCACACCCAACTGTAGTGTGTGTGGGTCATCAAGGTGTTGCTTTTGAGACTCCATAACACATATGCATTGATCTGTAGGGACTCCATTTGTGTCAAACAACCATGGTGGTCAGAGAGGCCAGAGAGCCCCAAGAATATGCAACTGCCACATGGGGATGGTGAACCTGCAGTGTGACAGAAGTAGTTGCATCACCACACCCAACTAGAGTGTGTGTGGGTCATCAACAAGGTGTTGCTTTTGAGACTCCATAACATAGATGCATTGATCTATAAGGACTCCATTTGTGTCAAACAACCATGGTGGTCAGAGAGCCCAGAGAGCCCCTAGAATATGCAACTGCCACACATGGAGATGGGTGAACCTGTAGTCTGACAGAAGCAGTTGCATCACCACACCCAATTGGAGTGTGTGTGGGTCATCAAGGTGTGGCTTTTGAGACTCCATAACACATATGCATTGATATGTAGGGACTCCATTTGTGTCAAACAACCATGGTGGTCAGAGAGCCCCTAGAATATGCAACTGCCACACATGGAGATGGTGAACCTGAAGTGTGACATAAGCAGTTGCATCGCCACACCCAACTAGAGTGTGTGTGGGTCACCAAGGTGTTGCTTTTGAGACTCCATAACAAAGATGCATTGATCTGTAGGGACTCCATTTGTGTCAAAACAACCATGATGGTCATAGAGCCCAGAGCCCCTAGAATATGCAACTGCCACATGGAGATGGTGAACCTAAAGTGTGACAGAAGCAGTTGCATCACCACACCAAACTGGAATGTGTGTGGGCCATCAAGGTGTTGCTTTTGAGACTCCATAACACATATGCATTAATCTGTAGGGACTCCATTTGTGTCAAACAACCATGGTGGTCAAAGAGGCCAGAGAGCCCCTAGAATATGCAACTGCCACATGGAGATGGTGAACCTGCAGTGTGACAGAAGCAGTTGCATCACCACACCAAACTAGACAGTGTGTGCGTCATCAACAAGGTGTTGCTTTTGAGACTCCATAACATAGATGCATTGATCTATAGGGACTCCATTTGTGTTAAACAACCATGGTGGTCAGAGAGACCAGAGAGCCCCTAGAATATGCAACTGCCACACATGGAGATGGGTTAACCTGCAGTCTGACAGAAGCAGTTGCATCACCACACCCAACTGGAGTGTGTGTGGGTCATCAAGGTGTGGCTTTTGAGACTCCATAACACAGATGCATTGATCTGTAGGGACTCCATTTGTGTCAAACAACCATGGTGGTCAGAGAGCCCCTAGAATATGCAACTGCCAGACATGGAGATGGTGAACCTGCAGTGTGACAGAAGCAGTTGCATCACCACACCCAACTTGAGTGTATGTGGGTCATCAAGGTGTTGCTTTTGAGACTCCATAACAAAGATGCATTGATCTCTAGGAACTCCATTTGTGTCAAACAACCATGGTGGTCAGAGATCCTAGAGAGCCCCTAGAATATGCAACTGCCACATGGAGATGGTGAACCTGAAGTGTGACAGAAGCAGTTGTAGCACCACACCCAACTGGAGTGAGTTTGGGTCATCAAGGTGTTGCTTTTGAGACTCCATAACACAAATGCATTTATATGTAGGGACTCCATTTGTGTCAAACAACCATGGTGGTCAGAGAGGCCAGAGAGCCCCTAGAATATGCAACTGCGACATGGGGATGGTGAACCTGCGGTGTGACAGAAGCAGTTGCATTACCACACCCAACTAGAGTGTGTGTGGGTCATAAACAAGGTGTTGCTTTTGAGACTCCATAACATAGATGCATTGATCTATAGGGACTCCATTTTTGTCAAACAACCATGTTGGTCAGAGAGCCCAGAGATCCCCTAGAATATGCAACTGCCACACATGGAGATGGGTCAACCTGCAGTCTGACAGAAGCAGTTGCATCACCACACCCAACTAGAGTGTGTGTGGGTCATCAAGGTGTGGCTTTTGAGACTCCATAACACAGATGCATTGATCTGTGGGGAGTCCATTTGTGTCAAACAACCATGGTGGTCAAAGAGCCCCTAAAATATGCAACTGCCACACATGGAGATGGTAAACCTGAAGTGTGACAGAAGCAGTTGCTTCGCCACACCCAACTAGAGTGTGTGTGGGTCATCAAGGTGTTGCTTTTGAGACTCCATAACAAAGATGCATTGATCTATAGGGACTCCATTTGTGTCAAAACAACCATGGTGCTCAGAGAGCACAGAGCCCCTATAATATGCAACTGCCACATGGAGCTGGTGAACCTAAAGTGTGACAGAAGAAGTTGCATCACCACACCTAACTGGAGTGTGTTTGGGCCATCAAGGTGTTGCTTTTGAGACTCCATAACACATATGCATTAATCTGTAGGGACTCCATTTGTGTCAAACAACCATGGTGGTCCGAGAGGCCAGAGAGCCCCTAGAATATGCAACTGCCACATGGAGATGGTGAACCTGCAGTGTGATAGAAGCAGTTGCATCACCACACCCAACTAGAGTGTGTGTGGGTCATCAACAAGGTGTTTCTTTTGAGACTCCATAACAAAGATGCATTGATTTGTAGGGACTCCATTTGTGTTAAACTACCATGGTGGTCAGAGAGACCAGAGAGCCCCTAGAATATGCAACTGCCACACATGGAGATGGGTGAACCTGTAGTCTGACAGAAGCAGTTGCATCACCACACCCAATTGGAGTGTGTGTGGGTCATCAAGGTGTGGCTTTTGAGACTCCATAACACATATGCATTGATATGTAGGGACTCCATTTGTGTCAAACAACCATGGTGGTCAGAGAGCCCCTAGAATATGCAACTGCCACACATGGAGATGGTGAACCTGAAGTGTGACAGAAGCAGTTGCATCGCCAAACCCAACTAGAGTGTGTGTGGGTCACCAAGGTGTTGCTTTTGAGACTCCATAACAAAGATGCATTGATCTGTAGGGACTCCATTTGTGTCAAAACAACCATGATGGTCATAGAGCCCAGAGCCCCTAGAATATGCAACTGCCACATGGAGATGGTGAACCTAAAGTGTGACAGAAGCAGTTGCATCACCACACCAAACTGGAATGTGTGTGGGCCATCAAGGTGTTGCTTTTGAGACTCCATAACACATATGCATTAATCTGTAGGGACTCCATTTGTGTCAAACAACCATGGTGGTCAAAGAGGCCAGAGAGCCCCTAGAATATGCAACTGCCACATGGAGATGGTGAACCTGCAGTGTGACAGAAGCAGTTGCATCACCACACCAAACTAGACAGTGTGTGCGTCATCAACAAGGTGTTGCTTTTGAGACTCCATAACATAGATGCATTGATCTATAGGGACTCCATTTGTGTTAAACAACCATGGTGGTCAGAGAGACCAGAGAGCCCCTAGAATATGCAACTGCCACACATGGAGATGGGTTAACCTGCAGTCTGACAGAAGCAGTTGCATCACCACACCCAACTGGAGTGTGTGTGGGTCATCAAGGTGTGGCTTTTGAGACTCCATAACACAAATGCATTGATCTGTAGGGACTCCATTTGTGTCAAACAACCATGGTGGTCAGAGAGCCCCTAGAATATGCAACTGCCAGACATGGAGATGGTGAACCTGCAGTGTGACAGAAGCAGTTGCATCACCACACCCAACTTGAGTGTATGTGGGTCATCAAGGTGTTGCTTTTGAGACTCCATAAAAAAGATGCATTGATCTCTAGGAACTCCATTTGTGTCAAACAACCATGGTGGTCAGAGATCCTAGAGAGCCCCTAGAATATGCAACTGCCACATGGAGATGGTGAACCTGAAGTGTGACAGAAGCAGTTGTAGCACCACACCCAACTGGAGTGAGTTTGGGTCATCAAGGTGTTGCTTTTGAGACTCCATAACACAAATGCATTTATATGTAGGGACTCCATTTGTGTCAAACAACCATGGTGGTCAGAGAGGCCAGAGAGCCCCTAGAATATGCAACTGCGACATGGGGATGGTGAACCTGCGGTGTGACAGAAGCAGTTGCATTACCACACCCAACTAGAGTGTGTTTGGGTCATAAACAAGGTGTTGCTTTTGAGACTCCATAACATAGATGCATTGATCTATAGGGACTCCACTTTTGTCAAACAACCATGTTGGTCAGAGAGCCCAGAGATCCCCTAGAATATGCAACTGCCACACATGGAGATGGGTCAACCTGCAGTCTGACAGAAGCAGTTGCATCACCACACCCAACTAGAGTGTGTGTGGGTCATCAAGGTGTGGCTTTTGAGACTCCATAACACAGATGCATTGATCTGTGGGGAGTCCATTTGTGTCAAACAAGCATGGTGGTCAAAGAGCCCCTAAAATATGCAACTGCCACACATGGAGATGGTAAACCTGAAGTGTGACAGAAGCAGTTGCTTCGCCACACCCAACTAGAGTGTGTGTGGGTCATCAAGGTGTTGCTTTTGAGACTCCATAACAAAGATGCATTGATCTGTAGGGACTCCATTTGTGTCAAAACAACCATGGTGGTCAGAGAGCGCAGAGCCCCTATAATATGCAACTGCCACATGGAGATGGTGAACCTAAAGTGTGACAGAAGAAGTTGCATCACCACACCTAACTGGAGTGTGTTTGGGCCATCAAGGTGTTGCTTTTGAGACTCCATAACACATATGCATTGATCTGTAGGGACTCCATTTGTGTCAAACAACCATGGTGGTCCGAGAGGCCAGAGAGCCCCTAGAATATGCAACTGCCACATGGAGATGGTGAACCTGCAGTGTGATAGAAGCAGTTGCATCACCACACCCAACTAGAGTGTGTGTGGGTCATCAACAAGGTGTTGCTTTTGAGACTCCATAACAAAGATGCATTGATTTGTAGGGACTCCATTTGTGTTAAACTACCATGGTGGTCAGAGAGACCAGAGAGCCCCTAGAATATGCAACTGCCACATGGGGATGGTGAACCTGCGGTGTGACAGAAGCAGTTGCATTACCACACCCAACTAGAGTGTGTGTGGGTCATCAACAAGGTGTTGCTTTTGAGACTCCATAACAAAGATGCATTGATCTGTAGGGACTCCATTTGTGTCAAAACAACCATGGTGGTCAGAGAGCCCAGAGCCCCTAGAATATGCAACTGCCACATGGAGATGGTGAACCTAAAGTGTGACAGAAGCAGTTGCATCACCACACCAAACTGGAATGTGTGTGGGTCATCAAGGTGTTGCTTTTGAGACTCCATAACACATATGCATTGATCTGTAGGGACTCCATTTGTGTCAAACAACCATGGTGGTCAGAGAGGCCAGAGAGCCCCTAGAATATGCAACTGCCACATGGAGATGGTGAACCTGCAGTGTGACAGAAGCAGTTGCATCACCACACCAAACTAGAGAGTGTGTGGGTCATCAACAAGGTGTTGCTTTTGAGACTCCATAACATAGATGCATTGATCTATAGGGACTCCATTTGTGTTAAACAACCATGGTGGTCAAAGAGACCAGAGCCCCTAGAATATGCAACTGCCACATGGAGATGGTGAACCTAAAGTGTGACAGAAGCAGTTGCATCACCACACCAAACTGGAATGTGTGTGGGCCATCAAGGTGTTCCTTTTGAGACTCCATAACACATATGCATTAATATGTAGGGACTCCATTTGTGTCAAACAACCATGGTGGTCAAAGAGGCCAGAGAGCCCCTAGAATATGCAACTTCCACATGGAGATGGTGAACCTGCAGTGTGACAGAAGCAGTTGCATCACCACACCAAACTAGACAGTGTGTGCGTCATCAACAAGGTGTTGCTTTTGAGACTCCATAACATAGATGCATTGATCTATAGGGACTCCATTTGTGTTAAACAACCATGGTGGTCAGAGAGACCAGAGAGCCCCTAGAATATGCAACTGCCACACATGGAGATGGGTTAACCTGCAGTCTGACAGAAGCAGTTGCATCACCACACCCAACTGGAGTGTGTGTGGGTCATCAAGGTGTGGCTTTTGAGACTCCATAACACAGATGCATTGATCTGTAGGGACTCCATTTGTGTCAAACAACCATGGTGGTCAGAGAGCCCCTAGAATATGCAACTGCCAGACATGGAGATGGTGAACCTGCAGTGTGACAGAAGCAGTTGCATCACCACACCCAACTTGAGTGTATGTGGGTCATCAAGGTGTTGCTTTTGAGACTCCATAACAAAGATGCATTGATCTCTAGTAACTCCATTTGTGTCAAACAACCATGGTGGTCAGAGATCCTAGAGAGCCCCTAGAATATGCAACTGCCACATGGAGATGGTGAACCTGAAGTGTGACAGAAGCAGTTGTAGCACCACACCCAACTGGAGTGAGTTTGGGTCATCAAGGTGTTGCTTTTGAGACTCCATA
Organism: Avena sativa; assembly: GCA_916181665.1. NCBI lineage: Eukaryota > Viridiplantae > Streptophyta > Magnoliopsida > Poales > Poaceae > Avena > Avena sativa. The sequence continues at coordinate 566,458,862 of OV702291.1, forward strand.
ACACAAATGCATTTATATGTAGGGACTCCATTTGTGTCAAACAACCATGGTGGTCAGAGAGGCCAGAGAGCCCCTAGAATATGCAACTGCGACATGGGGATGGTGAACCTGCGGTGTGACAGAAGCAGTTGCATTACCACACCCAACTAGAGTGTGTGTGGGTCATCAACAAGGTGTTTCTTTTGAGACTCCATAACATAGATGCATTGATCTATAGGGACTCCATTTGTGTCAAACAACCATGGTGGTCAGAGAGCCCAGAGATCCCCTAGAATATGCAACTGCCACACATGGAGATGGGTCAACCTGCAGTCTGACAGAAGCAGTTGCATCACCACACCCAACTAGAGTGTGTGTGGGTCATCAAGGTGTGGCTTTTGAGACTCCATAACACAGATGCATTGATCTGTGGGGAGTCCATTTGTGTCAAACAACCATGGTGGTCAAAGAGCCCCTAGAATATGCAACTGCCACATGGAGATGGTGAACCTGAAGTGTGACAGAAGCAGTTGCTTCGCCACACCCAACTAGAGTGTGTGTGGGTCATCAACAAGGTGTTGCTTTTGAGACTCCATAACATAGACGCATTGATCTATGGGGACTCCATTTGTGTTAAACAACCATGGTGGTCAGAGAGACCAGAGAGCCCCTAGAATATGCAACTGCCACACATGGAGATGGGTGAACCTGTAGTCTGACAGAAGCAATTGCATCACAACACCCAACTAGAGTGTGTGTGGGTCATCAAGGTGTTGCTTTTGAGACTCCATAACAAAGATGCATTGATCTGTAGGGACTCCATTTGTGTCAAACAACCATGGTGGTCAGAGAGGCCAGAGAGCCCCTAGAATATGCAACTACCACATGGAGATGGTGAACCTGCAGTGTGATAGAAGCAGTTGCATCACCACACCCAACTAGAGTGTGTGTGGGTCATCAACAAGGTGTTGCTTTTGAGACTCCATATCATAGATGCATTGATCTATGGGGACTCCATTTGTGTTAAACAACCATGGTGGTCAGAGAGACCAGAGAGCCCCTAGAATATGCAACTGCCACACATGAGATGGGTGAACCTGTAGTCTGACAGAAACAATTGCATCACCACACCCAACTAGAGTGTGTGTGGGTCATCAAGGTGTTGCTTTTGAGACTCCATAACAAAGATGCATTGATCTGTAGGGACTCCATTTGTGTCAAAACAACCATGGTGGTCAGAGAGCTCAGAGCCCCTAGAATATGCAACTGCCACATGGAGATGGTGAACCTAAAGTGTGACAGAAGCAGTTGCATCACCACACCAAACTGGAATGTGTGTGGGTCATCAAGGTGTTGCTTTTGAGACTCCATAACACATATGCATTGATCTATAGGGACTCCATTTGTGTCAAACAACCATGGTGGTCAGAGAGGCCAGAGAGCCCCTAGAATATGCAACTGCCACATGGAGATGGTGAACCTGCAGTGTGACAGAAGCAGTTGCATCACCACACCAAACTAGAGAGTGTGTGGGTCATCAACAAGGTGTTGCTTTTGAGACTCCATAACATAGATGCATTGATCTATAGGGACTCCATTTGTGTTAAACAAACATGGTGGTCAAAGAGACCAGAGAGCCCCTAGAATATGCAACTGCCACACATGGAGATGGGTTAACCTGCAGTCTGACAGAAGCAGTTGCATCACCACACCCAACTGGAGTGTGTGTGGGTCATCAAGGTGTGGCTTTTGAGACTCCATAACACATATGCATTGATCTGTAGGGACTCCATTTGTGTCAAACAACCATGGTGGTCAGAGAGCCCCTAAAATATGCAACTGCCACACATGGAGATGGTAAACCTGAAGTGTGACAGAAGCAGTTGCATCGCCACACCCAACTAGAGTGTGTGTGGGTCATCAAGGTGTTGCTTTTGAGACTCCATAACAAAGATGCATTGATCTGTAGGGACTCCATTTGTGTCAAAACAACCATGGTGGTCAGAGAGCGCGGAGCCCCTATAATATGCAACTGCCACATGGAGATGGTGAACCTAAATTGTGACAGAAGAAGTTGCATTACCACACCTAACTGGAGTGTGTTTGGGTCATCAAGGTGTTGCTTTTGAGACTCCATAACACATATGCATTGATCTGTAGGGACTCCATTTGTGTCAAACAACCATGGTGGTCAGAGAGGCCAGAGAGCCCCTAGAATATGCAACTACCACATGGAGATGGTGAACCTGCAGTGTGATAGAAGCAGTTGCATCACCACACCCAACTAGAGTGTGTGTGGGTCATCAACAAGGTGTTGCTTTTGAGACTCCATATCATAGATGCATTGATCTATGGGGACTCCATTTGTGTTAAACAACCATGGTGGTCAGAGAGACTAGAGAGCCCCTAGAATATGCAACTGCCACACATGAGATGGGTGAACCTGTAGTGTGACAGAAACAATTGCATCACCACACCCAACTAGAGTGTGTGTGGGTCATCAAGGTGTTGCTTTTGAGACTCCATAACAAAGATGCATTGATCTGTAGGGACTCCATTTGTGTCAAAACAACCATGGTGGTCAGAGAGCCCAGAGCCCCTAGAATATGCAACTGCCACATGGAGATGGTGAACCTAAAGTGTGACAGAAGCAGTTGCATCACCACACCAAACTGGAATGTGTGTGGGTCATCAAGGTGTTGCTTTTGAGACTCCATAACACATATGCATTGATCTGTAGGGACTCCATTTGTGTCAAACAACCATGGTGGTCAGAGAGGCCAGAGAGCCCCTAGAATATGCTACTGCCACATGGAGATGGTGAACCTGCAGTGTGACAGAAGTAGTTGCATCACCACACCAAACTAGAGAGTGTGTGGGTCATCAACAAGGTGTTGCTTTTGAGACTCCATAACATAGATGCATTGATCTATAGGGACTTCATTTGTGTTAAACAACCATGGTGGTCAAAGAGACCAGAGAGCCCCTAGAATATGCAACTGCCACACATGGAGATGTGTTAACCTGTAGTCTGACAGAAGCAGTTGCATCACCACACCCAACTGGAGTGTGTGTGGGTCATCAAGGTGTGGCTTCTGAGACTCCATAACACATATGCATTGATCTGTAGGGACTCCATTTGTGTCAAACTACCATGGTGGTCAGAGAGCCCAGAGCCCCTAGAATATGCAACTGCCACATGGAGATGGTGAACCTAAAGTGTGACAGAAGCAGTTGCATCACCACACCAAACTGGAATGTGTGTGGGTCATCAAGGTGTTGCTTTTGAGACTCCATAACACATATGCATTGATCTGTAGGGACTCCATTTGTGTCAAACAACCATGGTGGTCAGAGAGGCCAGAGAGCCCCTAGAATATGCTACTGCCACATGGAGATGGTGAACCTGCAGTGTGACAGAAGTAGTTGCATCACCACACCAAACTAGAGAGTGTGTGGGTCATCAACAAGGTGTTGCTTTTGAGACTCCATAACATAGATGCATTGATCTATAGGGACTTCATTTGTGTTAAACAACCATGGTGGTCAAAGAGACCAGAGAGCCCCTAGAATATGCAACTGCCACACATGGAGATGGGTTAACCTGTAGTCTGACAGAAGCAGTTGCATCACCACACCCAACTGGAGTGTGTGTGGGTCATCAAGGTGTGGCTTCTGAGACTCCATAACACATATGCATTGATCTGTAGGGACTCCATTTGTGTCAAACTACCATGGTGGTCAGAGAGCCCCTAAAATATGCAACTGCCACACATGGAGATGGTAAACCTGAAGTGTGACAGAAGCAGTTGCATCGCCACACCCAACTAGAGTGTGTGTGGGTCATCAAGGTTTTCTTTTGAGACTCCATAACAAAGATGCATTGATCTGTAGGGACTCCATTTGTGTCAAAACAACCATGGTGGTCAGAGAGCGCAGAGCCCCTATAATATGCAACTGCCACATGGAGATGGTGAACCTAAAGTGTGATAGAAGAAGTTGCATCACCACACCTAACTGGAGTGTGTTTGGGTCATCAAGGTGTTGCTTTTGAGACTCCATAACACATATGCATTGATCTGTAGGGACTCCATTTGTGTCAAACAACCATGGTGGTCAGAGAGGCCACAGAGCCCCTAGAATATGCAACTGCCACATGGAGATGGTGAACCTGCAGTGTGATAGAAGCAGTTGCATCACCACAGCCAACTAGAGTGTGTGTGGGTCATCAACAAGGTGTTGCTTTTGATACTCCATAACATAGATGCATTGATCTATGGGGACTCCATTTGTGTTAAACAACCATGGTGGTCAGAGAGACCAGAGAGCCCCTAGAATATGCAACTGCCACACATGGAGATGGGTGAACCTGTAGTCTGACAGAAGCAATTGCATCACCACACCCATCTAGAGTGTGTGTGGGTCATCAAGGTGTTGCTTTTGAGACTCCATAACAAAGATGCATTGATCTATAGGGACTCCATTTGTGTCAAAACAACCATGGTGGTCAGAGAGCCCAGAGCCCCTAGAATATGCAACTGCCACATGGAGATGGTGAACCTAAAGTGTGACAGAAGCAGTTGTATCACCACACCAAACTGGAATGTGTGTGGGTCATCAAGGTGTTGCTTTTGAGACTCCATAACACATATGCATTGATCTGTAGGGACTCCATTTGTGTCAAACAACCATGGTGGTCAGAGAGGCCAGAGATCCCCTAGAATATGCAACTGCCACATGGAGATGGTGAACCTGCAGTGTGACAGAAGCAGTTGCATCACCACACCAAACTAGAGAGGGTGTGGGTCATCAACAAGGTGTTGCTTTTGAGACTCCATAACATAGATGCATTGATCTATAGGGAATCCATTTGTGTTAAACAACCATGGTGGTCAAAGAGACCAGAGAGCCCCTAGAATATGCAACTGCCACACATGGAGATGGGTTAACCTGCAGTCTGACAGAAGCAGTTGCATCACCACACCCAACTGGAGTGTGTGTGGGTCATCAAGGTGTGGCTTTTGAGACTCCATAACACATATGTATTGATCTGTAGGGACTCCATTTGTGTCAAACAACCATGGTGGTCAGAGAGCCCCTAAAATATGCAACTGCCACACATGGAGATGGTAAACCTGAAGTGTGACAGAAGCAGTTGCATCGCCACACCCAACTAGAGTGTGTGTGGGTCATCAAGGTGTTGCTTTTGAGACTGCATAACAAAGATGCATTGATCTGTAGGGACTCCATTTGTGTCAAAACAACCATGGTGGTCAGAGAGCGCAGAGCCCCTATAATATGCAACTGCCACATGGAGATGGTGAACCTAAAGTGTGACAGAAGAAGTTGCATCACCACACCTAACTAGAGTGTGTTTGGGTCATCAAGGTGTTGCTTTTGAGACTCCATAACACATATGCATTGATCTGTAGGGACTCCATTTGTGTCAAACAACCATGGTGGTCAGAGAGGCCAGAGAGCCCCTAGAATATGCAACTGCCACATGGAGATGGTGAACCTGCAGTGTGATAGAAGAAGTTGCATCACCACACCCAACTAGAGTGTGTGTGGGTCATCAACAAGGTGTTGCTTTTGAGACTCCATAACATATATGCATTGATCTATGGGGACTCCATTTGTGTTAAACAACCATGGTGGTCAAAGAGACCAGAGAGCCCCTAGAATATGCAACTGCTACACATGGAGATGGGTGAACCTGTAGTCTGACAGAAGCAATTGCATCACCACACCCAACTAGAGTGTGTGTGGGTCATCAAGGTGTTGCTTTTGAGACTCCATAACAAAGATGCATTGATCTGTAGGGACTCCATTTGTGTCAAAACAACCATGGTGGTCAGAGAGCCCAGAGCCCCTAGAATATGCAACTGCCACATGGAGATGGTGAACCTAAAGTGTGACAGAAGCAGTTGCATCACCACACCAAACTGGAATGTGTGTGGGTCATCAAGGTGTTGCTTTTGAGACTCCATAACATAGATGCATTGATCTATAGGGACTCCATTTGTGTTAAACAACCATGGTGGTCAAAGAGACCAGAGAGCCCCTAGAATATGCAACTGCCACACATGGAGATGGGTTAACCTGCAGTCTGACAGAAGCAGTTGCATCACCACACCCAACTGGAGTGTGTGTGGGTCATCAAGGTGTGGCTTTTGAGACTCCATAACACATATGCATTGATCTGTAGGGACTCCATTTGTGTCAAACAACCATGGTGGTCAGAGAGCCCCTAGAATATGCAACTGCCACACATGGAGATGGTGAACCTATAGTGTGACAGAAGCAGTTCCATCACCACACCCAACTAGAGTGTATGTGGGTCATCAAGGTATTGCTTTTGAGACTCCATAACAAAGATGCATTGATCTCTAGGAACTCCATTTGTGTCAAACAACCATGGTGGTCAGAGAGCCCAGAGAGCCCCTAGAATATGCAACTGCCACATGGAGATGGTGAACCTGAAGTGTGACAGAAGCAGTTGTAGCACCACACCCAACGGGAATGAGTCTGGGTCATCAAGGTGTTGCTTTTGAGACTCCATAACACAAATGCATTGATATGTAGGGACTCCATTTGTGTCAAACAACCATGGTGGTCAGAGAGGCCAGAGAGCCCCTAGAATATGCAACTGCCACATGGGGATGGTGAACCTGCGGTGTGACAGAAGCAGTTGCATTACCACACCCAACTAGAGTGTGTGTGGGTCATCAACAAGGTGTTGCTTTTGAGACTCCATAACATAGATGCATTGATCTATAGGGACTCCATTTTTTTCAAACCACCATGTTGGTCAGAGAGCCCAGTGAGCCCCTAGAATATTCAACTGCCACACATGGAGATGGGTGAACCTGCAGTCTGACAGAAGCAGTTGCATCGCCACACCCAACTAGAGTGTGTGTGGGTCATCAAGGTGTTGCTTTTGAGACTCCATAACAAATATGCATTGATCTGTAGGGACTCCATTTGTGTCAAAACAACCATGGTGGTCAGAGAGCGCAGAGCCCCTATAATATGCAACTGCCACATGGAGATGGTGAACCTAAAGTGTGACAGAAGAAGTTGCATCACCACACCTAACTGGAGTGTGTTTGGGCCATCAAGGTGTTGCTTTTGAGACTCCATAACACATATGCATTGATCTGTAGGGACTCCATTTGTGTCAAACAACCATGGTGGTCAGAGAGGCCAGAGAGCCCCTAGAATATGCAACTGCCACATGGAGATGGTGAACCTGCAGTGTGATAGAAGCAGTTGCATCACCACACCCAACTAGAGAGTGTGTGGGTCATCAACAAGGTGTTGCTTTTGAGACTCCATAACATAGATGCATTGATCTATAGGGACTCCATTTGTGTTAAACAACCATCATTGTCAGAGAGGCCAGAGAACCCCTAGAATATGCAACTGCCACATGGAGATGGTGAACCTGCAGTGTGACAGAAGCAGTTGCATCACCACACCCAACTTGAGTGTATGTGGGTCATCAAGGTATTGCTTTTGAAACTCCATAACAAAGATGCATTGATCTGTAGGGACTCCATTTGTGTCAAACAACCATGGTGGTTAGAGAGCCTAGAGAGCCCCTAGAATATGCAACTGCCACATGGAGATGGTGAACCTGAAGTGTGATAGAAGCAGTTGCAGCACCACACCCAACTAGAGTGAGTGTGGGTCATGAAGGTGTTACTTTTGAGACTCCATAACAAAGATGCATTGATCTGTAGGGACTCCATTTGTGTCAAACAACCATGGTGGTCAGAGAGGCCAGAGAGCCCCTAGAATATGCAACTACCACATGGAGATGGTGAACCTGCAGTGTGATAGAAGCAGTTGTATCACCACACCCAACTAGAGTGTGTGTGGGTCATCAACAAGGTGTTGCTTTTGAGACTCCATATCATAGATGCATTGATCTATGGGGACTCCATTTGTGTTAAACAACCATGGTGGTCAGAGAGACCAGAGAGCCCCTAGAATATGCAACTGCCACACATGAGATGGGTGAACCTGTAGTCTGACAGAAACAATTGCATCACCACACCCAACTAGAGTGTGTGTGGGTCATCAAGGTGTTGCTTTTGAGACTCCATAACAAAGATGCATTGATCTGTAGGGACTCCATTTGTGTCAAAACAACCATGGTGGTCAGAGAGCCCAGAGCCCCTAGAATATGCAACTGCCACATGGAGATGGTGAACCTAAAGTGTGACAGAAGCAGTTGCATCACCACACCAAACTGGAATGTGTGTGGGTCATCAAGGTGTTGCTTTTGAGACTCCATAACACATATGCATTGATCTGTAGGGACTCCATTTGTGTCAAACAACCATGGTGGTCAGAGAGGCCAGAGAGCCCCTAGAATATGCAACTGCCACATGGAGATGGTGAACCTGCAGTGTGACAGAAGCAGTTGCATCACCACACCAAACTAGAGAGTGTGTGGGTCATCAACAAGGTGTTGCTTTTGAGACTCCATAACATAGATGCATTGATCTATAGGGACTCCATTTGTGTTAAACAAACATGGTGGTCAAAGAGACCAGAGAGCCCCTAGAATATGCAACTGCCACACATGGAGATGGGTTAACCTGCAGTCAGACAGAAGCAGTTGCATCACCACACCCAACTGGAGTGTGTGTGGGTCATCAAGGTGTGGCTTTTGAGACTCCATAACACATATGCATTGATCTGTAGGGACTCCATTTGTGTCAAACAACCATGGTGGTCAGAGAGCCCCTAAAATATGCAACTGCCACACATGGAGATGGTAAACCTGAAGTGTGACAGAAGCAGTTGCATCGCCACACCCAACTAGAGTGTGTGTGGGTCATCAAGGTGTTGCTTTTGAGACTCCATAACAAAGATGCATTGATCTGTAGGGACTCCATTTGTGTCAAAACAACCATGGTGGTCAGAGAGCGCAGAGCCCCTATAATATGCAACTGCCACATGGAGATGGTGAACCTAAAGTGTGACAGAAGAAGTTGCATCACCACACCTAACTGGAGTGTGTTTGGGTCATCAAGGTGTTGCTTTTGAGACTCCATAACACATATGCATTGATCTGTAGGGACTCCATTTGTGTCAAACAACCATGGTGGTCAGAGAGGCTAGAGAGCCCCTAGAATATGCAACTGCCACATGGAGATGGTGAACCTGAAGTGTGACAGAAGCAGTTGTAGCACCACACCCAACTGGAATGAGTCTGGGTCATCAAGGTGTTGCTTTTGAGACTCCATAACACAAATGCATTGATATGTAGGGACTCCATTTGTGTCAAACAACCATGGTCGTCAGAGAGGCCAGAGAGCCCCTAGAATATGGAACTGCCACATGGGGATGGTGAACCTGCGGTGCGACAGAAGCAGTTGCATTACCACACCCAACTAGAGTGTGTGTGGGTCATCAACAAGGTGTTGCTTTTGAGACTCCATAACGTAGATGCATTGATCTATAGGGACTCCATTTTTTTAAACCACCATGTTGGTCAGAGAGCCCAGAGAGCCCCTAGAATATGCAACTGCCACACATGGAGATGGGTGAACCTGCAGTCTGACAGAAGCAGTTGCATCGCCACACCCAACTAGAGTGTGTGTGGGTCATCAAGGTGTTGCTTTTGAGACTCCATAACAAAGATGCATTGATCTATAGGGACTCCATTTGTGTCAAAACAACCATGGTGGTCAGAGAGCGCAGAGCCCCTATAATATGCAACTGCCACATGGAGATGGTGAACCTAAAGTGTGACAGAAGAAGTTGCATCACCACACCTAACTGGAGTGTGTTTGGGCCATCAAGGTGTTGCTTTTGAGACTCCATAACACATATGCATTGATCTGTAGGGACTCCATTTGTGTCAAACAACCATGGTGGTCAGAGAGGCCAGAGAGCCCCTAGAATATGCAACTGCCACATGGAGATGGTGAACCTGCAGTGTGATAGAAGCAGTTGCATCACCACACCCAACTAGAGAGTGTGTGGGTCATCAACAAGGTGTTGCTTTTGAGACTCCATAACATAGATGCATTGATCTATAGGGACTCCATTTGTGTTAAACAACCATCGTTGTCAGAGAGGCCAGAGAACCCCTAGAATATGCAACTGCCACATGGAGATGGTGAACCTGCAGTGTGACAGAAGCAGTTGCATCACCACACCCAACTTGAGTGTATGTGGGTCATCAAGGTATTGCTTTTGAGACTCCATAACAAAGATGCATTGATCTGTAGGGACTCCATTTGTGTCAAACAACCATGGTGGTCAGAGAGCCTAGAGAGCCCCTCGAATATGCAACTGCCACATGGAGATGGTGAACCTGAAGTGTGACAGAAGCAGTTGCAGCACCACACCCAACTAGAGTGAGTGTGGGTCATGATGGTGTTACTTTTGAGACTCCATAACACAAATGCATTGATCTGTAGGGACTCCATTTGTGTCAAACAACCATGGTGGTAAAAGAGGCCGGAGAGCCCCTAGAATATGCAACCGCCACATGGGGATGGTGAACCTGCAGTGTGACAGAAGCAGTTGCATCACCACACCCAACTAGAGTGTGTGTGGGTCATCAACAAGGTGTTGCTTTTGAGACTCCATAACATAGATGCATTGATCTATAGGGACTCCATTTGTGGCAAACAACCATGGTGTTCAGAGAAGCCAGAGAGCCCCTAGAATATGCAACTGCCACATGGGGATGGTGAACCTGCAGTGTGACAGAAGCAGTTGCATCACCACACCCAACTAGAGTGTGTGTGGGTCATCAACAAGGTGTTGCTTTTGAGACTCCATAACATAGATGCATTGATCTATAGGGACTCCATTTGTGTCAAACAACCATGGTGGTCAGAGAGGCCAGAGAGCCCCTAGAATATGCAACTGCCACACATGGAGATGGGTGAACCTGCAGTCTGACAAAAGCAGTTGCATCACCACACCCAACTAGAGTGTGTGTGGGTCATCAAGGTGTGGCTTTTGAGACTCCATAACACAGATGCATTGATCTGTAGGGACTCCATTTGCGTCAAACAACCATGGTGGTCAGAGAGCCCCTTAAATATGCAACTGCCACACATGGAGATGGTGAACCTGAAGTGTGACAGAAGCAGTTGCATCTCCACACCCAACTAGTGTGTGTGTGGGTCATCAACGTGTTGCTTTTGAGACTCCATAACAAAGATGCATTGATCTGTAGGGACTCCATTTGTGTCAAAACAACCATGGTGGTCAGAGAGCCCAGAGCCCCTAGAATATGCAACTGCCACATGGAGATGGTGAACCTGAAGTGTGACAGAAGCAGTTGTAGCACCACACCCAACTGGAATGAGTCTGGGTCATCAAGGTGTTGCTTTTGAGACTCCATAACACAAATGCATTGATATGTAGGGACTCCATTTGTGTCAAACAACCATGGTGGTCAGAGAGGCCAGAGAGCCCCTAGAATATGTAACTGCCACATGGGGATGGTGAACCTGCGGTGCGACAGAAGCAGTTGCATTACCACACCCAACTAGAGTGTGTGTGGGTCATCAACAAGGTGTTGCTTTTGAGACTCCATAACATAGATGCATTGATCTATAGGGACTCCATTTTTTTTAAACCACCATGTTGGTCAGAGAGCCCAGAGAGCCCCTAGAATATGCAACTGCCACACATGGAGATGGGTGAACCTGCAGTCTGACAGAAGCAGTTGCATCGCCACACCCAACTAGAGTGTGTGTGGGTCATCAAGGTGTTGCTTTTGAGACTCCATAACAAAGATGCATTGATCTGTAGGGACTCCATTTGTGTCAAAACAACCATGGTGGTCAGAGAGCGCAGAGCCCCTATAATATGCAACTGCCACATGGAGATGGTGAACCTAAAGTGTGACAGAAGAAGTTGCATCACCACACCTAACTGGAGTGTGTTTGGGCCATCAAGGTGTTGCTTTTGAGACTCCATAACACATATGCATTGATCTGTAGGGACTCCATTTGTGTCAAACAACCATGGTGGTCAGAGAGGCCAGAGAGCCCCTAGAATATGCAACTGCCACATGGAGATGGTGAACCTGCAGTGTGATAGAAGCAGTTGCATCACCACACCCAACTAGAGAGTGTGTGGGTCATCAACAAGGTGTTGCTTTTGAGACTCCATAACATAGATGCATTGATCTATAGGGACTCCATTTGTGTTAAACAACCATCGTTGTCAGAGAGGCCAGAGAACCCCTAGAATATGCAACTGCCACATGGAGATGGTGAACCTGCAGTGTGACAGAAGCAGTTGCATCACCACACCCAACTTGAGTGTATGTGGGTCATCAAGGTATTGCTTTTGAGACTCCATAACAAAGATGCATTGATCTGTAGGGACTCCATTTGTGTCAAACAACCATGGTGGTCAGAGAGCCTAGAGAGCCCCTAGAATATGCAACTGCCACATGGAGACGGTGAACCTGAAGTGTGACAGAAGCAGTTGCAGCACCACACCCAACTAGAGTGAGTGTGGGTCATGAAGGTGTTACTTTTGAGACTCCATAACACAAATGCATTGATCTGTAGGGACTCCATTTGTGTCAAACAACCATGGTGGTAAAAGAGGCCGGAGAGCCCCTAGAATATGCAACCGCCACATGGGGATGGTGAACCTGCAGTGTGACAGAAGCAGTTGCATCACCACACCCAACTAGAGTGTGTGTGGGTCATCAACAAGGTGTTGCTTTTGAGACTCCATAACATAGATGCATTGATCTATAGGGACTCCATTTGTGGCAAACAACCATGGTGTTCAGAGAAGCCAGAGAGCCCCTAGAATATGCAACTGCCACATGGGGATGGTGAACCTGCAGTGTGACAGAAGCAGTTGCATCACCACACCCAACTAGAGTGTGTGTGGGTCATCAACAAGGTGTTGCTTTTGAGACTCCATAACATAGATGCATTGATCTATAGGGACTCCATTTGTGTCAAACAACCATGGTGGTCAGAGAGGCCAGAGAGCCCCTAGAATATGCAGCTGCCACACATGGAGATGGGTGAACCTGCAGTCTGACAAAAGCAGTTGCATCACCACACCCAACTAGAGTGTGTGTGGGTCATCAAGGTGTGGCTTTTGAGACTCCATAACATAGATGCATTGATCTGTAGGGACTCCATTTGTGTCAAACAACCATGGTGGTCAGAGAGCCCCTTAAATATGCAACTGCCACACATGGAGATGGTGAACCTGAAGTGTGACAGAAGCAGTTGCATCGCCACACCCAACTAGTGTGTGTGTGGGTCATCAACGTGTTGCTTTTGAGACTCCATAACAAAGATGCATTGATCTGTAGGGACTCCATTTGTGTCAAAACAACCATGGTGGTCAGAGAGCCCAGAGCCCCTAGAATATGCAACTGCCACATGGAGATGGTGAACCTAAAGTGTGACAGAAGCAGTTGCATCACCACACCAAACTGGAATGTGTGTGGGTCATCAACGTGTTGCTTTTGAGACTCCATAACAAACATGCATTGATCTGTAGGGACTCCATTTGTGTCAAACAACCATGGTGGTCAGAGAGGCCAGAGAGCCCTAGAATATGCAACTGCCACATGGAGATGGTGAACCTGCAGTGTGATAGAAGCAGTTGCATCACCACACCCAACTAGAGTGTGTGTGGGTCATCAACAAGGTGTTGCTTTTGAGACTCCATATCATAGATGCATTGATCTATGGGGACTCCATTTGTGTTAAACAACCATGGTGGTCAGAGAGACCAGAGAGCCCCTAGAATATGCAACTGCCACACATGAGATGGGTGAACCTGTAGTCTGACAGAAACAATTGCATCACCACACCCAACTAGAGTGTGTGTGGGTCATCAAGGTGTTGCTTTTGAGACTCCATAACAAAGATGCATTGATCTGTAGGGACTCCATTTGTGTCAAAACAACCATGGTGGTCAGAGAGCCCAGAGCCCCTAGAATATGCAACTGCCACATGGAGATGGTGAACCTAAAGTGTGACAGAAGCAGTTGCATCACCACACCAAACTGGAATGTGTGTGGGTCATCAAGGTGTTGCTTTTGAGACTCCATAACACATATGCATTGATCTGTAGGGACTCCATTTGTGTCAAACAACCATGGTGGTCAGAGAGGCCAGAGAGCCCCTAGAATATGCAACTGCCACATGGAGATGGTGAACCTGCAGTGTGACAGAAGCAGTTGCATCACCACACCAAACTAGAGAGTGTGTGGGTCATCAACAAGGTGTTGCTTTTGAGACTCCATAACATAGATGCATTGATCTATAGGGACTCCATTTGTGTTAAACAAACATGGTGGTCAAAGAGACCAGAGAGCCCCTAGAATATGCAACTGCCACACATGGAGATGGGTTAACCTGCAGTCAGACAGAAGCAGTTGCATCACCACACCCAACTGGAGTGTGTGTGGGTCATCAAGGTGTGGCTTTTGAGACTCCATAACACATATGCATTGATCTGTAGGGACTCCATTTGTGTCAAACAACCATGGTGGTCAGAGAGCCCCTAAAATATGCAACTGCCACACATGGAGATGGTAAACCTGAAGTGTGACAGAAGCAGTTGCATCGCCACACCCAACTAGAGTGTGTGTGGGTCATCAAGGTGTTGCTTTTGAGACTCCATAACAAAGATGCATTGATCTGTAGGGACTCCATTTGTGTCAAAACAACCATGGTGGTCAGAGAGCGCAGAGCCCCTATAATATGCAACTGCCACATGGAGATGGTGAACCTAAAGTGTGACAGAAGAAGTTGCATCACCACACCTAACTGGAGTGTGTTTGGGTCATCAAGGTGTTGCTTTTGAGACTCCATAACACATATGCATTGATCTGTAGGGACTCCATTTGTGTCAAACAACCATGGTGGTCAGAGAGGCCAGAGAGCCCCTAGAATATGCAACTGCCACATGGAGATGGTGAACCTGAAGTGTGACAGAAGCAGTTGTAGCACCACACCCAACTGGAATGAGTCTGGGTCATCAAGGTGTTGCTTTTGAGACTCCATAACACAAATGCATTGATATGTAGGGACTCCATTTGTGTCAAACAACCATGGTGGTCAGAGAGGCCAGAGAGCCCCTAGAATATGCAACTGCCACATGGGGATGGTGAACCTGCGGTGCGACAGAAGCAGTTGCATTACCACACCCAACTAGAGTGTGTGTGGGTCATCAACAAGGTGTTGCTTTTGAGACTCCATAACATAGATGCATTGATCTATAGGGACTCCATTTTTTTTAAACCACCATGTTGGTCAGAGAGCCCAGAGAGCCCCTAGAATATGCAACTGCCACACATGGAGATGGGTGAACCTGCAGTCTGACAGAAGCAGTTGCATCGCCACACCCAACTAGAGTGTGTGTGGGTCATCAAGGTGTTGCTTTTGAGACTCCATAACAAAGATGCATTGATCTGTAGGGACTCCATTTGTGTCAAAACAACCATGGTGGTCAGAGAGCGCAGAGCCCCTATAATATGCAACTGCCACATGGAGATGGTGAACCTAAAGTGTGACAGAAGAAGTTGCATCACCACACCTAACTGGAGTGTGTTTGGGCCATCAAGGTGTTGCTTTTGAGACTCCATAACACATATGCATTGATCTGTAGGGACTCCATTTGTGTCAAACAACCATGGTGGTCAGAGAGGCCAGAGAGCCCCTAGAATATGCAACTGCCACATGGAGATGGTGAACCTGAAGTGTGACAGAAGCAGTTGTAGCACCACACCCAACTGGAATGAGTCTGGGTCATCAAGGTGTTGCTTTTGAGACTCCATAACACAAATGCATTGATATGTAGGGACTCCATTTGTGTCAAACAACCATGGTGGTCAGAGAGGCCAGAGAGCCCCTAGAATATGCAACTGCCACATGGGGATGGTGAACCTGCGGTGCGACAGAAGCAGTTGCATTACCACACCCAACTAGAGTGTGTGTGGGTCATCAACAAGGTGTTGCTTTTGAGACTCCATAACATAGATGCATTGATCTATAGGGACTCCATTTTTTTTAAACCACCATGTTGGTCAGAGAGCCCAGAGAGCCCCTAGAATATGCAACTGCCACACATGGAGATGGGTGAACCTGCAGTCTGACAGAAGCAGTTGCATCGCCACACCCAACTAGAGTGTGTGTGGGTCATCAAGGTGTTGCTTTTGAGACTCCATAACAAAGATGCATTGATCTGTAGGGACTCCATTTGTGTCAAAACAACCATGGTGGTCAGAGAGCATAGAGCCCCTATAATATGCAACTGCCACATGGAGATGGTGAACCTAAAGTGTGACAGAAGAAGTTGCATCACCACACCTAACTGGAGTGTGTTTGGGCCATCAAGGTGTTGCTTTTGAGACTCCATAACACATATGCATTGATCTGTAGGGACTCCATTTGTGTCAAACAACCATGGTGGTCAGAGAGGCCAGAGAGCCCCTAGAATATGCAACTGCCACATGGAGATGGTGAACCTGCAGTGTGATAGAAGCAGTTGCATCACCACACCCAACTAGAGAGTGTGTGGGTCATCAACAAGGTGTTGCTTTTGAGACTCCATAACATAGATGCATTGATCTATAGGGACTCCATTTGTGTTAAACAACCATCGTTGTTAGAGAGGCCAGAGAACCCCTAGAATATGCAACTGCCACATGGAGATGGTGAACCTGCAGTGTGACAGAAGCAGTTGCATCACCACACCCAACTTGAGTGTATGTGGGTCATCAAGGTATTGCTTTTGAGACTCCATAACAAAGATGCATTGATCTGTAGGGACTCCATTTGTGTCAAACAACCATGGTGGTCAGAGAGCCTAGAGAGCCCCTAGAATATGCAACTGCCACATGGAGATGGTGAACCTGAAGTGTGACAGAAGCAGTTGCAGCACCACACCCAACTAGAGTGAGTGTGGGTCATGAAGGTGTTACTTTTGAGACTCCATAACACAAATGCATTGATCTGTAGGGACTCCATTTGTGTCAAACAACCATGGTGGTAAAAGAGGCCGGAGAGCCCCTAGAATATGCAACCGCCACATGGGGATGGTGAACCTGCAGTGTGACAGAAGCAGTTGCATCACCACACCCAACTAGAGTGTGTGTGGGTCATCAACAAGGTGTTGCTTTTGAGACTCCATAACATAGATGCATTGATCTATAGGGACTCCATTTGTGGCAAACAACCATGGTGTTCAGAGAAGCCAGAGAGCCCCTAGAATATGCAACTGCCACATGGGGATGGTGAACCTGCAGTGTGACAGAAGCAGTTGCATCACCACACCCAACTAGAGTGTGTGTGGGTCATCAACAAGGTGTTGCTTTTGAGACTCCATAACATAGATGCATTGATCTATAGGGACTCCATTTGTGTTAAACAACCATGGTGGTCAAAGAGACCAGAGAGCCCCTAGAATATGCAACTGCCACACATGGAGATGGGTGAACCTGCAGTCTGACAAAAGCAGTTGCATCACCACACCCAACTAGAGTGTGTGTGGGTCATCAAGGTGTGGCTTTTAAGACTCCATAACACAGATGCATTGATCTGTAGGGACTCCATTTGTGTCAAACAACCATGGTGGTCAGAGAGCCCCTTAAATATGCAACTGCCACACATGGAGATGGTGAACCTGAAGTGTGACAGAAGCAGTTGCATCGCCACACCCAACTAGTGTGTGTGTGGGTCATCAACGTGTTGCTTTTGAGACTCCATAACAAAGATGCATTGATCTGTAGGGACTCCATTTGTGTCAAAACAACCATGGTGGTCAGAGAGCCCAGAGCCCCTAGAATATGCAACTGCCACATGGAGATGGTGAACCTAAAGTGTGACAGAAGCAGTTGCATCACCACACCAAACTGGAATGTGTGTGGGTCATCAACGTGTTGCTTTTGAGACTCCATAACAAAGATGCATTGATCTGTAGGGACTCCATTTGTGTCAAAAAACCATGGTGGTCAGAGAGGACAGAGAGCCCTAGAATATGCAACTGCCACATGGAGATGGTGAACCTGCAGTGTGACAGAAGCAGTTGCATCACCACACCCAACTAGAGTCTGTGTGGGTCATCAACAAGGTGTTGCTTTCGAGACTCCATAACATAGATGCATTGATCTATAGGGACTCCATTTGTGTTAAACAACCATGGTGGTCAGAGAGACCAGAGAGCCCCTAGAATATGCAACTGCCACATATGGAGATGGGTGAACCTGCAGTCTGACAGAAGCAGTTGCATCACCACACCCAACTGGAGTGTGTGTGGGTCATCAAGGTGTTGCTTTTGAGACTCCATAAAAAAGATGCATTGATCTGTAGGGACTCCATTTGTGTCAAAACAACCATGGTGGTCAGAGAGCCCAGAGCCCCTAGAATATGCAACTGCCACATGGAGATGGTGAACCTAAAGTGTGACAGAAGCAGTTGCATCACCACACCTAACTGGAGTGTGTGTGGGCCATCAAGGTGTTGCTTTTGAGACTCCATAACACATATGCATTGATCTGTAGGGACTCCATTTGTGTCAAACAACCTTGGTGGTTAGAGAGGCCAGAGAGCCCCTAGAATATGCAACTGCCACATGGAGATGGTGAACCTGCAGTGTGCCAGAAGCAGTTGCATCACCACACCCAACTAGAGTGTGTGTGGGTGATCAACAAGGTGTTGCTTTTGAGACTCCATAACATAGATGAATTGATCTATAGGGACCCCATTTGTGTTAAACAACCATGGGGGTCAGAGAGACCGGAGAGCCCCTAGAATATGCAACTGCCACACATGGAGAGGGGTGAACCTGCAGTCTGACAGAAGCAGTTGCATCACCACACCCAACTGGAGTGTGTGTGCTTCATCATGGTGTGGCTTTTGAGACTCCATAATACAGATGCGTTGATCTATAGGGACTCCATTGGTGTGAAACAACCATGGTGGTCAGAGAGCCCCTAGAATATGCAACTGCCACACATGGAGATGGTGAACCTGTAGTGTGACAGAAGCAGTTGCATCACCACACCCAACTGGAGTGTATGCGGGTCAACAAGGTATTGCTTTTGAGACTCCATAACAAAGATGCATTGATCTGTAGGGACTCCAGTTGTGTCAAACAACCATGGTGGTCAGAGAGCCAGAGAGCCCGAGAGCCCCTATAATATGCAACTGCCACATGGAGATGGTGAACCTGAAGTGTGACAGAAGCAGTTGCAGCACCACACCCAACTGGAGTGAGTGTGGGTCATCAAGGTGTTTCTTTTGAGACTCCATAACATAGATGCATTGATCAGTAGGGACTCCATTTGTGTCAAACAACCATGGTGGTCAGAGAGGCCAGAGAGCCCCTAGAATATGCAACTGCCACATGGGGATGGTGAACCTGCAGTGTGACAGAAGCAGTTGCATCACCACACCCAACTAGAGTGCGTGTGGGTCATCAATAAGGTGTTGCTTTTGAGACTCCATAACATAGATGCATTGATCTATAGGGACTCCATTTGTGTCAAACAACCATGGTGGTCAGAGAGCCCAGAGAGCCCCTAGAATATGCAACTGCCACACATGGAGATGGGTGAACCTGCAGTCTGACAGAAGCAGTTGCATCACCACACCCAACTGGAGTGTGTGTGGGTCATCAAGGTGTGGATTTTGAGACTCCATAACACAGATGCATTGATCTGTAGGGACTCCATTTGTGTCAAACAACCATGGTGGTCAGAGAGCCCCTAGAATATGTAACTGCCACACATGGAGATGGTGAACCTGAAGTGTGACAGAAGCAGTTGCATCGCCACACCCAACTACAGTGTGTGTGGGTCATCAAGGTGTTACTTTTGAGACTCCATAACAAGGATGCATTGATCTGTAGGGACTCCATTTGTATCAAAACAACCATGGTGGTCAGAGAGACCAGAGCCCCTAGAATATGCAACTGCCACATGGAGATGGTGAATCTAAAGTATGACAGAAGTAGTTGCATCACCACACGTAACTGCAGTGTGTGTGGGGGCCATCAAGGTGTTGCTTTTGAGACTCCATAACACATATGCATTGATCTGTAGGGACTCCATTTGTGTCAACCAACCATGGTGGTCAGAGAGGCCAGAGAGCCCCTAGAATATGCAACTGCCACATGGAGATGGTGAACCTGCAGTGTGACAGAAGCAGTTGCATCACCACACCCAACTAGACTATGTGTGGGTCATTAACAAGGTGTTGCTTTTGAGACTCCATAACATAGATGCATTGATCTATAGGGACTCCATTTGTGTTAAACAACCATGGTGGTCAGAGAGACCAGAGAGCCCCTAGAATATGTAACTGCCACACATGGAGATGGGTGAACCTGTAGTCTGACAGAAGAAGTTGCATCACCACACCCAACTGGAGTGTGTGTGGGTCGTCAAGGTGTGGCTTTTGAGACTCCATAACACAGATGCATTGATCTGTAGGGACTCCATTTGTGTCAAACAACCATGGTGGTCACAGAGCCCCTAGAATTTGATACTGCCACACATGGAGATGGTGAACCTGCAGTGTGACAGAAGCAGTTGCATCACCACACCCAACTGGAGTGTATGTGGGTCATCAAGGTGTTGCTTTTGAGACTCCATAACAAATATGCATTGATCTGTAGAGACTCCATTTGTGTTAAACAACCATGGTGGTCAGAGAGCCCAGAGAGCCCCTAGAATATGCAACTGCCCCATGGAGATGGTGAACCTGAAGTGTGACAGAAGCAGTTGCAGCACCACACCCAACTGGAGCGAGTGTGGGTCATCAAGGTGTTTCTTTTGAGACTCCATAACACAAATGCATTGATCTGTAGGGACTCCATTTATGGCAAACAACCATGATGGTCATAGAGGCCAGAGAGCCCCTAGAATATGCAACTGCCACATGGGGATGGTGAACCTGCAGTGTGACAGAAGCAGTTGCATCACCACACCTAACTAGAGTGTGTGTGGGTCATCAACAAGGTGTTGCTTTTGAGACTCCATAACATAGATGCATTGATCTATAGGGACTCAATTTGTGTCAAACAACCATGGTGGTAAGAGAGCCCCTAGAATATGCAACTGCCACGCATGGAGATGGGTGAACCTGCAGTCTGACAGAAGCAGTTGCATCACCACACCTAACTGGAGTGTGTGTGGGTCATTAAGGTATGGCTTTTGAGATCCCATAACACAGATGCATTGATCTGTAGGGACTCCATTTGTGTCAAACAACCATGGTGGTCAGAGAGCCCCTAGAATATGCAACTGCCACGCATGGAGATGGTGAACTTGAATTGTGACAGAAGCAGTTGCATCGCCACACCCAACTAGAGTGTGTGTTTCATCAAGGTGTTGCTTTTGAAACTCCATAACAAAGATGCATTGATCTGTAGGGACTCCATTTGTGTCAAAACAACCATGGTGGTCAGAGAGCCCAGAGCCCCTAGAATATGCAACTGCCACATGGAGATGGTGAAACTAAAGTATGACAGAAGTAGTTGCATCACCACACCTAACTGGAGTGTGTGTGGGCCATCAAGGTGTTGCTTTTGAGACTCCATAACACATATGCATTGATATGTAGGGACTCCATTTGTGTCAACCAACCATGGTGGTCAGAGAGGCCAGAGAGCCCCTAGAATATGCAACTGCCACATGGAGATGGTGAACCAGCAGTGTGACAGAAGCAGTTGCATCACCACACCCAACTAGAGTGTGTGTGGGTCATTAACAAGCTGTTGCTTTTGAGACTCCATAACATAGATGCATTGATCTATAGGGACTCCATTTGTGTTAAACAAGCATGGTGATCAGAGAGACCAGAGAGCCCCTAGAATATGTAACTGCCACACATGGAGATGGGTGAACCTGTAGTCTGACAGAAGAAGTTGCATCACCACACCCAACTGGAGTGTGTGTGGGTCGTCAAGGTGTGGCTTTTGAGACTCCATAACACAGATGCATTGATCTGTAGGGACCCCATTTGTGTCAAACAACCATGGTGGTCACAGAGCCCCTAGAATTTGATACTGCCACACATGGAGATGGTGAACCTGCAGTGTGACAGAAGCAGTTGCATCACCACACCCAACTGGAGTGTATGTGGGTCATCAAGGTGTTTCTTTTGAGACTCCATAACAAATATGCATTGATCTGTAGAGACTCCATTTGTGTTAAACAACCATGGTGGTCAGAGAGCCCAGAGAGCCCCTAGAATATGCAACTCCCACATGGAGATGGTGAACCTGAAGTGTGACAGAAGCAGTTGCAGCACCACACCCAACTGGAGCGAGTGTGGGTCATCAAGGTGTTGCTTTTGAGACTCCTTAACACAAATGCATTGATCTGTAGGGACTCCATTTGTGGCAGACAACCATGATGGTCATAGAGGCCAGAGAGCCCCTAGAATATGCAACTGCCACATGGGGATGGTGAACCTGCAGTGTGACAGAAGCAGTTGCATCACCACACCTAACTAGAGTGTGTGTGGGTCATCAACAAGGTGTTGCTTTTGAGACTCCATAACATAGATGCATTGATCTATAGGGACTCAATTTGTGTCAAACAACCGTGGTGGTAAGAGAGCCCCTAGAATATGCAACTGCCACGCATGGAGATGGGTGAACCTGCAGTCTGACAGAAGCATTTGCATCACCACACCTAACTGGAGTGTGTGTGGGTCATTAAGGT
This sequence comes from Avena sativa, assembly GCA_916181665.1. NCBI lineage: Eukaryota > Viridiplantae > Streptophyta > Magnoliopsida > Poales > Poaceae > Avena > Avena sativa. The sequence goes on from OV702291.1 coordinate 566,481,546, forward strand.
ATGGCTTTTGAGATTCCATAACACAGATGCATTGATCTGTAGGGACTCCATTTGTGTCAAACAACCATGGTGGTCAGAGAGCCCCTAGAATATGCAACTGCCACGCATGGAGCTGGTGAACTTGAATTGTGACAGAAGCAGTTGCATCGCCACACCCAACTAGAGTGTGTGTTTCATCAAGGTGTTGCTTTTGAAACTCCATAACAAAGATGCATTGATCTGTAGGGACTCCATTTGTGTCAAAACAACCATGGTGGTCAGAGAGCCCAGAGCCCCTAGAATATGCAACTCCCACATGGAGATGGTGAAACTAAAGTATGACAGAAGTAGTTGCATCACCACACCTAACTGGAGTGTGTGTGGGCCATCAAGGTGTTGCTTTTGAGACTCCATAACACATATGCATTGATCTGTAGGTACTCCATTTGTGTCAACCAACCATGGTGGTCAGAGAGGCCAGAGAGCCCCTAGAATATGCAACTGCCACATGGAGATGGTGAACCAGCAGTGTGACAGAAGCAGTTGCATCACCACACCCAACTAGAGTGTGTGTGGGTCATTAACAAGGTGTTGCTTTTGAGACTCCATAACATAGATGCATTGATCTATAGGGACTCCATTTGTGTTAAACAACCATGGTGATCAGAGAGACCAGAGAGCCCCTAGAATATTAACTGCCACACATGGAGATGGGTGAACCTGTAGTCTGACAGAAGAAGTTGCATCACCACACCCAACTGGAGTGTGTGTGGGTCGTCAAGGTGTGGCTTTTGAGACCCCATAACACAGATGCATTGATCTGTAGGGACTCCATTTGTGTCAAACAACCATGGTGGTCACAGAGCCCCTAGAATTTGATACTGCCACACATGGAGATGGTGAACCTGCAGTGTGACAGAAGCAGTTGCATCACCACACCCAACTGGAGTGTATGTGGGTCATCAAGGTGTTGCTTTTGAGACTCCATAACAAATATGCATTGATCTGTAGAGACTCCATTTGTGTTAAACAACCATGGTGGTCAGAGAGCCCAGAGAGCCCCTAGAATATGCAACTGCCACATGGAGATGGTGAACCTGAAGTGTGACAGAAGCAGTTGCAGCACCACACCCAACTGGAGCGAGTGTGGGTCATCAAGGTGTTCCTTTTGAGACTCCATAACACAAATGCATTGATCTGTAGGGACTCCATTTGTGGCAAACAACCATGGTGGTCATAGAGGCCAGAGAGCCCCTAGAATATGCAACTGCCACATGGGGATGGTGAACCTGAGTGTGACAGAAGCAGTTCCATCACCACACCTAACTAGAGTGTGTGTGGGTCATCAACAAGGTGTTTCTTTTGAGACTCCATAACATAGATGCATTGATCTATAGGGACTCCATTTGTGTCAAACAACCATGGTGGTAAGAGAGCCCCTAGAATATGCAACTGCCACGCATGGAGATGGGTGAACCTGCAGTTTGACAGAAGCAGTTGCATCACCACAACCAACTGGAGTGTGTGTGGGTCATCAAGGTATGGCTTTTGAGATTCCATAACATAGATGCATTGATCTGTAGGGACTCCATTTGTGTCAAACAACCATGGTGGTCAGAGAGCCCCTAGAATATGCAACTGCGACGCATGGAGATGGTGAACTTGAATTGTGACAGAAGCAGTTGCATCGCCACACCCAACTAGAGTGTGTGTTTTATCAAGGTGTTGCTTTTGAAACTCCATAACAAAGATGCATTGATCTGTAGGGACTCCATTTGTGTCAAAACAACCATGGTGGTCAGAGAGCCCAGAGCCCCTAGAATATGCAACTGCCACATGGAGATGGTGAAACTAAAGTATGACAGAAGTAGTTGCATCACCACACCTAACTGGAGTGTGTGTGGGCCATCAAGGTGTTGCTTTTGAGACTCCATAACACATATGCATTGATCTATAGGGACTCCATTTGTGTCAAACAACCATGGTGGTCAGAGAGGCCAGAGAGCCCCGAGAATATGCAACTGCCACATGGAGATGGTGAACCTGCAGTGTGACAGAAGCAGTTGCATCACCACACCCAACTACAGTGTGTGTGGGTCATCAATAAGGTGTTGCTTTTGAGACTCCATAACATAGATGCATTGATCTATAGGGACTCCATTTGTGTTAAACAACCATGGTGGTCAGAGAGACCAGAGAGCCCCTAGAATGTGCAACTGCCACACATGGAGATGGGTGAACCTGTAGTCTGACAGAAGCAGTTGCATCACCACACCCAACTTGAGTGTGTGTGGGTCATCAAGGTGTGGCTTTTGAGACTCCATAACACAGATGCATTGATCTGTAGGGACTCCATTTGTGTTAAACAACCATGGTGGTCAGAGAACCCCTAGAATATGCAACTGCCACACATGGAGATGGTGAACCTGCAGTGTGACAGAAGCAGTTGCATCACCACACCCAACTGGAGTGTATGTGGGTCATCAAGGTGTTGCTTTCGAGACTCCATAACAAAGATGCATTGATCTGTAGGGACTCCATTCGTGTGAAACAACCATGGTGGTCAGAGAGCCCAGAGAGCCCCTAGAATATGCAACTGCCACATGGAGACGGTGAACCTAAAGTGTGACAGAAGCAGTTGCATCACCACACCCAACTGGAGTGAGTGTTGGTCATCAAGTTGTTGCTCTTGAGACTCCATAACACATATGCATTGATCTGTAGGGACTCCATTTGTGTCAAACAACCATGGTGGTCAGAGAGCCCAGAGAGCCCCTAGAATATGCAACTGCCACACATGGAGATGGGTGAACCTGAAGTGTGACAGAAGCAGTTGCATCACCACACCCAACTGGAGTGTGTGTGGGTCATCAAGGTGTTGCTTTTGAGACTCCATAATAGAAATGCATTGATCTGTAGGGACTCCATTTGTGTCAAACAACCATGGTGGTCAGAGAGCCCCTAGAATATGCAATTGCCACATGGAGATGGTGAACCTGTAGTGTGACAGAAGCAGTTGCATCACCACACGCAACTAGAGTGTGTGTGGGTCATCAACAAGGTGTTGCTTTTGAGACTCCATAACACAGATGCATTGATCTTTAGGGACTCCATTTGTGTCAAACAACCATGGTGGTCAGAGAGCCCAGAGAGCCCCTAGAATATGCAACTGACACACATGGAGATGGGTGAACCTGTAGTCTGACAGAAGCAGTTGCATCACCACACCCAACTGGAGTGTGTGTGGGTCATCAAGGTGTGGCTTTTGAGACTCCATCACATAGATGCATCGATCTGTAGGGACTCCATTTGTGTCAAACAATCATGGTGGTCAGAGAGCCCCTAGAATATGCAACTGCCACACATGGAGATGGTGAACCTGAAGTGTGACAGAAGCAGTTCCATCGCCACACCCAACTAGAGTGTGTGTGGGTCATCAAGGTGTTGCTTTTGAGACTCCATAACAAAGATGCATTGATCTGTAGGGACTCCATTTGTGTCAGAACAACCATGGTGGTCAGAGAGCCTAGAGCCCCTAGAATATGCAACTGCCACATGGAGATGGTGAACCTAAAGTGTGACAGAAGTAGTTGCATCACCACACCTAATTGGAGTGTGTGTGGGCCATCAAGGTGTTGCTTTTGAGACTCCATAACACATATGCATTGATCTTTAGGGACTACAATTGTGTCAAACAACCATGGGGGTCAGAGAGGCCAGAGAGCCCCTAGAATATGCAACTGCCACATGGAGATTGTGAACCTGCAGTGTGACAGAAGCAGTTGCACCACCACACCCAACTAGAGTGTGTGTAGGTCATCAACAAGGTGTTCCTTTCGAGACTCCATAACATAGATGCATTGATCTATAGGGACTCCATTTGTGTTAAACAACCATGGTGGTCAGAGAGACCAGAGAGCCCCTAGAATATGCAACTGCAACACATGGAGATGGGTGAACCTGCAGTCTGACAGAAGCAGTTGCATCACCACACCCAACTGGATTGTGTGTGGGTCATCAAGGTGTGGCTTTTGAGACTCCATAACGCAGATGCATTGATCTGTAGGGACTCCATTTGTGTCAAACAACCATGGTGGTCGGAGAGCCCTTAGAATATGCAACTACCACACATGGATATGATGAACCTGAAGTGTGACAGAAGCAGTTGCAGCACCACACCCAACTGGAGTGTATGTGGGTCATCAAGGTGTTGCTTTTGAGACTCCATAACAAATATGCACTGGTCCATAGGGACTCCATTTGTGTTAAACAACCATGGTGGTCAGAGAGCCCAGAGAGCCCCTAGAATATGCAACTGCCACGTGGAGATGGTGAACCTGAAGTGTGACAGAAGCAGTTGCAGCACCACACCCAACTGGAGTGAGTGTGGGTCATCAAGGTGTTGCTTTTGAGACTCCATAACACAAATGCATTGATCTGTAGGGACTCTATTTGTGGCAAACAACCATGGTGGTCAGAGAGCCCCTAGAATATGCAATTGCCACATGGAGATGGTGAACCTGTAGTGTGATAGAAGCAGTTGCATCACCACACCCAACTAGAGTGTGTGTAGGTCATCAACAAGGTGTTGCTTTTGAGACTCCATAACACAGATGCATTGATCTTTAGGGACTCCATTTGTGTCAAACAACCATGGTGGTCAGAGAGCCCAGAGAGCCCCTAGAATAAGCAACTGCCACACATGGAGATGGGTGAACCTGCAGTGTGACAGAAGCAGTTGCATCACCACACCCAACTAGAGTGTGTGTGGGTCATCAAGGTGTTGATTTTGAGAATATATAACACAGATGCATTGATTTGTAGGGACTCCATTTGTGTCAAACAACCATGGTGGTCAGAGAGCCCAGAGAGCCCCTAGAATATGCAATTGCGACACATGGAGATGGGTGAACCTACAGTGTGACAGAAGCAGTTGCATCACCACACCCAACTAGAGTGTGTGGGTCACCAAGGTGTTGCTTTTGAGACTACATAACACGGATGCATTGATCTGTAGGGACTCCATTTGTGTCAAACAACCATGCTGGTCAGAGAGCTTAGGGAGCCCCTAGAATATGCAACTGCCACACATGGAGATGGTGAACCTAAAGTGTGACAGAAGCAGTTGCATCGCCACACCCAACTAGAGTGTGTGTGGGTCATCAACGTGTTGCTTTTGAAACTCCATAACAAAGATGCATTGATCTGTAGGGACTCCATTTGTGTCAAAACAAACATGGTGGTCAGAGAGCCCAGAGCCCCTAGAATATGCAACTGCCACATGGAGATGGTGAAACCAAAGTGTGACAGAAGTAGTTGCATCACCACACCTAACTGGAGTGTGTGTGGGCCATCAAGGTGTTGCTTTTGAGACTCCATAACACATATGCATTGATCTGTAGGGACTCCATTTGTGTCAAACAACCATGGTGGTCAGAGAGGCCAGAGAGCCCCTAGAATATGCAACTGCCACATGGAGATGGTGAACCTGCAGTGTGATAGAAGCAGTTGCATCACCACACCGAACTAGAGTGTGTGTGGGTCATCAACAAGGTGTTGCTTTTGAGACTCCATAACATATATGCATTGATCTATGGGGACTCCATTTGTGTTAAACAACCATGGTGGTCAGAGAGACCAAAGAGCCCCTAGAATATGCAACTGCCACACATGGAGATGGGTGAACCTGTAGTCTGACAGAAGCAATTGCATCACCACACCCAACTAGAGTGTGTGTGGGTCATCAAGGTGTTGCTTTTGAGACTCCATAACATAGATGCATTGATCTGTAGGGACTCCATTTGTGTCAAAACAACCATGGTGGTCAGAGAGCCCAGAGCCCCTAGAATATGCAACTGCCACATGGAGATGGTGAACCTAAAGTGTGACAGAAGCAGTTGCATCACCACACCAAACTGGAATGTGTGTGGGTCATCAAGGTGTTGCTTTTGAGACTCCATAACATAGATGCATTGATCTATAGGGACTCCATTTTTGACAAACAACCATGGTGGTCAGAGAGCCTAGAGAGCCCCTAGAATATGCAACTGCCACATGGAGATGGTGAACCTGTAGTGTGACAGAAGCAGTTGCATCACCACACCCAACTGGAGTGTGTGTGTCATCAAGGTGTTGCTTTTGAGACTACATAACACAGATGTATTGATCTGTAGGGACTCCATTTTTGACAAACAACCATGGTGGTCAGAGAGCGCAGAGAGCCCCTAGAATATGCAACTGCCACACATGGAGATGGGTGAACCTGCAGTGTGACAGAAGTAGTTGCATCACCACACCCAACAGGAGTGTGTGTGGGTCATCAAGGTGTGGTTTTTGAGACTACATAACACAAATGCATTGAACTGTAGGGACTCCATTTTTTAAACAACCATGGTGGTCAGAAAGCCTAGAGAGCCCCTAGAATATGGAACTGCCACATGGAGATGGATGAACCTGCAGTGTGACAGAAGCAGTTGCATCACCACACCCAACTAGAGTGTGTGTGGGTCATCAAAGGTGTTGCTTTTGAGACTCCATAACGCAGATGCATTGATCTGTAGGGACTCCATTTGTGTCAAACAACCATGGTGGTCAGAGAGCCCCTAGAATATGCAACTGCCAGACATGGAGATGGGTGAGCCTGCAGTGTGACAGAAGCAATTGCATCACCACACCCAACTGGAGTGTGTGTGGGTCATCAAGGTGTTGATTTTGAGACTACATAACACAGATGCATTGATTTGTAGGGACTCCATTTGTGTCAAACAACCATGGTGGTCAGAGAGCCCAGAGAGCCCCTAGAATATGCAACTACCACACATGGAGATGGGTGAACCTACAGTGTGACAGAAGCAGTGGCATCACCACACCCAACTAGAGTGTGTGGGTCACCAAGGTGTTGCTTTTGAGACTACATAACACGGATGCATTGATCTGTAGGGACTCCATTTGTGTCAAACAACCATGGTAGTCAGAGAGCCTAGAGAGCCCCTAGAATATGCAACTGTCACACATGGAGATGGGTGAACCTGCAGTGTGAGAGAAGAAGTTGCATCACCACACCCAACTGGAGTGTGTGTGGGTCATCAAGGTGTGGCTGTTGATGACCCACAAGTATAGGGGGTGTATCGCAGTATTTTCGAGGGAAGTGAAACCCAATTTATTGATTCGACACAAGGGGAGCCAAAGAGTATTTATAAGCCTTAACAACTGAGTTGTCAATTCAGCTACACCTGGAAACAAAAGCAGTAAATAGTGGGATTCGAGTGCGGTAGGCCTAGGGATGGATGGACGGGCGTTGCATGGACAAGACAATTCACATAACAATCAGAACATAGGGCAATTGCAGATAAATAAGATAAAGCATCCAAGTACTAGACAATCCTAGGCATGTGTTCCATATATAGTCATACGTGCTCGCAATGCGAACTTGCACAACATCTTTTGTCCTGCCAGCCCGTTTGCAGCGGGGCCTCTAGGGAACTACTGGCAATTAAGGTGCTCCTTTTAATAGAGCACCAGACCATAGCATTAACACTCCATGAACATATGTGATCCTCACATCGAAGCCATTCCCTTCCGGTTATTCCGATTTCTGTCACTTCGGGGCCATAGGTTCCGGACAACAACGTGTGTATACAACTTGCAGATAAGACCATAAACAATACTATCATAATGAATCAATAACATGTTCAGATCTAAAATCATGGCACTCGGGCCCTAGTGACAAGCATTAAGCACAACAAGTCGCAACAAAGTCATAAAGCACTAATAAAAGATACTAGGCACCATGCCCTAACAATATGATGCCATTACATGAATGATCTCATCCAATCCCTACCATACCCATAGACTACTGTGGGGGATTACTCACTCAAAGATGGGGGAAACATGGATGGTCGATGGAGAAGCGATGGTGATGATGATGGCGATGTTCTCCTCCAATTCCCCGTCCTGGCAGGGTGCCAGAACGGAGTTTCTAGTGCTGTTTCGTGGAATCTGGTGGTGGCGGCGGAGCGGAACTCCTTCTGGAAAAACGTCGAACCCCTCGAAGTTTTTAGGTCAGAAGGCTCCTTATAGGCGAAGAGAGAGGCCGAGGGGGTGCCTGGGGGGCCCACACCACCCCCTGGCGTGGCCTGGCCTGGCCCGCGCCACCAGGTGGTGTGGCCACCCCCTGGCTCTTCTCCGTCTCGTATTCTGGCTCCTGGAGTCTTCGGGTGAAATAGGATTTTTGGCATATTTTCCGGGATTTTTCCTGATAGTTGGTTTTCTGCACAAAAAGTAGACACCAAGGCAATTCTGCTGAAAACAGCGTCAGTCCGCATTAGTTGCATCCAAATCGCACAAGTTTAGAGGAGAAACAATAGCAAAAGTGTTCGAGAAAGTAGCTACGTTTTGGACGTATCAACTCCCCCCAAGCTTAGCTTATTGCTTGTCCTCAAGCAATTCAGTTGAAAACTGAGTGCGATAAAAGAACTTTCACGAACACATTTGCTTCATATGATGTAAATATTCTCAGCAATGTGATCAACTACTTAGACAGTTCATAATAAATAGTATGCAACTGAGTCTACTTAATAGTCATTGCAAGCTATGAAGAGATTCCAACTCAAGAATAATAAGTAGCATGAAGCACAAACATAAGCAACATTACAATGCTCATAAAAAGGTATGATAGAGTGGTATCTCGCTTGCCCTTTGATTACGAATATCAAGGCACTTCTGAAGTTCAAGTGATGACTAGAAGTAAAGATATCAAGGATACAAGCATCAAAGTCATAGCACAAATAATCAAGTAATGGAGCAAACACAAAGAATGACAACTATGCTCTCAAGAAGGTGCTCAAAGAATATGTGGAGACTCAACAAGTAGAAGAAAAGGTTTTGAATAATTTGAAAGGCTTCCAAATGCTAAAAGTATGGTACTCATTAGCTTTGAGCTCTCATTGCCCCTATCATAAGCATCTTTAATGTGGTTAAGGTGAAAGTGAGGTCCAATCTGAGTTATATGCTTGATAGACTATAAACTGAAAATCCCAAGTCCCTTGAGTACGAGGGTCGCTCCTCATGCTACTCAACTTTAGTTACCGGTAAGTTCTTGTCATCATAAGTATGTGCGTATCATTGAGAACCGCCAACGGGGTACCCCTTGCCCGATGATACGGAAGAATCCCCATATCAAAATGACAAGGCAAGCAGATAATGAGTACCTCAACAATCTTCTTATTTACCATGGGAAAATGGTGCTTTTTTCTCTCTTTCCTCTTTTCATAAAACTCTTTTTTTTTCTTTTCTTTTTCTCAACAGCTATCTCTCTCTCTTTTTTATAAGAAGAATGCTTCATAGATATCATTATGGTTACGCTGCAGGTTTCCACCATGTCAGCATGGATTAGACTAGCGGCCCAGGCGTTTCTCTAACACACATACATAACTCCATGGACTTACAAGCTCCCCTTTTATTTCACACCGACGACATCCGCAAACAAAAGAGCAAGGTATCAACTGGGTATATATTTACAAGTGTTGAAAGCGTTCCCCGTAACAACACGGTTCTGCTAATCCCCAGCCTATAATTTGCAAGCATATAACTTTCATGGAGAGTTCACAATGGTTCAGGTTTATTAAGTTTAGGAAATAAAGTGTGCCATCAAGTTCGTGAGAGCTTTACTAACTAATTTTCCCATAACAAGCAAACATTTTATTCAGAAGAAAACAAGGCATAATGAATATGCACGGGAGTAGAAAATGATGCTAATAGGTAGGTATGGTGGACACTTTGGAAAATTTTGGTTTAGGGAGTTGGAAACTTGAGTAAAACATACTCAGAAAAAGTGAAGGCTAGCAATAGTAAGGGAGCGACAAACGAGAGAGCAATAGCTGTCATTATCATGCTTGCAACAAAACAGGACTAATCATGGCATGAAAATGATTCAAGATCCTCATGGCAAAATAATTCATCGAGGCTTAACTGATTATTACAGTCATGTGCATGCATGAGAATGTGCCAAGTTAATTCAAATGAAACATTCAGAGGAGGATACCACAGTGCCATACCAATTTATGAATAGAGCAATGCAAGCAAACATTCATAAGACATGCTACAAACTATTAGCGAGCTGGAGCTAATCATAAGAAAGCAAGAACTACTAAGCATCCAAAGATAACATACACCCTACATGAACAGACTAAGCAAGCCCACAGTGATGAGTATATGTACAAAAATGAAAAAAATAGAGTTCGTTACCAGCCTCTTACCACACCTCAAGTTGTCATTGATCCTCATTATTGCTCTTCACTTGTGTGGCTTGAATAATAATATGAAACCAATATCCACTGAGGACTGCCGAACCCTATAGCAAACTCACAAAAACCAAAGAAGAACGACACATATTTTTGGTGTTTTCGATTTTTAAACAAGAACCAAAAGGGAAAAACAAGCAAAGCAAAAATCTTTTTGGGTTTTTCGAATAGTTCAAACAAAGCAAAAAGGGAAAAGCAAACCAAGGCAAAAAGAAGAAGCAAACCAAAGAGAAATAACAGAAATATTTTTGGTCTTTTTGTGTTTTTAGAAAGCAAAAGAAAAGAAGAACGAAAACTAAAAAGAGAATGAAAACATGAATATACAAAGTACCGACACAGCATGATATGGAGATGAGTGCGGTGTCGGCGTACCTCCCCCCAAGCTTAGGCTTTTGTCCTAAGTGGTATCAATCCCAAGCTGGCCAGGATGAAGTGTCACCCTGGTACGACGAAGAGGTCCCCTCATCCTGGTGCGAACTCGAGTACGTCCCTCCGTAATGCGCGGATTAATCATAGGAGGGCACATCCTCCTGGTGCTGCTCGTGGAAACCCAGCAAGCGAAACTTCTCGTCCACCTCCTCCTTGGAGCGCGACCACGATCTCCTGTGAACACTAAACAAAGCAGGCTGTGGCAAATGGATCTCCCTTTCATCCCCGTCAGTGAAAAGCATCCTATATACTAGACTGTCCAAATCAGAAGTAGCAGTGACAAAGTGATGAGCTTTCATAGCAACAAGGTCAAGCCTCTATGGTGCCAGCATAGCATCATAGGGATCCACTAAAAGACCTAATGCATTGACTATACGCGAGGCAATGATGCCCCCATAGATAGGCCCCCTAGCAGCTAAGCGGCGAGCAATAAGCGAGCCAAGATTGTACCGAGTGTCATTGTTAAGCGCAGTAGCAAGGAATGCTAAATGATAGTTGGAGATATTACTTGTGTTCTCCCTACCAAGTACACTAGTAGCAAGATAATATGCAAAGTATCTAAGAGTAGGGAGTTGGATATTTCTTATCTTTCCGTGCTGCGCCACACGGTCATCATCATTGGTCACCCCTCGGTAAAGCTCCAACAAATCAGCGGGTCGCCCTTGAATTTTCTTCACGGTCCCTGTCATACGCACACCTACAATACTGCAAAATCTCTCCAAAGCATGGTGAAGGGCAGATCATAGATTTTAAAAGAGACAGTAGACTGATAGGGTGTGTTAGTAAATGTGAAGCTCTCAACAAAAGTTTTGGTGAGCATAGCGTATTGCGCACTCTCATCTTCAATATATGAGGTCAAACCAACCCTCTCAATCAGTAGCAAGAAATCATCAAGAATACCTACAGCTTGTAAGAAGGTAAAACAAGGAAAAGAGGATCGGTGAGCATCCCCATCATCCCTTTCACTACCAATACGAGTTGCAATGAGATCTTCATTGTATGATGGCCTAGATTGAGAGGCTGTTCTTGAGGGCCTTGACCTCCTAGGTGCATCACTCTCAAATATCTCTCCAAAAGTATGGTTGTTCATGCTTGGTATTCTGAAATTTAAACACCTATCAAACAAGTGATTGCAAAGTAAATATAAAGAAGGATTCTACTCATAGGGACTTGCAAGAGGCCTAAGCATGCATCAAAACTATATCTCTAAGCATCAAACAAGTTTACAAGCTCTCATAACCAGTCACCTACAGCAGCAAAATACTCAACATATAATCCACTAAACACAAATCTACTTGGACAAGGGAGGAGTCACATACCAGGGAACAAATGCTCCAAATTTCAGCAAGAAAGATGGGCTGAGCAAGGAGATCGAAAAAAACGAGAGCAAGCACAGCAAGAATGTTTTGAGCTATGAACTGGAGCTTACTCGGGAGAGAGAAGAAAGTGGCAGGTGAGAGAGTTAGTGGGGAGCCAGGGGTGGCCCACACCAGGGCATGGCGCCACCCAAGGCTGGCCACGCCACCATGTGGTGTGCCTGCCTGGTGGGCCCCCTGGTACCTCCCAGGTACTCCTCTGCCCCTTTTTTCACGTAAAAAATTAATATGAATTTTCTGGAAATTTTCGAGACACTTTATTTTTGGTCATTTTTCAGAAATAGAAGAATGTTTTTTCTGACAGACAGATTTTTTCTTCTTTTGGAAACATGAAGCAAGGACAAAACAAGGCTAGAACTACAGAAGTTCTAACATGCAAGCAACTAACAACAAAAAGAAAACTAAACGAAAGCAAAAACTAAAATGCAAAGGATAGAAATAAACGGAGATATTCATAATGAAAACATTGTTTTGTTCAATGGAATCCTTTTGTTAACAAGGTTGATCAAGTCTTGCTACCAAAACAATTACATATGAGACAAAACTTTGTACTCCATTAATGATTATGTTACATCAACCTTGATAGCAATGGTCCCAATCATAATAGTTTCAAATTTTTCTCTTGGTATGGGACAATATATTTCTCCAACATGAATGCCTTCAACATGTTCAATTGAATTCAAACCATAAGTCCTTTCAATCTTCTTGGGGAAATAGACAGTATGTTCCTTGTCATTAACATTGAAAGTCACCTTTCCTTGATTACAATTAATAACAGCTCCTGCAGTATTAAGAAAAGGTCTCCCAAGAATAATAGACATATTATCATCTTCGGGAATTTCAAGCACAACAAAATCAGTTAATATCAAGCAATTGTGAGCCACCTGAACAGGTACATCCTCACATATACCCATAGGAATGGTGGTAGATTTATTAGCCATTTGCAAAGATATATCAGTTGGTATTAATTTTTCAAGTTGAAGTCTCTTATAGAGAGAGAAAGGCATAACACTAACTCCAGCTCCCAAATCACACAAAGCAGTTCTAACGTAACTTTTCTTAATAGAGCAAGGGATAGTTGGAATCCCTGGGTCTCTAAGTTTCTGAGGAACCTTACCATTGAAGGAATAATTAGCAAGCAAAGTAGAAATTTCTTCATTAGGGATCTTCCTTTTATTCGAGACAATGTCCTTCATATACTTTGAGTAAGGAGGCAATTTAATAGCATCAGTCAAAGGAATTTGCAAGAATAAAGGATTCATGCACTCACAAAACCTATTATAGTGTTCATCTTCCTTTGACTTGTGTTTCTTATCAGGGAATGGCATAGGTTTTTGTACCCAAGGCCCTCTTTCTCTACTATGTTTCTTAGCAATAAAATCTTCTTTGGTGTATTTCGTATTCTTAGTGTGGTTTTCAGGTTCTTCTTCAACTTTTTCTTCATTAGGAACTTCATTTTCTTCATTACCACTTTCAGTTTCAGCATCAGAGATAGATATACTATTAGGATCTATAGCAGGTTTAGAGGGTTCTACAACAGTTTTATGTTTCTTTTTCCTTTTCTTATGAGTAGAACCACTATTTTCAGCTTGTTGAGAATCCTGCTCAATTCTTTTGGGATGCCCCTCAGGATATAGAGGATCCTAGGTAGCAGCACCACTTCTAGTTCTAATTTCATAAGCATGTTTTTCTTTAGAAGCATTAACTAGCAAGTCGTTTTGCACTTTGACGAGTTGATCTATTTGAGTTTGAACCATTTGAAAGTGTTTAACAATCATTTTAACATCATTAGAGGTTGTTTCCACAATATCTTTCAACTCAACAATAGGTCTAGTGTTTTCCATTAGATGATTTTGCACCCATTTTATTAAAGTTATCTTGCTTAACAATAAAGATATCGAATTCTTCTAAGCATTGATCAGGAGGTTTAGAGTAAGGGATATCACCTTCATCAAAGTGCTGGAGAGAGTGTACCTCAATAGTGGGTGAGTAGGGAATAGGCTTACATAATTCTTCTATAGGAGGTAAATTCTTGACATCTGCAGCTTTAATTCCCTTCTCCTTAAGACATTTCTTAGCTTCCTTCAGCACTTCATCATTTAATTCAATAACTCCCCTCTTCTTTGATGTTGGAATAGGCACAGGAATAGATGGTTCAGGTACAATTACTTCAGGTATAGCTTGTTTAGGAGGAGTACAATCTTCATAATTCTTGCTTATTTTAGCCATTAATTCCTCAGCTTCCTTAGGAGTCCTATTCCTGAAAACACAATCAGCACAACTATCTAGGTATATCCTAGATTCCCCGGTTAGTCCATTATAAAATATATCAAGAAGCTCATTCTTAGGTAATGGACTTCCAGCCTGTGCATGTATCAAAGCACAAAACCTTGCCCAAGATTCGGGTAATACCTCTTTTTCTCCTTGTTTAAAATCAAAAAGTTCCTGCAAAATAGCATGTCTAGCACTGGGAGGAAAATATTTCTGCAGGAAAGTACCAATCAAGCACTCAGGGCTATCAATAGATCCAGGAGGTAAATTACTAAACCAAGTTTTAGCTTCTCCTTTCAGTGAAAAGGGAAAAATCTTAGCAACAAAGTAAGTACGCATCTTAATATCATCAGAAAACAAGCCACTCATGGTAGAAAGTTCATTCATATGTGCTACCGCACATTCATTCTTAGTCCCACAAAAAGGTTCTTTCTCGACAATAGCTATGTAAGATAGATGGAGAGAGAAATCATAATCTTCATCTATAATGTTTATGGGAGAAGCAGCAAACTTAGCGTCAGGAGACAATTTGGGTCTAATAGTACGCCTCTCAAGGAGACTCTTAGCAGCGCTCCTATCATGGGTGTTCTTACATTCTTTAATAAACTCATCGATCATCTCAACATAACCATCTTCAATATCATAACTCTCACTAGACTCAGGTTCGCTAACAGGTGTGGTAGTGTCTTCATTAGGAGTTTCGGTATTTCCAGCTATAGTTCTAGCAATCGTAGCATCTAGGAAAGGACCTAATGAACCACTCTTATCAAGCATAGTAGAAGCAGCATCATAAGCAATAGAAGTTTCAGATTCAGCAGTAGTAGCAGCGTGTGTGTCACATCCCAAGATTTTCCAAATCTTGTAATGTGAAAAATAAATAAACAAAATAAAGTTTTGTTGAAAATCAGAGTGAAAAGAAGCTTTTGTTCTAAAAGGAAACTTAAAATCCCATCTTGAACAAACTTTGGTAAAAGTTTGAACTCAACAAAAATCCAAATCTAGTGAAATGCATTCCTCAATGAATGTATCTGGAAATTTAAACATTTGGAAAATAAATCCAAATCCTAAAACCCTAATGGAATAAAAATCATTTCCAAGTTATCTCCAAGCCTATGGATTTGATCCATACCAAAAAAATTGATCAACAAATATTCACAAAGGATCAAGAAAGACCATAGAAGTTGGTTTCACTCAAATTGGAACCATGGATAAAATCTTATGAATATAATAAGATAAGGAAATTGAATTTCCAAAGCTAATAAAGCCCTTACCAAAAACCCATACCAAATTTTGATCAAATAATCCTAAAGGGATTTAAAAAGATAAACAATTAATAAAGAAAGTTTTTTTTTACTATTTTGAATCTTTAAATAAAAGGATTTGGTTTTCAAAAGAAAAGGTGGATTTATAAATAAAAGTTATTTTATAAAGCCAAATTAAACCTAGGCCAAGCTTTTGAAATAAAAACATTTTTGTTTTGATAAAAATAGTAAAGGCTTAATTAAATAAATTAATAAGGATTTGATATCCAAATTTTATTTAAATAAAAGCTTTTCCCATTTTAAGTAACGCTAAAACTTATTTTAAATAAGTTTTCCAAGTATTTTTTTTATTCTCAAAATAAAACCTACAGAAGTGTTTTGGTTTTATTCTAGATTTCAAAATAAAGGTTTAAATAAAACCAATCCTATTTGATTTATTAACTAAGGTCCATTTTATTTAATTATTAATGGAACCTAAAATAAAAGGTTATTTTGTTTTAAAACAAGTTTCCAAGTATTCTTTATTTTCAAATAAAACCTACTGATTTGGTTTTGAAAATATTTGGATTTCAAATAGAGTTTTAAAATAAATTAAACCCTATTTTGAATTAATAACTAAGGTCTATTTATTTAATTATTAATAGATCTTAAAAGAATAAAAAATTATTTTATTTTGGACTTTGTTTTTGTGTTATTAAACAGAACTAAAAATTTTACAAAGTTTCTTGGTGGTTTTGATTTGAATTGATGTTTGAAATTATTATTAAAACTTATTTGGTTTAAAACTAGGGCCTTTTGATTTATTTAAAAGACCCCAAAAAGAATAAAGTTTTATTCAAAAATTAATTTCAGAATGTGCTACTAATCAGTATTTAAACCTACCCAAATTTTGGCAAAGGTTTGAATTCAAATTGAGGTTTGAATTAATTAAACAAAACCAAAACAGAAAATAGAAATGGAAAAAGAGAAAAACAACCAGATCAAAAAAAAAAAGCAACCCAGCAGCAGCCCAACTGGCCCAACAAGACCCAGTCCAGCCCACCTACTCACTCCCGCGGCGAACCGTTTTTCACTGAATAGAGAACCCACAGAGACGCTGAGCAGTGGACCCATCTCCCTCACTCTCCACCTTGCTGACGAGACGACCCCACCGCCACGCAAGCTTCTTCCTCGCCGCGACTCCTTCTCCCCCTCACCGCGCGGCCGTTTCTGCCGCTGATTTCTCGCGATCAATTCGCCATAATGCCTGAGTAATTCCTCGCAGTGACCACGCTCGTTAAAACGCCTCGCCCTCCTCTCTCTTTCCCCCCAAACACCGCCTCCCCTCTGCCACCAGGCTGCCTCGAATTGGCTCTGCACCGCCCTCTGCTCCGGCGAGCTCCACCAGCAATTCCGGCCGAACCCTGCCGCCCCTTGCCTCCTAGACCACGCACGCATACTCCCCAACTCTTGGCGCATCTGCCCGTGTGATCCACTCGCCCGCGCGCGTCCCCTAGCATCGACAAGCACGACACAGAGTGTGCGCCATCGTCTGCCTCCGCTCCGACGAGCCTCACCGGTGAGACTAGACCCCCCTTGCCCTCCTTTTGATGCATGCATGCCCGTGACTTGCGTACGAAGCTAACCGTGTCTTCCGTTTGTTCCCTCGCGTCCCATAGCGTCGACTTCATCATCACCTGAGCGCCGCCGCGTCTGTCCCTTTTTCCGGCGACCTCCCCTGGTAAGTCTCGACCGCCCCGGCACCTCCTATTGATGCTCACATGATTCCTAGTACCGTGCGCGTCTAACTCACCGCTTATTTCGATCTGGCACGTCTTGTAGCCCCGCCTCCGTTGACGACCGTACGAACCCGAGACGCAGCTCCACTCCGGCGAGCGATTCCGATCACCTCCGCGCGCCCCTTCGCCAGCCAGTACCACCTCGAGCTTCACCACGACCTCGCGAACACGGTGAGACCCTCCTCTGTCATCCTTGCTTCCTGCATCGCCGGCAACGCCACCGCCAGTCGCTCCGCCACCAACCGCCACCGCCAGCGCCGCCGATCTTTGGCAAGCGTGCTGATCGCCGTCCGATTTAGATCTAGCGGCTAGGAAAGAACTAACCCGAAGGGGTATCGTGTGCCTCTGCGCCGTGCGATCTGTATAGATCCAACGCACCGCAACGCTGATCCGCGCGAACCGGTACCATCCAGTTAAAACACGCCGCGTGTCACCAGATGAATTAGAAATAGAATTTGAATCTGATTTATTTGCAAACTTCAAACCCTTGTAACTTTGAATCCACACGTCCAAAAATTACAAATTTTATGTCGTTGGATTTAGGAGAGCAAGACCTAACCAACCATGCCCTTAGTTTAGCAAATAGTATCTGCTAGTTTGCTTGTTTTTACAAATTCTTTTGTGAGCTTGTTTAGAGTATAAAAATTATTTAAAAATGATTTTAGGGTTAAAACCTTTGCAAAATGGTTTGTGAAGAACTTACTGACCCTAGGAACCAACCCATGGTTTGGAAAATGGATTTGGAAAAGTTTAGAATGGATTACTTGGTTTAGTCCATTTCTAGCTAAATAAAACCATTGTTTTATAAAAAAATGGTTTAGAGTAAAAACTTTGGAGAAAATGTTTTGGACCAAACCTACTGACCATAGGAAACACTTTGTGGACTCAAAAATGTATTTGGCGAAACAAAATAATGATTCTTTGATTTAAAACCATTTCTAGTCAAATAGAAATGTGGTTTATTTATTAAAATGATTTTGGAAGAAAACCTTTGGAAAATGTTTTGTTTTAAACTCTCTGACCCCAAACGTCAAGTTTTGTGGTTGAAAACATATTTTGTGAACCCTAGAGATTAATGCCTTAGTAAAAATATTTTTACACCACATAAAATGATACTTTGTTTTGAAAATGGTTTATGGATAAAACCCATTTGCAAATGACTTTGCCATTTTGGTGTATGACCAATTTGGAACTTACAAAGTTTAGAAGCCTAGTGGAGACCATCCTTACAATAGAACCAACCTTTGCATGCTTATGCATGACTTAGATTCCATTACTTTGTGTGTGAAAAATTGTTTGTTTGACTTTAGTTTGGAATGTGAATTGAATTTGTGTTTGCTTGATTTACTTGTAGTGAAGTGTGAGACTAGCAAGATCAAGGACTGAACCACCATTCCCTACCAAAAAGGCAAGTGATATTTTCATGAATATTCCATTCCTATATTTTATACTAGCATTAGATATTTTTGCTAAGACAAGCATGATACTTTTGTCAAATGATATGATGGGAAATCCTATGTAGTTTAGAATGGTAGAGTTGCTAGGAAATTTTCCCTAAAGTTAAGTTGCCATGCCATGCTTAGCCTAGCTAATAGAAAACATGGGTGGAATATATATTCACACTATGGAAAAATATTCTAAGTCTGAGGACTTGTGTTTTGTTTAATAAAACAACTAAGTTAATGAATCACCTGGGTGGAATGGTAATTGCATGGTGGTTTTTGGTTGAGTGGTTACACAAGGCCCATTTCTATGGTTTACCTTGTGTATCTCACTTGTGGATGGCCACCCAGGAACAAAGAGATTTGAGTTACCAAATGTTGAGAAGCTTCAAGTGCAACCACTTGGCAAAATGGGCTCTGCCTTGATCATATAGGTAGCTAGAACTTAGTCTCTTGGACAGTTGGTGGTAGAGGGAATGATAGGTTGGAACGCGTCCATTTTACTAAGGAAAGGCTTCTGAAAGATCTTGTCTTGGGAAACCAAGTCTTGTGGGGAAAGTGCACCACCTCTGCAGAGTGTAAAACCTAAGTACTTAGCCATGTCCCTGGTAAAGGACAATTTGAGCATCAAGACATGGAAGCAATCAAGAATCTCATCATTCAAATTTCTAAGTTAAAACTTGTGGTTTGAACAAGGGTTGTTTGAAATCTTCAATCTTTGATTGAGAGATGCCTTGTAAAGGATCTTCAATCTTTGATTGAGAAAAATGATTTTATCAAAGCAAAACTTAGTATTTTCAAATGTTAAGGAAAAATCTATTTTGAGCAATGCCAGCCTCAACTCCACTTAGCCAAATGCATATAGATGATAGACTCCACTATACTATTATAGTATCACTTGCCAATACAATTCAAATGTATTGACCCTTTGTGGCTGTAACTTGTATGTTGCAGGTTTGATTGATTTAGTGAAGATTGATTGATTAGGATTACAAAGTCTACAACCAACATCTGCCTGTGGCACTTTGAAGATGAAGGACCCATACTTATAGTTATTCTGCTGCAATGTAATGTAATAGCCAAATGAGCTATGTAATGATGTAATAAAATTATGTTATTCCTGGTTATAAAGTTATATTATGACCTTTGTTTCTTGATATTACATCTAAACTGTGGATGCTAGCTATTGATCCAGGGACTAGCATTGTAAACACAGGGGGCTCTATCTTATTAAAGATTGGAACCCCTACAGATGGTATCAGAGCATTGTGTTGCCTGTAGGATTTGTAACCCTAGGATTGGACAAAAACCCTTAGAAAATATAGGAGTTGTTTTGTTCCAAAAACTTATTTACAAAACACTTGTAAACTCTTTCCTCAACCATTTTGGTTTCAACTCTACATCTCTTCTACTTCAACTTGATGGAAAATCCTACCCCATGACCAAAGACTACACCATGTGCAAAGGACTTCTTCAACACTTTCAACTCTAATGACTTCAACTTCTTCAACTCTAATGACTTCAACATCTTCAGCATATTCACCAAGGACTTCCAACTTGGACACCACTAAGGACTACAAGAGAGACAAGGAAATCTTGCTCAAGATATGGAGACTAAGGAAATGCAAAATTGGAAGGAGTTCACTTCATTAGAAGTTTTGTGACCAAGAGTTTTTCCCAAGGAAACCATGATCTCATGTAATAAGAATCAACCAAGAATGATGGAAGAATCACAAGTAAACCATGTAGATGGACCATCATTTATAGTTAAAGTCAAACACACCAACTTATGTGGTGTAACAAAAATATTTTGTTGCCTAAGTATGTGCTTGAAACTTGTTGTTTGAGTGGAGTGTTTGTTTGTGATTGCTTGCACATTTCTTGTGTGATTTGTGATGTGTGTGAATAGAATTATTCCCTTAGAAATTTTGTTGCCTATTCTAAATCCCAAACCAATCCAAACAGATGACTTCTCCAAGAGACTCCAACATCAAAGATGATGACAACAACAACAACCAAGAGGTCAACATGAGAGAACAACTACTAGCAAACCAAACCCAATTAAGCCAAGTGACAACTCAGTTTTTAGCCAACAATAATGGATTAGACCCAACCATGAAAAGGTTTTTGAAAACTCAATCCCAATTGTTGCAAAGGATGGCTACCCAAATGATCAACATGGAATACAACCTTTCCAAAGGAATTTGTGACAACAAGAATGACAAAGATGTTATTTTAGAAGGAACCCAAGCTTGCAATATTTGTGGAGACAAGGATCACACTTCCATGGAGCATGAAGATCAATGCCCCAATTGTGAAAAGAAACATCCAGCTAATCAATGCCCCACATCTCAAGCTACTTGTTTCTTATGTGAAGGAAATAATCATGTCCCTATCCAATGCCCCATCTATCCTATAGTTCAACAAATGAAGCAAGATGGAATGCATCAAATGTTTGGAAACCTCCATAAGGGAACAACTTCTACCAAGATGGATGAAGGCAAAGTCAGAACCATGCCACATAAGGCCAAATCCAAAGTAACCATAAAGTGTTGCTACTCTTGTGAAGAAGAAGGTCATATCTCTAGTAACTGCCCCAAGAAGAGAGAAAGATTTCCCACCTTTGTGGTGAAATATGAAGAGCATAAACTAGAAGAACTCCTAGCTTTGGAGAAACCCAAGAAGAAGAAGAAGAAATGCCCCAACCCAAACAAGAAGGATATTACTCAGGAGCAATGTTACACTTGCAAAGAGATGGGACATTATGCCAATGAATGCCCAGAAAAGAAGAAGAACCAAGGAAACAAACAAGAGGCAATGATACCAAAAGAAAAGAAAGATATCAGCCAAGTGATGTGTTTTTGCAAAGAACCAGGACATTATGTAAGCAATTGTCCAGAAAGATGAAGCACAAGATAAACAAGCCTATGAAGGATCTCAGCCTAGTCACATGTTTCAAGTGTGGAAACAAAGGACACTATGCAGATGTTTGCCCAGAGAGATTTCAATAAGATCCCAAGCAAGCCAAGATGTAATCTAGATGGAAATATTTTAAGGGTGGTAGTACCCTAGTTGTTTCGAGCCAACTTGTAACCCCTAGCCTTCCCAAATCTCGGGACGAGATTTATTTTAAGGGTGGTAGCCTGTCACATCCCAAGATTTTCCAAATCTTGTAATGTGAAAAATAAATAAACAAAATAAAGTTTTGTTGAAAATCAGAGTGAAAAGAAGCTTTTGTTCTAAAAGGAAACTTAAAATCCCATCTTGAACAATCTTTGGTAAAAGTTTGAACTCAACAAAAATCCAAATCTAGTGAAATGCATTCCTCAATGAATGTATCTGGAAATTTAAACATTTGGAAAATAAATCCAAATCCTAAAACCCTAATGGAATAAAAATCATTTCCAAGTTATCTCCAAGCCTATGGATTTGATCCATACCAAAAAAATTGATCAACAAATATTCACAAAGGATCAAGAAAGACCATAGAAGTTGGTTTCACTCAAATTGGAACCATGGATAAAATCTTATGAATATAATAAGATAAGGAAATTGAATTTCCAAAGCTAATAAAGCCCTTACCAAAAACCCATACCAAATTTTGATCAAATAATCCTAAAGGGATTTAAAAAGATAAACAATTAATAAAGAAAGTTTTTTTTTACTATTTTGAATATTTAAATAAAAGGATTTGGTTTTCAAAAGAAAAGGTGGATTTATAAATAAAAGTTATTTTATAAAGCCAAATTAAACCTAGGCCAAGCTTTTGAAATAAAAACATTTTTGTTTTGATAAAAATAGTAAAGGCTTAATTAAATAAATTAATAAGGATTTGATATCCAAATTATATTTAAATAAAAGCTTTTCCCATTTTAAGTAACGCTAAAACTTATTTTAAATAAGTTTTCCAAGTATTTTTTTTATTCTCAAAATAAAACCTACCGAAGTGTTTTGGTTTTATTCTAGATTTCAAAATAAAGGTTTAAATAAAACCAATCCTGTTTGATTTATTAACTAAGGTCCATTTTATTTAATTATTAATGGAACCTAAAATAAAAGGTTATTTTGTTTTAAAACAAGTATCCAAGTATTCTTTATTTTCAAATAAAACCTACTGGTTTGGTTTTGAAAATATTTGGATTTCAAATAGAGTTTTAAAATAAATTAAACCCTATTTTGAATTAATAACTAAGGTCTATTTATTTAATTATTAATAGATCTTAAAAGAATAAAAAATTATTTTGTTTTGGACTTTGTTTTGTGTTATTAAACAGAACTAAAATTTTTACAAAGTTTGGTGGTGGTTTTGATTTGAATTGATGTTTGACATTATTATTAAAACTTATTTGGTTTAAAACTAGGGCCTTTTGATTTATTTAAAAGACCCCAAAAAGAATAAAGTTTTATTCAAAAATTAATTTCAGAATGTGCTACTAATCAGTATTTAAACCTACCCAAATTTTGGCAAAGGTTTGAATTCAAATTGAGGTTTGAATTAATTAAACAAAACCAAAACAGAAAATAGAAATGGAAAAAGAGAAAAACAACCAGATAAAAAAAAAGCAACCCAGCAGCAGCCCAACTGGCCCAACAAGACCCAGTCCAGCCCACCTACTCACTCCCGCGGCGAACCGTTTTTCACTGAATAGAGAACCCACAGAGACGCTGAGCAGTGGACCCATCTCCCTCACTCTCCACCTCGCTGACGAGACGACCCCACCGCCACGCAAGCTTCTTCCTCGCCGCGACTCCTTCTCCCCCTCACCGCGCGGCCGTTTCTGCCGCTGATTTCTCGCGATCAATTCGCCATAATGCCTGAGTAATTCCTCGCAGTGACCACGCTCGTTAGAACGCCTCGCCCTCCTCTCTCTTTCCCCCCAAACACCGCCTCCCCTCTGCCACCAGGCTGCCTCGAATCGGCTCTGCACCGCCCTCTGCTCCGGCGAGCTCCACCAGTAATTCCGGCCGAACCCTGCCACCCCTTGCCTCCTAGACCACGCACGCATACTCCCCACCTCCTGGCGCATCTGCCCGTGTGATCCACTCACCCGCGCGCGTCCCCTAGCGTCGACAAGCACGACACAGAGTGTGCGCCACCGTCTGCCTCCGCTCCGACGAGTCTCACCGGTGAGACTAGACCCCCCTTGCCCTCCTTTTGATGCACGCATGCCCGTGACTTGCGTACGAAGCTAACCGTGTCTTCCGTTTGTTCCCTCGCGTCCCATAGCGTCGACTTCATCATCACCTGAGCGCCGCCGCGTCTGTCCCTTTTTTCGGCGACCTCCCCTGGTAAGTCTCGACCGCCCCGGCACCTCCTATTGATGCTCACATGATTCCTAGTACCGTGCGCGTCTAACTCACCGCTTATTTCGATCTGGCACGCCTTGTAGCCCCGCCTCCGTTGACGACCGTACGAACCCGAGACGCAACTCCACTCCGGCGAGCGATTCCGATCACCTCCGTGCGCCCCTTCGCCAGCCAGTACCACCACGAGCTTCACCACGACCTCACGAACACGGTGAGACCCTCCTCTGTCATCCTTGCTTCCTGCATCGCCGGCAACGCCACCGCCAGCACCGCCGATCTTTGGCAAGCGTGCTGATCGCCGTCCGATTTAGATCTAGCGCCTAGGAAAGAACTAACCCGAAGGGGTATCGTGTGCCTCTGCACCGTGCGATCTATATAGATCCAACGCACCGCAACGCTGATCTGCGCGAACCGGTACCATCCAGTTAAAACACGCCGCGTGTCACCAGATGAATTAGAAATAGAATTTGAATCTGATTTATTTGCAAACTTCAAACCCTTGTAACTTTGAATCCACACGTCCAAAAATTACAAATTTTATGTCATTGGATTCAGGAGAGCAAGACCTAACCAACCATGCCCTTAGTTTAGCAAATAGTATCTGTTAGTTTGCTTGTTTTTACAGATTCTTTTGTGAGCTTGTTTAGAGTATAAAAATTATTTAAAAATGATTTTAGGGTTAAAACCTTTGCAAAATGGTTTGTGAAGAACTTACTGACCCTAGGAACCAACCCATGGTTTGGAAAATGGATTTGGAAAAGTTTAGAATGGATTACTTGGTTTAGTCCATTTCTAGCTAAATAAAACTATTGTTTTATAAAAAAAATGGTTTAGAGTAAAAACTTTGGAGAAAATGTTTTGGACCAAACCTACTGACCATAGGAAACACTTTGTGGACTCAAAAATGTATTTGGCGAAACAAAATAATGATTCTTTTATTTAAAACCATTTCTAGTCAAATAGAAATGTGGTTTATTTATTAAAAATGATTTTTGAAGAAAACCTTTGGAAAATGTTTTGTTTTAAACTCTCTGACCCCAAACATCAAGTTTTGTGGTTGAAAACATATTTTGTGAACCCTAGAGATTAATGCCTTAGTAAAAATATTTTTACACCACATAAAATGATACTTTGTTTTGAAAATGGTTTATGGATAAAACCCATTTGCAAATGACTTTGCCATTTTGGTATATGACCAATTTGGAACTTACAAAGTTTAGAAGCCTAGTGGAGACCATCCTTACAATAGAACCAACCTTTGCATGCTTATGCATGACTTAGATTCCATTACTTTGTGTGTGAAAATTTGTTTGTTTGACTTTGGTTTGGAATGTGAATTGAATTTGTGTTTGCTTGATTTACTTGTAGTGAAGTGTGAGACTAGCAAGATCAAGGAGTGAATCACCATTCCCTACCAAAAAGGCAAGTGATATTTTCATGAATATTCCATTCCTATATTTTATACTAGCATTAGATATTTTTGCTAAGACAAGCATGCTACTTTTGTCAAATGATATGATGGGAAATCCTATGTAGTTTAGAATGGTAGAGTTGTTAGGAAATTTTCCCTAAAGTTAAGTTGCCATGCCATGCTTAGCCTAGCTAATAGAAAACATGGGTGGAATATATATTCACACTATGGAAAAATATTCTAAGTCTGAGGACTTGTGTTTTGTTTAATAAAACAACTAAGTTAATGAATCACCTGGGTGGAATGGTAATTGCATGGTGGTTTTTGGTTGAGTGGTTACACAATGCCCATTTCTATGGTTTACCTTGTGTATCTCACTTGTGGATGGCCACCCAGGAACAAAGAGATTTGAGTTACCAAATGTTGAGAAGCTTCAAGTGCAACCACTTGGCAAAATGGGCTCTGCCTTGATCATATAGGTAGCTAGAACTTAGTCTCTTGGACAGTTGGTGGTAGAGGGAATGATAGGTTGGAACACGTCCATTTGACTAAGGAAAGGCTTCTGAAAGATCTTGTCTTGGGAAACCAAGTCTTGTGGGGAAAGTGCACCACCTCTGCAGAGTGTAAAACCTAAGTACTTAGCCATGTCCCTGGTAAAGGACAATTAGAGCATCAAGACATGGAAGCAATCAAGAATCTCATCATTCAAATTTCTAAGTTAAAACTTGTGGTTTGAACAAGGGTTGTTTGAAATCTTCAATCTTTGATTGAGAGATGCCTTGTAAAGGATCTTCAATCTTTGATTGAGAAAAATGATTTTATCAAAGCAAAACTTAGTATTTTCAAATGTTAAGGAAAAATTTATTTTGAGCAATGCCAGCCTCAACTCCACTTAGCCAAATGCATATAGATGATAGACTCCACTATACTATTATAGTATCACTTGCCAATACAATTCAAATGTATTGACCCTTTGTGGCTGTAACTTGTATGTTGCAGGTTTGATTGATTTAGTGAAGATTGATTGATTAGGATTACAAAGTCTACAACCAACATCTGCCTGTGGCACTTTGAAGATGAAGGACCCATACTTATAGTTATTCCGCTGCAATGTAATGTAATAGCCAAATGAGCTATGTAATGATGTAATAAAATTATGTTATTCCTGGTTATAAAAGTTATATTATGACCTTTGTTTCTTGATATTACATCTAAACTGTGGATGCTAGCTATTGATCCAGGGACTAGCATTGTAAACACAGGGGGCTCTATCTTATTAAAGATTGGAACCCCTACAGTGTGTAGCATGTGTATGTGGTGGTGTAAGGAACTTACTCAAAACAGACGGTGAATCAAGAGCAACAGAGGTGTTCAGAACCGTACCTCATCTTGTAGTGGATGGTAAAATAGGAACCTTGCCATCACGAGACTTACCCACGATGGATGGATAGCAGCGAACAATAGAGAATCCAAGTGAGCTTGATAAATAAAGCTATGATCCCCGGCAACGGCGCCAGAAAATAGTCTTGATGACCCACAAGTATAGGGGTGTATCGCAGTATTTTCGAGGGAAGTGAAACCCAATTTATTGATTCGACACAAGGGGAGCCAAAGAATATTTATAAGCCTTAACAACTGAGTTGTCAATTCAGCTGCACCTGGAAACAATCTTGCTCACAACAGTTTATCAGTAGCAACAGTTTTGTAGTAGGAATAGTAAAGTAACAGCAGTAGTAAAGCAAAGACAGTAGTAACAAAAGCAGTAAACAGTGGGATTCGAGTGCGGTAGGCATAGGGATGGATGGACGGGCGTTGCATGAAAAAGACAATTCACATAATAATCAGAACATAGGGCAATTGCAGATAAATAAGATAAAGCATCCAAGTACTAGACAATCCTAGGCATACGTGCTCGCAATGAGAACTTGCACAACATGTTTTGTCCTGCCAGCCCGTGTGCAGCGGGGCCTCTAGGGAACTACTGGCAATTAAGGTGCTCCTTTAAATAGAGCACCGGAGCAAAGCATTAACACTCCGCGAACGCATGTGATCCTCACATCAAAGCCATTCCCTTCCGGTTATCTCGATTTTTGTCACTTTAGGGCCATAGGTTCCGGACAACAACGTGTGTATACAACTTGCAGATAAGACCATAAACAATACTATCATAATGAATCAATAACATGTTCAAATCTGAAATCATGGCACTCGGGCCCTAGTGACAAGCATTAAGCACAACAAGTCGCAACAAAATCATAAAGCACTAATAAAAGATACTAGACACCATGCCCTAACAATCTGATGCCATTACATGAATGATCTCACCCAATCCCTACCATCCCCATAGCCTACAGCGGGGGATTGCTCACTCATAGATGGGGGAAACATGGATGGTTGATGGAGAAGCGATGGTGATGATGATGGCGATGATCTCCTCCAATTCCCCGTCCCGGCACAGTGCTAGAACGGAGTTTCTGGTGCTGTTTCCTGGAATCTGGTGGTGGCGGCGGAGCGGAACTCCTTCTGGAAAAACGTCACACCCCCCGAAGTTTTTAGGTCAGAAGGCTCCTTATAGCCAAAGAGAGAGGCCGAGGGGGTGCCTGGGGGGGCCACACCACCCCCTGGCGCGGCCTGGCCTGGCCCGCGCCACCAGGTGGTGTGGCCACCCCTGGCTCTTCTCCGTCTCGTATTCTGGCTCCTAGAATCTTCGGGTGAAATAGGATTTTTGGCATATTTTCCGGGATTTTTCCTGATAGTTGGTTTTCTGCATAAAAAGTAGACACCAAGGCAATTCTGCTGAAAACAGCGTCAGTCTGCATTAGTTGCATCCAAATCACACAAGTTTAGAGGAGAAACAATAGCAAAAGTGTTCGAGAAAGTAGATACGTTGTGGACGTATCAGT
This sequence comes from Avena sativa, assembly GCA_916181665.1. Taxonomy (NCBI): domain Eukaryota; kingdom Viridiplantae; phylum Streptophyta; class Magnoliopsida; order Poales; family Poaceae; genus Avena; species Avena sativa. The sequence continues at coordinate 566,510,005 of OV702291.1, forward strand.
TGTTGAGACTCCATAACACAGATGCATTGATCTGTAGGGACTCCATTTGTGTCAAACAACCATGGTGGTTAGAGAGCCCTTAGAATATGCATCTGCCACACATGGAGATGGTGAACCTGCAGTCTGACAGAAGCAGTTACATCACCACACCCAACTAGAGTGTGTGTGGGGGTCATCAAGGTGTTGCTTTTGAGACTCCATAACATAGATGCATTGATATATAGGGACTCCATTTGTGTTAAATAACCATGGTGGTCATAGAGCCCAGAGAGCCCCTAGAATATGCAACTTCCACATGGAGATGGTGAACCTGCAGTGCGACAGAAGCAGTTGCATCACCACACCCATCTGGAATGTGTGTGGCTCATCAAGGTGTTGCTTTTGAGACTCCATAACACATATGCATTGATCTATAGGAACTCCATTTGTGTCAAACAACCATACTAGTCAGAGAGCCGAGAGAGCCCCTAGAATATGCAACTGCCACACATGGAGATGGGTGAACCTACAGTGTGACAGAAGCAGTTGCATCACCACACGCAACTGGAGTGTGTCTGGGTCATCAAGGTGTAGCTTTTGAGACTCCATAACAAAAATGCATTGATCTGTAGGGAATCCATTTGTGTCAAACAACCATGGTGGTCACAGAGCCCATAGAGCCCCTAGAATATGCAACGGCCACATGGAGATGGTGAACCTGCAGTGTGACAGAAGTAGTTGCATCACAACACCCAACTGGAGTGTGTGTGGGTCATCAACAAGGTGTTGCTTTTGAGACTCCATAACACAGATGCATTGATTTGTAGGGACTCCATTTTTGTCAAACAACCATGGTGGTTAGAGAGCCCAGAGAGCCCCTAGAATATGCAACTGCCACACATGGAGATGGGTGAACCTGTAGTGTGACAGAAGGAGTTGCATCACCACACCCAACTGGATTGTGTGTGGGTCATCAAGGTGTTGCTTTTGAGACTACATAACACAGATGTATTGATATGTAGGGACTCCATTTGTGTCAAACAAACATGGTGGTCAGAGAGCCCAGAGAGCCCCTAGAATATGCAACTGCCACACATGGAGATGGGTGAACCTGTAGTGTGACAGAAGCAATTGCATCACCACACCCAACTGGAGTGTGTGGGTCATCAAGGTGTTGCTTTTGGGACTACATAACACAGATGCATTGATTTGTAGGGACTCCATTTGTGCCAAACAACCATGGTGGTCAGAGAGCCCAGAGAGCCCCTAGAATATGCAACTGTCACACGTGGAGATGGGTGAACCTGCAGTGTGACAGAAGCAGTTGCATCACCACACCCGACTAGAGTGTGTGTGGGTCATCAAGGTGTTTCTTTTGAGACTACATAACACAGATGCATTGATTTGTAGGTACTCCATTTGTGTCAAACAACCATGGTGGTCACAGAGCCCAGAGAGCCCCTAGAATATGCAACTCCCAAATGGAGATGGTGAACCTGTAGTGTGTCAGAAGCAGTTGCATCACCACACCCAACTGGAGTGTGTGTGGGTCATCAACAAGGTGTTGATTTTGAGACTCCATAATACAGATGCATTGATCTGTAGGGACTCCATTTGTGTCAAACAACCATGGTGGTCAGAGAGCCCCTAGAAAATGCAACTGCCACACATGGAGATGGGTGAACCTGTAGTGTGGCAGAAGCAGTTGCATCACCACACCGAACTGGAGTGTGTGTGGGTCATCAAGGTGTTGCTTTTGAAACTACATAACACAGATGCATTGAACTGTAGGGACTCCACTTGTGTCAAACAACCATGGTGGTCAGAGAGCCCAGAGAGCCCCTGGAATATGCAACTGCCACACATGGAGATGGGTGAACCTGTAGTGCGACAGAAGCAGTTGCATCACTACACCCAAATTGAGTGTGTGTCGGTCATCAACAAGGTGTTGCTTTTGAGACTCCATAACACAAACGCATTGATCTGTAGGAAATCCATTTGTGTCAAACAACCATGGTGGTTAGAGAGCCCAGAGAGCCCCTAGAATATGCAACTGTTACACATGGATATGGGTGAACCTGCAGTGTGACAGAAGCAGTTGCTTCACCACACCCAACTAGAGTGTGTGTGGGTCATCAAGGTGTTTCTTTTGAGACTACATAACACAGATGCATTGATCTATAGGGACTACATTTTTGTCAAACAAACATGGTGGTTAGAGATCCAGAGAGCCCCTAGAATATGCAACTGCCACACATGGAGATGGGTGAACCTGTAGTGTGACAGAAGTATTTGCATCACCACACCCAACTGGAGTGTGTGTGGGTCATCAAGGTGTTGCTTTTGAGACTACATAACACATATGCATTGACCTATAGGGACTCCATTTGTGTCAAACAACCATGATGGTCAGAGAGCCCAGAGAGCCCCTAGAATATGCAACTGCCACATGGAGATGGTGAACCTACAGTGTGACAGAAGCAGTTGCATCACCACACCCAACTTGAGTGTGTGTGGGTCATCAATAAGGTGTTGGTTTTGAGACTCCATAACACAGATGAATTGATCTGTAGGGACTCCATTTGTGTCAAACAACCATGGTGGTCCGAGAGCCCCTAGAATATGCAACCGCCACACATGGAGATGGGTGAACCTGTAGTGTGACAGAAGCAGTTGCATCACCACACCCAACTAGAGTGTGTGTGGGTCATCAAGTTGTTGCTTTTGAGACTACATAACACAGATGCATTGATCTGTAGGGACTCCATTTGTGTCAAACAACCATGGTGGTCAGAGAGCCCAGAGAGCCCCTAGAATATGCAACTGCCACACATGGAGATGGGTGAACCTACAGTGTGACAGAAGCAGTTGCATCACCACACCCAACTTGAGTGTGTGTGGGTGATCAACAAGGTGTTGCTTTTGAGACTCCATAACACAGATGCATTGATCTGTAGGGACTCCATTTGTGTCATACAACCATGGTGGTCAGAGATCCCAGAGTGCCCCTAGAATATGCAATTGTCACACATGGAGATGGGTGAACCTACAGTGTGACAGAAGCAGTTGCATCACCACACCCAGCTGGAGTGTGTATGGGTCATCAAGGTGTTGCTTTTGAGACTACATAACACAGATGCATTGATCTGTAGGGACTCCATTTGTGTCAAACAACCAAGGTGGTCAGAGAGCCCAGAGAGCCCCTAGAATATGCAACTGCCACACATGGAGATGGGTGAACCTGCAGTGTGACAGAAGCAGTTGCATCACCACAACCAACTGGAGTGTGTGTGGGTCATCAAGGTGTTAATTTTGAGACTCCATAACAAAGATACATTGATCATAACTCAACTTGTAATAATGGCGACCCCCCCCCCACCCACCCTCTCTCTGGCGTACCCCCTGGCGATCCATGGCGAATCCTTCTAAGTCCCCCATGCAATGGATCCTCGTGCTCTTGGTGATACTCTGGATTTCTCTCATGGCATGGGATTTGAATTACAGGTTCGATCTTCCGTTTCCACCCGTGTGCAATCCCCATCTCCTGGATCTGGGTTTATTCCTGTGGTCTCATTTGACCGAGCCATCTTTAGACTCGATCTAGCCAATGTTTGCATTGCCCTTCAATCATGGCTTGGTGGAAGTAAACTTGGTTTTCATGTCATCTTGATTCGTGATCGGACTTTTAAATTTTAAGTATTCTCCAAAGCCGTGGGTTTCATGATCTACAAACTCAGATACTTCGAATGCCCGGAATTTAAATGCTATTTCTCTCTGTGGGGCTATGGGGGTCCGAATTGGATCAAAGAATCATCGGATTGGTTTCATGAGCAAGAATTGGATTGGACCTTGATCTCTTGCCGGAGATCACGTCTCACCGGAGCAAATTCTACACCGCTAGCCTCCCATCGGAGGAGAACCTATGTGGCAAGAATGCCGGGTATCACGCTACGTGATCCGATCTCCTCAGATCAGACGCCAGCTTCCCGCCCAAAGTTTCTCTCAAATCTTGGTGAAATTTGGCCCACTAGTTCAACCGGCCCAATTCTTTCACCCCGCTTGGCCCACGTTATCTGCTCCAGATGCCTTGCAATGGGCCACTCAAGCCCGGAATGCCCATCTCAAGTTCGGTGCAAATTTTGTTATGGATATGGACACATTAGGAAATATTGTTATATCCGTTTGAGAAAATCTCAGGTTTATCGCATTAAACAAAAACAACCTGAGCATATCATCTCCTCTGAAAGAGGGCTTGTCGTTACAACTTCAGAAACAGTACTCCTTGACCCCTCCGCTCTCCAGGAAAGCCCTGTTTCTTCCTCGCCATCGTCGCCACTACAATCTCACACCTGCAACCTCCCCCTCTCTTCCACTACAATGGCGAACTACCCCTACAACCCCACCCCCCACCTCCCACCTAGCACTGAAGTCATCCAACCCTGCATTCATCGCCGACGTCGGGGTTTTCACATTATTAGTGGAGATGCTCTGCTTCGATGCGATGACATGGCCATTGTCATCCTTGAGCCTCCATCTGACCCTGAGCAGTTTGCCGCGGATGCACACCTCATCAGAAACTACTTCAACAATCGCGGCCTCAACATTCGCAATTTCTCCAGGTCTGCCTTGGGTGCTGCTCTGGTACAGTTCTCTGATACTTGCGCTAGGGATACTTCTATTGAGCATAGTCCTTGCTTTGTTGAAGACAGCATTCTTAGGGTGATCCCCCATAATAGAGGTCTAAACCATAGAAACATGACTTTTACTCATGATGTCTGGTTGATGATGGTCAATTTCCCTCAAGATGCATGGCTAGTTGATAAAGTTAGAGAATCTATCAGTGAATTTGGTAAATTCCTAGTCTGGAACAGAGATTATTCTAACAGAGCTAGAGTCCTGGTAAAAGTCAGAGTGCCAGATATGCTTGAGATCCCTATTAGCCTGGTCCTAGGAGACAACACCAGTGATGAAGGACATGGTCATTCCTGGACTGTGGTGATTTATGTTCTGCAGGCTAGAGTGATTGGTGGACTTGGTGGTGATGAGGATCCTCTTCCACCTGATGGTGGTAACCCACACCCCATGCCCCAACCATTTGGAGGACACTGGGATGATATGGTACATGACCATGTTCCTAAAGAACCAGCAAATGCTGCACCTGTGATACCCAATGTTGTAATACCATATGGAAATGCTGCACCTGCTGCTGACATTGAACCAATGATTGCTACCCCTCCCCAGCTCAGCCCTGCACATGCTGACCATATTGCTGAACTTGAACCTATGATGGAAGCTGTGGATTCTTTCAATGCCATCCATGGCCTGCTAACTGACATGGTTAAGAACGCACACACATCTATGGGAAACACTGATATCTCATGTATCCATGGTGCTGGATTCCAAATTCTTGATGTGGATACTGAACATGGAAAACAGAGGAAGTGTCTTCTGAAACTTTATGCAACTGCCCCTCATGTGCCAGCCTCATCATCTGTTTCCATCACTGAAATCTCTGACAATAATGTGCAAGCTCCTCTGGATACATCTATTGGGCGGGTCTTCTGAGGCCACTGAAGACAACATCTCTCTGGTGGCTAAACGCAAATTACTGGCTCCAAAGGATGTGACTGCTGTCAGACGCAGTAAAAGGATTGCCAACCAATCAGAGGGATACAAGAACAAAGATGCTGCAGATAAAGCCCAGGAGAAAGAAGGTTCATCTCTGATCAATGCATCGGGCAAATCCAGGAAGGTGGCCAAAAGCAAAGCTCATACTCATGAGGTGGTGATCATGGACCAGGATGCACCACCTCCACCTATCCTCCCTGTTGACACCATCCAGTCTATTGGTATCAATCAATGCCTGATATCTCCTAGTGAGATTTCAGAGGACAAGCTCTTCTCAGAATGTGGCTAATGTTATTTCACCCCTCAGCATGTAATAATGTGTGTCATATATGTCTAATGACACATAGTTTTATATTTCTGAAACTTCATCTACTTGATACTATCTGTCATGTAATAAGCACTTCTTTATTGCTCATGATGAGTAAAATCATATCACTATATCTGCTTATGTACCTGCATGTCTATTTACCACCTTTTATGCTATTTTCATCATCAACACCTTTGTGGGATTTTCAATCTGGGTCCAAGATGCTTTTTTATTCACATTTGATCAGCCAGCTGTCCCTAATAAATACCTGATTAGCTATGTTGATCAGAACCTGTGGGACCCTCACATATTGAATTATGAATAGGAACTGGATGATTCTTGACTGGAATGTTAGAGGCATCAATTCTGAGCTGAGACATGATCAACTTAGAGATAAGGTTAATTCTTGCAATTGTGATATTATCTACCTCCAAGAAACTAAAAGGGAAGATTTTGAACACTCCTATTTAAGGAAATTCTGTCCCAGGAGATTTTCTCACTTTGCATTTTCTCCTTCACTTGGTAATTCTGGAGGATTAGTTACTATCTGTAATGGTAGCCTTTTTTCAGGGGAGCTTCTTAGTCAATCGAAATTTCATCTAACTATGGATCTTACATGTAAACACTCTGGTATCACCTGGATCTTGACCAATATTTATGGTCCTGCACACAATGAACACAAAGCTGAATTTTTCAATTGGATGCATAATATGGATACCTCCAATTACCCTTTCTGGATGCTAGTGGGTGATTTCAACCTCATTAGAAACCCTGATGATAGAAACAGAGAAGGTGGTGATGCTCATAATATGATGCTCTTCAACAATGTCATCCAATCTCATGATCTTGTGGAAGTTCCACTAAAAGGAAGAGCATTCACCTGGTGCAACATGCAAGACCCCCCACTTCTTGAAAAGCTGGATTGGATTTTTACATGTCCTTTATGGACCACAACTTTCCCCAACACCATGGCTCATCCACTCTCCAGAATTGGCTCTAATCATACTCCCATCAGTATCCAAGTGGGCACTTCCATACCTAAAGCTCAATTATTCAGATTTGAGAACCACTGGCTGGAATTTGATGGCTTCTATGATACTGTGAATACCCTCTGGAACTCAGCTCTCTATATCAGTGATACTGCCCTTGCTATCAACTGCAAATTCAAACATCTCAGAGCTAGACTTAAAAAGTGGTGCAAGAAGTTTTCAAACCTAAATCAGACTATTGAAAACTGCGCATTTATCCTGGCATTACTTGAAGGAATTGAGGAACAGAGACCACTTGCTATACATGAGAAGAATTTTAAAAAGATTTTGATGGATCGTACCAATAAGATCTTGGAGGCTAAAAGAATATATTGGAAAAGCAGAGCTAAAATCAGATGGGCCAAATTGGGAGATGAAAACACCAAAATTTTCCATGCTGTGGCTACCCAGAGCTTCAGAAGAAATCTCATCACCCATATCAAATCTGAAGACAATTTGATTCTGACTAAGCATGAACTTAAAGCTGCCGCAATCTGGCAATCTTACAAACACAGAATTGGCACAAGTGAAAATATTTCTAATGACATCAACCTTGATGAATTGATTACACCTCATAACCTTCTACACCTGGATGGTCCATTCACAAATGATGAGATTGAATCTGAGATCAATGACTTTCCATCTGATAAAGCACCTGGTCCTGATGGATTTAATGGTAAATTCCTCAAGAAATGCTGGCATATTATCAAAGAAGATTTTGTAAAACTAGTACAGGAATTCTATGATGAATCAGTAAATTTGAGTGCCATCAACACTGCTTTTATTACTCTCATCCCCAAGATAAATGATCCTGAGACCATGAATGACTACAGACCCATATCTCTGGTTAGTCTTCCACTTAAATTCATCACCAAGATAATGGCTAATAGACTCCAGAAGGTTATCAAACCCATTATACATAACAATCAATATGGATTTATTAAAGGGAAAAATATCCATGATTGCCTGGGATGGGCATTTGAATATCTCCACATCTGCCATGTGTCAAAGAAGCCAATTATTATTCTGAAGATTGATTATGAGAAAGCATTTGACAAGATTGAATATAATGCAATTATTAAAATGTTGAATGCCAAAGGTTTTGGACCCAAATGGATTTCCCTGGTAAGATCTATATTGTACTCTGCATCCACCTCAGTGTTACTGAATGGTGTCCTAGGGAAAAAATTTGCTGCAAAAGAGGTGTCAGACAAGGAGACCCCCTATCCCCCTTCTATTTGTTTGCACTGCTGAATTACTACAGGAAATTGTCAATGATGCCTGGCACAGAAATGAAATCAGCCTGCCACTTGATAATAACTATGGGAAAAAATATCCAATTATTCAATATGCTAATGACACCATGCTGATTATGCTTGCTGATAGTTTACAACTTAATAACCTCAAGACCAGACTCCAACAATTCAGCAACATGACTGGGCTCTAGGTAAATTATGATAAATCTACTCTGGTGCCTATCAATATAACAGTGGAATTTGCATCCCAACTGGCTTCTGATTTTGGATGCAAATTGGAAAAATTACCTTTCACCTACCTGGGTCCCCCTCTTGGTACCACAAGACCATCTATTGATAGCTTGATGCCCATTGTTTCCAAATTTGACAGAAGACTATCTGGACTATCTTCTCTCATGTCATATACAGGAAGACTCACATTACTGAATTCTGTATTAAATTCTATGCCCATCCATGCCATGTGCTCTTTCAAAGTCCCTTTAACAATTTTTACCCATTTCGAAAAGGGTGGCAGATAGTTCCTCTGGGCAGGAAAAGATATCCACAAACATGGCAAATGTCTTGCTAAATGGGACTTGGTATGTAGACCAAAAGATCAAGGAGGTTTAGGAGTCATAAATCTCAGGATACAAAATCAAGCTCTTTTACTAAAGAATATTCATAAATTCTACAACAGGGCTGATATACCATGGGTTGATCTTATTTGGAAAGCTTACTATCAAGGTGATTCTGCCCCACACACAATGAATCATATTGGTTCTTTCTGGTGGAGAGATTGTATGAATTATGTGGATATTTATAGAGATTTGACTTACTGCAAAATTGGCAATGGAAAAACTATGCTGCTATGGAAGGATCTATGGAAAGGTGAATGCTTTGAAGATAGATACCCACACCTACACTCTTTCTGCCACAATGATACTTTGACCATGGCTAAGGCCATCACTGCAGCTGATAATGATTTCTATGAACTTTTTCAACTCCCCTTATCCATCATTGCTCATGAGGAATTTACTGACATGTTGGAGAATATCAGAAGCATAAACCACACAGATGACCATGATTCATGGAATTTTTCCTAGGGGAAACATTCAAAACCAGAAATATCTACAAAGCACTAATTGGGGCACACCCTACACCAAAACCCATTCTGGATATTTGGAAATCATGCTGTCTACCAAGACATAAATTTTTTGCTTGGCTGCTACTAAATATGAGGCTAAACACCAAGGATTTAATGACAAGAAAAAACTTCTTTGTGGAATTCAATGATTGTGTAATTTGTGACACCTATCCTCAGGAAACCCTGCTGCATCTGTTTTTTGAATGTAGCTTCAGCCAATGGTTCTGGTGGGCCTTGGGACTTGAATGGAACATAGATATGGAGATTCATCAGATGATCAATGATGCTAGAAGTAGATTCAGTCCCAATTTTCTTATGGAAGTTAACATCACTGGATGCTGGAGTATATGGGACAAAAGAAATGGTTATGTTTTTAGGGATCTAAATCCCTCCATCACTAGATGTATTTCTTTTTTTAAAGCAACCTTCACCTTGACTATGCATAGAGCTAAACCTAGTCTCAAGGAAGGTATGCAAGAGTGGCTTGACACACTATGAATGTAATCATCTGTAACATTATCATTGATTGAGCATGGCTCAATCTTTGTGTACATTATAAAATCTATAAAATGACACAGTAGGGGGCTTCCCTATTGTTTTTGTCAAAAAAAAGATACATTGATCTGTAGGGATTCCATTTGTGTTAAACAACCATGGTGGTCAGAGAGCCTAGAGAGCCCCTAGAATATGCAACTGCCACATGGAGATGGTGAACCTGCAGTGTGACAGAAGCAGTTGCATCACCACACCCAACTAGAGTGTGTGTGGGTCATCAACAAGGTGTTGCTTTCAAGACTCCATAACACAGGTGCATTCATCTGTAGGGACTCCATTTGTGTCAAACAACCATGGTGGTCAGAGAGCCTAGAGAGCCCCTAGAATATGCAACTGCCACACATGGAGATGGGTGAACCTGTAGTGTGATAGAAGCAGTTGCATCACCACACCCAACTTGAGTGTGTGTGGGTCATAAAGGTGTTGCTTTTGAGACTACATAACACAAATGCATTGATCTGTAGGGACTCCATTTGTGTCAAACCACCGTGGTGGTCAGAGAGCCTAGAGAGCCCCTAGAATATGCAACTACCACACATGGAGATGGGTGAGCCGGCAGTGTGACAGAAGCAGTTGCATCACCACACCCAACTAGAGTGTGTGTGGGTCATCAAGGTGTTGCTTTTGAGACTACATAACACAGATGCATTGATCTGTAGGGACTCCATTTGTGTCAAACAACCATGGTGGTCAGAGAGCCCACAGAGCCCCTATAATATGCAACAACCACACATGAAGATGAGTGAACCTGCAGTGTGACACAAGCTGTTGCATCACCACACCCAACTGGAGTGTGCGTGGGTCATCAAGGTGTTGCTTTTGAGACTACATAACACAGATGCATTGATCTGTAGGGACTCCATTTGCGTCAAATAACCATGGTGATCAAAGAGTCCAGAGAGCCCCTAGAATATGCAACAGCCACACATGGAGATGGGTGAACCTGCAGTGTGACAGAAGCAGTTGCATCACCACACCCAACTGGAATGTGTGTGGGTCATCAAGGTGTTGGTTTTTAGACTCCATAACACAGATGCATTGATCTATATGGACTCCATTTGTGTCAAACAACCATGGTGGTCAGAGAGCCCAGAGAGCCCCTAGAATATGCAACATCCACACATGGAGATGGGTGCACCTGCAGTGTGACAGAATCAGTTGCATCACCATACCCAACTAGAGTGTGTGTGGCTCATAAAGGTGTTGCTTTTGAGACTACATAACACAGATGCATTGATCTGTAGGGACTCCATTTGTGTCAAACAACCATGGTTGTCAGAGAGCCCAGAGAACCCCTAGAATATGCAACAGCCACACATGGAGATGGGTGAACCTGTAGTGTGACAGAAGCAGTTGGGTCACCACACCCAACTGGAGTGTGTGTGGGTCATCAAAGGTGTTACTTTTGAGACTCCATAACACAAATGCATTGATCTGTAGGGACTCCATTTGTGTCAAACAACCATGGTGGTCAGAGACCCTAGAGAGCCCCTAGAATATGCAACTCCCACACATCAAGATGGGTGAACCTGCAGTGTGAAAGAAGTAGTTGCATCACCACACCCAACTGGAGTGTGTGTGGGTCATCAAGGTGCTACTTTTGAGACTACATAACACAGATGCATTGATCTGTAGGGACTCCATTTGTGTCAAACAACCATGGTGGTCAAAGAGCCCAGAGAGCCCCTAGAATATGCAACTGCCACATGGAGATGGTGAACCTGAAGTGTGACAGAAGCAGTTGCATCACCACACCCAACTAGAGTGTGTGTGGGTCATAAAGGTGTTGCTTTTCAGACTCCATAACACATATGCATTGATCTATAGGGACTCCATTTATGTCAAACAACCATGGTGTTCAGAGAGCCTAGAGAGCCCCTAGAATATGCAACTTCCACACATGGAGATGGTTGAACCTGCAGTGTGACAGAAGCAGTTGCATCACCACACCCAACTGGAGTGTGTGTGGCTCATCAAGGTGTTGCTTTTGAGACTACATAACAAAGATGCATTGATCTGTACGGACTCCATTTGTGTCAAATAAGCAATGTGGTCAGAGAGCCCAGAGAGCCCCTAGAATATGCAACAGCCACACATGGAGATGGGTGAACCTGTAGTGTGACAGAAGCAGTTGGATCACCACACCCAACTGGAGTGTGTGTGGGTCATCAAAGGTGTTTCTTTTGAGACTCCATAACACAGATGCATTGATCTGTAGGGACTCCATTTGTGTCAAACAACCATGGTGGTCAAAGAGCCAGAGAGCCCCTAGATATGGAACTACCACACATCTAGATGGGTTAACCTGTAGTGTGAAAGAAGCAGTTGCATCACCACACCCAACTGGAGTGTGTGTGGCTCATCAAGGTGTTGCTTTTGAGACTCCATAACACAAATGCATTGATCTGTAGGGACTCCATTTGTGTCAAATTACCATGGTGGTCAGAGAGCCTAGAGAGCCCCTAGAATATGCAACCGCCACATGGAGATGGTGAACCTGCAGTGTGACAAAAGCAGTTGCATCACCACACCCAACTTGAGTGTGTGTGGGTCATCAACAAGGTGTTGCTTTTGAAACTACATAACACAGATGCATTGATCTGTAGGGACTCCATTTGTGTCAAAAAACCATGGTGGTCAGAGAGCCCAGAGAGCCCCTAGAATATGCAACATCCACACATGGAGATGGGTGAACCTGTAATGTGACAGAAGCAGTTGGATCACCACACCCAACTGGAATGTGTGTGGGTCATCAAAGTTGTTGATTTTGAGACTCCATAACGCAGATGCATTGATCTGTAGGGACTCCATTTGTGTCAAACAACCATGGTGGTCAAAGAGCGAGAGAGCCCCTAGAATATGCAACTACCATACATGGAGATGGGTAAACCTGTAGTGTGACAAAAGCAGTTGCATCACTACACCCAACTAGAGTGTGTGTGGGTCATCAAGGTGTTGCTTTTGAGACTACATAACATAGATGCATTGATCTGTAGGGACTCCATTTGTGTCAAACAACCATGGTGGTCAGAGATCCCACAGAGCCCCTAGAATATGCAATAGCCACACATGGAGATGGGTGAACCTGCAGTGTGACACAAGCTGTTGCATCACCACACCCAACTGGAATGTGTGTGGGTCATCAAGGTGTTACTTTTGAGACTACATAACACATATGCATTGATCTATAGGGACTCCATTTGTGTCAAACAACCATGGTGGTCAAAGAGCCCAGAGAGCCCCTAGAATATGCAACTGCCACATGGAGATGGTGAACATGCAGTGTGACAGAAGCAGTTGCATCACCACACCCAACTTGAATGTGTGTGGGTCGTCAAGGTGTTGCTTTTGAGACTCCATAACACAGATGCATTGATCTATAGGGACTCCATTTGTGTCAAACAACCATGGTGGTCAGAGAGCCCAAAGTGCCCCTAGAATATGCAACTTCCACACATGGAGATGGGTGCACCTGCAGTGTGACAGAAGCAGTTGCATCACCACACCCAACTGGAGTGTGTGTGGCTCATCAAGGTGTTGCTTTTGAGACTACATAACACAGATGCATTGATCTGTAGGGACTCCATTTGTGTCAAACAACCATGGTTGTCAGAGAGCCCAGAGAGCCCTTAGAATATGCAACAGCCACACATGGAGATGGGTGAACCTGTAGTGTGATAGAAGCAGTTGGATCACCACACCCAACTGGAGTGTGTGTGGGTCATCAAAGGTGTTGCTTTTGAGACTCCATAACACAGATGCATTGATCTCTAGGGACTCCATTTGTGTCAAACAACCATGGTGGTCAGTGAACCCAGAGAGCCCCCAGAATATGCAACTCCCACACATCGAGATGGGTGAACCTACAGTGTGAAAGAAGCAGTTGCATCACCACACCCAACTGGAGTGTGTGTGGGTCATCAAGGTGCTACTTTTGAGACTACATAACACAGATGCATTGATTTGTAGGGACTCCATTTGTGTCTAACAACCATGGTGGTCAAAGAGCCCAGAGAACCCCTAGAATATGCAACTGCCACATGGATATGGTGAACCTGCAGTGTGACAGAAGCAGTTGCATCACCATACCCAACTGGAGTGTGTGTGGGTCATCAACAAGGTGTTGCCTTTGAGACTCCATAACACATATGCATTGATCTGTAGGGACTCCATTTGTGTCAAACAACCATGGTGGTCAGAGAGCCCAAAGAGCAACTAGAATATGCAACTGCCACACATGGAGATGGGTGAACCTGCAGTGTGACAGAAGCAGTTGGATCACCACACCCAACTGGAGTGTGTGTGGGTCATCAAAGGTGTTGCTTTTGAGACTCTATAACACAGATGCATTGATCTGTAGGGACTCCATTTGTGTCAAACAACCATGGTGGTTAGAGACCCCAGAGAGACCCTAGAATATGCATCTCCCACACATCGAGATGGGTGAACCTGTAGTGTGAAAGAAGCACTTGCATCACCACACCCAACTGGAGTGTTTGTGGGTCATCAAGTTCCTACTTTTGAGACTACATAACACAGATGCATTGATCTGTAGGGACTCCATTTGTGTAAAACAACCATGGTGGTCAAAGAGCCCAGAGAGCCCCTAGAATATGCAACTGCCACATGGAGATGGTGAACCTGTAGTGTGACAGAAGCAGTTGTGTCACCACACCCAACTGGAGTGTGTGTGGGTCATCAAGGTGTTGCTTTTGAGACTCCATAACACATATGCATTGATCTATAGGGACTCCATTTGTGTCAAACAACCATGGTGGTCAGAGAGCCCAGAGAGCCCCTAGAATATGCAACTTCCACACATGGAGATGGCTGAACCTGCAGTGTGACAGAAGCAGTTGCATCACCACACCCAACTGGAGTGTGTGTGGCTCATCAAGGTGTTGCTTTTGAGACTACATAACACACATGCATTGATCTGTAGGGACTCCATTTGTGTCAAAAAACCATGGTGGTCAGAGAGCCCAGAGAGCCCCTAGAATATGCAACATCCACACATGGAGATGGGTGAACCTATAGTGTGACAGAAGCAGTTGGATCACCACACCCAACTGGAATGTGTGTGGGTCATCAAAGGTGTTGCTTTTGAGACTCCATAACGCAGATGCATTGATCTGTAGGGACTCCATTTGTGTCAAACAACCATGGTGGTCAAAGAGCCAGAGAGCCCCTAGAATATGCAACTACCACACATGGATATGGGTAAACCTGCATTGTGACAGAAGAAGTTGCATCACTACACCCAACTAGAGTGTGTGTGGGTCATCAAGGGGTTGCTTTTGAGACTACATAACACAGATGCATTGATCTGTAGGGAATCCATTTGTGTCAAACAACCATGGTGGTCAGAGAGCCCACAGAGCCCCTAGAATATGCAACAGCCACACATGGAGATGGGTGAACCTGCAGTGTGACACAAGCTGTTGCATCACCACACCCAACTGGAGTGTGTGTGGGTCATCAAGGTGTTACTTTTGAGACTACATAACACATATGCATTGATCTGTAGGGACTCCATTTGTGTCAAACAACCATGCTGGTCAAAGAGCCCAGAGAGCCCCTAGAATATGCAACTGCCACATGGAGATGGTGAACATGCAGTGTGACAGAAGCAGTTGCATCACCACACCCAACTGGAATGTGTGTGGGTCGTCAAGGTGTTGCTTTTGAGACTCCATAACACAGATGCATTGATCTATAGGGACTCCATTTGTGTCAAACAACCATGGTGGTCAGAGAGCCCCTAGAATATGCAACTTCCACACATGGAGATGGGTGCACCTGCAGTGTGACAGAAGCAGTTGCATCACCACAACCAACTGGAGTGTGTGTGGCTCATCAAGATGTTGCTTTTGAGACTACATAACACAGATGCATTGATCTGTAGGGACTCCATTTGTGTCAAACAACCATGGTTGTCAGAGAGCCCAGAGAGCCCTTAGAATATGCAACAGCCACACATGGAGATGGGCGAACCTGTAGTGTGATAGAAGCAGTTGGATCACCACACCCAACTGGAGTGTGTGTGGGTCATCAAAGGTGTTGCTTTTGAGACTCCATAACACAGATGCATTGATCTCTAGGGACTCCATTTGTGTCAAACAACCATGGTGGTCAGAGAACCCAGAGAGCCCCCAGAATATGCAACTCCCACACATCGAGATGGGTGAACCTACAGTGTGAAAGAAGCAGTTGCATCAGCACACCCAACTGGAGTGTGTGTGGGTCATCAAGGTGCTACTTTTGAGACTACATAACACAGATGCATTGATTTGTAGGGACTCCATTTGTGTCTAACAACCATGGTGGTCAAAGAGCCCAGAGAGCCCCTATAATATGCAACTGCCACATGGAGATGGTGAACCTGCAGTGCGACAGAAGCAGTTGCATCACCACACCCAACTGGAGTGTGTGTGGGTCATCAACAAGGTGTTGCTTTTGAGACTCCATAACACAGATGCATTGATCTGTAGGGACTCCATTTGTTTCAAACAACCATGGTGGTCAGAGAGCCCAAAGAGCCCCTAGAATATGCAACTGCCACACATGGAGATGGGTGAACCTGCAGTGTGACAGAAGCAGTTGCATCACCACATCCATCTGGAGTGTATGTGGGTCATCACGGTGTTGCTTTTGAGACTACATAACACAGATGCATTGATCTGTAGCGACTCCATTTGTGTCAAAAAACCATGGTGGTCAGAGAGCCCAGAGAGCCCCTAGAATATGCAACAGCCACACATGGAGATGGGTGAACCTGCAGTGTGATAGAAGCAGTTGGATCACCACACCCAACTAGAGTGTGTGTGGGTCATCAAAGGTGTTGCTTTTGAGACTCCATAACACAGATGCATTGATCTGTAGGGACTCCATTTGTGTCAAATAACCATGGTGGTCAGATAGCCTAGAGAGCCCCTAGAATATGCAACCGCCACATGGAGATGGTGAACCTGCAGTGTGACAGAAGCAGTTGCATCACCACACCCAACTGGAGTGTGTGTGGTTCATCAACAAGGTGTTGCGTTTGATACTCCATAACATAGATGCATTGATCTGTAGGGACTCGATTTGTGTCAAACAACCATGGTGGTCAGAGAGCCCAAAGATCCCCTAGAATATGCAACTGCCACACATGGAGATGGGTGAACCTGTAGTGTGACAGAAGCAGTTGGATCACCACACCCAACTGGATTGTGTGTGGGTCATCAAAGGTGTTGCTTTTGAGACTCCATAACACAGATGCATTGATCTGTAGGGACTCCATTTGTGTCAAACAACTATGGTGGTCAGAGAGCCAGAGAGCCCCTAGAATATGCAACTCCCACACATCGAGATGGGTGAACCTGTAGTGTGAAAGAAGAAGTTGCATCACCACAGCCAACTGGAGTGTGTGTGGGTCATCAAGGTGTTGGTTTTGAGACTCCATAACACAAATGCATTGATCTGTAGGGACTCCATTTGTGTCAAATACCCATGGTGGTCAGAGAGCCTAGAGAGCCCCTAGAATATGCAACCTCCTCATGGAGATGGTGAACCTGCAGTGTGACAGAAGCAGTTGCATCACCACACCCAACTGGAGTGTGTGTGGGTCATCAACATGGTGTTGCTTTTGAGACTCCATAACACATATGCATTGATCTGTAGGGACTCCACTTGTGTCAAACAACCATGGTGGTCAGAGAGCCCAAAGAGCCCCTAGAATATGCAACTGCCACACATGGAGATGGGTGAACCTGCAGTGTGACAGAAGCAGTTGCATCACCACACCCAACTGGAGTGTATGTGGGTCATCAAGGTGTTGCTTTTGAGACTACATAACATAGATGCATTGATCTGTAGGGACTCCATTTGTGTCAAACAACCGTGGTGGTTAGAGATCCCAAAGAGCCCATAGAATTTGCAACTGCGACACATGGAGATGGGTGAACCTGAAGAGTGACAGAAGCAGTTGCATGACCATACCCAACTGGAGTGTGTGTGGGTCATCAAGGTGTTGCTTTTGAGACTACATAACACATATGCATTGATCTGTGGGGCCTCCATTTGTGTCAAACAACCATGGTGGTCAGAGAGCCCAGAGAGCCCCTAGAATATGAAACTATCACACATGGAGATGGGTGAACCTGTAGTGTGACAGAAGCAGTTGCATCACCACACCCAACTGGAGTGTTTGTGGATCATAAAGGTGTTGCTTTTGAGACTCCATAACATAGATGCATTGATCTATATGGACTCCATTTGTGTCAAACAACCATGGTGGTCAGAGAGCCAAGAGAGCCCCTAGAATATGCAACTTCCACACATGGAGATGGGTGCACCTGCAGTGTGACAGAATCAGTTGCATCACCACACCCAACTAGAGTGTGTGTGGCTCATCAAGGTGTTGCTTTTGAGACTACATAACACAGATGCATTGATCTGTAGGGACTCCATTTGTGTCAAACAACCATGGTTGTCAGAGAGCCCAGAGAACCCCTAGAATATGCAACAGCCACACATGGAGATGGGTGAACCTGTAGTGTGACAGAAGCAGTTGGGTCACCACACCCAACTGGAGTGTGTGTGGGTCATCAAAGGTGTTACTTTTGAGACTCCATAACACAAATGCATTGATCTGTAGGGACTCCATTTGTGTCAAACAACCATGGTGGTCAGAGAGCCCAAAGAGCCCCTAGAATATGCAACTGCCACATGTAGATGGTGAACCTGCAGTGTGATAGAAGTAGTTGCATCACCACACCCAACTGGAGTGTGTGTGGGTCATCAACAAGGTGTTGCTTTTGAGACTCCATAGCACAGATGCATTGATCTGTAGGGACTCCATTTGTGTCAAACAACCATGATGGTCAGAGAGTCCAGAGAGCCCCTAGAATATGCAACTGCCACACATGGAGATGGGTTAACCTACAATGTGACAGAAGAAGTTGCATCACCACACCCAACTGGAGTGTGTGTGGGTCATAAAGGTGTTGCTTTGAGACTACATAACACAGATACATTGATCTATAGGGACTCCATTTGTGTCAAACAGCCATGTTGGTCAGAGAGCCCGTAGAATATGCAACTGCCACACATGGAGATGGGTGAACCTGCAGTGTGACAGAAGCAGTTGCATCACCACACCCAACTGGAGTGTGTGTGGGTCATCAAGGTGTTGCTTTTGAGACTACATAACATAGATGCATTGATTTGTAGGGACTCCATTTGTGTCAAACAACCATGGTGGTCAAAGAGCCAGAGAGCCCCTAGAATATGCAACTCCCACACATCGAGATGGGTGAACCCGTAGTGTGAAAGAAGCAGTTGCATCACCACACCCAACTGGAGTGTGTGTGTGTCATCAAGGTGTTGCTTTTGAGACTCCATAACACAAATGCATTGATCTGTAGGGACTCCATTTGTGTCAAATAACCATGGCGGTCAGAGAGCCTAGAGAGCCCCTAGAATATGCAACTGCCACATGGAGATGGTGAACCTACAGTGTGACAGAAGCAGTTGCATCACCACACCCAACTAGAGTGTGTGTGGGTCATCAACAAGGTGTTGCTTTTGAGACTACATAACACAGATACATTGATCTGTAGGGACTCCATTTGTGTCAAAAAACCATGGTGGTCAGAGAGCCCCTAGAATATGCAACTACCACACATGGAGATGGGTGAACCTGCAGTGTGACAGAAGCAGTTGCATCACTACACCCAACTAGAGTGTGTGTGGGTCATGAAGATGTTGCTTTTGAGACTACATAACGCAGATGCATTGATCTATAGGGACTCCATTTGTGTCAAACGACCATGGTGGTCAGAGAGCCTACAGAGCCCCTAGAATATGCAACAGCCACACATGGAGATGGGTGAACCTGCAGTGTGACACAAGCTGTTGCATCACCACACCCAACTGGAGTGTGTGTGGGTCATCAAGGTGTTACTTTTGAGACTACATAACACATATGCATTGATCTGTAGGGACTCCATTTGTGTCAAACAACCATGGTGGTCAAAGAGCCCAGAGAGCCCCTAGAATATGCAACTGCCACATGGAGATGGTGAACCTGCAGTGTGACAGAAGCAGTTGCATCACCACACCCAACTTGAATGTGTGTCGGTCATCAAGGTGTTGCTTTTGAGACTCCATAACACAGATGCATTGATCTATAGGGACTCCATTTGTGTCAAACAACCATGGTGGTCAGAGAGACCAGAGAGCCCCTAGAATATGCAACTTCCACACATGGAGATGGGTGCACCTGCAGTGTGACAGAAGCAGTTGCTTCACCACACCCAACTGGAGTGTGTGTGGCTCATCAAGGTGTTGCTTTTGAGACTACATAACATAGATGCATTGATCTGTAGGGACTCCATTTGTGTCAAACAACCATGGTTGTCAGAGAGCCCAGAGAGCCCTTAAAATATGCAACAGCCACACATGGAGATGGGTGAACCTGTAGTGTGACAGAAGCAGTTGGATCACCACACCCAACTGGAGTGTGTGCGGGTCATCAAAGGTGTTGCTTTTGAGACTCCATAACCAGATGCATTGATCTGTAGGGACTCCATTTGTGTCAAACAACCATGGTGGTCAGAGAACCCAGAGAGCCCCCAGAATATGCAACTCCCACACATTGAGATGGGTGAACCTGTAGTGTGAAAGAAGCACTTGCATCACCACACCCAACTGGAGTGTGTGTGGGTCATCAAGGTGCTACTTCTGAGACTACATAACACAGATGCATTGATCTGTAGGGACTCCATTTGTGTCAAACAAACATGGTGGTCAAAGAGCCCAGAGAGCCCCTAGAATATGCAACTGCCACATGGAGATGGTGAACCTGTAGTGTGACAGAAGCAGTTGCATCACCACACCCAACTAGAGTGTGTGTGGGTCATCAAGGTGTTGCTTTTGAGACTCCATAACACAGATGCATTGATCTATAGGGACTCCATTTGTGTCAAACAACCATGGTGGTCAGAGAGCCCAGAGAGCCCCTAGAATATGCAACTTCCACGCATGGAGATGGCTGAACCTGCAGTGTGACAGAAGCAGTTGCATCACCACACCCAACTGGAGTGTGTGTGGCTCATCAAGGTGTTGCTTTTGAGACTACATAACACAAATGCATTGATCTGTAGGGACTCCATTTGTCTCAAACAACCATGGTGGTCAGAGAGCCAGAGATCCCCTAGAATATGCAACTCCCACACATCGAGATGGGTGAACCTGTAGTGTGAAAGAAGCAGTTGCATCACCACATCCAACTGGAGTGTGTGTGGGTCATCAAGGTGTTGCTTTTGAGACTCCATAACACAAATGCATTGATCTATAGGGACTCTATTTGTGTCAAATAACCATGGTGGTCAGGGAGCCTAGAGAGCCCCTAGAATATGCAACCGCCACATGGAGATGGTGGACCTGCATTGTGACAGAAGCAGTTGCATCACCACACCCAACTGGAGTGTGTGTGGGTCATCAACAAGGTGTTGCTTTTGAGACTCCATAACACAGATGCATTGATCTGTAGGGACTCCGTTTGTGTCAAACAACCATTGTGGTCAGAGATCCCAAAGATCCCCTAGAATATGCAACTGCCACACATGGAGATGGGTGAACCTGCAGTGTGACAGAAGCAGTTGGATCACCACACCCAACTGGAGTGTTTGTGGGTCATCAAAGGTGTTGCTTTTGAGACTCCATAACACAGATGCATTGATCTGTAGGGACTCCATTTGTGTCAAACAACCATGGTGGTCATAGACCCCAGAGAGCCCCTAGAATATGCAACTCCCACACATCAAGATTGGTGAACCTGAAGTGTGAAAGAAGCATTTGCATCACCACACCCAACTGGAGTGTGTGTGGGTCATCAAGGTGCTACTTTTGAGACTACATAACACAGATGCATTGATCTGTAGGGACTCATTTTTGTCAAACAACCATGGTGGTCAAAGAGCCCAGAGAGCCCCTATAATATGCAACTGCCACATGGAGATGGTGAACCTGTAGTGTGACAGAAGCAGTTGCATCACCACACCCAACTAGAGTGTGTGTGGGTCATCAAGGTGTTGCTTTTGAGACTCCATAACACAGATGCATTGATCTATAGGGACTCCATTTGTGTCAAACAACCATGGTGGTCAGAGAGCCCAGAGAGCCCCTAGAATATGCAACAGCCACACATGGAGATGGGTGAACCTGCAGTGTGACAGAAGCAGTTGGATCACCACACCCAACTGGAGTGTGTGTGGGTCATCAAAGGTGTTGCTTTTGAGACTCCATAACATAGATGCATTGATCTGTAGGAACTCCATTTGTGTCAAACAACCATGGTGGTCAGAGAGCCAGAGAGCCCCTAGAATATGCAACTCCCACACATCGAGATGGGTGAACCTGTAGTGTGAAAGAAGCAGTTGCATCACCACACCCAACTGGAGTGTGTGTGGGTCATCAAGTTGTTGCTTTTGAGACTCCATAACACAAATGCAGTGATCTATAGGGACTCCATTTGTCTCAAATAACCATGGTGGTCAGAGAGCCTAGAGAGCCCCTAGAATATGCAACTTCCACCCATGGACATGGCTGAAC
Organism: Avena sativa; assembly: GCA_916181665.1. NCBI lineage: Eukaryota > Viridiplantae > Streptophyta > Magnoliopsida > Poales > Poaceae > Avena > Avena sativa. Next base: position 566,532,478 of record OV702291.1, read on the forward strand.
CTGCAGTGTGACAGAAGCAGTTGCATCACCACACCCAACTGGAGTGTGTGCGGCTCATCAAGGTCTTGCTTTTGAGACTACATAACACATATGCATTTATCTGTAGGGACTCCGTTTGTGTCAAACAACCATGGTGGTCAGAGAGCCCAGAGAGCCCCTAGAATATGCAACAGCCACACATGGAGATGGGTGAACCTGTAGTGTGACAGAAGCAGTTGGATCACCACACCCAACTGGAGTGTGTGTGGGTCATCAAAGGTGTTGCTTTTGAGACTCCATAACACAGATGCATTGATCTGTAGGAACTCCATTTGTGTCAAACAACCATGGTGGTCAGAGAGCCAGAGAGCCCCTAGAATATGCAACTCCCACACATCGAGATGGGTGAACCTGTAGTGTGAAAGAAGCAGTTGCATCACCACACCCAACTGGAGTGTGTGTGGGTCATCAAGGTGTTGCTTTTGAGACTCCATAACACAAATGCAGTGATCTGTAGGGACTCCATTTGTCTCAAATAACCATGGTGGTCAGAGAGCCTAGAGAGCCCCTAGAATATGCAACCGCCACATGGAGATGGTGAACCTGCAGTGTGACAGAAGCAGTTGCATCACCACACCCAACTGGAGTGTGTGTGGGTCATCAACACGGTGTTGCTTTTGAGACTCGATAACACAGATGCATTGATCTTTAGGGACTCCATTTGTGTCAAACAACCATGTTGGTTAGAGAGCCCGTAGAATATGCAACTGCCACACATGGAGATGGGTGAACCTGTAGTGTGACAGAAGCAGTTGCATCACCACACCCAACTGGAGTGTGTGTGGGTCATCAAGGTGTTGCTTTTGAGACTACATAACACAAATGCATTGATCTATAGGGACTCCATTTGTGTCAAACAACCATGGTGGTCAGAGAGCCCAGAGAGCCCCTAGAATATGCAACTTCCACACATGGACATGGCTGAACCTGCAGTGTGACAGAAGCAGTTGCATCACCACACCCAACTGGAGTGTGTGTGGCTCGTCAAGGTGTTGCTTTTGAGACTACATAACATAGATGCATTGATCAGTAGGGACTCCATTTGTGTCAAACAACCATGGTGGTCAGAGAGCCCAGAGAGCCCCTAGAATATGCAACAGCCACACATGGAGATGGGTGAACCTGTAGTGTGACAGAAGCAGTTGGATCACCACACCCAACTTGAGTGTGTGTGGGTCATTAAAGGTGTTGCTTTTGAGACTCCATAACACAGATGCATTGATCTGTAGGGACTCCATTTGTGTCAAACAACCATGGTGGTCAGAGAGCCAGAGAGCCCCTAGAATATGCAACTCCCACACATCGAGATGGGTGAACCTGTAGTGTGAAAGAAGCAGTTGCATCACCACACCCAACTGGAGTGTGTGTGGGTCATCAAGGTGTTGCTTTTGAGACTCCATAACACAGATGCAGTGATCTGTAGGGACTCCATTTGTCTCAAATAACCATGGTGGTCAGAGAGCCTAGAGAGCCCCTAGAATATACAACCACCACATGGAGATGGTGAACCTGCAGTGTGACAGAAGCAGTTGCATCACCACACCCAACTGGAGTGTGTGTGGGTCATCAACACGGTGTTGATTTTGAGACTCCATAACACAGATGCATTGATCTGTAGGGACTCCATTTGTGTCAAACAACCATGGTGGTCAGAGAGCCCAAAGAGCCCCTAGAATATGCAACTGCCACACATGGAGATGGGTGAACCTGTAGTGTGACAGAAGCAGTTGCATCACCACACCCAACTGGAGTGTGTGTGGGTCATCAAGGTGTTGGTTTTGAGACTACATAACACAAATGCATTGATCTGTAGGGACTCCATTTGTGTCAAACAACCATGGTGGTCAGAGAGCCCAAAGAGCCCCTAGAATATGAAACTATCACACATGGAGATGGGTGAACCTGTAGTGTGACAGCAGCAGTTGCATTACCAACCCAACTGGAGTGTGTGTGGATCATAAAGGTGTTGCTTTTGAGACTCCATAACACAGATGCATTGATCTGTAGGTACTCCATTTGTGTCAAACAACCATGGTGGTCAGAGAGCCCAGGGAGCCCCTAGAATATGCAACTACCACATGGAGATGGTGAACCTGCAGTGTGACAGAAGCAGTTGCATCACCACACCCAACTGGAGTGTGTGTGGGTCATCAAGGTGTTTCTTTTGAGACTCCATAACAAAGATGCATTGATCTGTAGAGACTCCATTTGTGTCAAACAACCATGGTGGTCAGAGAATGCAGAGAGCTCCTAGAATATGCAACTGCCACACATGGAGATGGGTGAACCTATAGTGTGACAGTAGCAGTTGCATCACCACACCCAACTGTAGTGTGTGTGGGTCATCGAGGTGTTGCTTTTGAGACTCCATAACATAGATGCATTGATATGTAGGGACTCCATTTGTGTCAAACAACCATGGTGGTCAGAGAGCCCAAAGAGCCCCTAGAATATGCAACTGCCACATGGAGATGGTGAACCTGCGGTGTGACAGAAGTAGTTGCATCACCACACCCAACTGGAGTGTGTGTGGGTCATCAACAAGGTGTTGCTTTTGAGACTCCATAACACAGATGCATTGATCTGTAGGGACTCCATTTGTGTCAAACAACCATGGTGGTCAGAGAGTCCAGAGATCCCCTAGAATATGCAACTGACACACATGGAGATGGGTTAACCTGCAATGTGACAGAAGAAGTTGCATCACCACACCCAACTGGATTGTGTGTGGGTCATCAAGGTATTGCTTTTGAGACTACATAACATAGATACATTGATCTATAGGGACTCCATTTGTGTCAAACAACCATGTTGGTCAGAGAGCCCGTAGAATATGCAACTGCCACACATGGAGATGGGTGAACCTGCAGTGTGACAGAAGCAGTTGCCTCACCACACCCAACTGGAGTGTGTGTGGGTCATCAAGGTGTTGCTTTTGAGACTCCATAACATAGATGCATTGATCTATAGGAACTCCATTTGTGTCAAACAACCATGGTGGTCAGAGAGCCCGTAGAATACTGCAGTGTGACAAAAGTAGTTGCATCACCACACCCAACTGGAGTGTGTGTGGGTCATTAAGGTGTTGCTTTTGAGACTCCATAACACAGCTGCATTGATCTATAGGGACTCCATTTGTGTCAAACACCCATGGTGGTCAGAGAGCCCAGAGAGCCCTTAGAATATGCAACTGTCACACATGGAGATGGGTGAACCTGCAGTGTGACAAAAGCAGTTGCATCACCACACCCAACTAGAGTGTGTGTGGGTCATCATGCTTTTGAGCCTACATAACACAGATGCATTGATCTATAGGGACTCCATTTGTGTCAAACAACCATGGTGGTCAGAGAGCCCAGAGAGCCCCTAGAATATGCAACAGCCACATGGAGATGGTGAACCTACGGTGCGACAGAAGCAGTTACATCACCACACCCAACTGGAGTTTGTGTGGGTCATCAACACGGTGTTGCTTTTGAGACACCATAACACAGATGCATTGATCTGTAGGGACTCCATTCGTGTCAAACAACCATGGTGGTCAGAGAGCCCACAGAGCCCCTAGAATATGCAACTGCCACACATGGAGATGGGTGAACCTGCAGTGTGACAGAAGCAGTTGCATCACCACACCCAACTGGAGTGTATGTGGGTCATCAAGGTGTTGCTTTTGAGACTACATAACACAGATGCATTGATCTGTAGGGACTCCATTTGTGTCAAACAACCGTGGTGGTCAGAGATCCCAAAGAGCCCCTAGAATATGCAACTGCGACACATTGAGATGGGTGAACCTGAAGTGTGACAGAAGCAGTTGCATCACCACACCCAACTGGAGTGTGTGTGGGTCATCAAGGTGTTGCTTTTGAGACTCCATAACATAGTGCATTGATCTATAGGGACTCCATTTGTATCAAACAACCATGGTGGTCAGAGAGCCCGTAGAATACTGCAGTGTGACAAAAGTAGTTGCATCACCACACCCAACTGGAGTGTGTGTGGGTCATTAAGGTGTTGCTTTTGAGACTACATAACACAGGTGCATTGATCTATAGGGACTCCATTTGTGTCAAACACCCATGGTGGTCAGAGAGCCCAGAGAGCCCTTAGAATATGCAACTGTCACACATGGAGATGGGTGAACCTGCAGTGTGACAGAAGCAGTTGCATCACCACACCCAACTGGAGTGTATGTGGGTCATCAAGGTGTTGCTTTTGAGACTACATAACACAGATGCATTGATCTGTAGGGACTCCATTTGTGTCAAACAACCGTGGTGGTTAGAGATCCCAAAGAGCCCCTAGAATATGCAACTGCGACACATGGAGATGGGTGAACCTGAAGTGTGAGAGAAGCAGTTGCATCACCACACCCAACTGGATTCTGTGTGGGTCATCAAGGTGTTGTTTTTGAGACTACATAACAGAGATGCATTGATCTGTAGGGACTCCATTTGTGTCAAACAACCATGGTGGTCAGAGAGCCCCTAGAATATGCAACTCCCACACATCGAGATGGGTGAACCTGTAGTGTGAAAGAAGCAGTTGCATCACCACACCCAACTGGAGTGTGTGTGGGTCATCAAGGTGTTTCTTTTGAGACTCCATAACACAAATGCATTGATCTGTAGGGACTCCATTTGTGTCAAACAACCATGGTGGTCAAAGAGCCCAGAGAGCCCCTAGAATATGCAACTGCCACATGGAGATGGTGAACATGCAGTGTGACAGAAGCAGTTGCATCACCACACCCAACTGGAATGTGTGTGGGTCGTCAAGGTGTTGCTTTTGAGACTCCATAACACAGATGCATTGATCTATAGGGACTCCATTTGTGTCAAACAACCATGGTGGTCATAGAGCCCAAAGAGCCCCTAGAATATGCAACTTCCACACATGGAGATGGGTGCACCTGCAGTGTGACAGAAGCAGTTGCATCACCACACCCAACTGGAGTGTGTGTGGCTCATCAAGGTGTTGCTTTTGAGACTACATAACACAGATGCATTGATCTGTAGGGACTCCATTTGTGTCAAACAACCATGGTTGTCAGAGAGCCCAGAGAGCCCTTAGAATATGCAACAGCCACACATGGAGATGGGTGAACCTGTAGTGTGATAGAAGCAGTTGGATCACCACACCCAACTGGAGTGTGTGTGGGTCATCAAAGGTGTTGCTTTTGAGACTCCATAACACAGATGCATTGATCTCTAGGGACTCCATTTGTGTCAAACAACCATGGTGGTCAGTGAACCCAGAGAGACCCCAGAATATGCAACTCGCACACATCGAGATGGGTGAACCTACGGTGTGAAAGAAGCAGTTGCATCACCACACCCAACTGGAGTGTGTGTGGGTCATCAAGGTGCTACTTTTGAGACTACATAACACAGATGCATTGATTTGTAGGGACTCCATTTGTGTCTAACAACCATGGTGGTCAAAGAGCCCAGAGAGCCCCAAGAATATGCAACTGCCACATGGAGATGGTGAACCTGCAGTGTGACAGAAGCAGCTGCATCACCACACCCAACTAGAGTGTGTGTGGGTCATCAAGGTGTTGCTTTTGAGACTCCATAACGTAGATGCATTGATCTATAGGGACTCCATTTGTGTCAAACAACCATGGTGGTCAGAGAGCCCAGAGAGCCCCTAGAATATGCAACTTCCACACATGGAGATGGCTGAACCTGCAGTGTGACAAAAGCAGTTGCATCACCACACCCAACTAGAGTGTGTGTGGCTCCTCAAGGTGTTGCTTTTGAGACTACATAACACGGCTGCATTGATCTGTAGGGACTCCATTTGTCTCAAACAACCATGGTGGTCAGAGAGCCAGAGAGCCCCTAGAATATGCAACTCCCACACATCGATATGGGTGAACCTGTAGTGTGAAAGAAGCAGTTGCATCACCACACCCAACTGGAGTGTGTGTGGGTCATCAAGGTGCTGCTTTTGAGACTCCATAACACAAATGCATTGATCTATAGGGACTCCATTTGTGTCAAATAACCATGGTGGTCAGGGAGCCTAGAGAGCCCCTAGAATATGCAACCGCCACATGGAGATGGTGAACCTGCAGTGTGACAGAAGCAGTTGCATCACCACACCCAACTGGAGTGTGTGTGGGTAATCAACAAGGTGTTGCTTTTGTGACTCCATAACATAGATGCATTGATCTGTAGGGACTCCGTTTGTGTCAAACAACCATTGTGGTCAGAGAGCCCAAAGAGCCCCTAGAATATGCAACTGCCACACATGGAGATGGGTGAACCTGCGGTGTGACAGAAGCAGTTGGATCACCACACCTAACTGGAGTGTGTGTGGGTCATCAAAGGTGTTACTTTTGAGACTCCATAACACAGATGCATTGATCTGTAGGGACTCCATTTGTGTCAAACAACCATGATGGTCAGAGACCCTAGAGAAGCCCTAGAATATGCAACTCCCACACATCAAGATGGGTGAACCTGCAGTGTGAAAGAAGCATTTGCATCACCACACCCAACTGGAGTGTGTGTGGGTCATCAAGTGCTACTTTTGAGACTACATAACACTGATGCATTGATCTGTAGGGACTCATTTGTGTCAAACAACCATGGTGGTCAAAGAGCCCAGAGAGCCCGTAGAATATGCAACTGCCACACATGGAGATGGGTGAACCTGCAGTGTGACAGAAGCAGTTGCATCACCACACCCAACTGGAGTGTGTGTGGGTCATCAAGGTGTTGCTTTTGAGACTCCATAACATATATGCATTGATCTATAGGGACTCCATTTGTGTCAAACAACCATGGTGGTTAGAGAGCCCGTAGAATACTGCAGTGTGACAAAATTAGTTGCATCACCACACCCAACTGGAGTGTGTGTGGGTCATTAAGGTGTTGCTTTTGAGACTCCATAACACAGGTGCATTGATCTATAGGGACTCCATTTGTGTCAAACACCCATGGTGGTCAGAGAGCCCAGAGAGCCCTTGGAATATGCAACTGTCACACATGGAGATGGGTGAACCTGCAGTGTGACAGAAGCAGTTGCATCACCACACCCAACTAGAGTGTGTGTGGGTTATCAAGGTGTTGCTTTTGAGACTCCATAACACAGATGCATTGATCTATAGGGACTCCATTTGTGTCAAACAACCATGGTGGTCAGAGAGCCCAGAGAGCCCCTAGAATATGCAACTTCCACACATGGACATGGCTGAACCTGCAGTGTGACAGAAGCAGTTGCATCACCACACCCAACTGGAGTGTGTGTGGCTCGTCAAGGTGTTGCTTTTGAGACTACATAACATAGATGCATTGATCTGTAGGGACTCCATTTGTGTCAAACAACCATGGTGGTCAGAGAGCCCAGAGAGCCCCTAGAATATGCAACAGCCACACATGGAGATGGGTGAACCTGTAGTGTGACAGAAGCAGTTGGATCACCACACCCAACTTGAGTGTGTGTGGGTCATTAAAGGTGTTGCTTTTGAGACTCCATAACACAGATGCATTGATCTGTAGGGACTCCATTTGTGTCAAACAACCATGGTGGTCAGAGAGCCAGAGAGCCCCTAGAATATGCAACTCCCACACATCGAGATGGGTGAACCTGTAGTGTGAAAGAAGCAGTTGCATCACCACACCCAACTGGAGTGTGTGTGGGTCATCAAGGTGTTGCTTTTGAGACTCATTAACACAAATGCAGTGATCTGTAGGGACTCCATTTGTCTCAAATAACCATGGTGGTCAGAGAGCCTAGAGAGCCCCTAGAATATACAACCACCACATGGAGATGGTGAACCTGCAGTGTGACAGAAGCAGTTGCATCACCACACCCAACTGGAGTGTGTGTGGGTCATCAACACGGTGTTGCTTTTGAGACTCCATAACACAGATGCATTGATCTGTAGGGACTCTATTTGTGTCAAACAACCATGGTGGACAGAGAGCCCAAAGAGCCCCTAGAATATGCAACTGCCACACATGGAGATGGGTGAACCTGTAGTGTGACAGAAGCAGTTGCATCACCACACCCAACTGGAGTGTGTGTGGGTCATCAAGGTGTTGGTTTTGAGACTACATAACACAAATGTATTGATCTGTAGGGACTCCATTTGTGTCAAACAACCATGGTGGTCAGAGAGCCCAAAGAGCCCCTAGAATATGAAACTATCACACATGGAGATGGGTGAACCTATAGTGTGACAGCATCAGTTGCATCACCAACCCAACTGGAGTGTGTGTGGATCATAAAGGTGTTGCTTTTGAGACTCCATAACACAGATGCATTGATCTGTAGGTACTCCATTTGTGTCAAACAACCATGGTGGTCAGAGAGCCCAGGGAGCCCCTAGAATATGCAACTGCCACATGGAGATGGTGAACCTGCAGTGTGACAGAAGCAGTTGCATCACCACACCCAACTGGAGTGTGTGTGGGTCATCAAGGTGTTTCTTTTGAGACTCCATAACAAAGATGCATTGATCTGTAGACTCCATTTGTGTCAAACAACCATGGTGGTCAGAGAATGCAGAGATCCATTAGAATATGCAACTGACACACATGGAGATGGGTTAACCTGCAATGTGACAGAAGAAGTTGCATCACCACACCCAACTGGATTGTGTGTGGGTCATCAAGGTATTGCTTTTGAGACTACATAACATAGATACATTGATCTATAGGGACTCCATTTGTGTCAAACAACCATGTTGGTCAGAGAGCCCGTAGAATATGCAACTGCCACACATGGAGATGGGTGAACCTGCAGTGTGACAGAAGCAGTTGCCTCACCACACCCAACTGGAGTGTGTGTGGGTCATCAAGGTGTTGCTTTTGAGACTCCATAACATAGATGCATTGATCTATAGGGACTCCATTTGTGTCAAACAACCATGGTGGTCAGAGAGCCCGTAGAATACTGCAGTGTGACAAAAGTAGTTGCATCACCACACCCAACTGGAGTGTGTGTGGGTCATTAAGGTGTTGCTTTTGAGACTCCATAACACAGCTGCATTGATCTATAGGGACTCCATTTGTGTCAAACACCCATGGTGGTTAGAGAGCCTAGAGAGCCCTTAGAATATGCAACTGTCACACATGGAGATGGGTGAACCTGCAGTGTGACAAAAGCAGTTGCATCACCACACCCAACTAGAGTGTGTGTGGGTCATCATGCTTTTGAGCCTACATAACACAGATGCATTGATCTATAGGGACTCCATTTGTGTCAAACAACCATGGTGGTCAGAGAGCCCAGAGAGCCCCTAGAATATGCAACAGCCACATGGAGATGGTGAACCTACGGTGTGACAGAAGGAGTTGCATCACCACACCCAACTGGAGTGTGTGTGGGTCATCAACACGGTGTTGCTTTTGAGACTACATAACACAGATGCATTGATCTGTAGGGACTCCATTTGTGTCAAACAACCATGGTGGTCAGAGATCCCAAAGAGCCCCTAGAATATGCAACTGCGACACATGGAGATGGGTGAACCTGAAGTGTGACAGAAGCAGTTGCATCACCACACCCAACTGGAGTGTGTGTGGGTCATCAAGGTGTTGCTTTTGAGACTCCATAACATAGTGCATTGATCTATAGGGACTCCATTTGTATCAAACAACCATGGTGGTCAGAGAGCCCGTAGAATACTGCAGTGTGACAAAAGTAGTTGCATCACCACACCCAACTGGAGTGTGTGTGGGTCATTAAGGTGTTGCTTTTGAGACTACATAACACAGGTGCATTGATCTATAGGGACTCCATTTGTGTCAAACACCCATGGTGGTCAGAGAGCCCAGAGAGCCCTTAGAATATGCAACTGTCACACATGGAGATGGGTGAACCTGCAGTGTGACAGAAGCAGTTGCATCACCACACCCAACTGGAGTGTATGTGGGTCATCAAGGTGTTGCTTTTGAGACTACATAACACAGATGCATTGATATGTAGGGACTCCATTTGTGTCAAACAACCGTGGTGGTTAGAGATCCCAAAGAGCCCCTAGAATATGCAACTGCGACACATGGAGATGGGTGAACCTGAAGTGTGAGAGAAGCAGTTGCATCACCACACCCAACTGGAGTCTGTGTGGGTCATCAAGGTGTTGTTTTTGAGACTACATAACAGAGATGCATTGATCTGTAGGGACTCCATTTGTGTCAAACAACCATGGTGGTCAGAGAGCCCAGATAGCCCCTAGAATATGCAACTGCCACACATGGAGATGGGTTAACCTGCTGTGTGACAGAAGCAGTTGCATCACCACACCCAACTAGAGTGTGTGTGGTTCATCAAGGTGTTGCTTTTGAGACTACATAACACAGATGCATTGATCTATAGGAACTCCATTTGTGTCAAATAACCATGGTGGTTAGAGAGCCCAGAGAGCCCCTAGAATATGCAACAGCCACACATGGAGATGGGTGAAACTGTAGTGTGACAGAAGCAGTTCGATCACCACATCCAACTAGAGTGTGTGTGGGTCATCAAAGGTGTTGCTTTTGAGACTCCATAATGCAGATGCATTGATCTGTAGGGACTCCATTTGTGTCAAACAACCATGGTGGTTAGAGAGCCCAGAGAGCCCCTAGAATATGCAACTAACACACATGGAGATGGGTGAACCTGCAGTGTGACAGAAGTAGTTGCAACACTACACCCAACTAGAGTGTGTGTGGGTAATCAAGGTGTCGCTTTTGAGACTACATAACACAGATGCATTGATCTGTAGGGACTCCATTTGTGTCAAACAACCATGGTGGTCAGAGAGCCCACAGAGCCCCTAGAATATGCAACAACCACACATGGAGATGAGTGAACCTGCAGTGTGACACAAGCTATTGCATCACCACACCCAACTGGAGTTTGTGTGGGTCATCAAGGTGTTACTTTTGAGACTACATAACACATATGCATTGATCTGTAGGGACTCCATTTTTGTCAAACAACCATGGTGGTCAAAGAGCCCAGAGAGACCCTAGAATATGCCACTGCCACATGGAGATGGTGAACCTGCAGTGTGACAGAAGCAGTTGCATCACCACACCCAAATGAAATGTGTGTGGGTCATCAAGGTGTTGCTTTTTAGACTCCATAACACAGATGCATTGATCTATATGGACTCCATTTGTGTCAAACAACCATGGTGGTCAGAGAGCCTAGAGAGCCCCTAGAATATGCAACTTCCACACATGGAGATGGGTGCACCTGCAGTGTGACAGAAGCAGTTGCATCACCACACCCAACTAGAGTGTGTGTGGCTCATCAAGGTGTTGCTTTTGAGACTACATAACACAGATGCATTGATCTGTAGGGACTCCATTTGTGTCAAACAACCATGGTTGTCAGAGAGCCCAGAGAACCCCTAGAATATGCAACAGCCACACATGGAGATGGGTGAACCTGTAGTGTGACAGAAGCAGTTGGGTCACCACACCCAACTGGAGTGTGTGTGGGTCATCAAAGGTGTTGCTTTTGAGACTCCATAACACAAATGCATTGATCTATAGGGACTCCATTTGTGTCAAACAACCATGGTGGTCAGAGACCCTAGAGAGCCCCTAGAATATGAAACTCCCACACATCAAGATGGGTGAACCTGCAGTGTGAAAGAAGTAGCGGCATCACCACACCCAACTGGAGTGTGTGTGGGTCATCAAGGTGCTACTTTTGAGACTACATAACACAGATGCATTGATTTGTAGGGACTCCATTTGTGTCAAACAACCATGGTGGTCAAAGAGCCCAAAGAGCCCCTAGAATATGCAACTGCCACATGGAGATGGTGAACCTGCAGTGTGACAGAAGCAATTGCATCACCACACCCAACTAGAGTGTGTGTGGGTCATCAAGGTGTTGCTTTTGAGACTCCATAACACAGATGCATTGATCTATAGGGACTCCATTTATGTCAAACAACCATGGTGTTCAGAGAGCCCAGAGAGCCCCTAAAATATGCAACTTCCACACATGGAGATGGCTGAACCTGCAGAGTGACAGAAGCAGTTGCATCACCACACCCAACTGGAGTGTGTGTGGCTCATCAAGGTGTTGCTTTTGAGACTACATAACACAGATGCATTGATCTGTAGGGACTCCATTTGTGTCAAATAAGCATGGTGGTCAGAGAGCCCAGAGAGCCCCTAGAATATGCAACCGCCACACATGGAGATGGGTGAACCTGTAGTGTGACAGAAGCAGTTGGATCACCACACCCAACTGGAGTGTGTGTGGGTCATCAAAGGTGTTGCTTTTGAGACTCCATAACACAGATGCATTGATCTGTAGGGACTCCATTTGTGTCAAACAACCATGGTGGTCAGCGAACCCAGAGAGCCCCTAGAATATGCAACTACCACACATGGAGATGGGTAAACCTGTAGTGTGACAGAAGCAGTTGCATCACTACACCCAACTAGAGTGTGTGTGGGTCATCAAGGTGTTGCTTTTGAGACTACATAACACAGATGCATTGATCTGTAGGGACTCCATTTGTGTCAAACAACCAGGGTGTTCAGAGAGCCCACAGAGCCCCTAGAATATGCAACAGCCACACATGGAGATGGGTGAACCTGCAGTGTGACACAAGCTGTTGCATCACCACACCCAACTAGAGTGTGCGTGGGTTGTCAAGGTGCTACTTTTGAGACTACATAACACAGATGCATTGATTTGTAGGGACTCCATTTGTGTCTAACAACCATGGTGGTCACAGAGCCCAGAGAGCCCCTAGAATATGCAACTGCCACATGGAGATGGTGAACCTGCAGTGTGACAGAAGCAGTTGCATCACCACACCCAACTGGAGTGTGTGTGGGTCATCAACAAGGTGTTGCTTTTGAGACTCCATAACACATATGCATTGATCTGTAGGGACTCCATTTGTGTCAAACAACCATGGTGGTCAGAGAGCCCAAAGAGCCCCTAGAATATGCAACTGCCACACATGGAGATGGGTGAACCTGCAGTGTGACAGAAGCAGTTGGATCACCACACCCAACTGGAGTGTGTGTGGGTCATCAAAGGTGTTGCTCTTGAGACTCCATAACACAGATACATTGATCTATAGGGACTCCATTTGTGTCAAACAACCATGGTGGTCAGAGACCCCAGAGAGCCCCTAGAATATGCAACTCCCACACATCGAGATGGGTGAACCTGTAGTGTGAAAGAAGCACTTGCATCACCACACCCAACTAGAGTGTTTGTGGGTCATCAAGGTCCTACTTTTGAGACTACATAACACAGATGCATTGATCTGTAGGGACTCCATTTGTGTAAAACAACAATGGTGGTCAAAGAGCCTAGAGAGCCCCTCGAATATGCAACTGCCACATGGAGATGGTGAACCTGTAGTGTCACAGAAGCAGTTGCGTCACCACACCCAACTGGAGTGTGTGTGGGTCATCAAGGTGTTGCTTTTGAGACTCCATAACCCAGATGCATTGATCTATAGGGACTCCATTTGTGTCAAAGAACCATGGTGGTCAGAGAGCCCAGAGAGCCCCTAGAATATGCAACTTCCACACATGGAGATGGCTGAACCTGCAGTGTGACAGAAGCAGTTGCATCACCACACCCAACTGGAGTGTGTGTGGCTCATCAAGGTGTTGCTTTTGAGACTACATAACATAGATGCATTGATCTGTAGGGACTCCATTTGTGTCAAACAACCATGGTGGTTAGAGAACCCAGAGAGCCCCCAGAATATGCAACTCCCACACATCGAGATGGGTGAACCTACAGTGTGAAAGAAGCAGTTGCATCACCACACCCAACTGGAGTGTGTGTGGGTCATCAAGGTGCTACTTTTGAGACTACATAACACAGATGCATTGATTTGTAGGGACTCCATTTGTGTCTAACAACCATGGTGGTCAAAGAGCCCAGAGAGCCCCTAGAATATGCAACTGCCACATGGAGATGGTGAACCTGCAGTGTGGCAGAAGCAGTTGCATCACCACACCCAACTGGAGTGTGTGTGGGTCATCAACAAGGTGTTGCTTTTGAGACTCCATAACACATATGGATTGATCTGTAGGGACTCCATTTGTGTCAAACAACCATGGTGGTCAGAGAGCCCAAAGAGCCCCTAGAATATGCAACTGCCACACATGGAGATGGGTGAACCTGCAGTGTGACAGAAATAGTTGGATCACCACACCCAACTGGTGTGTGTGTGGGTCATCAAAGGTGTTGCTTTTGAGACTCCATAACACAGATGCATTGATCTATAGGGACTCCATTTGTGTCAAACAACCATGGTGGCAGAGACCCTAGAGAGCCCCTAGAATATGCAACTCCCACACATCGAGATGGGTGAACCTGTAGTGTGAAAGAAGCACTTGCATCACCACACCCAACTAGAGTGTTTGTGGGTCATCAAGGTCCTACTTTTGAGACTACATAACACAGATGCATTGATCTGTAGGGACTCCATTTGTGTAAAACAACAATGGTGGTCAAAGAGCCTAGAGAGCCCCTAGAATATGCAACTGCCACATGGAGATGGTGAACCTGTAGTGTCACAGAAGCAGTTGCGTCACCACACCCAACTGGAGTGTGTGTGGGTCATCAAGGTGTTGCTTTTGAGACTCCATAACCCAGATGCATTGATCTATAGGGACTCCATTTGTGTCAAACAACCATGGTGGTCAGAGAGCCCAGAGAGCCCCTAGAATATGCAACTTCCACACATGGAGATGGCTGAACCTGCAGTGTGACAGAAGCAGTTGCATCACCAGACCCAACTGGAGTGTGTGTGGCTCATCAAGGGGTTGCTTTTGAGACTACATAACACAGATGCATTGATCTGTAGGGACTCCATTTGTGTCAAACAACCATGGTGGTCAGAGAGCCCAGAGAGCCCAGAGAGCCCCTAGAATATGCAGCAGCCACACATGGAGATGGGTGAACCTGTAATGTGACAGAAGTAGTTGGATCACCACACCCAACTGGAGTGTGTGTGGGTCATCAAAGGTGTTTCTTTTGAGACTCCATAACACAAATGCATTGATCTATAGGGACTCCATTTGTGTCAAACAACCGTGGTGGTCAGAGAGCCAGAGAGCCCCTAGAATATGCAACTCCCACAAATCAAGATGGGTGAACCTCTAGTGTGAAAGAAGCACTTGCATCACCACACCCAACTGGAGTGTGTCTGGGTCATCAAGGTGTTGCTTTTGAGACTCCATAACTCAAATGCATTGATCTGTAGGGACTCCATTTGTGTCAAATAACCATGGTGGTCAGAGAGCCTAGAGAGCCCCTAGAATATGCAACCGCCACATGGAGATGGTGAACCTGCAGTGTGACAGAAGCAGTTGCATCACCACACCCAACTGGAGTGTATGTGGGTCATCACGGTGTTGCTTTTGAGACTACATAACACAGATGCATTGATCTGTAGGGACTCCATTTGTGTCAAAAAACCGTGGTGGTTAGAGAGCCCAGAGAGCCCCTAGAATATGCAACAGCCACACATGGAGATGGGTGAACCTGTAGTGTGACAGAAGCAGTTGGATCACCACACCCAACTAGAGTGTGTGTGGGTCATCAAAGGTGTTGCTTTTGAGACTCCATAACACAGATGCATTGATCTGTAGGGACTCCATTTCTATCAAACAACCATGGTGTTCAGAGAGCCAGAGAGCCCCTAGAATATGCAACTCCCACACATCGAGATGGGTGAACCTGTAGTGTGAAAGAAGCAGTTGCATCACCACACCCAACTGGAGTGTGTGTGGGTCATCAAGGTGTTGCTTTTGAGACTCCACAACACAGATGCATTGATCCGTAGGGACTCCATTTGTGTCAAATAACCATGGTGGTCAGATAGCCTAGAGAGCCCCTAGAATATGCAACCGCCACGTGGAGATGGTGAACCTGCAGTGTGACAGAAGCAGTTGCATCACCACACCCAACTGGAGTGTGTGTGGTTCATCAACAAGGTGTTGCTTTTGATACTCCATAACATAGATGCATTGATCTGTAGGGACTCCAATTGTGTCAAACAACCATGGTGGTCAGAGAGCCCAAAGAGCCCCTAGAATATGCAACTGCCACACATGGAGATGGGTGAACCTGTAGTGTGACAGAAGCAGTTGGATCACCACACCCAGCTGGAGTGTGTGTCGGTCATGAAAGGTGTTGCTTTTGAGACTCCATAACACAGATGCATTGATCTGTAGGGACTCCATTTGTGTCAAACAACTATGGTGGTCAGAGATCCAGAGAGCCCCTAGAATATGCCACTCCCACACATCGAGATGGGTGAACCTGTAGTGTGAAAGAAGAAGTTGCATCACCACACCCAACTGGAGTGTGTGTGGGTCATCAAGGTGTTGGTTTTGAGACTCCATAACACAAATGCATTGATCTGTAGGGACTCCATTTGTGTCAAATAACCATGGTGGTCAGAGAGCCCAGAGAGCCCCTAGAATATGCAACCGCCACATGGAGATGGTGAACCTGTAGTGTGACAGAAGCAGTTGCATCACCACACCCAACTGGAGTGTGTGTGGGTCATCAACATGGTGTTGCTTTTGAGACTCCATAACACAGATGCATTGATCTGTAGGGACTCCACTTGTGTCAAACAACCATGGTGGTCAGAGAGCCCAAAGAGCCCCTAGAATATGCAACTGTCACACATGGAGATGGGTGAACCTGCAGTGTGACAGAAGTAGTTGCATCACCACACCCAACTGGAGTGTATGTGGGTCATCAAGGTGTTGCTTTTGAGACTACATAACACAGATGCATTGACTACATTTGTGTCAAACAACCGTGGTGGTCAGAGATCCCAAAGAGCCCCAAGAATATGCAACTGCGACACATGGAGATGGGTGAACCTGAAGTGTGACAGAAGCAGTTGCATGACCACACCCAACTGGAGTGTGTGTGGGTCATCAAGGTGTTGCTTTTGAGACTACATAACACATATGCATTGATCTGTAGGGACTCCATTTGTGTCAAACAACCATGGTGGTCAGAGAGCCCCTAGAATATGAAACTATCACACATGGAGATGGGTGAACCTGTAGTGTGACAGAAGCAGTTGCATGACCACACCCACTGGAGTGTGTGTGGATCATAAAGGTGTTGCTTTTGAGACTCCATAACACATATGCATTGATCTGTAGGGACTCCATTTGTGTCAAACAACCATGGTGGTCAGAGAGCCCAGAGAGCCCCTAGAATATGCAACAGCCACACATGGAGATGGGTGAACCTGCAGTGTGACAGAAGCAGTTGGATCACCACACCCAACTAGAGTGTGTGTGGGTCATCAAGGTGTTGCTTTTGAGACTCCATAACACAAATGCATTGACTCCATTTGTGTCAAACAACCGTGGTGGTCAGAGATCCCAAAGAGCCCCTAGAATATGCAACTGCGACACATGGAGATGGGTGAACCTGAAGTGTGACAGAAGCAGTTGCATGACCACACCCAAGTGGAGTGTGTGTGGGTCATCAAGGTGTTGCTTTTTAGACTACATAACACATATGCATTGATCTGTAGGGACTCCATTTGTGTCAAACAACCATGGTGGTTAGAGAGCCCAGAGAGCCCCTAGAATATGAAACTATCACACATGGAGATGGGTGAACCTGTAGTGTGACAGAAGCAGTTGCATCACCACACCCAACTGGAGTGTGTGTGGGTCATCAAGGTGTTGCTTTTGAGACTCCATAACACAAATGCATTGATCTGTAGGGACTCCATTTGTGTCAAACAACCATGGTGGTCAGAGAGCCCAGAGATCCCCTAGAATATGCAGCTTCCACATGGAGATGGTGAACCTGCGGTGTGACAGAAGCAGTTGCATCACCACACCCAACTAGCGTCTGTGTGGGTCATCAAGGTGTTGAGACTCCATAACAAAGATGCATTGATCTGTAGTGACTCCATTGTGTGAAACAACCATGGTGGTCAGAGAATGCAGAGAGCTCCTAGAATATGCAACTGCCACATATGGAGATGGGTGAACATGTAGTGTGACAGAAGCTGTTGCATCACCACACCCAACTGTAGTGTGTGTGGGTCATCGAGGTGTTGCTTTTGAGACTCCATAACATAAATGCATTGATATGTAGGGACTCCATTTGTGTCAAACAACCATGGTGGTCAGAGAGCCCAAAGAGCCCCTAGAATATGCAACTGCCACATGGAGATGGTGAACCTGCAGTGTGGTAGAAGTAGTTGCATCACCACACCCAACTGGAGTGTGTGTGGGTCATCAACAAGGTGTTGCTTTTGAGACTCCATAACACAGATGCATTGATCTGTAGGGACTCCATTTGTGTCAAACAACCATGGTGGTCAGAGAGTCCAGAGAGCCCCTAGAATATGCAACTCCCACACATCGAGATGGGTGAACCTACAGTGTGAAAGAAGCAGTTGCATCACCACACCCAACTGGAGTGTGTGTGGGTCATCAAGGTGCTACTTTTGAGACTACATAACACAGATGCATTGATTTGTAGGGACTCCATTTGTGTCTAACAACCATGGTGGTCAAAGAGCCCAGAGAGCCCCTAGAATATGCAACTGCCACATGGAGATGGTGAACCTGCAGTGTGGCAGAAGCAGTTGCATCACCACACCCAACTGGAGTGTGTGTGGGTCATCAACAAGGTGTTGCTTTTGAGACTCCATAACACATATGGATTGATCTGTAGGGACTCCATTTGTGTCAAACAACCATGGTGGTCAGAGAGCCCAAAGAGCCCCTAGAATATGCAACTGCCACACATGGAGATGGGTGAACCTGCAGTGTGACAGAAACAGTTGGATCACCACACCCAACTGGTGTGTGTGTGGGTCATCAAAGGTGTTGCTTTTGAGACTCCATAACACAGATGCATTGATCTATAGGGACTCCATTTGTGTCAAACAACCATGGTGGCAGAGACCCTAGAGAGCCCCTAGAATATGCAACTCCCACACATCGAGATGGGTGAACCTGTAGTGTGAAAGAAGCACTTGCATCACCACACCCAACTAGAGTGTTTGTGGGTCATCAAGGTCCTACTTTTGAGACTACATAACACAGATGCATTGATCTGTAGGGA
Organism: Avena sativa; assembly: GCA_916181665.1. Taxonomy (NCBI): domain Eukaryota; kingdom Viridiplantae; phylum Streptophyta; class Magnoliopsida; order Poales; family Poaceae; genus Avena; species Avena sativa. The sequence continues at coordinate 566,551,588 of OV702291.1, forward strand.
CTCCATTTGTGTAAAACAACAATGGTGGTCAAAGAGCCTAGAGAGCCCCTAGAATATGCAACTGCCACATGGAGATGGTGAACCTGTAGTGTGACAGAAGCAGTTGCGTCACCACACCCAACTGGAGTGTGTGTGGGTCATCAAGGTGTTGCTTTTGAGACTCCATAACCCAGATGCATTGATCTATAGGGACTCCATTTGTGTCAAACAACCATGGTGGTCAGAGAGCCCAGAGAGCCCCTAGAATATGCAACTTCCACACATGGAGATGGCTGAACCTGCAGTGTGACAGAAGCAGTTGCATCACCAGACCCAACTGGAGTGTGTGTGGCTCATCAAGGGGTTGCTTTTGAGACTACATAACACAGATGCATTGATCTGTAGGGACTCCATTTGTGTCAAACAACCATGGTGGTCAGAGAGCCCAGAGAGCCCAGAGAGCCCCTAGAATATGCAGCAGCCACACATGGAGATGGGTGAACCTGTAATGTGACAGAAGTAGTTGGATCACCACACCCAACTGGAGTGTGTGTGGGTCATCAAAGGTGTTTCTTTTGAGACTCCATAACACAAATGCATTGATCTATAGGGACTCCATTTGTGTCAAACAACCGTGGTGGTCAGAGAGCCAGAGAGCCCCTAGAATATGCAACTCCCACAAATCAAGATGGGTGAACCTCTAGTGTGAAAGAAGCACTTGCATCACCACACCCAACTGGAGTGTGTCTGGGTCATCAAGGTGTTGCTTTTGAGACTCCATAACTCAAATGCATTGATCTGTAGGGACTCCATTTGTGTCAAATAACCATGGTGGTCAGAGAGCCTAGAGAGCCCCTAGAATATGCAACCGCCACATGGAGATGGTGAACCTGCAGTGTGACAGAAGCAGTTGCATCACCACACCCAACTGGAGTGTATGTGGGTCATCACGGTGTTGCTTTTGAGACTACATAACACAGATGCATTGATCTGTAGGGACTCCATTTGTGTCAAAAAACCGTGGTGGTTAGAGAGCCCAGAGAGCCCCTAGAATATGCAACAGCCACACATGGAGATGGGTGAACCTGTAGTGTGACAGAAGCAGTTGGATCACCACACCCAACTAGAGTGTGTGTGGGTCATCAAAGGTGTTGCTTTTGAGACTCCATAACACAGATGCATTGATCTGTAGGGACTCCATTTCTATCAAACAACCATGGTGTTCAGAGAGCCAGAGAGCCCCTAGAATATGCAACTCCCACACATCGAGATGGGTGAACCTGTAGTGTGAAAGAAGCAGTTGCATCACCACACCCAACTGGAGTGTGTGTGGGTCATCAAGGTGTTGCTTTTGAGACTCCACAACACAGATGCATTGATCCGTAGGGACTCCATTTGTGTCAAATAACCATGGTGGTCAGATAGCCTAGAGAGCCCCTAGAATATGCAACCGCCACGTGGAGATGGTGAACCTGCAGTGTGACAGAAGCAGTTGCATCACCACACCCAACTGGAGTGTGTGTGGTTCATCAACAAGGTGTTGCTTTTGATACTCCATAACATAGATGCATTGATCTGTAGGGACTCCAATTGTGTCAAACAACCATGGTGGTCAGAGAGCCCAAAGAGCCCCTAGAATATGCAACTGCCACACATGGAGATGGGTGAACCTGTAGTGTGACAGAAGCAGTTGGATCACCACACCCAGCTGGAGTGTGTGTCGGTCATGAAAGGTGTTGCTTTTGAGACTCCATAACACAGATGCATTGATCTGTAGGGACTCCATTTGTGTCAAACAACTATGGTGGTCAGAGATCCAGAGAGCCCCTAGAATATGCCACTCCCACACATCGAGATGGGTGAACCTGTAGTGTGAAAGAAGAAGTTGCATCACCACACCCAACTGGAGTGTGTGTGGGTCATCAAGGTGTTGGTTTTGAGACTCCATAACACAAATGCATTGATCTGTAGGGACTCCATTTGTGTCAAATAACCATGGTGGTCAGAGAGCCCAAAGAGCCCCTAGAATATGCAACCGCCACATGGAGATGGTGAACCTGTAGTGTGACAGAAGCAGTTGCATCACCACACCCAACTGGAGTGTGTGTGGGTCATCAACATGGTGTTGCTTTTGAGACTCCATAACACAGATGCATTGATCTGTAGGGACTCCACTTGTGTCAAACAACCATGGTGGTCAGAGAGCCCAAAGAGCCCCTAGAATATGCAACTGTCACACATGGAGATGGGTGAACCTGCAGTGTGACAAAAGTAGTTGCATCACCACACCCAACTGGAGTGTATGTGGGTCATCAAGGTGTTGCTTTTGAGACTACATAACACAGATGCATTGACTACATTTGTGTCAAACAACCGTGGTGGTCAGAGATCCCAAAGAGCCCCAAGAATATGCAACTGCGACACATGGAGATGGGTGAACCTGAAGTGTGACAGAAGCAGTTGCATGACCACACCCAACTGGAGTGTGTGTGGGTCATCAAGGTGTTGCTTTTGAGACTACATAACACATATGCATTGATCTGTAGGGACTCCATTTGTGTCAAACAACCATGGTGGTCAGAGAGCCCCTAGAATATGAAACTATCACACATGGAGATGGGTGAACCTGTAGTGTGACAGAAGCAGTTGCATGACCACACCCACTGGAGTGTGTGTGGATCATAAAGGTGTTGCTTTTGAGACTCCATAACACATATGCATTGATCTGTAGGGACTCCATTTGTGTCAAACAACCATGGTGGTCAGAGAGCCCAGAGAGCCCCTAGAATATGCAACAGCCACACATGGAGATGGGTGAACCTGCAGTGTGACAGAAGCAGTTGGATCACCACACCCAACTAGAGTGTGTGTGGGTCATCAAGGTGTTGCTTTTGAGACTCCATAACACAAATGCATTGACTCCATTTGTGTCAAACAACCGTGGTGGTCAGAGATCCCAAAGAGCCCCTAGAATATGCAACTGCGACACATGGAGATGGGTGAACCTGAAGTGTGACAGAAGCAGTTGCATGACCACACCCAAGTGGAGTGTGTGTGGGTCATCAAGGTGTTGCTTTTTAGACTACATAACACATATGCATTGATCTGTAGGGACTCCATTTGTGTCAAACAACCATGGTGGTTAGAGAGCCCAGAGAGCCCCTAGAATATGAAACTATCACACATGGAGATGGGTGAACCTGTAGTGTGACAGAAGCAGTTGCATCACCACACCCAACTGGAGTGTGTGTGGGTCATCAAGGTGTTGCTTTTGAGACTCCATAACACAAATGCATTGATCTGTAGGGACTCCATTTGTGTCAAACAACCATGGTGGTCAGAGAGCCCAGAGATCCCCTAGAATATGCAGCTTCCACATGGAGATGGTGAACCTGCGGTGTGACAGAAGCAGTTGCATCACCACACCCAACTAGCGTCTGTGTGGGTCATCAAGGTGTTGAGACTCCATAACAAAGATGCATTGATCTGTAGTGACTCCATTGTGTGAAACAACCATGGTGGTCAGAGAATGCAGAGAGCTCCTAGAATATGCAACTGCCACATATGGAGATGGGTGAACATGTAGTGTGACAGAAGCTGTTGCATCACCACACCCAACTGTAGTGTGTGTGGGTCATCGAGGTGTTGCTTTTGAGACTCCATAACATAAATGCATTGATATGTAGGGACTCCATTTGTGTCAAACAACCATGGTGGTCAGAGAGCCCAAAGAGCCCCTAGAATATGCAACTGCCACATGGAGATGGTGAACCTGCAGTGTGGTAGAAGTAGTTGCATCACCACACCCAACTGGAGTGTGTGTGGGTCATCAACAAGGTGTTGCTTTTGAGACTCCATAACACAGATGCATTGATCTGTAGGGACTCCATTTGTGTCAAACAACCATGGTGGTCAGAGAGTCCAGAGAGCCCCTAGAATATGCAACTGCCACACATGGAGATGGGTTAACCTCCAATGTGACAGAAGAAGTTGCATCACCACACCCAACTGTAGTGTGTGTGGGTCATCAAGGTGTTGCTTTTGAGACTACATAACACAGATACATTGATCTACAGGGACTCCATTTGTGTCAAACAGCCATGTTGGTCAGAGAGCCCCTAGAATATGCAACTCCCACACATCGAGATGGGTGAACCTGTAGTGTGAAAGAAGCAGTTGCATCACCACACCCAACTGGAGTGTGTGTGGGTCATCAAGGTGTTGCTTTTGAGACTCCATAACACAAATGCATTGATCTGTAGGGACTCCATTTGTGTCAAATAACCATGGTGGTCAGAGAGCCTAGAGAGCCCCTAGAATATGCAACTGCCACATGGAGATGGTGAACCTACAGTGTGACAGAAGCAGTTGCATCACCACACCCAACTAGAGTGTGTGTGGGTCATCAACAAGGTGTTTCTATTGAGACTACATAACACAGATGCATTGATCTGTAGGGACTCCATTTGTGTCAAAAAACCATGGTGGTCAGAGAGCCCCTAGAATATGCAACAGCCACACATGGAGATGGGTGAACCTGTAGTGTGACAGAAGCAGTTGGATCACCACACCCAACTGGAGTGTGTGTGGGTCATCAAAGGTGTTGCTTTTGAGACTCCATAATGCAGATGCATTGATCTGTAGGGACTCCATTTTGGTCAAACGACCATGGTGGTTAGAGAGCCCAGAGAGCCCCTAGAATATGCAACTACCACACATGGAGATGGGTGAAGCTACAGTGTGACAGAAGCAGTTGCATCACTACAACCAACTAGAGTGTGTGTGGGTCAGCAAGGTGTTGCTTTTGAGACTACATAACGCAGATGCATTGATCTGTAGGGACTCCATTTGTGTCAAACGACCATGGTGGTCAGAGAGCCCACAGAGCCCCTAGAATATGCAACAGCCACACATGGAGATGGGTGAACCTGCAGTGTGACACAAGATGTTGCATCACCACACCCAACTGGAGTGTGTGTGGGTCATCAAGGTGTTGCTTTTGAGACTACATAACACAGATGCATTGATCTGTAGGGACTCCATTTGTGTCAAACAACCATGGTTGTCAGAGAGCCCAGAGAGCCCTTAAACTATGCAACAGCCACACATGGAGATGGGTGAACCTGTAGTGTGACAGAAGCAGTTGGATCACCACACCCAACTGGAGTGTGTGTGGGTCATCAAAGGTGTTGCTTTTGAGACTCCATAACACAGATGCATTGATCTGTAGGGACTCCATTTGTGTCAAACAACCATGGTGGTCAGAGAACCCAAAGAGCCCCTAGAATATGCAACTCCCACACATCGAGATGGGTGAACCTGTAGTGTGAAAGAAGCAGTTGCATCACCTCACCCAACTGGAGTGTGTGTGGGTCATCAAGGTGCTACTTTTGAGACTACATAACACAGATGCATTGATCTGTAGGGACTCCATTTGTGTCAAACAACCATGGTGGTCAAAGAGCCCAGAGAGCCCCTAGAATATGCAACTGCCATATGGAGATGGTGAACCTGCAGTGTGACAGAAGCAGTTGCATCACCACACCCAACTAGAGTGTGTGTGGGTCATCAAGGTGTTGCTTTTGAGACTCCATAACACAGATGCATTGATCTATAGGGACTCCATTTGTGTCAAACAACCATGGTGGTCAGAGAGCCCAGAGAGCCCCTAGAATATGCAACTTCCACACATGGACATGGCTGAACCTGCAGTGTGACAGAAGCAGTTGCATCACCACACCCAACTGGAGTGTGTGTGGCTCATCAAGGTGTTGCTTTTGAGACTACATAACACAGATGCATTGATCTGTAGGGACTCCATTTGTCTCAAACAACCATGGTGGTCAGAGAGCCAGAGAGCCCCTAGAATATGCAACTCCCACACATCGAGATGGGTGAACCTGTAGTGTGAAAGAAGCAGTTGCATCACCACACCCAACTGGAGTGTGTGTGGGTCATGAAGGTGCTGCTTTTGAGACTCCATAACACAAATGCATTGATCTATAGGGACTCCATTTGTGTCAAATAACCATGGTGGTCAGGGAGCCTAGAGAGCCCCTAGAATATGCAACCGCCAGATGGAGATGGTGAACCTGTAGTGTGACAGAAGCAGTTGCATCACCACACCCAACTGGAGTGTGTGTGGGTAATCAACAAGGTGTTGCTTTTGTGACTCCATAACATAGATGCATTGATCTGTAGGGACTCCGTTTGTGTCAAACAACCATTCTGGTCAGAGAGCCCAAAGAGCCCCTAGAATATGCAACTGCCACACATGGAGATGGGTGAACCTGCCGTGTGACAGAAGCAGTTGGATCACCACACCCAACTGGAGTGTGTGTGGGTCATCAAAGGTGTTGCTTTTGAGACTCCATAACAAGATGCATTGATTTGTAGGGACTCCATTTGTGTCAAACAACCATGGTGGTCAGAGACCCCAGGGAGCCCCTAGAATATGCAACTCCCACACATCAAGATGGGTGAACCTGCAGTGTGAAAGAAGAATTTGCATCACCACACCCAACTGGAGTGTGTGTGGGTCATCAAGTGCTACTTTTGAGATAACATAACACAGATGCATTGATCTGTAGGGACTCATTTGTGTCAAACAACCATGGTGGTCAAAGAGCCCAGAGAGCCCCTGGAATATGCAACTGCCACATGGAGATGGTGAACCTGCAGTGTGACAGAAGCAGTTGCATCACCTCACCCAACTAGAGTGTGTGTGGGTTATCAAGGTGTTGCTTTTGAGACTCCATAACACAGATGCATTGATCTATAGACTCCATTTGTGTCAAACAACCATGGTGGTCAGAGAGCCCAGAGAGCCCCTAGAATATGCAACTTCCACACATGGACATGGCTGAACCTGCAGTGTGACAGAAGCAGTTGCATCACCATACCCAACTGGAGTGTGTGTGGCTCATCAAGGTGTTGCTTTTGAGACTACATAACATAGATGCATTGATATGTAGGGACTCCATTTGTGTCAAACAACCATGGTGGTCAGACAGCCTAGAGAGCCCCTAGAATATGCAACCGCCACATGGAGATGGTGAACCTGCAGTGTGACAGAAGCAGTTGCATCACCACACCCAACTGGAGTGTGTGTGGGTCATCAAAGGTGTTGCTTTTGAGACTCCATAACACAGATGCATTGATCTGTAGGGACTCCATTTGTGTCAAACAACTATGGTGGTCAGAGAGCCAGAGAGCCCCTAGAATATGCAACTCCCACACATCGAGATGGGTGAACCTGTAGTGTGAAAGAAGAAGTTGCATCACCACACCCAACTGGAGTGTGTATGGGTCATCAAGGTGTTGGTTTTGAGACTCCATAAGACAAATGCATTGATCTGTAGGGACTCCATTTGTGTCAAATAACCATGGTGGTCAGAGAGCCCAGAGAGCCCCTAGAATATGCAACCGCCACATGGAGATGGTGAACCTGCAGTGTGACAGAAGCAGTTGCATCACCACACCCAACTGGAGTGTGTGTGGGTCATCAACATGGTGTTGCTTTTGAGACTCCATAACACAGATGCATTGATCTGTAGGGACTCCACTTGTCTCAAACAACCATGGTGGTCAGAGAGCCCAAAGAGCCCCTAGAATATGCAACTGCCACACATGGAGATGGGTGAACCTGCAGTGTGACAGAAGCAGTTCCATCACCACACCCAATTGGAGTGTATGTGGGTCATCAAGGTGTTGCTTTTGAGAGTACATAACAAAGATGCATTGACTCCATTTGTGTCAAACAACCGTGGTGGTCAGAGATCCCAAAGAGCCCCTAGAATATGCAACTGCGACACATGGAGATGGGTGAACCTGAAGTGTGACAGAAGCAGTTGCATGACCACACCCAAGTGGAGTGTGTGTGGGTCATCAAGGTGTTGCTTTTTAGACTACATAACACATATGCATTGATCTGTAGGGACTCCATTTGTGTCAAACAACCATGGTGGTCAGAGAGCCCAGAGAGCCCCTAGAATATGAAACTATCACACATGGAGATGGGTGAACCTGTAGTGTGACAGAAGCAGTTGCATCACCACACTCAACTGGAGTGTGTGTGGGTCATCAAGGTGTTGCTTTTGAGACTCCATAACACAAATGCATTGATCTGTAGGGACTCCATTTGTGTCAAACAACCATGGTGGTCAGAGAGCCCAGAGATCCCCTAGAATATGCAGCTTCCACATGGAGATGGTGAACCTGCGGTGTGACAGAAGCAGTTGCATCACCACACCCAACTAGCGTCTGTGTGGGTCATCAAGGTGTTGCTTTTGAGACTCCATAACAAAGATGCATTGATCTGTAGTGACTCCATTGTGTGAAACAACCATGGTGGTCAGAGAATGCAGAGAGGTCCTAGAATATGCAACTGCCACATATGGAGATGGGTGAACATGTAGTGTGACAGAAGCTGTTGCATCACCACACCCAACTGTAGTGTGTGTGGGTCATCGAGGTGTTGCTTTTGAGACTCCATAACATAGATGCATTGATATGTAGGGACTCCATTTGTGTCAAACAACCATGGTGGTCAGAGAGCCCAAAGAGCCCCTAGAATATGCAACTGCCACATGGAGATGGTGAACCTGCAGTGTGATAGAAGTAGTTGCATCACCACACCCAACTGGAGTGTGTGTGGGTCATCAACAAGGTGTTGCTTTTGAGACTCCATAACACAGATGCATCGATCTGTAGGGACTCCATTTGTGTCAAACAACCATGGTGGTCAGAGAGTCCAGAGAGCCCCTAGAATATGCAACTGCCACACATGGAGATGGGTTAACCTCCAATGTGACAGAAGAAGTTGCATCACCACACCCAACTGGAGTGTGTGTGGGTCATCAAGGTGTTTCTTTTGAGACTACATAACACAGATACATTGATCTACAGGGACTCCATTTGTGTCAAACAGCCATGTTGGTCAGAGAGCCCCTAGAATATGCAACTCCCACACATCGAGATGGGTGAACCTGTAGTGTGAAAGAAGCAGTTGCATCACCACACCCAACTGGAGTGTGTGTGGGTCATCAAGGTGTTGCTTTTGAGACTCCATAACACAAATGCATTGATCTGTAGGGACTCCATTTGTGTCAAATAACCATGGTGGTCAGAGAGCCTAGAGAGCCCATAGAATATGCAACTGCCACATGGAGATGGTGAACCTACAGTGTGACAGAAGCAGTTGCATCACCACACCCAACTAGAGTGTGTGTGGGTCATCAACAAGGTGTTGCTATTGAGACTACATAACACAGATGCATTGATCTGTAGGGACTCCATTTGTGTCAAACAACCATGGTGGTCAGAGAGCCCAGAGATCCCCTAGAATATGCAGCTTCCACATGGAGATGGTGAACCTGCGGTGTGACAGAAGCAGTTGCATCACCACACCCAACTAGCGTCTGTGTGGGTCATCAAGGTGTTGCTTTTGAGACTCCATAACAAAGATGCATTGATCTGTAGTGACTCCATTGTGTGAAACAACCATGGTGGTCAGAGAATGCAGAGAGCTCCTAGAATATGCAACTGCCACATATGGAGATGGGTGAACATGTAGTGTGACAGAAGCTGTTGCATCACCACACCCAACTGTAGTGTGTGTGGGTCATCGAGGTGTTGCTTTTGAGACTCCATAACATAGATGCATTGATATGTAGGGACTCCATTTGTGTCAAACAACCATGGTGGTCAGAGAGCCCAAAGAGCCCCTAGAATATGCAACTGCCACATGGAGATGGTGAACCTGCAGTGTGATAGAAGTAGTTGCATCACCACACCCAACTGGAGTGTGTGTGGGTCATCAACAAGGTGTTGCTTTTGAGACTCCATAACACAGATGCATTGATCTGTAGGGACTCCATTTGTGTCAAACAACCATGGTGGTCAGAGAGTCCAGAGAGCCCCTAGAATATGCAACTGCCACACATGGAGATGGGTTAACCTCCAATGTGACAGAAGAAGTTGCATCACCACACCCAACTGGAGTGTGTGTGGGTCATCAAGGTGTTGCTTTTGAGACTACATAACACAGATACATTGATCTACAGGGACTCCATTTGTGTCAAACAGCCATGTTGGTCAGAGAGCCCCTAGAATATGCAACTCCCACACATCGAGATGGGTGAACCTGTAGTGTGAAAGAAGCAGTTGCATCACCACACCCAACTGGAGTGTGTGTGGGTCATCAAGGTGTTGCTTTTGAGACTCCATAACACAAATGCATTCATCTGTAGGGACTCCATTTGTGTCAAATAACCATGGTGGTCAGAGAGCCTAGAGAGCCCATAGAATATGCAACTGCCACATGGAGATGGTGAACCTACAGTGTGACAGAAGCAGTTGCATCACCACACCCAACTAGAGTGTGTGTGGGTCATCAACAAGGTGTTGCTATTGAGACTACATAACACAGATGCATTGATCTGTAGGGACTCCATTTGTGTCAAAAAACCATGGTGGTCAGAGAGCCCCTAGAATATGCAACAGCCACACATGGAGATGGGTGAACCTGTAGTGTGACAGAAGCAGTTGGATCACCACACCCAACTGGAGTGTGTGTGGGTCATCAAAGGTGTTGCTTTTGAGACTCCATAATGCAGATGCATTGATCTGTAGGGACTCCATTTTGGTCAAACGACCATGGTGGTTAGAGAGCCCAGAGAGCCCCTAGAATATGCAACTACCACACATGGAGATGGGTGAAGCTACAGTGTGACAGAAGCAGTTGCATCACTACAACCAACTAGAGTGTGTGTGGGTCAGCAAGGTGTTGCTTTTGAGACTACATAACGCAGATGCATTGATCTGTAGGGACTCCATTTGTTTCAAACGACCATGGTGGTCAGAGAGCCCACAGAGCCCCTAGAATATGCAACAGCCACACATGGAGATGGGTGAACCTGCAGTGTGACACAAGCTGTTGCATCACCACACCCAACTGGAGTGTGTGTGGGTCATCAAGGTGTTACTTTTGAGACTACATAACACATATGAATTGATCTGTAGGGACTCCATTTGTGTCAAACAACCATGGGGGTCAAAGAGCCCAGAGAGCCCCTAGAATATGCAACTGCCACATGGAGATGGTGAACCTGTAGTGTGACAGAAGCAGTTGCATCACCACACCCAACTTGAATGTGTGTCGGTCATCAAGGTGTTGCTTTTGAGACTCCATAACACAGATGCATTGATCTATAGGGACTCCATTTGTGTCAAACAACCATGGTGGTCAGAGAGACCAGAGAGCCCCTAGAATACGCACCTTCCACAAATGTAGATGGGTGCACCTGCAGTGTGACAGAAGCAGTTGCTTCACCACACCCAACTGGAGTGTGTGTGGCTCATCAAGGTGTTGCTTTTGAGACTACATAACACAGATGCATTGATCTGTAGGGACTCCATTTGTGTCAAACAACCATGGTTGTCAGAGAGCCCAGAGAGCCCTTAAACTATGCAACAGCCACACATGGAGATGGGTGAACCTGTAGTGTGACAGAAGCAGTTGGATCACCACACCCAACTGGAGTGTGTGTGGGTCATCAAAGGTGTTGCTTTTGAGACTCCATAACACAGATGCATTGATCTGTAGGGACTCCATTTGTGTCAAACAACCATGGTGGTCAGAGAACCCAGAGAGCCCCCAGAATATGCAACTCCCACACATCGAGATGGGTGAACCTGTAGTGTGAAAGAAGCAGTTGCATCACCTCACCCAACTGGAGTGTGTGTGGGTCATCAAGGTGCTACTTTTGAGACTACATAACACAGATGCATTGATCTGTAGGGACTCCATTTGTGTCAAACAACCATGGTGGTCAAAGAGCCCAGAGAGCCCCTAGAATATGCAACTGCCATATGGAGATGGTGAACCTGCAGTGTGACAGAAGCAGTTGCATCACCACACCCAACTAGAGTGTGTGTGGGTCATCAAGGTGTTGCTTTTGAGACTCCATAACACAGATGCATTGATCTATAGGGACTCCATTTGTGTCAAACAACCATGGTGGTCAGAGAGCCCAGAGAGCCCCTAGAATATGCAACTTCCACACATGGACATGGCTGAACCTGCAGTGTGACAGAAGCAGTTGCATCACCACACCCAACTGGAGTGTGTGTGGCTCATCAAGGTGTTGCTTTTGAGACTACATAACACAGATGCATTGATCTGTAGGGACTCCATTTGTCTCAAACAACCATGGTGGTCAGAGAGCCAGAGAGCCCCTAGAATATGCAACTCCCACACATCGAGATGGGTGAACCTGTAGTGTGAAAGAAGTAGTTGCATCACCACACCCAACTGGAGTGTGTGTGGGTCATCAAGGTGCTGCTTTTGAGACTCCATAACACAAATGCATTGATCTATAGGGACTCCATTTGTGTCAAATAACCATGGTGGTCAGGGAGCCTAGAGAGCCCCTAGAATATGCAACCGCCAGATGGAGATGGTGAACCTGTAGTGTGACAGAAGCAGTTGCATCACCACACCCAACTGGAGTGTGTGTGGGTAATCAACAAGGTGTTGCTTTTGTGACTCCATAACATAGATGCATTGATCTGTAGGGACTCCGTTTGTGTCAAACAACCATTCTGGTCAGAGAGCCCAAAGAGCCCCTAGAATATGCAACTGCCACACATGGAGATGGGTGAACCTGCCGTGTGACAGAAGCAGTTGGATCACCACACCCAACTGGAGTGTGTGTGGGTCATCAAAGGTGTTGCTTTTGAGACTCCATAACAAGATGCATTGATTTGTAGGGACTCCATTTGTGTCAAACAACCATGGTGGTCAGAGACCCCAGAGAGCCCCTAGAATATGCAACTCCCACACATCAAGATGGGTGAACCTGCAGTGTGAAAGAAGAATTTGCATCACCACACCCAACTGGAGTGTGTGTGGGTCATCAAGTGCTACTTTTGAGATAACATAACACAGATGCATTGATCTGTAGGGACTCATTTGTGTCAAACAACCATGGTGGTCAAAGAGCCCAGAGAGCCCCTGGAATATGCAACTGCCACATGGAGATGGTGAACCTGCAGTGTGACAGAAGCAGTTGCATCACCTCACCCAACTAGAGTGTGTGTGGGTTATCAAGGTGTTTCTTTTGAGACTCCATAACACAGATGCATTGATCTATAGACTCCATTTGTGTCAAACAACCATGGTGGTCAGAGAGCCCAGAGAGCCCCTAGAATATGCAACTTCCACACATGGACATGGATGAACCTGCAGTGTGACAGAAGCAGTTGCATCACCATACCCAACTGGAGTGTGTGTGGCTCATCAAGGTGTTGCTTTTGACACTACATAACATAGATGCATTGATCTGTAGGGACTCCATTTGTGTCAAACAACCATGGTGGTCAGACAGCCTAGAGAGCCCCTAGAATATGCAACCGCCACATGGAGATGGTGAACCTGCAGTGTGACAGAAGCAGTTGCATCACCACACCCAACTGGAGTGTGTGTGGGTCATCAACACGGTGTTGCTTTTGAGACTCCATAACACAGATGCATTGATCTGTAGGGACTCCATTTGTGTCAAACAACCATGGTGGTCAGAGAGCCCAAAGAGCCCCTAGAATATGCAACTGCCACATGGAGATGGTGAACCTGCAGTCTGACAGAAGCAGTTGCATCACCACACCCAACTGGAGTGTGTGTGTGGGTCATCAACACGGTGTTGCTTTTGAGACTCCATAACACAGATGCATTGATCTGTAGGGACTCCATTTGTGTCAAACAACCATGGTGGTCAGAGAGCCCAAAGAGCCCCTAGAATATGCAACTGCCACACATGGAGATGGGTGAACCTGTAGTGTGACAAAAGCAGTTGCATCACCACACCCAACTGGAGTGTGTGTGGGTCATCAAGGTGTTGGTTTTGATTCTACAAAACCCAAATGCATTGATCTGTAGGGGATCCATTTGTGTCAAACAACCATGGTGGTCAGAGAGCCCAAAGAGCCCCTAGAATATGAAACTATCACACATGGAGATGGGTGAACCTGTAGTGTGATAGCAGCAGTTGCATCACTAACCCAACTGGAGTGTGTGTGGATCATAAAGGTGTTGCTTTTGAGACTCCATAACACAGATGCATTGATCTGTAGGTACTCCATTTGTGTCAAACAACCATGGTGGTCAGAGATCCCAGGGAGCCCCTAGAATATGCAACTGCCACATGGAGATGGTGAACCTGCAGTGTGACAGAAGCAGTTGCATCACCACACCCAACTGGAGTGTCTGGGTCATCAAGGTGTTTCTTTTGAGACTCCATAACAAAGATTCATTGATCTGTAGAGACTCCATTTGTGTCAAACAACCATGGTGGTCAGAGAATGCAGAGAGCTCCTAGAATATGCAACTGCCACACATGGAGATGGGTGAACCTGTAGTGTGACAGTAGCAGTTGCATCACCACACCCAACTGTAGTGTGTGTGGGTCATCGAGGTGTTGCTTTTGAGACTCCATAACATAGATGCATTGATATGTAGGGACTCCATTTGTATCAAACAACCATGGTGGTCAGAGATCCCAAAGAGCCCCTAGAATATGCAACTGCCACATGGAGATGGTGAACCTGCGGTGTGATAGAAGTAGTTGCATCACCACATCCAACTGGAGTGTGTGTGGGTCATCAACAAGGTGTTGCTTTTGAGACTCCATAACACAGATGCATTGATCTGTAGGGACTCCATTTGTGTCAAACAACCATGGTGGTTAGAGAGTCCAGAGATCCCCTGGAATATGCAACTGCCACACATGGAGATGGGTTAACCTGCAATGTGACAGAAGAAGTTGCATCACCACACCCAACTGGAGTGTGTGTGGGTCATCAAGGTATTGCTTTTGAGACTACATAACATAGATACATTGATCTATAGGGACTCCGTTTGTGTCAAACAACCATGTTGGTCAGAGAGCCCGTAGAAAATGCAACTGCCACACATGGAGATGGGTGAACCTGCAGTATGATAGAAGCAGTTGCATCACCACACCCAACTGGAGTGTGTGTGGATCATCAAGGTGTTTCTTTTGAGACTCCATAACATAGATGCATTGATCTATAGGGACTCCATTTGTGTCAAACAACCATGGTGGTCAGAGAGCCCATAGAATACTGCAGTGTGACAAAAGTAGTTGCATCACCACACCCAACTGGAGTGTGTGTGGGTCATTAAGGTGTTGCTTTTGAGACTCCATAACACAGGTGCATTGATCTATAGGGACTCCATTTGTGTCAAACACCCATGGTGGTCAGAGAGCCCAGAGAGCCCTTAGATTATGCAACTGTCACACATGGAGATGCGTGAACCTGCAGTGTGACAGAAGCACTTGCATCACCACACCCAACTAGAGTGTGTGTGGGTCTTCATGCTTTTGAGCCTACATAACACAGATGCATTGATCTATAGGGACTCCATTTGTGTCAAACAACCATGGTGGTCAGAGAACCCTAGAATATGCAACAGCCACATGGAGATGGTAAACCTACGGTGTGACAGAAGCAGTTGCATCACCACACCCAACTGGAGTGTGTGTGGGTCATCAACACGGTGTTGCTTTTGAGACTCCATAACACAGATGCATTGATCTGTAGGGACTCCATTTGTGTCAAACAACCATGGTGGTCAGAGAGCCCAAAGAGCCCCTAGAATATGCAACTGCCAAACATGGAGATGGGTGAACCTGCAGTGTGACAGAAGAAGTTGCATCACCACACCCAACTGGAGTGTATGTGGGTCATCAAGGTGTTGCTTTTGAGACTACATAACACAGATGCATTGATCTGTAGGGACTCCATTTGTGTCAAACAACCGTGGTGGTTAGAGATCCCAAAGAGCCCCTAGAATATGCAACTGCGACACATGGAGATGGGTGAACCTGAAGTGTGACAGAAGCAGTTGCATCACCACACCCAACTGGAGTGTGTGTGGGTCATCAAGGTGTTGCTTTTGAGACTCCGTAACATAGATGCATTGATCTATAGGGACTCCATTTGTATCAAACAACCATGGTGGTCAGAGAGCCCGTAGAATACTGCAGAGTGACAAAAGTAGTTGCATCACCACACCCAACTGGAGTGTGTGTGGGTCATTAAGGTGTTGCTTTTGAGACTCCATAACACAGGTGCATTGATCTATAGTGACTCCATTTGTGTCAAACACCCATGGTGGTCAGAGAGCCCAAAGAGCCCTTAGAATATGCAACTGTCACACATGAAGATGGGTGAACCTGAAGTGTGACAGAAGCAGCTACATCACCACACCCAACTAGAGTGTGTGTGGGTCATCATGCTTTTGAGCCTACATAACACAGATGCATTGATCTATAGGGACTCCATTTGTGTCAAACAACCATGGTGGTCAGAGATCCCAGGGAGCCCCTAGAATATGCAACTGCCACATGGAGATGGTGAACCTGCAGTGTGACAGAAGCAGTTGCATCACCACACCCAACTGGAGTGTGTCTGGGTCATCAAGGTGTTTCTTTTGAGACTCCATAACAAAGATTCATTGATCTGTAGAGACTCCATTTGTGTCAAACAACCATGGTGGTCAGAGAATGCAGAGAGCTCCTAGGATATGCAACTGCCACACATGGAGATGGGTGAACCTGTAGTGTGACAGTAGCAGTTGCATCACCACACCCAACTGTAGTGTGTGTGGGTCATCGAGGTGTTGCTTTTGAGACTCCATAACATATATGCATTGATATGTAGGGACTCCATTTGTATCAAACAACCATGGTGGTCAGAGATCCCAAAGAGCCCCTAGAATATGCAACTGCCACATGGAGATGGTGAACCTGCGGTGTGATAGAAGTAGTTGCATCACCACATCCAACTGGAGTGTGTGTGGGTCATCAACAAGGTGTTGCTTTTGAGACTCCATAACACAGATGCATTGATCTGTAGGGACTCCATTTGTGTCAAACAACCATGGTGGTTAGAGAGTCCAGAGATCCCCTGGAATATGCAACTGCCACACATGGAGATGGGTTAACCTGCAATGTGACAGAAGAAGTTGCATCACCACACCCAACTGGAGTGTGTGTGGGTCATCAAGGTATTGCTTTTGAGACTACATAACATAGATACATTGATCTATAGGGACTCCATTTGTGTCCAACAACCATGTTGGTCAGAGAGCCCGTAGAAAATGCAACTGCCACACATGGAGATGGGTGAACCTGCAGTGTGATAGAAGCAGTTGCATCACCACACCCAACTGGAGTGTGTGTGGATCATCAAGGTGTTTCTTTTGAGACTCCATAACATAGATGCATTGATCTATAGGGACTCCATTTGTGTCAAACAACCATGGTGGTCAGAGAGCCCATAGAATACTGCAGTGTGACAAAAGTAGTTGCATCACCACACCCAACTGGAGTGTGTGTGGGTCATTAAGGTGTTGCTTTTGAGACTCCATAACACAGGTGCATTGATCTATAGGGACTCCATTTGTGTCAAATACCCATGGTGGTCAGAGAGCCCAGAGAGCCCTTAGATTATGCAACTGTCACACATGGAGATGGGTGAACCTGCAGTGTGACAGAAGCACTTGCATCACCACACCCAACTAGAGTGTGTGTGGGTCATCATGATTTTGAGCCTACATAACACAAATGCATTGATCTATAGGGACTCCATTTGTGTCAAACAACCATGGTGGTCAGAGAACCCTAGAATATGCAACAGCCACATGGAGATGGTAAACCTACGGTGTGACAGAAGCAGTTGCATCACCACACCCAACTGGAGTGTGTGTGGGTCATCAACACGGTGTTGCTTTTGAGACTCCATAACACAGATGCATTGATCTGTAGGGACTCCATTTGTGTCAAACAACCATGGTGGTCAGAGAGCCCAAAGAGCCCCTAGAATATGCAACTGCCAAACATGGAGATGGGTGAACCTGAAGTGTGACAGAAGCAGTTGCATCACCACACCCAACTGGAGTGTGTGTGGGTCATCAAGGTGTTGCTTTTGAGACTCCATAACATAGATGCATTGATCTATAGGGACTCCATTTGTATCAAACAACCATGGTGGTCAGAGAGCCCGTAGAATACTGCAGAGTGACAAAAGTAGTTGCATGACCACACCCAACTGGAGTGTGTGTGGGTCATTAAGGTGTTGCTTTTGAGACTCCATAACACAGGTGCATTGATCTATAGTGACTCCATTTGTGTCAAACACCCATGGTGGTCAGAGAGCCCAAAGAGCCCTTAGAATATGCAACTGTCACACATGAAGATGGGTGAACCTGAAGTGTGACAGAAGCAGCTACATCACCACACCCAACTAGAGTGTGTGTGGGTCATCATGCTTTTGAGCCTACATAACACAGATGCATTGATCTATAGGGACTCCATTTGTGTCAAACAACCATGGTAGTCAGAGAGCCCAGAGAGCCCCTAGAATATGCAACCGCCACATGGAGATGGTGAACCTGCAGTGTGACAGAAGCATTTGCATCACCACACCCAACTGGAGTGTGTGTGGGTCGTCAACACGGTGTTGCTTTTGAGACTCCATAACACAGATGCATTGATCTGTGGGGACTCCATTTGTGTCAAACAACCATGGTGGTCAGAGAGTCCAGAGATCCCCTAGAATATGCAACTTCCACACATGGAGATGGGTTAACCTGCAATGTGACAGAAGAAGTTGCATCACCACACCCAACTGGAGTGTGTGTGGGTCATCAAGGTGTTGCTTTTGAGACTACATAACATAGATACATTGATCTATAGGGACTCCATTTGTGTCAAACAACCATGTTGGTCAGAGAGCCCGTAGAATATGCAACTGCCACACATGGAGATGGGTGAACCTGCAGTGTGACAGAAGCAGTTGCATCACCACACCCAACTGGAGTGTGTGTGGGTCATCAAGGTGTTGCTTTTGAGACTCCATAACATATATGCATTGATCTATAGGGACTCCATTTGTGTCAAACAACCATGGTGGTTAGAGAGCCCGTAGAATACTGCAGTGTGACAAAATTAGTTGCATCACCACACCCAACTGGAGTGTGTGTGGGTCATTAAGGTGTTGCTTTTGAGACTCCATAACACAGGTGCATTGATCTATAGGGACTCCATTTGTGTCAAACACCCATGGTGGTCAGAGAGCCCAGAGAGCCCTTGGAATATGCAACTGTCACACATGGAGATGGGTGAACCTGCAGTGTGACAGAAGCAGTTGCATCACCACACCCAACTAGAGTGTGTGTGGGTCATCATGCTTTTGAGCCTACATAACACAGATGCATTGATCTATAGGGACTCCATTTGTGTCAAACAGCCATGGTGGCCAGAGAGCCCCTAGAATATGCAACAGCCACATGGAGATGGTGAACCTACGGTGTGACAGAAGCAGTTGCATCACCACATCCAACTGGAGTGTGTGTGGGTCATCAACACGGTGTTGGTTTTGAGACACCATAACACAGATGCATTGATCTGTAGGGACTCCATTTGTGTCAAACAACCATGGTGGTCAGAGAGCCCACAGAGCCCCTAGAATATGCAACTGCCACACATGGAGATGGGTGAACCTGCAGTGTGACAGAAGCAGTTGCATCACCACACCCAACTGGAGTGTATGTGGGTCATCAAGGTGTTTCTTTTGAGACTACATAACACAGATGCACTGATCTGTAGGGACTCCATTTGTGTCAAACAACCGTGGTGGTCAGAGATGCCAAAGAGCCCCTAGAATATGCAACTGCCACACATGGAGATGGGTGAACCTGAAGTGTGACAGAAGCAGTTGCATCACCACACCCAACTTGAGTGTGTGTGGGTCATCAAGGTGTTGCTTTTGAGACTCCATAACATAGATGCATTGATCTATAGGGACTCCATTTGTGTCAAACAACCATGGTGGTTAGAGAGCCCATAGAATACTGCAGTGTGACAAAAGTAGTTGCATCACCACACCCAACTGGAGTGCGTGTGGGTCATTAAGGTGTTGCTTTTGAGACTCCATAACACAGGTGCATTGATCTATAGGGACTCCATTTCTGTCAAACACCCATGGTGGTCAGAGAGCCCAGAGAGCCCTTAGAATATGCAACTGTCACACATGGAGATGGGTGAACTTGCAGTGTGACAGAAGCAGTTGCATCACCACACCCAACTAGAGTGTGTGTGGGTCATCATGCTTTTGAGCCTACATAACACAGATGCATTGATCTATAGGGACTCCATTTGTGTCAAACAACCATGGTGGTCAGAGAGCCCAGAGAGCCCCTAGAATATGCAACAGCCACATGGAGATGGTGAACCGACGGTGTGATAGAAGCAGTTGCATCACCACACCCAACTGGAGTGTGTGTGGGTCATCAACACGGTGTTGGTTTTGAGACACCATAACACAGATGCATTGATCTGTAGGGACTCCATTTGTGTCAAACAACCATGGTGGTCAGAGAGCCCACAGAGCCCCTAGAATATACAACTGCCACACATGGAGATGGGTGAACCAGAAGTGTGACAGAAGCAGTTGCATCACCACACCCAACTGGAGTGTATGTGGGTCATCAAGGTGTTGCTTTTGAGACTGCATAACACAGATGCACTAATCTGTAGGGACTCCATTTGTGTCAAACAACCGTGGTGGTCAGAGATCCCAAAGAGCCCCTAGAATATGCAACTGCCACACATGGAGATGGGTGAACCTGAAGTGTGACAGAAGCAGTTGCATCACCACACCCAACTTGAGTGTGTGAGGGTCATCAAGGTGTTGCTTTTGAGACTCCATAACATAGATGCATTGATCTATAGGGAATCCATTTGTATCAAACAACCATGGTGGTCAGAGAGCCTGTAGAATACCAGTGTGTCAAAAGTAGTTGCATCACCACACCCAACTGGAGTGTGTGTGGGTCATTAAGGTGTTGCTTTTGAGACTCCATAACACAGGTGCATTGATCTATAGGGACTCCATTTGTGTCAAACACACATGGTGGTCAGAGAGCCCAGAGAGCCCTTAGAATATGCAACTGTCACACATGGAGATGGGAGAACCTGCAGTGTGACAGAAGCAGTTGCATCGGCACACCCAACTAGAGTGTGTGTGGGTCATCATGCTTTTGAGCCTACATAACACAGATGCATTGATCTATAGGGACTCCATTTGTGTCAAACAACCATGGTGGTCAGAGAGCCCAGAGAGCCCCTAGAATATGCAACCGCCACATGCAGATGGTGAACCTGCAGTGTGACAGAAGCAGTTGCATCACCACACCCAACTGGAGTGTGTGTGGGTCATCAACACGGTGTTGCTTTTGAGACTCCATAACACAGATGCATTGATCTGTAGGGACTCCATTTGTGTCAAACAACCATGGTGGTCAGAGAGCCCAAAGAACCCC
This sequence comes from Avena sativa, assembly GCA_916181665.1. Taxonomy (NCBI): domain Eukaryota; kingdom Viridiplantae; phylum Streptophyta; class Magnoliopsida; order Poales; family Poaceae; genus Avena; species Avena sativa. Next base: position 566,572,973 of record OV702291.1, read on the forward strand.
TAGAATATGCAACTGTCACACATGGAGATGGGTGAACCTGCAGTGTGACAGAAGCAGTTGCATCACCACACACAACTGGAGTGTATGTGGGTCATCAAGGTGTTGCTTTTGAGACTACATAACACAGATGCATTGATCTGTAGGGACTCCATTTGTGTCAAACAACCGTGGTGGTCAGAGATCCCAAAGAGCCCCTAGAATATGCAACTGCGACACATGGAGATGGGTGAACCTGAAGTGTGACAGAAGCAGTTGCATCACCACACCCAACTGGAGTGTGTGTGGGTCATCAAGGTGTTGCTTTTGAGACTACATAACACAAATGCATTGATCTGTAGGGACTCCATTTGTGTCAAACAACCATGGTGGTCAGAGAGCCCAGAGAGCCCCTAGAATATGAAACTATCACACATGGAGATGTGTGAACCTGTAGTGTGACAGCAGCAGTTGCATCACCAACCCAACTGGAGTGTGTGTGGATCATAAAGGTGTTGCTTTTGAGACTCCATAACACAGATGCATTGATCTGTAGGTACTCCATTTGTGTCAAACAACTATGGTGGTCAGAGAGCCCAGAGAGCCCCTAGAATATGCAACTGCCACATGGAGATGGTGAACTTGCAGTGTGACATCAGCAGTTGCATCAGCCACGCATGGAGATGCGTGAACCTGCAATGTGACAGAAGCAGTTGCATCACCACACCCAACTAGAGTGGGTGTGGGTCATCAAGATGTTGCTTTTGAGACTACATAACATAGATGCATTGATCTGTAGGGACTCCATTTGTGTCAAACAACCATGGTGGTCAAAGAGCCCAGAGAGCCCCTAGGATATGCAACTGCCACATGGAGATGGTGACCTGCAGTCTGACAGAAGCAGTTGCATCACCACCCCCAACTGGAGTGTGTGTGTCATCAAGGTGTTGCTTTTGAGACTCTATAACACAGATGCATTGATATGTAGGGACTCCATTTGTGTCAAACAACCATGGTGGTCAGAGAGCCCAGAGAGACCCTAGAATATGCAAATTCCACACATGGATATGGGTGAACTTGAAGTGTGACAGAAGCAGTTGCATCACCACACCCAACTGGAGTGTGTGTGGGTCATCATGGTGTTGCTTTTGAGACTACATAACACAGATGCATTGAGCTGTAGGGACTCCATTTGTGTCAAACAACCATGGTGGCCAGAGAGCCCAGAGAGCCCCTAAAATATGCAACAGCCACACATGGAGATGGGTGAACCTGCAGTCTGACAGAAGCAGTTGGATCACCGCAGCCAACTTGAGCGTGTGTGGGTCATCAAGGTGTTGCTTTTGAGACTACATAACACAGATGCATTGATCTGTAGGGACTCCATTTGTGTCAAACAACCATGGTGGTCAAAGATCCTAAAGAGCCTCTAGAATATGCAACTGCCACACATGGAGATGGGTGAACCTGTAGTGTGACAGAAGAAGTTGCATCACCACACCCAACTTGAGTGTGTGTGGGTCATCAAGGTGTTGCTGTTGAGACTACATAACACAAATGCATTGATCTGTAGGGACTCAATTTGTGTCAAACAACAATGGTGGTCAGAGAGCCTAGAGAGCCCTAGAATATGCAACTGCCACCCATGGAGATGGGTAAACCTGCAGTCTGACAGAAGCAGTTGCATCACCGCACCCAACTAGAGTGTGTGTGGGTCATCAAGGTGTTGCTTTTGGGACTACAAAACACAGATGCATTGATCTGTAGGGACTCCATTTGTGTCAAACAACCATGGTTGTCAGAGAGCCCAGTTAGACCCTAGAATATGCAAATTCCACACATGGAGATGGGTGAACTTGAAGTGTGACAGAAGCAGTTGCATCACCACACCCAACTGGAGTGTGTGTGGGTCATCATGGTGTTGCTTTTCAGACTACATAACACAGATGCATTGAGCTGTAGGGACTACATTTGTGTCAAACAACCATGGTGGCCAGAGAGCCCAGAGAGCCCCTAGAATATGCAACAGCCACACATGGAGATGGGTGAACCTGCAGTGTGACAGAAGCAGTTGGATCACCACAGCCAACTTGAGTGTGTGTGGGTCATCAAGGTGTTGCTTTTGAGACTACAGAACACAGATGCATTGATTTGTAGGGACTCCATTTGTGTCAAACAACCATGGTGGTTAGAGAGCCCAAAGAGCCTCTAGAATATGCAACTGCCACACATGGAGATGGGTGAACCTGTAGTGTGACAGAAGAAGTTGCATCACCACACCCAACTTGAGTGTGTGTGGGTCATCAAGGTGTTGCTTTTGAGACTACATAACACAAATGCATTGATCTGTAGGGACTCAATTTGTGTCAAACAACCATGGTGGTCAGAGAGCCTAGAGAGCCCCTAGAATATGCAACTGCCACCCATGGAGATGGGTAAACCTGCAGTGTGACAGAAGCTGTTGCATCACCGCACCCAACTAGAGTGTGTGTGGGTCATCAAGCTGTTGCTTTTGGGACTACAAAACACATATGCATTGATCTGTAGGGACTCCATTTATGTCAAACAACCATGGTGGTTAGAGAGCCTAGAGAGCCCCTAGAATATGCAACAGCCACACATGGAGATGCGTGAACCTGCAGTGTGACAGAAGCAGTTGCATCACCACACCCAACTAGAGTGTGTGTGGGTCATCAAGGTGTTGCTTTTGAGACTACATAACACAGATGCATTGATCTGTAGGGACTCCATTTGTGTCAAAAAACCATGGTGGTCAAAGAGACCAGAGAGCCCCTAGGATGTGCAACTGCCACATGGAGATGGTGACCTGCAGTCTGACAGAAGCAGTTGCATCACCACCCCCAACTGGAGTGTGTGTGTGTCATCAAGGTGTTGCTTTTGAGACTCTATAACAAAGATGCATTGATATGTAGGGACTCCATTTGTGTCAAACAACCATGGTGGTCAGAGACCCCAGAGAGACCCTAGAATATGCAAATTCCACACATGGAGATGGGTGAACTTGAAGTGTGATAGAAGCAGTTGCATCACCACACCCAACTGGAGTGTGTGTGGGTCATCATGGTGTTGCTTTTGAGACTACATAACACAGATGCATTGAGCTGTAGGGACTCCATTTGTGTCAAACAACCATGGTGGCCAGAGAGCCCAGAGAGCCCCTAGAATATGCAACAGCCACACATGGAGATGGGTGAACCTGAAGTGTGACAGAAGCAGTTGGATCACCACAGCCAACTTGAGTGTGTGTGGGTCATCAAGGTGTTGCTTTTGAGACTACATAACACAGATGCATTGATCTGTAGGGACTCCATTTGTGTCAAACAACCATGGTGGTCAAAGATCCCAAAGAGCCTCTAGAATATGCAACTGCCACACATGGAGATGGGTGAACCTGTAGTGTGACAGAAGCAGTTGCATGACCACACCCAACTTGAGTGTGTGTGGGTCATCAAGGTGTTGCTGTTGAGACTACATAACACAAATGCATTGATCTGTAGGGACTCAATTTGTGTCAAACAACCATGGTGGTCAGAGAGCCTAGAGAGCCCCTAGAATATGCAACTGCCACCCATGGAGATGGGTAAACCTGCAGTCTGACAGAAGCAGTTGCATCACCGCACCCAACTAGAGTGTGTGTGGGTCATCAAGGTGTTGCTTTTGGGACTACAAAACACAGATGCATTGATATGTAGGGACTCCATTTATGTCAAACAACCATGGTGGTTAGAGAGCCCAGAGAGCCCCTAGAATATGCAACTGCCAAATGGAGATGGTGAACCTGCAGTGTGACAGAAGCAGTTGCATCACCACACCCAACTGGAGTGTGTGTGGGTCATCAAAAAGGTGTTGCTTCTGAGACTCCATAAGACAGATGAATTGATCTATAGGAACTCCATTTGTGTGAAATAACCATGGTGGTTAGAGAGCCCGGAGAGCCCCTAGAATATGCAACTGCCACACATGGCGATGGGTGAACCAGCAGTGTGAAAGAAGAATTTGCATCACCACACCCAACTGGAGTGTGTGTGGGGGTCATCAAGGTGTTGCTTTTGACACTACATAACATAGATGCATTGATCTGTAGGGACTCCATTTGTGTCAAACAACCATGGTGGTCAGAGAGCCCCTAGAATATGCAACTGCCACACATAGAGATGGGTGAACCTGCAGTGTGACAGAAGCAGTTGCATCACCACACCCAACTAGTGTGTCTGGGTCATCAACAAGGTGATGCTTTTGAGACTCCCTAACACAAATGCATTGATCTGTAGGGACTCCATTTGTGTCAAACAACCATGGTGGTCAGAGAGCCCGGAGAGCCCCTAGAATATGCAACTGCCACACATGGAGATGGGTGAACCTGAAGTGTGACAGAAGCAGTTGCATCACCACACCCAACTGGAGTGTGTGTGGGTCATCAAGGTGTTGCTTTTGACAATACATAACACAGATGCATGGATCTGTAGGGACTCCATTTGTGTCAAACAACCATGGTGGTCAGAGAGCCCCTAGAATATGCAACTGCCACACATAGAGATGGGTGAACCTGCAGCATGACAGAAGCAGTTGCATCACCACAGCCAACTGCAGTGTGTGTGGGTTATCAAGGTGTTTCTTTTGAGACTACATAACACAAATGCATTGATCTGTAGGGACTCCATTTGTGTCAAACAACCATGGTGGTCAGAGATCCCAGAGAGCCCCTAGAATATGAAACTACCACACATGGATATGGGTGAACTTGCAGTGTGACCGAAGCAGTTGCATCAGCACACCCAACTGGAGTGTGTGTGGGTCATCAAGGTGTTGCTTTTGAGACTACATAACACAGATGCATTGATCTGTAGGGACTGCATTTGTGTCAAACAACCATGGTGGTCCAAGAGCCCAGAGAGCCCCTAGAATATGCAACTGCCACATGGAGATGGTGAACCTGCAGTGTGAAAGAAGCAGTTGCATCACCACACGCAACTAGAGTGTGTGTGGGTCATCAAGGTGTTGCTTTTGAGACTCCATAACATAGATGCATTGATCTATAGGGACTCCATTTGTGTAAAACAACCATGGTGGTAAGAGAGCCCCTAGAATATGCAACTTCCACACATGGAGATGGGTGCACCTACAGTGTGACAGAAGCAGTTGCATCACCACACCCAACTGGAGTGTGTGTGGCTCATCAAGGTGTTGGTTTTGAGACTACATAACACAGAGGCATTGATCTGTAGGGACTCCATTTGTGTCAAACAACCATGGTTGTCAGAGAGCCCAAAGAGCCCTTAGAATATGCAACAGCCACACATGGAGATGGGTGAACCTGTAGTGTGCCAGAAGCAGTTGGATCACGACACCCAGCTGGAGTGTGTGTGGGTCATCAAAGGTGTTGCTTTTCAGACTCCATAACACAGATACATTGATCCAAAGGGAGTCCATTTGTGTCAAACAACCATGGTGGTCAAAGAGCCCAGAGAGCCCCTAGAATATGCAACTGCCACATGGAGATGGTGAACCTGCAGTGTGACAGAAGCAGTTGCATCACCACACCCAACTAGAGTGTGTGTGGGTCATCAAGGTGTTGCTTTTGAGACTCCATAACCCAGATGCATTGATATGTAGGGACTCACTTTGTGTCAAACAACCTTAGTGGTCAGAGAGCCCAGAGATCCCCTAGAATATGCAACTTCCACACATGGAGATGGGTGAACCTGCAGTGTGACAGAAGCAGTTGCATCACCACACCCAACTGGAATGTGTGTGGGTCATCAAGGTGTTGCTTTTGAGACTCCATAACACAGATGCATTGATCTGTAGCGACTCCATTTGTATCAAACAACCATGGTGGTCAAAGAGCCCAGAGAGCCCTTAGAATATGCAACTGCCACATGGAGATGGTGAACCTGCAGTGTGATAGAAGCAGTTGCATCACCACACCCAACTGCAGTGTGTGTGGGTCATCAACAAGGTGATGCTTTTGAGACTCCATAACACAAATACATTGATCTGTAGGGAGTCCATTTGTGTCAAACAACGATGGTGGTTAGAGAGCCCGGAGAGCCCCTATATTATGCAACTGCCACACATGGAGATGGGTGAACCTGCAGTGTGACAGAAGCAGTTCCTTCACCACATCCAACTGGAGTGTGTGTGGGTCATCAAGGTGTTGCTTTTGAGACTACATAACACAGATGCATTGATCTGTAGGGACTCCATTTGTGTCAAACAACCATGGTGGTCAGAGAGTCCAGAGAGCCCCTAGAATATCAACTTCCACACATGGAGATGGGTGAATATGCAGTGTGACAGAAGCAGTTGCATCACCACACCGAACTGGAGTGTGTGTGTGGGTCATCAAGGTGTTGCTTTTGAGACTCCATAACACAGATGCATTGATCTGTAGGGACTCCATTTGTGTCAAACAACCATGGTGGTCAGAGAGCCCAGAGAGCCCCTAGAATATGCAACAGCCACACATGGAGATGGGTGAACCTGTAGTGCGACAGAAGCAGTTGGATCACCACACCCAACTGGAGTGTGTGTGGGTCATCAAAGGTGTTGCTTTTGAGACTCCATAACACAGATGGATTGAACTGTAGGGAGTCGATTTGTGTCAAACAACCATGGTGGTCAGAGAGCCCCTAGAATATGCAACTGCCACATGGAGATGGTGAACCTGCAGTGTGACAGAAGCAGTTGCATCACCACACCCAACTAGAGTGTGTGTGGGTCATCAAGGTGTTGCTTTTGTGACTCTATAACACAGATGCATTGATCTCTAGGGACTCACTTTGTGTCAAACAACCTTGGTGGTCAGAGAGCCCAAAGATCCCCTAGAATATGCAACTTCCACATATGGAGATGGGTGAACCTGCGGTGTGATAGAAGCAGTTGCATCACCACACCCAACTAGAGTGTGTGTGGGTCATCAAGGTGTTGCTTTTGAGACTACATAACACCGATGCATTGATCTGTAGGGACTCCATTTGTGTCAAACAACCATGGTGGTCAAAGAGCCCAGAGAGCCCCTAGAATATGCAACTGCCACATGGAGATGGTGAACCTGTAGTGTGACAGAAGCAGTTGCATCACCACACCCAACTGCAGTTGTGTGGGTCATCAACAAGGTGTTGCTTTTGAGACTCCATAACACAGATACATTAATCTGTAGGGACTCCATTTGTGTCAAACAACCATGGTGGTTAGAGAGCCCGGAGAGCCCCTAGATTATGCAACTGCCACACATGGAGATGGGTGAACCTGTAGTGTGACAGAAGCAGTTGGATCACCACACCCAACTGGAGTGTGTGTGGGTCATCAAAGGTGTTGCTTTTGAGACTCCATAACACAGATGCATTGAACTGTAGGGAGTTCATTTGTGTCAAACAACCATGGTGGTCAGAGAGCCCAGAGAGCCCCTAGAATATGCAACTGCCACATAGAGATGGTGAACCTGCAGTGTGACAGAAGCAGTTGCATCACCACACCCAACTAGAGTGTGTGTGGGTCATCAAGGTGTTGCTTTTGAGACTCTATAACACAGATGCATTGATCTGTAGGGACTCACTTTGTGTCAAACAACCTTGGTGGTCAGAGAGCCCAGAGATCCCCTAGAATATGCAACTTCCACACATGGAGATGGGTGAACCTGCGGTGTGATAGAAGCAGTTGCATCACCACACCCAACTGGAGTGTGTGTGGGTCATCAAGGTGTTGCTTTTGAGACTCCATAACACCCATGCATTGATCTGTAGGGACTCCATTTGTGTCAAACAACCATGGTGGTCAAAGAGCCCAGAGAGCCCCTAGAATATGCAACTGTCACATGGAGATGGTGAACCTGCAGTGTGACAGAAGCAGTTGCATCACCACACCCAACTGGAGTGTGTGTGGGTCATCAACAAGGTGTTGCTTTTGAGACTCCATAACGCAGATACATTGATCTGTAGGGACTCCATTTGTGTCAAACAACCATGGTGGTTAGAGAGCCCGGAGAGCCCCTAGATTATGCAACTGCCAGACATGGAGATGGGTGAACCTGTAGTGTGACAGAAGCAGTTGCATCACCACACCCAACTAGAGTCTGTGTGGGTCATCAAGGTGTTGCTTTTGACACTATATAACACATATGCATTGATCTGTAGTGACTCCATTTGTGTCAAACAACCATGGTGGTCAGAGAGCCCCTAGAATATGCAACTGCCACACATGGAGATGGGTGAACCTACAGTGTTACAGAAGCAGTTGCATCGCCACACCTAACTGGAGTGTGTGTGGATCATCAAGGTGTTGCTTTTGAGACTCCATAACGCAGATGCATTGATATGTAGGGACTCTATTTGTGTCAAACAACCATGGTGGTCAGAGAGCCCAGAGAGCCCCTAGAATATGCAACTGCCACATGGAGATGGTGAACCTGCAGTGTGACAGAGGAAGTTGCATCACCACACCCAACTGGAGTGTGTGTGGTTCTTCAAGGTGTGGCTTTTAAGACTATATAACACAGATGCATTGATCTGTAGGGACTCCATTTGTGGCAAACAACCATGGTGGTCAGAGAGCCCAGAGAGCCACTAGAATATGCAACTGCCACATGGAGATGGTGAACCTGCAGTGTGACAGAAGCAGTTGCGTCACCACACCCAACTTGAGTGTGTGTGGATCATCAAGGTGTTGCTTTTGAGACTACATAACACAAATGCATTGATATATAATAAAACTGCAAAATCCACTGTGGAAAATAATAAAATCCCCCGTGTGGACCCACTTGTTATGCTGCTGCTCGCTTAACCACCAAATCCCCTCCCTCCCCGGTGACGGCGGCGGCAGCGGCGGCTGTAGGCTCACGGGTAAGGCTCCTTGAACTATGTCCAGGCATCTCTACTACTGTGCGTCTGTGTTCGATCTAGGTCACCGCTTCTGTGCTCTAGGTCACAGGCGATGGGTCTAGGCCCTAGGTAAACACTCTATCTTGGTCTAGGCCCCAGGTAAGCACTCGATCTAGGTCTAGGACCCAGGTAAACACACGATCTAGGTCTAGGCCCCAGGTAGGATGAACTGTCAGGATTGTCAGTTATGCGGCATTAAGGCTAGGGAGATACATGCGCAGGTTCTAAAATTGTTCCTACTAGCACTAACTGTACACATCGCATCCCCGTTCTATCATAGAAATAGTCGTCCTCAGACTTCTTAATGATCTTCAGATGGACCACAAGGTGCTAAACCCCGAAAATTTGGAAGTTATTGTGCAAAACATCATGGCGATGGCACGGAGAAATTGCAAGCGCCGGCACAATGTTCCATCTTATGACGAGGTGAAGCAACATGTAGCCAATAAAGCTGAGAAACCGAGGGACCTTACTAGAGGTTAGAGTCATTTACATTGGCTTAAAGTTACAGTCATTCTTATGCCGCTACAGATTACTTTCTAATATATTCTTTCTAGGTCCATCGATGAAGGGCGGGGAGGACTTCGACGATTACTGCGTGTTTGGAAACGACATGGAATTGACTTCAAACCAAGCTGCGTATCTCAGAGCAATTTCAGGACATAATCCACCTATATCGCACTATGTGTGCAAGATGAAAAAGTCAAATGTCATCCCTCGGAAGGCCAAGATGGTAAACTTCTGAGATTTGACTCTTTAAGGGCGTGTTTGTTTCAAAGGAATAAATCCTACAAAATTCCTATGCATAACTTTCCTGCACTACAATCCTATAGGATTTTCAAACAAGAGGTGAGACCTCTTGGAAAGATTCCTACATGTTTATGACAACTATGACATATACCTAAACCCTATAAAATTACCTGCATTTTTCCTATGGTGCATTTTTCAAACAGCTTATCTTACCGATTCTTGCATTTTTCATTCCTGTAGGATGCTTACTGTTAGGTCATTTTATTCCTACACTTTTCCTATCCTAGTGTTTTACAAATCCTTTTAACCAAATGAGCCCTAAATCTACTTATGCACATTGAACTATACTTCAGCAACTAACTTTATTCTTCACATCCAAAAAATTTCAGCTAGGTACAGCAATGCCCACCTCAACAGGTATCTACCGTTGGAGATTCCTGTCATAGTTGTAGATCATGTAGGACGTAAGCATGTTCAGTTCATCCAAGGCAGGAATGATGTTGCCCAAATGGCAAGCAACTGGTCAAATGTTGTCGAGGCTGCCCGAATCAAAAAAGGGGATTTGATCATCTTCACATTCTTTAAGGAGCTCATGTCTGGCTTCATGTGTCATGTAGGTCGCGTGAAATGAGGGCACATAGTACCTGGTTATGCGAGTTGGCTTCATGTGAACTCGTAGTCGGTTTGGAACTGAATGTGAACCTGCAGGTCGTGTACTTGGTTTGGAACTCTTTGTGATTCTTGTTCTCTAGTTGGCTTGGAACTATATGTCAACCATGTTCTCTATATATATGTAAGATATTGTTCTATCGCCATGTTGCAATGTGTTGTGTTCATTGTTGTTGTAGTTTCCTATACTTTCACATTTTGCTTCTTTGTGTGATCGACAACATGTGTATAAGAAATATTAAGTAGTGCTATGTTTGAAACGTAGTTGTCTTGTCCAGTTGTTCTGGCTTTTAGTCAAAACATCAGTTTATTTATTGAAGGACTACTGATTTAGGACATTCTTATAAGAATGGCAAAGTAGTAGATCTGGCGGAACAGAGTCCGCTGGTCCAGTGGTTATGAACCCTCAACCAATGAGTGTGCTCGCGAGTTCGAACCCTGGTCAGGTTACTCTGTTTTTTATGCCATCTTTAATTTATACCTGATGGACCGACAGCTGGGCCCGGCTAACACTCTGAGAACAACTCGTTAAACCCTGCCATTCAAACCGAGCTCACAGGTGGGGTGCAGGCACGAATGGCCCGGTCGTCGAAAAAACAAACAGTCAACCAAAGGCCCTTGATGAATTCCGTGACGATTTTATGCGGGACGAAATGCTGAACTTGGCTTCAGGGCCTCGGACGAAATCCATGACGAATTTTTGTCGACAAAATCCTTGAACATCATGGATACCCGGGTTGGAGGCCCTTCGAGTGTGTCGCGACGAATTGTCCCAGAACATCGAGCATCTATGGTGGTTTTACGGCGTGTCATGAATAAAACGTCATGAATCGTCCAGATTCTTGTAGTGGATGCAGGACAAACAAAACCATACAAATGACTTACTTCAGCAATTGTTGTCTTAGATGACTCAGCAGAAGCAGCAACAACAACAGCTTCAGTTGTTGCAAGGTAAGTGAACGTGTGGCTGACACTTGTGAGTTCTTGGGCTTGGAAAGTTAACTAGTGTGGAAACTTGTGAGACCTTTGGGTAGGGAAACTTATGAGTCTTTTGGCTCATAAACTGCTGTGGAATTTTTTGGCTATGGAAGCTTGTGAGGCTTTTGGCTCAAAAACTGTTGTGGAAATTTATGTGGAATCTTGTCCTAAAATTCATTGTCAAATTCTGGTATTTTATGCATGTGGTGTGAAATGGGTCACAAACGATTAGGGCTAGTAGAAATTTACATGCACAAATGGCCCCCTGATCTCACGGTGACGCCAGCACGCATCCACGACGAAAACGAAATCGTCTCAGATTTTCTTGATGAAACATTTCCGTCATAGGTAAACGCTAATGTGGCCGCCTTTCATTGGCCAACTATCTAGATGAAACAGAAAATCATAGCCAACAATGACGTCATCACACAGAATTCGTCGTCGGTAGGTGATACGTGTCCCATTTTGGTTTGTCAACGTGTCATTCTATCGCTTGCCCACGTGGCCTCGTACGATTGGTGCAAGCTTGGTTGTGCCAACTATCCACGTGTCAGCACAGTGTCAAAAGGTGGAGACGAACAAAATTCGTCACGGCCCATGTGATGTCATAAACGGGATGGATGGCGTCATGAACGGGTTGGATGACGTCATGGATATGGAGACAACGGAATCAGGCCGTGATAGAAAAAAACGTCGGGAAGTGGATGACGTCGTAGACGGTGAACATGATGTTAGCAAACGTTGCTGACAGCCACCCGCAGTGTCGTCTGCCACGTGGCCTCGATCGTGACGAAATAAAAATGTCATGAATGACCGGGCCTGAGTTGGGCCGGTCTAGTTGGCCCCGACAAAATTATAGGAATGTCGCGATCGGGCGTGATGCTTTCAGATAGAAGAACGTCATGGATTCAATTATGACGTGAGGTCCATGACCTATTTTTTCGTCACAGAATTCGTCACGGATGGCCATCTACGACGTTTTGACCCTCATCCACGACGATATCAGATCATCATGAACCGTCCAGATTCTTGTAGTGAATTGATTTACTTTATCATGATTAGTTAGCAATAGTTGGTGGAGGAAACTATGTGGCAGTGATATCATGCTATTGGTGATGAAGATCATGCCAGTTCTTTGGAAATGAAGATCAAAGGAACAAGAAGAAAAGGCTATACCATGTCACATTATGAATTGCATGTGATGTTTATCCTTTTTTATGCATCTTATTTTTCTTTGATTCAATCATGACGATATCATTATAAGATGATCCCTTACACTTAATATCAAGATAATAATGTGTTCTCCCTTAGTATGCACTGTTGCAAAAGTTCTTTGTTTTGAAGCACCACGATCATGATGATCGGGTGTTATAAACTCTATGTTGGCATACAACGAGTGTAAGCCAGTTTTACACATCCGTAAATACTTTGGTTAACCTTGACGAGTTTAGCATGTAGAACATGACCTCAGAACATAGAACCAAAAGGTTAAACATGACTCATGTTAATGATATGATCAACATCCTTGATGTTCACCATTGAAACTTCTCGTGATAATCGGACTTGGTGTAGTGGATTTGGATGGGATGTCACTAAACAACTTGAGGGATGTTGAGTTTAGTGGGAGTTCATTATTAATTTTATTAACTTGAACTAATTATCATGAACATAGTCTAAATGTCTTTTCAAACATGGTCTAGATCAATGTTTCTCACTATAGTTTCACTCAACTTCAAAGAATTCCTAGAGAAAGAGAAATTAAAAACCAATGGAAGAAACTTTACAGACTAGTTCCGCAATCTTAGGATTATCCTCACTGTTGCACAACAATCTTATGTCCTTGATGTTGCACTAGGTGCATCCCCTGCTAAAAATGCTCCGAAGGATGTCAGTAATGTCTTTCAGACACATAAGGATGACCACACGATAGTTCAGTGCGCCATTATGTATTGTTTAGGACCCAAGATCCAAAAATGTCTTGACCGGTAAGGAGCATATAAGATGATCTAAGAGCTGAAACTAATTTTCCAAATGCATGCCAAAGTCAGGGATATGAATCCTCTGGCGGGTTCTTTAGCTTCATGATGGAAGAAAATAGCTCCATCATCGAACACGTGCTCAAAATGTATGGGTACACTGACCATTTGGGCCAGCTGGACGTAATGATTCCTAATTAGTTGGGGATCATCCGAGTTATCCAATCACTACCACTTAGCTACAAGATCTTTTTGTTGAACTATAACCTGCAAGGTATGGATAAGACCCTCCCTAAGCTCTTTGCATTGCTAAAAACCATGGAGATAGAAATAAAGAAGGAGCATCAAGTGTTGATGGTTAGTAAAACCACCAGTTTCAAGAAGAAGGAAAAGAAGGGAAACTTCAAGAAGAATGGAAACCAAGTTTCCACTCCCACAAAGAAGCCCAAGGTGTTTCTAACACTAAGTGTTTCTACTGCAAGGGGAATAGCCACTAGAAGCATAACTTCTCCAAGTTCCTGGTAAATAAGAAGGCTAGCAACATCAACAAGCGTATATTTGATATACATGTTATTGATGCGTATCTTACTAGTGCTCGTGGTAGTGTCACGGTATTTGATACTAGTTCGACTGCTAATATTTGTTACTCAAAATAGGATCTATAGAATAAACGATGTCTAGTAAGAGATGAGGTGATGATGCATGCTGGAAATGGCTCCAAGATTGATGTGAATGTCATCTACACACTCCCTCTTCTTCTACCTTTGGGATTAGTTTTAAACCTCAATAATTGTTATTTGGAGTTTACATTGAGCATCATGAACATTATATTCCGATCTTGTTTATTGAGAGTCGGCTATTCATTTAAATCCGAGAATAATAGTTGTTTGATTTATATGAGTAATATATTTTATGGTCATGCACCTACTGTGAATGGTATATTCTTGTTGAATCTCAATAGTAGTGATACACATGTTCATAATATTGACGCCAACAGATGTAAACTAAATGATGATAGTTCCAAATACTTGTGTCAATGCCGCTTAAGCCATATTGGTGTAAAGTGCATGAAGAAGCTTCATTCCGATGCACTTCTGGATTTCTTGACTTTCAATTATTTGAAACATGTGAAACATGCCTCATAGGAAATATGGCTAGAGCCTTGTTCTCCGGCACAATGGAGAGGGCAACTGACTTGTTAGAAATACTATGTACCAATGAGTGTGGTCCAATGAGTGTCGCTGTGTGCGATGGATATCGTTATTTCCTAACATTCATTAATGATTTGAGTAAATATAGGTATTAATATCTCCAAATTTCATCACTTTTTATAATTGTTTATCCTCTTGTTTATTGCCGGATTTCACAAAAGATTACCCCTATCTACTAACGTTAACATCACAATTAGCGAATCCTTTGTTTCTTGTAATGGTTTTCAGGCAATGAACATTTATGGAAGATCTAATAGCATTTATGGGATAATTACATCTAAAGAAGCAAATCCCCAATTGGAGCCCCTTTCATTGGAGGCATCCAGAGTGCATAACAACCACTAGTACGGTCAGGGTGCGCCTGTACCATCTTCCCGTACTACCTGCCACCAGCTCCATTATATCAATAGAAGCAACTTTCGCAAAGGGGAGACGGCGAAAAAGATAACACCGCCACCCAAACTCATCCAGAGAGGGAGAGATCCGATCTGGAAAAGGAGAAGAACCATGTCTCATTCTTCGACGATCTCTAACCTCTGAACCATTTACTCCACCATCATACCCATTGATACATCCAGAGAAAGATAGATTGGCACTTGTAAGATTAGAGTTTGATACTTTGATATACCTTGGTTTGTATTTGATTCGATCTTAAATTGGTATTGTGGATTGCTACGATAACTTTGAGATGATTTCCATTTGCAATACAATTATGCCTTTGATTAATCTTCCTCTTATGTCTGAGTAAATCCCCATAGGCATGGGAGATGTAGGGGATTGGTGAGATGTGTTGTGCCTTCTTTAGCTCCTTCCATTTGTGATTATTGTAGTGCTTATTAAATTGTGAGAATGATTATCTATGTTGGCCTATTGCTTGTTATCTAATTTATGGGCCCAGGTAACATGATCTAAAGATCTCATAGGTATGAGCTTGTATGCTAGCGAATCGGTGACCCCCGGGTGACACGGCCAATATTAATAAGGAGCTGGTACTACTCGAGGACAACAAGGAGCCATCAAGATTAAAGCCTTGCTTCAGTCAGAAGACCTTAATTAATGTGCTCACCATTGCCGTGGTAATAGGGAGATGGATCATTGGGGTTGGGAAGAATTGGCCATGAGGACTTCCAGTTGGTATACGGGTTGCTTGCCTACTCACTTACAAATAAGAAATATCATTATCACTTATTCTACTTTATTCATCTAGTACTTTCACTATCACCATGAACCATTTCTCTCCGCGCCTAATTTCTCATCTGCAGGAACCTCGAACACATTTCTCGTCTTTACTTTTATGTTATTTAATTCTTGGTTTTTCCTCACACAAGTTTCCTCTATTATTCACTCACCACCTTCCACCTTCAACAATTGCAGCCAATTCACTCAAGACTGGAGACACCTTGAGTGCGACAGGAACACCGCATAAAAACACTTACTTAGGCTCCTTATTGGGATCGATATAAAAACTAGAATTAATACTTCCGTGAAAACATGCTCTGACGAACCTGTGCACTAGCAGGACATCAAGCTATTTTTTGGCGCTGTTGCCGGGGAGCTAAGAGCTTAGTGTTGTTTCTTGACAAAAGTAATTGTTGAGACCATCCATGATCTCTGCTGAAGACAGAGGCACCACTCGATCAGGAAAAACGTATTTACCTCCATACATTGATCGTATTCCAACTAAGAGACGCCTAGGATTTATTGAAAGATTTTCTAACTCATGTACTATAGACGTGAACAGTTTGATTCCTTTGATGGCAGACTTGACCATCACCCAGGGGGCTGAAAAACCTGCGCTACCATTGGGAGAATATGGGAATCCATCTAGGCACTTAAGAAAAATGCCTATTCTTTGTCCTGAACTTGAAGGTCGGGAATTTGAAATATATCCTGAGCTTATTTATATGATGAAAGAGATTGCTTTTGCATGAAAAGAAGAGGAATATCCTGGTGATCACTTCACAAGGGTCCATGACCTTTGCGCTACTCTTTCTACTCCTTACACTTTTTTGCTGGCCTCTTACTTTTTTGCTGGTCTCTAAAAGATAATGCTTTTACTTGGTTACAATCATTACCTAATCACACTATAAAAAGTGGGAAGATTGCATCTGAGAGTTTATGCATAAACATTGTTCGGTCACTAAAATCATGTTGATTAAACGTAGCATAACATACTTTCTCCAAACAGCTGGAGAAAACTTTTATCAAGCATGGAATAGATTTTATGCAATGATTATGAAAGTCCCGAATCACTGAGAGTCGGCTATTCATTTAAATCCGAGAATAACAGTTGTTCGATTTATATGAGTAATATCTTTTATGGTCATGCACCTATTGTGAATGGTATACTCCTGTTGAATCTCAATAGTAGTGATACACATGTTCATAATATTGACGCCAACAGATGTAAACTAAATGATGATAATTCCAAATACTTGTGTCAATGCCGCTTAGGTCATATTGGTGTAAAGTGCATGAAGAAGCTTCATTTCGATGCACTTCTAGATTTCTCTACTTACAATTATTTGAAACATGTGAAACATGCCTCATAGGAAATATGGATAGAGCCTTGTTGATGTCCCACAAGTATAGGGGGTGTATCGCAGTATTTTAGAGGGAAGTGAAACCCAATTTATTGATTCGACACAAGGGGAGCCAAAGAATATTTATAAGCCTTAACAACTGAGTTGTTATTTCAGCTGCACCTGGAAACAATCTTGCTCACAATAGTTTATCAGTAGCAACAGTTTTGTAGTAGCAATAGCAAAGTAATAGCAGTAGTAAAAGTAAAGACAGTAGTAACAATTGCAGTAAACAGTAGTATTAAAGTGCGGTAGGCATAGGGATGGATGGACAGGCGTTGCATGGACAAGACAATTCATATATCAATCAAGACATGGGGCATTTGTAGATAAATAAGGTAAAGCATCTAAGTACTAGATAATCATAGGCATGTTTTCCATATATAGTCATACATGCTCGCAATGAGAACTTGCACAACATATTTTGTCCTGCCAGCCCGTTTGTAGCGAGGCCTCAAGGGAACTACTAGCAATTAAGGTGATCCTTTTAATAGAGCACCGGAGCAAAGCATTAATACTCCATGAACACATGTGATCCTCAAATCAAAGCCATTCCCTCCGGTTTTCCCGATTATTGTCACTTCGGGGCCTTTGGTTCCAGACAACAATATGTGTATACAACTTGCAGGTAAGATCACAAACAATACTATCATCATTAATCAATAACATGTTCAGATCTGAAATCATGGCACTCGGGCCCTAGTGACAAGCATTAAGCATAACAAGTTGCAACAAAGTCAAAAGGCACTAATAATAGATACTAGGCACCATGCCCTAACAATTTGATGCCATTACATGAATGATCTCATCCAATCCCTACCATCCCCATAGCCTACAGCAGGGGATTACTCACTCATGGATGGGGGAATCATGGATGGTTGATGGAGAAGCGATGGTAATGATGATGGCGATGATCTCCTCCAATTCCCCATCCCGGTAGGGTGCCAGAGCAGAGTTTCTGGTTCTGAATCGCAGAATCTGGTGGTGGCGGCATAGCGAAACTCTTTTTGGAAAAATGTCGAACCCCCCTTGGTTTTTAGGTCAAGAGGCATCTTATAGGCTAAGAGGGATGCCGAGGGGGTGACCAAGGCGGCCACACCACCCCAGGCGCGGCCTGGCCTGGCCCGCGCGACCAGGTGGTGTGGGCCCCTCGTGGCCCTCCTCCGTCTCGTCTTCTGGCTCCATGAATCTTCTGGTGAAATAGGATTTTTGGCATATTTTCCGGGATTTTTCCTGATAGTTGATTTTCTACACAAAAACTAGACACCAAGGTAATTCTGCTGAAAA
Source organism: Avena sativa (assembly GCA_916181665.1). Lineage (NCBI taxonomy): Eukaryota > Viridiplantae > Streptophyta > Magnoliopsida > Poales > Poaceae > Avena > Avena sativa. Next base: position 566,591,302 of record OV702291.1, read on the forward strand.
TAGCGTCAGTGTGTGTTAGTTGTATCCAAATCACACAAGTTTAGAGGAAAAACAATAGCAAAAGTGTTTGGGAAAGTAGATACGTTTTGGACGTATCAACTCCCCCCCAAGCTTAGCTTATTGCTTGTCCTCAAGCAATTTAGTTGAAAACTGAGTGCGATAAAAGAGCTTTCACGAACACATTTGCTTCATAAGATGTATATATTATCAGCATATGATCAACTACTTAGGCAACTCATAATAAAGAGTATGCAAATAAGTTTACTTAATAGTCATTACAAACTATGAAGAGATTCCAACTCAAAAATAATAAGTAGCATGAAGCCTAAACATAAGCAAACATTGCAATGCTCATAAAAAGGTATGATGGAGTGGTATCTCACTTGCCTTTGATTGTAGAGAAAACATAAATGTCAAGGCACCTCTGAAGTTCAAGTGAAGACTAGAAGTAAAGATATCATAGATATAGGCATCAAAGTCATGACACAATTAACCAAGTTTTGAGACAAGCACATTACACTAAGAATGACAACTATGCTCTCAAGAAAGTGCTAATAGAATGAGTGGTGACTCAACAAGGAAGTGAAAAGGTTTTGAAAAGTTTTAAAGGCTTCCAAATGCTGAAAGTATGGTACTCATTAGCTTTGAGCTCTCATTGCCCCTATCATAAGCATCTTTAAATGGTTAAGGTGAAAGTGAGGTCCAATACGAGTTATATGCTTGACAGACCATAAACTGGAAATCTCATGTCCCTTGAGTACGAGGGCCGCTCCTCATGCTACTCAACTTTAGTTATCGGTAAGTTCTTGTCATAGTAAATACATGTGTATCATAGAGAACCGCCAACGGGGTACCCCTTGCCGATGATACGGAAGAATCCCCATATCAAAATGACAAGGCAAGCAGACAATAAGCATCTCAGCATATTCTTATTTACCATGGGAAAATGGTGCTTTTTTCTCTCTTTCCTCTTTTCTCATTTTTTTCTTTTTTTCTTCTTAATAACTATCTCCTTTTTTCTAAGTAGAATGCTTCATAGATTGCTCATTATGGTTACACTACAGGTTTCCACCATGATTAGGCATGGATTAGACCAGCCGCCTAGGCGATTCTCTAACACACATACATAACTCCATGGACTTACAAGCTCCCCTTTTATTTCACACCGACGACATCCGAAAAAAAAGCATGATATCAACGGGGTATATATTTACAAGTGTTGAAAGCGTTCCCCATGACAGCACGGTTCTGCTAATCCCCAGCCTATAATTTGTAAGCATATAACTTTCATGGACAATTACAATAGTTCAGGTTTATTAAGTGCAAGAAATAAGGTGTGCCATCAAGTTAGTGAGAGCTTTACTAACTAACTTTCTTATAACAAGCAAACATTTTATTCAGAAGAAAACAAGGCATACTGAAATATGCACGGAATAGAAAATGATGCTAATAGGTAGGTATGGTGGACACTTTTGGCAATATTGGTTTTGGGGAGTTGGAAACACGAGTAGAGCTCATACTCAGTGCAAGTGAAGGCCATCAATAGAAAGGGAGCGACAAGCGAGAGAGCAATAACTGTCATAATCATGCTTGCAACAAAACATGACTAATCATGGCATGAAAGTGATCAAGAACCCTGAGGCAAAATAATTCATCGAGGCTTAACTGATAATTGTTTCAGTCATATGCATGCGTGAGCATGTGCCAAATCGATTCAAATGAAACTTTTAGAGGTGGCTACCACAATGTCATACCAAGTTATGAATAGAACAATGCAAGCAAACATTCATATGACATGCTACAAAACATTAGCAAGCTGGAGCTAATCATAAGAAAGCAAGAACTACTAAGCATCCATAATTGACATACACCTTACATGAACAGACTAAGCATGCCCACAATGATGATTATATGTACAAAAATGAAAACAAATAGAGTTCATTACCAGCCTCTTACCACACCTCAAGTTGTCATTAATCTTCATTATTGCCCTTCACTTGTGTGGCTTGAATAATAACATGAAACCAAACTCCACTGAGGACTGCTAAACCCTGCAACGAACTTCACAAAACCAAAGAAGAACAGAAAATATTTTTGATGTTTTTGATTTTTAGAGGCAAGAACGAAAAGGAAGAACAAGCAAAGAGAAATATTTTGGGTTTTTCGAATAATTAAGACAAAGCTAAAAGAAAGAGGAAAACCAAGGCAAAAAGGAAAAAGAAGCAAGCAAAGAGAAATAACGAAAATATTGTTAGTCTTTTTGTGTTTTGGAAAGTAGAAATAAAGCAAGAGTGAAAGAAAATGAAACATGGATATACAAAGTACCGAGTGAATAGGATATGTCGATGAGTGTGATGTCGGTGTACCTCCCCCCAAGCTTAGGCTTTTGGCCTAAGTGGGTATCAATCCCAAGCTGGCCAAGATGGAGCACCTCCGTAATATGGCGAAGAAGTGCCTTCGTCCTGATACGAACTTGAGGACGCCCAGCGTAGTGTGCAGAGTAGTCGTAAGAGGGCACATCCCCCTAGTGATGCCTGTGGAAACCAAGTAGGCGGAGCTGCTCGTCCACCTCCTCCTTGGAGCGCGACCATGGCATCCTGCAAATACTGAACATAGTGGACTGTGGCAAAGGAATTTCCCTCTCATCTCCGTCAGTAAACAACATCCTATAAACGAAACTCTCTGTACTAGAGTCAGTAGTGACAAAGTGATGTGTTTTCATAGCACCAAGATCAAGCCTTTGTGGTGTCAACATAGTATCATTAGGATCAACGGAAAGTTCCAAAGCAGCAACCATGCGTGTGACAATAATGCCCCCATAAATGGTTCCTCTAGCAGCTAAGCGGCGAGCAATGAGAGAACCAAGAGTATACTTGGTATCATTATTAAGTGCAGCAGCGAGGAAGGCTAAATGGTAATTATAAATATTACTAGCGTTCTCCCTACCAAGAATGCTAGTGGCAAGATAATAAGCAAAATATCTAAGAGGTGGGAGTTGAATATTCCTTATCTTCCCACGCTGAGCTACACGGTCATCGTCATTTGTCACACTTCGGTAGAGCTCCAGCAAATCAGTGGGTCGACCTTGGATCTTCTTCACTGTCCCAATCATGTGAATGCCTATAATGCTGCAAAATCTTTCCAATGGCATGGTAATAGGCAGATTATAAATTTTGAACGAAACAGTTGATTGATAAGGGGTGTTAGTGAAAATGAAACTCTCAACAAAAGTTTTGGTGAGCACGGCATATTTCTCACTCTCATCCTGCATGTAAGTGGTCAAACCGACCCTCTGAACAAGAAGTAAGAAATCATCAAGGATCCCTGCAGCTTGCAAAAATTTAAAACAAGGGAAGGTAGATGGGTGAGCATCTCCCTCATCTCCTTCATTTCCAAAGCGTGGTGCAATAAGATCTTCATTATATGATGGCTTAAACTGAGAGATTGGTCTTGAAGGCCTTGCCCTCCTGGGTGTGTCCCTCTCAAATATTTCTCCAAAAGTGTGGTTGTTTGATACGTCCAAAACGTATCTACTTTCCCGAACACTTTTGCTATTGTTTCTCCTCTATACTTGTGTGATTTAGATGCAACAAATGCGAACTGACGCTGTTTTCAGCAAAATTGCCTTGGTGTCTACTTTTTGTGCAAAAAATCAACTATCAGGAAAAATCCCGAAAAATATGCCAAAAATCCTATTTTACCCGAAGACTCCAGGAGCCAGAATACGAGACGGAGAAGAGCCCTGGGGAGGCCACACCACTTGCTGGCGCAGGCCAGGCCAGGCTACGCCAGGGGGTGGTGTGGGCCCCCCAGGCACCCCCTCGACCTCTATCTTTGCCTATAAGGAGCCTTCTAACCTAAAAACTTCAGGGGGTTCGACGTTTTTCTAGAAGGAGTTCCGCTCCGCCGCCTCCATCAGATTCCACGAAACAGCACCAGAAACTCCATTTTGGCACCCTGCCGGGACGGGGAATTGGAGGAGATTATCGCCATCATCATCACCATCGCTTCTCCATCGACCATCCATGTTTCCCCCATCTATGAGTGAGTAATCCCCCGCTGTAGGCTATGGGGATGGTAGGGATTGGATGAGATCGTTCATGTAATGGCATCAGATTGTTAGGGCATAGTGCCTAGTATCTTTTATTAGTGCTTTATGACTTTGTTGCGACTTGTTGTGCTTAATGCTTGTCACTAGGGCCCGAGTGCCAAGATTTCAGATCTGAACTTATTATTGATTCATTATGATAGTATTGTTTCTGGTCTTATCTACAAGTTTTATACACACGTCGTTGTCCGGAACCTATGGTCCCGAAGTGACAGAAATCGGGATAGCCGGAAGGGAAAGGCTTTGATGTGAGGATCACATGTGTTCACGGAGTGTTAATGCTTTGCTCTAGTGCTCTATTAAAAGGAGCACCTTAATTGCCAGTAGTTCCCTAGAGGCCCCGCTGCAAACGGGTTGGCAGGACAAAACATGTTGTGCAAGTTCTCATTGCAAGCACGTATAACTATATATGGAACACATGCCTAGGATTGTCTAGTACTTGGATGCTTTATCTTATTTATCTACAATTGCACTATGTTCTAATTGCTATGTGAATTGTCTTGTCCATGCAACGCTCGTCCATCCATCCCTATGCCTACCGCACTCGAATCCCACTGTTTACTGCTTTTGTTACTATTGTCTTTGCCTTACTACTGCTGTTACTTTACTATTCCTACTACAAAACTGTTGCTACTGATAAACTGCTGTGAGCAAGATTGTTTCCAGGTGCAGCTGAATTGACAACTCAGTTGTTAAGACTGATAAGTATTCTTTGGCTCCCCTTGTGTCAAATCAATAAATTGGGTTTCACTTCCCTTGAAAATACTGCGATACACCCCCTATACTTGTGGGCCATCAAGACTATTTTCTGGCGCCGGGGACCATAGCTTTATTTATCAAGTTCACTTGGGTTCTCTATTGTTCGCTGCTATCCATCCGTCATGGGTAAGTCTCGTGATGGCAAGGTTCCTATTTTACCATCCACTACAAGAAGAGGTACGGTTCTGAACACCTCTACCACTCTTGATTCACCGTCTGTTTTGAGTAAGTTCCTTACACCACCACATACACATGCTACACACAGTGCTACTACTGCTGAATATGAAACTTCTGATACTTATGATGCTGCTTCTACTGTGCTTGATAAGAGTGGTTCATTAGGTCCTTTCCTAGATGCTATGATCGCTAGAACTATAGCTAGAAATACCGAAACTCCTAATGAAGACACTACCACACCTGTTAGCTCACCTGAGTCTAGTAAGAGCTATGATGCTGAAGAAGATTATGTTGACATGACCAATGAATTTATTGAAGAATGTAGGAACACCCATGATAGGAGCGCTGCTAAGAATCTCCTTGAGAGGCGTACTATTAGACCCAAATTATCTCTTGATGCTAGATTTGCTGCTTCTCCCATAAACATTATAGATGAAGATTATGATTTCTCTCTCGATCTATCTTACATAGCTATTGTCGAGAATGAACCTTTTTGTGGGACTAAGAATGAAAGTGCGGTAGCACATATGAATGAACTTTCTACCATGAGTGGCTTGTTTTCTGATGATATTAAGATGCGTACTTACTTTGTTGCTAAGATTTTCCCTTTTTCACTGAAAGCAGGAGCTAAAACTTGGTTTGGTAATTTACCTCCTGGATCTATTGATAGCCCTGAGTCTTTGATTAGTACTTTCCTTCAGAAATATTTTCCTCCTAGTGCTAGACATGCTGTTTTGCAGGAACTTTTTGATTTTAAACAGAGTGAAAAAGAGGTATTGCCCGAATCTTGGGCAAGGTTTTGTGCTTTGATTCATGCACAGGCTGGAAGTCCATTACCTAAGAATGAGCTTCTTGATATATTTTATAATGGACTAACTGAGGAATCTAGGACATACCTAGATAGTTGTGCTGATTGTGTTTTCAGGAATAGGACTCCGAAGGAAGCTGAGGAATTAATGGCTAAAATAAGCAAGAATTATGAAGATTGGACTCCTCCTAAACAAGCTATACCTGAAGTAATTGTACCTGAACCATCTATTCCGGTGCCTATTCCAACATCAAAGTAGAGGGGAGTTATTGAATTAAATGATGGAGTGATGAAGGAAACTAAGAAATGTCTTAAGGATAAGGGAATTAAAGCTGCAGATGTCAAGAATTTACCTCCTATAGAAGAATTATGTAAGCCTATTTCCTACTCATCCACTATTGAGGTACACTGTCTCCAACACTTGGATGAAGGTGATATCCCTTACTTGAAGCCTTCTGATCAATGCTTAGAAGAATTTGATATCTTTATTGTTAAGCAAGATAACTTTAACAAAAGGGTGCAAAATCATCTAATGGAAAACACTAGAGCTATTATAGAGTTGAAAGATATTGTGGAAAGAACCTCTAATGATGTTAAAATGATTGTTAAACACTTTCAAATGGTTCAAACTCAAATAGATCAACTCGTTAAAGTGCAAAATGACTTGCTATTTAATGCTGCTAAAGAAAAACATACTTATGAAATTAGAACTAGAAGTGGTGCTGCTACCCAGGATCCTCTATATCCTGAGGGGCATCCCAAAAGAATTGAGCAGGATTCTCAACAAGCTGAAAATAGTGGTTCTACTCGTAAGAAAAGGAAAAATAAACATAAAACTGTTATAGAACCCTCTGAACCTGCTATAGATCCTAATAGTATATCTATCTCTGATGCTGAAACTGAAAGTGGTAATGAAGAAAATGAAGTGCCTAATGAAGAAAAAGTAGAAGAAGAACCTAAAAATCACACAAAGACTACTAAATACACTAAAGAAGATTTTATTGCTAAGAAACATGGTAGTGAAAGGGAACCTTGGGTCCAAAAACCTATGCCTTTCCCTGATAAGAAACACAAGTCAAAGGAAGATGAACACTATAATAAGTTTTGTGAGTGGATGAAGCCTTTATTCTTGCAAATTCCGTTGACTGATGCTATTAAATTGCCTCCTTACTCAAAGTATATCAAGGACATTGTCTCGAATAAAAGGAAGATCCCTAATGAAGAAATCTCTACTTTGCTTGCTAATTATTCCTTCAATGGTAAGGTTCCTAAGAAACTTGGAGACCCAGGGATTCCAACTATCCCTTGCTCTATTAAGACAAGTTATGTTAGAACTGCTTTGTGTGATTTGGGAGCTGGAGTTAGTGTTATGCATTTCTCTCTCTATAAGAGGCTTCAGCTTGAAAAATTGATACCAACTGATATATCTTTGCAAATGGCTGATAAGTCTAACACTATTCATGTGGGTATATGTGAGGATGTACCTGTTCAGGTGGCTCATAATTGCTTGATATTAACTAATTTTGTTGTGCTTGAAATGCCTGAAGATGATAATATGTCTATTATTCTTGGGAGACCTTTTCTTAATACTGCAGGAGTTGTTATTAATTGTAATCAAGGAAAGGTGACCTTCAATGTTAATGAAAAGGAACATACTGTCTATTTCCCCAAGAAGATTGAAAGTACTTATAGTTTAAATTCAATTGAACATGTTGAAGGCATTCAAGTTGGAGAAATATAGTGTCCCATACCAAGAGAAAAATTTGAAACTATTATGATTGGGACCATTGCTATCAAGGTTGAGGTAACATAATCATTAGTGGAATACAAAGTTTTGTCTCATATGCAATTGTTTTGGTAGCAAGACATGATCAACCTTGCTAACAAAAGGATTCCATTGAACAAAACAATGTTTTCATTATGATTATCCCCGTTTATTTCTATCCTTTGCGTTTTAGTTTTTGCTTTCATTTAGTTTTCTTTGAGTTGTTAGTTGCTTGCATGCTAGAAATTCTGTAGTTCTAGCCTTGTTTTGTCCTTGCATCATGTTTTTTTAAAAAAAATTGTCTGTCAGAAAAATCATTCTTCTATTTCTGAAAAAAGCCCAAAAATAAAGTGTCTCGAAAAATTCCAGAAAATTCATATTAAATTTTTACATGAAAAAAGGGGCAGAGGAGTACCTGGTAGGTACCAAGGGGCCCACCAGGTAGGCACACCATGTGGTGGCGTGGCCAGCCCTGGGTGGCGCCATGCCCTGGTGTGGGCCACCCCTGGCCCCCCACTACTTCTCTCACCTGCCACTTTCTTCTCTCTCCCGAGTAAGCTCCAGTTCATAGCTCAAAATCGCGTTCTTTCTATGATTTCTCTCTATTTCTTCAATCTCCTTGATCAGCCCATCTTTCTTGCTGAAATTTGGAGCAATTGTTCCTTGGTATGTGACTCCTCCCCTTGTCCAAGTAGATTTGTGTTTAGTGGATTATATGTTGAGTATTTTTCTGCTTTAGGTGACTAGTTATGAGAGCTTGTAAGCTTGTTTGATGCTTAGAGATAAAGTTTTGATGCATGTTTAGGCCTCTTGCAAGTCCCTATGAGTAGAATCCTTTATTATATTTACTTTGCAATCACTTGTTTAATAGGTGTTTAAATTTCAGAATACCAAGCATGAACAACCATACTTTTGGAGAAATATTTGAGAGTGATGCACCTAGGAGGTTGAGGCCCTCGAGAACAGCCTCTCAAGCTAGGCCATCATATAATGAAGATCTAATTGCAACTCGTATTGGCAGTGATAGGGATGATGGGGATGCTCACCCATCCTCTTTTCCTTGTTTTACTTTCTTGCAAGCTGCAGGTATTCTTGATGATTTCTTGCTACTGATTGAGAGGGTTAGCTTGACCTCTTATATGCAAGATGAGAGTGCACAATACGCTCTGCTCACCAAAACTTTTGTTGAGAGTTTCTCATTTGCTAACACACCCTATCATTCTACTGTCTCATTTAAAATCTATGATATGCCCTTCACCATGCCTTTGGAGAGATTTTGCAATATTGTAGGTGTGTGTATGACAAGGACCATGAAGAAAATTCAAGTGCGGCCCTCTGATTTGTTGGAGCTTTACCGAGGGGTGACCAATGATGATGACCACGTGGCGCAGCGCGGAAAGATAAGAAATATCCAACTCCCTGCTCTTAGATACTTTGCATATTATCTTGCCACTAGTGTATTGGCTAGGGAGAACACTAGTAATATCCCCAACTATCATTTAGCATTCCTTGCTGCTGCGCTCAACAATGATACTCGGTACAATCTTGGCTCGCTTATTGCTCGCCGCCTAGCTGCTAGGGGGCCTATCTATGGAGGCATCATTGCATCGCGCATAGTCAATGCATTAGGTCTTTCAGTGGATCCCTATGATGCTATGCTGGCACCACAGAGGCTTGACCTTATTGCCATGAAAACTCATCACTTTGTCACTTCTACCTCTGATTTGAACAATCTAGTATATAGGGTGCTTTTCACTGACGGGGATGAAAGGGAGATCCTTTTGCCACAGCCTGCTTTGTTTAGTGTTGACAGGAGACCGTGGTCATGCTCCAAGGAGGAGGTGGACGAGCAGCTTCGCTTGCTAGGTTTCCACGAGCAGCACCCAGAGGATGTGCCCTCCTATGATTACTCCGCACATTACAGGGGGACGTACTCGAGCTCGCACCAGGACGAGGGTACCTCCTTGTCGTACCACGGTGACACTTCATCTTGGCCAGCTTGGGATTGATACCCACTTAGGCTAAAAGCCTAAGATTGGGGGGAGGTACACCGACACCGCACTCATCTCCATATCATGTTGTGTCGGTACTTTGTATATTGATGTTTTCATTTTCCTTTTAGTTTTCGTTCTTCTTTGCTTTTTCTTTCTAAAAAAACACAAAAAGACCAAAAATATTTTTATTGTTTCTCTTTGGATTGCTTCTTCTTTTTGCCTTTGTTTGAACTATTAGAAAAACCCAAAAAGATTTTGCTTTGCTTGTTTTTCTCTTTTGGTTCTTATTTAAAAATCGAAAACACCAAAAATATTTGTCGTTCTTCTTTGGTTTTTGCGAGTTTGCTTCAGGGTTTGGCAGTTCTCAGTGGATTATGGGTTTCATATTATTATTCAAGCCATACAAGTGAAGAGCAATAATGAGGATTAATGACAACTTGAGGCGTGGTAAGAGGCTGGTAACGAACTCTATTTGTCTTCATTTTTGTACATATACTCATCGTTGTGAGCTTGCTTAGTCCGTTCATGTAGGGTGTATGTTATCTTTGGATGCTTAATAGTTCTTGCTTTCTTGTGATTAGCTCCATCCCGCTAATAGTTTGTAGCATGTCTCATGAATGTTTGCTTGCATTGCTCTATTCATAAATTGGTATGACACCATGGTATCCTTCTCTGAATGTTTCATTTGAATTGACTTGGCACATGCTCACGCATGCACAAGACTATAATCAGTTGAGCCTCGATGAATTATTTTGCCTTGAGGATCTTGAATCATTTTCATGCCATGAGTAGTCCTGTTTTGTTGCAAGCATGATAATGACAGCTATTGCTCTCTCGTTTGTCGCTCCCTTACTTTTGCTAGCCTTCACTTCCACTGAGTGTTTTACTCATGTTTCCAACTCCCTAAACCAAATATTTCCAAACTGTCCACCATACCTACCTATTAGCATCGTTTGCTATCTCCGTGCATATTCAATATGCCTTGTTTTCTTCCGAATAAAATGTTTGCTTGTTATGAGAAAGATAGTTAGTAAAGCTCTCACGAACTTGATGGCACACTTTATTTTCTTGCACTTAATAAACCTGAACCATTGCGTCCTTCTTTGTTGTGCATATGCTTGTGCTTTATGAGTTGAAGTTAGCAGAACCATGTATCATGGGGACCACTTTCAACGCTTCATAGGTACTTTGTGCCTAGTTAATATCATGTTCTTTTGCTTATGGATCTCGGCGGTGTGAAATAAAAGTGGAACTTGTAAGATCATGGAGTTTGTATGTATGTTAGAGAAACGCCTGGGTCGCTAGCCTAAGCCATGCCTAATCATGGTGGAAACTTGCAGCATAACCATAATGAGCATTCTATGAAGCATCCTCAATAAAAATCTATGCACATAGTAAATAAAAACATCGCTGAGATGCTCATTGTCTGTTTGCCTTGTCATTTTGATCATGGGATAGCTCCCGTGTCATGTGCAAGGGGTACCCCATTGGCGGTTCTCCATGATACGTATGTACTTACAATGACAAGAGCTTACTTGTGACTGAAGTTGAGTAGCATGAGGATCGGTCTTCGTAAGTAAGGGGCATGAGACTTAAATTTATAACTTGCCAAGCATATCCTCTTAGTTGTGTCACTTTCACCTTAACCACATTAAAGATGCTTATGATAGGGGCAATGAGAGCTCAAAGCGAACGAGTATCATACTTTCAGCATTTGGAAGCCTTTCAAAATTATTCAAAACCTTTTTCTTCCACTTGTTGAGTCTCCACATATTCTTTGAGCACCTTCTTGAGAGCATAGTTGTCATTCTTTGTGTTTGCTCCAATACTTGATTATTTGTGTTATGACTTTGATGCTTGTATCTTTGATATCTTTACTTCTAGTCATCACTTGAACTTCAGAGGTGCCTTGGCATTCATAATCAAAGGCAAGCGAGATACCACTCTATCATACCTTTCTATGAGCATTGTAATGTTGCTTATGTTCGTGCTTCGTGCTACTTATTATTCTTGAGTTGGAATCTCTTCATAGCTTGCAATGACTATTAAGTAGACCCAGTTGCATACTCTTTATTATGAACTGTCTGAGTAGTTGATCACATTGCTCAGAATATTTACATCATATGAAGCAAATGTGTTCGTGAAAGTTCTTTTATCGCACTCAGTTTTCAACTGAATTACTTCTAGTCATCACTTGAACTCAGTTTTCGTGAAAGCTTGGGGGAGTTGATACGTCCAAAACGTATCTACTTTCCCGAACACTTTTGCTATTGTGTCTCCTCTATACTTGTGTGATTTGGATGCAACTAATGTGAACTGACGATGTTTTTAGTAGAATTGCCTTGGTGTCTACTTTTTGTGCAGAAAATCAACTATCAGGAAAAATCCTGGAAAATATGCCAAAAATCCTATTTTACCCGAAGACTCCAGGAGCCAGAATATGAGACGGAGAAGAGCCCTGGGGTGGCCACACCACCTGCTGGCACGGGCCAGGCCAGGCCGCACCAGGGGGTGGTGTGGGCCCCCCAGGCACCCCCTCGACCTCTCTCTTCACCTATAAGGAGCCTTCTGACCTAAAAACTTCGGGGGGTTCGACGTTTTTCCAGAAGGAGTTCCGCTCTGCCGCCACCATCAGATTCAACGAAACAGCACCAGAAACTCCGTTCTAGCACCCTGCCGGGACGGGGAATTGGAGGAGATCATTGCCATCATCATCACCATCGCTTCTCCATCGACCATCCATGTTTCCCCCATCTATGAGTGAGTAATCCCCCGCTGTAGGCTATGGGGATGGTAGGGATTGGATGAGATCGTTCATGTAATGGCATCAGATTGTTAGGGCATAGTGCCTAGTATCTTTTATTAGTGCTTTATGACTTTGTTGCGACTTGTTGTGCTTAATGCTTGTCACTAGGTCCCGAGTGCCATGATTTCAGATCTGAACTTATTATTGATTCATTATGATAGTATTGTTTCTGGTCTTATCTACAAGTTGTATACACACGTCGTTGTCCGGAACCTATGGTCCCGAAGTGACAGAAATCGGGATAGCCGGAAGGGAAAGGCTTTGATGTGAGGATCACATGTGTTCACGGAGTGTTAATGCTTTGCTCCGGTGCTCTATTAAAAGGAGCACCTTAATTGCCAGTAGTTCCCTAGAGGCCCCGCTGCAAACGGGCTGGCAGGACAAAAGATGTTGTGCAAGTTCTCATTGCGAGCACGTATGACTATATATGAAACACATGCCTAGGATTGTCTAGTACTTGGATGCTTTATCTTATTTATCTGCAATTGCCCTATGTTCTGATTGCTATGTGAATTGTCTTGTCCATGCAACGCCCGTCCATCCATCCCTATGCCTACCGCACTCGAATCCCACTGTTTACTGCTTTTGTTACTATTGTCTTTTCCTTACTACTGTTGTTACTTTACTATTCCTACTACAAAACTGTTGCTACTGATAAACTGCTGTGAGCAAGATTGTTTCCAGGTGCAGCTAAATTGACAACTCAGTTGTTAAGACTGATAAGTATTCTTTGGCTCCCCTTGTGTCGAATCAATAAATTGGGTTTCACTTCCCTCGAAAATACTGCGATACACCCCTTATACTTGTGGGTCATCATTGTTCATCTTTGATATTCTGAAATTTAAACATCCATTATACAAGTAATTGCAAAGTGAATACATAATGAAGGAAACTACTCATAGGGACTTGTAAGAGGCCTAAACATGCGTCAAAACAACTTTTCTAAGCATTGAACAAGCTCACAAGCTCACAAATCCTGTCACCTTCAGTAGAAAAATACTCAAGATATAATCCACTAAACACAAATCTACTTGGACAAGCGGAGGAGTCACATATCGGAGAACAAATGCTCCAAATTTCAGCAACAAATATGGGCTGAGCAGGGAGATCGAAAATCGCGAGCAAGAATAGTAGGAACACGAGTTTGAGCAATGAACTGGTGTTTTCTCGGGAGAGAGAAAGAAGTTGCAAGTGAGAGAGTAAGTGGAGGGCCAAGGGTGGCCCACACCAAGGACAGGCGCGCCCCTGGTGTGGCCGCGCCACCAGGTGGTGTGCCTGCCTGGTGGGCCCCCCTAGGTCACTCTAGGTACTCCTCTGTCCATTTTTTCATGTAAAAACTTAATATGAGTTTTATGGAATTTTTCGAGACACTTTATTTTTTAGCAATTTTCAGGTATTGATTAATGAATTTCTGACAGAAAGATGATTTTGGGATGATGCAATAACAAAAAGAAACTAAAACTTTAGAAGTTCTAAAACACTCTAATATGCAAGCTACTAGCGAAATAAAAGTAAACTAAGTGAAAGAAAAAATTAAAATGGATAAAATAAAAGTAAGCAAAGATAATCATGGTGAAAACATTGTTTTGTTCATAAAAAATCCCTTTGTTAACAAGGTTGATCAGGTCTTGTTACCAAAACAATTTTATATGAAACAAGACTTTGTATTCCACTAATGATTATGTTAACTCAACCTTGATAGCAATGGTCCCTATCATAATAGTTTCATATTTTTCTCGTGGTATGGGACAATATATTTCTCCAACTTGGATGCCCTCAACATGTTCAATTGAATTTAAGCCATAAGTCCTATCAATCTTCTTGGGGAAATAGATAGTATGCTCCTTGTCATTAACATTAAAAGTCACCTTTCCTTGATTACAATTAATAACAGCTCCTGCAGTATTAAGAAATGGTCTCCCAAGAATAATAGACATATTATCATCTTCAGGCATTTCAAGCACAACAAAGTCAGTTAATATCAAGCAATTATGAGCCACTTGAACAGGTACATCCTCACATATACCAACATGAATAGTAGTAGATTTATCAGCCATTTGTAAAGATATATCATTTGGTATTAGTTTCTCCAATTGAAGTCTCTTATAGAGAGAAAAAGGCATAACACTAACTCCTGCTCCCAAATCACACAAAGCAGTTCTAGCATAACTATTTTTAATAGAGCATGGAATAGTTGGAATCCCTAGGTCTCCAAGTTTCTTTGGAACCTTACCATTAAAGGAATAATTAGCAAGCAAAGTAGAAATTTCTTCATTAGGGATCTTTCTTTTATTAGAGACAATATCCTTCATATACTTTGAATAAGGAGGTAATTTAATAGCATCAGTTAAAGGAATTTGCAAAAATAAAGGATTCATCCACTCACAAAAGTTATTATAGTGTTCGTCTTCCTTTGACGTGTGTTTCTTATCAGGAAAAGGCATAGGTTTTTGAACCCAGGGCTCTCTCTCACTACCATGTTTATTAGCAACAAAATCTTCCTTAGTGTATTTAGTATTATTAGTGTGTCTTTCCGGTTCTTCTTCAACTTTTTCTTTATCAAGATCATCATTTTCCTCATTACCACTTTAAGTTTCAGCATCAGAGATAGATATACTATTAGGATCTTTAGCTGGTTCAGAAGATTCTACAATAGTTTTATGTTTCTTTTTGCTTTTCTTAGGAGAAGTACCACTATTTTAGATTTGTTGAGAATCTTGCTCAATTCTTTTAGGATGCCCCTCGGGATATAGAGGATCCTGAGTGGCAGCACCACTTCTAGTTCTAATTTCATAAGCTTGTTTTTTCCTTAGAAGCATTAACTAGCAAATCTTTTTGTACTTTAATAAGCTGATCAATTTGAGTTTGAACCATTTGGAAATGTTTAACAAGCATTTTAACATCATTAGAGGTTCTTTCTATAATATCCCTTAACTCAATAATAGCTCTAGAGTTTTCCATTAGATGATTTTGCACCCTTTTATTAAAATTATCTTGCTTAACAATAAAAACATCAAATTCTTCTAAGCATTGATCAGGAGGTTTAGAATAAGGAATATCACCTTCATCAAAATGTTCGAGAGAGTGTACCTCAATAGTGGATGAGTGGGAGATTGGCTTACATAATTCTTCAATAGGAGGTAAATTCTTCACATCTTCAGATTTAATACCCTTCTCCTTAAGACATTTCTTAGCTTCCTTCATCACTTCATCATTTAGTTCAATCACTCCTCTCTTCTTTGGTGTTAGTGTTGGCTCAGGCACAGTTAACTCGGGTGTAGTTGTCTCAGGCGTAGTTGGCTCAGGTGGAGTCCATTAATCATAATTCTTGCTTATTTTAGCCATTAATTCCTCAGCTTCCTTGGGAGTTCTATTCCTGAAAACACAGCCAGCACAACTATCCAGGTATGTCCTAGATTCTTCAGTTAGTCCATTATAATATATATCAAGAAGCTCATTTTTAGGCAATGGACATCTAGCCTATGCATGAACCAAAGCACAAAACCTTGCCCATGATTCAGTTAATATCTCTTTTTCTCCCTGTTTAAAATCAAAAAGTTCTTGCAAAATGGCATGTCTAGCACTAGGAGGGAAATATTTCTGAAGGAATGTACTAATCAAGCAATCAGGGCTATCAATAGATCCAGGAGGTAAATTATTAAAGCAAGCCTTAGCTTCTCCTTTTAGTGAAAAAGGGAAAAAATTAGCAACAAAGTAGGTGTGCATCTTAATATCATCAGAAAACAGGCCACTCATGGTAGAAAGCTTAGTCATATGTGCTACAACACTTTCATTCTTAGTCCCACAAAAAGGTTCTTTCTCAACAATAGTTATGTAAGATAAATCAAGAGAGAAATCATAATCCTTACCTTTAATGTTTATGGGAGATGTAGCAAACTTAACATTAGGGGATAATTTGGGTTTTATAGTACGCCTCTCAAGGAGACTCTTAATAGCACTTTTATCGTGAGTATTTTGACATTGTTTAATAAATTCATCATTCATTTATATATATCTGTCTTCAATATCATAGCTCTCTATAGACTCAGGTGAACTGATAGGTGTAGTAGTATCTTCATTAGGAGTTTCAGTGTTTCCAGCTATAGTTCTAGCAATCGTAGCATCTAGGAAAGGACCTAATGAACCACTCTTATCAAGCACAGTAGAAGCAGCATCATAAGTATCAAAAGTTTCAGATTCAGCAATAGTAGCAGTATGTGTAGCATGTGTATGTGGTGGTGTAAGGAGCTTACTCATCACAGATGGTGAATCAAGAGCAACAGAGGTGTTCAGAACCGTACCTCTCCTTGTAGTGGATGGTAATATAGGAACATTTCCATCACGAGACTTACCCATGATGAATGGAGGGCAGCGAACAATAGTGATTCCAAGTGAACATGGTAAATAGAGCTATGCTCCCCAGCAATGGCGCAAGAAAATAGTCTTGATGTCCCACAAGTATAGGGGGTATATCGCAGTATTTTCGAGGGAAGTGAAACCCAATTTATTGATTCGACACAAGGGGAGCCAAAGAATATTTAAAAGCCTTAACAACTGAGTTGTCAATTCAGCTGCACCTGGAAACAATCTTGCTCACAGCAGTTTATCAGTAGCAACAGTTTTGTAGTAGCAATAGCAAAGTAATAGCAGTAGTAAAAGTAAAGACAGTAGTAA
Source organism: Avena sativa (assembly GCA_916181665.1). Lineage (NCBI taxonomy): Eukaryota > Viridiplantae > Streptophyta > Magnoliopsida > Poales > Poaceae > Avena > Avena sativa. The sequence continues at coordinate 566,608,393 of OV702291.1, forward strand.
CAATTGCAGTAAACAGTAGGATTAAAGCGCGGTAGGCATAGGGATGGATGGACGGGCGTTGCATGGACAAGAAAATTCATATAGCAATCAAGACATAGGGCATTTGCAGATAAATAAGGTAAAGCATCCAAGTACTAGATAATCATAGGCATGTGTTCCATATATAGTCATACGAGCTTGCAATCAGAACTTGCACAACATCTTTTGTCCTGCTAGCCCGTTTGCAGTGGGGCCTCAAGGGAACTACTGGCAATTAAGGTGCTCCTTTTAATAGACCACCGGAGCAAAGCATTAACACTCCATGAACACATGTGATCCTCACATCAAAGACATTCCCTCCGGTTATCCCGATTATTGTCACTTCGGGGCCTTTGGTTCAGGACAACAATATGTGTATACAACTTGCAGGTACAATACTCTCATCATGAATCAATAACATGTTCAGATCTGAAATCATGGCACTTGGGACCTAATGACAAGCATTAAGCATAACAAGTTGCAACAAAGTCAAAAGGCACTAATAATAGATACTAGGCACCATGCCCTAACAATCCGATGCCATTACATGAACGATCTCATCCAATCCCCACCATCCCCATAGCCTACAGCGGGGGATTACTCACTCATGGATGTGGGATTCATGGATGGTGATGAGAAGCGATGGTGATGATGATGGCGATGATCTCCTCCAATTCCCCGCCCCGGCAGGGTGCCAGAATGGAGTTTCTGGTTCTAAATCGGGGAATTTGGTGGTGGCGGCATAGCGGAAATCTTTTTGGAAAAACATCGAATCCCCCTTGGTTTTTAGGTTAAGAGGCAACTTATCGGCAAAGAGAGAGGCCGAGGGGGTTACCGAGGCGGCCACACCACCCCTAGGTGTGGCCTGGCCTGGCCTACGCGACCAGATGGTGTGGGCCCCTCGTGGCCCTCCTCCATCTCATCTTCTGGCTCCGTGAATCTTCTGGTGAAATAGGATTTTTGGCATATTTTCCGGGATTTTTCCTGATAGTTGATTTTCTGCACAAAAACTAGACACCAAGGTAATTCTGCTGAAAAACGCGTCAGTCCGTGTTAGTTGTATCCAAATCACACAAGTTTAGAGGAAAAACAATAGCAAAAGTGTTCAGGAAAGTAGATATGTTTTGGACGTATCACCTGTTCTCCGGTACAATGGACAGGGCAACTGACTTGTTAGAAATACTATGTACCAATGAGTGGGTCCAATGAGTGTCGCTGCGTGTGATGGATATCGTTATTTCCTAACATTCATTAATGATTTGAGTAAATATAGGTATTGATATCTCCAAATTTCATCACTTTTTATCATTGTTTATCCTCTTGTTTATTGCCGGATTTCACTAAAGATTACCCCTATCTACTAACATTAACATCACAATTAGTGAATCCTTGGTTTCTTGTAATGGTTTTCAGGCAATGAACATTTATGGAAGATCTAATATCATTTATGGGATAATTACATCTAAAGAAGCAAATCCCCAATTGGAGCCCTTTCATTGGAGGCATCCAGAGTGCATAATAACCACTGGCACGGTCGGGGTGCGCCTGTACCATCTTCTCGTACTACCTTTCGCCAGCTCCATTATATCAATAGAAGCAACTTTCATGAAGAGGAGACAGCGAAAAAGGAGAAGGGGAAGAACCTCGTCTCATTCTTCGACGATCTCTAACCTCTGAACCATTTACTCCACCATCATCCCATTGATACATCCAGAGAGAGATAGATTGGAACTTGTAAGATTAGAGTTTGATACTTTGATCTACCTTGGTTTGTATTTGATTCGATCTTCAATTGGTATTGTGGCTTGCTACGATAACTTTGAGATGATTTCCAGTTGCAATACAATTATGCCTTTGATTAATCTTCCTCTCATGTCTGAGTAAATCCCCATAGGCATGGGAGATGTAGGGGATTGGTGAGATGTGTTGTGCCTTCTTTAATTCCATCCATTTGTGATTATTGTAGTGCTTATTAAATTGTGAGAATGATTATCTATGTTGGCCTATTGCTTGTTATCTAATTTATGGGCCCAGGTAACATGATCTAAAGATCTCATAGGTATGAGCTTGTATGCTAGCAAATCGGCGACCCCCAGGTGACACGGCCAATATTAATAAGGATCTATTACTACTCGAGGACAACAAGGAACCATCAAGATTAAAGCCTTGCTTTGGTCAGAAGACCTTAATTAATGTGCTGACCATTGCGGTTGTAACCGGCGGATGGATCATTGGGGTTGGGAAGAATTGGCCATGAGGACTTCCATTTGGTATACGGGTTGCTTGCCTACTTACTTACAAATAAGAAATATCACTATCACTTATTCTACTTTATTCATCTGGCAGTTTCACTATCATCATGAACCATTTCTCTCTGCGCCTAATTTCTCATCTACAGGAACCTCGAACACATTTCTCGTCTTTACTTTTATGTTATTTAATTCTCGGTTTTTCCTCACACAAGTTTCCTCTATTATTCACTCACCACCTTCCACCTTCAACAATTGCAGTCAATTCACTCAAAACTGGTGACACCTTGAGTGCGACAGGAATGCCGCATAAAAACACTTACTTAGGCTCCTTATTGGGATCGATATAAAAACTAGAATTAATACTTCCGTTAAAACATGCTTTGACGAACCTGTGCACTTGCAGGCCATCAAGCTATTTTTTGGCGTTGTTGCCGGGGAGCTAAGCGCTTAGTGTTGTTTCTTGACAGAAGTAATTGTTGACACCATCCATGATCTCTGCTGAAGACAGAGGCACCACTCGATCAGGAAAAACGTATTTACCTCCATACATTGATCGTATTCCAACTAAGAGACGCCTAGAATTTATTGAAAGATTTTCTAACTCATGTACTATAGACGTGAACAGTTTGATTCCTTTGATGGTAGACTTGACCATCACCCAGGGGGCTGAAAAACTTGTGCTACCATTGGGAGAATATGGGAATCCATCTAGGCACTTAAAAAATGCCTATTCTTTGTCCTGAACTTGAAGGCTGGGAATTTGAAATATATCCTGAGCTAAATTATATCATGAAAGAGTTTGCTTTCGCATGAAAAGAAGAGGAATATCCTAGTGATCACTTGACAAGGGTCCATGACCTTTGCGCAACTCTTAAACCAACAAGTCTACAGATAGAGTTTCTACTCCTTACACTTTTTCACTGGTCTCTAAAAGATAATGCTTTTACTTGGTTACAATCATTACCTAATCACACTATAAAAAGCTGGGAAGATTGCATCTGAGAGTTTATGCATAAATATTGTTCGGTCACTAAAATCATGTTGATTAAATGTAGCATAACATACTTTCTCCAAACATTTGGAGAAAACTTTTATCAAGCATGGAATAGATTTTATGCAATGATTATGAAATTCCCGAATCATGGCTTACATGAGCATTTAATTATCCAATATTTTTACAGTGGGCTTAATGATGAAACAAAATAAATGATTGATCTTTCTGCAGGGGGAGCTATTTGCAACTTAACATTGCCAGAATGTGTAAAGCTTTTCGAGGTAAGATCCTTTAAAGATGAACAATACAATCCAGTTGAGGGTGTTGAACCACGAAAATGTATGATTCACATACCCCCAGATCTTATACCTAAAGTCAAAAAGTCCAGGGAAGAAAAGGAATAGCCTCTCGAAACTTATTAAAGAAAATAAAATTGACATTCTTCAAGCTTATGTAAGGGAAGATGATATAAATCTTGTCATGCAAAAGTTTAGATATCAACAAAAACAGTGTTGTGAGAAAAGTTATAAATGTATTATGACTCAAGAAATATAAGAGACCTAACTGAAGTCTTCGATAACTTGGGGCATGCTACAAAGCATTTTGATAGATATTTAAGTATGGTTAAAATGGAATGTGATAAAATAATTGAACCCCAAACTTTGATTTTGAACCAAGGAAATTTCAATATTGTTTCTACTAACATTGTCACTGGACGTGGCACAGCGGCGTTTGAACCATAAGGGCCACCTTGGTATCAAGAAGAATAATCCCACAAGGCAAGAGAGACTCAAGAGATGAGTCAGGAGGAAGAGGACCTAGTTGATCCTCAAGATGATATTGATTATGAAGATCAGAAAAGAGAACATGAGGCGTCCAAAGTTAGAGAAGAAGAAGAAGAAGAAGAAGGATATAAACATAAACTGTATGACTCAGATGCTGACACAGTCGACTCAAGGGAAGAGGCCGATCTCAGAAAGGAGCAAGAAAAGCAAGTTATAACCCTACGTGAAGAGCGCGCCGATAAGAAAAAATCATCCACAAAGAAAACTAAAAAAGATGTTGAACTAGTGGCAAAGGTAAAAGAGAAGATAATACCCACCAAAAAGAAAATTCCTTATCCTAATCGAGTTCAGTATGAACTGGATAAAGCTATTTATGATTCCTTTACTGAGGCACCGAGAATCCTTCATTTAGAACTTCCTTTAACTGCTGCTATTCAAGTTCCTACTTATAAAAAGTTTATGCGAGATATTCTTAATAGAAAAAATAAGGTAACTAAGACTGTAGAAGTAATGACAAGCTTTGGTGATAAGCTGCCTGCTAAACTTGGGGACCCAGGTATACCAACTATCTCTTGCACAATTGGAAAAAAATATAGTTAATGCTCTTTGTGATTTAGGAGCAGGTGTTAGTTTCATGCCTTATTCCTTGTTTAAAAAATTGAACCTTGGAGAGTATTCTCCCACTTCATTACTTTGCAAATTGTTGATAAGACAACTAAACAACATGTCAATATGATCGAAGATGTTCTACTTAGAATATACCAACATGTTATACCTACTGATTTTTATTATACTTGATGTTCCTGAAGATGACAAACTATCTATCATCCTTTAAAGACCTTTTCTTAGCATGGTCGGAGCTAACGTAGATTGTTCTAGTGGTAAGATTGTCTTCAATATATATGATGATCAGATTGTTCGCTATTTTCCAAAGAAATAGGAGCATAATGTAAAATATGTTCCACCACCTAAGCGTATCCAAGCAGTAAAAACCATAGATGAAGAGCAACGCGAGGTAAACGCTAATGACATGGAGATTGGCTGACAAGCTAAACTCTAGAATAAAATGCTTAATGGGAGTCAACCCATTCTCAATAAGTTAAGTTTAAATTTGTTTATTTTCTTTTACTTTTTGTGTGTATTAATAAATTTGTTTGAGTTTTGAGATTTGTAGAGGGTTTAACCTAGTGGAGTTTAAAGAAGCAAGCGAAAAGTGAAGGGAAGAAGTAAACAGGGTTCAGACTGCGTAATGAGCACTAGTATGGCCGGAGGCTCCCGTACCACCCGCCCTTACTGAACATCAACAAATTCACCAAAAGTTCATTGTATTGATAACGAGCATTGGTATGGCCAGAGGAGCACGTACCACTTGCCCATACTGAACTTCGATGGATTCGCCAAGAGTTTATAGTATCGGTAACGAGCACTGGTACGGCCAGGGCACGCTCGTACCATTCGCTCGTACCAGACCATCCAGGTTTGATCTCGAACCCTAACCTTGATCCAACGGTCACGACCACCGGTACGAGCGAGATGCGCCCATACCGACTACATCGCCAGGTAAAGGCCGACGGCGGCTGGCTCACAACCACCTCTTTCTTCTTCCTCCTCATTCTTTCTTTCTCTTTCTCTCTCCACCTCAAACCCTAATCTTCTAGAACCTTCGATTCTTCATTGATTTCGTGTTTTTGAGTGGGGGAATCTTCACATCAGTAAGTTTCCCATCCGATCCATGCTCTATTTTCTGAAATCCATGATCAAATTCCTCACGTTGGCTATTTAGATGAGTTCATCATATTTTGAGATTATTTTTGATTCCTCATGTTAGGATTTGTAATTTCTGCCTGTAATTGTTTGTTTATGTGATAGAAACTTGATACCTATATTTTTCTTTGAAAATTTTGCACCACAATGCATAACATTGGAAGGATTTTCTGCTCGGGCAAGGGCTCGGGAACGGCAGGGGCCTTGGGCTCCACTAGGACACCGGGTTCGAAGAAGAGACGTTCGGAGGCAGATAGCTTAAGAGCCACAATGAGCCAATACTATGAGAGGGTGAGCCAACGCAGGGTTTTACCCACTAAGTGGGTAGACCATGAGTTCCTCTCCTGCTAGGGTCTCTTGGAGAACTTCAAGCAGATGACTTTGCAAGCTAGAATGTTCCATTTCTCCTACCTCTCCATCGACACCTACCAGCTCGCCATGTATGAGTTCCTGTCATCGTTCCATGATGATCTTGAATTCGAGGAGCATAATTGCACTGTAAGTTTTGTACTGAATGGGAAACCCCACAGCCTTTCCTTTTATGAATTTTGTGATTGTTTCGGATTCTCCCATGAGGGGGAACTAGATATTAATGACAATGTCCACGTAGAGGCAATGCATTCTTTGGAGCAGATTTCTATCCATAGGAACACCGATTATTTGTGCAAGAAGAGCGCCACTATCTAGAATTCCACTATCCGTTATTTTCACACCTTATTGGTGAATTCTATTTTTGGGAAAGGAGATGTCAGAGCAATGGCAGGACCTGAGATGAGCGTAATTCACATGGATCTGGATCCCGAGATGGAGCATAAGGAAAAGTTAGGTGCTTTTCTCATCCAGCACTTTCACCGCCAAAGGTCAGCTTCTGCTAGGGACATCCGCTGTGGTGGTTTGATCACACAGATCACCTACGCAAGCGAATTTGTCCTGCCTCAGGAAAGGGTTGTGGCTAGTAGTAAGATTCTGGATGATATCCACATGGCTAGCACCAAATTCATGGGGATCTATAGACCCCGACGCTCCCTTCGTGCTTATCAGTTTTATTTTGAGCCTAATGGTGACCTCCACTAAGTTTTGTTTCCTTTTGTGCAAGCTTTTGGTTTGCCAGGTAAACAAAGGTGGGTCCTTACTAAGGAGGAGTTCCAGAAAGCATTGATCCTCTCGGGAGGATTGGACAGCCGAAAGGGCACCCCAACTAGGAAGACATAGCAGTTGGCCAATAGCAGCAGGAGCAAGGTGGAGAGGACTAGAATGCAACATGCTGGGATGACTATGCTCATCAACACCATCACCAGCAACCTTTCCCTCAGTGCCAGTAGTAAGGTATGCCTCCACCATAGGAGGGATTCAACTATGTTGCGAGAGGTGATTTTGACTAGGTGGTGCATCGCATCGACAACATAGAAAATACGTTGCATGATGCGAACGCCAACATAGTCAACCTCACCCAAGACTTCACATCCTTCATGACCGACTTTCCAAACCGCTACCCAAACTTCCCATAGCAGCAGATGCCGCCTAATGCAAGTGGTAACTTTTGATTTCAGATAGGCTAGGAGCCTAAACTTCGGGAGGTTAAACTTCTCCCACCTTTTGCATCCATATTTGTCGTTCTTCTTTCAATTTATTTTGTTTTCATTCCAGTGCATGTTTACTTTCAGTTTTGCATTCATAAAAATAAAACTCAAAAATATTAGACTAGCTTTTATCTTGATTTGTGCAAATTTCTCTCAGCTCTTGTTGATTTTTCTGTAGGTTATTCACTTCTAGTGATTTAGCTATAGAGATGAACACAAAGAGTTGACTCAGGCAGGAGATGAGCAAGCAATAGGAGGTACCACATTCTTATTTTCCCTCTTCCTATAAGTTTATTCATGAACATTTTATGTTATTTCGGTTGCACTTGAGTTCTACTCTGTGCTTAGCTCGCTATCACTTAGGACTTGAACTCAAATGTTTTTTTCACTACTTTGGTTGAGACTCACGACAATTAATATCAGTTTGAAAAACAACTCCTTGGATTAAAATCCAAAAATTTCTGAATAAGAGAAAGTGTCTATTGACAACTTTGGTGCCATGTTTTTGTCTGAAGGGCTTAATCTTAGTAGTACTCAACCCCACATGTTGATCGTTGACTTGATGATACCTTCTGAAAAAGAATTGTTTGATAGAATGAACTTTTTATGGTGGGAGAGGGAGATGTCAAAACCTATTTTGACAAGCTGTAAAAAAAGAAGAGAAGAGAGAAAAAAGTTCTATGTTTCTCATACACACCTTTGGGATGGCAACAACTCTGCTAGTTTTTGAAAGATCTATGGTATGACCCCAGATTTCAGCTATGAGTTTATGAAATGAGTGGAATACATGTGACTATATGGGCAAAATTATTGGTGTTCTCAAAGGTTGTGTAAGAATTTGTAAAAGTAAACCTTTAATGATCCTTGAAAGAGGAAAAGGAAAAAAACTACCGTCAAGATATGAGCTGAAAATATTCAATACTTTTTGAGAACTTTGGTATCATCTCACCACATAAAATGAATAAATTAGAGTTCTTGAAAGACAAGGAAAACAAGAGGTGTTTGATAGCCACGATTATCGAAGTGGGTGTTAATGAAAAGCTGTAAGTTTATCCTTCTTTTGACAGCTACTTGTGCACCCTTAATTTTGACTTAAGCGTCCTCATTTGAAAATATTTTCACTCTCATAAAAAGAGAGGCATTGGAAAGAATTGATTTGCAAGCCCAGCCAAAATTTTGACAATCTTATTTGAGTTGTAAGAGCTATTAGCTAGCAAGTTACTTGCATTTAGGAATTGAACTTAAGTGCAATTGTTCAGATATATTATGCTCATGTTCAAGGTTGTAGGATTTGAGACAATGGAATATGATACAACCTCAAACTTGTAAGTCTTTCGTATTGATTCAATTACTCATTATAGCTTTGTCACTCGAGGGCGAGTAACAGCTAAGCTTGGGGAAGTTGATTGCTCCAAATTTCATCACTTTTTATCATTGTTTTTCCTCTTGTTTATTGCCGGATTTCACTGAACATTACCCCTTTCTACTAACATTAACATCACAATTAGCGAATCCTTGGTTTCTTGTGATGGTTTTTAGGCAATGAACATTTATGGAAGATCTAATAGTATTTATGGGCTAATTACATCTAAAGAAGCAGAGCCCCTTTCATTGGAAGCATCCAGAGTGCATAATTACCAGTGGTATGGTCGGGGTGCGCCCGTACCGTCCGCCCGTACTATCTGTCGCAGCTCCGTTATATCAATAGAAGCAACTTTCGTGAAGGGGAGATGACAAAAAAGAGAACACAACTGTCGCAAACTCATATAGAGAGGGAGAGATCATATCTAGAGAAGGAGAAGAACCCCGTCTCATTCTTCGACGATCTCTAACCTCTGAACCATTTACTCCACCATCATCCCCATTGATACATCTAGAGAGAGTGAGATATCGGCACTTGTAAGGTTAGGGTTTGATACTTTGATCTACCTTGGTTTGTATTTGATTTGATCTTCAATTGCTATTGTGGCTTGCTATGATAATTTTGAGATGATTTATGTTTGCAATACAATTATTCCTTTGATTAATCTTCCTCTCATGTCTGAGTAAATCCCCATAGGCGTGGGAGATGTAGGGTATTGGTGAGATGTGTTGTGCCTTCTTTAATTCCATCCATTTGTGATTATTGTAGTGCTTATTAAATTGTGAGAATGATTATCTATGTTGGCCTAATGCTTGTTATCTAATTTAAGGGCTCATGTAACATGATCTAAAGTTCTCATAGGTATGAGCTTGTATGCTAGCGAATCGGCAACCCCCGAGTGACATGGCCGATATCAATGAGGAGCTAGTACTACTCGAGGACAACAAGGAACCATCAAGAATAAAGCCTTGATCCGATGAGAAGACCTTAACTAATGTGTTGACCATTGATGTGGTAACAGGCAGACGGATCATTGGGGCTGGGAAGAATTGGCCATGAGGACTTTCAGTCGATATACGGGTTACTTGCCTACTCACTTACAAATAATAAATATCACTATCACTTATTCTATTTTATTCATCTGGCACTTTCACTATCACCATGAACCGTTTGTCTCTACGCCTAATTTCTCATCTGCAGGAACCTTGAACACATTTCTCATCTTTACTTTTATGTTATTTAATTCTCGCTTTTTTCCTCACGCAAGTTTCCTCTATTATTCACTCACCACCTTCCACCTTCAACAATTCTAGTCAATTCATTAAAGACCGGTGACACCATGAGTGCGATAGAAACTCTGCATACAAACACTTACCTAGGATCCTTATTGGGATCGATATAATAACTAGAATTAATACTTCTGCGAAAACATGCTCCGACGAACCTATGCACTTGCAGGCCATCAGGTATATTTACTTCATGAAACACAAGTCTGTAACACTCACAAAGTTCAAATAATTTCAGAGTGAACTAGAAAATCATTATAAGAAGAAAATTAAATTTCTAGATCTGACCATGGGGGTGAGTATTTGAGTTACGAGTTTGGTATGCATTTAAAGACATGTGGAATTGTTTCACAATTCATGCCACCTGGAAAACCATAGTGTAATGGTATGTCTAAATGTTGTAATTGTACTTTACTAGATATGGTGTGATCTATGTTATTTCTACCGATTTTCTGCTATCGTTTTGGGGTTATCCATTTAGATACAACCACATTCACTTTAAATAGGGCACCATCTAAGTCCATTGATATGACACCATACAAGTTGTGGTTTGGAAAGAGGCGGAAGCTATTGTTTCTTAAAGTTTGGGGCTGATGCTTATGTCAAAAGGTTATAACCTGATAAGCTCGAACCCAAAGAGAAAAATACATCTTCATAGGATAGCATAAAGAAATAATTGGGTATACCTTCTATCACAAAACGGGGGGCATGATATTTTTTGCCAAGAATGGTTGCTTTTTGGTGGAGTTTTGCTTGAAAGAAGTTCATAGGAGGAAGTATAACTTGACGAGGTTATTGAACCTTCTCTTGAGTTGGTGAGAGATGTTCTAGTGCAGCTTTCACCACCTGAATAGGAAGCTAATGATGATGACCCTGAAACTTCAAACAAATATACTATCAAAACTCAAAAGTCGACCATGAAACATACCACTCCTGATTAGTACGGGAATCATGTCTTAATGGTTACGTTGTTAGACAACAGTGAACCTTCGAACTTTGAGGAAGCAATGATGGTCCTAGACTCTTTAAATTTGCTAGAAGCTGAAATGGGATCCATGTATGAATGCTAAGTATGGACTTTGGTTGACTTACTGAAAGACAACAAGGTTGTTGAGAATAAATGGATCTTCCAAAAGAAATCTGATGCTAATGGTAATGTGACCGCCTATAAAGCTCGACTTGTCGCAAAAGATTTTGAACAAATTCAAGGAGTTGACTATGATGAGACTTTCTCACCTCTAGCAATGCTAAAGTCTATTAGTAATATGTTAGGAATTGCTGCATTTTTCTATTAGGAAATCTTTTAGATGGATGCCAAGACTATGTTCCTTAATGGTCACACTAAGGAAGAGTTGTACATGGTGTAACCCGATTTTTTTGTCGATCCTAAGGATGCTAATTAAGTATGCAAACTTCAGAGGTAAATTTATGGGCTAAAGCAAGCATCCTAGAGTTGGAATATATGACGTGATGAGGTGAACAAAGGTTTCGGATTTGTCCAAACTTTTGGAGAAGCTTGTATTTACAAGAAAGTAAGTGGGAGCTCTGTAGAATTTCTAATACTATATGTGGATGTAATATTGTTGATTGAAAATGACATATAACTACTTGAAATCATAAAAGGTTACTTGAATAAAAGTTTTTCAATAAAGACCTTGGTGAAGCAACTTATGTATTAGGCATCAAGATATATAGAGATAAATCGAGATGCCTAATAGGGCTTACACAAAGTACATACCTTGACAAGGTTCCGAAGGAATTCAGAATGGAAAATTCAAAGAAAGGGTTCTTACCCATGTTGCAAGGTAAGATGTTGAATAAGACTCAGTGTCTATCTATGACAGAATAAAGAGAAAAGATGAACAACATACCCTATGCCTCAGCCATAGGCTCTATCATGTATGCCATGTTGTGTACTAGACAAGATGTTTTCCATGTTGTTTATTTGATCAACGGGTATGAAAGTGATCCAGGAGTGGAACAATGGACATCGCTCAGTAATATACTTAAGTACCTAAACAGGACTAAAGATATGTTTGTCTTCAATGGAGGTGAAGAAGAGCTCGTCGTAAAGGGTTACGTCAATGCTATCTTTGACAGTTATCCTATCGTGTCCTAGGTTTCGAAACCATGGACGGGAGGTCCCCTTTTGAGTTCTGCCAGGGGCGCAAAGTATGATGATCTCGATCGATGGCCGAGAAGAACACATGGGTACACAATGACATGGTTGTTTTACCTAGGTTGAGACGGCAATGTGCGAAACCCTACGTCTTGCAACTACTATCTTTTTGGTGGATGATGAATTGATTATAGAGATTGTTCCCGGGGATGTACTCACTAGTTATATCTTCTCTAACCCTCTCTTTATTGGATTGGGCATACTTTTATATAGGTAAGGGGACACCACAGGTGTCAGAACCATGCGGCAATGTGGAGATACTACACGGCCATGCGATGCATGCATGGCCACGACGTGGTGGCACTACTCTGTTGGTTTCCAGCGTGGGCTAGCAGATGCATCTACAGAGGTGTCCTGAGCTTCTAGGTCAGGCATTTGATGCTATATGTTACCTACCTCCCCGACCTTTCTTCCTGTGGTGCTAGGTACGTCCTCGGTCTTTCATGATTGTACTCACTATGAACGATGCTTGGGAACTCTCAGCCTTTAGAGGAACCCGAAGCCCTGATCGCCCGAAGAGTAGTCAGGTTTATCCCTTCTGGCCTCGTGGATGGCCTATCCCTTCCTAGAAAACCATGCACCCCTGGTTTCTAAGGGAACGATAGTATCCCTTGGGTAAGGTGTTATCACATGGAGGATCAGGTAGGGAAGTGCCTTACCTATTTGGCTAGAGGGCCATGGTCACCCTCAAGCCTGAATCGGGTCTAGCCCCTTGGCCTTTCCAAGGTATTGAATGGAGTATATTCGGTATCGTGCTGACGGGAAGTTTTGCGGCTTTGTTGACTTGGGTGCCGCTAACGATGCAGTGGTAGTTAACACAAGCGCCTAGGCCACAGTGGGTAGCACCATTCGGCTTATTTAAGGACTCTGGAGGGGATTTTTCTGCCCATCCAGGATCCTTCTTACTCCATCTTCATCTCCTCACGACCATCCAGAATGGCCATGGCATAGGGCAGTGGGAGAGACCAAGTCCTGGAGAGGCTTCTGCTTCCGATGCCCGAGGGCTGGAATCCAGCAAGTGAATCCGTTGAGGATTGTAGCTGGGGAGGGCATGGCAGAGGTTAGGGAAGAGTTCATTGTTCGATGCTAGATCATTCCCCTTCGGTCACGGCACCCGAGGACTCGTGGCCGTACCTGGCTGTCTTTGAGTTCTATGTGAGGGTATTCCACAATCGAGTGAGGATTTTGTAGCTTCTCGACTTGTTAGCGTGGTCCTTCAACGGCCGCCACCATCCTTGCAAGTTGATGGTCTACCCTGATACGTCCATTTTGCATCACCATTTTATATCATAATTTACTATTACTCATTGATATATTTCATATTAAGAGATGATACTTATGTTATTTCATCTATTTTTGCATGATTGATGAGTTTTGGAGGATGAACCACCGGAGTCGGGATTCTGATGGAAAAACCACTGTCCAGATGCAATATTTGCGAAGATTAGAAAATCCCAGAAAATATACGGAAAATCCTTTATTTCTAGAATATGAAGAATGCCAGAAGTGGAAGTGGAGATGGGCCAAAGGGGGCCCACACCACCCCCACCACGGGTCCCCCCTAGGCCGCGCCACCAGGTGGTGTGGCCACCCTGGCTCACCTCTGGCATCGCCCTTCTGTGTATATATTCCCCTCGGAAACCTAAAGTTCGGAGAGCGACCACAGAAAGATTCTGCCGCCTCTGCAGGGCAGAAACTACAGAGAGAGAAAGAGCTTTGTGGCAGGCAGAAATTTGCCAGGGAAATTCCTTCCCGGGGAGGGTAGATCGTCGCCATCAACACCGTCATCAAGCTAGACTTCATCGGGATCATCATCATCATCTCCACCAGCACCATCACCACCACTCCATACCGCTGTAACAATTGGGTTGAATCTTGCATAGTTCTTAGGGGAAACTTTCTCGGTGTTGATTACTTGTTGTAGTTGATATTATTGAGTGGAACAATTGAATTAGTGTTCATGTTCAGATTGTTACTTATCATTATTTCATCTCTGATCTTGATCCATATGATGTCCCATGAGTAGTTCATTTATTTCTTGAGGACATGGGAGAAGTCATGTTGTTAGTAGTGGAATTGTGCTGAGAAAGGTTCAATGGTTTGATATTTAAGTTGTGGTGCTATTCTTCTAGTGGTGTCATGTGAGCGTCGACTACATGATACTTCACCTTTATGGGCCTAGGGTAATGCATTATGTATTTGGCTACTAATCGTGGGGTTGCCGGAGTGATAGAAACCTAAACTCATGTTAGGAAACCTTTGCATAAGGGAGTGTAGGATCTCAGAGTTTAAGGCTGTGGTTAGGTTTTTATCTTAATTACTTTCTTGTAGTTGCAGACGCTTGCAAGGGGTATAATCACAAGTATGTATTATTCCTAGTAAGGTTAGTACATTAGCATAGGTTCACCCACACAACACTTATCCAACCAGAGAAGATTAATAAACTATATGAAGTGAAAGCACTTGACAATATTCCCATGTGTCCTCAAGAACGTTTGGTCATCTTAAGTAATACAACTGGCTTGTCCTTTGCTAAAGAAAGGATTGGGCCACTTGCTGTAATTATTATTATTGTATTTTATTTACTCACACTTTATTTATTTGCATTTTCAAAAAAAACTAAAAATTCATTTGCTATGTATTTACAGAGAATTCCTGATCCAAACCACTTGTCAACACCTTCTGCTCCTCGTTGGGTTCGACACTCTTATTTATCGAAAATACTACGATACACCCCCTATACTTGTGGGTCATCAAGACTATTTTCTGGCGCTGTTGTCGGGGAGTGAAGCGTTATTGAAGAGTGGAACTGGTAAAGGAAACTTCTACTGTGAGTATTGTTTATTTTTGTTCGTTACTTTATTTTCAATATGGATAATTCACTTAGTTTCTTATTTCTTAATGCTACTACCACTGTTAAGGTAGTAGATGAACCACCACCTGCTGAAATTGATCCTTTTAAAATACCTACAAAAATTGTTGATCATGTTATGGATAACTACTATTTTGGAGATGGAACTGTCCATCCCGGTGATCATTTGCTTTTTATAACTGAAATATGCGGATTGTTCAAGTGT
This sequence comes from Avena sativa, assembly GCA_916181665.1. Taxonomy (NCBI): domain Eukaryota; kingdom Viridiplantae; phylum Streptophyta; class Magnoliopsida; order Poales; family Poaceae; genus Avena; species Avena sativa. The sequence goes on from OV702291.1 coordinate 566,623,691, forward strand.
GCAGGTATTACAACAGATCAAGTTAAGAAAAACTTATTCTCTGTATCATTGAAAGGCAGAGCTGAGGAATGGTATAAGCTACTAAAGAATGGCCAATATCTTGAAAGGGAGGAAATTATACCTCTCTTTTATTCCAAATTTCATCCTCCTAGTGAGATTCATAAAGATCGGAATCAAATATATAATGTTTGGCCTCGTGATGGAGAGAGTACCGCCCATTGAAGATACTAATGCTCAAATGTCCTCTTCATGAGCTCCCTAATAATATTATTATCAATAACTTTTATGCAAGGCTTTCTCTTCGTGATAAGGATCTATTGGATGCTTCTTGTGCTGGATCATTTACACGTATGAAAGAAGAAGCTAAATGGGATCTTCTAGACCGTATTCAAGACAACGCTGAAGCATGGGAGAATGATAAAGGAAGAAAGTCAGGTATAAATTATGATTAAGAATGCATGAAATCTTTTATGGGAACTGACGACTTTCATAATATTAGTGTTGCTTATGGTCTTGATTCTCAAAGTATTGCAAATTGTTTTAAGGCTTTTGCCTCTTATATTGAAATTCCTAAAAAGAAATGGAACAAGTATCATGAGCCATATAAAGATATTGTTAATTGTGTTCCTGCTAGAAATACTGAAGTTTATACTGCTGATCATATTTTATCTAAACCACACATCGAGAAAATACATTTCCCTATTTAGGTAAAGGAACATTCTATGATAGCTAGTATGGTTAACAGAAGTACAATGAAAGCTATAGAACCTGATGAACAAATAAATGTTGAACCTGCAGTAGCAAATATGAAAGACCTTGTCACTAAAAATGTAGAAGATGGGCACATTATCTTTTGTAAGGATACTTCTAATATTGTTTCACATCCTAGTAGAACTAGGAAAGCTAGTGTCCCTGTGTTTTCTGTCAGAATAAGTGATCATTGCTACTATGGTTCATGTGATAGTTATATCGTTAAATTTATTCATGATGCTGAAAGTTATTATGAGAGAGGGAAAATGTTTTTATGCATCTCAATAATATTAAGTTTCCTCGCTTTATGTTGAAAGTCTTTATGTTGCACTTGTTTTGCCTTCCGATGCTAGTAGCCTCTGGTTTCAATAATTTATTTTCTTACAAAATTATCTTGCATAGGAAGTGGGTTAGACTTAAATATGTGTATGTTTGCTTCTTGATGGTCTCTTTTACTTCAATTCATATTCTTATGTGAGCATCATTGAAATTTATCATGCCTATCTTAATGGCTGTAAAGAAAGAGCTTTTTGGGAGACAGCCCATTATATTTTTGCTTTTGGTTTATTTTTGTTTATTTGAGTCTTGGAAGTTATTGCTTCTGTAATAACCTCTCCTTATCCTTTTGATTGGTTTTTGTGTCAAGATTAGCCTCTAATGAGAGAGAAGTAAGATTTGGGGAAGTTGTTGTCTCGAAACATATTTTTGTGCTTCACCATAAACAATCATGAAAAATCCTAGAACGTCGTACTGATCTGTAATTTTTGTGTGCATGCCCCAGGTTATTATTTAACTTTAGTTAGTTTTGCACTTTTTGATTTGAGCAACAAAAGATGTTCTAAAAAATGATCTTTACCTGCTGGTCTGTTCTGATAGATTTCTGCCATTTTTGCATTTGCCTCTTAAATCGATTTCCTTTTTGAATTCTTTTGGGCTTTCAAAAGGAGTTCCTACAGTTGCTTATGTTTTGATGGATTTCAGTTGAAATTGAACCCAAAGGTTTATTATCTTGCATCCACTAATGTTGCTAATGAAGATTTGTGAAGTTTTGTATGAAAGAAATTTTTAGGTGTTAGGAGAGAATAATGTAATGAGATGAAGAATGGTCAAAAGACTCAAAGATTATATTTTTGAAGATTCTTACAATGAATATATTGATATTATTCAAGTGGTGACTCCGGAAGAATTTATTAAAGACCAAATTCAGAAACCTGCAGAGTCTGTTTTCGAATAGGTAATAGTTCTGGTAAGAAAAGGTCCACGAAAAACTTTTCAATTTATATTTTTGCAGTTTTTGTCTAACATGGAAGATAATGATTCAAAAAAGGGACGAAAATGGAGCTCGAGGGGCTCACACCACCCCATGGTGCAGGCCCACCTGGTCGCGCCACCAGGGGGTGTGGCCACCCCGGAGCCCCTCTCCGACCCGTTTTCTCCTAGTACCTTCCTTTTGTTGTTAACTTTGTAATATATAATCCACCAGATCCCCCGAGGTCCGTATATCATGTTCTCGTCATGTTTTCATTTCGATCTGTTTCTGTCAGGAACTATTCTCAAGTTTAGAAGCACGATGGTCTCCACCAACGATAAGGGCAAGAAGCTTGTGGAAGATGATCTCCAAAACCCCAAGCAGGAGGAAAAGATCAAGAGTGAAGTTGAAGAGGAAGTGAAGGAAGACCAACATCCGCGCACCAGCACCACCATTGCAAGCATTGGAGTGGTGGCACGTCCTGTCAAGCCCAAAAGGACTGCACGAATGTCCACTGGAGGGAAGGTTCCACGCCTTTGCTTGGCTTCACGGTTACTTCCTCCACGCATCAAGAATCCCTTCCATACCCTTATACATGAGCAGCAATTCCAAAATATGCCTAAGGAAAAATTATCCTCCAATTGGGATATGTCTCATTCTAACCGCGGTATCACATCATTATCTTTCATCTTTTTACATTTTTAGTAGAGTCATATCATGAATAGAGAAGTTATCATATAGGATTGTTTGCATTGTGGAAGTATCTCTCCTCTAGTTAGTTATCTATGTATCTGATACGTTGCTAACGTATCCATAATTTTTGATGTTCCATGCTTGGTTTTATCTACTTTCTTATGTTTTGTACACACTTTGGAGTACTTTCTATACACTTTCTTGGACTAACCTATTAACAAGAGCCACAGTGCCAGCTGCCTATTTTCTGCTGTTTTTGGTTCCAGGAAAGTCAGAAAATGAATATTCTCGGAATTGGACGGGACAAAAGCCAAAGTCAGTTTTTCACCGAGGGGGACACGGAGCCAGAATACGAGACGGAGAGGGGTTAGGGGCCAGCCACACCACCTGGCCCGCGCCAGGGGGTGGTCTGGCCGCCTCGGGCACCCCCTCGGCCTACCCTTTCGCCTATAAGATGCCTCCGATACAGAAACCCTAAGTACCCGATCAAAATTCCACGAAAGATTCTGTAGCTGCCGTCATCTCCATCCCTAGATCGGGAGGGATCTAAAGCTCTTCCCGGCACCCTGCCGGAGGGGAGAATTCACCCTGGAGGCCTTCTTCATCATCATGCAAGCCTCCGGTGTGATGCGTGAGTAGTTCATCATTGGACTACGGTTCCATGTAGTAGCTAGATGGCTGGTTCTTTTCCTTTTTGCTATCATGTTTAGATCTTGTGAGCTCCGTTCATGATCAAGATCATCTATTGTAATCCTACATGTTGTGTTTGCAGGGATCCGATCGATATTGAGATGCTATTTCAGATTGATTATTGATTCTATCATGTCTTTGTTATTTGTGATATTGCATGCTTTCTGTTGTTAGTAGCTATCTTGGCCAAGTAGATGCTAGCAACTCCAAGAGTTAGTATTCATGCTCGATAGTGGGTTCATGCCTCTAGTAGACATAAATCTCTAAGGTACTAGATGTGTTGTTGCTACTAGGGAGAAAACAACAATCCTTTGTTCATAGAACAATCGTATTGTTTACTTTACACGCAATGCATAATGCAATTATCTGTTGCTTGCAACTTAATACTAGAGGGGGTTCGGATGATAACCTGAAGGTGGATTATTAGTCATAGATGCAGTTGGATTACGGTCTATGTATAATGTTGTAATGCCCAATCAAATCTCAAAGGAGTCAAGATGAGTAGTATATGCATGATTGCTTTCTCAATGTTTGTCAATTGCCCCGCTGTAATTTGTTCACCCAGCATGTCCTCTATCTTAAGGAGAGCCACCACTAGTGAACTATGGACCCCGGTCCTTTCTTTTACAATCGATCTACAACTGTTAATTGCTTTCTGTTTACTTTCTGCAAACTATTACTTTCTTCCACACAATACGTTTAATCCTTTGTTTTCAGCAAAACCGGTGAGATTGACAACCTCACTGTAAGTTGGGGGCAAAGTTATGTGGTTGTGTTGTGCAGGTTTCCACGTTGCTGCTAGCACCGGTAGTGCGCCCTGCCAAAGACTAGCTAGCAACAACTTGGAGGTGTTTCCTTGCTCCTACTGGATTGATAACCTTGGTTTGATAACTGAGGGAAAACTTACTACTATTCTCATCATACCTTCCTCTTGGGGTTCCCCAACGAGCTTGGTATTTTGGGCCATCAGGAATTTTTCTGGCACCGTTGCCGGGGAGTCAAGGACATCTTCACAAGTGGAGTCTCTCATAACAAATCTCTTCACTTTGTTTTATTTGTTTTGCTTAGTATACTTTTGCTTTGTTTACTTGTTTCTTTTTATCAAAAACACACAAAAAATTAGTTCCTACTATAGTTGTTATTTTTGTTGGTCTGTTATTGTCTTGCTTTATCATGCCTTCTATCAATGGTTGATTTCTTTGAAACTAGATCTTATTGGCAAGGTGGGTTCACGGAAGAACAAAAATATTATTATGAGGAACACCGCTTGTCACAAAAAGGGAAACACTTATGGGAACAAATTGATAAATTGTATACAATTGCTAGAAACGTGTGCTCTACTTATAATGTTACTTATTGCTTTGATAAATCTTGTTGCTGCCAGAGGTATAAACACCTCCCTTTTCAATGCGAGTATAATGATGATGTTACCATATCTTCTTATGTTAAGGGAAATTATGACTTTTATGATGTGGAACAAATTGAAGAATTTATTTCTTGGAAGGGTGCATTCGAACTAGCTTATTTGCTTGAAAATACTGATGATGCACCTTATAAATATGAGTTTTATGATATACTTCAATTTTTCTTTGATAATTACAAGGAAGAAAATGGGTATATTCTTGAATATCTTAATAGATGCTCTCCACCAGTGGAAGAGACTAATGCCTTGCAGGAGCCTATGGAAGAAGAAATTGCTGAAACTGGAAGCTCATTGGATCAAAAAGAGGAGGAGAATGATGATCAAAAGGATGAAGAATGGATCTACCCATTCCTACCTTCTAATAAGAGTAACACTTTACCCCCTACAATATTTGATTGTCCCCCATGCTTACTAAAGGAGGATGAATGTTATGTGCCTGAGGATTCTTTTGAAAATGTTTATAATAAAGCTCTAGTGCTTGTAGATCATGAAAAGCATGCTTTATGTGATAGTTATATTGTTGAGTTTATTCATGAGGCTACTGAAAATTATTATGAGAGGAAAATATGGTTGTAAAAGTTTTCATGGTACTGAAACACCTCTCTATTTGCTGAAAGTTTTGAAGTTACTCTCATTTTATTGTCTTATGCATGTCGCTTTGTTCTTTGTGAATTTAATTGCGTATAAGATTCCTATGCATAGGAAGAGGGTTAGACTTAAATGTGTTTTGAATTTGCTTCTTGATGCTCTCTTTTACTTCAATTCATATTTCCTATGTGAGCATCTTCTCAAACTATCATGCCTAACTTAAAGGCGTTAAAGAAAAGTACTTATTGGGAGATAATCCATTAGTTTTAGATGAGTCTTGGAAGTTATTACTTCAGTAATAACCGATCCTTATCCTTTTTATTTGCTTTTTGTGCCAAGAGTAACCTCTAATGAGAGAGAAGTAATGATTGGGAAAGTTGCTGTCCTGAAACAGATTTCTGTGCTTCACCGTAAACATTCGTGTAAAATCTCTGTATGTCGTTTTGAGGCGTGAATTTTTGTGCTTCTGCCCCGGGTTGTTATCTAACTTTCGTTAGTTCAACACTTTTTGATTTGATCAACATAAGGTCTTCGACAAAATTGGTTTTTACCTACTGGTCTGTTTTGACAGATTTCTCCCATTATTTGCATTTGCTTCTTGTTGGTTCCTTTTTTGAGTTCTTTTGGGGAATTTAGCTTTTTGAGGGAAGTGCTACAGTAGCTTGTGTTTTAATGGAAGTTTTATTGGTGTTGAAACTGAACCTAAAGACTTATTATCTTGAGTGCACTAATGTTGCTAATAAAGATTGTGTAAAGTTTTGTATGAAGGAAAATTTTCAGGTGCATGGAGAGAATGATGTAATGATATGAAGAATGGACTAAAGCTCAAGCTTAGGGATGCCACCCCGTGTCACACCAAGAAATATTCAAGAGGTACAAGCGTCAAAGCTTGGGGATGCCCAAGGCATCCCCTTCTTCATCAATAAAAATCCCAGGTTTCTTCTAAACACTTCATTTTTATTGTTTCATGCACAGTTGTGTTGTTCTTGGAGCGTCTTCTTTTTTGTTTTCGTTTTTGGTTTTCGTTTGCTTTGTTTTCTTAGTTTGCTGAACAAATTGGTTGGACCCCCTCTTTCATGCATTGGTTTTCAAATAGTTTGGTTTGGATTGGAAAAGAGTAGGAAAAGTTCATGATTAAGTGGTAAATGGAGCTTGTTTTTGACTGTGGCCTGTGCTTTGTCATGCCATGCTTAATATTGTTTTGGCTTTATGCTTAGTGATCTTTGTTGTAGCATGACATGTTATAAACAATTGAGATTGCTTAATGTGCCTTTGAATAATAATGCATTGTTTTAGCATATTAAAGCATAGTATTGTGGTATTCTCCTTTGATGCTTTATTTGGGTTGACTTGGGACATGCTCACGCCATGTTATAACTATTCCAAGTCACCATAGCCTTTATGATCCTTTAGTTTTCGACTTGTAATATCACTTTATGCTTTGATTAATGATGTTTTGTCACTATGCATGATTATGGCCATTATTGCTCTCTTAGTTGGTCGCTCCCAGTCTTTTGCTAGCCTCCATAACCAAGTATGAGTTCCACTCATGCATCCAACTCCTAAAACCAAGTTATTCCAAAGAGTCCACCATACCTACCTATTAGCAATTGCTGTTCCAAGTTATTCATGTTTTTATCTACCTTCCGAATTAAACTTGTTAATGAGAAAACTAGTGATTAAAGCTCTCACAAACTTGATGGCACACTTTACTTTTCTTGCCCTTAATAAACTTGAACCATTGTGTCGTCTATGTTGTATATGCTTGCACTTATATGTTGGGGATTAGCAGAACCATGCTGTCATGGGGACCGCTTTCAACATTGCACTTGTACTTTGTACCTAGTTGATATCATGCTCTTTTGTCTATGGATGTCGTCGGTGTGAAATGAAAGGGGAGCTTGTAAGTACATGGAGTTATGTATGTGTGTTAGAGAAACGCCTGGGCCGCCGGTCTAATCCATGTTGTCATGGTGGAAACCTACAGCGTAACCATAATCAGATGTCTATGAAGCATTCTTCTTATAAAAAAGAGTCAGATATTGAGAAAAAAGAGAAAATAAGAAAAGAGATATGAGAAAAGAGGAAAGAGAGAAAAAAGCACCATTTTCCCATGGTAAATAAGAAGATTGTTGAGATGCTCGTTGTCTGCTTGCCTTGTCATTTTGATATGGGGATTCTTCCATATCATCGGGCAAGGGGTACCCCGTTGGCGGTTATATATGATACACATGTACTTACTATGACAAGAACTTACCGGTAACTAAACTTGAGTAGCATGAGGAGCGGCCCTCGTATTCAAGGGACATGAGATTTCCAACTTATACTTTGTCAAGCATATACTCCATAGTTTGTTCACTTTAACCTTAATCACTTCAAGATTCTTATGATAGGGGCAATGAGAGCTGAAAGTTAATTAGTACCATAATTTTTGGAACTCTTTATGAAACTTGAATCCCTACTTCCTTCTATGAAGGGCTTTCTTTTACTTTTATGTTGAGTCTCCACCTTCTATCTTTATGCACCTACTTTGAGAGCATAGTGGCCATTCTTAGTTCTATGTGCATTGTCCCAAGACTTGTTGATTTATGCATAATTTTGATATTGCTTGTTCTTAAACTATTTGTATCTAGCCCTTCTTATGAATTTTGAAGGTGTCTTATGCATTTATGTTTGCTACTCTATGAGGGACAAGATGAATGCCACTATGCTATGTTTTCTTTATGTGAAACAAACAAACGTCTTGCAAAGCATTGTTATTCATGAATCTTTTGTTTATGCCTTTTCATGTTGCAACATAGTTGCTATGTCTTATTGTTAGAACTTTATCTTTCATGCTATGTTGAAGTACTATGATTCCAGCTATCAATGTTTTACAAATACTTTGATCAAGTTTATGATGGTGCATGTCACCTCAAAAATTATTCTTTCTTTTTATCACTTACCTACTCGAGGACAAGCAGGAGTTAAGCTTGGGGATGTTGATACGTTGCTAACGTATCCATAATTTTTGATGTTCCATGCTTGGTTTTATCTACTTTCTTATGTTTTTCCACACTTTGGAGTACTTTCTATACACTTTCTTGGACTAACCTATTAACAAGAGCCACAGTGCCAGCTGCCTGTTTTCTGCTGTGTTTGGTTTCAGGAAAGTCAGAAAATGAATATTCTCGGAATTGGACAGGACAAAAGCCAAAGTCACCGAGGGGGACACGGAGCCAGAATACGAGACAGAGAGGGGCCAAGGGCCGGCCACACCACCTGGCCGCGCGGCCATGCCTGGCCCGCGCCACGGGGTGGTCTGGCCGCCTCGGGCACCCCCTCGGCCTCCCCTTTCGCCTATAAGATGCCTCCGATACAGAAACCCTAAGTACCCGATGAAAATTCCACGAAAGAGTCTATAGCCACCGTCATCTCCATCCCTAGATCGGGAGGGATCTGAAGCTCTTCCCAGCACCCTTCTAGAGGGGAGAATTTACCCTGGAGGCCTTCTTCATCATCATGCAAGCCTCCGCTATGATGCGTGAGTAGTTCATCCTTGGACTACGGGTCCATGTAGTAGCTAGATGTCTGGTTCTTCTCCTTTGTGCTATCATGTTTAGATCTTGTGAGCTCCGTTCATGATCAAGATCATCTATTGTAATCCTACATGTTGTGTTTGTGGGGATCCGATGGATATTGAGATGCTATTTCAGATTGATTATTAATTTTAGCATGTCTTTGTTATTTGTGATCTTGCATGCTTTCTGTTGTTAGTAGCTATCTTGGCCAAGTAGATGCTAGCAACTCCAAGAGTTAGTATTTATGCTCGATAGTGGGTTCATGCCTCTAGTAATCTGGGGAAGTGACAGAAATCTCTAAGGTACTAGATGTGCTGTTGCTACTAGGGAGAAAACAACAATCCTTTGTTCATAGAACAATCGTATTGTTTACTTTACATGCAATGTGTAATGAAATTATCTGTTGCTTGCAACTTAATACTGGAGGGGGTTCGGATGATAACCTGAAGGTGGATTATTTGTCATAGATGAAGTTGGATTACGGTCTATGTATAATGTTGTAATGCCCAATCAAATCTCAAAGGAGTCAAGATGAGTAGTATATGCATGATTGCTTTCTCGATGTTTGTCAATTGCCCTGCTGTAATTTGTTCACCCAACATGTCATCTATCTTAAGGAGAGCCACCACTAGTAAACTATGGACCCCGGTCCTCTCTTTTACCATCAATCTACAACTGTTTACTGCTATCTGTTTACTTTCTGCAAACTATTACTTTCTTCCACACAATACGTTTAATCCTTTGTTTTCAGAAAAACCGGTGAGATTGACAACCTCACTGTAAGTTGGGGCAAAGTTCTGTGGTTGTATTGTGCAGTTTTCCTCGTTGCTGCTAGTAGTGCGCCCTATGAAAGACTAGCTAGCAACACCTTGGAGGTGTTTCCTTGCTCCTACTGAATTGATAACCTTGGTTTCATAACTGAGGGAAAACTTACTATTGTGCTCATCATACCTTCCTCTTGGGGTTCCCCAATGAGCTCGATATTTTGGGCCATCAGTATCCCTTGGTGTGAGTTGTCGTTATGGAATATTAATGAGAAGTTCTATCATTTAATTTTTGCACATATTATTTTAGCTTGCAATTTCTGTTATATGATTGATCTTGTTGCTAGTATTGGTATCACTTTGGGATCATTAAGTAAATTTAGTTGGTTTTGGCGAACCTGGCTCTGGTCAGTAGCAACACTATTTGAGGATTGAACGGAAAAGAGAAAAGTACTTTTAGATATAATTTCATTATCTTTCTTTCTTGATTGGCTCATAAGCTTAGTATTCTCTAGTTAAGATCTTTTGTGTTCCCAAGGAATATTGCATGATTGTTTCTATCACTTGTATGTTTGTTTGTTTCCTTCAACTCTTATGCTTGCTACCCAGCCTTGCAAGCCAAAAACCTATACTGAGAGGGAATGCTTCTCGTGCATCCAATCCTTGAACTAAAACCTATGCCATTTATGTCCACCATATCTACCTATTAGCATTATTGCTATTTCAAGTAAATTCTCGAGTTTTATCTATCTTCCAAATTAAACTTGTTATGTGAAAATTAGCAATTAAAGCTCTCACGAACTTGATGGCACACTTTATTTTCTTGTACTTAATAAATTTGAACCATTGTGACTATCTTATGAAGCTTGTATGCTTGCAAGTTACAAGTTGGGAGTTAGCAAAACCATGTTATCATGGGGTCCGCTTTCAACATTGCACTTATTATTTAGTTGATATCATGTTCTATTGTTTATGGATGCCAGTGGTGTGAAATAAAAGGGGAGCTTGTAAGCTCATGGAGATTGTATATGTGTTAGAGAAATGCCAGGGCGGCTAGCCTAAGCCATGCCTAATCATGGTGGAAACATGCAGCATAACCATAGTGGAATTCTATGAAGCATCCTCAATAAAAACCTATGCAAATAGCAAATAAAAGGATCGCTAAGATGCTCACTATCTGTTGCCTTGTCATTTTGATATGGGATAGCTCATGTGTCATGGGGCAAGGGGTACCCCGTTGGCGGTTCTCTATGATACACATACACTTACAATGACAAGAACTTACCGGAGACCAAAGTTGAGTAGCATGAGGTCTGGTACTCGTACTCAAGGGGCATGAGATTTTCAACTTATAATTTGTCAAGCATATAACTCATATTTTCCCTCACATTAACCTTAATCACTTCAAGATGCCTATGATAGGGCAATGAGAGATCAAAGCTAGTAAGTACCATAATTTTTGGAGGCTCTTTATGAAACTTGAAATCCCTGCCTCCCTCTACGAAGGGCCTATCTTTTACTTCTTAGTTGAGTCAGTAAACCTATTCCTTTCTATCTCAAGAAAGCATTTGAGTTGTTGTGATTCAAGCATCCATATGATGATTTATTCAATCATGTTTCTTATGTTCCTTGTTTTGCACACTGCTCTTATCTGAGTGAATATTACTTTGAAAGCTATCATTGAAAACCCCATTATGTTTGACTTCTGCAATTTGTTAACCGTTCTCTGACCAAGAACAAGGTTTGCCATTACCAATTATGATTTACTTTGTGTATGTTTATTGTGTTTCCCTTACTCATTGCAAGTTAAGTTATATAATAGTAAGTTGTTTTCTATTATGATTTGTGTATTGATGAATGTGGTGCTTCTTGTCTGTATTCTCTTTATCGACACTTCACTCCATAAACCTGTGGTCATGTTTATTGAGCTCGGTTTTTGCTTGGGGACAAGCGAGGTCTAAGCTTGGGGTAGTTGATACATCCATTTTGCATCACCATTTTAAATCATAATTTACTATTATTCATTGATATATTTCATATTAATAGATGATACTTATGCTATTTCATCTATTTTTGCATGATTGATGACTTTTGGAGGATGAACCACCGGAGTCAGGATTCTGATGGAAAAAGCATTGTCCAGATGCAATATTTGCGAAGATCAGAAAATCCCAGAAAATGTACGGAAATTCCTATTTTTCCAGAAGATGAAGAATGCCACAAGAGGAAGTGGAGATGGGCCATAGGGGGGCCACACCACCCCCTGGCGCAGGTCCCCCTGGGTCGTGCCACCAGGTGGTGTGGCCACCCTATCCCACCTCTGGCATCGCCCTTCTACGTATATATTTCCCTCGGAAACCTAAAGTTCAGAGAGCGACCACAGAAAGATTTCGCCGCCTCTACGGGGCGGAAACTACAGAGAGAGAAAGAGCTCTCCGGCAGGCAGAAATTTGCCGGGGAAATTCCTTCCTGGAGAGGGGAGATCATTGCCATCAACACTGTCATCAAGCTAGACTTCATCGGGATCATCATCATCATCTCCACCATCATCTCCACCAGCACCATCACCACCACTCCGTACCGCTGTAACAATTGGGTTGAATCTTGCATAATTCTTAGGGGAAACTTTCCTGGTGTTGATTACTTGTTGTAGTTGATGCTATTGAGTGGAACCATTGAATTATTGTTCATGTTCAGATTGTTACTTATCATTATTTCATCTCTGATCTTGATCCATATGATGTCGCGTGAGTAGTTCGTTTAGTTCTTGAGGACATGGGAGAAGTCATGTTGTTAGTAGTGGAATTGTGTTGAGAAAGATTTAATGGTTTGATATTTAAGTTGTGGTGCTATTCTTCTAGTGGTGTCATGTGAACATCGACAACATGATACTTCACCTTTATGGGCCTAGGGGAATGCATAGTGTATTTGGCTACTAATCGTGGGGTTGCCGGAGTGACATAAACCTAAACCCCTATTAGGGAACCTTTGCATAAGGGAGTGTAGGATCACATAGTTTAAGGTTGTGGTTACGTTTTTATCTTAATTACTTTATTGTAGTTGCGGATGATTGCAAGGGGTATAATCACAAGTATGTATTAGTCCTTGTAAGGTTAGTACATTATCATAGGTTCACCCACACAACACTTATCCAACCAGAGAAGATTAATCAACTATATGAAGCGAAAGCACTTGACAATATTCCCATGTGTCCTCAAGAACGTTTGGTCATCTTAAGTAATACAACCGGCTTGTCCTTTGCTAAAGAAAGGATTGGGCCACTTGCTGCAATTATTATTATTGTCTTTTATTTACTCGCACTTTATTTATTTGTATTATCAAAAAAACCTAAAAATCCGTTTGCTAAGTATTTACAGAGAATTCCTGATCCAAACCACTTGTCAACACCTTCTGCTCCTCGTTGGGTTCGACACTCTTATTTATCGAAAATACTACGATACACCCCTATACTTTTGGGTCATCATGCCCCAGCAACTCTTGCAAGACCATCTGGTGGGCAGGGGTCTTCACCGAGTCGCCTTCTTCTATTGTTAGAGGTCGGACTCGTTCTTGTGGTAGTGTCTTAGGCTCTGCTAGTAGCGCGCCGAGCGGACAACGACCTGGTTATGAACCTCTTTGAGGAAGTTGACGCCTTCGATTCTTCGTTCTCCCTAGGTGGCCTCTTTGTAAGCTCGCACCCAGGGAGATCCGCACTGGAGTTCTATGGGCAACACCGCCTCGACCCCGTAGACCAAGGAGAAATGTGTTTCCTCCATGGCCCTATTTAGGGTGGTTCAAATTGACCATCGAACAAGTCATCTACTCAATCCAGTTCCTTCTGCTGGTCTTGAGCTGGTGATGTCTCCCAAATGTAGGCGACCTATTGTAGTACCTTTCAATAGAGAAAAGTTTGTCAAACACATGAGGATATGAAGGTATTGGTTAGTAAGTCTAACAAGTAAAACAATAAAAGATGCAAAGATTTGGATTTGGGGGTTTATAGTTCGCACAAAAGTAAATTTCTATAAAGTAAATTCTCTTTTTAGAGAAAGCCCACCTATATGTCGCAAGAGGATAAACTCAAGTATGTGATCTTATATGTGAAAAATGTTCCTGAGGCCGCATGGATTTACTTGGCATAAAGATTTCTATAGCAGCATGTAAGTATCTTGTCAAGTTTTATTCTCTTTGGATGAAGCCTAAAATAGGTGCAGCCATATACATGAGAAAGTGCACCCCTTATGGTTTGTCGTAAGGCCATTTTCATGAGCAAACAAAGGATTCATTAAGACATAAAGTGTAACCACAATATAAAGTTCTAAAGTCTCTAATTTAAAAAACCCTTAATACAACTCCAAGTCTTATACCATAGTTTCTACCATTTTGTCCCTCCGTACTCTCTTCATTACACTAAGGTGAAGCCCTTTGAGCCCATATAGGTGAAGTATTATGAAGTCGACATTCGCACATTATCATCATAGAACCACATAAAAGATTGAAACTTAACTAAATACACATTGCATACTATATGAAAATCATAGAAAAATCATCATATGCCCTTAGGAACATGGGGGACTACTAACAATGGTGAAACATGATATGGATCAGAGGCATATGGAATACAATACAATCTGAAATTATAACTTCACCACCAAATAATGACAAGTTACCAAGCATAATCATGCACAAAGCATTAAAACAATATCCATGGTTCAATCTGATCATAAATTATGAGGCAAACGATATGGATATTAGAGATGGAGATAGTGCTTATGTTGGGGATAATGGAGATGGAAAGGGAGATACCTCCCCCTACACCAAGGAGGAGTGGTGATGGTGATGGCTTCGATTTCCCCATCTCTGAAGGCCTCGGAGCAGTAGAATTTGCCCTCTCCTGAAGTAGGAGAAGACATTCTCCTCCGTATTCACCTTTATAAATTGGGGGGAAAATATGGCGTAGGTTTTCGGGTGACACATATCCGTCTAGAAAAATGTGGAGTTGAGGCTACGCTCAAGGCCTGAATGGGCTAGGTGGCGCGGTCATAGGTGGGGCCCGTGCCACCTAGGCTAATTCGCCCCCGGCGGCTCCCCTCGCATAGTGCTAAGGCCCATTCTATAACACCCGAGTTTTAGTTAATCCTTATTAGGGCTTTGATTGTGCATTCATAAGCATCATTGTTTTTGATAAGAATACAATTTCATGAAAGAAAAGAATGCAAAAACCCTAAAACCCTAATCTTCCCTCTCTTTGAAAACAATTCAAAAGGTTTTGAATATTTGAAAAATACAGAAGTCTTGCAACCCAAATTGAATAAAAGGGCCCCTAGGCATTTAAAAATATTTGCAAACCCTATGGTGTTTTTAAATATAGAAAACATTCTTGTATTTGAACTTACAAAAGAGAAAACACAAATCAGAAAAAAGAAAAAGGTTTTATAAATAAAAATGGACAAAAGAGAAATAGGTCGCAACCCACTTCCTCCCCTTCTCCCTTCCGCCCAGTGCGTCTGAAGACAGACAAGGCATGGCCTAGGCCAGCACAGTACCCCTTCGGCCTTCATGTTCCTTGTTGTCTTTGTCGATGACGCTAAGCAGCTCGGTGGCTGCTGCTACGCTATCCTCCCTCGCGTAGCGATTCATGCCTCGCCACCGCCCCAGATACAAGGATAAGAACTACGCTGACGCCCTCGCTATCCCTATCCTCTTATCCCTCTCGCTCCCGCTATGTGTTGTTCATGCACAAAGGCCCCTATAACCCTAGCCGTCGTGTCGCCTCGTCGTCCTGTGCCTTCCCTTGCTCACCTAAGCCCACCACTAAAACCGTTGTTTCATCCTCGCCCTCCCCATGAACCCACGCTTGCTTAGAAGACCCCTATTGGCCTAATCGGACCCTCCGCCCCCGACACCATCCGCCGCCATTACCGATGTTTTCGACCTTGCTTGGCCTTCCCGACCTCTCCTCGAGCACCACAGTGAGCTTTCGAATCTCCTGGTATCCTCCCTTCTTCGATTGCTTCCTGGTTCGTCCTCCCGCCGTGCTCTGCCACCACACAAGCTCACCAACGTAGCTCCGATGACCTATAGCTAGTAGCGCCGCCACTTTCTGGTCCGCCTCGAGGAGATCATTCGAACACGACTAACCTTGCAGCCCTACGCACTCTCCCTCATCGCTGGTGGCCACCGTCTACAAGCACTCCGGCATGCAGACATGGCACTAAGGTGGCGTTGACGTGGCACCCACTTGGACCTGACGTGGGTGTTGATCAAGCTCTGCCAGCATGGCTGCTGACGTGGCACAGGCTCCCCCACTAGCCTCAGTGGCTAGACCCAGCTTCGGTGAGAAATAATCCCCACCCTGTGGTGACGTGAGCCTGATGCAATAAAAGATTTTAAATTGGTTTAATAATTTCAGAAAAAGGTTTAATGTTGTAAATTCAATAACTAATTATTTATAAGTCATAAAAATATGTGTAATATATCAAAATGTTCAAAAAAATGAGATATGCCTTTTAAAGCTATAATCATGCATTTTTAAGAAACTCCGATTAAGAAGTTTGTTAGAAGAACAATAGCAACTCTGCAGGTGCATTTGGGGTTCTTCTGGAAATGCCATTTTTAGGGCGTTTTGACCCCAATTAAATTGATGAGTATGTTTAGGGTTATAATTAAGAATCATTTAACTTGTCATATCATCATTCTTGCTTGAGCATTGCATTGATGCCATGTGTTGATTGTTTCCCTTTCTTTTCGGTGATTTGGTTCCTCCTAGTAGAATTTGAGAACGAGACCGAGATCAACACCATCGAAGATCGAGGATCAATACTTGACCAACTTTAATTAAGTCAAGTACCAGGTGTCTGAAGATCTGCTTATTGGTTATCAATGGGCAAAGGCAAGCATAGCCCCACCATTATATAATCCTATTATTTTGAAAGCATTTCAGTTCTTACCATGATGCATACGATTCCACTATGGTCTTTTATCGATAGATAAAGTATTCTATCTTTTGCATTACTCCCTTTGAGCTCATGTTACCCAATTCACTACTCCTAGCATAACTTGTTTTGGCTTGTGTGCACTGCTAGAGCTGATATATATGTCCTACTTAGCCATGCTTATCTCGCTACACGAATCTAGACGATTCATGACATTTTTATGACACGACCTAAAAACGTCGCGGA
Organism: Avena sativa; assembly: GCA_916181665.1. Taxonomy (NCBI): domain Eukaryota; kingdom Viridiplantae; phylum Streptophyta; class Magnoliopsida; order Poales; family Poaceae; genus Avena; species Avena sativa. The sequence goes on from OV702291.1 coordinate 566,640,589, forward strand.
TTCCTACATTCTATAATGTTTCATAACAACAAGCTCGAAGGCCCTCGAGCCCGGTTATCCATGACGTTCCTTGTTTTCATTGTGGCAAATTTGTAACATCCCAAAACTTCAATCCAAGGTTATCAAAGATCAAATCATCCAAATTTTGGATTAACAAAAACTTTTCCATATTTAAAATGAAAGCATTCATATATGTGTGCATTTAAAATAGGAGTTGTTTTGAATTGCCATGATTGTGTGATCCTTTGCTTCTAAAATGTTTCTTAGGTGATTTAAACATCATCTACATCATTCCCAAACTTTTCCTAAAGAAAAATCAAATCAAAAAGAATTAAAATGAAGGAATGGTCATTTGGACAAATTTAACTCTCATGCCTACTTTGGCTATTCCTAGTACTCATTTCTTAACAGAAACAATTATGGATCTTTACAACCCTTGCTAGTACACATAATGAGGTACCAAGGCCCACCTTTTGATCTACTAAAAACCTTCTGTTAACTATTTTAAATGACAGTTTAAAATTGAATCTAATGCATATGCATAGATCACCCCTATTTCAAAAACCATGTATTTGAGCTCCATTTTCAAAACCCTTGCAACCAGAGACTACCTATCACTAGTGGAGATCACCCAAAAATTTTGAACTCAAAATTCAAAACTTTTTCTCTTGCGGCCATTTCATCAAACACTTGGCAGGCAGAATCACACCTCTAATCCTAGCTCACTGTTTTGAACAGAGTTTTGCCCCCATTTGATCTCCATTTAATCTCTTTGTCCCCCTCTGATCAAACCATGCCATTTGCAACCCATCCCCTACACCCTAGTAGCAATGCCATGCCATGCCGAGCACCACCCTGGCCGGCCAAACTTGCCCCGCTGCAGCAGACCACCTCCTCGTTCCTCTCCATGTCTAGGAGGTAGCCAGCACCGCACCGTCCCTCTCTGTCCCTTGCCCGAGCCAAGACCAGCCATGGACCACAGAGGAGAACCCGCGCCCAGTGCTACCGAACCATGCCGACGCCGCCCGCAGAGTGCGCATTGTCCCCACGTGCACAAGCCGCCGCTCGACACCAGCCCACGCCCACCGCTCCACCTCGACCTAGAGAACACCCCAGACACCTCCGTTCGCCGCCCAAAGCCCCACAGCCACCGCTCGCCGTGGACACAGCCGCTTCGGCCGCGCAAAGCGCCACCTCACCCCGACCGCATGCCACCGCCCCTACGGCCGCATTGAAGCACTAGAGCACCGCCAGGGGACCGCCAATCGATCGCCATCCCCAGCCATGTCGCTAGCTCGCCGTAGCCATGTCGCCACCATCGACCGCCCATCCCACTCGGTCTCAACGTCGAGCCTATAAAAGGAGCCCTCCCCAGCACCAAAGACTCACACCATTCCACTCCCCTCACCTCTCTGAACCTCAACCACCCCTCGCCGGAGCAAGTGGAGCAGCAGCTCGCCGGAATTGGAGCCGGAGCCGCCGCCTCTAGAGAAGAAGGGTGTCGTTGATTCCGACCACCCCAAGATCCACCGCGACCACGCCTCGCCTTGCCGTCGTCTTCCACTTTGTTCGCCCGCATCGCCGACCCCGCTGGAGCCCTGGTACGCCCCCGGTAGACCCCCACCGAGCCGCTAGGGTTCGAGCTCGCCGGCGACCCGTCCGTCGTCGACGACGACCCTCAGCCGTAGATCTAGCCTCTAATCGCACGGCCCACAGCACGCGTACCGTTTCGCGTTTTAAGAGCCGTTGACAAGTGGGACCCCCCCTCAGCTGAGCCCCGTGCCGTGTAGCGCCACTGGGCCGGCCCATTTCCTTTCCCGCGCAAGCCCGTAGATTCAAATTTAGGTTTTTCTTTTTAGTTAGAATATAGTTTCTGTCCAGTGTTTCAAAATTCAATTCTGTGAGTTTGACAAATCCAAATTACATGAAACTAATTTTGTCTGAAAGGTATTGAAAAGCTCTATCCAAGCCCGTTGGATTTAATTAATTTAGAGTTATAGATTTCTCCTAATAAAAATAAGAAGACAGAAGCTTTTGCAACTTGAAACATTTTCATAAAATGAACCAAGTTAGCTTTTGAGTTGATTCCAACTCTCAAAAATCACATTTCATCATATCTATCCAAATATGTAATAATATTAAGGTTTACAGGCAGTGACTTTGGACTAGTACCAAAATAATGCTATATAGGCATTTCTAGTCACTTTAAATCATTAAATAATAAACTTAAACCAAAGTAATATTGATCCAACCTTTAAATCTCATTCCCACATGTTAGAATATGTGGTGAGGACATGTGTCCACATGATCCCATATTTTGGTGGTGAATATTAAATTGTAGTTAATTTTTCAATGAGTAGAAATTACTTTTCCAAAATAAAAAGATTGAAACTATTGAATTAAAACTTATGATGTGAATAGATCATCAATTGTGTGGTTTAGAATACTACTTAGCCTAAGTTAAGTATTGTTTGGTGATTGTGCACTCCCTATGTATTTATAGACGATAGTACCGACCAAGCCTTCGAGGAGGAGGAGTTCTACCAAGAAGAAGAAGAAGAAGAAGAAGAAGAAAACTTCAACCACTGCACCAACCAAGGCAAGCTATTAGTGGCAAGCTAACCCTTGCAAACAGGATTTAGTAAGCTATTGTAGCAAGCTAGAATAAAACTAGATGGTTTAGTAAAGATGCCTTAAGCATACTTTGATCACACCCCCTTAGTTTACACAAAGTTCTTTAATTAATTTTGAAGGTAGCATAAAGAGTATAAAACTTGACCTACTTAGGAACCTTTAGATGTCATTCTATGGCATGAGATTGATCCCACCTTTCCACCTTAGTGAACACTCTTAACCTAGTGTTTTAGAATAGATCAAACTTGAGTCACTTTAGATGGGAACACTTGGTGAAAATGAGTTATGAAAACCTTGGAATGATGAGTCATTCTATTGAGATTTTTTGACATGTGTTGAGAAACACAATTGGTTTATGATGATCAAAATGATGAGGCATGAGCCTTAACCCTTTTATAAAACTGATGGTTGGATTCAGATGCGATACCATTCCAAATTTACCGTACAACCACATACCTGAATTGGGTAAGGCTTAGCTGGAAATTTATATGCATTAGTATTAGTTCCCTCACGGGAGAGGTTTGAGCTGAGGCTACCTCTCAATGATGTCCACCTATGCAGTGCCCAAGATGACTGATGGTCATGGTTGGGAGGCCATGCTCATGGGAGAGGTGCTTGTACTAGGGTGTGTAAAGGGAAGGTTATGTTTGATTATCTGCATACCAAGTATGATGATTCAGGGTTATCCCTGACAGATGTATCGAATCCTGTGGTGAAAGTGTACCACCTCTGCAGAGTGTCAAACTATTCGAGTAGCCGCGTCCGCGGTTATGGATAGTTGGAATGGCCATACTGTTTCGTTGTCAGATGTTTTCTAAATAACTTGAAAGGAATGATGAACTTTGACTTGACCACAACAAGGTTGTGTAGATGATAATAGCTTCCCAACTTAAGTGATTCTAGAACTTTAATTTATCTTTTCTTGCTTCAGAACTCAGCTTAGGTTTCAAACTTAACTTGATAGTTATTCTTTCAATTCAGCACTTTAACTTAGAATCATAAACCTTGCTAGTAGTAGTTTGCGAGTACTTAAAGAGTATCATGGCTTTTGTCCCTGGCTATTATCATGGCCAGACTATGAAGGAGATTATCAAGATGATGGTCAGCAGGACGGCTATGATAACTAGGACTATCTGCCTTCGTCAGCATTGCCTGTGCCCCTGGAGATGGACCCCACCGCTACGCTATCGTTTAATTCCGCTGCTTGTTGTATTAAAGACTGGATCATGAGATCCTTATTTGTGTAAAACCTTATGTATGGTTTGTAATGGATGATGTACTGTGATATCCAATCCGTTATGTCTCGCAAAAATGGTAATCCTGGGATTGCGAGGTATGGCATAACGGGCATCTGGGATTAAAAATCCGGGAGTTGACAAAATTCATCGTAGATTTCGCCCCTAGCCCTGAAGCCCAGTTTGCCATTTTGTCTGGTGCCAAATTTGTCATGGATTTCATCATGGCCCATGTTCGACTCTTTTTTTCCATCGACTGTGTCCTCCGTCTTTCAACCCCACATGTCAGCTCGGTGTCCACGGCAATCTCTCACGGTAGTGCTGGGTTTGATGGTGCTTCATGACGTTTTTGGCCAGCCCTAGCTATCAGTGCGCTTGATATAAATTAAATAATAGAAATATAGTTCATGCAGGTAGACAGAATCGAACCAGCAACCAAGCTTTGGCAGTACAAACTTGTAACTTCTGCAATTGTCCATTGGTTTTTTCTAGATCTACTACTTTAGTATATATATTACATACCAACTCTCAGTCACAGGAAATGAAGTAATTCGAAAATAGACAATCAACACAGTATGTATCGACATAGTTGATATATAGTGTACATTTCACACAACTATAAAAGAGAAAACAACATAGCATATTTTTAGATCATCTTTTACGAGATGTAGAAAAAAGCAACAACATGCACACAGTTAACCAAATATATACATAGCATATAGAGATAATATTACTTAGCATGTAGAACACCAGGTTGAGAACAATTTCTTTACCACTAAAAGTTCACTAACAACATATTACATTAATGGTTCATCCAACACCAACATAAACAAGATACTTTTTGGCCTCACTATAGAACATTAACACAACCAGTGAAGCCTTGTAGCCCGTCATTTAAAAAGGTGAAGAGGCACACATTCCCCTCCCTGATTCCAGCGAGTCCGAGAACCTTAGACCAGCCTCTTGTCATCTGGGAAACATCATTTAGGCCTTGGAAGAAGTTAACATGCTGAAAAGTGGTCTTGTAGGAGCATGCGAGTGGTAAATCCTTTAGGAGATAGCGGTTAAGGTGGGTACTACTGTAGCTAGCTGAAAAATATTGTAGGAGAAGACTAATATTAGTTGTTGGCTAGAGTTCAATGTGCATAAGAAAATCTAAATATTGAAATGTCAAATGTTAACCATCTTGGCCTTCCCATGGATGACATTTGACTTCTTCATCTTGCACACATAGTATGGTATAGATGGCTTGTGTTGTTTAACTATCACTTTGAGGGAAGCAACTTGGTCAGAAGTCAATTCCAAATTGTTTCCGAACACCCAGTGATCATCGAATTCCTCACCCCCTTTATCCTTGGACCTAGAAAGAAAATATTAGAAAGTAATAATTTATAGCTGCATATAAATGTAGCAAAGCATGTACTTAGACAATACCAAACCTCTACGGATAAGAATCCTCGGTTTCTCGGCTAATTTAAATCTTTTCATATAAGCCTTAGCTCTTTGCCTTGCTATCTTAGCTTTCATCTTGTGAAAAACTATAGCAGGTTTCTTCACATCATCATCATATGAGACATCGATGACGACAACCTTAGTTTCACCAACCTTGGGGCATCCTTTTTAGTATAAATTAGACATTACAATAATTACAATGTTTAGTTTTTATGTCATATACAGTAGTGCGAGTAGCAACAATTTTAGAACCTGCTCATGTATCTCCCTAGCCTTCATCCTACCTGCCCCAAAGAGTAAATACAAGAATTAAGTTAAATACAATTATAATTAGTGAATTATTACGAGAATCAAATTCAGTGAGTAAAACTAATGGGTGGTTCCAGTGAATTAGATTGAGCCTTTGCTATAAGCAGCAATGTCGACGCGCGGACCACTAAATTGAGTACGGACGCGTTGCCATAGAACAAGTAGGTGATGCATTGAACTAGAACAATGCGGCATCTAGATAATAAAAGTGTGACATAGAACTCAACAGGAATGTCGACACGGTGACCTAGATTGAGCACGGACACGCTGCCATAGAATGAGGAGTTGACGTGGTGAAACTGCAGTAGGTCGAGGAGCACTTACACATCAGTCCACAGCCTCCACTACCACCGTTGTTGTCGGGAAGGGAATTTGGTCATTGGCAGGGAGGGGATTGGGTCGTCGGCGGGGAGGGGAGAGGGTTTTTCTAGCACGGATTTGGGGGAAGTTGTGTGGGATTTTGGGAGTGGCATGGATGGGAGAGGTATTTTTATCGCTGCTATGATAGGTGGGTCCCATGCATGAGAGGTTTTGGATCACACAGGCATCATCTGCCAGGCTGATGAATGGGTCCCATGCGGACTGAATAACAACACAATTTTCTACCACAAAAAGAGCATATGTTCAGCCAAGTTTGACAGACAGAATAATAGCACAATGTTTTGGCTAATTTTCCCAAATATATAATGAATAACAGACAGAATAACCATTAATTCCCATTAGAGTATGTAATGAATAATAGACAAAATAACCATTAATTCCCCATAGAGTATGTAATGAATAACAGAGAAAATAACATACATTCATATTGACTAGTTCATAGGAATGCACACAACCATTAGTTCAAGCATGCAAAACAAAGCATACACACACGATCATCAGTTCAACACAAGCATGCACACAGGCATCCACACATCTAGCAGTTCAAGAATGCAACACAAAGCATCCACACGATCATCAGTTCAACACTCCACGATCATAAGCTAGAACTACTCTTTATCAGTATCATCTTGTACTTTAACTTTTTTGTCACTACAGTACTCCTCAGTTGTGTCGTTTACTTCAGGCTCACTATCAACTTCCTCCTCTACAACAACTTTCCTTTTACCTCTAATACGCTTGAACACTAATGCATCTATGATGCGGCCTCTATTGATAGAGGGTCGATGTTTCCTGGAAGGTAGAGCCTCAGATACAGTCTCATTGTCAAAGCCTACAAACTCTTGGTATGCTACATTAGTATGCACCATTTCCTCCTCTTCTCCTTCAGCAACATCAAACTTATGTCTTTGAACTAATTTTTGAACGACCGACCAGTTTTTGCCCTTGGTTGTGTCTGGCACATAGAACACTTTTGTAGCCTGGGTTGCCAAGATGTAACTATCATCTTTATACCAAAAATTGGTGATGTTGACACTCTAGAAGAGTTTATCATTCACCATATTTGTATCATTGTGGCCTTAGGATGATACCAATCGCAGTGGAATAACACACACTGCAATAAAAGTTTCCTTCCGCAACGAATTGGCCCTACGGTCGTCGTAGAAGGCGCGTCTTCCGTGACGAAATTCTTGGCTCGGCCGTGGCCGATGGAAAACTTTTTTTCCGGTTCCGCGGCCCTCTACTATGATGGATCTGCTAAAAACATGGAAGAAGCTCGGCTAGCGCGTGGCAGAAGCAAGATTTTCGTTTCCTCGCGCGATGTTGACTTGCCGAAGTCTTTTGAGGCGTGTGGGTCCCGGACGTCAGTGTCTCTAGCGGACCATACTTTTCGGTCGCGCCTCCCTGATTTGAACTCGATAACGTTGCTCGAGGCGTCTGCCGTTTAGTCAGGCTGCTAGGTCCCACATGTCAGCCTCTCATTAGAAGGATCGAGTGTATGATGGAATTTTTTTCCTTCGCTCTTGCTACCCTGTTCTGAAGTTGATAGCGTTGCTCGATGCATCTACCGTCTAATCAACCTCCTGGGACCCACATGTCATCCTCTCATTAGAAGAAACGTGTGTATGATGGAATTTTTTCCTTCGCTGGCGCTACCCCGTTCCGAGTTGATAGCGCTGCTCGACGCATCTACCATTTAACCAACCTCCCGAGCCCCACATGTCATCCTCTCATTAGAAGAAACATGTGAATGATGGATTTTTTTCCTTCGCTCGTGCTACCCTGTTTTGAACTTGATAGTGTTGTTCGATGCATCTACCGTTTAATCACGATGCTAGGCCCCACATGTCATCCTCTCATTAGAAGAAACGTGTGTATGATGGATTTTTTACCCTCTGTTGTGCCTTCGTGTTCCGAACTTGACAGCGTTGCTCGCTGCATCAGCCGTTTAATCAAACTTCTGGACCCCACATGTCATCCTCTCATTAGAAGAAATGTGTGTATGATAGAATTTTTTTCCTCAGTCACACCTCTGTGTTCCGAACTTGATAGCGTTGCTCGCTGTATCTACAGTTTAATCATGATGCAGGGCCCCACCCCCACATGTCATACACTCATTAGAAGAAACGTGTGTATGATGGAATTTTTGCTCTCGGTCGCGCCTCCGTGTTTCAAACTTGATAGCTTGCTCGATGCATCAGCCGTTTTTCCAGGCTGCTGAGTCCCCCATGTGAGCCTTTCATTAGAAGAAAGGTGTACATGCTAGACTTTTTTCTTGCTCGTGCCTCCCTGTTTCGAACTTGGCAATGTCGCTCAAGGCAGAACCTATATAAGGCCGCGCTACTGGGTCCCACATGCCGGTCTCTCTGTATATCAAACCTGCATATGATGGACTTTTTTTTGGCCGCGTCCGCTGTTTTGACCTTGGCAACGTTGCTCGATGTGGCAGACGTGTATGGTCTTGCTAGTGAAGCCCCCATGTCACCCTCTCTGGTATGTTCTGGTCCCTGATGCCAGCCTCTCTGTACAAGTATTTAACTCTTTTTTCAAACCCGGCCAATAAACTCGAGGGATGCTGCAGGCTGGTGGGTCCGTGATGTCAGCCTCTCTGTAATGCGATATTAAAAAGTAAACCCTTTTTCAAAAAAAAGTAAACCCAATATATATATAAATATGTACACATAGTGGATTCGAACTAAAGACCTTCAAATAAAATCAAATAGACATAAATTGAGTGTTTTGCCACAATACCAAAGATACTAATAGAAATTGAATCATTAAACATATATTAGTACTATAACTTATGTATCAGTCTTCTAAAAAAATATTTTTGTGTTTCCATGTTATCTCTCTTAAAATAAAAGAGCAGTGCTACTGGAACCTCGATTTATAAAAAGCCACATAATGGATTAGTTTCTTAAAAACATGGGTAGGCCGAGTTTTTTTAGAGGTGGGGGGCACTTCCAAAAAGGCCAAATTAAAAAGTTTTTGGGCTATGGTCAATGGGCTCCTATCTCAAATTTCACTGGGCTGTGTCTCGCCAGATTCAAACACAGACCTCTTCGAGGGAGGAAAAAAGTGATAATTCCTTTGACAGATATTCATGTAAAAATATCTAATGAACACACACCACATGCGCCAATACAGGGCTAGTATCCAATGACTTCACTTGGTGAAATCACGCTGTATATCTTTACCCTCTCATCTCTGTCCAAAATGCATCCAACGGTTCCGATGACACAAAGGCAAAAGCTCTAGAGGAAGTAGCCAGCAGCAACGACAGAACTTTTGATAAATTCAATACCATTTGAAAGATTAAGGAGTACAGAATAATAAGACATAAAAAAATCGAGAGATTCCTAGTTCATATTCAGTAGCACTTGACCAATTCAGAAGCATTTCAAAGTGACTGATTCAGCAATACAAACACTGAAATTCAATATCACTATAGAGAGAGACAGTTCTTGTTTTAGCTCTAAAAACCATGCCATGCAATCAGTTTGCCCTTTTCTCCAAACACACTCGATCATTGGAACACAATCATTGTCATAATATTTGCTCATATAGGGAACCTTCATATAGATACAGATATATCATACCAATACGTACTAGTCATAGCTCCAATCCAGCAAAAGGTTATCACAGTTTTACCACCCATATATGATCAATGGAGATAAGACAACCACATAATTAATTACAATAGCATGCGGCCAAAGAGCTAGACAGCTAGGAAGTCCATGAATAGCATGCCGCATTCAGGGCAGCGAGATACATCGACATTAACCGTTCTTCCAATAGTAAGTTTGGCTGCTTTCTGGAACTTGATCCACCTAGAAGTAACTGCCAAGCGCCCATCAATTGAGTTAATGGCATAGCGTCCCTCGATAAGCAATCCTTCGCTCTGCATCATGAAGACTATTGTGCCCTTTCGTCTGGCATGGAGTTGCTTTGTGGCACTCTTAGGCAATTTCTGAGTCAAAGCAAGATATAGACGCATAATTACTAAGAGCGATGCATTGACTCATGTGAAACTTGAGAAGACATTTAGAACAGTTTATCTATCGCCATATACTCACAAACATAATCCAGTGCGGCCTTGTGATGACACATGTGTAGGATATGGTCTGACAAGGTGCCTGTGCTAGGTCTGGTGCTGGTGCAGGAGATGGTGCCACTAATTGTAGAGGGGCTGGTGCAGGAGCCAGAAGGCCCAGAACCGGTGTCGGTGCCAGCAGCTTGATGCTAGATTCCTTCTGAGGGGTAGCTAAGCTGACTGCAGGGATGGTAAAGGCAGATGCGAAATATACAAGCAAAATGGTCTCTTATACAACAGTTACTCACAAGATAGTGATCAGAGGATATGATGAGTATACAAGCAAATTAAGTTACTACCTCCATTCTTTCTACTTAGGTCAACAGGTGCCGGAGCAGGAACTAGGGCCAGTGTCGTTGGGGGTGCCAGCAGCTTGGTGTTGGTTACCTTCTTAGGGGTAGGTAAGGGGACTGCAGGAGTGGTCAGAGAGGCATATGAGATGTGGACAAGGAAAATGGTTTCTTATACAATAGTAACTCCTAGATAGAGATGAGAGTATACAAACGAATTAAGTTACTACCTCTATTCTTTCTCCTACTGAGGTCAAGAGGTGTCGTTTCAGGAACTGGGACCGGTGCTGGTGTCGGTGCCAACGGCTTGATGGTGGCACCCTTCTAGGTGGTACATAAGGGGAAGTGGACTGCAGAAGTGGTCAGGGTCATATGATGAGTAAAGACAATGGTGCAAAACAGTTAGTCACAAGAAAATCATTAGAGGATGTGATGAGTATAGAATCAAATTAATTAGTACTACCTTTGTTCTTGGTCCTCTGGTCAACAGGTGTACGACGGCGTGCAAGTATCTTCCTAGGCTTGCTAAAATCGAATGTTACCTCGTCCCCCTGCTTCAGACCATTCTCACGGACATACTTGGACCAACCTCGGCCACCCAAATAGGTGGTGGCCATCGTCTGGGAGACATCCACATCATATAGTTGCCGCATGCCTTTAGGGCCCTCGCTATACAGAGTTAGAAACTTGTCGTTTCTGAACATCTTGTATATAATGGGGCGAGCGACACAAGGGACAACCTTCATGAGAAAATTGATAGAGAAGTAAGGCGATAGCAAAAAAAAGTGAGATACAAGATCTTCCATCAAGTCGGTCTAAACCACTTGGAATCCATACCTGATACCATGGGTACCCTTTGCGAAGGGTGGCCATGCACCATTTTTCATCCCTCCGCCTTTGGAATGGCATACAGGGGCCCCCCTTTCAATCCACAAGCTTAACAAGAGGAGGGTAGCGGAAAGGGCTGAGCAGCTGGTGCGTGGTACTGATTGAAATTAAGTGGAAAGGTTAAATTATGTAAAGAGCAAGTAAATCTAATAATATAAGACAAAATCATTGCTTGTAAAGCAAACAGATTTTATTTTTTGAACTTCTAATGAGCGTAAACATATAGTACTAGCTGATAAAAATAACATGGAAAATCATATCATGTGAAATTGTGGATTTCCAAATTATACCCACTTCCTAGAGAGGTCACTGTCCACCTGGGTACTGTGTTGGCGCTTCCTCATTGTGTAGAGGATGTCCTCTTTTGGTGCGGGCATCAGAAATCTACTAGCCTCTACAGCAGCCTCAACCTCCGTAGCAGCACCTTCAATCTGCATAAATAGCAATAGAGCTCAATAGTTCAATACTATGTAAAGTTTGGTCAAACTTTCGTCGCTTGACTTTTCAAAAAATACAGTATATGCCTAAGCCTTGGGACGGAGGGAGTACAGTACATAGTAGTCATATACTGACTGTATGAGACAGTATGAGAGATCTAGATCTGGATTCACATAAACACAGTGCCAGAATTAATAAAATCACATGTAACATCCCAATTTCAGCAACCATGATTAGTTGTCCAGAATGCAAAAATTAGGGGGAACAAAAACTTTTTCTTGTTAAGTGTTGCAGTGTTTGCTTGCTGTTTGTTTGTGCTTATGCATCTAAATGTATAACACATGATATACTCCCTACCTCACCATTAATTGACAAAAGCTAGTTAACAAAACTATCTTGGCTCATTCTACATATTCTCAAATGTTCTAGCATTTCAAAAACCTGAGCCAAGGTGCCTTTGCAACCCTAACTATTTTAGTAGCCTCTAATGACAAAATTATGGAGATCTATATGATATAATCTCCTTATGCTTTCGAGAAAGAGCTTTCAACTACTCTTACCTCTAGGTTTTTCTAAAAACTTTTTATAAAGCTTTTGAATTCTACTCTTGGCAGAAATACCAAGGACTCTCACCTTATTCAAACTCCACCCTTTCAAAATATCCATCCCTACCTCAAGCTAGGCTTGGAGATACCCGTGGTAGTAGATTTGTTTTGTTTGTAAGATGAGTTGCCTTGATCTTCTAAGATGAATTGCATTGATCTGTCGCTTGACTTGATTGCTTAGAAGTAGTATGAGCTACCCTAGGAGCTCATCATATAACACTTAGCTAATACAATTGTATCAACCCTAAGAAAGTTAACCAAGTTGTATCTGATCTATAGCCACTAGGTGATCATCTTAAACCCTTAACCAGACCAATTCTAAAGTGATCCATTCTAGAAGTTTCCAAGTCAATGAAGACCAATATTAAGCATGGATCTATTCTACTAAATATATACTTCAACATCATCCACTTGATGATGCTTTGATACCTTGGAACCCATCAAATACACCCCCACTCATATTCTAGTCAAAAACCCTAAATCTGCTAAATTTTTGACTAAGTCTAGAAACAATTTCAACATCACTTCCTTTGCGTGCCTCTCTTTCTCAACCCTTGTGCATTTTTGGTAATGCACTTCAACCATATTGTAGACCATCATAAGGACTACCAAGACCCACTCTTTACCTTGGTTATACCATCCTCTAACCCCCCCTTGTTCTTGATAGTTTTGCAGGCAAGAAAATAATAATTCCTGCAAATCTTATCAACATGCCTACTTTGGAAGAAGATCACACCTACATGTTATATTCCTTTCACCAACTCCTTGCATGATTGTGTTCTACTAATAAAGGTCTAGCAATACCTACTTCACTTGTTCGAAATGGATCCATGTGCTTCAAAAACCCACAAGGTTTTGAAGGATACTTGACAATCTACTTTGGCACCCTTATTTTATTCAAAGTTTGAAATCAATTCTTGGAGAACTCAAGCATGATCAAGCTCAACTTCTTGTACCATGGTGATATACATCACTTGGTCTATCCATCCATATATTCAATGACCCAAGGGGAGCTTTGAGCTCCAATATCCAACAAACCTTTGAGGGTATAAAAATAATAATGCCCAAGATCCTTGATCCCTTACCTTTCTTCCAAATCAAGTTGTTTTCTCAAGACCGCATGCTTCGAATGATGGAAACGTCATGTGGATATCATCTACCATGTAAATGAAAATTTACCAAATATTTTCCATAATTATTGTGGCCCAAAAGCTATTAAATTCCTTTAATTGACAAACACCTAAAAACTCCTTCTATTAAGGAAAGTTTGTTTTTCTCCAAAACACTTTCCCAAATTAATGCACATTTGATACCTATAAACCCTACCCTATCCTCCCACTTCAAAAATAATTATTATTGAAGAGTCTTAATAATTCTTTTTACCCATTTTCTTAAATGGCAGAAACAAGAAATTAAATATATTAAATACTTTTATTCATCAATAAATCTTGGGAAAATTCCCAAAAGTGTGAATTCATATCTGAGACCATCTAACATCAAAACCAAACCTTACCCAATGTAAAAATATAAAAATAGCTTCAAGAAACCATTTCAGCACTCTTTGAATAAATAGTGTTAAGTGGACTTTAAATACTTAGAAAAACCTGAAATAATTCATAGGTAGGTACCTTGACCTCATCCACCCACCAGTACCATCTTCCCACCTTCCCCAATGCAAAATACTAAATTTCCTTCATAAGCATATATTTGACCAAATTGAACAAACTAAGCAACTATTGAACTAAACCAAAATCAAATCATCACCAAAGCTCACCAATACTCCTCCCCAGCAACCCATACTCCCTCTGGTCGTGTGCTACTATAGCACCCTAGGCCTTGTGTCATTTACCTCTTGATAAGAGATACTAATAAAGAGAGAGAAGCACTTATTGCCTATCTTGGAAACTTAAGCTATTGGCAGCAGCCCCAACCCTGTTTTCCCCCTCTGGTCAAGAACCAGTCCCACCCACCTCCCAGCACCGCCCATCTCACCCAACTAGCACCCTAGCTCTCCTCCCCAAGACCCCATGGACATGGTCCACCAAAGGCCTCCCCTCTCGGTTCTTAAAGGCCAGAGGCCATTCCAGCATGCTTCTGCCCCTCATTTTACTTCCCTCAACTCCCTCCAACCATCCCTGAGCTCCAGATATTGCTACCTCGCTCCCCATTGCCAACCCATCACACTTTTGTACATATTCTAGGGACACATGCAAGATCTGGAGGATTTCGACGTGCTCCGGCGGTTTTCAACGAAACCCTAGACCATGGGCCCCACTGATCTACCCCTAGATTTCTCCACATGAGGGTTGAACAATGTACTTTTATCCTTATTTTGGTTAGTTTAGGTCATAGCAACAAGGTATATCAAATTTTGAGCCCAAGATTAAGAAGGATCCCCTCCGATTGACCCTACGCGGGTATTAGAGGCACCAGCGCGCTATTGCATGCGCATATCGATATATGTGAGAACATGCTCGCATTAGGGGCCTAGATATTGCCTATATCAACAACCCATCACACACTTTTGTACATATTCCAGGGACACATGCAAGATCTGGAGGTATTCCAACACTCCGGTGTGCTCGGTTTTCAACGAAATCCTAGACAGTGGGCCCCATAGATCTACCCCCGGCCCCTCTATTTCTCCACATGAGGGTTGAACATTGAACTTTTATGCTTATTTTGGTTAGTTTAGGTAGCAACAAGGTAGATCAAAGTTTGAGCCCAAGATCTCAAAGAAGGTTCCCCTCCGATTGACTCGACGCGGCGGTAGTCCAACGCGTTATATATACATATATCGATCGTCGCATGGATATATATGTGATCCTCGCACCTGGGGCCTATATATACATAGATATTTTCTATCTCAACAACCCACATCACACTTTTAATTTGTACATATTCTAGGGACACATGCAAGAGATCTGGATGATTCTGATGGCCTCCGGTGTTCGGTTTTAAACGAAACCCTAGAACATGGGCCCCACAGATATACCTCCCTAGATTTCTCCACATGAGGGTTGAACAATGGATTAGTTTAGGTCATAGAAACATGGTATATCAAAGTTTGAGACCAAGATCTCAAAGAAGGACCCCCTCCAACCTGACGCGGGTATATACCCAGCATGCTTCATGCGCATATCGATATATGTGAGAACATGCTCGCACTAGGGGCCTAGATATTGCCTATCTCAACAACCCGCCACACTTTTGTACATATTCTAGGGACACATGCATGATCTAGAGGGATTTCGATAATCGATGGTCCGGTACTCGATTTCAACAAAACACTAGACTGTGGGCTCCATAGATCTACCCCCTAGATTTCTCTACACATGAGGGATGAACAATGGACTTCTATCCTTATTTTGGTTAGTTTAGTTCATATAAACATGGTAGATCAAAGTTTGAGACCAAAGATCTCAAAGAAGGATCCCCTCTGATTTGACCCGACACGGGTGTATATAGTCCAGCGCGCTATTGCATGCGCATATCGATATATTTGAGAACATGCTCGCAAAAGTAAGATATTGCCTAGCTCAAAAACCCATCACACTTTTGTATTCTGTACACATGCAAGATCTGGAGGGGATTCCGAAGCTGATATGGTGCTCGATTTTCAACAAAACCCTAGACCGTGGGCCCCACAGATCTACCCCCTATATTTCTCCACATGAGGGTTGAACAATGGACTTTTATCCTTATTTTGGTTAGTTTAGGTCATAGCAACATGGTTGATCAAAGTTTGAGACCAAGATCTCAAAGAAGGATCCCCTCCGATTGACCCAACATGGGTATAGTCTAATGCGCGCTATTGCACATATCGATATATCTGAGAACATGCTTGTACCATGGGACTATATATATATTGTCTATCTCACACCCCATCACACGTACTTTTGTACATATTCTAGGGACACAAGCAAGATCTAGAGGGATGTCGATGCTCCGGTGCTCGATTTCAATGAAACCCTAGACCGTGGGCCCTACAGATCTGCCCCCCTAGATTTTTCAACATGAGGGGTTTAACAATGGACATTTATCCTTATTTTGGTTAGTTTAGGTCATAGCAACATGGTCGATCAAAGTTTGAGACCATGATCTCAAAGAAGGACCCCTCTGATTGACCCGATGTGGGTATAGTCCAGCGTGCGCGCTCTATTGCCCATATCGATATAGTGAGAACATGCTCGCACCACGGGCTTAGATATACATTGCCCATCTCAAAAACCAGCACACATACTTTTGTATATATTCTAGGGGCACATGCATGATCTAGAGGAATTCCGACGCTCCAGTGCTCGGTTTAAACGAAACCCTAGACAGTGGGCCCCACAGATCTACCCCCTAGATTTCTCCACATGAGGGTTGAACGATGGACTTTTATCCTTATTTTGGTTAGTTTAGGTCATAGCAACATGGTAGATCAAATTAGTTTGAGCCCAAGATCTCAAAGAGTATCGTCCCCTCCGATTGACCTGACGCGGGTAGTCCACATCATGTTAGTGCATGAATGCATGCACATATGGATATATGTGAGAACATGCTCGCCACCAGGGGCCTAGATATATATATATTGTCTATCATCCTATCACACTTTTGTACATATTCTAGGGAAAGATGCAAGATCTGGAGGGATTCCAACATGTGTTAACTACAACTATAGACACATAATGACAACTAATCTCCCAAACTGAAATAAACATATACTAGTTAAAACTATAATTTGAATACATATAGTAAACAATCTGTCAAACTAAATGTGTGAAAGATCTATGAAACTGAACACATACTACACAAAATAAACTAAATTGTACTGTACATGCATGTTTGATCCATATCCCCCTTCCAACGCTTAGATCCCAAACCAAACTGTACATCCCAAATGTACTACACAAAATAAATTATAAACTGAACTAGTTCAAACATATAATTTATCACCACTCATTGTCGTCCTTGACTTGCTTCCCCTTCAACCGCTTGTTATCGCCAACGTTCCAAGATTCGTGCTCCTGCTGATACAGCTTTATGCCCTCCTCGTGCTTCTTATGTTGGGCTTGCTTGCAACTAGGGCATAGCTTTGTCGCGAAAAGCCCCTGAACCATCCAATCTTTCATGGTAATGGGCCTACTGTACAACTCGTATGCCATGTAGGAGACTCTTGATGCATACTAGAGGTGCACCTGGGTCATCGGCTTCCACTCCTAGTAGTTGTGCTTACTTCGCAGCAATTTCTTAAATTCTACATAGGAGTTGTCAATGATTTCCGCTGCCAGATCACCCATTCCATCCTTCTCTCTGGGTATAGTTTGATGTTTTACAGATTTTGGATGTCGACGTGGTACCCATGTGGAATTTTTATCAACGCATGGGCAAGCATAGTTGTGTCGTTTGTGATATCCACGCTAGTGAAAGTCATCCCATTCCTACACAAGAACTCGACCAGAGCCGGACAATGCTTCTCAGTTGGTTTACTCCTGCAGTTAGAGGGTTTTAGGGATGTAAGGGAACAAGGGATGCAGAAGTGGTGATCTCAAATTTAAATTTCACATACCTACAGAAGTGGTAAACAAGGACCTCTTCACGTATGGTGATTTGCACGACGACGATCTCTTGTAAAGGATGTTTTTCGCTTATTTGCACGGATGTACTCTAAGTCTAGCCCCATGAACTTGTACTTCTCATTCTCAAGAAATTGCTCATACCTGGCGAGAGTTGTCTCCATAGTCGCTTCATCATTTGTGTAGACCACCGTCAAAGTTGTGGTGCCATGGGCAGGACATAGTGGGTCTCTGTTGTGCATTTCCCATCGTCCATGCCTGCAAGTAAATGGATGAAAGGAAATTCCTGCGAGCAAGAAGAAGAAAAACCGACGGTTCTAGAACAGTGGAATGAGCGAGGAAGAGCGCTAGGAAAAACTACAGAGATCGTGGATACATGTTAATAATGAATAACTGCAGTGACGGTAAGAGAACTCATCGTGGTTACGTGGAGATCGTGGCAGTGTTGCCGGTTAAACAAGTGGGGCCAGTTCCTATGAGAATATGGAATTAGTTTTGCATTTTTCTATGTGAGAAATTGAGAGAAATTATTTATATTTTTCTCTTTCATAATTAAACAGAATGAATTTGGTACAACCCAAGAGATTTGAACAAAAGAGATTTGCTAGTTTAAGATACAACAACTCAAAAGTTTCTGATCATGTATTTTTGAAATTTAAATTCTGATGATTTATTCAAAAGTTCTGAGCTACCGACATTATAGAGCCAACGCTCTCATCTTCGTCTTCCTGCTGCTCATCGTTGTCATCTTCCGCATCATCTTGTTCCTCTGCCGGACCGGTGACCATCTCAATAATCAGCTTGATATAGTGCCTTATCACCTTGATCTAGACAACGAGCAGATCGTCAAGGAAAATTCTGTTTTCATCGTAGAATTTAGGCCAGGAGTTAGTGAACTCAATGCAATCCTCATATACTTCTGATATTCTATATCACCCCAAGATTATCTGGCCTTCGCCACAATTATTCTTCATGCATACACGATAGAATCCTTTCTTTGGGATTTGGTGTTCCCTTGTGCATCTCAAAGGGATATCCTGAGTAACAAAAAATATATAACATGTCTTAGTTAACTGACCACCCTGATAAATTTACAAAATAAGAAGGAAAAGTGTAGGAAAAAGTGATTAACTAACCATCTGATTAATATCATCTTCATCCTGCACCTAGTGCACCAAGAACTGAGGGATCTCAAAGACCTCATCTTCATCCAGGTCTCTTACACGCTCCTTGTAGAATGCCCAAGATATGGTATTCATTTTAGAGCAACTAACATTTTATGGGTGCTAAAATATGGATTTCTCTAGTGTCACCTTACAACAATCTTCGGTCTTATAACACCCTGATCATGCATATGAAATTTAAGAATGTTTGTGTGTAAGAAACATAATTAAGAAACTAGTCAATGTGTGTAAGAAAAAAACCAATTGAATGCAAAGAAGTCAATACATACACTGGTCTTGATCAACGCAAGGTTTGGCAACATTATCATCATTTGACACTTCAACAACAAAGCACATGTCTACTCTTTCGTATGCAAATGTGAGAACATCATTCTGTTCAATGTTATAAGATGCACACAACCCCCTCCAATATGGCCCACATAATACTACCGACCTCCAAAAATCCCCATCATACATCACATAGAAGTAGTATTTATCAATTCTTCTGTATTGATCATGACGGACACTCCGAGCAAGGATCCAGGTCAGATGTGAACCGAGAGAGAATTGTCGCATATGCTTAGCGAAACAACAAGGAATACTCTACATAAATTTGTGAAACAGAAAAAATCCATAAGATCATGAACATAAATCAATATATATGACAATTTAAAATAAGATCGACAACATATAAATATGCACATCTATATGGCAATCGAGAATACTTACAAATCCCTCTGAAAAAAGGGTGATCTCACCCTCATTCTAAAATACATCACATGGTCTAGTTTTCCACTCCCACACTAGGCATGTTGCTGCTAACATGTCACACATTCATTTTGAGACATATTCCTTTTATTCTGAACACAAAAATTACAAAAGATCGGGAAAATAAATGATATGATGTTACTTAATATCATATATGAAAACTACTACTATTGTCAAAATAAATGGTATGATGTTACTAATAGCATCTTTGAATACTACTAATATCAAAACTAAACTCTAAATATGCAACAATGATCTTTTGAGCAAAAACTACATTATCCAAGCTAGAAAAATTATGGGATTTATACCCAAATTAGGAATATTAATGATACCGATTACATTGTACTTTATCTAGTATATATATACTACTAACTGCAACTAGTACTATATATGCAGAAATACAACTAGTATGCAGTTCTAGATAGATATGCTGCAAAAATACAACTAATGATGTGCATACTATACTAATCTACAGTTCTGCATACATATAATGAAGATTGTTATTAACAAATCTCAGCAGAAATTGTACCAATAAAAAATCTGCAGAAATTCAATCCAACAAAATATGCAATATTTTTTTTGCAGATCCTAGATTTACTCCAGAGATTCGATGAAGCAATCGTAGAGAAAACTCTATGGATTTGATGAAGAACTAGTACTATATATGCAGCTCTAAAACCCCTAAAGATTCATCGAGCTGCTGCTGCTGAAGATCCTTGCCACCGGTTAAACTCTGGTGAAGGGGATTCTTACCGCTGCTGGAGATCCTCGCCACCGGTTATTCTACGGCTGATTGCGTCCTTCACTCCGCCATTGTCGCGTGCACCCATGGATGCTATAGCTCCCTTGCATTCGTCGAGAAAATGCGTGAGACCGGGTGGCACACCGTGCTCCTACACGCGAAGGAAGCTCGCTGAAAATTGGAGAATATATAAGTCACATACCTGCTGCCGGTGAAAGATCGCCGGAGAGGAGCTCACTAGAGGCATCGATGGGGCATGCTTTGTATCTCTCTCTAGAAGAGCTGCACCTATCTTGTACACTCTCTCTACGTGCCTCTTCGGTTCCGACAAAATGGAGTAAAAATAAAGTCCAAAGAAATTCAATAAAATGGATACCTCTAGGTCTCGAACCAGCAACCAAGAGGTCCCTGACTACTGGGTCTACCTATCCTAAACCCCACATGTTAGCTGGACAAGAGAAGTTTCTTTCGCTGACTTGTGGGACCCACCTCTTTACCGCCCACACACTCACCTGGACTTGACCCGGGAAATTTTGAAATCAGATCTAAAATCGGGTACACCACACGCGGCAGCGGCGGCTAGAGCACCGCTGCCTTTGCCAATCCACCACATGCTGCGGCACTGGAGCTCCCGTCCGTTCACCGTCTCCACGTCCATGTCGGCATCCACACTCCAAGGATGACCACTGGGACTCCCATTCTGGCCTACATCTCCACGCACCGCGGTAGCTCCCCTTCCGTGCGCCATCTCCATGCTCAACTCACTCGTCTCCGTGTCTGCCAAGGTAAAAAATAGTTTTTTAGTTGTTCAACACATGTATATCAATTGGATTTTTCATGGTACAAAAAATTCTTCTTAAAAAGGATTATTCTGCTCCGAAAATATGATTAAATTGTTTAATTGTTCAACACATGTATATCACTTGGATTGTTCATGGTATAGAAAATTCTTCTTAAAAAGGATTAGTATGCTCTGAAAATGTGATTGATTTGTTTAATTGCTCAACACATGGATATAACTTTGATTGTTCATTGTTAATAAAATTGTTCTAAAAAATGATTAGTCCATTCTAAAAATGTGATTAGTTTGTTTAATTGTCCAATAGATGGATAGGAGTTGGATTTGTTCATGGTAAAGTAAATTGTTCTGAAAAATGACTAGTTCGTTCTAAAAATGAGATTGGTTGTTTTAATTGTTCAACACATGGATATGAGTTGGATTGTTCATTGTAAAGAAATGTTTTAAAAAACCACCAGCATGTTCTGAAAGTGTTATTTGTTTATTTAATTTTCAACAGATGGCTAGGATTTGGATTGTTCATCGCACATAGTTTACTAAACCCTACAAAGATGGCCTGAAAGAGTTTGTCAGATTTGTTAAGAAGGGATATAGTGAGAATGTAGAGGTTGCATGCCCCTGTCGTAAGTGCATGTACCAGAAACCTCTACATGTAGGGTATATTTATCACCACTTACTCATCAGTGGCATGTCGCACATGTATACTCGGTGGATACAACATGGAGAGCCACTTGATCTTGCTATTGTTCAAGATGCACCCAATCAAAAAAATGGTGGTAACAATGGTGGTCATGCCGATGATGACAATGACAATATGTATACGGATGATGAAGGCGATGATGATGGAGGTCACAACGTTTCAGATATATTCCAAGACCTTAAGCAAGTTGGTGATGCATTAACTACTGAGAAAATTGCTACTAATGTCCTAATTGATGGTAAACATGAGAAATTGTTTGCACTATTGTTGGAAGAGGCAAAGCACAAGCTTTACCCGGGAAGTAAACACTCCAGGTTTGAAATTGTTGTGAAGCTCCTTCATCACAAGTCATATCACCAGATCATCAACACTGCTTTTGATGATTGGATGAAGGTATTTGCTGATGCACTATCAGAGCGCAATACCCTGCTGAGATCATACTATGAAGCAAAAACTTATTTGAAGGAGCTTGGACTTTCCTATAACAGCATACATGTGTGCAAAAACAACTGCATGCTCTTCTGGAAGGACAATGACAAGCTAGACAACTGCGTTAAGTGTGGTGCCTCAAGGTGGAAATATCCGAAAATAAGGTCGTCGGCTGTCAAAGTCTTGCGTCATTTTTATTTGGTGGCACGGCTGTAGAGATTGTTATCTTCGAGGAAAACATTAGAGAACACGCAGTGGCACAAGTTAAACAGAATGCCCAGAGTTGGTATATTTAGTCATCCGGCTGATGGCGAAGCATGGAAGGATTTTGACAGAACATGGTAGGACTTTTCAGCTGACCCTTGAATCATAAGGCTTGGTCTTGCCACACATGGCTTCAATACTTATGGAACCATGAGCACAAGCTATAGTATGTGACCTATATTTGTCCTGCCGTACAACCTTCCACCATGGGATTATATGGATGCATCAAACTATATGCTTTGCCTTGTAATCCCTAGAAAATCATGTCCTGGAAAGGACTTTGATCTATTTATGGAGCCTCTGCTAGATGATTTGCAATAGCTTTGGAAGGGCATGCGTTCTTACAATGCATTTCAAAACGAAATGTTTGATTTACGTGTAGCGGTTCTTTGGTGTAACCATGACTACCCAGTTTGTAGCACTATGTCTGCGTATACAACAAAAGGATATTATGCATGCCTACATTGTGACAAAAATCTTCTATCCAAATCCATAAATAGCAAAATATGCTACATTGCGCACCATTGTTTCCTCCCGAAGCGCCACCGCTTGCGACGAGAGATGGATCTTGCCAACATTCATGATGACCACTCGTAGCTAGGCAAATTTACTGCTGTTGAGTTACAAGCTGAGCTAGAGAAGGTTAGGCATCTTAAACCAGGAGTTGGAGGTGATCCTGGGAGAAAAAAGAGGAAGCGAACATATCCTTCACTGATCTAGAACTGGTAACATGGTTTCTGGGACTTGCCTTACTAGGCATCGTTGAAACTTTGGCACAATGTCGACATGATGCACGTCGAGAAAAACATCTACGGCGACTTGGTTGGCACACTACTTGAACTTGACAGGAAGAATAAGGACACCTTCAAGGCTAGGTATGATTGTGAAGCCCTAGGCATTAGGCGAGATCTACAAGTGCAACCAATAGACATAGAGAAGGACCTTCTTTGTCCATACACACTGTATTACCTGAATAAGGAGTAGAAGATAGATTTCCGTCAATATCTATGGGGCTGCACTTTTCCTGATGGGTTTTGTTCAAACATGCGAAAATGTGTCAGTGTTTCTAAACGCAAGATCACGAGACTTAAAACCCATGAATTCCACATCCTGTTGCAATGAATATTGGCTGCTAGCATGCGAGGGTATTTGCATCCCGATATCTACAAGGCACTTGGAGGGCTGGGAAGATTTTTCAGGCAATTGTGCAGTAAAATTTTGAAACTTTTGGTGTTGGAAAGGCTCAAAGATGAAATCCCAGTAATTATATGCAAACTTTAACACATCTTTCCACCGGCATTCTTTGATGTGATGGTCCACATGGCTGTGATTTACCTAATGAGGCGATGCTCCGAGACCCTGTGAACTATGGATGGATGTATCCAATAGAGATATTGTTGTGTACTCTGAAGTGATATGTTAAGGACATGTCATGTCCAGAAGGTTCAGTGGCACGGACCTACATTGCTACCGAGTGCATTACTTTTTTCTCTAGATACCTTGATGATATTGTCACAAGATTCAATCGGCCAGCGAAAAATGTAGGTGACCAACATGAATCATCTTTTGATATGTTTTTCCATGATGTGAATTTGATTGGAGGAAGCCATGTCACCTGCTATGGAGGAAGCGATGATACTGATTTGACCTCCAAAGGGAGCTAAACAAGATGACTTGGTATGTCCTAAACAACTGCGAGGAGGTTAAGCCATATATCATGTATGTTCTGATCTCCCATAGTTATTGCCATACACCTAAAGATTTTAATTCTGAGTTACTCTATGGATTTTAGTCTTCACCGAGAACAGCTGGTGAACGATGGGATGCCCAATGTGGAAAGAAGACTTGAGCAGGGATTTCAAAGATGGTTCAAGGACCATGTTAGTTTCCTTTTGCATTTATCTATGTCCTTCATATAGCATTTCAATGTATGATTTCACCATATTGTATTTCTGTTGCGGTACATATAGATCATGAATAAGCGACAAGAGAATCCAGAAGCTATGGATGAAGAGCTTTTTTGCATTAACGTGTGGCTTAGACTTCCGAGTAAGAACATATTTAGCTTGTATTGTGGATGGTGTTCGGTTCCTCACTGCTGACCGTGAAAAGGGAAAGAAAACACAAAATAGTGGAGTAATGACTGAAGGTTATCACTTGGAGAAGGATATCCATTTTTATGGTGTCGTCAAGGATATCAAGGTGCTGTATTTTAACTCTAATTTGGAACACTAATGATCAACTGTCACTACAAGAAAAGTTGGCTTTTACAATGGACGATTTTCGTGGTTGAAGGCCCGTTTTTCATGGCCAAAGGGTCTTGCGCGACGGATGGCCTTTGTGGTAAAAGCCCCATCACAAATGAATTAACCACGGTTTTTTTTCTCGCTTGTGGCGGATCGCACCCTTCAGCCACGAAAACATGTTCCATCATAGATCTATTCACCAACCATGCTGACGGCTGACGTCATACAAACTGCACGTGGCAGCCGCCGTTAGCGGCCGGTTACCACCGTTAACGGTCATAGAAACCATGGCAGAAGCCAGGCCTAGCCAAGGCCTGCTAAATACTAACTGGGCCGGCCCATCAGGGGAGCCCAACAAGAAGATGGCCTGTTACTGTTTTGTCCTGCACTGTTTGAAATGGGCCCAGAGATGCGGCCCGTGAACTTTCAGGCCCGATTCTTTTTCGGCCTACAGAAGGCCCATGTTGGTCCAGCACTGTGCTACCACTTGAGGCCTGCACAAATCCGGCCTTGCACTATTCAGGCCTGTTACTAATTTAGCCTTTTACTGTTCAATCCTGTTACTGTTTCAGCCTTTTAGGAATTTCGACCTGTTACTGTTTAGGCCCATTAGTGTTTGGGCTTTTGCCTGTTAAGTCCGGCACTATTTGTCTTGTTACTATACTGGCCTGCCACCGTACTGGCCTTTTGCTGTTGATACCTTTTACGGTTCTGACCTTTCACTATTCCGGCCTTTTTACTATTCTGGCCTTTTGCTGTTCTGGCCTTTTATGATCCTGGCCTTTTACTGCTCTAGCCTTTTGCTGCTATGGCCTTTTACTGTTCTGGCCTTTTACTGTTCTGGCCTTTTAATGTTCTGGCCTTTTACTGCTCTGCCCTTTTACTGTTCTTGCCTTTTACTGCTCTGGCCTTTTACTGTTCTGGCCTTTTACTGTTCTGGTCGCTTTGGGCCATCCATGCGCATGTTGTTTCAACGTTCGACATGCTACTGCTCCGGCTTGTTACTGTTTCGGACTTTTTTTGCTAGCGCCTACTTTTTGCAGAACAGATGAATATCAAGACATCAATTAATAAACACACAAAAATTAAATTACTTATTACACAACAATAAAAGTTTGTTACAACAGGTTATACAACAAGATCGTAATTCTGACAGATTACAACGTGTTAGTACCATCAATAAGAGATCGATACATGGCGATTCGATTCACTGTATCATCTGTCATCTTCTTCAACATTTCAACTACTGATCTAAGAGCAGCTACACCCTTTCGTTCTGCATGCAATACAACATTTATATATTTATCACATGCAGGAGTTGTTCTTGGTGGACTGTTAAGTAAGTTTGCTTCGTCAATGCAATGGGAGGATGAATGGGATGAGGGATCACAACTTTCAGTCCTTCCTTCCAAGGACTCCTGCTGGGTTTTAACTGCAGTCTGCTAAAATATGGTGAAACAGGTTAAAACAAAGAACAAGGGAAACACGCAGTATTATATAAAGTAGAGATCATTTAAAGTAAGTATGAACTCACAGTAGCACGTTCAGGCTGACAATAGCTCCTTCTCGAGCGGGTGCGACTCCTGGCCAATCTGCCAGAAGAATCTGAGCAGAGTAGTTGGAACTCTGGTCCTTGTACTCCATTGTCATTTCTCTGCATGACATTTGAAACCAAGTTGGTTGGTTTGGAAGGATGAAAACTCTTGAAAAACACCAAAAATATCATTAAAAATTACCAGATGTATGTTTCAAACTAGATAGCTGGTTTGGAAGGATGAAAGCAGGTGAAAACACCAACATATAGCATTAAAATGACCAGATATATCATCCAAACTAGATGGACATTTTACGAATCAAGCATTCGCACATATATTCACAATTGAACATAAATGCAAATGCCATGGCAAGTTCTTAGGTAGAATGACAACTAATTAACATGACAAGAAACTAGCCTAAGTAACAGAAGGAAACCTCACGATTCAGCCTTGCTGGGCGTTAGATTGTCAGTGTTGGATCCTCTATGAGCTGTTTGCATGACCCGTGCGAGCGCTCAGAAAGAATAGAATCTATGAGTTCGTGTTGGAGGATTAAACCGATAGCGTGAGAATAAAAAAGGGAATAAAAGCAAGAAGCTAATGAGGTGGATAGGACCTACAAGATGAAGGGTGAAAATGAAATGGGAATAGCATCCAGGATATTGAGCAACATCCTAAAGATTTCGTAGCTTACGAGTAACAAAAATATAGCAAACGGGCAAGAGAAATTACCGCTGCGCGGCGAGGACGGGTGGGACGGGCAAGTGGGTGGCGGGGGCGGCGGCTAGACATTTCGGGTTCAGCAACAAATGATTCAGTGAAGCGACCCTGGTAGGGTAGACGACAGCGTTGGTGAAGCAGATCCGGTGCTGTGAGGGAGTCAGTGAAATAGTTCCGGTAAAGAGCGCCTACAGTGGAAGAGCTCCGGTGTGGAAGAGAGGGCCGGCGGTGAAGCAGCTAGAGGAAGGTCGAGGTTGGAGGGGTGTGGGCGGGGAAGAGACAATGGGGGAATATAGGTGGGATGACGCACATTTACCACCTATACCCCTCTATTATTGCAGTACTCCCACGGTCCTTGTTTCCGGAGCAGGGATAGAAGAGAAATTTTGCATTTGCAAAAAGCGTGGTGGGATATTTGAATAGATGCGCGGGATATTTGAATATATGTGCACGGGATGTTTCGGTGTCATGCGGAAATTTTGAGGTTGAAGCTTCCGACGTACGCTACTCCGACGTGGTCGCTCTCACGTGTTGGCCCCATCTAGACCCACACGCTAGCGACAGTATGCTTACCAACATATAAATGAGTTTCCACACATTTTCTAAAATTGATAAATAATATATTTTGAAGGCTTTTATACAAGATGACCAAGGTCACGGCCATATCTCTGTTATAGTTTATAATAGCGTGACCATATCTTGTAGATATCTGCATCTTGCCATTTCAAAAGAAGATTCTAGATTTGATGGACAATGCCCAACTTTCATGAATTTCTAAGCTTTCTAGCTAAATCTATGCAATAAAATGACTTTTCGACAATCTGAAGTAAATATGTCTAATTTCGAACTAGAAAGTGTGTGATATTCCTTGCTCTTGACTTTTTAAAATAATTCAAAGATATCAAGTAGTAAAATATTGGAGAACCACCGAGAGTTTCGGAAAATTCAAATTTTTGATATGAATGGTAATGACACCTAATTTCGGCCATTTTTAAAAAAAATACAAAGAAACAAAATATAAAAAGAAATGCATCCATTATTTTCTCTCTTCGTGTCTCACTATGTGCACTAGCTAGTTTCCATGGAAAAATATAATCTTGAAATTTGATAATTTCTGAGAAAAAATTATATCACAATATATATGGAGTACCATGTAAGAATATGCATGGCTTTCAAACCAGATGACCAAGGTCATGGCCATATCTTTTCTATAGTTTATAATAACCTATCCATATTTGTTATGGTGTGTATTGGCATTTAAAATATTATTTACAAAGGAAGCTTCCGAATTGGAAGTTATTTCAATTTTCTAATGCACAATAATGGCTTTAGTCATGAAGCTACTACAAAACATGGCTTTAAATCCCACTGCTCCGTTTTCACTCAAAGTATATATAGCCTAGGGTTAATTAAGTTTAGGATTCGGGGTTTTATTTTGGGTTGAGGGTTTAAGGGTTCATGGTTTTATGTTTTAGGGCTTTAGGTTTAGGGTTCTAGGTTAGGAAGTTAGAGTTCTAGGGTTAGGATAGGGTTTACGATTAAGGTTTTTTTCAATAATGTTCAATCTTTATGCTTATATTCATGTAATAGAATGACGTTACCACAATTTAACGAAAGTATCTCAAATTTTGATCTATATAAGTGCACGGTACCTGCTGGTTTAGGGTTTATGGGTTGATGATTTAGGGTTTCACGGTTTAGGTTTTATGGGTTGTTTAGGGTTTAGGGATTAGCATTTTTTCAATAATGCTCAAAGATTTATACTTATATTCGTCGAATAGAATGGCGTTACCTGCTTTAATGAAAGTATCACAAATGTTGATCTATAAGTGCATGATACCTACTTGGTTAGGGTTTTACAGTTTAGGTTTTATCATTGTATAGGATTTAGAGTTTAGCGAATTTAGAATAATGCTCAAGCTTTATTGTTATATTCGTCGAATAGAATGACATTACCTAATTTAATGAAAGTATCTCAAATTTTGATCTATAAAGTGCATGATACCTGCTTGGTTAGTGTTTATGGGTTAAGGGTTTGGGGGTTTTGGGTTTAGGTTTTAGGGGTTGTTTAGGGTTTAGGGAATTTTCGATAATGCTCAAGATTTATGCTTATATTCATCGAATAAAATGGCGTTAGCAAATTAAACGAAAGTATATCAAATTCTGATCTATAAGTGCATGCTACGTGCTTGGTAAGGGTTTAGGGTTTTAGGAATTTTCGATAATGTTCAAGTTGATTTATGCTTATATTCGTTGAATAGAATGACATTACATCAATTTATTGAAAGTATCTCAAATTTTGATGTATAAGTGCACAATACCTACTTTGGTTAGGGTTTAGGGTTATAGGTTTTTACGGTCTAGTTTATGGGTTGTTTATGGTTTAGGGTTTAATGAATTTTCAATAATGCTCAAGATTTATGCTTATACTCATAGAACAGAATGGGTGTTAGCTGATTTAATGAAAGTATCTCAAATTTTGATCAATGTGTGCATGACACATGCTTGGTTAGGGTTTATGGCTGAGGGTTTAGGGCTTTAGGGATTAGGGTTTAAGTTTTAGGGGTTGTTTAGGGTTTAGGGAAATTTTGATATTACTCAGGATTAATGTTATATTCGTTAAATAGAATGGCGTTACCCAATTTAACAGAATTATCTTAAATTTTGATCTATAAGTGCATGCTACGTGCTTGGTGAGGGTTTAGGGTTTAGGGGTTTAGGGTTTGGGTTTTACAGGTTTTGGTTTTCGGGAATTTTCAATAATGTTCAAACTTTATTGTTATATTCGTGGAATAGAATGGCGCTACCGCAATTTAATGAAATATCGAATCTCAGATTTTGATCTATAAGTCCATGATACCTGCTTGGTTAGGGTTTTTATATGGGTTGAGGGTTTAGGGTTTTAGGGTTTTACGGTTTAGGTTTTATTGGATAAATAGGGTTTAGGGATTTTATCGAATTTTCAATAATACTCAAGCTTTATGCTTATATATTCGTCAAATAGAATATATATGGCGTTACCTAACTCATTGAAAGTATCTCCAAATTTGATCTATAAGTGCAGGATACCTGATCTGTTAGGGTTTATGGGTTGAGGGTTTGGGGTTTTAGGTTTAGGTTTTATTAGGGGTTGTTTAGGGTTTAGGGTATTTTCGATAATGCTCAAGATTTATGCTTATATTCATCGAATAGAATGGATTTACCAGTTTAATGAAAATATTTCAATTTTGATCGATAAGTGCATGCTACGTGTTTGGTAAGGATCTAGGGTTTAGTGTTTAGATTTCAAGGTTTCAGGAATTTTAAATAATATTCAAGCTTTATGCTTATATTCGTGGAATAGAATGGTGTTACCGTAATTTAATGAAAGTATCTCAAATTTTGATATATATAAGTGCACGATACCTGCTTGATTAGGGTTTATGGGTCGAGGGTTTAGGGTTTTACAATTTAGTTTTATGGGTTGTTTCCGGTTTAGGGTTCAGAGAATTTTTGGTAATGCTCAGGATTTATGCTTATATTCATCTAATAGAATGGCATTACCTGATTTAATGAAAGTATCTCAATTTTTGATCTATAGTTGCACGATGCCTGCTTGGTCAGGGTTTAGGGGTTTAGATTTTATGGTTTAGGATTCCGTGAATTCTCAATAATATTTTCAAACTTTATGGTTATATATATTCATGGAACAGAATGGTGTTATCACAATTTAATGAAAGTATCTCAAAAATTCATCTATAAGTCGATGATATCCTGCTTGGTCATATTTTTTGTTAAATAAAATTGAAGGTACCCGGGTACTAAAACAAGGGAGAAAAAGGAAGAATTCCTTGAGATTTAGGCGCTGTTTGGTTGGGCTTGAATTCTGGCTTTTGATTTTGGCTTATAAAGCTACGAACGTGTTTTTGGCTTTGTTTTTTTTAGCTTTTTACTCTGACATAGTGGAATGATAGTATAAGCCAGGTTAGATGATTTTAACGATTTTATCTCGGTTTAGCGAAAGATGTTCGAATTTTGAACAACAAGTGATAGGAATCTCTACTTCCCGTAATTCTGGCTCACTGACATGTGGGTCACTTGCATAGTGGGTCCAAAAAGTTGGTGTAGGTCGGAGTAGGCGGGTAGGTAAATATTGCAGAAGGGTTGGGACTGCGTGGATGGGGTGATGCACTTGGGAGAACGCAATTTTACCACCTATATCCCTCTGTTATTGCAGTGCTCCCTCAGATTCTTGTTTCCGGAGCAGGGATAAAAGAGGAATTTTGCATTCTAGAAAGAGGTGAAGCATGTTTGAATGGATGCGCTGGATATTTTAATGGATGAGTGCGATGTTTGGGTGTCGTACCAAATTTTGAGGTCGAAGCTTCTAGCATACGCTACTCCAGCGTGGGGCCTCTCAGACGCACTGTCACCGTCTAGGCCCACACGCCAGCGCGAGTTGCTTCCTAGCATTTAAACGAGTTTCTAGGCATTTGCTGAAATTTTCGAACAATTTAAGGCTTTCGAGAAGATGACCATCATCCAAAAAAAGGTGACCAAGGTCATGGAAATAGTTTATGATGACGTGTCCATATTTGGTAGATCGGCGCATCTTTGCAAATGAACCAATATGTCTGCTTCCAAATTTGAAGTTTGTTTTCGAATTTCCAAGTAACAACGATGTGTTTTGTTGTGAAGCAACTACAAAGATGATGGCTCAAAATGCCACCGCCCCCTTTTTCACACAATGTATAATGCCCTTTCAAGCTTCCAGGCTAAATTTGTGCAATAAAATAATTTTTTGGGGCTGGATGTTTTTTTGGGACTAGATGTTTGAATGGATGGGCGGGATGTTTGAATGTGTGGGCGGGATATTTTGGCGCTCTACCGAAATTTTGAAGTTGAAGCTTCTAAGGTACGCTACTCCCACTTGGGATGATGTCCCCGTTAGATAGACCCACATGCCTGTATCCTTTCCAGCATTTAATGAGTTTATAAACATCTGCCGAAATTAATGAACATTAATTCAAGGCTTTCAAACAAGAGGAGCAAGGTCACAACCATAGTTTCTGTACCTTTTTCATCTTTTGTACTAGTACTACTCCGTACATTGAAGCATCTTCGCCAACCATGCTTACAAACCTAGCCATATTTGGTAGATTGGTGCATCTTGGCATTTCAAGCAATTGTTTACAAAGGAGATTATAGATTTGATGGATAATGCACTACTTTCATGACTTTCCAAACTTCCTAGCTGAAGATGCTGAAATTAAATAACTTTTTGACAATTGAAAGTAAGTATATTTACGAACTACAAAGTGCGTGATATAGCTTGCTCTTGACTTTTTAAAATAGTTTAAAGCTACCAAATTAGTCAAATATTGGAGAACCACCAAGAGTTTTGCAAGATTTCAATTTTTTGATATGAATAGTAATGACACCAAATTTGGGCCAGTTTTTTTAAAAAAATAAAGATACAAAATATAAAACGAAATACAACCATTTGTTTCTCTGTTGGTGTCTCACTGTGTGCATTGGCTAGTTTCCTTAAAAATATATAAAATTTAATAACTCTTGAAAAACTCGTTTCACAATATGGCATACCATGTTTGAACATTCATTGCTTTCAAAAACTAGATTACCAATGTCAAGGCCATATGTGTTACCATACTTTATGATAATGTAACCATGTTGGGTAGATTGGTGCATATTTGTATTTCAACATTGTTTAGAAAAAGATCTTCCATATTTGGAGTTATTTTAAAAGCTCCAATCGATAATAAAGGCTTTAATTTTGTCATATGATATATGGTGTACCATGTATGAATTTGCATGGCTTTCAAACCAGGTGACCAAGGTCATGGCCACACCTTTGCTATAGTTATAACAACATGTTTGTATTTGGTAGATTGGTCCGTATTATTGGCATTTAAAATAATATTTACAAAGGAAGCTTCTGAATTTGAAGTTATTTTCAATTTTTAAAGCAACGACAATGGATTTTGTCATGAAGAAACTACAAATAAGTATGGCTCAAAATCCCATTTCCCTAGTTTCCACACAAGATATATATAGCCTGGGGTTTAGGGTTCGTGTTTTTGGGTTGAGGGTTTAGGGGTTTAGGGTTTATGGTATATGATTTAGGATTTTAGGGTTTAGGGCTTAGGAGTTTAAGGTTGGTATTTAGGGTTTAGGGTTTTCTAGGTTTTAGGGTTTATGAATTTTCAATAATAATGTTCAAGCTTATATATGCTTATATATATTCATGGAATAGACTCATGTTATCGCACTTTAATGAAAGTTTCTCGGATTTTGATCTATAAGTGCATCATACCTGCTTGGTAAGGGGTTGAGGGTTTAGGTTTTTTATGGTTTTTGGGGTTAAGGTGTTTAGGGTTTAGGTTCTTTGGGAATTTTCGATAATGTTCAAGCTGCTTTATATATGCTTATATTCATGGAATTGAATAGCATTAGCACAATTTGAGGAATGTTTATCTAAAATTTTGATCTACTAGTGCATGTGATTCCTCATTTGCCAATGTCGTTTAGGCGGGGTTGAGGGTTTAGGGTTTTAGAGTTTAGGGTATTTTCAATAATGTTCAAACTTTATTGTTATATTCGTGTAATAGAATGGCGTTACCGCAATTTAATGAAAGATCGAATCTTAGATTTTGATCTATAAGTCCATGATACATGCTTGGTTAGGGTTTATATGGGTCGAGGGTTTAGGGTTTTATGGTTTCATGATTTAGGTTTTATGGACTGAATAGGGTTTAAGGGGTTCATCGAATTTTCAATAATACTCGAGCTTTATGCTTATATTCATTGAATAGAATATGGCGTTACCTAACTCAATGAAAGTATCTCAAAATTTGATCTATAAGTGCATGATACCTGATTGGTTAGGATTTATGGGTTGAGGGTTTGGGGTTTTAGGTTTAGGTTTTATTAGGGGTTGTTTAGGGTATTTTCGATAATGCTCAAGATTTATGCTTATATTCATCGAATAGAATGGAGTTACGAGTTTAATGAAAATATATCAATTTTTGATCGATAAGTGCATGCTACATGCGGTGTTGAGGGTTTAGGGTTTAGTGTTTAGGGCATTTCTAATAATGTTAAAACTTTATTGTTATATTCGTGGAATAGAATGGCGTTACCGCAATTTAACGAAAGATCAAATCTCAGATTTTGATCTATAAGTCCATGATACCCGCTTGGTTAGGGTTTATATGGGTCGATAGTTTAGGGTTTTAGGGTTTTACGGTTTAGGTTTTATGGACTGAATAGGGTTTAGGGGGTTTATCGAATTTTGAATAATACTCAAGCTTTATGCTTTTATTCGTCGAATAGAATATATATGGCGTTACCTAACTCATTGAAAGTATCTCCAAATTTGATCTATAAGTGCATGATACCTGATCTGTTAGGGTTTATGGGTTGAGGGTTTGGGGTTTTTGGTTTAGGTTTTATTAGGGGTTATTTAGGGTTTAGGGTATTTTCGATAATGCTCAAGATTTATGCTTATATTCATCGAATAGAATGGAGTTACTAGTTTAATGAAAATTATATCAACTTTTGATCGATAAGTGCATGCTACGTGTTTGGTAAGGATTTTGGGTTTAGTGTTTAGATTTTAGGGTTTCGGGAATTTTAAATAATGTTCCAGCTTTATGCTTATATTCGTGGAATAGAATGACGTTACCGCAATTTAATGAAAGTATCTCAAATTTTGATATATAAGTGCACGTTATCTGCTTGATTAGGGTTTATGGGCCAAGGGTTTACGGTTTTACAGTTTAGTTTTATGGGTTGTTTCCGGTTTAGGGTTCAGAGAATTTTTGGTAATGCTCAGGATTTATGCTTATATTCATCTAATAGAATGACATTACCTGATTTACAAGTCGATGATATCCTGCTTGGTCATATTTTTTGCTAAATAAAATTGAAGGTACCCAGGTACTAAAACAAGGGAGAAACAGGAAGAGTTCCTTGAGATTTAGGCGCTGTTTGGTTGGGCTCGAATTCTGGCTTTTGATTTTTGGCATATAAAGCTACGAACGTGTTTTTGGCTTTGTTTTTTATCTTTTTCTCTGACATAGTGGAATGATAGTATAAGCCAGGTTGGATGATTTTAACAATTTTATCTCGCTTTAGCGAAAAATGTTCGAATTTTGAACAACAAGCGATGGGAATCTCTACTTCCCGTAATTCTGACTCACTAACATGTGGGTCACTTGCATAGTGGGTCCAAAAAGTCGGTGTAGGTCGGAGTGGGCGGGCAGGTAAATATTGAAGAAGGGCTGGGACTACGTGGATGGGGTGATGCACTTGGGAGAACGCAAATTTACCACCTATATCCCTCTGTTATTGCAGTGCTCCCTCGGATTGTTGTTTCCGGAGCAGGGATAGAAGAGGAATTTTGCATTCTAGAAAGAGGTGAAGCATGTTTGAATGGATGCACGGGATATTTTAATGGATGAGTGCGATGTTTGGGCGCCGTACCAAATTTTGAGGTCGAAGCTTCTAGCATACGCTACTCCAGCGTGGGGCCTCTCAGACACGTTGTCACCATCTAGGCCCACACGCCAGCGAGAGTTGCTTCCCAGCATTTAAACGAGTTTCTAGGCATTTGCTGAAAGTTTCGAACAATTTAAGGCTTCCGAGAAGATGACCATCGTCCAAAAAAAAGGTGAGCAAGGTCATGAAAATAGTTTATGATGACGTGTCCGTATTTGGTAGATCGGTGCATCTTTGCAAATCAACCAATATGTCTGCTTCCAAATTTGAAGTTTGTTTTCAAATTTCCAAGTAACAACAATGTGTTTTGTTGTGAAGCAACTACAAAGATGATGGCTCAAAATGCCACAGCCTGCTTTTTTTACACAATGTATAACGCCCTTTCAAGCTTCCAGGCTAAATTTGTGCAATAAAATAATTTTTGGGGCTAGATTTTTTTTGGGTCTAGATGTTTGAATGGATGGGCGAGATGTTTGATGGGTGAGCGGGATATTTCGGCACTCTGCCGAAATTTTGAAGTTGAAGCTTCTAAGGTACGCCACTCCTACTTGGGATGCTGTCCCCGTCAGATAGACCCACATGCATGTATGCTTTCTAGCATTTAATGAGTTTATATACATCTACCGAAATTAATGAACATTAATTCAAGGCTTTCAAACAAGAGGAGCAAGGTCACAGCCATAGTTTCTATACCTTTTTCATCTTTTGTACTACTTCATACATTGAAGTATCTTCCCCAACGAAGCTTACAAACTTTGCCATATTTGGTAGATCAGCGCATCTTGGCATTTCAAGCAATTGTTTACAAAGGAGATTCCAGATTTGATGGATAAAATGCCCTACTTCATGAGTTTCCAAGCTTCCTAGTTGAAGATGCTGAAATTAAATAACTTTCTGACATAAAGCCATCCGTTCACAAAGTGTAATGCTATGTGCATTAGTTTCCATGGTAAAACATAAACTTGTATATTGACAAGTTTTGGATCAATTTTTATCTATGGTGACTGGCAGGTGGGCCACGTATATGGTGGTGCCCAAAGCAAGGTAGGTCAGAATTTCCAAAGTTACCCCTCCGCACCACTTCATATTGTGTATTAACTTCACCCACCGCCGCCTAGGCCTCACCCCTTCCCCACAAAACAGACGTGCTTACGGCCGCTCTTCATCACCAACATGTGTGAAGAAGCTTTCCCTACCCGTCGGTCTTCTTGAGACGCACCAGTGGGCACGTCGATCCACGGTAGTCCTTCTATCTCTAGATCGATCTGGTTGGCATTTTTATTGCCCTTTCAAATACTCCTACGTAGTTTAATTTGTCCTCAATCTGCATGGTCATAGTTTATTTTGCGCTAGCTCTGTGTTCCTAAATACCTTCGGCGATTTTTGCTCTCAATATGTTTGCTGAAACACATAGGCATATATAGTTTTTGCACTTCATCTATATGTTTCGTGCTTTTCTTTTAATAATAACCAACCTTGTATGTCATAATTAAACAGATGGGCAGATTTTGGATATAGATTGCTCCATTAGGCAGGGCTAAACGTATCCTTGATGTTCTACGATTGATGGGATTTGTTAGAGCTCATTGTGACAACTCAAAAGTACATTGCCCCTACCGGTTGTGTGCGAATCGCAGGGTGCTACCTCAAAGTATAGTGGAAGACCATATTTTTACATTTGGGATGCTTAGCACATATGTTAGATGGGTATTTCATGGTGAACCATATGAACCAGGGGAAGCACATCTTTATCATCAAGATCAAGTAGGGGAAGCAGATGTTGATCAACTAGATCAACTGATAGAGGCAACTCCTGAGCATCTAGATCAACTTGGAGAAGGGGGAGGAGAGAAAAGCGCAAGCTGCATGAAACAGGTTTCATTTCTGGTACTACCGCTATGCCAGATGACAAGATATATCTGTAGAACAACAAATCTTCAGGTTGTGTGTCTTTGATGTTTGTCTACAAATGTATCTGTTAATCTACTAATCGCAGAAGCAGACGACCGAAGAGGACTTTGATGGTAATAACGATGACCTGTTCATTGATGAGCCTGTACCTGAGGCTGTGGATTGGGTACAGTGCATCTGGATGGATTTGATGCAGGGCTGCTGATCATTAGGGGTGTAATTTTGGTGCCGTACATGACCACTAGCCTAGCTGCAAAACTCTTGGGGTGTAGAGCTATTCCATGATTGGTTCGCTACTGTTGTAGTTCTGTAATATGGAGCTACCTTATTATTATTTCTAGGCCTTTGTTAGCAAAACTGTAATTGGAAACTATTCCGTATATTAGTATATACGGAGTATATGTGTGTTTGTGTGTGTTTCTAGTCTGAAATTCGAGCTTATCATTTTATCGCTTCCTAAACTGTTTTTGAGGCCCCAACGCTGGTGCCCTATACTGCAACTACCGCCGTCTTGTCCACTGCTCCGTGAGACGAATCAGCAGAAGGATAATAAGTTGGGACCAATTTGATTCGAAGAGGGGCGATTTTCTCTGTCCTTGGAGAGGAACCCGGGAGAACTAGTACTGGTACCAAGGGAAGGAGGAGGTTGTCTCGGTCAATTATCTCACCCACTTGATGTAGGACCTACTTTAACTCGGCCCTAACGTGGGTCCCGCTTGAAACAGCTATAGGCCACCACATGATAGCTGGGATCAAAAATTCGGGATTCTCTCCCGGCAAAATGTTCCCGCCACTTCCACTTAAAAATACTTACTGTAGAAAAAGTGTACTGCCCAACCCTACTACTACTAGTACTACTACTCCCCTACCCATGCCTTTCTACCGACGAGGACAAGAAACCATCACTAGCTAGCTCACATCCAGCAAGCAACTGTTGGAACTGGTGCAACCTCCGATTGGGGAGTTCTTGTTGAAATAGGTGGGTGTATTTGCTCACCTTGAAATCCAGCTTTGCTTAATTTTCTTTCAATTGGGCCATTGGGAGTACTATTAGTACTAGGAGTAGTAGTATTCCGTATGCTTTGATTGTGGAGTTCTTGCTTATTGCTCACCTTGGAATCACCTAATCAGGATATTTTTCCTATTCTCTAATCGATTGGGTCATTTGGGTGGGGTGGGGGTGGTGGTGGGGATGGGGGTGGGGGTGGAGGTGGAGGGAGGTGGTACTGATTTCGTATGGATTCCAGATCAGGGCATGGTCACCGCTGTTCTGATTGGGGCATTTGGTCGGGTTCGATTTCGGTGTTCTTCACTTCTGTAACCTTTAGTTGCTACTCATAATGTGCAATGCATTTTGCGTAAGATTCTGTATGGAGAACTATGGGTTAGTGCCACGAACGGCCACTACGAACATGGATGTCCCGTCAGTTCCCATAAAAGTTTCCTAAAAAAGGTAATGTAACAGTATATTCATTGCGTTCTTCCATTCTTTCCAATGCTGAAAGTGGTTGGCTGCAACCTAGATGTATCCCTGTGCTAAAAGTTGTCTCTGTCTGCATCCTATTTTTGTGCAAGCCTCTGTGACACCATCGCTTCTTCATTTACTGTAGCACGGTGGTACATACCTGTGAACGTGCGGTGCTCTAGGTGCGGCAAACAGGATGGTACCCCCACATGCCGCAAGATCCGGCGAGTACCACTACTCACCAAGCGCAAGGCCACCAACCAGCTGGGAGGGCCCAACGTAAAGAGAAAGGTATTTGTTCTTAATACCCTTATTACCATGGTGCAGATAGATTTAAGTATTACCCGCTTGGTGTGATGCATGCTTATCATATGTTCAGAAACATATGTGTGATGTGGGGCCCCCGGAATTAATCCTCCGAGAATCCCTATTATGCATACACCACGATCCCACGATCAGTTCGTCGTGGCACATAACCGACAAGTATCAAAATAAACATCCACTACTTAAGCGGATACATGTCATACCTTATTTTCCATTATGGCTATATCGATCATCATCAGCGGAACTTCATAAAGCATAGAGCCCGAGCCATGCCTTAACCTACAAGCAACTGACTGGGAGAGCGTCCTAGCTCGCATAGTCGTCAACGTCACCTTCTTCTCGATATCTGACCAAGTTAATAGCCAGGGACAATGCCAGTGAGTACTTTGAATGTACTCGCAAACCACCTTAAAATAATAACAATAAGAGGATATGCGATATAATTGTGGTAGTAGGAGGGCTCCAAGAGAGGTTCTTTTCTAAAAATAGGTTCTCTTGTAGATATAGCATCTACATATCTTTGTTGAAAACTTTTGTAAACATTTTGGAAACCTTTTTGAAAAGTTTTGGAAGACACTAGGATTGGGCCCCCATTTGTTTTGTCCTTCCGGTCATCCCATGACCAAACTCCTTTCCTTCCTTCCTGACCATCCCTTGGTCAAAACATGTATCCTTTCCGACCATCCCATGGTCAAAACATTTCCAAAGCCATTGCTTTTCCGAAATCCTTTTTGAAAACAAAACCTGCACCACTCTATAGCAACCTTCCCAACCGTCCACGACCGCGGACACGGCTATTCGAATAGATTTACACTCTGCAGAGGTTGTACACTTTACCCACACCATCCGGGTACCCTACCCTGATCTACACCGATCGTGGGTCGAGTAACCGATCAAGACTCTCTGGATGCCCACTCCAATATAAGTGCCTACCCTATGAGTGTTGTTCCCCTCAACACCGGGACGCCCTATATAGTTCCCAAGCCAACTGGAGCGCTTTTTCCACTGCACAAAGTGTGCGCTTTCAATGAGGGGCTCATAGTAACACGTGGAGGCCCGTAGACCCTTTGTTCCTTCTCTAGGTCAATGTCTCACATGGACCTTTACAGGAGAAGGCCCACCCTCCAGAGATTTTTATCCCTTGTAGTCGTTGCGAGGTAGCTTATACCAGAATAAACAAACATTGAATCCAGCCCTGTCCCATTCCAGAGTAATGTGGTTGCACGGGTTAATTATTCTAGCAAAACTGCAAAGAACCGAGTGCGTTTTCATAAACCTTATTCCTCCATATTTCCTTCAGCATTTTGTAAAACAATACCCTTTTTATTTCCTCAAACATCTCTTGGTAGGTCTAACCTCACACGGGTTTCATCATAAAACATTTTGTAAACTTTTCCGGGGTCTTCCCATCCTATAGCTTTGATTCGGCCAAATCGGGGTCTCCAAAGGGGTATGGTGTTATACACCAACTATCCTACTAGGGACCAGTAGGTGTCATCAAGGGGATTGTACTTAATAGTACCAAGGTGTAATGGTTTGGAGGAGCCAAGCCACTACCAGATACAGATCATCATAGTATAAAACAATGCAGTTTCATAAAAAGTAGGTAAAACATGCATAAGTAAAACAATAGGACAAGGCTTATGAGCAAGAAGGTGGCTTTCCTGTGATCGGCAATATGTCAATATATGTCCCTGGACTTCTTCTTTAGATAACCAAGAATACCAATACCAATAATAATAAGATCTTTTCTTCTCGTCGTCAAAACAATCGCAACTATCGCCATCATCGGGAAATACATGCAACAAGCAATTTCCACAATCAATACAAAGCATACAAGCATCAATACAATACAATACAATACAATACAACAAACAATGATCATAACAAGTTTACTATTTAGTAGGTTTTGAGTAGTTGAGCTTAACCCAGTTGGGAAAACCCGATTTGCATTTGTGAGATCTCGTTTATTATTTAAAGGCCAAATATCACCTAATAAGGGGTTTTGAACTAGGGATTGGGTCTGTATAATATCAAGGTGCAAAAATTGATATCATCAGATTGGTCTTGACAAAACAAGGCCAACAAAAGTGGTTTCACTATTTTTGCACTTTTAGTTAATTAGTTATGAATTTTCTAGTGATAAAAGCTCTAGTTTTAGGAAATAATTCACCAGAATAGATTTGTTGCTCCAAAAATTAATTCCTCTTTGTATTAGGTAGGTTTTGATGGAATGGTTTAGTGAGAGTTGGAATTACTCCAAAATATGTACCAGAATGCCCTTGGGAAAATCCCAAAGTCCATTTTGTAGTAAAATTGTCTTTTTAACCAGATTTATTTTATAGGTCCAACGGACATGAGACGAAGTTTAGTGGATAGGTATTATTATTACCTTCCATTATCTATTGGAATAATCTCATTTGGAGTTACACAGCTCCTGCTAGGATTTATTGAGTGAAACAATGCTTGGCAGAGATGTTTAATTCCCTAAAAATTAACAATAGCTCAATAAATCTGGAGCTCTTGGGGTTTGTAAGTATTTAGTGTACCCATTACTGAGATTTGGAATTAGGTCATTCCAACCTTTGATTTGTCCTGGAGAATTTCCTAAAGGCTGAAATGGCTTGCTTTTGTTATTTTTACTGTAGAAAAACCAGGGCTCCACTTGGCATGGGACAAGGTCCATGGCATAGGTAGTTCAAATTCCTTCCAGAGGAAGTTTAAATAACTCAATTTAGATATATGAAACTTGTGGAGGGATTTATTGATTGTCAAAGATACCTTGTAGTAGATTTAATCTCAGAAAATAAGGAAAAGTATTTCGGGACAGGGGTTGGCTCTGCATGTTAGACAAACATGTTGTTACAAGTGTAAATTTGTATCTAGGGAATATCTGGCCTTTTTCATTTTATTTAGCAATTAAATTAACTGGTTATAATGCAGATCTAGAATAAGTAAATAAAAGGGAGAGGAGATCTGGGCCGGATCTGAGGAGAAATTGGGCCAAGGGGGAAATCGGCCCAGCGGCGCCCGCGGGAGAGCGCGCGGGGCACGCTTGAACCTGACGGGGCTGGCCCGCCGGTCAGCGTCTCAACGAGGCGAAGGGGTATGGGCGCCCGAGGACCATCAGATTAGAGGGGAGATCGATGGCGCGGTGTCGTCTCCCAGATCCCGATGCGACGGCATGGACGGAACCCTAGCAGAGGGAAAGAGGCGACGGGGAGGCTCACCGGGGCCATCTCCGGTGAAGAGGAGGCCGCAGGGCAACGTGGTGTAGGCCGACGACTCCAGAGAGGGGCAGCATGAGCGGTTCCCCAATGGATAATGGCTCGCGCGATGGTGCCCGAACATGGCATCGTCGGAGCTCGATGGCGGCACATGTGGGGCCTGTCCTGGTCAAAAAGGGAGGCATGGTGAGGTATATCTCGACACGGGGTGTTGCTGCAGTACCTTCTAGAGGGAAACGAGACAGGGAGAGGGACATGCATGCCTGATCTTGAAGAAGGCCGAGAAGATGAGACCTTCCTTTCCAGCGACATGTAGGGGCCTGGGCTTGGTGGAGGTGTGAAGGGGAGATAGAGGAGTGTTGTGGATGGTGAATGCGGTGCTGGGGAAGATCTAGATGAGCCATGCACTCCATTTCTCGAAGGAGGCCGAGAGGAGAGCTTCTCCTCCTCCATGGCAATGGGGAGCGAGGTAGGATCTGGAGCTTAGGGATGGTTGGAGGGAGTTGAGGGAAGTAAAATGAGGGGTAGAAGCATGCTGTAATGGTCTCTGACCTTTAAGAACCGAGAGGGGAGGCCTTTGGTGGACCATGTCCATGGGGTCTTGGGGAGGAGAGCTAGGGTGCTGGTTGGGTGAGCTAGGCGATGCTAGGAGGTGGGGTGGGACTGGTTGTCGACCAGAGGGGGAAAAGAGGGTTGGGGCTGCTGCCAATAGCTTAAGTTTCCAAGATAGGCAATAAGTGCTTCTCTCTCTTTATTAGTATCTCTTATCAAGAGGTAAAGGACACAAGGCCTGGGGTGCTATAGTAGCACACGACCAGAGGGAGTATGGGTTGCTGGGGAGGAGTATTGGTGAGCTTTGGTGATGATTTGATTTTGGTTTAGTTCAATAGTTGCTTAGTTTGCTCAATTTGGTCAAATAGATGCTTATGAAGGAAGTTTAGTATTTTGCATTGGCAAAGGTTGGCAGATGGTACTGGTGGGTGGATGAGGTCAAGGTACCTCCCTATGAATTATTTCAGGATTTTCTAAGTATTTAAAGTCCACTTAACGCTATTTATTCAAAGAGTGCTGAAATGGTTTCTGGAAGCTATTTTGATATTTTTACATT
Organism: Avena sativa; assembly: GCA_916181665.1. Classification (NCBI taxonomy): domain Eukaryota; kingdom Viridiplantae; phylum Streptophyta; class Magnoliopsida; order Poales; family Poaceae; genus Avena; species Avena sativa. Next base: position 566,684,375 of record OV702291.1, read on the forward strand.
GGGTAAGGTTGGTTTTTGATGTTAGATGGTCTCAGATATGAATTCACACTTTTGGGAATTTTCCCAAGATTTATTGATGAATAAAAGTATTTAATATATTTAATTTCTTGTTTTTGCCATTTAAGAAAATGGGCAAAAAGAATTATTAAGACTCTTCAAAAATAATTATTTTTGAAGTGGGAGGATAGGGTAGGGTTTATAGGTATCAAACGTGCATTAATTTGGGAAAGTGTTTTGGAGAAAAACAAACTTTCCTTAATAGGAGTTTTTAGGTGTTTGTCAATTAAAGGAATTTAATTGCTTTTGTGCCACAATAATTATGGAAAATATTTGGTAAATTTTTATTTACATGGTAGATGATACCCACATGATGTTTCCATCATTTGAAGCATGGTGTCTTGAGAAAACAACTTGATTTGGAAGAAAGGCAAGGGATCAAGGATGAGCATTATTATTTTTATACCCTCAAAGGTTTATTGGATATTGGAGCTCAGAGCTCCCCTTGGGTCCTTGAATATATGTATGGATAGAACAAGTGATGTAGATCACCATGGTACAATAAGTTGAGCTTGATCATGCTTGAGTTCTCCAAGAATTGATTTCAAACTTTGCATAAAATAAGCGTGCCAAAGCAGATTATCAAGTAGCCTTCAAAACCTTGTGGGTTTTTGAAGCACAAGGATCCATTTGGAACAAGTGAAGTAGGTATTGCTAGACCTTTATTAGTAGAACACAATCATGCAAGGAGTTAGTGAAAGTAAGATAACATGTAGGTGTAAGCTTCTTCCAAAGTAGGCATGTTGATAAGATTTATAGGAATTATTATTTTCTTGCCTGCAAAACTATCAAGAACAAGGGGGATTAGATGATGGTATAACCAAGGAAAAGAGTGGGTCTTGGTAGTCCTAATGATGGTATACAAGATGGTTCAGGTGCATTACCAAAAAGGCACAAGGGTTGAGAGAGAGAGGCACGCAAAGGAAGTGATGTTGAAATAGTTTCCAGACTTAGTCAAAATTTAGCAGATTTAGGGTTTTTGACTAGAATATGAGTGGGGATGTTTTTGATGGGTTGCAAGGTATCAAACCATCATCAAGTGGATGATGTTGAAGTATATATTGAGTAGAATAGATCCATGCTTGATATTGGTATTCATTGACTTGGAAACTTCTAGAATGGATCACTTTAGAATTGGTCTGGTTAAGGGTTGTAGATGATCACCTAGTGGCTATAGATCAGATACAGCTTGGTTAACTTTCTTAGGGTTGATACAATTGGATTAGCTAAGTGTTATATGATGAGCTCCCAGGGTAGCTCATACTACTTCTAATTAATCAAGTCAAGCAACAGATCAAGGCAATTCATCTTAGCAGATCAAGACAACTCATCTTATAAACAAAACAAATCTACTACCACAGGTACCTCCAAGCCTAGCTTGAGGTAAGTATGGGTATTTTGAAAGGGTGGAGTTTGAATAAGGTGAGAGTCCTTGGTATTTCTGCCAAGAGTAGAATTCAAAAGCTTTATAAAAAGTTTTTAGAAAAACCTAGAGGTAAGAGTAGTTGAAAGCCCTGTCTGGAAAGCATAAGTAGATTATATCATATAGATCTCCATAATTTTTTCAGTAGAGGCTACTAAAATAGTTAGGGTTGCAAAGGCACCTTCGCTCAGGTTTTTGAAATGCTAGAACATTTGAGAATATGTAGAATGAGCCAAGACAATTTTGTTAACTAGCTTTTGGCAATTAATGGTGAGGTAGGGAGTATATCATATGTTATACATTTAGATGCATAAGCACAAACAAACAGCAAGCAAACACTGCAACACTTAACAAGAAAAAGTTTTTGTTCCCCCTGATTTTAGCATTCTAGACAACTAATCAGGGTTGCTGAAATTGGGATGTTACAGACCTTTCCCCCAGAAAAGAATCTCGTCCCGCGATTCGAGAGAGTAAGGTTAGGGGATTTTGTGTTGGAGTTAGTGCCATGTGTTTCTCGTGTACTAACTTGTTGGCTTTGTCTTTGAACAGGGTCACTTCAATGGTGAAGTTGAGATTCAATCATCTTGGATGCACGAGTGTTGAGCGGGCTTCAATCGGGATTGTGAGGAGTGATCTTCCTTCTGTAAGGATTTACGACATCTCTCTTAAGGGATTATCGTATCCTAGTTTACGTCTTTGGGTCTAACTGTTGAGATTGCTTCTAGCAGAGGGTTATTCTATTTTGTGGGAAAGACACAGTCTTTCCCCCTTAGGGTTAAACTAGGGTGGCTCAGAGTTAACACAATCCTTCCTTCTTGAAGCAGTCGGATGATGCTTGTAGACTATTGCCAACCTTCTGTCTGGAGTTGAAGCCTTCAGATGTCTTCCGCAAACTAGGTTTTATGAGACTCATATACTACTCTTATTCGTACTTAGCCTATCAAACAGTTTAAATCGCCAGTCCTCTGAATGGATTAGAACTAAAGGGTTAGGACCTAGTGATCCTTCAGGTGGGTCTTCAACAGAAGTAGTAGAGGGGCTTCATAAATCTTTAGTTATCGTCTCACTTGGCAAAAAGACTTCGAATCTGGAAATCTTTTTGAAACATCTTAAGGTAGACAGTCTTCGAGATTTGAGTGGGAAAGACATAGTCTTTCCACCTTAGAGCTTCACTAAGGTCCTTCGAGAGTGGTGCCGATCTTTCGTCTTGTAGTCCGGCATGATTCTAGAGGAAGGTTGTATCTCCTTGAGTCTTGAGTTGAGGTACCTGAGTGACGTTCTATTGTGTAAACCTGGTTGGGACGGTTTCCTAACGAAGCTTGATGGAGTTAGCTCTAGGCAGGTTAGCGGTTAACGATGCTTCTTGCTAGACTTTAGTCAGAGTAGAGACATCCAACTTCGGGGAGTTGTCTTCACACATCAAGGTCTTCAGGGTTTAGGGGTATTCTAGCTTCTGGGAAGGAACTTCCTGTTGATTTGGGTGGGGTCGACTAAAATAGTTATTCTCCTGAGGTGGTCGGAACCTCTAATATACCGAAGGTCAGTACAGTCATGTCTTCACTTCTTGTCTTTATCACCCCATCCTGTAGCTTCTTGTGGATGATGTGGATCCTTCGGTGGTAGACTTCCAGCTTCAACTAGGTTCTTGTTATAGCTGGCAGATGAGTACTAGAGGGTTGTGTTGTCAACAAGTCTTGAGAGTTGAGTGTGATGAAGTAGGCCATCCTGCTGAGGAGGAATCTTTGAGTTGTTCTAACTTGATGCCGTCGAACTCGGGTTTTTGGCGATGCTTTTCTTCTCATATCTCTCGAGGTTAGTATGGGTTCTGGTTATTGACGACTAACCTAGGGTGTTTTCCTGTGTTAGTAGGTGGGTTATCGATCCTCGAGTCACATTTGACTAAGGTCAAAATAGGCCAGAACACACATACATAGTGAACATAGCGAGGGGGTCGCAATGTCCTTCGCAAACAACACACATCAAGCAACACGTTAAGCACTTAGGCAAGCAAACATGGCCTACTATGGGGACCAAGGAGTTAACTACTCGCGATGTAGGGGAATCCTATCTTAGGACTATCAATCCTAGACATCATCGCTCTTAGGGTCCGGGTCACTCTCTTGTGTATGAAGCCTTCACCTGGTCATTGGACGCTTCTCGATAGTGTAATATTTGATTTCTTATGATTAGGAGGATTCCGCTGGTAGGGCGATCTTGTAGTCTCCTTGTGTTTGCTGGTAGTTGCTTTTCTTCATCTCGTCCTCAACGTCCTCACCTGGTTCTAGGTCCTAGTTATTTGAAATCCATAGGTTTAAAGTTTGGACGAGGGATAGAGGAAACCATGTTTTGAAATCCTTTAAATTAGAATGAGATAAGAAGTAGAATCTTTCGAAATGTTTTAAGGAATTAGTTTTCGAAAGTCGGTGTTTCCAAAAATAGTTTTCCTGTCAAACGACCATGCTAACTAAGGCTTTCCTACAGTCTGGATGCCTCTGATACCAAGTCTATGGGCCCCCCGGATTAATCCTCCGAGAATCCCTGTTATGCATACACCACGATCCCATGATCAGTTCGTCGTGGCACATAACCGACAAGTATCAAAATAAACATCTACTACTTAAGCGGATACATGTCATACCTTATTTGCCATTATGGCTATATCGATCATCATCAGCGGAACTTCATGAAGCGTAGAGCCCGAGCCATGCCTTAACCTACATGCGACTGACTGGGAGAGCGTCCTAGCTCGCATAGTCATCAACGTCACCTTCTTCTCGATATCTGACCAAGTTAATAGCCAGGGACAATACCAGTAAGTACTTTGAATGTACTCGCAAACCACCTTAAAGTAATAACAATAAGAGGATATGCGATATAACTGTGGTAGTAGGAGGGCTCCAGGAGAGGTTCTTTTCTAAAAATAGGTTCTCTTGTAGATATAGCATCTACATATCTTTGTTGAAAACATTTGTAAACATTTTGGAAACCTTTCTGAAAAGTTTTGGAAGACACTAGGATTGGGCCCCCATTTGTTTCGTCCTTCCGGTCATCCCATGACCAAACTCCTTTCCTTCCTTCCTGACCATCCCTTAGTCAAAACATGTATCCTTTCCGACCATCCCATGGTCAAAACATTTCCAAATTTATTGCTTTTCTGAAATCCTTTTTGAAAAAAAAACCTGCACTGCTTTATAGAAACCTCCCCAACCGTCCATGACCGTGGACACGGCTATTCGAATAGATTTACACTCTGCAGAGGTTGTACACTTTACCCACACCATCCGGGTACCCTACCCTGATCTACACCGATCGTGGGTCGAGTAACCGATCAAGACTCTCCGGATGCCCACTCCAATTTAAGTGCCTACCCTATGAGTGTTGTTCCCCTCAACACCAGGACGCCATATATAGTTCCCAAGCCAACCAGAGTGCTTTTGCCACTGCACAAAGAGTGCGCTTTCAATGAAGGGCTCATAGTAATGCGTGGAGGCCCGTAGACCCTTCGTTCCTTCTCCAGGTCAATGTCTCACATGGACCTTTACAGGAGAAGGCCCACCCTCCAGGGATTTTTATCCCCTGTAGTCGTTGCGAGGTAGCTTATACCAGAATAAACAAACATCGAATCCAGCCCTATCCCATTCTAGAGTAATGTGGTTGCACGGGTTAATTGTTCTAGCAAAGCTGCAAAGAATCGGGTGCATTTTCGTAAACCTTTTTCCTCCATCTTTCCTTCAGCATTTTGTAAAACAATACCCTTTTTTATTTCCTCAAACATCTCTTGGTAGGTCTAACCTCACCAAGGTTTCATCATAAAACATTTTGTAAACTTTTCCGGGGTCTTCCCATCCTATAGCTTTGCTTCGGCCAAATCGGGGTCTCCAAAGGGGTATGGTGTTATACACCAACTATCCTACTAGGGAACAACAGGTGTCATCAAGGGGATTGTACTTAATAGTACCAAGGTGTAATGGTTTGGAGGAGCCAAGCCACTACCAGATACAGATCATCATAGTATAAAACAATGCAGTTTCATAAAAAGTAGGTAAAACATGCATAAGTAAAACATTAGGACAAGGCTTATGAGCAAGAAGGTGGCTTGCCTGTGATCAGCAATATGGCAATATATGTCCCTGGACTTCTTCTTTAGATAACCAAGAATACCAATACCAATAATAATAAGATCTTTTCTTCTCGTCATCAAAACAATCGCAACTATCGCCGTCATCAAGAAATACATGCAACAAGCAATTTCCACAATCAATACAAAGCATACAAGAATCAATACAATACATCAAACAATGATCATAACAAGTTTACTATTTAGTAGGTTTTGAGTAGTTGAGCTTAACCTAGTTGGGAAAACCCGATTTGCATTTGTGAGATCTCGTTTATTATTTAAAGGCCAAATATCACCTAATAAGGGGTTTTGAACTAGGGATTAGGTCTGTATAATATCAAGGTGCAAAAATTCATATCATCAGATTGGTCTTGACAAAGCAAGGCCAACAAAAGTGGTTTCACTATTTTTGCACTTTTAGTTAATTAGTTATGAATTTTCTAGTGATAAAAGCTCTAGTTTTAGGAAATAATTCACCAGAACAGATTTGTTGCTCCAAAAATTAATTCCTCTTTGTATTAGGTAGGTTTTGATGGAATGGTTTAGTGAGAGTTGGAATTACTCCAAAATATGTACCAGAATGCCCTTAGGAAAATCCCAAAGTCCATTTTGTAGTAAAATTGTCTTTTTAACCAGATTTATTTTATAGGTCCAACTGACATGAGACGAAGTATAGTGGATAGGTATTATTATTACCTTCCATTAGCAATTGGAATCATCTTATTTGGAGTTACATAGCTCCTTCTAGGATTTATTGAGTGAAACAATGCTTGGCAGAGATGTTTAATTCCCTAAAAATTAACAATAGCTCAATAAATCTGGAGCTCTTGGGGTGTGTAAGTATTTAGTGTACCCCATCACTGAGATTTGGAATTAGGTAATTCCAACCTTTTATTTGGCTTGGAGAATTTCCTAAAGGCTGAAATGGCTTGCTTTTGTTATTTTTACTACAGGAAAACCAGGGCTCCACTTGGCATGGGACAAGGTCCATGGCATAGGTAGTTCAAATTCCTTCCAGAGGAAGTTTAAATAACTCAATTTAGATATATGAAACTTGTGGAGGGATTTATTGATTGTCAAAGATACCTTGTAGTAGATTTAATCTCAGAAAATAAGGAAAAGTATTTCGGGACAGGGGTTGGCTCTGCATGTTAGACAAAACATGTGTTACAAGTGTAAATTTGTATCTGGGGAATATCTGGCCTTTTTCATTTTATTTAGCAATTAAATTAACTGGTTATAATATAGATCTGGAATAAATAAATAAAAGGGAGAGGAGATCTGGGCCGGATCTGAGGAGAAGTTGGGCCAAGGAGGGAAATTGGCCTAGCGGCGCCCGCAGGAGAGCGCGCGGGGTGCGCTTGAACCTGACAGGGCTGGCCTGCCGGTTAGCGTCTTGACGAGGCGAAGGGGTATGGGCGCCCGAGGACCGTCAGATTAGAGGGGAGATCGACGGAGTGGCGTTGTCTCCCAGCTCCCGACGCGGCGGTGTGGACGGAACCCTAGCAGAGGGAAAGAGGCGACGTGGAAGGCTCACCGGGGCCGTCTCCGGTGAAGAGGAGGCCGCAGGGCGACGTGGTGTAGGCCGATGACTCCAAAGAGGGGCGGCATGAGGGGTTCCCCCAATGGAGAATGGCTCGCGCGATGGCGCCCGAACATGGCATCGTCGGAGCTCGATGGCGGCGCATGTGGGGCCTGTCCTGGTCAAAAAGGGAGGCATGGTGAGGTATATCTCGACGCGGGGTGTTGCTGCAGTACCTTCTAGAGGGAAACAGGACAGGGAGAGGGACATGCATGCCTGATCTTGAAGAAGGCCGAGAAGATGAGACCTTCCTTTCCAGCGACATGTAGGGGCCTGGGCTTGGTGGGGGTGTGAAGGGGAGATAGAGGAGTGCTGTGGATGGTGAATGCGGTGTTGGGGAAGATCTAGATGAGACATGCACTCCATTTCTCGAAGGAGGTCGAGAGGAGAGCTTGACAATAATATGAGTTAACAAAGGTTGAGTGCAAACTCAAATCAGTCTCAAATATAGGTTGTTACCGGGAATAATTAAGCCTAACACAAATAATACAGGTACAAAGATGGCTTTTCAAGTTCAGTGTAAACTTACCATGTATTATAACAACTTCTTTCCAGCTTAAGACATCATTAGTGAATAGGGGGTCTAGTATACTAAAGCCTAAGACATGGAAATATGCATTTCGTAGGAAAAAATATCAATATGTATCACCGTGCAAAGTTAAAGTTACCAAGCAGCACGTCTGTAATATCATCACCGACAGGCTCCATTAAGCTAGTAGAATTATATAATTGTCATGCCTAATTGTGCAACCATAGAAAAGATGCGCATGGAGGAGACTACAATATTGCAACACAGATCACAAAGAGCCCATATAAATTTCATTTAACATGTCAGTTGCAAGAGCATGTAATGGGGATTAAAGAGTCGTATTGAAAAAACTTAAAAGAGTTTCGCAAAAAAAAAACTTAAAAGAGGCAGGTGTACAAAAAAGATTATCAGATTTGATCTAAGTTCCGATACGAAGAAATTTTACCTAAGCGCATCAATGAGTCGAACCATTCCACTTGGCCATTCATGCATATCATCCGGTTAGGGCCCAAGGATTGCGGGTAAGAGGGCTCGATGGCGCATCCATCGATCGTCACCTCGCCAACGACGGAGCTGGAGGAAGAAGTGGCGCTAGAGCGCGGGATCGAGGACGCGCATTGGACGAGGAAGTGGCATTAGGTCGTGGCAGCACGAAGAAGGACTATGGGGCCGGGGATGCGGGTCCTTGAGCATGTTGTCGCCATCGGCGCCTCGGGGAGAGGAGGCGGACCAAGGAGAGCCATGCCTCGTCGACCTGCTCGTCGACGCTGGACCAGGATACGCGTCGGGGCCACCCTTCCCATATCAAGTCCAGAACGAGCTCCTCCTTTCCAGATCCGAAGCCTGTGCCGGTCGTAGCAAGGGAGGGAGACGGAGAGGTCGTCGGAGATGGCAGAGAAAGGCGAGGTTGTGGATTAGAATCTGGCGGCTTTGGTTCTACTGGCTGCGGGGGAAATAGAATGCTGGACCGCAGGTTGATTTGGCATTTTTTGGAGGGCTAAAATGAAGAAGAACGTGTGCGGCCGAGGAGAGTCGGACGAAGGAAGGAGCGAAACCTGGGTTGTCCGGAAACATAACAGTTGCTATTTTTTAAGTAGTATAGATATAGAGATAGAGATTTATATGCTAATCTATTTGAAATAATTTGTATGCTAGTCTATTTGAAATAATTTGTATGTTGGTTTAAAAGCGAATACATGAAACGTGACGATAAAAGTTCCGAATGTGGCTTCTCTGCCAAATTAGCGGCTTCTCGGGCGGAGAGAACTTGCGGTTTCTTAAATATACGCTTAGCGCTATCAAGCGGTTTGGATATTTTAACGTCCTCTCTTATAACTTGATGAATGTCTGCTATGTACGATTTCTCCATTGAAAACGGCTTCTCAGCAGAATAGAGCGTGAACCATGTTTGTCTATCTACAAATCTGAAGTAGGAGATTTTAGACGTATTATATAGCCTTTGCGTCCTAGACATAAAGTCCTTTTGTGGTTCAACGGTATCATCATTGTGTCGCGAAATGTTATGTTAGTCACGTTTACAGCGGTTAGGACTCCACGAAACTCATTTCTAAACCATTATACAAAGTCGGTTATATTAAACAAGCCATACAAGGTATGACCGCGTCTAGGATGACGCAGAGAGAAGTGTAGTATAGGGCAAAATGAATATGTTTTATGCTTGTTTGCAGACATATGCACAATGGTAAATCTCGATTAATCTCTCCGGATAAAGTGCATATGTATAGCAGCTTAAAGGGGGGAAATCAAGACAGAGCTCATATCATATTCTTTTTTTTTCTTTTGAAAATATGCAAAATTTAAACTTCAATATCTCCTCTCTCTTTTTTGCTGTTGAGGGAATTCAACATCTTCTTTTTGTATACATCGTCTGAAAAAACAGAAGCTCTGCCATCTTAACATCTTAACAGAACAGTTACTATTTCTCTCTATCCCTCCCTCCTTTTCCTCCGCACCACCACCAACCTCCATCTTATTCCTCCTAGCCTCCATCCCCGCACATCTCTGCGCAGCTAAATCGGTAACCCAAGCACATCTTCCATGACTATCGCCTCCGCCTCCCTGTATTCCTAGCGCTGCAGCGGGGAAGCCGCCATGGTGGGTTCTGCGTATGTCGCCCGGAGGAGATCGACCGTCGGAGAATGAGCTGCTGTCTTAGAAGCGTCCCATCTGCCGGTTGCCGGGCCATGGGTTTCGTGGGACGGGTAAAGCTGACGTCGCTGGGCAGCCGCCCCCGTCGAATGCGGCCTTCATACGCCCCGTTCTCCGAGCCCTTCACTGAATGCCCGGCAGCCAACGCGCCGTCATACCTTTCCAGGCAGGCGGCGTGCTGTGCGTAGCAGGCGCTCCGGCATCCCCGCCCCCATCAAGCTTTCTCCGGCGATCTGGCTTGTCCGTTTCTTTCCGTTTCCTGTCTGCTTGTGTGTGCTTGTAGATTCGTCTCTGTGTGAGGGTGATCCGAAATGGAAGTGTTTGGTGATCGGGATGAGCCGGCCGATGCTGAATACGTTGAGGTGGATCCGACCAGGCGATACATGCGCGTATGTTTTCTTTTGGTGCTTTATTTTCTGATTGATCTCTTATACTGTGATTTATTTAATTGATGCCAATGTGACTTGACATGTCGATGTTAGCTTGTTTAGCTTGCACTGAAATCGTGCCTGTATTATGAATTTACATGTTTTCAATCAGTTATCCAAAACTTATACTTTCAATATTATTGTTGCTTCATGCTAGCTAGTCTGCTCGCGGATTTGTCCACAGCACCAAATGATTACTATCAAAAGTTGGATTAGAACTATGCCAACATACGCACTATGAAATTGTTGCCAAACTGTCTATTCATTTAAATAGGCAGCACATAAGGGAGCTTACATAATGATCCACAAAACAATCTCTGCCTGTTGTATTGATCTGAATTATTTTTCCTTGGTGCAGTACAGTGAGGTGTTGGGAAGAGGAGCTTTCAAGACTGTGTATGCCCTCATCATCATGTTCTTTCACTTTATGCTTCTTTGTCAACGAGAATTCTTTTGATTACTGTTTGCAATGTGTTGTCTCGTTTTTATTTCCAAACTGAAAAAGATTGGCATTAATCTTAGATGGTATAACTTTTGTTAACACCATCGGAATAATCAATAGCCTTCCAGTTAGATAATGTCGTCACATTTAACAAGCTGTTGATTTAGTCAGTATCACCATAATTTATATTGTTTGCAATTTACAATGTCACTCCATTTTATATGCAGGTATTACAATTATTCATATTTTAATTATTAATGCACATGCTCAGTTGTAGCCACTAGCCATAGAGGAATCGTTTGTTGTTGTTTACTTTGTTTAAAACAACCAGAAAGTTCTCAATAATATTAACACTCAGCGTAGTACTGAATCTCATTTCCTGGGCTCCTGGCAGCCCTTTTGTAGCCATATGTGCTAAACACATAGGAGATAATATAAACTGAGCTGCAAACCACAGATCAACCTTGGGTTTGAAGTGATTTGGACCGAGGGTGCTATCATCAATACATAATAGTCTCTTTAAATTATTTTGGAAACTGTAGTGGCTTCCGGTGTATGTATTGATATTGAACAAATAACTACACAATCATAATGTACGATGCTTATTTTTCCGTTCTACACGGTCCTGTCTCTGACTTGTGTTTCATTCTTAATTTGGGTTAAGCTACAAGGCATTTGATGAGGCTGAAGGTATCGAAGTTGCCTGGAATCAAGTCAACATAGATGAGGTGATGCAGTGTCCAGATAATCTTGAGAGACTGTACTCAGAAGTTCATCTACTGAAATCCCTCAAGCATGAAAATGTAATGAAGTTCTACAACTACTGGGTTGATGATCAAAATAAGACAATTAATGTTATTACGGAACTGTTCACATCTGGAAGTCTTAGGCAGTAAGTAACGACTGATAACCATGCTCTTCTGCTACTTCCATGCTTATTGAGGAATGACACTGTTACAACTGTGTGCATCTCTAGTTACCGTCGGAAACATCCACGCGTTGATTTGAAGGCAATAAAGAATTGGGCAAGACAGATTCTTCACGGATTAGACTACATGCACAGCCATCAACCTCCTGTTATCCACAGAGACCTGAAGTGTGATAATATTTTCGTTAATGGCAATCATGGAGAAGTTAAGATTGGTGATCTTGGGCTAGCTACAATTATGCAAACACCTAAAGCGAGAAGTGTTATTGGTAATACTCTTTTGGCTGGTTTGTTGCTTTCCATGTTATTTCTGAACAAATATGTTACTCATGGTCCTTTGATATGGCGAGACAACCTTGTGACCGTGCTAATGTTTGCACAATCCATAGCCAAGAAGTAGCTAATGACCTGACTTACAGATATTTAAACCTTGTGTCCTACATTCTCGAGTACTCAACATCGCCGAATTGTGGTCTGAAGTTTCCATTAACTTCTGTGGTTTCTTTTGCAATCAACTTGCACCTATGGTCTTGAATTTTTGTCTGTCATATGTGGCTGCAGTATTTTGCTAGGTTATGCTAGCTGAAAGTAATGTGGCACACAACTGTAATAACATGTCCTTGTACCCCTGTAAACCATGGTCTTAATCACACTTTGATTTTGTGCTGCTCTTATAATATCTTGTACAATACGTGTTCGCTGTGTGAATTGCGGAGACAAAGTTGACATGTGTTTTTCTCAGTTAGACATGTTTTTTGGTCGTGGATTTCTAACAGCCTGTTCTTAACCCAATCTCTGTACAAAATTCTGCATTGCACCTGATACACCCCTACGATATGGGATTTTTTCTTTATTTCGGCAGGCACTCCCGAATTCATGGCACCTGAGCTATATGATGAGAATTACGATGAACTGGTTGATATCTACTCATTCGGTATGTGCATGTTGGAGATGTTCACACTTGAATATCCCTACGGTGAATGTAAAAATCCAGCTCAAATCTTTAAGAAAGTATCCAAGGCAAGTGCATCTTGATTTACTTTTGTAGAGTTTTGCTTTAAGTCAACATCCTGTCTGAATTACTGCCCCTGATCTTTAGGGTGTGAAACCGGCTGCCCTGTCTAAAATTCTAAATCCTGAAGTGAAGCATTTCATTGAGAAATGTTTAGTTCCTGCTTCTCAGAGGTTGTCTGCAAAAGAACTATTGCAAGACCCATTTCTTTGCTCCGATAATGCAAATGGATTCGTTGGCACTACGATTCCATCATCAATACCCAAAGCAGTAGAAATGTCTCTGGATTCTCTACACATGGACGTTGACACTCGTGAATCTATGTGTGCTAGCTCATGCAAGAAAAATGTTCTTGTTGCTCCACATACATCTGTGTTGGAGTTCACGAGAACTAACAGAAACACGGAACTAAATCTGAAGGGCGAGAAACTTGATGACAGTTCAGTCTCACTGGTTCTACGAATTGCTGATTCGTGTGGTATGTCTGACTTTTTATTGTTTGGAACTCAGTTTGCTGTTTTTTTTTTATGAATCATCACGTTTCCTTTTGCAGGGCAAGCAAGGAATATCCATTTCCTCTTCTACCTGGAATCTGACACGGCTATGTCTGTTGCTTCTGAAATGGTTGAACAGTTGGAGTTAGCGGACTGTGATGTTACTTTCATTGCTGATTTTATTGACCTTTTGATAGTAAATCTCGTTCCTGGTCAGAAACAGGCAAATGATGCAGCGATAAGTCCATATATGGAATCTAAAACGGGTGGAAGTGAGCAAGTAATTATTTCTCAACAAAAGCTGTCAGAGATGGCACCTGATTATGCGTTAGTTCAGAGTATGATGCATTCTAAAGATATCGGTGCATTATCGAATAACTATCTTGATTCTGTCTCAAGTGCAACTAACCTAGGGGGGCCAAAGGGCTCTGAAGGGTCGGACCTTTCTGTGCAGCTTGTTGGGAGTTCTGGAAGTCCAAGATATGATGAGGCTGATGACACTGAGACTATGCATTGTCGTGGGTACAAAGAGGGAATCGACAAACTAGACGGCAGTCATGGGTCAAGGAATATTTCAATTTTCCATATAGGTGAAGCATCACCTGGTTCAGAGCTGGCAAGTGGTTGCTCATCAATTTCCATTACTGATAGTCAAGATGCACCAAATGGGGAGTTTGATTTTATTGAAGATCAGTACAAACATTGGTTTGATGAAATAGCAAAGATACGGGAAGAAGCTATGGAAGGAGATCAGGAAAAGTGGTTACAAGATAATAATGGTTAAATTCAAGTATTTTGCCTCGTCTGAACTTCATAAAAATGTTCAAATGTTCTTATTTCCTCCTGTTCTACAACTTTTCCGCCTCTACAAATGTAGGTTGTAATAATTAGTAGGAATGTTGACGTTGATGTAGAATCATAGATTGCACTGTGTTGAAGTGCATTGATAATTACTAAGTTGTTTAGTTAACATTAAATGTGTCATTGGTGTTGTTTACGACTATAGAAGTTTTCAGTAGTGGAGTGCATATTTTCATTTTCTAATTCCATAGCTGCTGAAACGGTAAATCTCTGCATGTTGGTTACTCCAATATCTCTGGGTACATCTGTTCCGTATGTGTTGACATCTTCCAAATGGGTGTTGACATTAACATTGTTGAAGTTTTCATGTTAGAGTGAATATTGTATTTGAACTTCCTAACCAGAGTATTTCGAACATACTCCCTCCATTTCATATTAGCTGTCGCTGGTATAACGTTGTACTAAATCAGTGACAAATAATATGGAATGAAGAAGGTACGTAATTTGGTGAAACATTCGTTTTTTGCATGTTTGCTATATGTATATATTTCCCCAGTATCTCTGGGTAGTGGGCGGTCTTCTACATATTCCAGCCGTTCCAAACTATAAGAATCTCTAGCCATTCAAATTAGGTAGTTCTACCTCTCTTCCAAAATGTAGTAGTACAGTATGTTTTAGAAAGCTACGCCATACTACATTCCGAAACAGATATACTACCTCTGATCCATATTAATTGTCACTGGATTGGATGTATCTAGCACTAAAACATATCTAGATACATCCATTTCTGTGATAAGTAATATGGATCGGAGGGAGTAATACTTCCGTAGGAGTTGCTACCACTATCCGTTTCGCTTAGTTCGCTACATACTCAGAGATAGATTCGCTTGCCAGCAGTGAATGCTTCACCGGAGAAGTCATAGCGGCAAAGGACGATCACTATCGTGGCAGGAAAAGTGCACCCAACGACAGTTAAATTAAACAGAATGGCGGAACAGAGCTCTGCAAACTCAATCGCTTGGAAAAAAATCGCGAAAACGCAAAAAGTTTTGCGTTTCGATGCATTGATAGATAACAAGTTCAAGTTACAACTCCTAGAGAGGACCAACACCCGCACCATACAACTCGACCCAGCCTAGACTAAGAGAGTATCTGGCGCAACCCCCGTGCTCCCGCTTCGGCCCACGTCCTAGCCTCGGCTTTGATCGTGTCGACTAGGGCGGCCGTCGAGGGGGACTCGGTGTTGAAGACGATCGCATTCCTATGCTTCCAAATCCACCACGCCATGAGCATGATCACAGACGAGGTTACTTTGCGCATCAGACGTGGGGTGGATCGCACCACCAGCTTCCACCACTCCGCGAAGGGGCCTTCAGCAACCGGGGGCCCAGCAGTAGATCGAATCCATGACAGGACCTCATGCCAGATGGTCCGAGAAAACGGGCATCCGGTGAGGATGTGCGACATGGTCTCCGCAACCTGGTCGCAGAGAGCGCAGCACGGCATATGGGGCAACTCCCGACGCTCCAACCGCTCACCCGTCCAACATCTGTCTTGACAAGCAAGCCAAAGGAAGAACTTCACCCTAGGTGGCGCCCATGATTTTCAGATCAACTTTCAAGGGTCTGAAACTATAGATCCCTAGAATAGGGCATAGTAGGCCAGACTAGATTGTCTGGCTCACCCCCCATATGCATGCTTTGCAGCTTGATCCAAAGCTGGACATACTGTCAGAGCGCAAGGGGATTAATCGCACCCGATATATCAGAGATCCAGGTCTGGTCCACGACCGCCTGCTGCACCTGGGACCAGCGGCAGGAGCTCCGGCGCTATCTCCCCGATTGACTTTCCATCACTTGGAATTCGCTCTCTTCACGGAGCTAAGTCAGCAGGGCCATATGTTAATGTTCTTTCATTTTTAGATGGTGGTGGGTGGGATGGCAATGTAATCAGAAGTTCCTGATAACTGGTACAAATGTGTTAACTCCCTGAAGCCAACATCGATTATTGGCTAACCATTTATTTGGTGGCACGAGCCTAGAAAAATAACTGCACTCGTGTATGACCGCAAGATGAGCAATAGTTTCAGAAATACAACAAGATCACAATATTCGTAAACCCATAGTTTCAGAAATAAAACAGGAAAGATCACAATATTCGTAAACAAATACAATTATAAAAAGTTTTAATTTGCACGACATATACAACGCGAAACCCAAGATCGGACCCATTTCCTGGTGGTGGTTCCATAAGAATTCCGTACACCAAATGAACACCCACCTTCATTGCCACATAAGAAGTGTCTAGTGACCAAACTAAAATTGAAGCGAACTTCTCCACTGGTGCCCCACCAGAAGTATATCACTTCAATTTGCAGAGGATTGGTGGCTTTTCACAAGTTACGGGCCGCAGCATAATTTGATTAAGAGAAGTTCTACATGTTAAATACACCTGTAGATATTATCCCAACAGATTCTGCATCTGCCAAAAGCATGTTTCTCCATTGTGGCAATTTCGTCATGTACCTGAAAAGCAAATTCATAATAATGTGCATTAGGAACTTGGTTTGGCAGAACAAGTATTCCAGGCTATTGTGTAGTCAATACATCCCAATTTTATACAATGTTGGCCAGTTTACAACCAAATTGTCAAAGCTCGCAGTCAAAAAAGAGAGAGAAGGAATTAAGGCCCTGTTTGGTAGCCCTGCATTTTTAAAGTATTCTGAGAATACTACAGTTTTCTTATAATCCGAGGTATAAAATATGGTGAGCTGTTTGGGTGCAAAGCTAAAATATAGTACGAATGCTGCAGTGTCCCTAAAACTGTCGTATTTTCTCTTCATTTAGAAAACCTCCAACCTCTTTTTTTAGAAACTGAGAAGCAAGAAAAAAATGATCAGTGTCGCTCGCTGTTCCACCAAGCCAGCTCTGGATGCCACAAAGCAGGATTTGGGGTGAGTGCCAGAAGCGAGGATTTGGCGTGACAGATTGTGCAATTATCTGCTGGTTAAAAGCATGATTTAGGTGTGTTAGTTGAAGCATTCAGCATGAGACGGCCATGCATGCAATGGCATGGGACATGACTATCGGTCAAGGTGATCATCCATGCAACGAAATTACCATCAAAACTGGGGTAATTAAGCAATTGCCAAACATCTCTGTAGTTTTGCCAAAACAGGGAAAAACTGTACTGTTAAGAAGCTGAAGTATTACTTGCCCACGCATCAAGATACTATGATTTTGGGATACTTCAGTTTTAAAAAACTGAGCTGCCAAACACAGCCTAAGCAAGTCAGTGTGTGCATGATCCATCTACATTGTGCGACTACCTTAGTAACAACTAACAAGGTAGTAGCAGTGTAGCACCAAAAACAGTTTGGTGACTTAGATATGCAGCTTGAGAATACAGTGGTCTACTCGAACGGTACTAGTAATGTGATTTACTCTCTAGCTAATGACTCTGTGCACACATTTCAGCTAGGGAACAGGCACTTGTTTGTTTGCCACGCCAAATTATTTTGAGTGGTCATGCCCAACCATGCCCATTTTCAGAAGCAAATCAAATGCACCACATACTGTAGCATGAGTCAGCATGCCATGTCGTCTGTCACAGAGGATGTGACATACTAATATCCTATAGAGAAACACTTCAAGAAATTTAACAATCTAGACCTGCAGCTTGGGAGTTGGATGATCCAAGTCAGGTGCCCCACGGCGCAACTGTTAAAACAAGTCTGGAATTGCATGAGTCATGAGGGCAACATGCATGTGGCGGCGGTAACTGGTAAGCAAGGATCATTCTTTCAAATAAGCTAGGTGTGGAATATTTTAAAAATAACAGTGCACAAAAAACGTTTCTAATAAAATGTATCCTAAGCTATATTTGCATAACAAAACAACTCCTCTGAACTTTTGGTAGTACTAGTTTATTCAGTATAGTACAATTCACTGGAAGGAGGGACTGAAGAAAAATCCCCTTATTGGTGCCAAAAATGAGCAACTCCATTGAGAACCATTTTTCCCAAGGAGATTGCAACAAAAAGGAACAGCAACGTTTTCGCTGAATGATAATTTTCTGAAAGAAACAATTTGCATAAAACTTATGAATAACCACCGGAAGAACAACAGCAATTGGCAATCCCTACTTACACACAGTGTTGAATATAGAGCAAATAGAACAATCGATTATCCCAATAGCTAAACAAAAGGGTGAAGAGCTCACCCTCAGTCTTGGGGGCAGATTGCTTAAGGTCACCGTCAGTCTTGGGGGCGGTTTCCTTGGGCTCAGCTTCAGTCTTGGGGGCAGATTCCGTGGACTCCACCTCCCTCTTGGCCAGCCTCGCCTTCTTCACAATCTGCACCAAGCGGGCGTCAAAAAACAAGGGAGGGGTGAGCTCAACCGAGGCGCCAGAATAATACGAAACGAAGGGAGCGAAGAGGCGGAATTTGGGTGGCGGCGACAAAGACTCCGGGCAAACCTTGTTTTTGATGGGGCAGACGTACGGGCAGGTGGGGCAGAAGAGCCGGAGGCGGTGGCCTCCGGTGGCCGGCTGGATCTGCAGCAACATCCCGCACGCCGGGCAGAAGTCCATCGCCGCTCGCCGCTCGCCGCCCTTCCCTGCCGCAGCGCTACGGTCCAAGAGAAAGCTATGCGCTGCGTCAAACCTCTGCTAAAACCCTATGACTAGTTAGGGAGAGAGAGAGCGTTTCCAGCCCATTATTAGGTTTGGGCCGAGCGTGTGGACTTCAGCTGATGACGAAGTAAAATATGCCTATTGATTTTGGCCCCGCCCGTAACCCCAGGATTATTTTCTCTTGCCCCAAAATATGAGGTGAGTGAGAGATGCAGATGCTTATGTAAATCTCAAGCAGAAGTTCAAGTTATTTTCTTTGAACATAGAATCATGGGTTCATGTATTAACAATTCTCCGTCAACTCACGTGACATATGGATTGTCAGAAAAAAAAACTCATGTGACATATATGGAGTAAACGTAATGTTCATGGGCCTATCTACTTACTCTCTCCTTTTCAAATTACAGACATTGTAGTGTGGAAAAAAAATATTAGCATCAACAAATACCTAACCTATCGCATACAGTACAAAGAATATTTCATTTCTGTGACGATTCTAATAATATTGGTTTGATAGTGTAGATGTGTTGATACACAAGGTCAAAGGATTTGCCCTCACATGCCTATGACCTTATCTCTATCTCTATCTCTATACTTATAAAGGAGAGAACCTGAACTTCTCTACATGCACCCCACATAGCCACACGGACATACTAAATCCCCACAATCAGGCTAACGGAAGACAATCAAACAACTAAGAATAGCCCAATTTTTTTCTTTGGTGCACTTAGCAAATAGCTTTAACGGACTGCACTCATCCCGCACGGGAAACGTAAAAAAAGGAAACGGATCGCACCCATGGTCTACCATCCCTTATTAACAACCCATCGCTTAACAGACGCCAAAAAAAGAGGAAACTGATCGCACCCATGATTTCCTTCCCCTGAACCCCGGCCTTGCGACGCCGTCGCGCATGACGCTGCCCGGCAGCACCTCGCCTCCGTGGACGGCGCCCTCGCTGCCACTAGCAACCGTGCCTTCCTGGATGGTGAACTTGGTGCTCGGAAGCACCTTCGCCCTCCTGCATCGCACCGACGGGTGTGCGGCAGCTCCTTCGTCACCTCCTCACTGTCGTCACACCGTCACCTCCCCGCACCGCTTCCACCTTCACCATCCTGTAAAAACGGTGACGATCAATCTTTCAGTAAAAACTGATTGCTTCCATGCTACATGAAGATAGCTGGCTGATGATGCTGGTAGATGAATTGGTCCCAAGCCTGGAGTTGCCCCCAAAATCGCAAGATTACAGTACCACTGATAGTTTCATGGATCCCACCCCAACATGATTGGGTTACTGTCAATACTGATGGTTCTGTTGATCTCATCAATAAATTTGTAGGTTCCTGCTATGTTACTCGAGACTCTGAAGGAAAGCTGACGAAGGAGGCGGCAAGTGGCACTCATATATCATTGACCCCTTCATCAGTGAGCTTCTAGCATGTATAGAAGGACTGGAAAGAGGCAGCTCATCGTCAGATCCCCCGAGTCGCACTGCAGATGGATTGTACCTCTTTGATAACCCTCTGGCAGGGTGCTGGCAGGTGAGGATGGAGGGTACTCATATTCTAGATGAATTAAAGACCCTCAGTCGTTCGTTCTAGACTTTCAAGCTTCTTTATTTAAATATATATGCAAATTGTGCAGCTCATACTTGTGCCAAATAAGCACTTAGCGTAGACTCTTTATGCTTCGACATAACACCTGGAATCTTGCTTCGGATTCTCCATACAGATTGTAATCATGTACCTTTGATTTGAATAAAATGGATTACAATGTAAAAAAAGATAATTAACTAGCAGATAAATATTATGTGCATATGGAAATCTTATAAGACAGTTCATGTTTTACTTTTTATACTGCACATTAGCTATATTTCCTCCTGTTCACTTTCAATGTTCAGTTCTAGATGAAATACAATCTACATTGTTTTTGCAAACATAATTGAGGACGCTGCATCTAGAATATGAATCCTATTATATAAGCAATTCGGTTGGTACACATGTGCCAAAGAATTGGTCTGAACAGAGTGAAGAACATTTTGGTCAGAATTCATATTGCTAGAGTCTAGAGTGGATACATCTCTACTCTGCCCTAAACAATATATAACTGATTCGTTGGTACCATTAGTCAAGTAAGAGTTCGTTTTGTTCTTTTTTTATGTGAATTGCGCCTTGTGGGCATTTAACTTCATGTCTACGTGAAATTATATTGCACCTCCAACACGGTACTCCACAACAATAAAACAGACAGTAGTTGGCATGCCAATATTTCCATTTTACGCCTGAATATTCAGATCATTAAATCAAAGGTTGATTCGGGGCAACTTTTCATATTCAATAGTATAGTACAAGGCAAACAATTTTCAAGTATCTTAAAAATTTCTCCAAATGCAAGCGGCACAGGTAGTAGTAAACCTCTAGCTGCAAGAAGTAATTCACCAAGCTAGCAATCATGAAAGTCAAGCAAGCAAAGGACAACCTACTGCACGCGAATTATTTCAGTGAAAAAAAAGTTTTTTAGTGTTCCTATTTCTGGAAAATGATGATTGTTTATTCTCGCAAAAAGTTGTTCTACGTGTTATTATTTCATTCCTTTGTTGTAGAAAGAAACACAACATATTGTTATATTCAGATGATGCCCGGTCCGTAGCTGCTCTGATCGCAGCTTGCAGAACATCCACAACATGGGAAATCAATGGATGCAATTAGTTTGTACCTGTAGTGTTGCTTGAGTACTAATACGCACCACTCAAACTGAAACATACTTCTAATGACTGTTGGCAGATGGGCTTACCTTTTAATACTGTGTCACTTGTTCCTTTTGATCCGTCTACTCCAACATGCCTGGACTGCCTCGATTCCTTCAATAGCATAAAAGATTGAGTGCAATCGCCATTCTCAATTGGTGTTTCTGTGGAAAGAAACCAACACGAGAATACGAAGTATGTGACTCGGGCAGTCAACGACATATGTGATGCAATGTAATGATAGATGTGATTCTCCTTTGGAAGCAGATATTAGCATAGCTGAGGGTGTCTTAGAGCCACATACACTCATTATCTAGCACAATTTGGACATTGTCGATATCTCACATTTCAAAAACACTTCAGCAGATGTCGATGCTAAAAATTGTAAAACTAAATTTCTATTCAAGTAAGCATGTGCAGCAGCTACCATTTAAGTCAACTTTACAAACTAAATTTCGTTTGTAAATATCTGGCGAACAAACTGGGTACCAATACTAGAAGTGTACCTATGTTATATCTGATGAAGTAAGAACAGTTTACACGGCCTACAGAATTGCAGTAACAATTCATAGATAAAAACATTTGTGATTATTAGAGTCAAGCTTGTGCACAATAGCTAAAGCGCTCGAGGCCTAGGCCCGTGGCGGTGGCGCGGCGAGGCATGAAACCGTGGCTACATTGGCAGCTTCAATGCGTGGGGCAATGACATCGGACAGAGCCGAATCGAGCAGTGGGAGGGGGGACAATAAAATACCAGCCGTCAGCGAGGTGGGGAGGGCGTAGACCATCAACTCCGGGAGCATGCCGTACTTGGGATACTCGAGGAGGCTCGCGATCTAGGAATCGGTGGATTTGAGGTCTGCGCATGCGCCTCTGCCTCTATCGGCGGGGAGGCATGGGAAGGGTGGTCGTCGCTGCAGCGACGGTGTGGCAGGGGGTAGGGGAGAGGAAGGTCGTTCCGGCTGCGTCAAAGGGCAGGGGTGGTGGCGGTACTCGCCGGAACAGCGCTCGCCGGCAGAGAAGGGAGAAGGTTCTAGCAGCTAGGAGGCAGTGGAGAGGGCAGCGACGCTGCTTGTACCGTGTGTGCAGGTGAGAGAGGAAGTTGAGATTAAGAGTGAGAGTCGGGGCGGTGTGTGTTACTATGTGTCTTTGACGACTCTTTTTTCACCAAGTCAGGGTGTGTGGATGTGTGTACTGCGTAGAGATCATCGATCTAGAGCCCGTCCTCAGTGAAGAGGACTTTAATTTTTTTTGAAATGTTCAAAATTAAAGATTCAAAAAATACCGAGACACGTGCAAAAAATCATGTGATTTTTTTTGTATTTTGGCCTTAGAAAAAAGAGAAAATTTCAGATCTGAATATGAATAGTGCAATTTTTTGGGAGCTGAACCATGCAATTTTGAATGGCCCTCTTTTTCAAAATTTGTCATATTTATCTTTTTTTCTTCGCTCGAAATGTAGGTTATTTTTCATTAAAAATTTGCAAACTTGTATTTCATATTGTTGGTTGTACATAGGTATTTTTTCGAAAATATTCGATAGTTTTTCATAAATTCAAAATAGGCTCACCATCAAGCCCGTCCTCTAAACTCATTTTCCGATAGCAAGGGCTGATATGTGAGGTTTTGATAGGATAATATGAAAATTTTAAAGATCCATTTTCCTTTACGTTTTAGTTTAAGATTGTTAAGATATTTTCAACATCAAAATTCTATAATCATGCAGGTCATCATGTGGTTGTAGATGTTAAACATTGTATTATCAAAGTGAACTCTCCGAGAGTTCAATGATGGAAAATGGACATTATCGATCAAATAATGAGGTGATTCTTTATCAAATATACTAAGAAATAGTGAATAATGTTGCTTAATAGTTGTTTCTTAAACAATGATTAAACTGTATTTAATTGTTTCTTGAGGTAAATATTTATTTTGTGCATCGTGGATTTTAACCGGTGTCGTGTTTTTGAATCGTCCGTTGCACGAGCATTGTTAGACCGTTAGGCTATGGTACATATTGGTTGTACTACAACACGCTCTACTATGACAAGCTTTACCCGGCTCTGGTGATGGAGGGGCGAGGACGGCAACACGCCTTCGGCTTGTACCAGTGTTTGTAGTCGTCGCTAGGTGGTCCATTGACCTATTTATAATTTTTATTAGGACTCTTTATACTAATGTTGATGATAATTAATAGATTGGTGAAATTTCAAAAAAAAAACATATAGATAAAAGTAAATATGATTCAAAACAGATATGTCATGCTTGAGAAACGTGCATTTGCACGTGCACGTTTACTAGTATACATCAACTCACGAATTTGTAAAGGGCACCCATCCGCCACTAGGAGTGAACATAGTTTGGTAATCTCAGAGAACAGAAGGCTGAATTCAGCAAACATATGGTCTTCTGTATGAACTGAAGTGGGCTCATGGGCGTACACGGGCAAGCATATTGCCCATATATCAGTGAAGGCTTACACTCGCTCCTTGCCTAATTCTAGGCCTACAAGACAACAAGGTAGTACAAGGATAACAGGCGACAAAATACTACGTATGCTCAAACAACACTAGATCCTTGGAAGACGATTCATCAACGTCAAGCAAGTCAGGTCCTCAGAAGGCGCCAGCATCAGGTAGGCGCCAGCATCAGGTTGGCCGCTCACCATCCGATACAGCAGGCTTCTGTGGAGTACTTTGATCAACATCCATAGGTGCGCTTGCTCTGGGAGGTGATGGTGGCTGCACCTCGAAATCAGGATAGGCAGCTTTGTACCTTGCCCTCAACCCCTCATCCACAAGCCTTGTTCCACTTACCTGGTTACCCAGAGAAAGCCATCTGAAAAAATAAAAAGGTAAGTACTCCGACATGATATCTAGAACACATAAGAGAACTATGGGAGGGGAGAGGCCAAGAGGGACAAATAACTAGTGCGCACCCAGATTGTGTATTATGCATCCTTGCAAACAGTTCGAGCTTCCTTGTCCTTGGGCTTATCCTTTCTAGCATGGCATACATCTGCACAGTAATGAAGACTTAAAGTAGTATTGTTGAAATGAAAACCACCAAAAGAAAATGAAATCTACAGGTTTTCAGCTGTGTGATTCTTATTAGAAATCAGGTTAGTATGCAAATGTTTACCGTAGGAGATACAAATCTGTGTATGGATCTCTAGGTAGAAACAACAACCAGGCAATGCTTTTGACAGTAATATTACCTCGTCAGGTTTTCTGCTTGTTTCACGCACTTCAGCAACAATAACATCAGTGTCTATATTCCTGTTCACTAAGGGACTCCCTTTTATTCCAACAAGACAATGTTCTTTACTGTGATTCAACCAATGGCCAGTGCGGCCAGTTCGAATAATGCGTTGGAGTTGATTGGTCTTCACCCAAATAATTTCCTCAACACGCTTGTATCCCCAGAGCTCCAAACTGAAGAATAAAAAAGAGGTACAAGTGGATCAGTGCAAACAACTGTTTCCTAAACAAAACAACAATCAGCACCAGAAAAAAACATTGCACATTAAAGTATAGAAACAATATATTCAAAATGCTAAATACCAATTTTGGCAACTATCATCTGTTGAGTTACAAGTATGAAACATGATGAAAAGCCAACCAACAGCAAGAGATTTCATTGGAATGCAAAACATTGTCAGCTACGTGTTACTATTGCCCAGTGGCAACAGATTTAGTCCCCCTAGCAATTTATCTGAAGAAAAGTTAGAAGTTTGGCAACTTACCACTCCCGACCAAGTTCCATTGCACGACCAGTGACCCATAAGAAAATCAAACCATCTGTTTGTAAAGCAGGAACATTAAGAGTCCTCATTTCATCGTCTGCCATTGTGCCATATGGTAGTTCCATATGAATATCCCACGGGGGATCAGCCATAATTACCCCAAATTGTCCTAAGATGTCCATTCTGAAGTTCCGAATGTCACAGTTTATCCATTGTGATTCTCCAAGCTCTATTTCTGAACAATATTCAGCCCTGTGGGGCTTTATTTGCTTTGGGGGGGCAAGGGCGCCAGCCATCATTGGAGCTATATCTGGTGTTTGATCAAGCTCATAGTGGACATACTTGCAAGTCTACAATGTAGGATACATGTAAGATAAAAAAATTGTGCATGGAAAGATATTAATATAAAAAGGGTTTATGCCTCTTTGACCAACCTTAGTGTGACGGCAGGTGTCCAGAAAAGAGCAATCTCCTAGATTTGTATCAGTATGTGGAGCAATAATACGCCGAAAGTGAACCTGCTCCGAATGAAAGAAAAAGTTGGATACTGCTTCACTAATTGCTAAAAAAATGTACCAAACCTAGTAAGTGTTCAAACATAGTAACAAGAAAATCTATATAAAGGTCATAAATTGAAGAAATCATATGATACTATACTGGCATCTCTCGACACACTAAATATGAAATAATGATGTTTCAGTTCATAGAGCTTCGTTACATATTAGTTTTAATTACTTCTCCAAAACATTATCCAGATATTGAAAAATGAATTGCCCTTGAGTCCTGAGATGGATTTGGTGCAACGAATGGCAATCACGACTATACCCGCCCCAGCCCAGTTTCAATTTAACAAACCAATGGGAAGCTCTAAGGTTAAATTTCATATAATTTGTTTATATATCAGATAATTCTTTCTTACAGGAAGAATAATCGCAGCTTTACACTTTTTGCATTAGACAAACTGCAACCAGAAAAATCTAAGGAAATATTACATTAAATATACCAGAGAGGTATTCACTTCAAAGAAGCAGTCTGAATTCTAAGGCCAGTTACCCACCATGTCACTTCAGGCAATACAAATAATTTATCATGAAGTATACATTGAGGAAAAAAAGAGTGTAGTAATACTAACCTTAGCACAGGAAACAAAGGAACCAGATTGGCGTCTGCAATCTTCTTTAGTTAAATTGGTGCAATACTCCTTCAGCTGGGAACCACCCTTTGTTTTGAACTGACAGATACAAAACCAGTAAAGGAGATGATAATCAAACAGCGGAAGAATGTCAGCCAGACCGAATGATTCGGTGTGAATCATAAAACAATTGACGTGTAAAAACTACTCAGTTATTGGTTTTGCATAGCTGACAACGGGAAGATCATGCTGGAAATATAAACAATGTTCCTTGTCTTTCACATTTACCCAGTGCAGCAACTAAAAGCAATTTATGATAAAATATTTAGTGCTGCAGATCATTGACGGTAATAGATCATGCTAGTCACAACACCAAGTCCCCAACAATGGCCAAGCAAATTAGCTCATTTACTGCATTCGTGTATACTGATTACCAAGCCAGAATGGTTTATGCTGCCCATTGTCTTAGCCCACTGAAGTCCCAATTCTATAGACTACTAGTCATATTCCTTACACCACTACACGACCACCATTTTTAGGACTTTCAAATTCCTCATTTTTGTACCGCTCTCATTCTTTTTGATGGCTCAATATGATATTTAATGAACATATTATATATGTTAGCCATTCTTTAATGATTATGATTCCACGGATAAAAGTTCTACCAAGACTTCTCATAGGTTTAGTACTTGCATATCGTTGTTTAGCATTAACATCGACCTCCCACTTGATTTTGGGTCACGCCCCGGCATTCACTAACAATATAACAAGACTATTAGTCATCTCAAACTACACAGACCAATAGGACACACCAAGTAACAGCTACTTTGCCATTGAAGGTTGAATGGAAACAAACCTTTGCTGCAACAGCCGTCTCCTTGGCTGTTGGCCGGTGAATGAGGTCCAGCAGCTCCTCCCCAGTTTTCGTGTTCTGCTTCTCTTTATATGTCTTCTTACTCAGCAGCACCTCAAGGTCCTTGAGGTCCTCCTCCTCGGTCCTCTGGTTCTGCTGGGTAGGACTAGGCCCCGGACCCCCACCCATTGGCATAATTCCGCTTGGCGTCATGAACGGCCGCTGAAGCAGCATCAACCCTGACATCATCCTCTGCATCCCCGGCATTGGCATACCCCTGGGCCGTGGGAACATCGGTGGCATTGAGTGTGCCCACATATCCGGCTGGTGCTGGTGGTGCTGCTGTGGTGGCCTTGGTATGATAGCACTGGTAGTATCGGTCTCGGACAAGGTTGCCTGTGGAACAGGTGGAGGTTGTGGTGGCAACAATGTGGCGGATTCCGGTAGCTCTTTGAGGAGTTTGGTCCGGTCGATGGCCCAAACCATCATCATCTGCTTGCCTCCAATCATGGCCTCCTCGATCTGCACGCCGCCGCTATCCTCAGCTATGCGTCGGAGAGCGAGGGCTACAGCGGCAGGCACGGAGCCGCCGAGCTCCGTCGCTAGATCGGTGAGAGCCGCCCGCTCGACATAGCTGGCTGACGAGGATTCAGACTGCAGGCGGCGCGCGAGCACGGCGGCGTCGATCTCGGCGAAGGGGACGAGCTCAAGGAGGAAGACGGCAACCATGGTGCGTACGGCGTCGAGGCCGCCGGGAGCAGCACCTCCCGCGGCGGCGGAGGCCGGGGAGGACCCCGGAGAGGTCTTGCGGCGGGTGCAGCGAGCCGGGTGGGGGATGGCGCGGCGGTGGTGGGGCTTCAGGCTGGGGTTCTGGGCGTCCCCGGCGTTGGGGTTTGGGGTGGGGATGAAGGGGCGGTCGTTGAAGGCCGCGATGAGGCGGAGGGAGCGGTCGACGGACGGGACCAGGTCCGGAACGAGATGCTGGAGAGAGCCGACGAGGCCGAGCTGCGCCTCTCGGCGGAAGGAGATGGCCTCCTCCATGCTCCGGCACTGCTCGCGCATGGCCGCGAGGTCATCGCCGCCGCCGGGGGCGGCGTCGGCTTTGGTCCCCATTGTTTTGCCCTTTTGGTCGAGAAGAGGTTCGAGATTTTGGATCGAGCTCGCTGCGAACTTGTGCGAGCTGTGATTCTGGGCTGTTTTCAGGAAACTCGCCGTGGTCCGTGGGCTGGTTATGGCCGTACGATTCGACCCTACAACTACAAGGCTACAGGGGATTTTTAGACAGGCGCCCGTGGAGTCCTGCTCGGATAGGCCTACCAGTTTCCGCTATAAAAAAAAAGCACGTCTAGTACTAGCTGCGCAATTAATTAAACTCTCTGTTCCACGATATAAGTTTTTTCTTCCATAGTCATAGTAGGAGTAACTTAACTAGTAACATGCATTTACAAACTAGTAATATACATGTACATGCGATACCAATTAAGCAAATTGATGACATGGCACGATAATAATTTATGAGGAAAAAGAAGGAGTAGTAACTTACCTAATTACCATAACATCACACATACCAAGATCATACTATGTGTCTACAACCTAAGAGCAAGGACAATAGTATACCCAGCTGCGAAGTGCCATGTCATTTATAGCATGTACAATAGTGAGCTACAAAAATATATTATTTTAGCAGTACATGGTCTACCTTTCACTCTCTTAAAGTGACTAGGAGCACGTGCTAGAGCTGACTCTTGCATAAGAGTTCACTCTTTTTCTCTCTCATATTCTCTCTCTTCCAACTAGACAAAGAAATAATATTTTAATTCTTATAGTCAGCTAACTAGGACTTACTGTACTTGCTCTAATTAATTAGGTCTTATATGACACCACACATATGTTATCATCTATTATGAAGATAGTAACATCAAGTAATAACATGTGCAAGTTATTAGTTTTAGTTACTTAACACTATGGTTAGGATTATAAAGTTTTTAGACTGGAAAGCAGCTTACTAAAAAGACTTACATTGTAAAACGGAGATAGTATTCTGAAACGAAGTCTGCTACACGAATAAGCCTCATGGCTTTCAAACTCCAAAAAAATTGAATTCAGTAGTTTCTAAAAAAATAAAAAATATACTATTATGTAGCCTATTGAAGGCGCGTAATTATTATTCTAGTGTGAATTGATCTGTTTTTTATGGGATGTTACCCTTATCTTGTAGGGTGTAGTATATAGAAGATCCAAGGGCGGGCCAGAGTTAGATCATCTCCACTCGTCCCCCATACGGCGTCCGGTGCGCCTTTTTTAGCCGGTATATGGGGGTGTTGGATCGAATGTGGTTATGAGGAGGCGTTGGCACCCAGTTGTCCTCCCCATACGCACACCCATACACATAATTGAATATAAAATGAATAATTTAACATATAAATTTATTACAAGTTCATCAAATCAAATAAACAATTCAACAAGTTTAATATAGCAAACAAATAATTTAACAATTCAAATCACAAAAACAAACTAGGAGGCTCCTCCTTTGAGCCTCCACAAATGCTCCACCAGATCATCTTGCAGTTGATTTGAGTATTGGTGTCTCGAACTTCTTGCCGCCTGGCGAGAGAAGTAGCAAACACGGTTGGCACTTGATGATCAACATCTACAAGAGGATCTTGACAATAATACGGTTCAGTGTCAAACACTAGAGCCTCCCGCTCACTCTCAACGATCATGTTGTCCAAGATCACACAGGTAGTCATGATCTCCCACATCTGATCTTTGGACCATGTAAGAGCAGGGTACCTCACAATGGAAAATCGAGCTTGCAGCACACCGAATACCCTCTCCATATCCTTCCTGCAAGCCTCCTGTAGTGTCACATGTAGGGGTTCCGCGTATGAAAACAATAAAAATTTACCCTATGCCCCTGAACCCCTGATGCTGCCAGGACCTATCTATTAGTAATACAGTAATGGGAGGGGCTTTTCACGAACTTACCCTTGAAGACCGAAAAGCATTGTCAACGCTCAGGAAAGCGTGGTTGATGTAGACGAGCCGAAGCCGACCTCAAGGTCGAGATGAAGTCCTTGCGCTCCCTTGGCTCCAACGACTTGAGTGCCTCAAGTGTGACACCTCGCGGGGAGTTACACACGTTCGGTGACTGACGATGACTCCCGCTTCCCCGATCCAGCAGCAGTTGCGGAAGTAGAGCTCCTGGATCCGAATCCCGCAGCGCAACGGCGCTCCGCGGTGAAGATGTCTCTCGTTCGCGCAGTCCGAACTTGGGACCACGGTCACGAGAGAGAGAGAGAGAGAATATCAATTGGAGGTCCTCCCAAAAGTGAGAAGACCTTCATTGATTATTGTGTGTATTTATCTGGCCAAATACCCCCATTATATATAGGGGAAAAAGGAGGTACTACCTCCCTCAAAGTCCTGGGATGGGACTAAAGGAGAGGAGGGGGAGGGGCAGCCGCTGGCCGGCCCTAGTGGGCCCCGCGCGGGGGGGCTAGGCCCAGCCGGCCACCCTGATACATTGCAAATGTATCTATAATTTTTGATGTTCCATGCTTGGTTTTATCCACTTTCTTGTGTTTTGTCCATACTTTGGAGTACTTTTCGTATGATTTCTTGGACTAACCTATTAAAAAGAGCCACAGTGTCAGCTGCCTGTTTTCTGCTGTTTTTGGTTCTAGGAAAGACAGAAAATGAATATTCTCGGAATTGGATGGGACAAAAGCCAAAGTTCCTATTTTAACGGAAGACTCACGGAGCCAGAATACGAGACGGAGGAGGGCCAGGGCCTGGCCACACCCCCCAGGTGTGGGTACCCCCAGGTCGTGCCAGGGCATGGTGTGGGCCCCTCCGGCACCCCTCTCGGTCTCCCTCTTTGCCTATAAGTTGCCTTCTGACCTAAAAACTCAGGGGGGGTCGACGTTTTTTCAGAAGGAGTTCCGCTCCGCCGCCACCACCAGATTCCACGAAACAGCACCAGAAACTCTGTTCTGGCACCCTGCCGTGACGAGGATGGTAGGGATTGGATGAGATCGTTCATGTAATGGCATCAGATTGTTAGGGCATGATGCCTAGTATCTTTTATTAGTGCTTTATGACTTTGTTGCGACTTGTTGTGCTTAATGCTTGTCACTAGGGCCCGAGTGCCATGGTTTCAGACCTGAACATGTTAGTGTGTTGGGCCACACAGAGAAAAACAAACCTTTTTCCTACGCGGTGATCCCAAGATCTAGCTGAGGTAGTAGGCCACGAGAATTACCACTAGACACGCGGTTGCGGAATCGATGAAGCACGTCGCTTGATGCAGTGTAGTCCTCATGATCCGTTCCGATCCACGATCGTCGAAGTGCTGAACGTACAGCACCTCCGCCAGTATCCACACGTACGAGGAGGAGCGCCGACGATGGACTGCTAGGTCCGGTACGGCGAGACAGGACTGGACTGGACTGGACTGGAGCTAGGGTTTCCAACACATGGATTGACCTAACCGTGTGCTCTAAGCACCTGCGCCCCAGCTTATATAGGGAGTGAAAGTGGGCTCCACTCACTTGTGGCCCATTCACTAAAAGGCCTATATTAGTCACTGCGAGTCCAACTCACTGACTCTGTCTGTTTCCTTTTGGGTCCAACCCAAATATGCTCCCGATCTTAAGTGTGTGACCCGACAGGCTCATGTGACCCGGACACGATCCGAGTCTCACTCCTGACCGATCAGTTGGTAGCGGCTCCTAGCAGAACGTGCCAACTCCCAAGTACCAAAGAGTCATGACGACATACCTTCCAATGCGACTTTCGTCTGAGTCCCTTTTGCCTCACGATATACCTTGTCAAACTATAGGCGAATAATCGCCATCCCTTAAATAGTTCAACTCTCTTTCTCGATCCGAGATAAGTGATTCATCCGACTAACTCTTAGTCGGTTGCCTCGGTTAACACTTAACCGAGTCACGCATGGCCATGCTTTCCGAATCATATCTTCCGAGAGGGCCCAGAGAATATCTCTCCAGACAGAGGGGCAAAATCCCATCTTGGTTATTCACATCACGCAGCTTGATTCTCAGTCGACCCGAACTCTGCCTTTATAACTGCCCAGTGACGGAATAACGTTTGATAGAACCTAAGTCGGTGATCCTCAACTCGGATTGTGCAATAACCTCAGGTCTAAGGATTACATTGATTGAGATATACAAATGACGACTTATTCGTTGTATCTCAATATGGGTCAGTCCGACTCGCTAAACTCTTTAGCCGAATCAGTGTAAGTCGGATTAGCATCTCCATGCCCATGACAAGTGGAACCTAGTCATCTGCCGACTTTCACATTGGTCTAAGTTGTGTGTCCAGCACAACCTCAATGACCAAGGACAATTAGTATGAACAACATGAATATATAGTTCCACAATCAAATCACATATTCGATGATACATATCAGCAGTTCATACATGGACCATAAGCTTATGAATACATTGGGAATAACATCATACAGGATTGCCTCTAGGGCATATTCCCAATAGTCTCCCACTTGCACTAGAGTCAATCATCTGACATCACATGTCTAGGCATCTAATGCCCATAGCTCTCAGGTGCGCCTCATGCTTCGGCTGTGGAAGTGGCTTTGTCAATGGATCCGCAATGTTTGCATCCGTGTGTACCTTGCATAATTTGATATCACCTTGATCCACGAACTGGCGAATAAGGTGGTACTGCATGAGTATATGTTTATTCTTCTGGTGTTGTCTAGGTTCCTTGGCTTGTGCAATAGCACCATTGTTGTCACAATACACGTCTAACGGATTGGACGAGCCCTGAACCACACCAAAATCCATGAGTAAATTCCTCATCCAAACGGATTCCTTTGCCGCCTCTGAGGCAGCAATATACTCAGCCTCTGTCGTAGACGCTGACACCGTCTCTTGCTTGGAACTCTTCCAGCTCACAACCCCTTTGTTTATTACAAACACATATCCGGATTGTGAACGAGAATCATCCGAGTCAGTGAGATAACTCGCATCCGTGTAACCCCTTACACTGAGTTCATCCTCACCTCCATAAACCAGGAACATATCCTTAGTCCTTCTCAAGTACTTGAGGATATTTTTAGCCGTTGCCTAGTGGATTTCTCCAGGGTCAGCCTGGTATCTTCTCACAACACTTAGAGCATAGGAAACATCCGGCCTAGTACAAATCATAGCATACATGATGGATCCGACTACAGAAGCATACGGAATCGCACTCATCCGACTTCGCTCATCAGTTGTCAAAGGACACTGAGTCTTGCTAAGTTTTATTTCATGGGACATCGGTAAGAACCCCTTCTTAGACGATTCCATGTTGAACTTCTTCAACACTTTGTCCAAATATGTACTCTGACTCAATCCAATGAGCCTCCTTGATCTATCTCTATAGATCCGGATTCCTAGTATGTAAGTCGCCTCACCAAAATATTTCATCGAAAAACTCTTTTCGAATGATTCCTTGGTCTCTTGCAACATATGGACATCATTTCCAATTAGTAATATGTCATCCACATATAAGATCAGAAAGTTTACTTTGCTCCCACTAAACATATTGTATAAACAAGAATCATGATCACTCTTGATGAAGCCAAACGATTTGACGACCTCATCAAAACGAATGTTCCAACTTCGAGATGCTTGCTTCAACCCATAAATGGATTTTCGAAGTTTGCATACCTTGTCAGCATTATCCGGATCGACAAAACCCTCGGGCTGTATCATATACACGTCTTCGGTTAAATTTCCATTAAGGAAAGCCGTCTTGACATCCATCTGCCATATCTCATAGTCGAAATAGGTTGTTATAGCTAACATGATCCGAACTGATTTAAGCATCGCCACGGGAGAGAAAGTCTCATCGTAGTCAACTCCTTGAACTTGTCGGAACCCCTTCGTGACAAGCCGTGCCTTATAGATAGAAACATTTCCATCCATATCAGTTTTCTTCTTAAGGACCCATTTGCACTCGACGGGTCTTGCACCGTCTGGCAGATCAACAAAGTTCCAAACTTGATTTTCATCCATGGACTTTAACTCGGATCTCATGGCTCCAAGCCATGACTTAGAATCAGAACCCACCATCGCTTCCGAATAAGTTGCCGGCTCATCACTGTCTAACGGTAACATATCACGAACACTTCGCAATCTGGCCGATCTTCGCAGTGTCGGTGCTGTTTCTAGCTCAGGTACCACGATCGGCTCAACCTCCAAGGCTTTTGCCGGCTCGCTACTGGCCGGTACCTCTCGAATTTCTTCGAGTTGCACCGTGCTCCCACTAACTCCCTGACTGAGAAACTCTTTCTCAAGGAAGACACTGTTCCGAGCGACAAACACTTTGCCCTCTTCTCGGTTGTAGGAGTAGTGACCCAAGGTTTCCCTCGGATATCCTACGAAAATGCACTTATCCAATTTAGCTGTAAGCTTGTCCGACTGAAGTCGCTTGACAAAAGCTTCGCAACCCCAAATCTTAAGAAAAGATAAACTCGGCTTCTTGCCAGCCCACATCTCATGTGGTGTCTTCTCTACCGACTTTGATGGTACTCTGTTTAGTGTGAACGCTGCAGTTTCTAGACAATAACCCCAAAATGATAAAGGAAGATCTGTCCGACTCATCATTGATCGTACCATGTCCAACAAGGTCCAACTCCTTTCTGACACACCGTTTCTATGTGGCATTCCAGGAGGAGTGAGCTGGGGAACTATTCCACAACTCTTCAGATGGTCATCAAACTCATGGCTCATGTACTCGCCTCCTCGGTCCGACCAAAGAAACTTTATTTTCTTGCCGAGTTGATTCTGTACCTCATTCTGGAATTCCTTGAACTTTTCAAAGGCATCCGATTTATGTTTCATCAAGTAGATATATCCATATCTACTCAAATCATCTGTGAATGTAATGAAGACTCATAACCACCTTTGGTTGTCATGCTCATCGGGCCAAATACATCACTATGTACTAGTCCTAATAAGTCAAACGCCCTTTCACAACTCTTTGCAAAAGGTGTCTTGGTCATCTTGCTGAGTAGGCAGGATTCACATGTCTCGAATGACTCCAAGTCGAACAAAGTTAGGAGTCCATCATCATGGAGCTTCTTCATGCGTTTCCAGCTTATATGACCAAGCCGACAATGCCAAAAGTAAGTCATATTCAGATCATTTGGTTTCAACCTTTTCACATTTATGTTATAGACAGATTCACCTTCAAGATTCAAAATAAATAACCCGTCCTGGACGGGTGCAAAGCCGTGAAACATATTATTCAAATATAAAGAACAACCATTATTCTTAATATTCGACTCATAGTCTTGTCTCATCAAACATGAGGCAGAAATAATGTTTCGACTAAGCACTGGAACATAATAACAATTATTCAGCTCCATTAAGAATCCAGAAGGTAAATGAAGTTGCATTATGCCGACTTCCAATGCAGCGACTCTTGCTTTGTTGCCGACTCGAATGTCAATCTCGCCTCTCGCCACGCTCCTAGTTTTTACCAGTCCCTGCAACGAGTTGCAGATGTGAATAACTGATCCGGTATCATATACCCAAGAATTACCAGGTGCATCAGCAAGATAAATGTCTATAACATTGCAAACAAGCGTACCTGAGCTGGAAGTCACACCTCCACTCTTGGCTTTGTCAGCCAGATACTTGCTGCAATTCCTCTTCC
Organism: Avena sativa; assembly: GCA_916181665.1. Classification (NCBI taxonomy): domain Eukaryota; kingdom Viridiplantae; phylum Streptophyta; class Magnoliopsida; order Poales; family Poaceae; genus Avena; species Avena sativa. Next base: position 566,720,157 of record OV702291.1, read on the forward strand.
AGTGGCCATCCGCCTTGCAGTAGAAGCAAGTGGATCCGGCTGTAGGAGATGGCTTAGTCCCCGAGGAAGTGCTTTGGACCGGGTCATCAGCCTTACCTCCCGACTTAGCCTTCTTCTTCTTAGTCCAAGAACTGTTCTTGAACTTAGCCTTATTCTGTACCATCAACACTTGACTGACACCTTTCTTGAGATCCACCTCAGCCTGCTTGAGCACCCCATGTAATTCAGTGAGCTTCTTATCCATACCATGCATGTGGTAGTTCGACATGAACTGACCATACGCACTAGGAAGAGAGTTCAGAATTATGTCCGTAGCGAACTCTTCGCTAATGGGGTAGCCTAGCCTTTCCAGAGACTGCACGTAACCAACCATCTTGATCACATGCGGACTCAGTGGATCACCATCCTTAAGCTTGCAGCTCAACAAGGCCTGAGAGACTTGATACCTCTCAGTCTTTGCCTGAGCCTGGAACATACTTTTGAGGCTTTCGATCATATCATAGGCCTCAACATTCTCGAACTGCTGATGCAAGTCCGGTTCCATGTGAGCAAGCATAAGACAACTAATCTCTGTGGATTCATCACAAATCCGACGGTAGGCATTGGTGGCGGCGACAATCGCATTCTCATTCGGCTCATCTGGAAGTGGGTTGTCTAGGACATGGTCCCTCTTTTCTTGCTTGAGAACAATTCTCAGATTACGATACCAGTTGGTGAAGTTAGTTCCATTTAGCTTATCTTTCTCTAAGATGGTTCTCAAAGCAAAACTGGAAATCTGAGGAAGACTGCTAGGTGCCATTGATCTACAACAGAAAATATGCAAAACACTTAAGACATGTATCCATAAAAGAGCAAGCATATTAAACACTTTAATACTTATGCTCCCACTAGAACCAACACCCCTCCGATGGTTACTTAGTGATTCAGGACCCTAAATAAGCAAGCTGACTAGTGAGCTTTAGCATCACCGCTAGCCGTCAAGTGATCTAGGTAGAAAACTCCTTGTCAATCGTATCTCATACGACTCTTGTTGGATGGGTGGCATCACATGCCCCGGCTCCCATCCGACTTTTCCCCAAGTCCCACAACCGTTGTGATAGACCCGTCTAGATTACCGAGTGCTTCCGCTGTAAGAGTCCAACTCGAACCCACCTAGTCGGAAAGAATTGATAGTACCTCAATTTTATGAGCCCACTACCAAAAATGTCCGACTTGTGATGGTGCAGCATTGGTGGGGAAACCGACTACACCTTCTTTGAGGGACTACTTTCTACCAACTATCTAATAGAGGTAAAATAGAGACATAACAATAACACAAAATAAAGCAATTATAATGTGAAATGGTATGGCTCTCTTCATGGCGATCTCCATCTCCACGAAGCTTGTAATTCGACTCGTGTCAACTCTTGTCACGTGCCGCCTTGCACCATGTAGCCGACTTGTAAATCTACTTGCATGCCATCCGGGTTCTCCAAACAACTACACTAGCTTGTAAAGTAAATTACATAGAGAATCCGACACACGGGCCGTTATACAGTAAAGTGACAGCACCTAGGCTCCAGCTGGCAGACAAAAACCGTGATACGCAGATCACGTATGGATTACACACATCACATGCACATAAGCCATACCATTCACAACATCATCCTGCAAAAACAAGTTATGCATAGATACGATATCTACCGGCGTTGTGAAACTCGCAATGATAGGGCGAAGCCGGCGGTCCCTCGCGGGTGCGGGCAGCGCCCGACGATTTTTCCGAAAAACGCAGATCTCATCTGCATTCCAGACATGGATTTTGTCATCGGATAAAACAATTTTACCCAAATCCGATCCGGACTCCGATTCGACCAAACTCTTTGATCTTCGATCACCGTATCCAGGTTTACGTATCACAGTCTACCCCGATGGCGGAAGCTGGCCGGTAGGGGTATGTTGTTCCACGACCTTAGCAGTTAAATCATGAAAACCAGATCATCCATTCCCCCGAGTACAGTTGATCCAATCAACTTTGTACAAAACCGATCTATCTCATAGATCGACCACAAAAACTGCAATTAGATCCAATCTAACACCAACCGCATATCACATATGCATGATCTCGAGCCTAAAACCAGAAGCTAACGCTCTGATACCACTGTTGGGCCACGCAGAGAAAAACAAAACTTTTTCCTACGCGGTGATCCCAAGATCTAGCTGAGGTAGTAGGCCACGAGAATTACCACTAGACGCACGGTTGCGGAATCGATGAAGCACGTCGCTTGATGCAGTGCAGTCCTCACGATCCGTTCTGATCCACGATCATCGAAGTGCTGAACGTACAGCACCTCCGCCAGTATCCACACGTACGAGGAGGAGCGCCGACGATGGACTGCTAGGTCCGGTACGGCGGCGACAGGACTGGACAGGACTGGAGCTAGGGTTTCTAACACATGAAGTGACCTAACCGTGTGCTCTAAGCACCTGCGCCCCAGTTTATATAGGGAGTGAAAGTGGGCTCCACTCACTTGTGGCCCATTCACTAAAAGGCCTATATTAGTCACTGCGAGTCCAACTCACTGACTCTGTCTGTTTCCTTTTGGGTCCAACCCAAATATGCTCCCGATCTTAAGTGTGTGACCCGACAGGCTCATGGTGACCCGGACACGATCCGAGTCTCACTCGTGATCGATCAGTTGGTAGCGGATCCTAGCAGAACGTGCCAACTCCCAAGTACCAAAGAGTCATGACGACATACTTCCAATGCGACTTTCATCTGAGTCCCTTTTGCCTCACGATATACCTTGTCAAACTATAGGTGAATAATCGTCATCCCTTAAATAGTTCGACTCTCTTTCTTGATCCGAGATAAGTGATTTGTTCGACTAACTCTTAGTTGGTTGCCTCGGTTAACACTTAACCGAGTCACGCATGGCCATGCTTTCCGAATCATATCTTTCAAGAGGGCCCAGAGAATATCTCTCCAGACGGAGGGGAAAAATCCCATCTTGGTTGTTCACATCACGTAGCTTGATTCTCAGTCGACCCAAACTCTGCCTTTATAACTGCCCAGTGACGGAACAACGTTTGATAGAACCTAAGTCGGTGATCCTCAACTCGGATTGTGCAATAACCTCAGGTCTAAGGATTACATTGATTGAGATATACAAATGACGACTTATTCGTTGTATCTCAATATGGGTCAGTCCGACTCGCTAAACTCTTTAGCCGAATCAGTGTAAGTCGGATTAGCATCTCCATGCCCATGACAAGTGGAACCTAGTCATCTGCCGACTTTCACATTGGTCTAAGTTGTGTGTCAAGCACAACCTCAATGACCAAGGACAATTAGTATGAACAACATGAATATATAGTTCCACAATCAAATCACATATTCAATGATACATATCAGTAGTTCATACATGGACCATAAGCTTATGAATACATTGGGAATAACATCATACATGATTGCCTCTAGGGCATATTCACAACATATTGATTCATTATGATAGTATTGTTTATGGTCTTATCTGCAAGTTGTATACACATGTTGTTGTTCGGAACCAATGGCCCCGAAGTGACGGAAATCAGGATAACCGGAGGGAATGGCTTTGATGTGAGGATCACATGTGTTCACGGAGTGTTAATGCTTTGCTCCGGTGCTCTATTAAAAGGAGCACCTTAATTGCTAGTAGTTCCCTTGAGGCCCCGCTGCAAACGGGCTGACAGGACAAAAGATGTTGTGCAAGTTCTCATTGCGAGCACGTATGACTATATATGGAACACATGCCTAGGATTATCTAGTACTAGGATGCTTTATCTTATTTATCTGTAATTGCCCTATGTTCTGATTGCTATGTGAATTGTCTTGTCCATGCAACTCCCGTCCATCCATCCCTATGCCTACCGCACTCGAATCCTACTGTTTACTACTATTGCAACTGCTGTCTTTACTTTACTACTACTGCTACTTTACTATTCTTACTACAAAACTGTTGCTACTGATAAACTGCTGTGAGCAAGATTGTTTCCAGGTGCAGCTGAACTGACAACTCAGTTGTTAAGGCTTATAAATATTCTTTGGCACCCCTTGTGTCGAATCAATAAATTGGGTTTCACTTCCCTCGAAAATACTTTGATACACCTCCTATACTTGTGGGTCATCAAGACTATTTCTAGTGCCGTTGCCGGAGAGCATAGCTTTATTTATCAAGTTCACTTGGAATCACTATTATTCAAGCTTATTTTATTTCTGCCTTGTTTGCTTGTTTCTTTATCAAAAATACAAAAAAAAGTTCCTACTCTAGTTGTTACTTTCGTTGGTCTGTTATTGTCTTGCTTTATCATGCTTGTGGTTAATGGTTGGTTTCTTTGAAACTGAATCTTATTGGCAAGATGGGTTCACGGAAGATCAAAAATACTATTATAAGGAACACCGCTTGTCACAAAAAGGGAAACACTTATGAGAACAAATTGATAAATTGTATACCATTGCTAGAAACGTGTGCTCTACTTATAATATTACTTATTGCTTTGATAAATCTTGTTGCTATAGGAGGTACAAACACCTCCCTTTTCAATGTGAGTATAATGATAATGTACCATATCTTCTTATGTTAAAGGGAATTATTACTTTTATGATGTGGAACAAATTGGGGAATTTATTGCTTGGAAGGGTGCATTTGAGCTTGCTAGTTTGCTTGAAAATATTGATGATTCACCTTATGAATATGAGGTTTATGATATACTTAGATTTTGCTTTGATAATTACAAGGAAGAAAATGGCTATATTCTTAAATATATTAATAAATGCTTTCCACAAATGGAAGAGACTAATGCCTTGCAGGATCCTATGGAAGAAAAAATTGATGAACCTGAAAGCTCATTAGATGAAAAAGAGGAGGAGAGTGATGAACAAAAGGAGGAAGAATGGATTAGCTACCCATGCCTACCTTCTAATGAGAGTAAGTCTTTATCCCTTACATTATTTGATTGTCCCCCATGCTTACCAAAGGAGGATGAATGTTATGTTCGTGAGGATTCTTTTGAAAATGTTTATGATAAAGCTCTAGTGCTTGTAGATCATGAAAAGCATGCTTTATGTGATAGTTATATTGTTGAGTTTATTCATGAGGCTACTGAAAATTATTATGAGAGAGGAAAATATGGTTGTAAAAGTTTTCATGGTATTGAAACACCTCTCTATGTGCTGAAAATTTTGAAGTTACTCTTGTTTTATCTTCCTATGCCTGTCACTTTGTTCTTTGTGAATTTATTTGCATACACGATTCCTATGCATAGGAAGTGGGTTAGACTTAAATGTGTTTTGAATTTGCTTCTTGATGCTCTCTTTTACTTCAACTCATATTTCGTATGTGAGCATCCTCTCAAACTAATATGCCTGAAGATGATAATATGTCTATTATTCTTGGGAGACCTTTTCTTAATACTGCAGGAGCTGTTATTAATTGTAATCAAGGAAAGGCGACTTTCAATGTGAATGACAAGCAACATACTGTCTATTTCCCCAAGAAGATTGAAAAGACTTATGGTTTGAATTCAATTGAACATGTTGAGGGCATTCAAGTTGGAGAAATATATTGTCCCGTACCAAGAGAAAAATTTGAAACTATTATGATTGGGACCATTGCTATCAAGGTTGAGGTAACATAATCATTAGTGGAATACAAAGTTTTGTCTCATATGAAATTGTTTTGGTAACAAGACCTGATCAACCTTGTTAACAAAAGGATTTCATTGAACAAAACAATGTTTTCACTATGATTATCTCCGTTTACTTCTATTCTATCCATTTTAATTTTCGCTTATGCCTAACTTAAAGGCGTCAAAGAAAAGTACTTATTGGGAGATAACCAAAAAGTTTTAGATGAGTCTTGGAAGTTATTACTTCAGTAATAACCGCTCCTTATCCTTTTTATTTGCTTTTTGTGCCAAGAGTAACCTCTAATGAGAGAGAAGTAATGATTGGGAAAGTTGCTGTCCTGAAACAGATTTCTGTGCTTCACCGGAAAAATTCGTGTAAAATCTATGTACGTCCTTTTGAGGCGTGAATTTTTGTGCTTCTGTCCCAGTTTGTTATCTAGATTTCTTTAGTTCAACACTTTTCGATTTGAGCAACAAAAGGTCTTCGAAAAAATTCGTCTTTACCTGCTGGTCTGTTTTGACAGATTTCTGCCATTTTCTGTATTTGCTTCTTGTTGGTTCCTTTTTGAGTTTTTTTGGGGAATCAAGCTTTTTGAAGGAAGTGCTACAGTAGCTAGTGTTTTAATAGAAGTTTATTTGGTCTTATAACTGAACCTTAATACTTATTTATCTTGAGTGCACTAATGTTGCTAATAAAGATTGTGTGAAGGTTTGTATGAAGGAAAAATTTCAGGTGTATGGAAGGAATGAGTAATGAGATGAAGGATGGACTAAAGCTCAAATTTTGGGGATGCCACGCATGTCACCCCAAGAAATATCCAAGAAGTACAAGCGTCAAAGCTTGGGGATGCCCAAGGCATCCCCTTCTTCATTAATAAAAATTCCAGGTTTCTTCCAAACGCTTCATTTTTATTGTTTTATGCATAGTTGTGTTGTTCTTGGAGCGTCTTCTTTTTCATTTTCATTTTGGTTTTTCGTTTGCTTGGTTTTCTTAGTTTGCTGAATAAATTGGTTGGACCCCTCTTTCATACCTTGGTTTGCAAATAGTTTGGTTTGGTTTGGAAAAGAGTAGGAAAGTTCATGCTTATGTGGTAAAAAGAGCTTGTTTTTTACGGTGGCCTATGCTTTGTCATGCCATGCTTGATATTGTTTTGGATTTATGCTTAGTATTCTTTGTTGTAGCATGACTTGTTATAAACAATTGAGATTGCTTAATGTGCATTGGATGAATCATGCGTTGTTTTAGCATATTAAAGCATAGTATGGTGGTATTCTCCTTTGATGCTTTATTTGGGTTGACTTGGCACATGCTCACACCATGTTATGACTATCTCAAGTCACCATAGCCTTTATGATCCTCTATTTTTCAACTTGAGGTATCACATTATGCTTTGATCAATGATGTTTTGTCGCTCTGCATGATTGTGGCCATTATTGCTCTCCTAGTTTGTCGCTCCCAGTCTTTTGCTAGCCTCCACAACCAAGTATGAGTTCCACTCATGCATCCAACTCCCTAAACCAAGTTATTCCAAAGAGTCCACCATACCTACCTACTAGCATATGCTATTCCAAGTATATTCATGTTTTTGTTTACCTTCCAAATTAAACTTGTTATGAGAAAACTAGTGATTAAAGCTCTCACGAACTTGATGGCCCACTTTACTTTTATTGCCCTTAATAAACTTGAACCATTGTGTCGTCTATGTTGTATATACTTGCACTTATTTGTTGGGGATTAGCAGAACCATGTTGTCATGGGGAACGCTTTCAACATTGCACGGGTACTTTGTACCTAGTTGATATCATGCTCTTTTGTATATGGATGTCGTCGGTGTGAAATGAAAGGGGAGCTTGTAAGTCCATAGAGTTATGTATATGTGTTAGAGAAACGCCTGGGCCGCTGGTCTAATCCATGCTAACATGGTGGAAACCTGCAGCGTAACCATAATGAGCTGTCTATGAAGCATTCTTCTTATAAAAAAAGAGTCCTATATTGATAAAAACAAAAAAAAAGATTATGAAAAGAGGAAAGAGAGAAAAAAGCACCATATTCCCATGGTAAATAAGTAGAATGCTGAGATGCTCGTTTTCTGCTTGCCTTGTCATTTTGATATGGGGATTCTTCCATATCATCGGGCAAGGGGTACCCCGTTGGCGGTTGTCTATGATACATATATACTTACGATGACAAGAACTTACCATTGACTAAACTTGAGTCGCATGAGGAGCGGGCCTCGTATACAAGGGACATGAGATTTCTAACTTATACTTCGTCAAGCATGTACACCATAGTTTTTTCACTTTAACCTTAATCACTTCAAGATGCTTATGATAGGGGAAATGAGAGCTGAAAGCTATTAAGTACCATAATTTTTGGAAGCTCTTTATGAGACTTGAATCCCTACTTCCTTCTATGAAGGCCCTTCTTCCACTTATATATTGAGTCTCCACCTTCTACCTTTATGCACTTACCTTGAGAGCATAGTGGCCATTCTTAGTTCTATGTGCATTGTCCCAAGAATTGTTGATTAATGCATTCCTTGATATTGCTTGTTTTAAACTATTTGTATCTAGTCACTCTTATGAACTTTGAAGGTGTCCTATGCATTTATATTTGCTACTCTATGAGGGACAAGCTGAATGCCATTATGCTATGTTTTCTTTATGTAAAACAAACAAACGTCTTGCAAAGCATTGTTATTCATGAATCTTTTGTTTGTGCCTTTTCATGTTGCATCATAGTTTCTTTGTCTTATTGCTAGAACTTTGTCTTTCATGTTATGATTGAAGTACTATCCCAGCTTTGAATGTTTTACAAATACTTTGATCAAGTTTATGATGGTGCATGTCACCTCAAAAATTATTCTTTCTTTTTATCACTTACCTAATCGAGGACGAGCAGGAGTTAAGCTTGGGGATGTTGATACATTACAAATGTATCTATAATTTTTGATGTTCCATGCTTGGTTTTATCCACTTTCTTGTGTTTTGTCCACACTTTGGAGTACTTTCCATATGATTTCTTGGACTGACCTATTAACAAGAGCCACAGTGTCAGCTGCCTGTTTTCTGCTGTTTTGGTTCTAGGAAAGTCAGAAAATGAATATTCTCGGAATTGGACGGGACAAAAGCCAAAGTTCCTATTTTACCGGAAGACTCACGGAGCCAGAATCCGAGACGGAGGAGGGCCAGGGCCTGGCCACACCCTCCCAGGCGCGGGTACCCCCAGGCCATGCCAGGGCATGGTGTGGGCCCCTCCGGCACCCCCCTCGGTCTCCCTCTTCGCCTATAAGTTGCCTTCTGACCTAAAAACTCAAGGGGTTTGACGTTTTTCCAGAAGGAGTTCCGCTCCGCCGCCACCACCAGATTCCATGAAATAGCACCAGAAACTCTGTTCTGGCACCCTATCGGGACGGGGAATTAGAGGAGATCATTGCCATCATCATCACCATCACTTCTCCGTCGACCATCCATGTTTCCCCCATCTATGAGTGAGTAATCCCCCGCTATAGGCTATGGGGATGGTAGGGATTGGACGAGATCGTTCATGTAATGGCATCAGATTGTTAGGGCATGGTGCCTAGTATCTTTTATTAGTGCTTTATGACTTTGTTGCGACTTGTTGTGCTTAATGCTTGTCACTAGGGCCCGAGTGACATGATTTCAGATCTGAACATGTTATTGATTCATTATGATAGTATTGCTTATGGTCTTATCTGCAAGTTGTATACACACGTTGTTGTTCGGAACCAATGGCCCCGAAGTGACAGAAATCGGGATAACCGGAGGGAATGGCTTTGATGTGAGGATCACATGTGTTCACGAAGTGTTAATGCTTTGCTCCGGTGCTCTATTAAAAGCAGCACCTTAATTGCCAGTAGTTCCCTTGAGGCCCCGCTGCAAACGGGCTGGCAGGACAAAAGATGTTGTGCAAGTTCTCATTGCGAGCACGTATGTCTATATATGGAACACATGCCTAGGATTATCTAGTATTGGGATGCTTTATCTTACTTATCTACAATTACCCTATGTTCTGATTGCTATGTGAATTGTCTTATCCATGCAACGCCCGTCCATCCATCCCTATGCCTACCGCACTCGAATCCTACTGTTTACTGCTATTGCAACTGCTGTCTTTACTTTACTACTGCTGCTACTTTACTATTCTTACTACAAAATTGTTGCTACTGATAAACTGCTGTGAGCAAGATTGTTTCTAGGTGCAGCTGAATTGACAACTCAGTTGTTAAGGCTTATAAATATTCTTTGGCTCCCCTTGTGTCAAATCAATAAATTGGGTTTCACTTCCCTCGAAAATACTGCGATACACCCCTATACTTGTGGGTCATCACACCCCCTTTGTCCCTTCTCCCTCTCTCCTTTCCCTAATGGGCCCTCTCCCCTCCAGGAATTGGCCCATTAAGCCTTTTGACCTTTTAAATTGATTTTCTCTTTATTAAATAATTATGAATAAATGATTAAATCAATATTTAACATTCATTCACATATTATTCAACCTCCACTCCGGACATCCTCCGGACTTACCGAAACCCTTCTGGTTTTCTCTCTACAATTCTTCGGCGATTCTACCAATCCTATAAACACTCTCTAAGCATCATCAAGCCCTTAAGCGTGATACCCCACGGTTCAGGAACACTCTAGACATGGTCGGGACACTCCCGCACCAATGATCAAAAGAGGGACCTGGATGGCCATGTCACCCCTGTGCGTTCCATGATGATCTTTCGTCGTTTGAACCGGGACAATCGTGTCTTATTCCTTTTGTCTCCCGATACTTGCATTGCCCGAGATCTGATCAATGACATCACCATGTCGTGTTCAATCTCGTTACCGAACAATGCTACTTGACTCGTTCTGACAAGTGATATCCCTGTGATCAAGTCACACGATGCGCAGCTATTAGATATAACGTCTCTGAGTGGGCCCTTGAGTATCTTCCCGTCACATGGACGAACAAATCCCGCTCTTGACATATATTGCCTCTACGGTTTCCTCCGAGTACCTGAACACACCTTTATAACCACTGTATTACCAAGTGGCGCTTGATGCTATCAAAGCACTCTCGAGAGACAATGATTGATATAGCCTCACGGTCTAAGGAATAGTCTACGAGGATCCATTTCTAATCATCATAACTTGAACTTCGTGACATGATCGGGTCATTATGTTTAGGTTGGGTATTGGTTCATCTTCTCATTCTCAGAATGAGTTGACTCTATTTCCAACTGGCATAAATGCCACATGATCAGGAAACATGATCATCTGTTGACCAATGAACCAGTGACTAGAGTTTCACTGGGAACCCCTGGTTGTTTGTATATCACACGTGTATTGATGTTTCCACTCAAGACAGTTATAGCATGATATAAAACTTAATCATAAACTATATGAAATATGGTAATAGTCCTTATTACTATTTGTCTCTAGGGCATATTTCCAACAGTCTCCCACTTGCACTAGAGTACAAATACACTAGCTGCATTTGTTCTTAATCATTGGCACCATATATTTGGTAACCTGAACATGCTTGCTCATGGAAGAGGTTGAGTCTTGGGCCTGTACTTTACAGTCCCAAATCCTTTGCAACTTACTAATGTCACCTTGATTGACATTAATATTTTATCATCACATGATAACAACTGTGTGTATGCATCGTCGCTATGGCAGCAGAACGAGGCCTGATTCCAGGAGCCTACAGTGACTTTAGATCAACCATGAGGGCTTTCTCATGGGCACTGTGCCCTGGGACACATCATTCTACGTTAAAAGCGAACTAGCCCCGCCATAACATTATACATCACTTTAGATGGTACCCTTATCTATTGTTATAAATGTATTCATCGAAACACTAGTGTACTTAGTGCAACTTCCGATGTTTTGTTCACCTCGCTTCCTACTTGACTTCAATCGATATTCACATGAGTTTCCAACATATTCCATTATAACATAACCCTTTATGTTTTAAGATATGTCATCCTTTATGGATTTGGAAAACATGTCTGCAGTTCTCTATTAGACACCATGGACAAACTTAGCTCAACGTTCCGTGATTCAAACTTAATCACTTTCAAACGTTCCTTATTGGACCATATATTATGTTAAGTTACCATCATGGTTTTCTAAGATAGAACCTATGTCTCAACATAGTGGATGATCATCATCCTTTTCTTTCTTTCAACCATTGATGTTCAACTTAATATTATTCCTAATTTGAGTTATTAAGGACCAGTTCCTTAATTAACTTCTATTCTAAAACCATTTTCAGAATCCCTTAAGGAATACTACATAATATCATAATACACTTATTATCAACTTCTACACCTTATAATCATTATTTATTGGTACTTGCGCTTTTATTCTTAACATACTTAAGAATCACTCCTATAAGCTCCCACTCAAAATATGTTCCTATCATATCTGGGTATGAGTCTGTACTCTTACTCAAACTATGTTCCTACATATTTGAATTTGAGACTTATATTACTCCCACTCAAAAATATGCCATTCACATATTGTTTTAGGAAGGCTTTCATAGCTCCCACTCAATTTCATGCAAATTGCATATCCACTCACTAGTTTGAACAATTTCAAAATCCTTTGATGAAATATCAAACTTGGAGTTTTACTATGAGATACTAGTACTTTTACTTGTTTTAAATCCACTGGATATTAAGCACACATGAATCAAATTCATTTGAATTCGTCCAATACTTAACAAATTGTGCCTTTGTCATTCACCCCCTTTTCCACTATGGCTTTGCAGTCATTTGGGAAAATTCAAGTTACCCCTTTTACTTGTGAGATTCTGCAACGAATTGCTTTTTAATCTCAAGTGAATTTTGCTTTTAAGATTTCTCATAATTCTAGTTTACCATTATTTCCTTAGTAGTTCGTAGGTATGTCATATTCCAAGAATCATGACAAATGATTCACAAATGTCTCCATACAAGATATGGATTACATTTTGAATCCTACTTCATGTAGTGAAAACGCTAGTGGGAAAAACACAATGATCATTATCATTGATTCTTTCCTTTGTGAAGAGAATCATTCAGGAACATTTTCCGTTGCGCTTCTCAACACTCTGATGCATGGATTTGGATCCTCATCGTGTTTTACACTATCTTCCATTTGCTTTATAATCGAGAAATATCACTGAATGCGAACTTTCTCAAAAATGTACCAAAATCCAAGCAATACAAGTTTTGCTTCTCTTTCGGTTTCAGCTATGGATTTCGTATTCAAAGTTTCCAATGAATACTCTACAAGGACTTATTCACTATTGTTTTGGTTATATTGAATAACCCCAAAACTTTTACGACGATCCATACTAGATATGGAGCCGCTTTCATGAATTCAAATGGTTCACTATACATTCTAATTGAGTGCTAACTATTTCTTAACTAATGGTCTCTACATCTACACTACAACGATTTATTTGGTGCCATCTATTCACCCACTTTGATATCTAATATCACATTGTGATGCTTTGCATTTTGACGTTTCAAAACGCTTTGCATTTCACCATTACTTTTATGTCATTCTTTATAAAGTCGAATTTCATTACTATTTATCAAATCATAGTAATTAGATTCTCTTTTATATTTATACCCTTTTATTGATGAAACACTTTGATCAAATCAAATAGTTTCATATTCATGTTTCCTTTGGTAAACTTCTTTACACAATTAAACAATCATAATGCTAATTACCATTTTGTTAAATCATAATACATCGAATATGTATTTACTTTTAACATTCATTAAACACTTTGTATTCAAGTTTATATGTGATAAGAAATCGAATGACTTTCACATATTATCATTATAACTTTGAATTTAAACAATGGTTTCATTCAGTAATGAAATATCATTAAGTTGGGTATTTTAAGGCATTTCAATATTTTAAAAATGTTCATGCATTATCAATTAGTTTCAAACAACAAGGATAATTCACACATAATCAAACAAGATATGAACACAGATAGAAATCATTCATAAAAGTAGAACAACTATTTGTTACAAACTTATATGAATAACCGTCTCACAAAGTGTGAGACACACTAAAGAAGTTCATAATATTTTGATTACAATAACTATCCAAAAACATAAACTAAGTGATAAATGTCAAGGGAGAGTGTCGTCGGCCATCATCATCATGCTCGCCATCAACACGCAACGTCACCTCATCTCTAGCAAGCACCTCTCATGCAGAAGGACTTGTTTTCAGTAAAACAGAACAAGTATCAAATATACTTAACACTGCATATGTGTTTGCAAGATTATAACACTTATAAAATTGTATATCAAATATATACCTTTGTCATTGATGACCTCAGCGACATTTGGTTCAACCAACGCATTCCTAAGATGTGTTATGAACTGGTGGAATTCCATTGATTCCCCGTCGCCTCTCATAATGAAAGTCCTGACTTGTGCTTGGTAGCTTGGTGGCAGCGACCGCAACACAACACCATTTGCAAAAGAGCCCGTCATCCAGCTATCTAGGAAGTATGAAGGCCTCATGTACACATCATGCATGCGCTCCAAGTGGCCGTCAAGTGATGAGTTTTCCTCCATCTTAATGGAGAGGAAGTCTCCCATCAGCTCATGCTCCCATATGCATGCTTGTTCCATGAAATGTGTCCTAAGATGTAGCATTACGTACGAGGGTTGACATCACCCATGAAAGGCCACAGCTCGTCCACCATTCCGAAATGCATTGTAACTAAAATGAAGGAGGCCATTTCCCGACGGAGATAGCGGTCTTCCTGCTGCTTTGGGGTCTCTAAGTCAATGGGCTCATCCAAATCCATCCCGTCGAGTATGTAGTCAACCACGTCATTCTCGCTAAGGAGAATGTGGAGACGTGCAACCCATATGGAGAAGTTTGATCCATCTAATCTGAGCTTCTCTCCTTCTAACCAATCAATCGTCAATAAGAAAGGTGGCATTGAGGAGAACTTTTCTACATATATAATTGCAAAATTAATTTAGACTAAGTTTATAATTAAATGAGTTAATAATAACTCCACTCACAAAAACCTATCCCCATAAGGGTTCCTAGTGATAACACGACCCCTATCAGCCACATCTCCCCCAATCGTCACAGCCATCAATGTGGGTTCAAGGGTGGACGCTAACCGTCGGTCACATCATTCATGTGACCCGTGCTCGATCTTTCGACCATCCGCGTTCCAAGGCCATGTCTGCACATGCTAGGCTCGCCAACTCAACCTTAGTGTATTCGTTGTGCAACATGGCTTACACCCACTGTATGCGAACATAGATATGTCTGACACCCATGCCTGTACCATGGATCGACTCATACCGAAGAACTTTCTTGGTGGTGCACACTAAGGGGGAACACAATCGTTGGTAATTTTAACAGAGATCATCTTATTAGGCTACCGTCGAGTATCTAATACTAGCACACAATAAGATATACAAACAATAACATTGAATGTAAATGCGATGTGATATGGTCCTTCACGTCGTGATCTCCATCCGTCATCACCGGATTCCGGCACCAGGGTTACGGCGCCGTAGACACCAGGGTACCGGTGTCATTCTGGCGTGGTAGTCCGTCACCTCCGTGACTATCTACTACTATGTAACATAAGGTAATCATTTTAACTTTGCCACAACCATATCACAAAGCAACGCCCCCTGCAAAACAAAGTTAGACGCATCTACTCTATCTTTGCATGTTTTACGTGGTTAAATGGGCTTTCGCACAAGAACCGTTCTTACCTACAAACTTTTAGCACAACGCTGATCAAGTAGTTGTCTCTACTACACCCCTTTCAGGGCCCTCTGTTGCAAATGGCATACCAACTAATGCGAGAGAGACAGACACCCCCCTAAGCCACTTTATATGGTACAAGCCGTATGTCAAGCGTGGACCAGTCTCGCGAATGAACGCGTAAAGTCGGTTGGGGGCTGCTTCATCAAGCATTACTGTAGTATACACAAGTACACGTGGGAGGGTAACAACTAAAAGATCAACGCCCACACGCTACATCTCATGTGTTCTACCCGTACCAGCATTACTACGCATAGATCTAGCTCTGATACCACTGTAGGGGTTCCGCGTATGAAAATAATAAAATTTTACCCTACGCCCCTGAACCCCTAATGCTGACAGGACCTATCTATTAGTAATACAGTAACGGGAGGGGCTTTTCACAAACTTACCCTTGAAGACCGAAAAGCGTTGTCAACGCTCAGGAGAGCGTGGTTGATGTAGACGAGCCAAAGCCGACCTCAAGGTCGAGATGAAGTCCTTGCGCTCCCTTGGCTCCAACGACTTGAGTGCCTCAAGTGTGACACCTCGTGGGGAGTTACACACGCCCGGTGCCTGACGATGACTCCCGCTTCCCCGATCCAGTAGCAGTTGCGGAAGTAGAGCTCCTGAATCCAAATCTCGCAGCACAGGGCGCTCCGCCGTGAAGATATCTCTCGTTCGCGCAGTCCGAACTTGGGATCACGGTCACAAGAGAGAGAGAGAAAATATCAATTGGAGGTCCTCCCAAAAGTGAGAAGACCTTTATTGATTATTGTGTGTATTTATCTGGCCAAATACCCCCACTATATATAGGGGAAAAAGGAGGTACTACCTCCCTCAAAGTCCCGGGGTGGGACTAAAGGAGAGGAGGGGGAGGGGCAGCCGCCGGTCGGCCCTAGTGGGCCCCGTGCGGGGGGGGGGGGGGCGCTTGGCCTAGCCGGCCACCCCATTGCCCTTCTCCCTCTCTCCTTTCCCTAATGGGCCCTCTCCCCTCCGGGAATTGGCCCATTAAGCCTTTTGACCTTTTAAATTGATTTTCTCTTTATTAAATAAGTATGAATAAATGATTAAATCAATATTTAACATTCATTCACATATTATTCAATCTATGGTTATGGAACACTTCCACCTCCACTCCGGACATCCTTCGGACTTACTGAAACCCTTCTGGTTTTCTCTCTACAATTCTTTGGTGATTCTACCGATCCTATAAACACTCTCTAAGCATCATCAAGCCCTTAAGCATGATACCCCATGGTTCGGGAACACTCCGGACATGGTCAGGACACTCCCGCACCAATGATCAACAGAGGGACCTGGATGGCCATGTGACCCCTGTGCGTTCCACGAAGATCTTTTGTCGTTTGAACCGGGACAGTCGTGTCTTATTCCCTTTGTCTCTTGATACTTGCATTGCCCGAGATATGATCAATGACATCACCATGTTGTGTTCAATCTCATTACCGAACAATGCTACTTGACTCGTTCCGACAAGTGATATCCTTGTGATCAAATCACACGTTGCGCAGCTATTGGATATAACCTCTCCGAGTGGGCCCTTGAGTATATTCCTGTCACATGGATGGATAAATCCCTCTCTTGTCATATATTGCCTCTACAGTTTCCTCCGAGTACCTGAACACACCTTTATAACCACTGTATTACCAAGTGGCGCTTGATGCTATCAAAGCACTCTCGGGAGACAGTGATTGATATAGCCTCACGGTCTAAGGAATAGTCTACAAGGATCCATTTCTAATCATCATAACTTGAACTTCGTGACATGATCGGGTCATGATGTTTAGGTTGTGTATTGGTTCATCTTCTCATTCTTAGAATGAGTTGACTCCATTTCCAACTGGCATAAATGCCACATGATTAGGAAACATGATCATCTGTTGACCAATGAACCAGTGACTAGAGTTTCACTAGGAACCCCTAGTTGTTTGTATATCACAAGTGTATTGATGTTTCCACTCAATACAGTTATAGCATGATATAAAACTTAATCATAAACTATATGAAATATGGTAATAGTCCTTATTACTATTTGTACCTAGGGCATATTTCCAACATCACAACCCAATCTTTCTTTCCTCCAGGCACAAGGTTTGAGATTGCCTTCACAAATGTAGACCATCTAGGATATATACCATCTACTAGATAGTATCATTTGTTGTAGTGGTGACCATTGATATCAAAATCCACCGCAGGAGAAGTGCCTTCAACAATCTTGGCAAACACATTTAAAGTCTGCATCACGTTGATGTCATTGTGTGATCCTGTCATACCGAAAAAATCATGCTAAATTCACAAATTCTGATCTGCCACAACCCCAAGCACCACATTGATGATCCCTTGTGACCTTTGTACATGCCCTTGTGCGTAAATGAGTAGTTCTTCCATGTCTAGTGCATATAATCGATGCTTCCAAGCATCCCTGGAAACCTCTTTTTGCATTCTGTGTCAGGATCCGAGATGTGTCTTCTACATTGGGTGTTCTCAGGTAAGTCTTCCCATACACTGTCACAATTCCCCTGCAAAACCTGTAAATGCAATGGATGGTTATGGGCTCGGCCATGCGGAGGTAGGCATCCTGTGTAGCTCTAGGAATTCCATATGCAAGCATCTGGAGGGTAACTGTGCATTTTTGAATTGTGGAGAAACCAAGCAAGCTGACGGCGTCTCAATTCAGATTGAAGTAGTCGTCAAACTCTCATAAGTTCTCGACAATATTCACAAAAAGCTTCTAGCCCATTCTGAAATGGCGTCGAAATATGATGTCGTCGTGTACATCATGTAGTAGTCGGTGTACATCATGTAGTAGCCTTCCATCCTCTACCTCGGCTTGCTCTTGCGGCGCTCGGGCTTCGAAGCAGACGACTTCTCATCGCCGCCAGCGATCATGCCCAGGAGGGAAGTGAGGATCATGAGATGATCATCATCGCCGACGGTGTCTTTGGCGCTAGAAGCTA
The DNA here is from genome assembly GCA_916181665.1 of Avena sativa. Taxonomy (NCBI): domain Eukaryota; kingdom Viridiplantae; phylum Streptophyta; class Magnoliopsida; order Poales; family Poaceae; genus Avena; species Avena sativa. The sequence goes on from OV702291.1 coordinate 566,738,582, forward strand.
CGGTGACTTTGTCATCCATCAGAGCGGCCAACATATCTTCCTTGTCTGAATCCATCTCCTTTGGCAAATCACCGAACACCTAGTGTGCAGGGCGGTTGTGGGGCGGTCCTTGAGCTACCAGGTGAAATGGATCGTATGGCACCTAGAGGAGGGGTAAATAGGTGCTACTCCAATTTTTAATTCTTTTCAATATTAGGCTTAATACAAAGGTAAATAGATATGCAACTAAGATAAATTTCCCTATATATTAACCTAACTACTAAGCGAGAAAAGGCAAAGGGAGTGGAACGAGGTAACCGTAGTGAAGTACGTGAAGACACAGGATTTGTTTTACCGTAGTTCCTTCCTTGTTAAGGGAAGTACGTCTATGTTGGAGGGGTTGGCGGTACTAAGACCACCACGCCACAAAAGGCCTCACCCTGTTCTCCGATGGATCTCGCCACCAAAGGCCTGATCCACCTTCCACTATTTGGTACCCTTCTAGGCGGGAACCGGTGCCTTTACAACACTAGCGGGGCATGCATCCACAACTAAATTGGAGGCTCCCATGATGACAACAAGATGCCACAAGAACAAGTTAATCAATAACCGAAATAGAGATCTAGATATTTGCAAGAAATACTAGATCAAGAATCCTCCAAGTGAATGGAGGGGAATTGAAGCTCTTGATTGGTGCTGATGTAGATAAAGGTATCCTCCTTCGATTCCCCAAAGATCGGAACCTTCGGGTGGTTGAACATGGAGATCTCATGTGAATTAGAAACAATCTCTGCACTTTTTCGAATGAATCAAGAGATCTAACACGAGGAGCAATTGGGTTATTTATACCCCCTGCCAAGATCCAGCCTTTGGACAAAAATGGGCCGGATTATCCGGCCTAAGTGAGGGCCGGATTATTCGGCCGGGGCAAACATCCAGCCCAAAATCAAACAATCTGGACCAAATGTCCACCCTCTCTCCGCATGACGCGCCTTGGTTGCCTTTGAAAAAATTCCTGGGGGGCGGATTATCCGGCCCTGGTCGGTTAATCCGGGGAAAACTCATCCCCCTTATACGTGGCATGCCTTGGTGGCTTTTGGAAAAAACCCTAGGGGCGGATTATCCGGCCCCCTGGTGGGGTGGATTATCTGCCCCGAGGAAAAGCTCTAGCCCTGGCCGGTTAATCCGGGGAAAACTCCGCCCCACTTCCACGTGGCGCGCCTTGGTGGCTTTGACAAACTAGGCGGGGCGAATAATCCGGCCCTTGGTAGGGGCAGATAATCTGCCCCCAAAACTCTAGTTTAGCAGCATTTGGGTGGAGAAGTATTCACCACCACTAAACACACAATTAAATAATCCTTGACATTGTTATCTAACACACAAAACACTAGAGATCATGAAATGTTCTTTCAATCTCCCCTTTTTGGTGTTAGATAACAACACTAGGATTTGCAATATAGCCCTACTAACACACCATTCCATGGATGAAAAAGGACCCCCCTAAATGTGTGCATATATTGAGTTTGCATTTGAATACAAATGCACACACATAGGTTCAGTACCTTTTCATGAATTGGAAACTAATATCAAATGATGAGTTAGAAATAAAGAGATGAGTCATACCATCCATAATGAAGTCCACAATAATATAGTAATAGACACATTTTAGAAACCCCCATACTGAGATTTCCGAGAATAATATCATGATGATACAACCATATTGATAAATCCAGAATACCATAGTGATAAATCCATAGATAACCTTTGATAGATCCATAGAGATAAATCCATAGTCTCATGACTCAATATGGACCAACATAGTCTCACACAAAAAGCCAAATAGCAAATACGGGAGTTCAACGCTAAATGGGCACAAGCGAGGATAAGATAAAATGATAAAATGGTAAATGTGTTTTTGCTCAACCCATGCAAATCCCCTCGACACCTAATAGAACTACTTCTCCCCCTTTGGCAGTGAAATGCCAAAAAAGGGGAAAAGAGCAATGCTAGCATCCTGAGAGATCACTCCTCATCCTCACCCTCATCATAGGCTTCCTCATTATCATCATACTCCTCATCCTCATCATTAGCGGCTGGAAGCGTAGGCTCCCTCGGGAACAAGCGACGCTCCATGTCACCATAGCTAATGCCTGTCGTGTTCCACTGAGCATACGGAGTAGGAACATCCTGGGTAGGAGGGGGGCTTGATGCCCCGGAGACATGGTGAAGGATAATATGTTGAGTGTGAGCCATGTCATGACGCTGCCGGTATGCCTCGTACTGCCCCTTGTGAGTGTTAACCCACATGCAAAGAATGTTACACTAGAACCAGTTGAGTTGCTTCATTTCTCGAGCAATAGATGGCACATGGGGCCTTCTTCCACTCGCCCTAGCATCTCCCATGAAGGACTCTAGAGTTGTAGAGGGGTGAGAGGTATTCCGAGCCTTGTTATAGATCTTCTTGACTTTGTGTTCACCATAGAGTTTCCCACTGAAATCCTCATTGGGAAGCATATGCTTGATGAGCATCATGATGAAGGGAGCATAAGGGATGGAAAGCCTATTGTACAAAGCCTCAGTCATCTTGTGGAAGATAAAATCCATCACATCCAACTTGTAAGTCACAGTAGGGTCTTCAGAAGTGGCACACTCATAAGAAAACCCAAGCAACTGAATGAGATGACCACGGATACTATCATTGTTGCCCCTACTCAGAGTGATGTAATCATGGAACATGCTAACCAGCTGAGCATAGAGTGGGGATAGACCGGAAACTTTACCAACGACACCATTGGGTCCACAACATGGTGAAATAAGTCTGTCCTTGTTGGGCTTGATAGGGGTGATGATGCGATGCCCACATGAATGATCTTGACCAGCAAAAGAATAGCCAAGCACCTGAGCAAACGAGTAGAAACCAGACTGCAGAAAGTTGTCGCATGTCATCCACTTCATAGTGCGACGCTCATCTCCACACACCACGAGAGTGGAGAAAAACTGCTTCACCAAGGAAGTATCATAAGAGCACTGAAGTTGCATGAGATGGTGCAGCCCCATCTGTTCAGTCACAGCCAGAGCATCAACACATTGAGGCTTATGTCCTACCTCGGTCAGATCCATAGGGAGCATGGGGAAAATCTTCATGTGGTCGTAGACGTCATCAAAGATGAACTTCTGATGAGCACACCAAAAGTTAGGATCCCCAAGCTCCTCATAAATCTCATCCTCCAAGTTCACATCATGCTGCCGAAGAGCTGGGTACAAAATGAGGTCCATGTCCTTGTAGCTGACCCTAGTCTTCTTGCCCTTTCTCTTGGAACCAGCCCATGACTTCTTGTCCTTCTTAGCCCATTCAACCATTCTTGCAGCCTCTCTCTTCCGCCTCCTCAACTCAACCTCGTTAACCAGCACACCCTATTCGTCGGGCCTGAAATACTGAGCACGAGGACGGTGCTGATACGTTTTAGTGACACCACGAGAACCACATGTGAAGCGAATGAGGAAGATAGAAAAAAGATGAGCACACACAAGTCTAGGAGGATAAGAAAAACAACCACAAGTTAATCATATGTCATAACATAGTCTGAGACAAACTGTAGGAGGTGCAACCTTACTAGGCCGGATAATCCGGCCCAGCCAGGGGCGGATAATCTGGTCCTGGCGAAATTTTGCAGAAATTCTCAGATTGTTAGTGCAGACATAGATCAGGCAATGGGGTAGCTAGTCTATGATTTCTAACATGCAAAGGAACACATGGGCAACTTCTAGACCCAGTTTCAACCACAAAACTACAACTTCCATACAAATGATGATAGTGGGGGATTTACCCTCACTCATTGGAAGAAGTACTCGAAGGAGAAGGTACCTAGAGGAGTTGCGAAGAAGATCCGAGGGAGGCCCAGAAATTAGGCTGCCGGAACAACACCAGGGAGCGCGGGGACGTCCGACGGTGGCTAGGGAAGGAGAGGGGGTCGGGTGGGAGTGGCTTCTCTGTTTGAGCCCTCCCACCCGATGCCCTTGCCTATATCAAACAAAACCGCCCGGGTCAGATAATCCGGCCCCAACTTGGGGCGGATAATCTGGCCCTCTCCAATTTTTCTATTTACACAGAAATTGGGCCAGCACACCCCCACAAAAACCCTCGCAAGATAAACAATGGACTTGTGTGCAAGATAGATGTCTCGAGGAGGGAGAAAGGCTTAGGTATAGAGAGCCAAACTAAGATGGTACTACACACCAAGAATTGCAAAAACCAAGATAATGAAAAGCCAACTGTTGGTGTGTTTTCCATAAGAACATAAGATGGTCAAATAAAAACCAATAAAACCTTCAAAGAACCAACTCTTCATAAAGAAGAGGGCGGTGGCCGAAGCCACTATGTAGGAGTAAATGGTACGACACCGCAAAGATGTATCTTGGGTTCATAGCCAATACTCATCAATAAACTCACATATCACAAAATGATATTAAGAGAAATGATTTGTCTCGCTTTCGGCATTATGGGGGGAGGGTTAGCCCAGTAGTTAGGAACACACTCCCCTATATCCACGCTAATGACCCACAAGTATAGAGGATCGCAACAGTCTTCGAGGGAAGTAAAACCCAATTTATTGATTCGACACAAGGGGAGCCAAAGAATATTTATAAGCCTTAACAACTGAGTTGTCAATTCAGCTGCATCTGGAAACAATCTTGCTCGCAGCAGTTTATCAGTAGCAGTAGTTTTGTAGTAGCAATAGCAGTAGCAAAATAAAGACAATAGTAACAATTGTAGTAAACAGTAGGATTAAAGTGCGGTAGGCATAGGGATGGATGGACGGACGTTGCATGGATAAGACAATTCATGTAATAATCAAGACACAGGGCATTTGCAGATAAATAAGATAAATTATCCAAGTACTAAATAATCATAGGCATGTGTTCCATATATAGTCATACGTGCTCGTAATGAGAACTTGCACAACATCTTTTGTCCTGCCAGCCCGTTGCAGCGAGGCCTTGAGGGAATCTACTGGCAATTAAGGTGCTCCTTTTAATAGAGCACCAGAGCAAAGCATTAACACTCCATGAACACACGTGATCTTCACATCATAGCCATCCCCTCCAGTTATCCCGATTTCTGTCACTTCGGGGCCTCAGGTTCCGGACAATAATATGTGTATACAACTTGCAGGTAAGATCATAAACAATAATATCATCATGAATCAATAACATGTCAAGATCTAAAATCATGGCACTTGGACCCTAGTGACAAGCATTAAGCATAACAAGTTGCAACAATGTCAAAAATCACTAACAATAGATAATAGGCACCATGCCCTAATAATCTGATGCAATTACATGAACGATATCATCCAATCCCTACCATCCCCATAGCCTACTGCGGGTAATTACTCACTCATGGATGGGGTAATCATGGATGGTTGATGGAGAAGCGTTGGTGATGATGATGGCGATGATCTCCTCCAATTCCCCATCCCGGCAGGGTGCCATAACAGAGTTTGTGGTTCCGAATCGCGGTTTCTGGTGGTGGCGGCGCAACGAAACTCTATCAGGAAAAACGTTGAACCCCCCTTTATTTTTAGGTCAGAGGGCTTTTGTAGGCAAAAGGAGAGGTCGAGGCAGAGACCGAGGCAGCCACACCACCAGGTGGTGTGGGCCCCTCATGGCCCCTCTCCGTCTCGTCTTTTGGCTCCGTGAGTCTTCTGGTAAAATAGGAGTTTTGCGATATATTCCGGGATTTTTCCTGAAAGTTGATTTCATGCACAAAAACGAGACACCAAAGCAATTCTGCTGAAAACAGCGTTAGTCCATATTAGTTGTATCCAAATCACACAAATTAGAGAAGAAACAATAGCAAAAGTGTTTGGGAAAGTAGATATGTTTTGGACGTATCAACTCCCCCAAGCTTAGCTTATTGCTTCTCCTCAAGCAATTCAGTTGAAAACTGAGTGCGATAAAAGAAACTTTCACGAACACATTTGCTTCATAAGATGTATATATGCTCAGCATATGATCAAATACTTAGGCAGTTCATAATAAAGAGTATGCAAATAAGTTTACCTAGTAGTCATGCAAGCTATGAAGAGATTCCAACCCAATAATAATAAGCAACATGACACATAAGCATATGTAGGATTGTAATGCTCATAAAAAGATATGATAAAGTGGTATCTCGCTTGCCTTTCTTTTTGGAGCAAAACATAAATGCCAAGGCACCTCTGAAGTTTAAGTGAAGACTAGAAGTAAAAACATCAAAGATACAAGCGTCAAAGTTATGTCACAATTAACCGTGTTTTGGGACAAGCACATTACACTAAGAATGATAGCTAGGCTCTCGGGAAGGTGCTCAAAGAATAAATGGTGACTCGACATAAAAGTGAAAGAAAAGATTTGAAAAGTTTGAAAGGCTTCCAAATGTTGAAAGTATGGTACTCATTAGCTTTGAGCTCTCATTGCCCCTATCATAAGCATCTTGAGGTGATTAAGGTTAAAGTGACTAAAATATGAGGATATGCTTGACAAGTTATAAGTTGAAAATCTCATGCCCCTTGCTTATGAGTACTGATCCTCATGCTACTCAACTTTGGTCACAAGCAAGTTCTTGTCATTGTAAGTGCATGTGTATCATAGAGAACCGCCAACGGGGTACCCCTTGCCCCATGACACAGGAGCTTTCCCATATCAAAATGACAAGGCAACAGAGAATGAGCATCTCAACGATCTTTTTATTTGCTATTTGCATAGGTTTTTATTGAGGATGCTTCATAGAATGCTCACTATGGTTATGCTGCAAGTTTCCACCATGATTAGGCATGGCTTAGGCTAGCCGCCCAGGCATTTCTCTAACACATATACAAACTCCATGAGCTTATAAGCTCCCCTTTTATTTCACACCATCGGGATCCATAAACAAAAGAACATGATATCAACTGAATAATAAGTGCAATGTTGAAAGCGTTCCCCATGGTAACATGGTTTTGCTAATTCACAACTTATAAAGTGCAAGCATATAAGCAACATAGATGGACACAATGATTCAGGTTTATTAAGTGCAAGAAAATAAAGTGTGCCATCAAGTTCGTGAGAGCTTTACTAACTAATTTTCACATAACAAGCAAACATTTTTATTTGGAAAAAACAAAGCATAATAAATATGCAAGGAATAGAAATAATGCTAATAGGTAGATATGGTGAACTCTTTTTGACAATTTTGGTTTTGGGGAGTTGGATGCACGAGTAAAGCTTATACTCAACGCAAGTGAAGGCTAGCAATAGAGAGGGAGCGACAGTCAAGAGAGCAGTAACTGTCATAATCATGCTTGCGACAAAACAAAATTAATAGTGGCATAAAAGTGATACAAGAACTCTGAGGCAAAATAGATCATCAAGGCTTAACTGACTTTTTGTTTAGTCATATGCATGCGTGAGCATGTGCCAAGGCGATTCAAATAAAACATTTAGAGGAGGATACCAAAATGTCATACCAAGTTATGAATAGAACAATGCAAGCAAACATTTATATGACATGTTACAAACTATTAGTGGATTGGAGCTGATCATAAGAGAGCAATAACTACTAAGAATCCATTAAATAACATACACCTTACATGAATAGACTAAGCATGCCCATAATGATGAGTATATGTACAAAAATGAAAACAAATAGAGTTCATACTAGCCCCTTACCACACCACGAGTTGTCATAAATCATCATTTCCTTTCACTTGTGTGGCTTGAATAATAAGATAAAACCCAACCCCAAGGAGTCACTGAGGACCGCTGAACCCTGCAACGAACTTTACAAAACAAGAGGAGAAGAACAAATATTTTTGGGTTTTCGATTTTTAAAGACAAGAACCAAAGGAAAGAGCAAACAAAGCAAAATCTTTTTGGGCTTTTCGAATAATCAAATCAAAGCTAAAAAGGATGAAGCAAACCAAGGCTAAAATATAAAGAAGCAAACAAAGAGAAATAACGAAAATATTTTTGGTCTTTTTGTGTTTTGGAAAACAGAAATAAAGCAAGAACAAAAACTAAAAAGAAAGCGAAACATGGATATACAAGGTACCGACAGAACAAGATATGTAGATGAGTGTGATGTCGGTATACCTCCCCCAACCTTAGGCTTTTGGACTAAGTGGGGATCAACCCCAAGCTGGCCAAGAAGGAGCGCCACCATAATATGACGAAGAAGTGCTGATGTCTACGCACTTCTATTCTTGTAGACAGTTGTTGGGCCTCCAAGTGCAGAGGTTTGTAGTACAACAGCAAGTTTCCCTTAAGTGGATCACCCAAGGTTATCGAACTCAGGGAGGAAGTGGTCAAAGGTATTCCATCTCAAGCAACCCTGCAATCAAGATACAAGAAGTCTCTTGTGTCCCCAACACACCCAATACACTTGTCAGGTGTATAGGTGCACTAGTTCGGCGAAGAGATAGTGAAATACAAGTGGTATGGATAATTATAAGTGGTAATGGTGCCAGAAAATAGCTTGATGGCATGGAAGAGACTAAAGGCAAACTGAAATAAAGATGGCAGCAAGCAAACACGTAACAGATCTAGTTGCAAACGGTTTTTCAATGCTTAGAAACAAGGCCTAGGGATCATACTTTCGCTAGTGAACACTCTCATATAAATATCTTCTCTTTATGATACTACTCTGAACTACTCTCCGGTTGGACACTCTAATCCATGGTAGGGCTATAACAACACTCCTCAAAGTTTGCTTTCCCCATCTAGATAACCCCACACTATCACCTTGAGCTCTAGATGGTTCCAACAAACACCACAATTTCATAGAAACATCCAACTCCAAATATAACTCATAGCAAGTAATTGTAATCTCTAGCCTAAGTGCCACCATGGTGTGCACGCTGTCACTTTCACACACATGGGGAGAGCAGAGATCTATTAAAGCACTTGAGTAGCAAGGTAGATCTACTTGATTACAAAGCTCATGATCACAATATGATCATGCATAGAGAGAGATATGAACACATAGCTACTGGTAGAACCCTTAGCCTCGAGAGAGAACTACTCCCTCATCATCATGGGAATCAACAACGGGGATGGAGATGGTGGTGGAGATCGATGGAGATGGCTCCGAGGGAACTTCCTCGTCCCGGCAGGGTGCCGGAACAGAGGCTTTCTGTCCCGTGAATCTCCCCTTCGGTGGCGGCGGTGCTGCGGAACTTTTCGTGGTTGGAGGCTCGATTCTCTAGGGTTTCTGTATCGGAGGCATCTTATAGGCGAAAGGGGAGGCTGAGGGGGTGCCCTAGGCGGCCGCACCACCCCCTGGCACGGGCCAGGCCTGGCCGTGTGGCCAGGTGGTGTGGCCGGCCCCTGGCCCCTCTCCATCTCGTATTCTGGCTTCATGTCCCCCTCGGTGAAATATTGACTTTGGCTTTTGTCCCGTCCCATTCCGAGAATATTTATTTTCTGACTTTCCTAGAACCAAAAACAGTAGAAAATAGACAGCTGACACTGTGACATATTGTTAATAGGTTAGTCCAAGAAAGTGTATAAAAATACTCCAAAGTGTGGACAAAACATAAGAAAGTAGATATAAAACAAGCATGGAACATAAAAAATTATAGATATGTTTGCAACGTATCAACATCCCCAAGCTTAACTCCTGCTCGTCCTCGAGTAGATAAGTGATAAAAAGAAAGAATATTTTTTGAGGTGACATGCACCATCATAAACTTGATCAAAGTATTTGTAAAACATTGATAGCTGCGATCATAGTACTTCAACATAGCATGAAAGATAAAGTTCTAACAATAAGACATAACAACTATGTTGTAACATGAAAATGCACAAACAAAAGATTCATGAATAACAATGCTTTGCAAGACGTTTGTTTGTTTCACATAACGAAAGCATAATGAGAATGGTATTCAGCTTGTCCCTCATAGAGTAGCAAACATAAATTCATAGGACACCTTCAAAGTTCATAAGGGTGACTAGATACAAATAGTTTAAGAACAAGCAATATCAAAGTTATGCATCAATCAACAAGTCTTGGGACAATGCACATTAAACTAATAATGCCCACTATGCTCTCTCAATAGGTGCATAAAGATAGAACATGGAGACTCAACATAAAAGTAAAAGAAAGGCCTTCATAGAAGGAAGCAGGGATTCAAGTTTCATAAAGAGCTTCCAAAAATTATGGTACTTATTAGCTTTCAACTCTCATTTCCCCTATCATAAGCATCTTGAAGTGATTAAGGTTAAAGTGAACAAACTATGGAGTATATGCTTGACAAAGTATAAGTTGGAAATCCCATGTCCCTTGAATACGAGGTCCGCTCCTCATGCTACTCAAGTTTAGTTACCGGTAAGTTCTTTTCATAGTAAGTACATGTGTATCATAGAGAACCGCCAACGGGGCACCCCTTGCCCGATGATACGGAAGAATCACCATATCAAAATGACAAGGCAAGCAAATAATGGGCATCTTAGCAATCTTCTTATTTACCATGGGAAAATGGTGCCTTTTTCTCTCTTTCCTATTTTCTCATTTCTTTTTTTCTTTTTATCAATCTCAATCTCTTTTTTATAAGAAGAATGCTTCATAGATTGCCCATTATGGTTACGCTGCAGGTTTCCACCATGGTTAGGCATGGATTAGACCAGCGGCCCTGGCGTTTCTCTAACACACATACATAACTCCATGGACTTACAAGCTCCCCTTTCATTTCACACCAACGACATCCATAAACAAAAGAGCATGATATCAACTGGGTGATACATTGCCAATGTATCTATAATTTTTGATGTTCCATGCTTGGTTTTATCCACTTTCTTGTGTTTTGTCCACACTTTGGAGTACTTTTCATTTGATTTCTTGGACTAACCTATTAACAAGATCCACAGTGCCAGCTGCCTGTTTTCTGCTGTTTTTTGTTCTAGGAAAGTCAGAAAATGAATATTCTCGGAATTGGACGGGACAAAAGCCAAAGTGCCTATTTTTCCGGAAGTCATCAGATGCCAGAGTACGAGACAGAGAGGGGCCAGGGGGCCACCACACCACCTGGCCGTGCCGCCCAGCCTGGCCCGCGCCCGGGGGTGGTCTGGCCACCTCCGGCACCCCCTCGGCCTCCCCTTCTGCCTATAATATGCCCTCGGGACAAAAACCCTAAGTACCCGATCAAAAATCCATGAAAAAGTCTGTAGCCACCGTCATCTCCATCCCTAGATTGGGAGGGATCTAAAGCTCTTCCCGGCACCCTGCCGGAGAGGGGATTTCACCCTGGAGGCCTTCTTCATCATCATGCAAGCCTCCTGTGTGATGCGTGAGTAGTTCATCCTTGGACTACGGATCCATGTAGTACCTAGATGGCTGGTTCTCCTCCTTTGTGCTTTCATGTCTAGATCTTGTGGGCTCCGTTCATAATCAAGATCATCTATTTGTAATTTTGCATGTTGTGTTTGCGGGGATCCGATGGATATTGAGATGCTATTTTAGATTGATTATTGATTCTATCATGTCTTTGTTATTTGTGATCTTGCATGTTTTCCGTTGTTAGTAGCTATCTTGGCCAAGTAGATGCTAGCAACTCCAAGAGTTAGTATTTATGCTCGATAGTGGGTTCATGCCTCTGGTAATTTGGGGAAGTGACAGAAATCTCTAAGGTACTAGATGTGCTATTGCTACTAGGGAGAAAACAACAATCCTTTGTTCATAGAACAATCATATTGTTTACTTTACACGCAGTTCGTAAAGCAATAATCTGTTGCTTGCAACTTAATTCTGAGAGGGTTCGGATGATAACTTGAAGGTGGATTATTAGTCATAGATGTAGTTGGATGGCGGTCTATGTATAATGTTGTAATGCCCAATCAAGTTCCAAAGGAGTCAAGATGATTAGTATATGCATGTATTGCTTTCTCGATGTTTCTCAATTGCCCCTCTGTAGTTTGTCACCCAACATGTTATCTATCTTAAGGAGAGCCACCTCTAGTGAACTATGGATCCCGGTCCTTTTCTTTTACATACAATTTATAAACGGTTTACTGCTTTGTGTTTACTTTCTGCAAACTATTACTTCCCTCCATTCGATACGTTTAATCCTTTGTTTTCAGCAAAACACGGTGAGATTGACAACCTCATCGCACGTTGGGGACAGAGTTCTTTGGTTGTGTTGTGCAGGTCTCCACGTTGCTACTAGCACTGGTAGTGCACCCTGCCAAGGCTCAGCTAGCAACACCTTTGGGGTGTTTCATTGCTCCTACTGGTTCGATTAAAACTTGGTTTCATAACTAAGGGAAACTTGCTGCTGTGCTCATCATACCTTCCTCTTGGGGTTCCCAACGAGCTCTACATCAACACTGAGCCATCAAGAATTTTTCTGGCACCATTGCCGGGGAACAAAGAAGAAGAAACTCCCACGTCAACACGGCACCAGCATTTTTCTGGCACCATTGCCGGGGAGTCAAGGACATCTTCACAAGGGGAGTCCCTCATAACCAATCTCTTTACTTTGTTTATTTTGTTTTGCTTAGTTTCTTTTTGCTTTGTTTGCTTGTTCTTTATCAAAAACACAAAAAAATTAGTTTTACTAGTTTGCTTTCTTATTTGAAAACCCAAAAAAATGACTACTCTTGAAAACACTAAGTTGTGTGACTTCACTAGCACCAACAACAATGATTTTATGAGCACACCTATTGCTCCACCTGTGCCTGAAGATACTTTATTTGAGATAAAACCTGCTTTGCTCAATCTTGTTATGAGAGAACAATTTTCCGGTATTGGTAATGAAGATGCTGCTGCCCATCTAAATAACTTTGTTGAACTTTGTGAGATGCAAAAGCATAGGGATGTAGATGGTGATATTATTAAGATTAAATTGTTTCCTTTCTCTTTGAGAGGAAAAGCTAAAGAATGGTTGAATTCCTTAACTAAGAATAGTATTGATTCTTGGACTAAGTGCAAAGATGCTTTCATTGGAAAATACTATCCTCCTGCTAAGATTATATCTATGAGAAGTGAAATAATGAAGTTTAAACAATCTGATAATGAGCATGTTGCTCAAGCTTGGGAAAGAATGAAATCTTTGGTAAAGAATTGTCCCACTCATGGACCGACTGCTTGGATGATCATCCAAACTTTTTATGCAGGATTGAACTATTCTTCGAGGAACCTAATGGATTCTACTGCTGGAGGTACCTTTATGACCATCACTTTGGGTGCTGCAACAAAACTTCTGGACAATATGATGGTTAATTATTCTGAATGGCATACTAAGAGAGCTCCACAAGGTAGGAAGGTAAATTCTGTTGAGGAAACTTCCTCCTTGAGTGATAAGATTGATATTATTATGTCTATGCTTGTGAATGGGAAAGCCCGTATTGATCCAAATAATGTTCCTTTAGCCTCTTTGGTTGCTCGAGAAGAGCAAGTTGATGTGAACTTCATAAGAAATAACAATTTTGGTAATAATGCTTATAGGAGTAATTTGGTAACAACAATTATAAGCCATATCCTCCCAACAATGGTAATGCTTATGGAAATTCTTACAACAATAATAGGAGTGCACCCTCTAAACTTGAAGTTATGCTTAAAGACTTTATTAGTAAGAAAACTGCTTTCAATAAAACTATTGAGGAAAAACTCTCTAATGCTAAAAGGAATATAGCATCTTTGGCTGAAGCTCAATCTTCTTTGAATAAAATGGCTGCTAAACCTGAAACTAATGATAATCCCTTTGCAGCTACTAATGCCATACAAGTAAGAATTGATGAAAATGTTAGACTATTAGCTGGATTACATGCTAAGTGGGAAAGATAAGATGAAATTGCTAGAAACATTAGTGTTTCTACTATCACCACCACTAGTGTTGAGGCTAGTAATAGCTCTACTACTTTAGATGATAATTTTGATTTTGATCTTGATGGTTGCAACATGTCTAAAGTTATTAAGTTCCTACAAAAGCTTGCTAAAAGTCCTAATGCTAGTGCTATGAACATGGCCTTTACAAAACACATTACTGATGCTCTCATAAAGATTAAAGAAGAAAAGATGAAACATAAAGCTTCTATTCCTATAAAACAATAAGATAATTGGGAACCCATCATTAATATGAAAGTGAATGACTTTGATTTCAAAGCTTTATGTGATCTTGATAGTAGTGTTTCTATTATGCCTAGAAGGATTTATGATATGCTTGATTTGCCTCCACTTGAAGATTGTTATTTGAATGTCCCACTTGATGATAATGCTAAAAAGAAACTCATGGGGAGTCTTAATGATGTTCTTATTATGGTTAACAATTCCTATGTCCCTGTTGATTTCTATGTTTTGGATGTTGAATGCAATGCTTCTTGTCCTATTACTTTGGAAAGACCTTTTCTTAGAACTGTTGGTGGCATCATTGGCATGAAAGAAGGCACCATTAAATATCAACTCCCACTCAAGAAAGGTATAGAACACTTACCTAAGAAGAGAGAGAAGATTTCTTTTGCTTCTCCTATGAAAACAAAATTTGGTCTTAATGCTTCTTCATTTGAGAAAACTTGATTCTTTTTCTTGCTTCTTATGCCTAACTTAAAGGCGTTAAAGAAAAGTAGTTGTTGGGAGATAACCCAAAAGTTTTAGATGAGCTTGGAAGTTATTACTTCAGTAATAACCGCTCCTTATACTTTTTATTTGCTTTTTGTGCCAAGAGTAACCTCTAATGAGAGAGAAGTAATGATTGGGAAAGTTGCTGTTCCGAAACAGATTTCTGTGCTTCACCGTAAAAATTCGTATAAAATCTCTGAACGTCTTTTTGAGGCGTGAAGTTTTGTGCTTCTGCCCCAGGTTGTTATCTAACTTCCGTTAGTTCAACACTTTTTGATTTGAGCAACAGAAGGTCTTCGAAAAAATCTGTCTTTACCTGCTGATCTGTTTTGACAGATTTCTGCCATTTTCTGCATTTGCTTCTTGTTGGTTCCTTTTTGAGTTCTTTTGGGGAATTGAGCTTTCTGAGGGAAGTGCTACAGTAGCTAGTGTTCTAATGGAAGTTTATTTGGTGTTAGAACTGAACCTTAAGACTTATTTACCTTGAGTGCACTAATGTTGCTAATAAAGATTGTGTGAAATTTTGTATGAAGGAAAAATTCCAGGTGTATGGAAGGAATGAGTAATGAGATGAAGGATGGACTAGAGCTCAAGCTTGGGGATGCCACGCGTGTCACCCCAAGAAATATCTAATAAGTACAAGCATCAAAGCTTGGGTATGCCCAAGGTATCCCCTTCTTCATCAATAAAAATCCCAGGTTTCTTTCAAACGCTTCATTTTTATTGTTTCATGCACAGTTGTGTTGTTCTTAGAGCGTCTTCTTCTTTGTTTTTGTTTTGGTTTTTCGTTTGCTTTGTTTTCTTAGTTTTCTGAATAAATTGGTTGGACCCCTCTTTCATTCATTGGTTTGCAAATAGTTTGGTTTGGTTTGGAACAAGAGTAGGAAAGTTCATGCTTATGTGGTAAAAAGAGCTCGTTTTTTACCGTGGCCTATGCTTTGTCATGCCATGCTTGATATTGTTTTGGCTTTATGCTTAGTATTCTTTGCTTTAGCATGACTTGTTATAAACAATTGAGATTGCTTAATGTGTCTTGGATGAATCATGCGTTGTTTTAGCATATTAAAGCATAGTATAGTGGTATTCTCCTTTGATGCTTTATTTGGGTTGACATGGCGCATGTTCACACCATGTTATGACTATCTCAAGTCACCATAGCCTTTATGATCCTTTAGTTTTCAACTTGGAGTATCACTTTATGCTTTGATCAATGATGTTTTGTCGCTCTGCATGATTATGGCCATTATTGCTCTCTTAGTTTGTCGCTCCCAGTCTTTTGCTAGCCTCCACAACCAAGTATGAGTTCCACTCATGCATCCAACTCCCTAAACCAAGTTATTCCAAAGAGTCCACCATACCTACCTACTAGCTTATGCTATTCCAAGTATATTCATGCTTTTGTTCACCTTCCAAATTAAACTTGTTATGATAAAACTAGTGATTAAAGCTCTCACGAACATGATGGCACACTTTACTTTTTTTGCATCTAATAAACTTGAACCATTGGGTCCTTATTTGTTGCGTATATGCTTGCGCTTTATAAGTTGAAATTAGCAGAACCATGTATCATGGGGAACGCTTTCAACATTGCACTTGTACTTTGTACCCCGTTGATATCATGTTCTTTTGCTTATGGATCCTGACAGTGTGAAATAAAAGTGGAACTTGTAAGATCATGGAGTTTGTATGTGTGTTAGAGAAACGCCTGGGTCGCTAGCCTAAGCCATGCCTAATCATGGTGGAAACTTGCAGCATCACCATAATGAGCACTCTATGAAGCATCCTCAATAAAAACCTATGCAAATAGCAAATAAAAAGATCGCTGAGATGCTCATTGTCTGCTTGCCTTGTCATTTTGATTATGGGATAGCTCCTGTATCATGTGCAAGGGGTACCCCGTTGGTGGTTCTTTATGATACACATGTACTTACAATGACAAGAGCTTACTCGTGACTAAAGTTGAGTAGCATGAGGTTCGGTCTTCGTAAGTAAGGGGCATGAAATTTCGGTTTATAACTTGTCAAGCATATCCTCTTAGTTGTGTCACTTTAACCTTAATCACCTTAAAAATGCTTATGATAGGGGCAATGAGAGCTGAAAGCTATAAGTACCATAATTTTTGGAATCTCTTTATGAGACTTGAATCCCTACTTCCTTGTATGAAGGCCTTTCTTCCACCATTATATTGAGTCTCCACCTTCTACCATTATGCACCTACTTTGAGAGCATAGTGGCCATTCTTAGTTCTATGTGCATTATCCCAAGACTAGTTGATTGATGCATAACTTGATATTGCTTGTTTTAAACTATTTGTATCTAGTCACTCTTATGAACTTTGAAGGTGTCCTATGCATTTATATTTGCTACTCTATGAGGGACAAGCTGAATACTATTATGCTATGTTTTCTTTATGTGAAACAAACAAACGTCTTGCAAAGCATTGTTATTCATGAATCTTTTGTTTGTGCCTTTTCATGTTGCATCATAGTTTCTTTGTCTTATTGCTAGAACTTTGTATTTCGTGTTATGATTGAAGTACTATGATCCAGCTTTGAATGTTTTACAAATACTTTGATCAAGTCTTTGATGGTGCATGTCACCTCAAAAATTATTCTTTCTTTTTATCACTTACCTACTCGAGGACGAGCAGGAGTTAAGCTTGGGGATGTTGATACATTGCAAATGTATCTATAATTTTTGATGTTCCATGCTTGGTTTTATCCACTTTCTTGTGTTTTGTCCACACTTTGGAGTACTTTTCATATGATTTCTTAGACTAACCTATTAACAAGAGCCACATTGCCAGCTACCTGTTTTCTGCTGTTTTTGGTTCTAGGAAAGTCAGAAAATGAATATTCTCGGAATTGGACGGGACAAAAGCCAAAGTGCCTATTTTTCCGGAAGTCATCAGATGCTAGAGTACGAGACGGAGAAGGGCCAGGGGGCCACCACACCACCTAGCCGCACGACCCAGCCTGGACCGCGCCAGGGGGTGGTCTGGCCGCCTCCGGCACCCCCTCGGCCTCCCCTTCCGCCTATAAGATGCCCTCGGGACGAAAACCCTAAGTACCCGATCAAAAATCCACGAAAAAGTCTGTAGCTACCGTCATCTCCATCCCTAGATCGGGAGGGATCTGAAGCTCTTCCCGGCGCCCTGCCGGAGAGGGGATTTCACCCTGGAGGCCTTCTTCATCATCATGCAAGCCTCCGGTGTGATTCGTGAGTAGTTCATCCTTGGACTATGGATCCATGTAGTATCTAGATGGCTGGTTCTCCTCCTTTGTGCTTTCCTGTCTAGATCTTGTGAGCTCCGTTCATGATCAAGATCATCTATTTGTAATTCTGCATGTTGTGTTTGTGGGGATCCGATGGATATTGAGATGCTATTTAAGATTGATTATTGATTCTATCATGTCTTTGTTATTTCTGATCTTGCATGCTTTCCGTTGTTAGTAGCTATCTTGGCCGAGTAGATGCTAGCAACTCCAAGAGTTAGTATTTATGCTCAATAGTGGGTTCATGCCTCTAGTAATCTGGGGAAGTGACAGAAATCTCTAAGGTACTAGATGTGCTGTTTCTACTAGGGAGAAAACAACAATCCTTTGTTCATAGAACAATCGTATTGTTTACTTTACACGCAGTTCGTAAACCAATAATCTGTTGCTTGCAACTTAATTCTGGAGGGGGTTCGGATGATAACCTGAAGGTGGATTATTAGTCATAGATGCAGTTGGATGGCGGTCTATGTATAATGTTGTAATGCCCAATCAAGTTCCAAAGGAGTCAAGATGATTAGTATATGCATGTATTGCTTTCTCGATGTTTGTCAATTGCCCCGCTGTAATTTGTTCACCCAGCATGTTATCTATCTTAAGGAGAGCCACCTCTAGTGAACTATGGATCCTGGTCCTTTTATTTTACATACAATTTATAAACTGTTTACTGCTTTGTGTTTACTTTCTACAAACTATTACTTCCTTCCATTCGATACGTTTAATCCTTTGTTTTCAGCAAAACACGGTGAGATTGACAACCTCATCGCAAGTTGGGGACATAGTTCTGTGGTTGTGTTGTGCAGGTCTCTATGTTGCTACTAGCACCGGTAGTGCGCCCTGCCAAGGCTCAGCTAGCAACACCTTTGGGGTGTTTCCTTGCTCCTACTGGTTCGATTAAACCTTGGTTTCATAACTGAGGGAAACTTGATGATGTGCTCATCATACCTTCCTCTTGGGGTTCCCAACGAGCTCTACATCAACACTGAGCCATCACTGGGTACAATGTACAAGTGCAATGTTGAAAGCGTTCCCCATGAAAGAATGGTTCTGCTAATCCCCAACATATAAGTTCAAGCATATACAACATAGATGACACAATGGATCAAGTTTATTAGGGGTAAGAAAAGTAAAGTGTGCCATCAAGTTCGTGAGAGCTTTAATCACTAGTTTTCACATAACAAGTTTAATTCGGAAGGTAGATAAAAACATGAATATACTTGGAATAGCAAATGCGAATAGGTAGGTATGGTGGACTCTTTGGAATAACTTGGTTTTATTTGGAGTTGGATGCTAGCAAAAGACTGGGAGCAACCAACTAAGAGAGCAATAATGGCCATAATCATGCAAAGCGATAAAACATCATTAATTAAAGCATAAAGTGATATTACAAGTCGAAAACTAAAGGATCATAAAGGCTATGGTGACTTGGGATAGTCTTAACATGGTGTGAGCATGCGCCAAGTCAACCCAAATAAAGCATCAAAGGAGAATACCACAATACTATGCTTTAATATGCTAAAACAACGCATGATTCTTTCAAGGCACATTAAGCAATCTCAATTGTTTATAACATGTCAGGCTACAGCAAAAATCACTAAGCATAAAGCCAAAACAATATCAAGCATGACATGACAAAGCATAGGCCACAGTCAAAAACAAGCTCCTTTTCACCACTTAAGCATGAACTTTTCCTACTCTTTTCCAACCCAAACCAACTTATTTGAAAACTAATTCATGAATGAGGGGGTCCAACCAATTTATTCAAGCAAACTAAGCAAACGAAAACTAAAAACAAAAACAAAGACGCTCCAAGAACAACACAATAGTGCATGAAACAATAAAAATATAAGTGTTTGGAAGAAACCTGAAATTTTTATTGATGAAGAAGTGGATGCCTTGGGCATCCCCAAGCTTTGACGCTTGCACTTCTTGAATATTTCTTGGAGTGACACGGGTGGCATCCCCAAGCTTGAGCTTTTTTCCATACTTCATCTTATCACATTACTCTTCCCTACACTTTAAAATCTCCTTCATACAAAACTTCACACAATCTTCATTAGCAACATTAGTGCATTCAAGGTAATAAGTCTTTTTGGTTCAGTTCCAACATAAGTAAAACTTCCATTAAAACAAAAGCTACTGTACCACTTCCTTTAAAAAGTCCAAATGATCAAAGAGAACTCAAAGAGAAAGAGATTAAGAGACAAATACAAATAATGGCAGAAATCTGTCAAAACAGACCAGAAGGTAATAACCAATTTTTTTGACGACCTTCTGTTGCTCAAATCGAAAAGTGTTGAACTAACGTAAGTTGGATAACAACCTGGGGCATAAGCACAAAAAATTACAGATCAAACCGACGTACAGAGAGTTTTCACGAATATTTACAGCGAAGCACAAAAATCTGTTTCGGGCCAGCAACTTTCCCAAGTCTTACTTCTCTCTCATTAGAGGTTATTCTTGGCACAAAAATCAAACAAAAAGGATAAGGAGAGGTTATTACAAAATGTAATAACTTCCAAGACTCAACTAAAACTTTTGGGTTATCTCCCAATAAGTACTTTTCTTTAACGCCTTTAAGTTAGGCTTGATAGTTTGAGAAGATGCTCACATAAGAAATATGAATTGAAGTAAAAGAGAGCATCAAGAAGCAAATTCAAAACACATTTAAGTCTAACCCAGTTCCTATGCATAGAATCTTGTAAAGAAACAAGTCATTTAAGCACAAAGCAATAAGCATAGGAAAGCAAAACAAGTGCAACTTCAAGACTTTCAACATAAAGAGGGGAGACTTAATAACGTTGAGATGCATAAGACCATGTTTCCCTATCTCATAATAACTTCCAGTAGCAACATGAATAAAATTAACAATATAACTATCACATAAAACATTCTTATCACGAGCCACATGCATATAATAATTATTACTCTCCACATAAGCATAATCATTCTTATTAATTATGGTGGGAGAAAATTCAACAAAATAGCTATCATTATTATTCTCATCACCATAATCATCAAATATAGGAGGCATATTGTAGTCATAATTAATTTTCTCCTCAATAGTAGGTGGACTGAAAATATCATATTCATCATTGTAATCATCATATAATGGAGGTATAGTATCATCATAAGCAGTAGAATAGTCTTCTTCCAAAGTGTGTTCATTTGTAAACATATCATCATTGGAAGGAACATGGATAGTACTAATAGTGAAGCAATTATTAACATCATCATTTTCAGAATTGGTACCGAAGAGATTTTCAATATCAAAAGTAGTGTGATTTTCCCAATCATGATCACTACTATAGGTAATAGGCATAGGAACATCATCGAGTTCAGACTCATCAAAAACTATAATAGGAGCAACATGCTTATGGGAAAATACCATTTCTTCTCTCCTTTTACTCCTCCTTTTCTTCCTTTTCTTCTTGTCTTTAGCAAGGAGAGGCTTGAAAGGAAGCTTCTCCATAAATCCCGGTTTATTGTTAGAGACAATAGAAGAAACTTTGGAGGGTTCCTTCTTTTCATTAATAAGATCAAAACACATATTAGTCCTGTCATATTTTTGGTAAAATCTCATCTTTTATAATATTTTGTATGTAAGTATTTTGTGTGGCAATTATCAACACAATAAAGATGACAACCATGCAGGATGCTATTCATATCAAAAGCACTCATATCTAACAAAGAAGTTTTTCTTGATAATTCTTCACACCCCAAAAATAATGTAAGTTCATCATGCTGATTAGGAGTGATCATGTCATCACAATACAAACTTGAAGTACTCATTGGATTAGAAGGGCTATTATTATGGCCTGAGCATTGAAAATTGAGATGACCCACTTCAAAGCAAAGTTCACAAATAAAAGGATAGAGGGCACAAACTTTTTTACCAAGATCATTTAGAGCCCTATACCACGTTCTAGTTTTTTCATTCCCGTGGGTGATATAATATTCTTCTTCAATTTGATTATTCTCACAAGGTATATGTATTCCACAAAAATTAACATGCTTATAAGAAATAGTACTTTCAGAGGTTTGAGCATGTTTATTGCTATCATTAATAACAATTTCATTTTCCATGCAAGTGTCTTTAAAAGTCTCATGATACATGTCCAATTTTTCTTTAGGAGCATTAATATGAGAAGCAAAGGCTCTACAACAATCAACAAGAATTTGATGATCAAGACCATATTTAGCACTAAGCTCTTGAAAATCAGCAGTTTCAGCGAAAGACTTAATGCAATCATACTCATAGTTTATACCTGGTCCTTTACCTTTGTTATTATCCCAATCTTCAGTATTGCTTTTAATTGTTTCAAGAAGATCCCACTTAGCTTTGACCTCCTTACTTGTGAAGGATCCCTCTGAACAGGTATCTAGATAGTCCTTGTAATGTCCTGAAAGCCTTGCATAAAAATTATTAATAACAATATTACTGGGGAGCTCATGAATGGGATATTTGAGCATTAGTGACTTCAGTCTCCCCCATGCTTGGGAAATACTTTCTCCATCATGTGGATGAAAATTATAAATGTAATTCCTATCTTTATGAATTTCATGAGGAGGATAAAATTTCGAGTAAAAGAGAGATTCAAGTTCCTTCCACTCCAAATGATGAGGATCATCTAGTAGCTCATACCACTCCCTTGCTTTGCCCTTAACACTACTAGGAAACAACTTATCTATGGCGCATGGAAATGAGACTTCTGTGGCGCATATCCTAGTTGCCACTATTATCTCGCCACTAATAACTACTTCTGTGGCGCATATGGATATGCGCCATATGTAAATGCGCCACTGAAGTTCTTCCTGTGGTGCATATGAAGAAATGCGCCACAGAAGTCTGAGGATTTTGTGGTGCATTTCTTCATATGCGCCACAGGAAGAACTTCAGTGGCACATTTACATATATGCGGCACAGAAAGCCTATGCGCCACTGATTATATAATTATATGCGCCACTGATTGTGTAACACGTATTCGAAGTAAAATACGTTCCTGGTGTATAATTAGGTATTTATGCAGGATTTATACAGTATTTATCCAGATGAATATAAAGTACATTGCACAAGTAGTAGGTGCATGAAAACCGACATATATATAATACAAACACTTAGAGCCCGATCAAGATACATATATAGTGTCAAGTGCCGATTTTTTACACAAGTGCCGAATACAAAGTTCATATCATCTCACATTACAAATATGAAGTGGCCACCGCCGCCTACACTAGGATGAAATAGAATACATCTGTGATAATGGTGAGAAAGAGCATGAGCCCGACCAACATCTTCATCCGGTTCTTCTTCCACAGGTGGTTCCTCCACTTGGCTACCGCCTCCTCTCTAGTCGCGTATCCTTTGTAGATGTTGCCGCTGAACTTGTTCACTTGTTTGTGACAATCCTCCCACTCCTCGTAGACTCCTGGAACCCTACCCATGTAAACCACATACCACCTCGTCGCCATCTCTATAGACGACATGTCATATTAGTAAAAATACAACGAAAATAATTAATAAAGAGTTCACATCCATATATATATATATGTTCACAGAATATAAAACAAAGGATCCATAAACCTAAAAGATAGATCATCATAGAAGCAATAAGTTCAATGACAACACGACCACAAGGTAGTTTAAGTCTAACAACAATGACCATTTCGACCACAAGATATTAAAGTTTATGACAAAGGATAGTAAACAAAGGATCCACATACCACCTTGGCACCAGTAGTCGACTGCTTGACGCAGGGGAACTCGAGCATGTGCTTGAACACGTGTTTGCCATCCTTGATACATTCCCCCTTATCTAAGAAGGTGCATCCCTTCTTGGTGTAGCCCTCGAGAGCCTCATTGAGAACACCCCTTATTCTGGTGTAGTCTTTCTTCTTTGTCAAACTCTCCGAGTCGAAATACGTGGCTAGCGAATACCTCGGGGCAAGGACGATGAGTGTGCAGTATTTGTCTCTGCGCAACACAATTGAAACGGAATGTTGGAAAAAGAGCAAAGGAAGAAATCTATAAGAAATGAATAAGTTACGGTGGCGATGAGCGAGTGTGTGTACTTACTCGGGAAAGAAAGGCAAAAGAAGTATGTCCTTCCTCTTGTTGTCCACCATGAACTTCTCGAGGTACGCCGTCGCCTTGGTACGTATCTCTGATCCTTCGACCAACTGGCTATCCCACATGTAGTAGGGATCCACTATCGCGATTTCCAGGGTACTCTCTCTCTTGATCTTGATTGCCAGATTGAGCGCGTATAGGCGGACCAAGTTATAGTCTAGCTGTTTCTCACGAAATAGCTTGAATATGTCCTTGTACGCTATGAAGAATATATCCGCGGGTGGTTCATCGACGAAGCCCACGTCCAATTGCACCTTGGCCATGAAAACCGGGTAATTTGGATCTTTATCTTTAAGAAGGAGGCCCTCTAGTGTCTTGACACCCTCGTGCAAAGTTAACATGGCTCCAACCGCCATGTGGATCATATCCGGAGTCAATATCGGATAACCAGCTACATGCACTCTGGGCAAGCCATATTGTGTGGATGGTACGATGATGGCATCCTGACCCCGGATCCTCTTCGGAAGAGGCTGGCTCGCACCCTTCTTATTATTATTATTACCTCTCTTACTGTAGTGCTTCTTCTTCACAACACTGTCAGCCACTTCCATCTGCTCATCAGCCGCCTTTCGGAGTGTGTTGGGGCTGAAAACCAATCCCGGTTTCTCTTGTGGTGGATCGACGGTCGGAGGCATCTCTTGAGAAAGACCATGGAAGACCAGGCGCTGCATGCATGTATTGGGCCGACCAACTTGATGGTCGCGAGCTATGAAGGGTTCTTCATCCACAGAAGGCATATACAATCCTTTGTCGGCGCCGGTGTTGATGAAGTCGTCAATGTTGACCAATTCATCATCATCTTCATGGGTGCCATCATGTGGTGGTGGTAGCGGGGGCAACGACGGTTGCGGCACAACGTCTTTGCCATGTGGCGGTACACATGCTGCCAAGAGTTGCTGGTGACGGCTGGTGGTGGCGACGATGGCGGCTATTGGCTTCCGAGGTGGTGGCCGGGCGATCGATCGAGAGGTGGCGCCGATGCTCCCCCCGCAAGATGAATCTGGATCTTCGGCCATGTCAAGGGCCAATTGTAGCATTCTCCAAGGGTGTTGTGTTCGTCGGCTCCCTGAGGTTGAAAGGGGGGGGGGTCCATGTCGTCGCACCCTGGCAACACCCGAGCCAACCTGACCCTCATCATGTTATCATCCATTGGATTGTTGTGGATCGTGCGGCTCACCGGTTGTATGAGAGTGCCCTTGGCAACATCCTTCAACTCACCGCTGACATCTTTAAGCAGGAGTACGCAAGAAGTGTCCTGAGGCAAAACATGTTGTTGGGCGTCATGAGATGGCAGCAATCATGCATCAAAGGCATAAAGGAGATGATGTGCACTAACCAATTAGTTACCTTGGTGATGGCGTGGAGCTCGGCTAATGTAGAGACACGGCCGATGCCGGCGGCCGGCCTATCATCATCTACAATCTCCCGATCAGGTACCTCATGAGGCACCACCACCATCGGCTGCGCCTTATTGGTATCTTTGGCGGGAGGAGGCGTCGGTGTGACCAAAACGAGCAGCTGCGTCCCGACGTTGACGGCCGACGGGGTCACCAGGTCCGGAGACATGGTAACATTGATGCCCGAGTTGCTGCCGCTTAAGCTGGGCAGATGTATCGACCCCTGTCGACCTCCCGCATTCCAAGCAGTAAGCCCCTCGAAAAACTCAGGGGGGATCATCGAGCGGAGCTTCTCTTCCACTAACTTGTCCACTGTTTTCTCGTCCACCGTCTTCTCCTCCAGTGTCCGCACCTTCATCTTCAGCTCTTCAACAGCGGCTTTATCCTTAGCCGCCAACTGGTTCTTCCTCTCCCTTCTTTTCTTGGCGTCCTGTTTGTAGTACTCCTTGAACTTCATGCTCGTACCAAAGCCGGACACACGGCCAGCTAAGGACGGCGGCAACCCCTTGTCCCTCTTCTTGTAAGCATTGGTCACCCTGTTGAAAATCGTGTCCCACGGCTCCGTCGAATTCTGGGACGACTCTGTGGTAGTAGCGTTCAGTTCCTCCTCCTGCAGAGACAAGGAAAGGTGAACCCATTTAGATTCTTGGCTTCATTATTTTAATTAGAACGCAATAGACTTGAGATCGACGATAAATTCCTTACCAGATTCTTCTCGAAGTCCTTCACCTCCGGATCGTCGGTGATGAACTCCCATGTTTCCTTGTCTAGGTAGTAGTGGGCCCGAACAAATTGCCTAAGCTGCAAGTCCATGATTTTAAGCCAAGGGTTGTATTTACCAAGGCGTTCAAGCTCGGCGTCCTCCTTGTCCCAAATGGCCTGTTTCCCCTGTAACCGCCGCTTCCAAGGATGTGGTTACCTATGTTCTGTTCCCGCATACTCCTTCCCCATTTAGTCCATTTTATAGCGTCAGCGGTAGCTATATCCGCCTTGAATATCTTAAACTCCTCTTCGTCGAGCATCAGATTTTTCTTACTAATAACCTCCCAGCTTTCACCTTTGTCAATGCTAGTCTTCACCCGGGTTTTCCAGCTACTCAAGGCGTTGCTCATCTTCGTGAGGGCTAGTTTGTTCACCGGGTTCTTTCTCTCGAGGTTTCTAAACCGCTCTGGGAATCTGTATCGCTTGTGAAGCTTCTTAAGGAGGTTATCGACCAAAGATGCATTGTCAGCATGTCTGATGTACTTCGTGTTGATCGACATGCTTTCCCGGACGATGCACCCGAGTTGCAGGTCGTACCCTTTAGCAATTGCCTCTGGCGCAATGGGTTGGCCACTTTCTGTGACCTCCTGAACTCATCGCAGACGGTGGCGTGCACTGGCACCTTCCGCTCCTTCCGTTCCTTCTTCTGAGAAGCGGTTGGGTTGCCGCTACGCCATCCGTGCGCTCGGCGCCATCGGTGCGGGCGCCGCCATCGGTGGTGTCATCCTCTTTGCCGCTGCCTTCACTAGTTCCATCGTAGTCATCTTCGTCCCCCTCGTAATCAGGATCTCCTCCCTCATTGGCCCCAACAGCTCTGGCGACGGTCGCCTCCTCCTCCGGTGGTGGTGTCATCCTCATCGCCTCCTCCTCCTCCTGGTGGCCCCCCCGCCAGAATGACTGGTTGTCCTGTCTAGCTTGTTCTTCGATGCTGATCATGTGCTTAGAAGGGCCAGACTCGTTGTTTCCCATCATGTTTGCACTACTCTATTAAAAAGAGGCAAAAAGTTAGCACAAATCTCGGCCGAAAAATTCGGCATGACCTTTGCTATTTTTTTAACCTAGGAGTGCCCATTTCTCAACCGAAACGGAAGTGAATCGACACTTCGGGAGAAATGGGCAACTCAAATGAAATCCCTGCAAGACAAAACACCCCATCCCCATATTGACAGCCCCATGCATTAACCCTAGCATCCATAATATCCATCATCCACATGCAATATGTATATAACAGATATACTAGTCCATCATCACATCACAACCCCATGTATATATATAACATATATAGTAGTACTTGCTAAACATCAGAAGTGTAATAGCAGTAGTACAGTGTAACAATAGTAGTACAGTAGTAAAATATGACCAGGTAGCATTACACACTATCTTAAGACCAACAAAATATGACCAAGTAGTAAAATACAACAGAAGTAGTATAGTGTAACAGCAGTAGTCCTTCTTTGAGCAAAGAACGTGAGCAGTCAACACGAACCATCATGGGGACAGAATATAGTGAAATTGTTTCATCATATATAGTCACATAAACAACAATTAGTCTCCTTGCTTTCCCAACCTACATGGGTCAGCACATACTAAAGGAAGATCTTAATCTTTTAAGGAACTTTCATAAACCAAAGCTTTCCATGTGGCCATTTCACATGTGATTTTTTAAAGCGAAGTACATGGACTGAACCAAAACACACCTGATTTAGACAACTTTCATACTACACTATCCTTTACACAATAGCTGAAGAAGAATCCACATAGTAGCACTCTCCCCCACAACACTCTTAGGAACCTAACACAACCCTGAGTATCTTCAAAAAAATTGGATACACTAAAATTATGGCTAAAAGTTAAATTATAAAACCTAGGAAACTTATTCATCAAGGACACTTACTTAACAGGCACTAGGTTAAATTATAAAACCTAGGAAACTTTACCATTACCTATCTTTTTCTTGAAAAAACTAAACTAACCGAATGCTACACTATTTAATAGAATTGACTAGAAGTGGAGAACTACGGTGAGGCAGCGACGAACTAACTAAATGCTACACCATCTAACTGAACTAACTGAATGCTATACCATCAAGAAATGCTACACCATTTAACTGAACTATGGTACTAAATGCTACACCATCAAGAATAAAATGGTAGTCTGAACCTAGAGAAACATGCAGTCTAAACCTAAAAGATTCTTTACAGACTTTCATATGCACATTTTATTGTCTGGCGTATTTTTTATGTTTAAAACTTTTCGATATGACTACATTTTTGTGATGATCCACGTGATACCACACTAGGAGTCACCAAGAGTCACCAGATCCTAGCAGCAACATCAAGTGAAACTTATAAATAGCTTTGAACCATTGGATAAAGCATAATAAAGCACAAGATAAAGTGACAAACCATCAGAAGAAAACCTACTCCTGGATAAGCAATGGCTATTCATCAGTTACTGAAATAGATGAGACTACAAGAGGAGGAGGGGAGGAGAGGGGAAGGAGAGATGATGCAGCAATTTACCTAGGGACGGTCAACGCCAGACGGTGATCGAGGTGGTTGATGGTGGCGGTGCCGAGCGAGGTGTGCACTGTCCTTCTCCTCCTACCGTGAACGGCGAGGTGTGCACTACCCTTCTCCTCCTACCGCGGACGGCGAGGATGTGCACTGCCCTTATCCTCCTCCTCCTGTTGTGGACGGGATCCAACGGCTCCTCCTCCATGGGCTCGGCCAACGGCTCTCCTCCACGGGCTCCGGTGATGGCGAGAAGGATTAGGGTTATGTGCGGCCAAGAGAGGTAGCTTGGGTTGCGCGTGGGGGGAGAACTGGAGAAGGGACGGTTTGTCGGGCGATGGCAGGGCTCTCCTCCACGGCGGCTCCAGCGACGAGGACGACTACTAGGGTTGCGCGCGGGCGACAGAGAAAGGGGAAGAAATTGGATCGAGAGAAGAAGGGGGATTAGGGGGAGGCCAAACCGTTTATTTGGCTAAGTGTGAAAGTTCTATGGCGCATTCCTCTAAAATGCGCCACTGAATTTACAACTTCTGTGGCGCAATACTACGATATGTGCCACATAACTTTTGGGCATAGTCCAAAACAAAGCGGCGTCGTAGTTTGACAAGATCAGCTACATGTCCTAGTGGTCTTCCTCGCCAGCTTTCAACCTGGGGCAGTCATGTTTGAATCCTGGTTGTCTCAGCCTTTTTTCCTTTTAAAAAATATATTTTATTTATTCAAAAAAAGCAAGAACATATACACACATATGCATATTTATTCAAAAAAAGCAAGAACATATACACATGCATACTTATCAAAAAAAACCTCATGAATCATATATATATATGTGCTTGTCACACACAAATGTGAATCTGTATACCCACACGAATATCACGTGTATGTTTTAGTATCTAACTAATATATATTTGCAAGCACACATGTGAATTAATACACCAAAAAGTCACATAATTGC
This sequence comes from Avena sativa, assembly GCA_916181665.1. Lineage (NCBI taxonomy): Eukaryota > Viridiplantae > Streptophyta > Magnoliopsida > Poales > Poaceae > Avena > Avena sativa. Next base: position 566,768,162 of record OV702291.1, read on the forward strand.
TAGTGTCTCTTCACAATCTTCTTGCCCTTTTTCGTCGCGGTTGAATACTTTAGCCCGTGCACTTTGAGATTTCTTCTTGTGAATGGACAACCTTTAGTAGGTAGTGTGGTCTTCCTTCTTACTTTAGTAGTAGTAGGCATGTCGAATTCCTCTTCGATCTTCGGGTCGAAGTTTTTGTCGAAGTTTTGCTCGTTGGCAGCTCCTTCCATTCCGATGATGCTCCTCTTGCCCTACCTAACTACAATACGGTTGGGCTTTGACGGGTCGGTAATAAAAAATCATTGATCAACTTGGATAGCGAGTACCCAAGGCTCATTTTTTGCGGAGGTGTTCTTCGTTGATTTGGCATCTGGTATAACCATTGTGGTAAAATACTGGCCTTCTTTTTCCACGTTCTTGGCCCATCTAACATGGAACATCGGTACGATCTCTCCATAGTAGTCGAGCTCCCATATCTCCTTGGTCCTTCCGTGGAATCTTTCCATGATAGTAGTCTCGTCATCAGCAAAGGATAACATAGTTACTCCTGAGTTTTGATATTCGTTATTCTTGTCCTTTTCCTCGGTGTAGAATCTATAACCGTTTATGTCGTATGAATGATAGGTCCTTAGGTTGTGCCCTGGGCCCTGTGACAAGGAGAATATGAGTTTTTGATCTTCCATAGAAGGCGTCTATGGGAGATTGTCTAGTTTCCTTTTCTTGAACCAACTTGTGAAGCTGGAGTTGTGCTCTCTGGTTACGTCTCCCTTCTTCCTCAGCCGGCCTTGGTCGACGTACTCCTGCTCGATTAAGCTTCTATGCTCTTCGACCCAAGGGCCGACAACTTCAATGTGTTGTAGCACGACTCGGTGTGCCCTTTCAAAATCAGTGCATCGACCATAAATGCCGACATGCAGTGAGCGGTAGCCCTCGCGGTGACCATATCCATCGAGCCTGCCGAGGTGCTTCTTTGTGGCTATTCCAACATCCTCATTCTTGGTGGTTAGATAATTCTGGCAGAAGGAGATGCACTCGTAGATCAAAAATCCCTTGGCTATGCTTCCATCTAGACGGGACCTATTGCGAATGAATCCTTTGATGACACCGTTTAGCCTTTCAAACGGCATCATGTTGTGCAGGAATGTCGGCCCGAGCTGGATGATGTCGTCCATGACATGTACAAGTAGATGCACCATGATGTCGAAGAATGCGGGCGGGAAGTAAATCTCAAGCTCGCATAGTATCATCACGATCTCTTCCTATAGCCTGTCGAGCTGCTTCACACCGATCGACTTCCTAGATATGACGTCGAAAAAGTTACAGAGGCCAAACAACGTCTCACGAACATGCTCGTCCATTATCCCACGGATCGCAACAGGGAGTATCTGCATCATCAGCACGTGACAGTCGTGAGACTTCATACACTGAACCTCTTTTTCGCCATGTCCAGATATCTTCTTATCTTCCCCGAGTAACCATGAGGAACTTTCACTCCTAAGGGGCACCTGAAAAACTGCTCGAGCTCCTCCAGACTCAGAGTGAAGCAGGCAGCTCGAAGCATCACCTCATTCTTCTTAACTCTTTTGTGGTCACCTTGAGTCCCTTTCGTCTGATCATCATCATCATCATCACTATCAGGGTACTGAAGATCTTTCTTGATGCCAAGCAATTTAAGGTCCTTTCTTGCTTTCGGCCTATCCTTGGTCCTCTCCGGCATGTTCAGTAGAGTGCCAAGCAGACTCTCGGTAACATTCTTCGTGATGTGCATTACATCGAGGCTATGGGGAGTGTGAAGGACCTTCCAATACGACAGGTCCTAGAAAACAGACCTTGCTTTCCATACACCCAGTAGCGGCTTTGTCCTTGGTCGTTTTTTTCCAAGCGCAGGGTAATCTACCCAATTATTCAAAAGCTCCTCGATTTCTTCACTGCTCCTCGGACACGGGGCTCTTTCGAGCTCGTCCTTACCATTGAACAGGTCACCATGTTTTCTCCATGGGTGATCCATGCGGAGCCACTTTCGAGTACCTTGGAACATGGTTTTCGAAGACCCCGGATCCCTTGGTAGATGGAGATGCGGTGTCTCATCCATGCATTTGACGCATGCATTGTGTCCGTGGTTCACCTGGGCCGATACATATGCATAACCAGGATAGTCCTGCACGGTCGTGAGCAATGCGGCTCTCAGATGGAAATATTCTTTAGTGTAGGCGTCCCACGTATGGGCCGGCGTATCCCACAAGATGGCTAACTCCTCTCTCAATAGCCCGAGATACAGATGCATATCGATACCTGGTTGTTTCGGCCCCTAAATAAGAATGCTCATGTATACATACCTTTGCTTTGTGCATAGCCAAAGGGGGAGGTTGTACGGCCATACAAACACGGGCCAGGTGCTAGGCGTGCTACTCTGGTTTCCAAAAGGATTGAGTCCATTGGTGCTCATACCCAGCCTGACGTTCCTTGCATCGCCCCCGAACTCTTCGAACTCGATGTCTAATGCATTCCACTGGCTAGTGTCTGAAGGGTGTGTCAGGATCTTGCCCTTCTCTGGATCATCTTCGGGTTTCTCTCTTTCCTCTCGCCATTGCATGAGCTTTGCTTCCTTAGGGTCTACGAAATATCGCTGCAGACGGGCGGTGATAGGAAAGTACCATACCACTTTTCGAGGAACTTTCTTGTTCCCTCTCTTGTACCGTCCTTGGCCACACACAGGACATGTGGTTCTATCCACGTACTCGTTTCGATAAAGTGCGCAATCATTGATGCATGCGTGGTATTTAATGTGTGGTAGGTCGAGAGGGCACACGGTTTTCTTGGCCTCCTCGATACTTGTTGGCAATGTGTTCCCCTTAGGAAGTCGTTCGTGCCAGTATTCCATGTTCGCGTTGAAGCTCACATTGGTCCATTTGTGTTTGGCCTTCATCTCCAGAGCCTTGAGTGTTACACTCAAACGTGTATCCTCGAGGCGACACCTAGGATACAATGGAGTCATCCCGTCTACCTCCATTTGGGACAGCTTGGCTTTCTCTCTGGCTGCAGCTTTGTCGTTGCTCGTCTCCTTGAGGAGCAGCTCTTGAACATGAGGGTCCTGCAAGACCGAAGTTAGCAACGTCTGTGTGTTCGCGTCTTCTCCTTCTTCATGATGATCATGCCCGTCGCCATCTCCTTCTCCATGCTGATCATGCCCGCCGGCATCTCCTTCGTCATGATGATCATGCCCGGTAGACTCTTCGTCTTCTCGCCCTCCCACGTCTTCGTGACCACCATGTTCTGCCGGCGCCTCATTGAGGCCGTGCATGAAACCGCGCCTGAGCAGGTGACCCTCTAATTGTCCAGATTCAGGGTCGATCCAGCGCTGCAGTTTGCATGTTTGACATGGACATCTTATTATGGTCTTGTTGTTCATAATCATGTCCTCCTTCGCGTCTTTCTTGTACCTAGAAATTCGACCTTCGCTCATCATGAGGACCATGGTTGCCTGCGCGGTCAAAATAGAGAGTATAGGTGAGAACCACACCATATGAACACACACATGCATGAATGCTAGCCGGAAAAAATTCGGCATGACCTTTCCTAAAATTAGGACATATGGGTAGTACAAAATTTTCCGAAATGGAAATGAATCAACATTTCGGCAAACATCCATGCAATCACACCGACCGGGACAACAACAAGCAAGCAACAAAAAACTTCCTCCCATTGCAAACATTCATGCACCACACAAGCATCGTCTCTCCATGGATCGCACACACACACACCGCCCGCGCGACAAGCTTCACCTACATGTTCATGGCCAAGTACTCACCTAGTAGACACAATAATAGCGAGACGAGATGGCGCGATGAGAGAGTGTGTACAAATAGATCTACAAGTTGGTGGAGAGGAAATTAGTAAACAAATAGAGATGTGAGAGAGAAAAGTAAGGAACTTTTAGATCTACAAGTTGGAGGGAAGCTTCCACTTACCAATCTATGGACTAAAGTAGGTTTAGTTACAAGAAAATGGAGAAACTATGGGAAAAATGGGGTGTGAGGGAGGAGGAAGACGAGTTGGGAGGAGGTAGAAAGGAAGAGATGTGAAATGGGTGGTGGTGGATAGATAAGGTTTGATCTTTGTCACCTTTTTAACATGGATCTGGACGCCCTCATCTGTGGCACATATGGAGGAAATGCGCCACAAATGCTCAAACTTCTGTGGCGCATAAGTCCATATGCGCCACGGAACTTATGGTACAGGGTAAAGTGGTGGGACCCAGGGTTAGGTTTCTGTGGCGCATGTGAGGATATGCGCCACAGAAGTGAAACATATGTGTGGCGCATATCCACACATGCGCCACAGATCGTGGGTGAAAAAGTATCTGTGGTGGGGCCCGCCTCCAAGTTCTGTGGCACATAGTGGAATATGCGCCACAGAAGAGGCAACTTCTATGGCACATATCTCATTATGCGCCATAGAACTTAGATCGCCCCACCCTGGCTAGCAGGTCCCACCAATCTTCTGTGGCGCATACTGTACGAAATGCGCCATAAAACTTCTAGGTTTCTGTGGCGCATGTTTCCTAGTGTGCCACTGACAAGTCTCTGTGGTGCATGGATTTACATATGCGCCATAGATTAACTTGTCTACCTATTGGCTGTTTCCTTGTAGTGTAAGTGAAAAAGGGAATAACTTCCTCTTAACTTGGTTCATTGAAATACCTACACACTTGAACAACTCGCATAATTCGTGTATAAAGAGTAAATGATCACCAGGATGGATAGTTCCATCTCCAAAATAACAGTTATTCATAACACGTTCATTAATTTTTATAGGTATTTTAAAAGGGATGCTTTCTTATGTGGATTTAAAATATCACAAGTATCATTAGAATTACCACATATGAGAGATAAAGTATTATCAGAGCAAATTTTCTTCTTTAAAGCTGGGGAACTAAAAAGATCATTTTCATAAAAACTAACTTCCCCAAGCTTAGACGTTTCCATAGCATTAGTAACAAAGGTGTTCAAAAGATTCATACTAATAACATTGCTATTAACATCCAAAGAAAGTTCCATGGGTTTTTTAGTTTTATTTTTAGACAATTCATGTTCTACATTAGGAAAAATACTAAAAAGCTCTCTAATTTTGTTGTTGTTTTCCTTTAAGCCTAACTAGTGAAAATAAAAACAAGAAACAAAAAGATATAACTGCAGAATCTAAAGGAAATAACTTCGAGCACTCACACACCAGCAACAGTTCTAGAAGATAGCTTAGTAGCCAGAAGATGTGAGTACCTTTTACCTTACCTCCCCGGCAACGGCGCCAGAAAATAGCTTGATGTCTACGCACTTCTATTCTTGTAGACAGTTGTTGGGCCTCCAAGTGCAGATGTTTGTAGAATAGCAGCAAGTTTCCCTTAAGTGGATCACCCAAGGTTTATCGAACTCAGGGAGGAAGTGGTCAAAGGTATTCCCTCTCAAGCAACCCTGCAATCAAGATACAAGAAGTCTCTTGTGTCCCCAAGACACCCAATACACTTGTCAGGTGTATAGGTGCACTAATTCGGCGAAGAGATAGTGAAATACAAGTGGTATGGATAATTATAAGTGGTAACGGTGCTAGAATATAGCTTGATGGCGTGGAAGAGACTAAAGGCAAACTGAAATAAAGATGGCAGCAAGCAAACATGTAACAAATCTAGTTGCAAACTGTGTTTCAATGCTTAGAAACAATTCCTAGGGATCATACTTTTGCTAGTGAACACTCTCATATAAATATCTTCTCTTTATGATACTACTCTGAACTACTCTCCGGTTGGACACTCTAATCCATGGTAGGGCTATAACAACACTCCTCAAAGTTCGCTTTCCCCATCTAGATAACCCCACACTATCACCTTGAGCTCTAGATGGTTCCAACAAACACCACAATTTCATAGAAACATCCAACTCCAAATATAACTCATAACAAGTAATTGTAATCTCTAGCCTAAGTGCCACCATGGTGTGCACGCTGTCACTTTCACACACATGGGGAGAGCAGAGATCTATTAAAGCACTTGAGTAGCAAGGTAGATCTACTTGATTACAAAGCTCATGATCACAATATGATCATGCATAGAGAGAGATGAACACATAGCTGCCGGTAGAACCCTTAGCCTCGAGAGAGAACTACTCCCTCATCATCATGGGAATCAGCAACATCGATGGAGATGGTGGTGGAGATCGATGGAGATGGCTCCGGGGGCAGTTCCCCCTCCCGGCAGGGTTGTGGAATAGAGACTTTCTGTCCCCCGAATCTCCCCTTCAGTGGCGGTGGTGCTGCGGAACTTTTCGTGGCTAGAGGCTCCATTCTCTAGGGTTTCTATATCGGAGGAATCTTATAGGCGAAAGGGGAGGCCAAGGGGGTGCCCTAGGCGGCCGCACCACCCCCTGGCGCGGGCGAGGCCTGGCCGCGTGTCTAGGTGGTGTGGCCGACCCCTGGCCCCTCCCAGTCTCGTATTCTGGCTCCGTGTCCCCCTCGGTGAAATATTGATTTTGGCTTTTGTCCTGTCCAATCTCGAGAATATTCATTTTCTGACTTTCTTGGAACCAAAAACAGCATAAAACAGGCAGCTGGCACTATGGCATCTTGTTAATAAGTTAGTCCAAGAAAGTGTATAAAAATACTCCAAAGTGTGGAGAAAACATAAGAAAGTAGATATAAAACAAGCATGGAACATCAAAAATTATAGATACGTTTGCAACGTATCAAGTGTCTTCGTCCTGATACGAACTCGAGGACGCCCCGGCGTAGTGCGCAGAATAGTCGTAAGAGGGCGCATCCCCTGGTGCTGCCCGTGGAAACCAAACAAGCGGAGCTGCTCATCCACCTCCTCCTTGGAGCACGACCATGGCCTCCTGCAAATACTGAACAAAGTAGACCGTGGCAAGGGAATTTCCCTCTCATCTCTTTCAGTAAACAACATCCTATAAACTAAACTCTCTGTACTAGAGTTAGTATTAACAAAGTGATGTGTTTTCATAGCAGCAAGATCAAGCCTTTGTGGGGTCAGCATAGTATCATTAGGATCAACAGAAAGTCCCAAGGCAACAACCATGCATGCAGCAATAATGCCCCCATAAATGGGTCCTCTAGCAGCTAGGTGGCGAGCAATGAGAGAACCAATATTATACTTGGTTTCATTATTAAGTGCAGCAGCAAGAAAAGGTAAACAATAATTAGAAATATTACTAGTGTTCTCCCTACCAAGAATGCTAGTGGCAAGATAGTAAGCAAAATATCTAAGAGCTAGGAGTTGAATGTTTCTTATCTTCCCGCGCTGAGCTGTGCGGTCATCATCATTTGTTACACTTTGGTAGAGCTCTAGCAAATCAGCGGGGATCTTCTTTACTGTCCCAGTCATGCCAATGCCTATAATGCTACAAAATCTTTCCAATGACATGGTAATAGGCATATCATAGATTTTGAACGAGACAGTTGACCTCTAAGGGGTGTTAGTGAAAGTGAAACTTTCAACAAAAGTTTTGGTGAGCAAGGCATATTGCTCACTCTCATCCTGCATGTAAGTGGTTAGACCAACCCTCTGAACAAGAAGTAAGAATCATCAAGGATCCCTGTAGCTTGCAAAAAGGCAAAACAAGGGAAGGTAGATGGGTGAGTATCTCCCTCATCTCCCTCATTTCCAAAGCGCGGCGCAATAAGATCTTCATTATATGATGGCCTAAATTGAGAAGCTGATCTCTAAAGCCTTGCCCTCCTGGGTGTGTCTCTCTCAAATACTTCTCCAAAAGTATGGTTGTCTATCTCTCTTTTTTTCTGAAATTTTAGACGATCATCACAAAAATTGATTGCAAAGTGATTACATAATGAAAGGAACTACTTATAGGGACTTGCAAAAGGGCTAAACATGCATCAAAACATTTTCTCTAAGAAAAGAACAAGCATGCAAGCTCACATAACCTATAACCTACAGTAGAAAAATACTCAAGATATAATCCACCAATCACAAATCTACTTGGACAAGCGGAGGAATCACATACCGGAGAACAAATGCTCCAAATCTCAGAAGCAAAGGTAGGCTGAGCAAGGAGATCGAAAATCGTGATCAAGAACAGCAAGAACACGGGTTTGAGCAATGAAATGGTGTTTTCTCGGGAGAGCGAAAGGAGTGGCAGGTGGGAGAATAAGTTTAGGGCCAGGGGTGGCCCACACCATGCCTAGGCGCGCCCCTAGTGTGGTCGCGCCACCAGGTGGTGTGCCTGCCTGGTGGGCCCCCCCTAGGTCACTGATGGCTCGGTGTTGATGTAGAGCTTGTTGCGAACCCCAAGAGGAAGGTATGATGAGCACAACAACAAGTTTCTCTCAGTTATGAAACCAAGGTTTAATCGAACTAGTAGGAGCAAGGAAACACCCCAAAGGTGTTGCTAGCTGAGCCTTGGCAGGGCGCACTACTGGTGCTAGTAGCAACGTGGAGACCTGCACAACACAACCACAGAACTTTGTCCCCAACTTGCGATGAGGTTGTCAATCTCACCGTGTTTTGCTGAAAACAAAGGATTAAACTTAACGAATGGAAAGAAGTAAAAGTTTGCACAAAGTAAACACAAAGCAGTAAACAGTTGTAGATTGTTGTTGGAGATATGCCCAAGAGGCAATAATAAATTGGTTATTATTATATCTTTATGTTTATGATAAATGTTTACATCCCATGCTATAATTGTATTAACCGGAAACATTAATACTTGTGTGTTTTGTAAACATAAAAGAGTCCCTAGTAAGCCTCTTGTTAAACTAGCTTGTTGATTAATGGATGATCATGGTTTCCTGATCATGGACATTGGATGTCGTTAATAACAAGATCATATCATTAGGAGAATGATGTAATGGACACACACCCATAGTAAGCATAGCATAAGATCAAGTCATTAAGTTCGTTTTTCTACAAGCTTTTCAAATGCATAGTAACCTAATCCTTCGACCATGAGGTTATGTTAATCACCATCACCGGATGGGTACTTTGATGACATCAAACGCCGCTTCGTAACTGGGTGGTTATAAAGGTGACATTGGGTATTCTGAAAGTATGTGTTGAAGCGCATGGACCAAGATTGGGATTTGTCCATCCATATGACGGATAGATATACTCTGGGCCCTCTCGGTGGAATGCCATCTAGTTAGCTTGCAAGCATGTGACTAGGTCACAAGGGATGACATATCATGGAACGAGTAAAGAGTACTTATCAGTAACGAGGTAGAACTAGGTATGGAGATACCGACGTTCAAACCTCGGATAAGTAGAGTATCGCGTGACAAAGGGAATTGGTTCCGTATGTTAAATGGTTCTATCGATCACAAAGTCATCGTTGAGTATGTGGGAGCTGTTATGGATCTCCTGATCCCGCTAATGGTTATTGATCGGAGATGTGTCTCCATCATGTCTGCATATTCACGAACCATAGGGTGACACACTTAAGGTTCGAAGTTGTTTTAAGTAGATATGGAATGTGCGTTGGAGACCGAATGTTGTTCGGAGTCTCGGATTGGATCCGGGACATCACGAGGAGATCCGGAATTGTCCGGAGAATAAGATTCATATATTGGGGATCATTTTCTAAGTTAGGAAATGTTCCGGAGTGTTCGTATGGAGATTCTAGAAGGTTTCGGAATGTTCTGGAAGGTTCTAGAAGATTTCTTGGAGTTTGCTTGAAAACCAAGAAAGGATCAAGGAGTCTTTGTGGGGCAAGACACGGATTCGTGGGGGAGGACTCCTTCCCCCCTCCCAATCTGCCGGCCAAGGAGGGAGGGGAGTCCTACTAGGACTCACTCTCCCATGGCGCCTCCCTCCTTTAAATAGAGGGGAGGGGGCGCCACCCCCTAGACCTCTCCCATAACAAACCCTAGCCGCCGCCTCTCTTCTCCTCCTTTCCTCTGCTCTGGCTTAGGCGAAGCCCTGCATAATTCTCTACTCCACCACCACCACCACACCGTCGTGCTGCTGGGATTCCGTGGAGAAGATCTACTACCTCCGCTGCTCGCTGGAACGAGGAGAGGAAGGTCTGCTTCGACTCCGCACGTGTGACCGACTGCGGAAGCGCTGCCGGAACGTGGCGCCGGAAGGATCGTCCACACGATCTTGAGATCGGCAAGTGATCCACTACATCAACCACGAGATCCGATCTCGTAACGCTTTCGGGTCTACAAGGGTTAGTACAGATCTATCTCGTTGCACATGTCTAATAGATTAGATCTTGGCTTTTATCTAGATTAGATCTGGGTTTTGTTCGTTCTTGCGGTAGAATTTTTTTGTTTTTCATGCTATGAACCCATCAATTGTATGTAAAGAAAAGAGGACTGGGATCCATAGTTCACTAGAGGTGGCTCTCCTTAAGATAGATAACATGCTGGGTGAACAAATTACAGCGGGGTAATTGACAAACACCGAGAAAGCAATACATGCATATACTAATCATCTTGACTCCTTTGAGACTTGATTGGGCATTACAACATTATACATAGACCGCCATCCAACTGCATCTATGACTAATAATCCACCTTCAGGTTATCATCCGAACCCCCTCCAGTATTAAGTTGCAAGCAACAGATTATTGCTTTACGAACTGCGTGTAAAGTAAACAATACGATTGTTCTATGAATAAAGGATTGTTGTTTTCTCCCTAGTAGTAACAACACATCTAGTACCTTAGAGATTTCTGTCACTTCCCCTGATTACCAGAGGCATGAACCCACTATCGAGCATAAATACTAACTCTTGGAGTTGCTAGCATCTACTTGGCCAAGATAACTACTAACAACGGAAAGCATGACAGATCACAAATAACAAAGACATGATAGAATCAATAATCAATCTGAAATAGCATCTCAATATCCATCAGATCCCCGCAAACACAACATGCAGAATTACAAATAGATGATCTTGATCATGAACGGAGCTCATAAGATCTAGACATGAAAGCACAAAGGAGGAGAACCAGCCATCTAGCTACTACATGGATCCGTAGTCCAAGGATGAACTACTCACGCATAACACCGGAGGCTTGCATGGTGATGAAGAAGGCCTCCAGGGTGAATTCCCCTCTCCGGCAGGATGCCTGGAAGAGCTTCAGATCCCTCCCGATCTAGGGATGGAGATGACGACGGCTACAGACTCTTTCATGGATTTTTGTTCGGGCACATAGGGTTTTCGTCCCGAGGGCATCTTATAGGCGGAAGGAGAGGCCGAGGGGGTGCTTGGGCTGGCCACACCACCCCTTGGCATGGGCCAGGCTAGGCCGCGCGACCAAGGGGTGTGGTGGCCCCCTGGCCCCTCTCCTTCTCGTACTCTGGCATTTGATGACTTCCAGAAAAATAGGCACTTTGGATTTTGTCCTGTCCAATTCCGAGAATATTCATTTTCTGACTTTCTTGGAACCAAAAACAGCAGAAAATAGGCAGCTGGCACTGTGGCTCTTGTTAATAGGTTAGTCCAAGAAATCATATGAAAAGTACTCCAAAGTGTGGACAAAACACAAGAAAGTAGATAAAACCAAGCATGGAACATAAAAAATTATAGATACATTTGCAATTTATCAACATCCCCAAGCTTAACTCCTGCTCGTCCTCGAGTAGGTAAGTGATAAAAAGAAAGAATAATTTTTGAGGTGACATGCACCATCAAAGACTTGATCAAAGTATTTGCAAAACATTCAAAGATGGGATCATAGTACTTCAATCATAGCATGAAAGACAAAGTTCTAGCACAAAGAAACTATGATGCAACATGAAAAGGCACAAACAAAAGATTCATGAATAACAATGCTTTGCAAGACGTTTGTTTGTTTCACATAAAGAAAACATAGCATAATAATATTCAGCTTGTCCCTCATAGAGTAGCAAATATAAATGCATAGGACACCTTCAAAGTTCATAAGAGTGACTAGATACAAATAGTTTAAAACAAGCAATATCAAGTTATGCATCAATCAACTAGTCTTGGGACAATGCACATAGAACTAAGAATGGCCACTATGCTCTCAAAGTAGGTGCATAAGGATAGAAGGTGGAGACTCAATATAATGGTGGAAGAAAGGCCTTTTTATAAAAGGAAGTAGGGATTCAAGTCTCATAAGTATCTTCCAAAAATTATGGTACTTATAGCTTCCAGCTCTCATTGCCCCTATCATAAGCATCTTGAAGTGATTAAGGTTAAAGTGAACAAACTATGGTGTACATGCTTGGCGAAGTATAAGCTAGAAATCTCATGTCCCTTGTATACGAGGGCCGCTCCTCATGCTACTCAAGTTTATTCACCGGTAAGTTCTTGTCATTGTAAGTACATGTCTATCATATAGAACCGCCAACGGGGTACCCCTTGCCCGATGATACGGAAGAATCCCCATATCAAAATGACAAGGCAAGCAGACAACGAGCATCTCAGCAATCTTCTTATTTACCATGGGAATATGGTGCTTTTTTCTCTCTTTCCTATTTTCATAATCTCTTTTTTTTCTCCTCTTTTCTCTTTTTTCTCAATATAGGACTCCTTTTTTATAAGAAGAATGCTTCATAGACAGCTCATTATGGTTAAGCTGCAGGTTTCCACCATGTCAACATGGATTAGACCAGCGGCCCAGGCGTTTCTCTAACACATATACATAACTCCATGGACTTACAAGCTCCCCTTTCATTTCACACCGACGACATCCATATACAAAAGAGCATGATATCAACTAGGTACAAGTACCAAGTGCAATGTTGAAAGCGTTCCCCATGAAAGCATGGTTCTGCTAATTCCCAACAAATAAGTGCAAGCATATACAACATAGACGACACAATGGTTCAAGTTTATTAAGGGAAAAAAAGTAAAGTGTGCCATCAAGTTTGTGAGAGCTTTAATCACTAGTTTTCTCATAACAAGTTTAATTTGGAAGGTAAAAAAACATAGATATACTTGGAATAGCATAAGCTAATAGGTAGGTATGGTGGACTCTTTGGAATAACTTGGTTTAAGGAGTTAGATGCATGAGTGGAACTCATACTTTTTTGTGGAGGCTAGCAAAAGACTGGGAGCGACAAACTAAGAGAGCAATAATGGCCATAATCATGCAGAGCGACAAAACATCATTGATCAAAGCATAAAGTGATACTACAAATTGAAAACTAAAGGATCATAAAGGCTATGGTGACTTGAGATAGTCATAACATGGTGTGAGCATGCGCCAAGTCAACCCAAATAAAGCATCAAAGGAGAAACCACTATACTATGCTTTAATATGCTAAAACAACACATGATTCATCCAAGGCACATTAAGCAATCTCAATTGTTTATAACAAGTCATGCTACAGCAAATAATACTAAGCATAAAGCCAAAACAATATCAAGCATGGCATGACAAAGCATAGGCCACAGTCAAAAACAAGCTCTTTTTACCACATAAGTATGAACTTTCCTACTCTTTTCCAAACCAAACCAAACTATTTGCAAACCAATGTATGAAAGAGGGGGTCCAACCAATTTATTCATAAAACTAAGCAAACAAAATCAAATGAAAACCAAAACGAAAATAAAAAAGAAGACGCTCCAAGAACAACACAACTGTGCATGAAACAATAAAAATGAAGCGTTTGAAAGAAACCTGGGATTTTTATTGATTAAGAAGGGGATGCCTTGGGCATCCCCAAGCTTTTACGCTTGTACTTCTTGGATATTTCTTGGGGTGACATGTGTGGCATCCCCAAGCTTGAGCTTTAGTCCATCCTTCATCTCATTACTCATTCCTTCCATACACCTGAAATATTTCCTTCATACAAAACTTTTCACACAATCTTTATTAGCAACATTAGTGCACTCAAGATAAATAAGTCTTAAGGTTCAGTTCTAACACCAAATAAACTTCCATTAGAACACTAGCTACTTTAGTACTTCCCTCAAAAATCTCAATTCTCCAAAAGAACTCAAAAAGGAACCAACAAGAAGCAAATGCAGAAAATGGCAGAAATCTGTCAAAACAGACCAGCAGGTAAAGACGGATTTTTTCGAAGACCTTCTGTTGCTCAAATCAAAAAGTGTTGAACTAATGAAAGTTAGATAACAACCCGGGGAAGAAGCACAAAAATTCACGCCTCAAAAAGACGTTCTGAGATTTTACACGAATTTTTACGGTGAAGCACATTAATCTGTTTTGGGACAGCAACTTTCCCAATCATTACTTCTCTCTCATTAGAGGTTACTCTTGGCACAAAAAACAAATAAAAATGATAAGGAGCGGTTATTACAGAGGTAATAACTTCCAATACTCATCTAAAACTTTTGGGTTATCTCCCAATAAGTACTTTTCTTTAACGCCTTTAAGTTAGGCATAAGAAGCAAGAAAAAGGATCAAGTGTTCGAAGAAGCATTAAAACCAAATTTTGTTTTCATAAGAGAAGCAAAAGAAATCTTCTCTCTCTTCTTAGGGAAGTGTTTTATACCTTTCTTGAGTGGGAGTTGATATTTAATGGTGCCTTCTTTCATATCAATAATGGCACCAACAGTTCTAAGAAAAGGTCTTCCCAAAGTAATAGGACAAGAAGCATTGTATTCAACATCCAAAACATAGAAATAAACGGGGACATAGGCATTGTTAACCATAATAAGAACATCATTAAGACTCCCCATTAGTTTCTTTTTAGCATTATCATCAAGTGGGACATTCAAATAACAATCTTCAAGTGGAGGCAAATCAAGCATATCATAAATCCTTCTAGGCATAATAGAAACACTACTATCAAGATCACATAAAGCTTTGAAATCAAAGTCATTCACTTTCATATTAATGATGGGTTCCCAACCATCTTCTTGTTTTATAGGAATAGAAGCTTTATGTTTCATCTTTTCTTCTTTAATCTTTATGAGAGCATAAGTAATGTGTTTTGTAAAGGCCATGTTCATAGCACTAGCATTAGGACTTTTTGCAAGCTTTTGTAGGAACTTAATAACTTCAGAGATATTGCAACCATCAAGATCAAAATCATAATTATCATTTAAAGTAGTAGAACTATTACTAGCCTCAACACTAGTGGTGGTAATAGTAGAAACACTAATGTTTCTAGCAATTTCATCTTCTCTTTCCCACTTAGCATGTAATTCAGCTAATAGTCTAACATTTTCATCAATTCTTACTTGTATAGCATTAGTAGCTGCAAAGGGATTATCATTAGTTTCAGGTTTAGCAGCCATCTTATTCAAAGAAGATTGAGCTTCAGCCAAAGATGCTATATTTCTTTCAGCATTAGAGAGTTTTTCCTCAATAGTTTTATTGAAAGCAGTTTGCTTACAAATAAAGTCTTTAAGCATAACTTCAAGTTCAGAGGGAGCACTCCTATTATTGTTGTAAAAATTTCCATAAGCATTACCATTCTTGGGAGGATATGGCTTATAATTGTTGTTACCAAAATTACTCCTATAGGCATTGTTGCTAAAATTGTTATTTCTTATGAAATGCACATCAACTTGCTCTTCTTGAGCAACCAAAGAGGCTAAAGGAACATTATTTGGATCAATATGGGCTTTCCCATTAACAAGCATAAACATAATAATATCAATCTTATCACTCAAGGAGGAGGTTTCCTCAATAGAATTTACCTTCCTACCTTGTGGAGCTCTCTCAGTATGCCATTCAGAATAATTAACCTTCATATTTTCTAGAAGTTTTGTTGCAGCACCCAAAGTGATGGTCATAAAGGTACCTCCAGCAGCAGAATCCAATAGGTTCCTTGAAGAATAGTTCAATCCTGCATAAAAAGTTTGGATGATCATCCAAGCAGTCAGTCCATGAGTGGGACAATTCTTAACCAAAGATTTCATTCTTTCCCAAGCTTGAGCAACATGTTCATTATCAAATTGTTTAAACTTCATTATTTCACTTCTCATAGATATAATCTTAGCAGGAGGATAATATTTTCCAATGAAAGCATCTTTGCATTTAGTCCAAGAATCAATACTATTCCTAGTTAAGGAATTCAACCATTCTTTAGCTTTTCCTCTCAAAGAGAAAGGAAACAATTTCAGCTTAATAATATCACTATCTACATCCCTATGCTTTTGCATCTCACAAAGTTCAACAAAGTTATTTAGATGGACAGCAGCATCTTCATTACCAATACCAGAAAATTGTTCTCTCATAACAAGATTGAGCAAAGCAGGTTTTATCTCAAAGAAACTATCTTCAGGCACAGGTGGAGCAATAGGTGTGCTCATAAAATCATTGTTGTTGGTGCTAGTGAAGTCACACAACTTAGTGTTTTCAAGAGTAGTCATTTTTGTGTGTTTTCAAATAAGAAAGCAAACTAGTAAAACTAATTTTTTTGTGTTTTTGATAAATAAACAAGCAAATAAAACAAAAAGAAACTAAGCAAAACAAAAGTACCAAAGTAAATAGATTGGTTATGAGGGACTCCCCTTGTGAAGATGTCCTTGACTCCCCGGCAACGGCGCTAGAAAAATACTGGTGCGGTGTTGACGTGGGAGTTTCTTCTTCTTCGTTCCCCGGCAACGGCGCCAGAAAAATGCTTGATGGCTCGGTGTTGATGTAGAGATTGTTGGGAACCCCAAGAGGAAGGTATGATGAGCACAGTAGCAAGTTTACCTCAGTTATGAAACCAAGGTTTAATTGAACCAGTAGGAGCAAGGAAACACCCCAAAGGTGTTGCTAGCTGAGCCTTGGCAGGGCGCACTACCGGTGCTAGTAGCAACGTGGAGACCTGCACAACACAACCAAAGAACTTTGTCCCCAACTTGCGATGAGGTTGTCAATCTCACTATGTTTTGCTGAAAACAAAGGATTAAACGTATCGAATGGAAAGAAGTAATAGTTTGCAGAAAGTAAACACAAAGCAGTAAACAATTGTAGATTATATGTAAAGAAAAAGGACCGGGATCCATAGTTCACTAGAGGTGGCTCTCCTTAAGATAGATAACATGCTGGGTGAACAAATTACAGCGGGGCAATTGACAAACATTGAGAAAGCAATACATGCATATACTAATCATCTTGACTCCTTTGGAATTCGATTGGGCATTACAACATTATACATAGACCACCATCCAACTGCATCCATGACTAATAATCCACCTTCAGGTTATCATCCGAACCCCCTCCAGTATTAAGTTGCAAGCAACAGATTATTGCTTTACGAACTACGTGTAAAGTAAACAATATGATTGTTCTATGAATAAAGGATTGTTGTTTTCTCCCTAGTAGCAACAGCACATCTAGTACCTTAGAGATTTCTGTCACTTCCCCAGATTACTAGAGGCATGAACCCACTATCGAGCATAAATACTAACTCTTGGAGTTGCTAGCATCTACTTGGCCAAGATAGCTACTAACAACGGAAAGCATGCAAGATCACAAATAACAAAGACATGATAGAATAAATAATCAATATGAAATAGCATCTCAATATCCATCAGATCCCCGCAAACACAACATGCAGAATTACAAATAGATGATCTTGATCATGAACGGAGCTCACAAGATCTAGACATGAAAGCACAAAGGAGGAGAACCAGCCATCTAGATACTACATGGATCCGTAGTCCATGGATGAACTACTCACGCATCACACCGGAGGCTTGCATGGTGATGAAGAAGGCCTCCAGGGTGAATTCCCCTCTCCGGCAGGGTGCCGGGAAGAGCTTCAGATCCCTCCCGATCTAGGGATGGAGATGACGACGGCTACAGACTCTTTCGTGGATTTTTGATCGGGCACTTAGGGTTTTTGTCCCGAGGGCATCTTTTAGGCGGAAGGAGAGGCCAAGGGGGTGCCTGGGCTAGCCACACCACCCCCTGGCGCGGGCCAGGGTGGGTCGCGCGCCCAGGTGGTGTGGTGGCCCCCTGGCCCCTCTCCATCTCGTACTCTGGCATCTGATGACTTCCGGAAAAATAGGCACTTTGGCTTTTGTCCCGTCCAATTCCGAGAATATTCATTTTCTGACTTTCCTGGAACCAAAAACAGCAGAAAACAGGCAGCTGGCACTGTGGCTCTTGTTAATAGGTTAGTCCAAGAAATCATATGAAAAGTACTCCAAAGTGTGGACAAAACACAAGAAAGTGGATAAAACCAAGCATGGAACATCAAAAATTATAGATACATTTGCAATGTATCAGTCACTCCAGGTACCTCTCTGCCCCTCTTTTGGCGTAAAAATTTAATATGAATTTTCTGGAATTTTTCGAGAAACTTTATTTTTGAGCAATTTTCAGGTATTGATAAATGATTTTTTTGGCAAAAAGGTGATTTTGGAATGATGCAAAAACAAAAAAAACTAAAACTTCAGAAGTTCTAAGACACCCTAATATGCAAGCAACTAGCAATAGAAAAGTAAACAAGGTAAAAACAAAAATTAAAATGGATAAAATAAAAGTGAGCAAGGATAATCATGGTGAAACCATTGTTTTATTCATTAAAATCCCTTTGTTAACAAGGTTGATCAGGTCTTGTTACCAAAACAATTTTATATGAAACAAAACTTTGCATTCCACTAAATGATTATGTTACCTCAACCCTGATAGCAATAGTCCCAATCATAATAATTTCATAATTTTCTTGTAGTATGGGGCAATATATTTCTCCAACGTTGATGCCTTTAATATTTTCAATTGAATTTAGGCCATAAGTCTTATCAATCTTCTTGGGGAAATAGACAGTATGCTCCTTGTTATTAACATTAAAAGTTACCTTCCGTTGATTACAATTAATGACAGCACCTGCAGTATTAAGAAAAGGTCTCCCAAGAATAATAGACATATTATCATCTTTAGGCATTTCAAGCACAACAAAGTCAGTTAATATCAAGAAATTATGAGCCACTTGAACAGGAACATCCTCGCATATACCAATAGGATAGTAGTAGATTTATCAGCCATTTGCAAAGATATATCAGTTGGTATCAAATTTTCCAATTGAAGTCTCTTGTAGAGATAAAAAGGCATAACACTAACTCCTGCTCCCAAATCACACAAAGCAGTTCTAACATAATTATTTTTAATAGAACATGGAATAGTTGGAATCCCTGGGTCTCCAAGTTTCTTTTGAACCTTACCATCAAAGGAATAATTAGCAAGTAAAGTAGAAATTTCCTCATTAGGAATCTTCCTTTTATTAGAGACAATATCCTTCATATACTTTGGATAAGGAGGCAATTTAATAGCATCAGTCAAAGGAATTTGCAAAAATAAAGGTTTCATCCAGTCACAAAACTTGTTATAGTTTTCTTCTTCCTTTTCTTTTGTTTCTTATCACGAAAAGGCATTGGTTTTTGAACCCAAGGCTCTCTTTCACTACCATGTTTGTTAGCAACAAAATCTTCCTTAGTGTACTTAGTATTCTTAGTGTGCCTTTCAGGTTCTTATTTAATTTCTTATTTATCAGGAGCATCATTTTTATCATTACCACTTTCAGTTTCAGCATCAAAGACAGATATACTATTAGGATCTTTAGCAGGTTCAGAAGATTCTACAACTGTTTTATGTTTCTTTTTCTTTCTCTTAAAAGAAGTACCACTATTTTCAATTTGGTGAGAATCCTTCTCAATTCTTTTAGGATGTCCCTCAGGATATAAAGGATCCTGAGTGAAAGCACCACTCCTAGGTCTAATTTCGTAAGCATGTTTTTCTTTAGAAGAATTAACTAGAAAATATTTTTGTACTTTAGTAAGCTAATCAATTTGAGTTTGAACCATTTGGAAATGTTTAACAATCATTTTAACATCATTTGAGGTTCTTTCAACAATATATTTCAACTCATTAATAGCTCTAGAGTTTTCCATTAAATGATTCTGCACTCTCTTATTAAAAATATCTTGCTTAACAATATAGATATCAAATTCTTCTAAGCATTGATCAGGATGTTTAGAATAAGGAATATCACCTTCATCAAAATGTTGGAGAGAATGTACCTCAATAGTGGATGCGTGGGAGATTGGCTTACATAATTCTTCTATAGGAGGTAAATTCTTCACATCTTCAGATTTAATACCCTTGTCCTTAAGACATTTCTTAGCTTCCTTCATCACTTCATCATTTAGTTCAATCACTCCCCTCTTATTTGGTGTTGGTGTTGGCTCAGGTGTAGTAGACTCAGGTGAAGTCCAGTCGTCATAATTCTTGCTTATTTTAGCAATTAATTCCTCAGCTTCTTTGGGAGTTCTCTTCCTAAAAACACAATCAGCAAAACTATCCAGGTATGTCCTAGATTCATTAGTTAGTCCATTATAATATATATCAAGAAGCTCATTTTTAGGTATTGGACATCCAAGCTGTGTGTGAATTAAATCACAAAACCTTGCCCATGATTTAGGCAATTTCTCCTCTTCTCCCTGTTTAAAATCAAAAAGTTCCTGCAAAATGGCATGTCGAGCACTAGGAGGGAAATATTTCTGAAAGAAAATATCAATCAAGCAATCAGGGCTATCAATAGATATAGGAGGTAAATTATTAAACCAATCTTTAGCTTCTCCTTTTAGTGAAAAAGGGAAAATTTTAGCAACAAAGTAGGTGCACATCTTAATATCATAAGAAAATAAGCCACTCATGGTAGAAAGCTCAGTCATATGTGCTACAACACTTTCATTTTCAGTCCCACAAAAAGGTTCTTTCTCAACAATGGTTATGTAAGATAAATCAAGAGAGAAATCATAATTCTTATCTTTAATGTTTATGGGAGATGTAGCAAACTTAGCATTAGGAGATAATTTAGGTCTAACAGTATGTCTCTTAAGAAGACTCTTAGTAGCACTTGCACCATAAGTGTTTCGACATTCTTCAATAAATTCATCAGTCATTTCAATATAACTGTCATCAAGATCATTCCTCTCTCTAGACTTAGGTGAACTAACAGGTGTAGCAGTATCTTCATTAGGAGTTTCAGTGTTTCCTACTATAGTTCTAGCAATTGTAGCATCTAGGAAAGGACCTAATGAACCACTCTCATCAAGCACAGTAGAAGTAGCATCATAAGTATCAGAAGCAATTTCAGATTCAGAAAAAGTAGCAGTATGTGTAGCATGTGTATGTGGTGGTGTAAGGAGCTTACTCATCACAGATGGTGAATCAAGAGCAACAGAGGTGTTCAGAACTGTACCTCTCCTTGTAGTGGATGGTAATATAGGAACTTTTCCATCACGAGTTTTACCCATGATGAATGGATAACAGCAAACAATAATAATTCCAAGTGAACTCTATAAATAGAGCTATTCTCCCCGGCAACGGCGCCAGAAAATAGTCTTGATGACCCACAAGTATAGGGGATCGCAATAGTCTTCGAGGGAAGTAAAACCCAATTTACTAATTCGACACAAGGGGAGCCAAAGAATATTTATAAGCCTTAACAACTGAGTTGTCAATTCAGCTGCACCTAGAAACAATATTGCTTGCAACAGTTTATCAGTAGCAACAGTTTTGTAGTAGCAATAGCAATGTAATAGCAGTAGCAAAATAAAGACAATAGTAACAATTGTAGTAAACAATAGGATTAAAGTGCAGTAAGGATAGGGATGGATGGACGGGCATTGCATGGACAAGACAATTCATGTAATAATCAAGACACATGGCATTTGCAGATAAATAAGATAAAGTATCCAAGTACTAAATAATCATAGGCATGTGTTCCATATATAGTCATACGTGCTCGTAATGAGAAGTTGCACAACATCTTTTGTCCTGCCAGCCCGTTGCAGCGAGGCCTCAAGGGAATCTACTGGCAATTAAGGTGCTCCATTTAATAGAGCACCGGAGCAAAGCATTAACACTCCATGAACACACGTGATCCTCACACCATAGCCACCCCCTCCAGTTATCCCGATTTTTATCACTTCGAGGCCTCGGGTTCCGAAAAATAATATGTGTATACAACTTGCAGGTAAGATCATAAACAATAATAACATCATGAATCAATAACATGTTCAGATCCGAAATCATGGCACTCGGGCCCTAGTGACAAGCATTAAGCATAACAAGTTGCAACAATGTCAAAAAGCACTAACAATAGATACGAGGCACCATGCCCTAATAATCTGATGCAATTACATGAATGATCTCATCCAATCCCTACCATCCCCATAGCCTACTATGGGGGATTACTCACTCATGGATGGGGGAATCAAGGATGGTTGATGGAGAAGCGTTGGTGATGATGATGGCGATGATCTCATCCAATTACCCGTCCCGACAGGGTGCCAGAACGGAGTTTCTGGTTCCAAATCGCGGTTTCTTGTGGTGGCGGTGTAGCGGAACTCTATCTAGAAAAATGTCAAACCCCCCTTTATTTTTAGGTCAGAGGGCTTATGTAGGCGAAAGGAGAGGTCGAGGCGGAGATCGAGGTGGCCACACCACCCCCTGGTGCGGCCTAGCCTGGCCCGCGCCACTAGGTGGTGTGGGACCCTCGTGGCCCCTCTCCTTCTCGTCTTTTGGCTCCGTGAGTCTTCTAGTAAAATAAGAGTTTTACGGTATTTTCCGAGTTTTTCCTGAAAGTTGATTTCCTACACAAAAACGAGACACCAAAGCAATTCTGCTAAAAACAACGTTAGTCCGCATTAGTTATATCCAAATCACACAAATTCGAGAAGAAACAATAGCAAAAGTGTTTGAGAAAGTAGATACGTTTTGGACGTATCACACGCCCACATCTAGAAAAAATAGAGGAAGCTATATAGGGGAGTATGCAAGAGAAATAAAGTCAAGCTCCTTGAATCAACGATATTTAGCTCATTCCTCAAATAATAAAACCTTTCTTCATCAAGTGGCTTCGTTAAAATATCCTCTAGCTGATTCTTCGTGCTCACAAAGGATAGGTCAATATCTCCACGAGCGACATGGTCTCGAATAAAATGATTGCGGATCTCAATATGTTTCGTCCTTGTGTGATGCACTGGATTATAAGCAATTTTAATGACACTTTCATTGTCACATAAAAGAGGCACTTTGTCATAATTGACACTGTATCCTTTAAAGTTTGCCTCATCCATAACAATTTGGTGCATGCACTAGTAGCATCCATGTATTCAGCTTCGGTGGTGGAAAGAGATATACAATTTTGCTTCTCAGAAGACCAACATACCAAATATCTTCCCAAAAATTGACAAGCTCCAGAACTTGACCTCTTATCATCCTTATCACCATCCCAATCGGAATCCGTGTATCCACATAAAGAAAAACTAGATCCCTTGGGATACCATAGACCAAAGTTAGGGGAATGAACCAAATATCGTAAGATTCTCTTGACCGCCACAAAGTGGCTTTCTTTAGGAGCCACTTGATACCTTGCACACAGACCTACACTCAACAAAATATCGGGTCTAGATGGGCAGAGGTAAAGCAAAGAGCCGATCATGGACCAGTATACCTTTTGGTCCACATCTTTACCATTGGGATTTAATTTGAGATGACACTTCATTTGCATCGGGGTAGCAACGCCATTAAGATCAGTCATCTTAAATCTCTTGAGCATGTCTTGTATATATTTTGCTTGCTTAATGAAAGACCATTCTCATAGTTTCTTGATTTTGAAGCCGAGAAAGAATCTTAACTCACCCATCATAGAAATCTTAACTCAGTCATAAGCTTCGAAAATTCATCGTTAAAATCTTGGTTAGTTGAGCCAAAAATAATGTCATCAACATAAAGTTGGCATATGAAAAGCTCCCCCATTAACCTTCTTAGTAAGAAGAGTGGGGTCAATCTGCCCAACTTCGAAACCCCGATCTAACAATAACTCTTTAAGATGCTCATACCACGCACGTGGGCCATAGAGCGCCTTATCGAGTTTATATGCGTAGTTATGAAAGTTGGGGTTCTCGAAGCCCGGGTGACGAGGGTTTAACTCATCAATGCCCATTGTTATGGACTTGGGTTTTGGAGAAGGAGGGACCGCTGGAAGCATCAATCAGCTAGCAAACAAGCACACAGGGACACAAGGTTTACCCAGGTTCAGGCCTCGTAGAGGTCCCTACTCCTGCTTGTCTGCTCTTGGAATTAACGAAGGAATCGAAGATTACAAGGGCGCGCAGATGCAATCTGGCGAGAGTTGTGGAAACTAGGGTTGCATGTGTCCTCCTTGCCGCCCCCTCCTAGCCTTTATATAGATAGGCTAGGTCTCGGGTAGCAGGACAAGTTGATTACAGATTAGGGTTTTCCCTTTAAACTTCTTCTTGTCTCGCAAGTAATCGAGAGTCCGTGGGCCACTCGAAGTCTTTATCGGGCCGTGGCAATGCCGTGGGCTTCCACCGTATCTGCACCATATATACTAAAATCGAGTACTTGCAGGGTATACGCATGTCAGTAGCCCCTGAGTGTCCAGTGAAGGAGATATGCCCTAGAGGCAAATAGTAAATAGGTTTTTATTGTCATATCTCAAACAGTTTATAATAGTTTTATATTGTGCTATAACTGTGCCAAGTAGAAACATTGGTACAGGTGTGGTATGAAACAACAAAGTCCCTAGTAGCCTCTATTCATACTAGTTCGTTGGTCACGAAGATGATCTGGGTTTCAAGATCATGGGCATTTATGCCGACTGACAACGAGATCATGTCATTGGAGAATGATGTGGTTGGACATTCCTCGAAGGATTACAACACGATCAAGTCATATAGTTCATTGTTGCAACAACTATACCTAGACTCCTTTTCCTTAGACCGTGAGCTCATATTACTTACTATTTCCTGAGGCTGCTTAGACTGCATCAAGCGCCACTTGGTAATATAGTGGTTATAAAGGTGTACGTTGGGTATTCCAAAGGACAGTAGATGACATGTGATTGCAAGACCAGGATTTGTTCACCCACATGACGGGTAAAGATACATACGGCCGGCTTGGTGACATTACATCCATAAATGTTGCAACATGTGACTAGGTCACGGGGATGTAATATCACGGTAACAAGAAAACAGAACTTGTTGTGAACGAGATTAAACAAGGTATGGGATACCAATGATCGGATCTCGAACAAGTTGTATCGAGAAACAAAAGGAAGAGGATGCTACATTTAGCGGTTCAAACGACATTGTCATTAGGAATGCATAGGGGTCACATGGATATCCCTGGTCCCTTTGTTGATCATTGATACAAATCATGTCTAGAGCATTCCCAAGCCGTGAGAGGATACACTTAAGGGTACGATGAGAGCGATCATTCATAAGACGGAATCACAGTAGAGAAAGAGAGGAAGACGGAATCATTCTGCGAAGAGATCCGAAGTTGTTCGGAGAAAGAATAAAGGAAAAGACCGGAAAAGTGTTTTCGGATAAATGGGAATTTAAATATATATATTTATTATATCTTAATTGTGAATTAATATATTCTAAATAATATTAAGATTAAGATTTATAAAGGCAACTTTTATATTAGGCAAAATCCCCGGAGGGAAATAGCCTAGAATAAAAGCTGCAGAAAAATAAAAGGAAAAAAGAAAAACAGCCCACGTGGGCGGCAGATAGTTGACGCCGCACGGGGGCGGACCAAAGTAGCAAGCTGCCGCGCCGGGGCCTGCTCGACCTGGCCCACACGGGCTCCAAGGAGCTGGGCCACCGGGGCGAGCCGGCCCACCCAGGCGGTGCGGGGCGCGGGCGCAGGCCGCCGCCTGGCGCGCGAGCTGGGCCACGGGGGGCACCAGCCCACCCGGGCCACTGGCTCTAGGCCGCCGCGGGCTGGAGGCTGCTGGGCGCAAGGTGGGCCATGCCAAGGCCCACCCGACCAGCCCCTTCTCAGGCTGCTGCTCCCCTTTTTCTTTTTATCAGCTAATTTCTGTTTTGTCTATTGGGCTGAGTTAATTCGGCCCAATCGGCTAGGACGAAAATACCTGTATTTTTCCTTTGCCTATTAGTCCCACATGGCTAACCCAATAGGGAGGGCACACCCCCTTCGCCTATATAAAGAGGTGCCCATGGGTGGGATTAAACACACAATTTGAGAAGTCCTTTGGTTGACTTTCTCCCTCCCTCTCTCTATACCTTGTGACCATGGCCCCAAGTCTGGGCTGTGCGATCGAGGCACACCTGCAGTACGCCGTTGCGCTGCAGGGATTCCTAGCCGGATATCAACTTCCGCACTCCCGACGGGATCGGGGAGCTGGAGGTCTCATCGTGCACCGGATGTGTACGAAAACACGAGGTGCAACACTTGGGGCGCTTAAATGTCGTGAGCCGGAGCTATTGGACGATGAAGATGAAGAAGGAGCAAGGGGTGACCTGCGAGGAGCTCCGCGACCTTGGGGTCGGCTACGAGTATGACTACTTCAACCATGTTCCCCGCGGAACGTTAACAGCGTACGGTCTACAAGGGTATGTATTCTATACGCATTGGCCGTTACTGCATTACTACATAGATAGATCCTAGGCAGTTCCATCGTAGGAATTTTTTTGTTTTCCGCTGCGATCCCCAACAGTGATATTAGAGCCGATCTATGCATAGGAGTGCTATATAGCCAGTACACACAAGTATTGTGCGGGCATTGATCCCTTAGTTGTTACCCTCTAACGTGTACTTGTTTATATCGCGGTATTGTTTGATGAAGCGGCTCGGACCGACCTTACGCGTATTCGTACGGGAGACTGGTTCCACGATCAACATACGGCTTGTACCATATAAGTGGCTAGCGGGTGTCTATCTCTCATTCAATAGTTGATATAGCATTTACAATGGAGGGCCCTGAAAGGGGTGTAATAGAGACAACTATTGGATCCATGTTGTGGTTGAAAAGTTCGTAGTTTAGAAACAGTTCTAGTGCGAAAGCCCTAACAACCATGTAAAACTTGCAATAGATAAAGTAGAGGCGTCTAACTTTATTTTGCAGGGGGCATGTGATTCTGATATGGCATTAGTCGTTACGAAGGTAAAATAGTTTACTTTTCTGTTACTAAGTAGTATAGTGATAGTCATCGTTCCGATGAACGACCTGGTGGAGGCGTCGTGGACTTGGCGTCAAACCAAGGGCAAGATGGAGATCATGCCGGAGCGCTCGATGGAGATCAAGGCGCAAGAAAGACCATATCATATCACATTATACATATGTGTTGATACCTGTTTTACATCTTATTGTGTGCTAGTATTTAGATACTCAACGGTAGCAAATAAGATAATCCCTATTGAATTCCAATGTTCCGTGTTCCCCTTGTGTGTGAACCACCAAGAAAGTTCTTCGGTATGAGGCGCCCTGCAGTGAGTAGGGGCCAGACATATCTACGTTCACACACAGTGGGTGTAAGCCATGTTGCACAGCGAATACACACAAGTTAGATTTGGCGAGCCTAGCACGCCATAGAAGCGTGGCCTCGGAACACAAGAGATCGAAAGATCGAGCATGAGTCACATGGATGATGTGATTGGCATTAGTGAATGTCTACCTTTGACAATGCACTGATGGTTGTGTAACACGGGGGAGGTGCAGAGGATAGGGATCATGCGATCACTAAAATCATCTAGGGGATGACAATTTTAGTGGAGACCAATTATAAATTGATCTCTTATTATAAACTTAGTCTAGATGTCTGTTTGCAAATATCTTAGTAGACCTTGGCCTATCCCATTGAGGTCCTTTGCGACCATGGGAATATATTGCTTAATTTGAAACTTAGCAAAAGGGTCCAACTTCATAGATTAATACCCACGCCCGAGGGATATCCTTGTAAAAGGTGATCTTCTCTTCTTGATATAATAACCATTAGGAGATAATTCGATGACTCCGGAATGTTTGAAAAAACACTCAGTGATCTTGCATTAGAGTTAAGAACTCTTAGAAGGGCTTGATTGCAAAAGGAGGTCATGGATGAAAAAGGTATATGTTAGATATACAAAATTATAAATGTGGTTTTTTGCAAAACTCATTGCAGTTTGCAAAGTATTTGATACTTGTCCCGTTTTGTGAAAACAGGATGATCTGCTTGAGAATTGCTGGTTTTGAGGCAACGTGACTTGATGACGGTAAGCAAAATAGTTGATGGCCAACATCACCTCTTCCCTCAAAGTTTGTCATTTGGATTAGTGGACTTGAATATAAATTTGTAATCCCTGTTTGCGTGTCTTGCTTTTGGCGAGACAATTATTCATATGAACAAGTTGCAAACTTGTTTGTACTATTCTTATGAACAATACCTTATGGTCACATTATGATTATAAATAAGTTATTCTCATCACTATGTTAATGATAATGGTTTAAACATTTATAAAGGATTAGAATGCTAAAATATATCCAAAGTTTAATAATGAAATGACACTACAGTTTAAGTTATTTTGGTTATTGCAGGTTCTTTATGAAAGATCGGGGTCCTAGATGCTTAATCTAGAGACTTTGCAAAACCATGCCTCTTAGGCAGAATGACTAAAACTCTGCATTCTGGTAAAATGGTAATATGCGAAGAAATGTTGAATCTTATACATATTGATGCATCATATTTTCAACAAGTAGTGGAAATCATTAGGTAATTGTGGACTTAAGTGAATAAGCGTATTTACTTAATGAAACATGAAGTTTGAAACAATTTGAATTGTTCAAATGAGTTCAACAACAAAGAGGATATTGGATTAACAAGTCTCTTTGATTTGATCGACACGACTAAAGTATTCAAGTTAAGTTCAACATAAAAGGAACTTGTGAAAGATGTTCCACAAATTATGATAATTGGATGAATTCAAACCATGTTGAGATATCTAAACATCATAATCATTATGTATTGGATACATATGGTATAATATTATCTCTTATCGGGGTTATAGTTGTCGTTTAGAGTTAGAGATCAAAATAAGCAAATACACATTTGAAATACAAAGGAACGTCCAAAGATTCGTGGAAACAACACCATAAGTGTTATGGCAAGTTCGAGTTTCTGGAGACTTCGACAAGTCGAAGTCGTGGCGAATAAACAAGTATTTGTAGAGCATTCGTAGGAATCTATGAATGCATCTTCCACAAGGGACAAACCTGTTGTTGTCCAAAGTTGATGTGTTTTGATAAAGATACAAGTGGAAGAAAGCAACAGATCAAACAAGGTATTTGACCTTGCCTCCGGATTGTTGAGTGGCGCAGCAGAATTTGTTCCATAAATCCAAACTCTACATATAGAGGAGAAACCAATGATAATGATCTTAAAGTTTTAGGGAATACTTTTACTAAAGAAAATAGGATTCAACGATATATTCTACAAGTTTGTGGAATTATCTTATTGATTCACTTGTCTTGTTTTGAACAAGACATACCTACGAATTACAAAGAAGCGTGATGGACCTAAGTACGAGAAATGAATGGTCATTGAAATTTTGTTAGTGGAATTCTCAATTTGATGGTGATCAAAGAATTTTGGAATGTCCAAGATTATTGAGAGGACCTAGATTTGAGTGGGAGCAAATCAGCTTGGCTAATTCATAATATGTAGCTGACATATTTTGAGTGGGAGCTAAGTGAAATCCCTGGATATCAAACATGAATGTCATATTTGAGTGGGAGCGTGAAATCATTCTGTGATATGTGGACGACATATATGAATGATGTGATTGGTGTTAATAATATTTAAGTTAGGATGAAGTTGAAGTTATTAAACAAAAAGATCTATCGAGATAGATTGGTGAGTTTAATAAACACTGAATGTCGAATGCTTCCTGGACTTGATTCTAAAAGACGTTCAGAATGTCCTTAGCAAGATTCTGAAGAAGCTTAGAATGGAACAAGGTAAGAAATTCTTACCATATGAAGCATTGAGTTAGTATTGCAACTATGGTTGAAAGAAAGAGATGTGTTGCATCTCCTATGCCTTAGTCATAAGTTCTTTCACATAACCATGTTGTATACTCGACGTAATGTGACCCAAAGTTCTGGTTGGTAGGACAAAGTCTTAACTATAAGAACATGTCTTTGAGTGATTCCTGAGTTGATCACATAACTAGAATTAAGTTTGTACATAAATGGCAAGAAGCAATGTAAGTGGCATAGATGCATTTCATGCACTAGGATCTACATAGATATAGAAGTATAAAAGCTCCATCTGATGTGATGTATAATGTTATGGCGGGGCTAGTTCACTTTTAACGTAGAATGATGTGTCCCAGGGCCCAGTGCCCATGAGAAAGCCCTCGAGGTTGATCTAAAGTTACTATAAGCTCTTGGAATCCGGCCTCGTTCTGCTGCCATGACTATAGTATAAACACAAAGGATAGCAAAGTGTGTTTTGAAGTTTATATGACAACGGTGAAAACGACCTTCATCATAAACACTAGAAACAAAAGTCTCACTTTGTTGCCAAACAAATGCTTCGACCAATTATAAGATAATGGTGTGAATGTCAAAGTTAGGAAGACATTAACGATTTGCAAAAGACATAATGATCTGGTAAAACAGAACATGGACATGACGTTCCCATGAGCATGCATGATCTGTAAACGCATATGGTATATGGTTTATATGAGTAAAATGCGAGCTAGGTTATTTGTACTCTAGTGCAAGTGGGAGACTGAAGGAGATATGCCCTAGAGGCAAATAATAAATAGGTTTTTATTGTCATATCTCAAACAGTTTATAATAGTTTCATATTGTGCTATAACTGTGCCAAGTAGAAACATTGGTATAGGTGTGGTATGAAACAACAAAGTCCCTAGTAGCCTCTATTCATACTAGTTCGTTGGTCACGAAGATGACCTGGGTTTCAAGATCATGGGCATTTATGCCGACTGACAATGAGATCATATCATTGGAGAATGATGTGATTGGACATTCCTCGAAGGATTGCAACACGATCAAGTCATATAGTTCATTGTTGCAACAACTATATCTAGATTCCTTTTCCTTAGACCGTGAGCTCATATTACTCACTGTTTCCTGAGGCTGCTTAGACTGCATCAAGCGCCACTTGGTAATATAGGGGTTATAAAGGTGTACGTTGGGTATTCCAAAGGAACAGTAGATGACATGTGACTGCAAGAACGGGATTTGTTCACCCACATGACGGGTAAAGATACATACAACTGGCTTGGTGAGATTACATCCATAAATGTTGCAACATGTGACTAGGTCACGGGGATGTAATATCACGGTAACAAGGAAGCGGAACTTGTTGTGAACGAGATTGAACAAGGTATGGGATACCAATGATCGGATCTCGGACAAATTGTATCGAGAAACAAAAGGAAGAGGATGCTACAGTTAGCGGTTCAAACGACATTGTCATCAGGAATGCATAGGGGTCACATGGATATCCCTAGTCCCTCTGTTGATCATTGATACAGATCATGTCTAGAGCATTCCCGAGCCGTGAGAGGATACACTTAAGGGTATGATGAGAGCGATCATTCGTAATACGGAATCATAGTAGAGAAAGAGAGAAAGCCGGAATCGTTCCGCGGAGAGATCCGAAGTTGTTCGGAGAAAGAATAAAGGAGAAGACCAGAAAAGTGTTTTCAGATAAATGGGAATTTAAATATATATATTTATTATATGTTAATTGTGAATTAATATATTCTAAATAATATTTAGATTAAGATTTATAAAGGCAACTTTTATATTAGGCCAAATCCCCGGAGGGAACTAGCCTAGAATAAAAGCTGCAGAAAAATAAAAGGAAAAGGAAAAAAGAAAAATAGCCCACGTGGGCGGCAGATAGTTGCCGCCGCATGGGGTGGACCAAAGCAGCAAGCCGCCGCGCCAGGGCCTGCTCGACCTGGCCCACGCAGGCTCCAGGGAGCTGGGCCACCGGGGTGAGCCGACCCACGCGGGCGGTGCGGGGCGCGGGCACAGGCCACCGCCTGGCGCGCGAGCGAGGCCGCGGGGGGCACCGGCTCACCCGGGCCACTGGCTCCAGGCCGCCACGGGCGGGAGGCTGCTGGGAGCGAGGTGGGCCGCGCCAAGGCCCACCCAGCCAGCCCCTTCTCAGGCTGCTGCTCCCCTTTTTCTTTTTATCAGCTATTTTCTGTTTTGTCTATTGGGCTGAGTTAATTCGGCCTAATCGGCCAGGACGAAAATACCTGTATTTTTCCTTTGCCTATTAATCCCACATGGCTAACCCAATAGGGAGGGCACACCCCCTCCGCCTATATAAAGGGGTGCCCATGTGTGGGATTAAACACACAATTTGAGAAGTCCTTTGGTTGACTTTCTCCCTCCCTCTCTCTATACCTTGTGACCATGGCTCCAAGTCTGGGCTGTCTGATCGAGGCACACCTGCAGTACGCCGTTGCGCTACAGGGATTCCAAGCCGGATATCAACTTCCGCACTCCCGGCGGGATCAGGGAGCCGGAGGTCTCATCATGCACTGGATGTGTACGAAGACACGAGGCGCAACACTTGGGGCGCTTAAATGTCGTGAGCCGGAGCTGTTGCACGATGAAGATGAAGAAGGAGCAAGGGGTGACCTGCGAGGAGCTCTGCGACCTTGAGGTCGGCTACGAGTATGACTACTTCAACCACGTTCCTCGCGGAACGTTAACCGCGTATTGTCTACAAGGGTATGTATTCTATACACATTGGCCGTTACTGCATTACTACATAGATAGATCCTAGGCAGTTTTTGGGGTTCCATCATAGGAATTTTTTATTTTCCGCTGCGATCCCCAACATCCAGTTGAATCGTAGATTCGACTAGGGACTTTATGAAGCCTTTCGAGTGCATGACTGAGTATTTTTTTCGAGTGTTCTGTTTATATCATAGGGATTGTTGATATGCGTGCCTGATTTAACCGATGCATCGATATCAGTTAACTTCCTTAGGGCAAAACAACACAATCTACTCGAACTCGAGTCCCCGGTATCGAATTCGGAAAAGTGCTGGTGTAATTCGACTCAAGCCACGGAGGTCTTACAGGAGTCGAACTCCAGTATATGGGTGTGAGCACTTGACGCGTCCGTCAAGGCATGTTCATCGTACCTGTAGGCACGGATATATTTCTGGTAGTGCGCAGCAAATGCGTTGTCAGGCCTTATTCAGGTATTATCTTCACACTGCAAGCGTGGCATCCGAATTTTTGTCATCGCGGAGATGATTCGGGTGGCCCAGGAGACACAGTCTCTTTGTAGGGAAAAATATGAGGCGGTGTCGCCATAGACTTCGAGTGTGGATGCTATCAACACACAGTACGACATACAAATAATCATAGGGTGCGCGACCAGCGCTCCCTATGGGAGTAGCCCCCGAGTGCCTGGTTGAGTCGAAGACTCAGGCAGGGACTGATACGTCCATTTTGCATCACTATTCTATGTCTTAAATCACTATTATTCATTGATATATTTCGTATTGAAAGGTGATACTTATGTTATTTCATCTATTTTTGCATGGTTGATGACTTTTGGAGCATGGACCGCTGCAATCAGGATTCTGATGGAAAAGGTGTTGTTTGGAGGCAAAATTCGCGAAGATCAGAAAATCCGGGAAAATATACGGAAAATCCTATTTTTCCAGAAGACTAAGGATGCCAGAAGATGGAGTGGAGGTGGTCCATAGGGGGCCCACACTACCCCATGGCGCGGGCAGGCCTAGGCCGCGCCTGGGAGTGGTGTGGCCACCCTGGCCCACTCCAGCCTCTCCCCTCTGGCGTATATCAACCTCTCGAAACCCTAAGACTCAGAGAGCAACCACAGAAAGATTCCGCCACCTCTGCGAGGCGGAAAACACCGAGAGAGAAAGATCTCTCCGGCAGACAGATTTCTGCCGGGGGAATTCCTTCTCGGAGAGGGGAGATCGTCGCCATCAACACCACCATCAAGCTGGACTTCATCGGGATCATCATCATCATCACCATCAGCACCCTCATCACCATCTCCATATTGTTGTAACAATTGCGTTGAATCTTGCATAGTTCATAGGGGAACTTTCCCGGTGTTGATTACTCCTTGTAGTTGATGCTATTGAGTGAACCGTTGAATTATTGTTTATGTTCAGATTGTTATACATCATTATTCCATCTCTGATCATGATCCATATGATTTCTTGTGAGTAGTTCGTTTTGTTCTTGAGGACATGGGAGAAGTCTTCATGTTAGTAGTGGAGTTGTGTTGAGAAAGATTCAATAGATTGTTATTTAAGTTGTGGTGTACTTCTTCTAGTGGTGTCATGTCAACGTCGAATACATGACACTTCACCTATATGGGCCCAGGGGAATGCATTGTGTATTTGGCTACTAATCGTAGGGGTTGCCGGAGTGACAGAAACCTGAACCCCCGTTAGGAAACCATTGCACAAGGGACGTAAGGGTCTTAGAGTTTAAAGCTATGGTTAGGTTTCTACCTTAATTACTTTCTTGTACTTACAGATGTTTGCAAGGGGTATAATCACAAGTATGTATTAGTCTTGGATTGGGCGGTACATTAACACAGGTTCACCCACACAACACTTAGCAAACTAGAGAAGATTAATCGACTATATGAAGCGAAAGCACTTGACAGTCTTCCCATGTGTCCTCGAGAACGTTTGGTCATCTTAAGTAATACAACTGGCTTGTCCTTTGCTGCATAAAGGATTGGGCCACTTGCTGCATTTATTCCTACTGTCTTTTATTTACTTGTACTTTGTCTACTTGCTTTATCGAAAACCCCTAAAAGTCCGTTTGCTAAGTATTTGCAGAGAATTCCTGATCCATACCACTAGCCAGCACCTTTTGCTCCTCGTTGGGTTCGACACTCTTACTTATCGAAAATACTGCGATACACCCCCTATACTTGTGGGTCATCAAGACTATTTTCTGGCGCCGTTGCCAGGGAGTGAAGCGCTATTGGAGAGTGGAACTAGTAAAGGAAACTTCTACTGTGAGTATTGTTTACTCCTATTAGTTGCTTTATTTTTGTTATGGATAATTGCTGAGTTTCTTATTTGGCAATGCTACTACCACTGCTAAGGTAGTAGATAAGCCACCACCTGCTGAGAATGATGCTTTTAAAACACCTACAAGAATTATTGATCGTGTTATGGATAACTACTATGTTGGGGATGGAACTGTCCATCCCGGTGATCATTTACTCTTTATACACGAATTATGCGGGTTGTTCAAGTGTGCAGGTATTACTACATATCAAGTTAAGAAGAAGTTATTCTCATTATCACTAAAAGGAAGAGCTGAGGAATGGTATAAGCTGCTGAAGAATGGTCAAGCTCTTGAATGGGAGGAAATAGTGCCTCTCTTTTACTCAAAGTTTTATCCTCCTAGTGAGATTCATAAAGATCGGAATCAAATATACAACTTTTGGCCTCCTGATGGAGAGAGTACAACTCAAGCTTGGGGGAGATTGAAGTTACTAATGCTCAAATGTCCCATTCATGAGCTCCCCAACAATATTATTATCAATAACTTCTATGCAAGGCTCCCTCTACATGATAAAGATCTATTGGATGCTTCTTGTGCTGGATCATTCACTCGTATGGAAGAAGAAGCTAAATGGGACCTTCTAGACCATATTCAAGACAATGCTGATGCTTGGGAGAATGACAAAGGTAGAGAGTCGGGTATAAATTATGATTATGAATGCATTGAATCTTCTATGGGAACTGATGACTTTCAAAATATTAAAAATGCTTATGGTCTAGACTCTCAAGCTATTGCTTCTTATTTTAAAGCTTTTGATTCCTATATTGAAGTGCCTAAAAAGAAGTGGAATAAGTATCATGAACCTTATAAAGATATTGCTAAGAGTGTTCCTGCGAGAAATACTGAAGTTTATACTACTAATCATGTCTTACCTGAGCCTTACATTGAGAAAATGCCTTTCCCAGTTAAGGCAAAGGAACATTCTATGATAGCTAGTATGGTTAATGAAGTTACAAATAAAGATGTTGAACCTGATAAACAAATGGTTGATGAACCTATAATATAAAGTGTGAAAGACTTTGTCACTAAATATGAAAAAGAGGGGCTCCCTATCCTTTGCAAGGATACCTCTAATATTGTTTCACATAGTAGTGTTATGAGAGCTAGTATTCTTGTGTTTTCTGTTAGGATAAGTGATCATTGCTATGATGGTCCTTGTGATAGCTATATTGTTAAGTTTATGCATGATACTGAAAGCTACTATGAGAGAGGGAAAAGTGTTCTTATGCATCTCAATAATATCAAGTTTCCTCGTTTTATGCTGAAAGTTTTTATGTTGCACTTCTTTTGCCTTCTTACGCAAGTTGCCTTTGGTTTCAATAACTTGTTTGTTTACAAAATCCCCTTCCATAGGAAGTGGGTTAGACTTAAATGTGTGTGTGTTTTTGCTTCTTAATGCTCTCTTTCACTTCAATTCATATCCCTATGAGAGCTTCTTCAAAATTATCATGCCCATCTTAATGGCTATAAAGAAAGAGCTTTATGGGAGACAACCCAATTTGTTTTTGCTTTCAGTTTGTTTTTTTCTTTGAGTTTTGGAAGTTATTACTTCGGTAATAACCGCTCCTTATCCGTTTTGTTTGGTTTTTGTGTCAAGATCAACCTCTAATGAGAGAGAAGTAAGATTTGGGGAAGTTGCTGTCCCGAAACAGATTTTTGTGCTTCACCGTAAACATTCGTGAGAGACCTCTGTCTGTCGTATTGAGCTGTGATTTTTTGTGCTTATGACCCAGGTTGTTACTCAACTTTCGTTAGTTTTGCACTTTTTGATTTGAGCAACAGAAGATTTACGAAAAATTTGATCTTTACCTGCTGGTCTGTTTTGACAGATTTAGCCAATCTAGCATTTGCTTCTTTATTCGATTTCCTTTTTGAATTCTTTTTGGGTTTTCGGAAGGAGTTGCTTCAGTAGCTTTTGTTTTGATGGTTTTCAGTTGAAGTTGGACTCAAAAGGTTTTATCACTTCACTTATACTAATGTTGCGAATGAGAACTATGTGAAAGAAATTTCCAGGTTAGTGGAGATAATGGTGTAATAAGGAAGAGAAAGGTTTTATGACTCAAGTAATAAGTATATGAAGATAAAGATATTGATGTTATTCAAGTGGTGACTCCAGAAGAATCTACTAGATACCAAATTCAGAGACCTGCAGAGTCCGTTTTCAAATAGGTAACAGTTTTGGTAAGAAAAGTTCCGCGAAAATACAATCCAACTATATATTTGTAGTTTTTAGTCAATAAGGAAAGTTACGAAGCGAAAAAGGGACGGAACCGGAGCCGGGGTGGTCCACACCACCCCATGGCGCGGGCCCTCCCCTGGCCGCGCCACCAGGTGGTGAGGCCACCCAGGACTCCGTCTCCGACTCGTTTTCTCCCAGTACCTTCCTTTTGATATGAAACTTCGTAATATATAACCCCCCGGACCCCCCGAGGTCCATATATCGTGTTTTCGTCGTGTTTTCATTTTGATCTGTTTCTGCCAGGACATACTCTTTGAGAGTTTAGAAGCACAATGGTGTCTGCCAAGGATAAAGGGAAGGAGCCTATGGAGGAAGATCTCCAAGACCCCAAGCAGGGGCTGGTACCTTTAGTCTCTTGCCCTACATCAACGGAAGCCCTACGAGTCACTAAGGAGTTCTGCGATAAGTACCGAGACTTGCGGAGGAAGGTGGACATGCTTCAATGGGAGAATAATAGGTTTCGCAAGATGCTGGAAGATTTCCTCACGTCAACTAAGGAAATAATACCACCACCACCAAAGGAGTAATTCGTCATCAGGTTTGGCATCCCCTTGGTTTGTTCCAAGCTTGGGGGAGTGCCGCGGTATCATATCACTATCTTCTATATTTTCACCTTATTAGTAGAGTCATATCATGAATAGAGGAGTTATTTTGTAGTATGGCTTGCATTATGGAAGTGTCCCCTCTCTCATAAGATTTGTATCCCTTGGTGTGAGTTTCCGTTATGGAATATTAATGAGAAGTTCTATCATTCACTCTCTTGCATAGCTTATGTTAGTTTTCAATTCGTGGTTATATGATTGATCTTGTTGTTAGTATTGGTATCACTTTGGGATCATTGAGTTAATTTAGTTGGTTTTGGCAAACCTGGCTCGGTCAGTAGCAACACCTTTTTGAGAGTTGAAAGAAAAAGATAGAAGTACTCTAAAGAAAAATAATTTCATCATCTTTCTTTCTTGATTTGATCATAAGTTTAGTATTATCTAGTTAAGATCTTTTGTGCTTCCAAGGAAGATTGCATGTTTGTCTTTATCACTTGTATGTTTATTTGTTTCCTTCAACTCTTATACTTGCTACCCAGCCTTGCTAGCCAAAAACCTGTACTGAGAGGGTATTCTTCTCGTGCATCCACCTCCTTTAAACCAAAACCTTTGCCATTTGTGTCCACCATACCTACCTATTAGCATTATTACTATTCCAAGTAAATTCTTGTTTTATCTACCTCCCAAATTAAACTTGTTATGTGAAAATTAGTGATTAAAGCTCTCACGAACTTGATGGCACACTTTACTTTCTTGCATTTAATAAACTTGAACCATTGGGTCCTTCTTTGTTGCGTATATGCTTGCGCTTTATGAGTTGAAGTTAGCCGAACCATGTATCATGGGGACCGCTTTCAACACTTCATTTGGTACTTTGTACCTAGTTGATATCATGTTCTTTTGCTTATGGATCCCGACGGTGTGAAATAAAAGTGGAACTTGTAAGATCATGGAGTTTCTATGTGTGTTAGAGAAACGCCTGGGCCACTAGCCTAAGCCATGCCTAATCATGGTGGAAACTTGCAGCATAACTATAGTGAGCATTCTATGAAGCATCCTCAATAAAAACCTATGCAAATAGCAAATAAAAAGATCACTGAGATGCTCACTGTCTGCTTGCCTTGTCATTTTGATTATGGGATAGCTCCTGTGTCATGTGCAAGGGGTACCCCATTGGCGGTTCTCAATGATACGCATGTATTTACAATGACAAGAGCTTGCTCGTGACTGAAGTTGAGTAGCATGAGGATCGGTACTCATAAGTAAGGGGCATGAGATTTCAACTTATAACTTGTCAAGCATATCCTCTTAGTCATGTCACTTTAACCTTAATCACCTAAAGATGCCTATGATAGGGGCAATGAGAGCTGAAAGCTAGTAAGTATCATAATTTTTGGGAGCTCTTTATGAGACTTGCAATCCCTACTTCCCTCTTTGAAGGGCCTTTCTTTTACTTTGTAGTTGAGTCAGTAAACCTACTCCCTTCTATCTCAGCAAGTATTTTGAGTTGTTGTGTTTCATTCATTCATATGATGATTTATTCAATCATGTCTTATGTTCCTTGCTTTGCACATTGCTCTTATCTTGAAGTTTACTACTTTGAAAGCTATCATTGAAAAAGCTAGCTATTTGTGAACTCCAGCAAATTATCAACTATTCTTCGACCAAGAGCTAAGTTTGCCATTACCAATTATGATTCACTTTATGTATCTTTATTGTGTTTCCTTTACTCATTGCAAGTTGAGTTGTATAATAGTGAGTTGTCTTCTATTATGATCTATGTATTTGATGAATGTGATGCTTTTTGTCCGTATTCTTTTAT
The DNA here is from genome assembly GCA_916181665.1 of Avena sativa. NCBI lineage: Eukaryota > Viridiplantae > Streptophyta > Magnoliopsida > Poales > Poaceae > Avena > Avena sativa. Next base: position 566,807,538 of record OV702291.1, read on the forward strand.
CGACTCTTCACTCCATAAACCTAAGGTCATGTTTATTGAGCTCAGTTTCGCTTGGGGACAAGCGAAGTCTAAGCTTGGGGGGAGTTGATACGTCCATTTTGCATCACTATTCTATGTATTAATTCACTATTATTCATTGATATATTTCGTATTGAGAGGTGATACTTATGTTATTTCATCTATTTTTGCATGGTTGATGACTTTTGGAGCATGGACCGCTGCAGTCAGGATTCTGATGGAAAAGGTGCTGTTTGGAGGCAAAATTCGCGAAGATCAGAAAATCCGGGAAAATATACGGAAAATCCTATTTTTCCAGAAGACTAAGGATGCCAGAAGATGGAGTGGAGGTGGGCCACAGGGGGCCCACACCACTCCATGGCGCGAGCAGGCCTAGGCCGCGCCTGGGAGTGGTGTGGCCACCGTGGCCCACTCCAGCCTCTCCCCTCTGGCGTATATCAACCTCCCAAAACCCTAAGACTCGGAGAGCGACCATAGAAAGATTCCGCCGCCTCTACGGGGCGGAAAACACCGAGAGAGAAAGATCTCTCCGACAGACAGATTTCTGCCAGGGGAATTCCTTCCTGGAGAGGGGAGATCGTCGCCATCAACACCACCATAAAGCTGGACTTCATCGGGATCATCATCATCATCATCATCACCATCATCATCACCATCAGCACCCTCATCACCATGTCCATATTGCTGTAACAATTGCGTTGAATCTTGCATAGTTCATAGGGGAAACTTTCCCGGTGTTGATTACTCTTTGTAGTTGATGCTATTGAGTGAACCGTTGAATTATTGTTTATCAGATTGTTATACATCATTATTCCATCTCTGATCATGATCCATATGATGTCTTGTGAGTAGTTCGTTTTGTTCTTGAGGACATGGGAGAAGTCTTGTTGTTAGTAGTGGAGTTGTGTTGAGAAAGATTCAATAGATTGTTATTTAAGTTGTGGTGTACTTCTTCTAGTGGTGTCATGTCAACGTCGACTACATGACACTTCACCTATATGGGCCTTGGGGAATGCATTGTGTATTTGGCTACTAATCATAGGGGTTGCCGGAGTGACAGAAACGTGAACACCCGTTAGGAAACCATTGCACAAGGGACGTAAGGGTCTTAGAGTTTAAAGCTGTGGTTAGGTTTCTACCTTAATTACTTTCTTGTACTTACGGATGTTTGCAAGGGGTATGATCACAAGTATGTATTAGTCTTGGATGGGGCGGTACATTAGCACAGTCTCACCCACGCAACACTTAGCAAGCTAGAGAAGATTAATCGACTATATGAAGCAAAAGCACTTGACAGTCTTCCCATGTGTCCTCGAGAACATTTGGTCATCTTAAGTAATACAACCGGCTTGTCCTTTGCTGCATAAAGGATTGGGCCACTTGCTGCATTTATTCCTACTGTCTTTTATTTACTCGTACTTTGTCTACTTGCTTTATCGAAAACCCCTAAAAATCCGTTTGCTAAGTATTTGCAGAGAATTCCTGATCCATACCACTAGCCAGCACCTTCTGCTCCTCGTTGGGTTCGACACTCTTACTTATCGAAAATACTGCGATACACCCCCTATACTTGTGGGTCATTAGGGACTAAAGAACTTTTGCAATTGCTGTCGTCTTTTGCTTGCTTGTTTTAGTCGAATTTATTTCCGGCGCTCCCTATGGGAGTAACCCATGATCCATAGTCGAATCATAGATTCGAGTAGTTGGGTATGCTTTGAATGTCCATATTCCTACATAAAAAGAAAATCGTTGGGTGCGCGACCAGCGCTCCCTATGGGAGTAGCCCCCGAGTGCTTGGTGGAGTCGAAGACTCGACCAAGGACTAAAGTAGTCGAAGTCTTCTAGTGCTCAATTTGATGACATCAGTGCTGACGATGTGGTGATCTCACTTGCCCGTGTGAGCGGCTTTGATGGGATGCGACGAGCGGTGGGACCCATTTTCTAACTTTGATTTGACCAGGCGTGCGTAATCTTTTGTTTTAACTGCGCCTCCTCGATTTCCGCGCGTAATGGAGATAGTGGGGGATGGTTCGTGTTTTAGCCTCTCCACGTGTCGATCGCGGTGTGCACCACATATCCAATAGGGTTTCTGCTGGCCGTTGGATTGCATCTGCAAGGGGGTTAAGTAGCAGCGCAGCTACGGTAATTTCCCATCTGCTCTTTCTCTGCTTGTGCTTCCATCGCCATTGCTGCTACTCACTGGTTCCTAGAGTACGTCCCCTTCACGGCGCTGGACCAAATCCATGTGTTTTCGAGCTATTTCCTCCGCTCACACTGCCACCACAAGATGGGGAAAAAGAAGGGAGGCGCCACCGCTGAATCCACCGTCGCCATTACTGCTGCCAAGAAGAAGGGCTCCACCGTTGTGGGCACCAGTGTTGTCGCCGCCGGGAAGAAGAAAGACGCGTGGTACTCACGTCACCAATGGTGCGTGGCGCACCTCCATCATCAAATCCTCCGATCTCCGTCTCCTCCATCAAGATGGAGTTCTGTCACCCGTGGTGGATGACTCGCGATTGCGAGGTGACGAGGTAACTCCTTGTCCTCCTGCTGGTTTCGGGTGATGTTCTTATTGTTCATCATCCGTGGTCTTTCTCTGCCCCGGCATCCTTTCTTCAGGGGCCTCCTTTGCATCTATGGGCTCCAGCTGCATCAGCTGTCCCCCAACTCCTTCTCCACATCGCCTGTTACATTACACTTTGCGAGTGCTGGCTCGGAATCGAGCCACACTTTGGCCTCTTGAAGAGGATCTTCAAGCTGAAGCGCCAGTATACATCTGGTTCCATAGTCTACGATGTAGGAGGCTGTGGGATCCATGTCGACTCCTCTGTCACATATTTCGATATCAAGCTCATGGCGTCCGTCCAAGGGTGGAGGGACAAGTGGTTCTACATCCATGACCAGAAGGCCGACAGAGAGCACTATGGACTCGCGCCCTTCGATCCCGCGATGCCGTACAGGAGGAGGCGTTCTTCGAAGGACGTGGTGATGCCTGGCGAATCCAAGGAGATGGAAGTGCTATATGAGCGCGTCTACGACCTCGAGAGTCACATAGGTAAAGAAGAGGGAGGCGCCGCCCTTATTCGCACATGGTTGCGCCATCGCTTCCAGCCTCTGTAGGCCAGAGTCCACCCCATGTTCCAATGGGCTGATGTGGATGATGTCACTCGTGTATCTGCCGATGGCATTTCCACGAGTGAAGTAGACAAGAGGTTGCGACTGGTGACCAAGTACACCACCAAGGAGGTTCTCCCAGGCAAACCAGTCGTACCTCCCTTCGACGCTTCTAACCCTCCTTCTGAGGTAGATTTGTGCTACGAAGTAGGTTTATTTGTTGACTGCTTCTAATTTCTTGACTTATACTGAATTTGTTTTCTGTATGCAGGATTGGAAGGTGTCTCCCAGTTTGCCCCCTTTTCCTGAGGGGGTTATTCCTCGTGAAGTAGATGAAGAGGACGAGTCGGAATCGACCGTCCCACTTGAAGAGGAGGAGGAAGCCCCCGAGTCCAGCGGTCCGAACACTCGCAAGCGTTCTCTCAGCAAGGATTCAGATGCTTTGTCTCCGTTGACTCCAGCGGACCCATCCATTGGTGTGGAGGAGCCGATTCCCGCTGTTCCTGTATGCTCCATGGCGCCATCTGCTCGCAAGAAGATGCGGCTGCCGAAGGAGTCGTCAGAGTCGGAGGAGGACACCTTCAACTTTGATAAATTTGACTGGTAAGTCTACAACTCTCATCTTGGTTCTTTTTGGAGTTGCATTTCCTGAAGTTGGCTTTTGTTTCATAGTCAAGAGGCGTCGTCGTCTTCTGGCGACGTCCAATTTGTGAAGGAATCTGGAGTCGCCGATTCCAAGGCCAAGGAAGTGGCTGAACGATCCTCCTCTCCTCCATTGGCGGCCCACTCCAGGCACAACTCATCGAGTTCTCCACACGCTGGGGAACACCAGATGGTTCCTCGGACGACTACACGGCAATCGACTTTGGAGTCTCTAGAGGAGCATGTAAGTGTGATTTTGTTTTTGCAGTCGAAGTCGAATTTGTGGTCCATGCTGTCTGCTGATCTTTTATTTTCTTCTGAGGCAGCTCATTGTGAAGGAAGCTGCTCGTTTGGCGGAGTAGGTACTTGCGATGGGTCGTCAGCACGCAATGCTGGACAATCGCCATCGCATCGTCGAAAGTTAGTATTTTGCTTCTTCTTCTTTATTCTTGCGAGATTTATACATTCGACTGATGCTCCATCTTGTATTTTGGCAGCCGAGCATAACGAACTCCTTCACGATGCTACTTCTCTTGAAAAGACGCTCGCCGCGCCGGTGAAGAGTCGCGACGAGGCAGTCACTGTGCTGGATGAATCACGGAAACATGAAGAGGATTTGTGCACCTCCATCGCTACGAGGGAAAAGTTGTTCGAAGAACAGCTCTTCTCGGTTGCCAAGTCTCTTTCAGGTATTCTTTCGTCTGGATTTTGATTGCTTCTTTCTTTGATATCTTGCTATTGTGCTGACGCTTTGCTCTGTGTAGATGCTGGTGGTCTGATCTTCGACACCCAAGCGCTTCGTCGCGATGATGCTTTGGCAGGCGCCGTCGCGGTAGTCGAAGACCATAGCACTTCCATTCAGGGGACGCTGACTAAAGCCAAGGTTGTGCTCAGTCGCATCCGCGGGGAGCTGATGCCGAAGGCTGAGCTGATTGAGAACTTGGAGGACCTGGTGGAATCCCTCACTGGAGGTATCCCTGCAGACTTCAGGAAATCGCAGCGTGCGGTTGGCGCTTCCATGGCACTCGCCATGGTGCAAGCCCATGGAGTGGAGGTGGATCCAGCCGCGGTCTCCAAGGCGATGCCCGTCGGCGTAGATGGTCAACAGGTAGTTTTTGCTCCCTTTGCAACTGTCTGCAGCAAGTACGGGCCACAACTCATCAACACAGTCGCCAAGTATTCCGAGGAGTTGCAGCGAGCCAAGAAGGCGGCGAAGGCTGCGGTGTCAGGGGTCGGCAGAAAGTCTATGGCGTCTGATACTGCCACGGACTCGATGAGGCCCCCGAAGCCGAAGTCCAAGTCGAAGAAGCAAGCTACTCCTCAGTAGTTATATTGTAATAGTTAATAGTTTTACTCCTTTTGTTGAAAACATGCCGTTGGCTGAGCGTCTCTGTTGGTACTTTTGTCATGTTTGAATGCAATTGAGCTTTTTGTCCATGTTTTGCTTGGTCCCTTATTCGCTCTTGCTTGGCCTGTGATAGGGTACGTCGAGTGGTCCTTCGGGTGATCCTTGGGACCCTCCATCAGCTGATGAGACTTTGGCGCAGTCGCGTTCAAGGGTGGATGAGTTGTCCTTGCTTTCGCGATTGCACGGTCGCGTTAAGCAGCTGGAACGTGAGCTGCCTGTCCTTCACAGTAACGCGGATGTGTGGAAGTCAAGGGCGGAGAAGGCTACCGCCCGAGAGCAATATCTGTTGGAGGAGGTGACGTAGTTGGGCGATCAATTCAAATGTTAGCTTCCTGTCCTCTTATCTTCTCTTGTAGTCAGTCGCGATAGTTCCTTGTCTTCATACTTTTGCCTTTTGCTTGGTATAGTTGTCATCGCGCGTCATCCGCAGGATGGGAAAGGCAGGATCGCCATTCGCATGAACGACCTGACCCAGGAATAGCTCCAGGCAAGTGGGTACTTCTGGGTGGATCATGACCGCGCAATCGCACTTGTGACCCTGCAGGATCGTGCCTCTCGAGTGCTCCACTTTCTGAAGAAATCGCAGTCGTGCCTGAGGAATATCTACCAGACGATGTTTCTGCTGGACGCCATCCCTTCGAGCTTGTTGGCTCTCCTTGGATAAGTTTCAGGATTTGAGTGCAATTCGCGAGTGTGTGCGGCAACAGTTAGTGGCTGGTGCCAAGGCTGCGTTGTCGCTGGTGCGACTGCATAGGCCTGATGTGGATGTTGCAGCTGTTGCTGCTGGTCCGCCGACTCCGCCGGCAGGTTCAACCTGGAATATGGTTCCTCATTACCAGGCGATGGATCACCCAACGGAGGAAATTGTTGACTTCTTCGAGGAACAGACAAATGTTATTCTATTGCAATAGTAGTTTAACTTGTATCCTGCACATAAGTATACCAGTGTTGTAAAGTTTGTATGTGTATGCTATATGTAACTGATTGATATTGATATTGATATGTAAAGAGCTTGCTAGCTCATGTATTTTGCGAGTGTATTTGTACTCTGCAGTTCCTTTTCGTTAGCCTGACTTATTTTATCTCAGCGCCTTGCCAACCTGTCAGGTGCGTTGCAACTGGGTTGGTGTATCAAGGGTTCGATTGTTGTTGTGTCAGCTACTCGGGATACTACGTATTGTTTGTAGAACGAGGGTGTAAAGGGTGGCGTAGCCCCCGAGTGATAGAATTGCTAGAAAGGCCAGGAAAACACAGAGTTTCATGGCACTTAGCTTTATTTATTCGTAGAATCAGTACGAGGTACAATGTGTGGCTAAGTAGCCTGGCTGAATAGCCTTATTTGTAATGTAAGAAGAAAAAAGTGACGACTAAGGGTAGAAGCGCCGCAGCTGCGCGACGTTCCAGGGGTTGAAGTATATGACTCCTGTCTCGAAATCTTTGAGACGATAGGCGCCACCTGGGATTACTTCTGTAATCACGTATGGTCCTTCCCAAGGGGACTCGAGCTTGAGGTGCCCTTGCTTCTTCAGTCGCAGGACCAGGTCTCCTTCGACGAAGGATCTAGGGCGTAGCCTTCTGCTGTGGTAGTACACAGGTTCTACTGGTAGATCGTCGATCTTTCTGCTGCAATGTCCCTTGCCTCGTCGAGGAGGTCGACTGAGTCTTCGAGTGAGAGTGTGGACTCCTGCTCGCTATACGCGACCACCCGTGGAGCTTTAAAGCGTACTTCTACGGGTAGTACTGCTTCAGCACCGTGCACCATGAGGAACGGGGTGTATCCTGTGGTGCTGTTTGGGGTTATGCGCAGGCTCCAAAGTATGGACTGCAATTCGTCTGGCCAGCATCATGCGGCTTGCTCGAGTGGTCGGAGGAGTCGCTTCTTGATTCTGCCGCAGACGAGGCCGTTGGCCTTTTCGACTTGACCGCTGGTCTGTGGATGAGCTACGGAGGCATAACTTACATTGATTCCCAGGTTTTCGCAGAAACCCTGGAACTCCTTAGAGGTGAAGTTCGTTCCATTGTCCGTGATGATGCTGTGTGGCACTCCGAAGCAATAGACAATGGACTCGAAAAACTTGACGGCACTGGCTCCTGACTGGTTTGTCAATGGCATGGCCTCTATCCACTTGGTGAATTTGTCGACTGCGACCAGGAGGTAGATGTATCCTCCTCGCGAGGACTTTGGGAGCTTGCCGACCATGTCGAGTCCCCATTGCGCAAAGGGCCAAGCCAATGGTATTGGCCAGAGTTCTGCACCAGGTTCGTGTGGTTTGTCCGAATCACTGATAAGCATTGCATATCTGGACGATGTCCTTGGCGTCGCGCATGGCCGTGGGCCAGTAGAATCCAGCTCGTAGAGCTTTGGCGATGAGCGCGCAACTATCGGCATGGTGCCCGCAAGTCCCTTCATGTATGTCGAGGAGGACAGCCCTTCCGTCCGTGTTGGAGACGCACCGTGGGAGTACTCCTGTGATGCTGCACTTGTATAGTTCGCTGTTGATGACGGCGAATGCCTTGGATCACCGTGCGATGTGTCGCCCGTCAGTCGGGTCGTCCGGTAGCCTCTTGCTAAGAAGATATGTGATGTAGGGTTGAGTCCAAGATGGCTCGATCATCATGACCCCCATTGGCCCCTCGAGTCCTGTGTCGAGCTCTAGGTCGTCGAGTGCCATTGGCTCATTGGGCGGCGTAGCCCCCGAGTCTGTTGTTGCGCTTGTTTTCTTCTCTACGGCCTTTGGCTTGATGGAGCATTCGCAGATACGCTCGAGAAATACCCCAGGTGGTATGGGGGTGCAGGTGGAGCCAATGTTGGCGAGTGCATCCGCCTCTTCATTGCTTTCGCGACCTACGTGCCGCAGCTCATAGCCGTCAAAGTCCCCTTCGAGTGTCTCGTAGAGGTCGCGGTAGGCGATCATATTGTCATCCAGCGCGTCGCACTCGTGCATCGTTTGGTTGACGACCAGTTTGGAGTCGCCATAGATGATGAGCCTCTTGGCGCCGCAGGCTTTTGCCATCCGCATACCGTGCAATAGGGCCTCATATTCAGCTTCGTTGTTGGAGGTGGTGAACTGCATTCGCTGAATGTATTTCAGCTTGTCTCCTTGGGGTGATGTCAGTATGACACCTGCGCTAGCCCTGTCCTTATGCTTGGATCCGTCGAAGTGCATCGTCCAGAGGTACGACATATCTAGTTTTTCGGGGAGCTGGTTCTCCATCCAGTGTACGAGGAAATTAGGGAGGACTTGCGAATTGATCGCGTCACACTTCTCGTATGTAATGTCTCGTGGAGACAGCTCGATTCCCCAGAGCACGACTCGTGCGGTGGCATCGGGCTTGTTGATAATATGCCCAAGTGGGGCGTCATTGAACACCACGATTGGGTGCTCCTAGAAGTAGTGGCGCAGTCGCCTGGCTGTCATGAAGATGCTGTATGCCAGCTTCTGGTAGTGCGGGTACCGCTGCTTTGTTGGCCTGAGCACCTCGCTGAGGTAGTAGACTGGGCGCTGCACCCCGTGGACCTTGTTTTCTTCGGCTCGTTCCACCACGAGTACTGTGCTGACCACCTGGTTGGTGGCGGAGATATATAGCCGCAATGATTCTCTTTCACGTGGGGTCACCAGTACTGGTGAGGTAGATAGTACACGCTTGAGGTCTTCGAATGCTTCCTGCGCCTCGTCGGTCCACTCGAACTTGTCAGTTTTACGGAGAAGTTGGTAGAAGGGCAGTGCCTTTTCACCCATTCGACTGATGAATCGACTGAGCGCCGCGATTTGTCCAGCCAGCTGTTGGACGCCTCTTATATTTTCCGGCTTCTCCATGGCCAGTATGGCTTTTATTTTCTTCGGGTTTGCCTCAATTCCCCTTGCGGAGATGAGATACCCGAGTAACTGCCCAGATGGTACGCTGAAGGCGCACTTGTCCGGATTGAGCTTGATCCGGTAGCGGTCGAGGTTGGTGACGGTTTCACGTAAATCGTCGATTAGCGAGTCTTCCTCTTTTGTTTTGATGATGATGTCGTCGACGTAGACTTGGATGTTGCGACCAAATTGATCCTTGAGGCAAGCCTGCATGCACCGCTGATAGGTGGCTCCTGCGTTTTTGAGCCCGAAGGGCATTATGTTGTAGCAGTCATTCTTCTTATGGAATCTTGAGGTATTTCAACATCTGTGTCACAAAAATCAACTTGCCCCACATGGGAGCCGTCATTCTCTTCGAACACCACACTACAATATTCCGCAACAATCCCTGAGGTCTTGTTGTAGACTCTATAGGTGTGGGATTTAGCACCGTAACCAACAAAAATGCCTTCTAAATCCTTAGACTTGAATTTAGATAAACGAGCTCCTTTAATGAGAAAGAAACACTTACAACCAAATACCCGGAAGTTTGAAACGTTTGGCTTGTTACAGGTAAGTATCTCATAGGGAGTTTTATCCAAGAGCTTGCGGAGGTAAAGCTAGTTTGAAGAATGACAAGCGATGGATATGTCTTCAGCCCAAAAGTTGTATGGTGAGTTGAATTCAGCCAACATAGATCTTGCCATATCCATCAAAGTCTGGTAATTCCTCTCAGCTACACCATTTTGTTGAGGGGTATACGCAGCAGAATATTGATGTCTTATCCCCTCTTCACTTAAGAATTCATTTAGGGTGTAGTTCTTGAACTTGGAGCTGTTGTCGCTTCTTATTGACAAAATGGGAACATTGTGTTGTTGTTGCACCTCATTGGCAAAGTCGATGACGGTTTGTTGAGTCTCACTTTTCTGCTTGAAGAAATAAACCCAAGTGTATTTTGAATAGTCATCAACAATGACAAGGCAATACTTCTTCCCACCAAGACTTGCATGTGATGGAGGACCAAAGAGATCCACATGAGTAAGCTCTAAGATCCTCTTTGATGATATGATTATCTTTCTTTGATGGGGAGAGTCATGCATCTTTCCTTCAACACAAGCCCTGCAAACACGATATTTGGCAAAGCAAACATTTTCTTTTAGACCAAGGATGTGGCCACCTTTGTGAAGACTTTGCAAAGTTCTCATATTGACATGAGCTAGCCGGCGATGCCATAGCCAACCCACATCAGCCTTTCCGAATAGGCACATCGGACCTGCAGTGGTTTTCCCCGAAAAGTACACCACATACAAGTCGTTTTCGACGTACCCAACAAAAGTGACTTTGAGAGACTTGCTCCACTAGAGTACCACGATATCATCATCAATGAAAACTGCAAAGCCCATCTTACCAAGGGCATGAATAGAAAGTAATAAATTATATCCAAGGGTCTCAACAAGCATGATGTCCACAAGAGAGATATCGTGGGCAACCACAACCTTGCCAAGACCCAATACCTTAGACTTGGACTTGTCACCATAGGAGACGGTTATTTGATCATGATTCGGCCTCATCTCCGTGATGATCTCCTTGCTTCCGGTCATATGACTTGTTCATCCACTATCAAGCACCCATTTCGACCCACCGGAAGCATAGCCCTACAAGAAAATTACTTCTTGGTTTTAGGTACCCATTTTTCAATGGGTCCTCTCATGTTAGTAACAAGGGTCTTTGGAACCCAAATAGACCAAGAAATAAGGTCCGACATAACTAGCATAAACATCACCATAATAATCATGAAATAACTCATAGTGAGGATTATTAGACCCTGCAAAACCATCATTATTAGTGTTGTCCTTCGTGATGTTCTTTTTAGTGGTGCTTGTCTTTACTTGAGTATTCTTGGTCTTCTTCTTCTTGGTCTTGGGAACATATCCTAGTCCCTCCTTTCCATTATTAGTCCGTTTCTTTCTCAAGAGCCCATTGAGAACTTCCTTACCTTTGGGAAGAGATGACTTGGCAAGCTCATCTTTCAATCTATCATTTTCTTGGAGGATGTCTTCATGATTGCACACTGATGTAGAGGTGCTAGGAACATCATACTTGGTTAGTAGAGTTTGGAGCTAATCATGAGACTCATTGAGAATAGAGTATTCACTCTCCAATGCCTTGTGAGCAATGTCAAGTGCCTCAAACTTCTCGGAAAGTCTAGCATGAGCGGTCCCAAATTCAACCTTCTATCTTTTTAGCTTCTTTGCCTTAGAAATAGCATGATCCTGTTCCTTCACAAGTTTGGCCATAAGTTCATCATTGGACTCCTCAATTGACTCAAGCATATCTTCAAGAGAGGCCCAGATCTCTTCTTCTTCTTCTTCTAGTGCATTTTTCAAGGATGCTATTTCCATTGCATCCTCCGTTTCAAATCTGCCCTTTTCTTCAAGGAGTTCTTTCGAGTGAGCAAGTTGACTCATGAGAGCCTCAAAATGCATTTTGCATTCACCTTGCAAGTTAGTCATAAAACAGTCCAAGGCAATAACTTCTTCCTTAACCTTAAGACTAGTGGAATCACCCATATCAACATTCATGGTAGTCTTAGGAAAGGAAGTGATGGAAGGTGATACCTCGAAACCTCTTGCCATGAGACAAGTGACATTCTTGTTAAAAACATTCTCATTTGGAGCATAGAAGAGCGAAGAGGTTGTAGATGTAGTGGCTATGGAAGCCACCTCTCTTGAACTATCATCACCTTCCTTGTGCTCGCTTGCAGACGAATACTCCCCTTTGGCTACCAACACAATCTTTGGTTGCTTCTTGTAGGAAACATTCTTCTTGTTAAATGGCTTATTGCGAGGAGCCTTTGACTTCTCCTTGAGAATTAGTCTTCCCCATGATCTTCTCTACTTTGATAGGGACACTTAGCTACGAAATGCAAACGGTCGCCACAATTGTAACATGACCTTAGTTTTGGACCGTTTTCTTTCCTTCCACTTTACCCATTCTTGTGCTCAAGTTCAGATTTTGCTTTGGCCTGGTCTTTCCAAAAGTTTCTTGCGTAGAACGCCATGTACTCACCATGATCACGCTTGACCTCCTCGGGACAGCTCATGGCAACCATGTGAAGGCTTCTATCGTCTTCTTATTTCTCAATGACAATGGCCTTTAAAGCAACATTCACACCATTTTGCATTCCAATTGGTCGAGCATGAGCATCTTCAGCGTTCTTTTGCCGCAACTTCGAATACAGCCATTTCTTGCATGACTTTGTTGGAAGTCATTTGGTGATAGTTATGTCTACCTTGTAAGCTCTTCAAATCTGTTGGCTCAAATGGCATAAGTACACTTACATATTTCCTCTTGATCAATGCATGATGGCCCAAAATATATCGAGCTCGTTGGGGAACCCCAAGAGGAAGGTATGATGAGCACAGAAACAAGTTTTCCCTCAGTACGAAACCAAGGTTATCAATCCAGTAGGAGCAAGGAAACACCCCAAAGTTGTAGCTAGCTGAATGTTGGCAGGGCGCACTACCGGTGCCAGCAGCAACATGGAAACCTGCACAACACAACCATAGAACTCTGTCCCCAACTTGCGATGAGGTTATCAATCTCACCGGTTTTGCTAAAAACAAAGGATTAAACGTCTCGAATGGAAGGAAGTAATAGTTTGCAGAAAGTAAACACAAAGCAGTAAACAGTTTGTAGATTGATTGTAAAAGAAAGGACCGGGGTCCATAGTTCACTAGAGGTGGCTCTCCTTAAGATAGATAACATGCTGGGTGAACAAATTACAGCGGGGCAACTAACAAACATCGAGAAAGCATACAAGCATATACTACTCATCTTAACTCCTTTGAGATTTGATTGGGCATTACAACATTATACATAGACCACCATCCAACTGCATCTATGACTAATAATCCACCTTCAGGTTATCATCCGAACCCCCTCTAGTATTAAGTTGCAAGCAACGGATAATTGTATTACGAATTGCGTGTAATGTAAACAATATGATTGTTCTATGAACAAAGGATTGTTGTTTTCTCCCTAGTAGCAACATCACATCTAGTACCTTAGAGATTTCTGTCACTTCCCAGATTACTAGAGGCATGAACCCACTATCGAGCATAAATACTAACTCTTGGAGTTGCTAGCATCTACTTGGCCAAGATAGCTACTAACAACGGAAAGCATGCAAGATCACAAATAACAAAGATATGATAGAATAAATAATCAATCTGAAATAGCATCTCAATATCCATCAGATCCCCACAAACACAACATGCAGAATTACAAATAGATGATCTTGATCATGAACGGATCTCACAAGATCTAGACATGAAAGCACAAAGGAGGAGAACCAGCCATCTAGCTACTACATGGACCCGTAGTCCAGATATGAACTACTCACGCATCACACCGGAGGCTTGCATGATGATTAAGAAGGCCTCCAGGGTGAATTCCCCTCTCCGGTAGGGTGCCGAGAAGAGCTTCAGATCCCTCTCGATCTAGGGATGGAGATGATGGCGGCTACAGACTCTTTCATGGATTCTTGATCGGGTACTTAGGGTTTCCATATCAGAGGAAATATATAGGCGGAAGGAGAGGCCGAGGGGGTGTCTGGGGCGGCTAGACCACCCCCTAGCGCAGGCCAGGCCTGGTCGCGCGGCCAGGTGGTGTGGCCGGGCCCCAGCCCCTCTCTGTATCGTATTCTGGCTTGAGGTGTCCCTCAGTAAAATAACAACTTTGGCTTTTGTCCCGTCCAATTCCGAGAATATTCATTTTCTGACTTTCCTGAAACCAAAAACAGCAGAAAACAGGCAGCTGGCACTGTGGCTCTTGTTAATAGGTTAGTCCAAGAAATCATATGAAAAGTACTCCAAAGTGTGGACAAAACATAAGAAAGTAGATAAAACCAAGCATGGAACATCAAAAATTATATATACATTTTCAATGTATCAATGCATCATAAACATGTGTGGCACCATGGTTTCTAAAGGTGGTGGAAATGCCCTTGAGTCTTCTATACATATCTTCGTGGTCCTCACCATCCAACATATAGAACCCTTCAGCTTAATTTCTTAGAGCATCATACCTATTTCTTCTCATGCTCTCATTTCCAATGAACAAGTTGATGAGGACATCCCAAGATTCCTTAGCAGTACCGAAATGTTCAATGTGTGGCATGTCCTTCGGACCCACACCGAGCTGAATCATGTGCAAAGCGGTCGCATTGAGTTAACTATCAACAACTTCTCTCCTTGCCAAGTTGTTTGGATCCCCAATGCAGAGGCCAACTTCAATGATCCTCCATAACTCAATGGACGAACTGCACACACACATGAGATTTCATCAACAATTGCCATTGATTAAAGGAAGATGCAGTAAGCTTGGTGGGATAACCCCTATTGTTTATATGAGGGCGAGGGATTGGTGGATCAGGTGAATATAAGTGACAAACCTCACTATAGTACTCCTTATGACTTCCCTTTTTGAAAGAGGAACCCTTGTTTTTATCTTTCCAACTCCTTTTCTTCAGAGTTAGCCTTAGCTTTATCCTTAGAAATAGGAGTTGTGGCCTCAGTGAAAGATAGAAGGGAGGCTGTGGGTGGCATGAAACATGATATCATTTCATGCATCTCTTGCATTTGGGTCTCCACAGTTTTAATCAAGCTTGTTTCCAAGGACTTGAGATCATCCATGGTGACTTTACTCCTAGCCTCACTACCATCTTCTTTAGTACCCATACTCTCTTAGGCGGTAAAGCTTGAATAAAGAGCCGAGGCTCTGATACCATGGATCGTATGGGCACCTAGAGGGGGGGTTAATAGGTGCTACTCCAATTTTTTATCTCTTTCAGTATTAGGCTTAACACAAAGGTAAACTCTCTAGATATGCAACTAAGATGAATTTCCCTATATGTTAACCTAACTACTAAGAGAGTAAAGGCAAAGGGAGTGGACCGAGGTAACCATAGTGAAGCACGTGGAGACATAGGATTTGTTTTACCATAGTTCCTTCCTTGTTAAGGGAAGTACGTTTGCATTGGAGGGGTGGGCGGTACTAAGACCACCACGCCACAAAAGGACTCACCCCGTTCTCTGATGGATCTAGCCACCAAAGGCCTGGTCCACCTTCCACTATTTGGTACCCTTCTAGGAGGGAACCGATGACTTTACAACACTAGCGGGGCACGCATCCACAACTAAATTGGAGGCTCCCGTGATGACAACAAGCTTCCACAAGAACAAGTTAATCAATAACCGAAATAGAGATCTAGATATTTGTAGGAAATACTAGATCAAGAATCCTCCAAGTGAATGGAGGGGAATTGAAGTTCTTGATTGGTGTCGATGAAGATCAAGGTTTCCTCCTTCGATTCCCCAAAGATCGGAACCTTTGGGTGGTTGAACATGGAGATCTCATGAGAATTAGAAACAACAACTCAACACTTTTTCGAATGAATCAAGAGATCTGACAGGAGGAGCAATTGGGTATTTATACCCCCTTCAAATATCTAGCCGTTGGACAAAAAGGGGCTAGATTATCCGGCCTAAGTGAGGGCCGGATTATCTGGCGGGGAACACATCCGACACGGAATCAAATAATCCGGACCAAATGTCCACCCCCTCTCAGTGTGACGCGCCTTGGTTGCCTTTGACAAAATTCCTGGGGGGGGGGGATTATCCGGCCTGGGCAAAAGCTCCAGCCCTGGCCGGTTAATCCGGGAAAAACTACGCCCCTTCCACGTGATGTGCCTTGGTGGCTTTTGGAAAAAGCCCTCGGGGTGGATTATCCGGCCAGGGCAAAAGCTCCGGCCCTGGCCGGTTAATCTGGGGAAAACTCTGCCCTCCTTCCGCATGACGCACCTTGGTGGCTTTAACAAACTAGGCAGGGCGGATAGTTCGACCTTGGTAGGGGCGGATAATCCGCCCCCCAAACTCGGGTTTAGCAGCATTTGGGTGGAAAAGTATTCCGCACCACTAAACACACAATTAAATAATCCTTAGCATTGTTATATAACACACAAAACACTAGAGATCATGAAATGTTCTTTCACCAGCAGGTGAAACATCGATGGTAGAGTAGGAAGAGAGGCGGTTCGGGAGGGCGTGGGAAGTATTTCTAGCGGCTGCGCGTGTATTTTTAGCGGAATGAATGACTGACGGTGGTGAGGGGTGGTAGCGGCGGCAAGCTGCTGGGGGTGGTTGGCATGGGGGATTAAATGCAGAATGGAAGGGTTTTCGTGTGCGTGTTGCTGATAGGGCTAGCCCACTATGTTTTTAGCTCCATCAGGTGCCCCCGCTAGCCCCCCTTGTGGGTTGGGTTGGGCGTGCCAGAGCCGAAAAATGATTGTGGGCGGATTGGATGTGATTTCGAGAGCCGGCACCCCCGATATCCCTTTAGAGGGAATTTAGGCCCCCCGAGTGGAGATGCTCTTAGGACAAAAAACAACTTTATTTAGCTACATCCATATTTCAAGGGTTATGCATCTAATCATCGAGCTAAAGGGGATCAAAAAGAACAAATCAGTTTGGTGTAGGGGACGAATGAGCTGGTGGATGGCTTGAAGCCTTGAACGCGGCAATGCGACACCCACCTCTGATCTACCACTGGCCGATGTTGTCACCAATCGCCCATTTTACCAGACATGATCCAGGGGATGTGCAGTTTTTTGGAGACCCTCTCCCCAACCCCCTACTCGTGTCTCCCCCTCACTCGCCACCGCCAACCACCAATATTGTCCCGCGTGGTTGACGATGGCGACAAGCCTCCTTCTCGCATGTACATACAAGATGAAGTCGTGTGCACCTCGCTCATGGACCCTTTCCTGGCAGCGGGGCTTCAATCTAGTGGTGTAGCTGACCTAAATATCTGGGTGCATGGAGTGATGGTCGGGTGGTGCGGTGGTGGTCACGGCCACCGTGTCCATGGGTAGGGTCTAGGGCAGGGGCTCAGCCCCTTGATCCCCCCCGTCCTTCTTCATCCTAGATCTAGGGTGTCTCTCAATCGGGTGGCTGGGGCCCCCCGGATCTTGCAGTGGCGAGATCTGGGTGGACATTGTGCGGTCGATCTTAGATCTCCTCCAACCATGTGCAGTCCTTGTGGAGATGGTGTATCTAGGTTCTTTTCATTTGTAGTTTCGGTGGACTGAGGAGTTAGGACGCTAGGGCGGCGGACCTGGTTGGTGGCAACCTGTGGGTTGGTGGGCGTGCCCCTGGTTCCGGTGATGTCTGGTAGCCATGGCCGTTTGGACGGCGTGGTGCTTGGTGAGTGAATCTCTCTAGCAGTGGTTGATATGTTGCAAACGTATCTATAATTTTTGAGGTTCCATGCTTGTTTTATATCTACTTTCTTATGTTTTGTCCACACTTTGGAGTATTTTTACACATTTTCTAGAACTAACCTATTAACAAGATGCCACAGTGCTAGCTGCCTGTTTTCTGCTGTTTTTGGTTTCAGAAAAGCTAGTAAGGAAATATTCTCGGAATTGGACCGGACAAAAGCCCAAGTCAATATTTCACCAGAAGGAACACGGAGTCTAGAGGGGAGACAAAGAGGGGAGCCATGCCGGCCACACCTAGTGGTGGCACGGCAAGCCCTAGCCACGCCACCAGGTGGTGTGGGCCCCCTGGCACTCCACCGACCCTGCCCCTTTGCCTACATATTGCCTTCGGGACAAAACCGTAAGTACCCGATCAATATTCCACGAAAGAGTCTGTAGCCGCCGCCATCTCCATCCCTAGATCGGGAGGGATATGAAGCTCTTCCCGGCACCCTGCTGGAGGGGAGAGATCACCCTGGCTCCAGTGTGATGCGTGGGTAGTTCATCCCTAGACTACGGGTCCATGTAGTAGCTAGATGGTTGGTTCTTCTCCTTTGTGCTACCATGTTTAGATCTTGTGAGCTCCATTCATGATCAAGATCATCTATTTGTAATCATACATGTTGTGTTTGCGGGGATCCAATGGATATTGAGATGCTATTTCAGATTGATTATTGATTCCATCATGTCTTTGTTATTTGTGATCTTGCATGCATTCCGTTGTTAGTAGCTATCTTGGCCGAGTAGATTCTAGCAACTCCAAGAGGGAGTATTTATGCTCGATAGTGGGTTCATGCCTCTAGGAATCTGGGGAAGTGACAAAAATCTCTAAGGTACTAGGGAGAAAACAGCAATCCTTTGTTCATAGAACAATCATATTGTTTACTTTACACACTTTCTTAATGCAATTATCTATTGCTTGCAACTTAATACTAGAGGGGGTTCGGATGATAACCTGAAGGTGGATTATTAGTCATAGATGTAGTTGGATTACGGTCTATGTATAATGTTGTAATGCCCAATCAAATCTCATAGGAATCAAGATGATTAGTATATGCATGTATGCTTTCTTGGTGTCTGTTAATTGCCCCGCTATAATTTGTTCACCCAACATGTCTTCTATCTTAAGGAGAATCACTTCTAGTGAACTATGGACCCCGGTCCATTCTTTACCATCAATCTGCAATCTGCTATTTACTGTTTTCTGTTTACTTTTTGCAAGCAATTACTATCTTCCACACAATATGTTTAATCCTTTGTTTTCAGCAAAATCAGTGAGATTGACAACCTCACTGTAAGTTGGGGGCAAAGTTCTGTGGTTGTGTTGTGCAGGATTCCAAGTTGGAAACAACACCTTGGAGGTGTTTCCTTGCTCCTACTAGTTCGATAACCTTGGTTTCATAACTGAGGGAAAAATTGCTGCTATGCTCATCATATTTTCCTCTTGGGGTTCCCCAACGAGCTTGAATATATTTTGAGCCATCAAGCTATTTTTCTGGCACCGTTGCCGGGGAGTCAAGGACATCTTCACAAGGGGAGTCCCTCATAACCAATCTCTTTACTTTGCTTTATTTATTTTGCTTAGTTTATTTCTGCTTTGTTTGCTTGTTTCTTTATCAAAAACACAAAAAAATTAGTTATACTAGTTTGCTTTCTTTATCAAAAACACAAAAAAAATTAGTTTCTATTTCTAGTTGCTATTATGTACAGCATTGCTCCAATCACTATGTCACCTAAGGAAATGATTTTTACTTTCAAACAAGGAATTGAAGAGATTTTCAAAGAAGCTTCGTCTAGAATCTCTGATTTACATGCAAAAACTGAACCTAAAATGACTCTAAGCTTGTTTCTTAGCAGTTTTTACTTTGGGACTGCTCTATGCTATAGATATGCTT
The DNA here is from genome assembly GCA_916181665.1 of Avena sativa. Lineage (NCBI taxonomy): Eukaryota > Viridiplantae > Streptophyta > Magnoliopsida > Poales > Poaceae > Avena > Avena sativa. Next base: position 566,826,771 of record OV702291.1, read on the forward strand.
TGGATGCTGTAGTAGGAGGAGATTTCCTCCAATGCAATGAGGATGAAGCTTTTAATGCCATAAAGAAGTTAGTCTTAACATATAAATTGCCTAGCAAATCTGATTCCTCCTTCATAAACATATTTGCTAGATTAAACACTCTTGAAGCCAACACAACTAGTTTAAAAGATTGCTATAACATGCTTATAGAGCATCATGATTATGTTCCAATAAACTCTGAACCCTCAAAATGGCTTCCTACAGTAAAAGTTGTTATAAATAATGAAACTTTTCATGCTCGCTGTGATATCAAGTCTGAATTTTGTCTTATGCCTAAAGATATCTATGAATCTTTGAATCTTTGGGGCCTTTCTAAAGGAGGAGAAGAAATATCTCTTGCTAATAATGCCACAATATTACCCGTTGGAATAGCTGAAGGAGTGTTTACAAAGATTCTAGGGAAAGTGGTGTCTACTGATTATCTTGTTATTAATTGTGTAGGAAAAGGACAGATTACACTTGGAAGATCCCTACTTAAACTCCTTGGAGCAATAATAGATGTGGAAAAGGGCATCATGCACTTTGCTTCTCCACCGAACAATCATACGTTCCCCAAGGATAAGAATAAAAGTAAGAGAGGTAAGGGCAAGAAATTTGGTACTTGGGAGTTGGCATGTTATCATGAGGCAAAAGGGACTCAGACGAAAGATGCATTGGAAGGTATGTCATCATGACTCTTTGGTACTTGGGAGTTGGCATGTTCTGCTAGGAGCCGCTACCAATTGATCGGTCACGAGTGAGACTCGGATCGTGTCCGGGTCACCATGAGCCTATCGGGTCACATACTTAAGAGCGGGAGCATATTTGGGTTGGACCCAAAAAGGAAACGGGCAGAGTTAGTGAGTTGGACTCGCAGTGACTAATATAGGCCTTTTAGTGAATGGCGCACGTGAGTGGAGCCCACTTTCACTCCCTATATAAGCTGGGGAGCAGGTGCTTAGAGCACACGGTTAGGTCACTCCATGTGTTGGAAACCCTAGCTCCAGTCCAGTCTTGTCATGTCCTGTCCTGTCGCCGCCGTACCGGACCTAGCAGTCCATCGCCGACGCTCCTCCTCGTACGTGTGGATACTGGCGGAGGTGCTGTACGTTCAGCACTTCGGCGATCATGGATCGGAACGAATCGTGAGGACTGCACTGCATCAAGCGACGTGCTTCATCGATTCCACCACCGCGCATCTAGTGGTAATTCTCGTGGCCTACTACCTCAGCTAGATCTTGGGATCACCGCATAGGAAAAGTTTTGTTTTTCTCTGCGTGGCCCAACAAAAATGAGGTTTAAACACAGAGAAAGATGGCTATTTTCACAGCCATCAACTTCCCCAAAGCTCAAACCTTGATCGTCCTCGAGCAAGAAAACAACAAAACCATAAAGAACTCAACGTTTAAACTAAAATAACGAGAGTATGAATTCACTTATGATTGGTAGTCATATGCGTCTAGCACTTCTTTCATTTGAAAAGCTCATCAAAGTTATAGAGATGCCAAGAATACTATACGAGCTTTGATAACTCAAAACAATCAAATTAGAGTTTAATATAAGTATGAATAACTAGGAGTGTAACAATCAATCCAATTCCCCTAGTTAACTCTCAGCCTGCCAAGGAACATTTGGATGTCTTATAATATTGAAATTAAGTAAGTGAGATCATGTCCTAAGTAGCATAACAATGAAGTATCTTACTGACACCCACATCAGTAAATCAAGACTATCAAAACACCTCTATTCCATTCATTGCCTTTCAAGAAAATTCATAAAGTAGCAATGAGACCATGCCAAGGACTTGCTGTGTGGATCTTCATTTTTTAGGGTAATTCTCAACAAGGATCATTGGGTGATTATTTTAAACAATAGTTTGGACAACCTTTGAGAGTACCAATAATATTTCCCATTATGGTGACAAGTGCCACCTGTGTCGTCAACTGATAGCCAAATTAGGGGTTGTACCATTGATCGTTCGTAGGCTAGCGAAGTTGTTGGCATCCAAAGGTGTGCATTAGAAATATAGAATTTTTTAAATAGTATCATGTTTTGATCCACAAGGTTAGCTTTGGCATGGATTGCAATTGCCACTAGACATCATCTCAATCAAACAACTCATTTTCAAGAGTGTTATCGACTCTATCAAAACATTTATGGGGTTAGGTACCTTCAAAGGTAAACTCTCAAGACAATCATTCATCAAACAAGTCATAAATTTGAGACTTTTCTTGTTGTACTAGTTTGGCAATATTATTTCCAAGGCAAGACTCGGTTAGCTACATGAACTATAGCAAAAGCTTCCACGACTAATTACTCATGCAAATAAAAAGCTTTAATCTAACTATTTTGAATTGCTCCCACTAGAATAACATCTTAGAAAATCAACTAACTAAGATAAACAATTCAAACTTTTAAAGTGGTAGACATAGGACATGCCTCTCATGAGTGACTTCATGATTCACTTCCTTATGGGGACGCATTCCTTCAAAACTCAAGTTAAAATCACTATCATAATAATATTGAAGCAAAGAGGCAATAGGTAAATCCACATTCACAAAAAAGGAAAAGGGGAAAATCTTTTTGTATTTTGAGGATGGAGATTAAAGAATAGAAAAGAACTTGCGACCAATCAAGGAACTAAGAAAAGAAAAACAAATGAAAAACAAAAGCAAAAGAAAACCAAAGGAAAAAAGCAAAGTGTTGGAACAAACCAACACAAGTGTTTCAAAGCTTACAAGGAACTGGAGTACAACCTCATTATTACACAAATATAAATGCCAGGGGACACATCCCCAAGATCAGGCTTTTGCAAGCCCTTTTTTCTCACTGTGGTGTCGGTGGATAATCTCCCAAGTTTCATTGGCTGCTCCAATTGTTGAACTGGGTTGAGAGGTTAGCTGTAGCATCTCGAAGGTTGATGGAGAGGTTGTTCATCCTCTGAGAGAATAGATATCATCATAGGTGGTGTAGAAGTTTGGTGGCTGCACATGTTGTTCGGGACCTTCTTGTTCTACTTCTTCATCTTCTACTTCTTCATTAGTAGGTAATTCTTGTTGGGATAGACTTGTCTCAACCTGCGCGTCATAATGCAAACGTCCATCCTTGATAGAGAACAAACCATTAGGCAAATGATCTAGGATCAAGTGGTCCGCTCCAGGTATATCAATGAAGTATCTACCATTAGATTTAGAAATCATACCACAAGCTCTTAGAGTAGAAAAATCAAGACGGCGGTCTCCTGCCAATGATTGGATATTGCCTAGGTTGACGTGAAGAGCACATGCAAGAATGGTTATGACTCCTCCTCTGCATATGGAACCATGAGACTGCAAAGCTTGATGCTTAAGATAAAACAAATAGAAGGGAACCCCAATTTGGCATTAAGTTACAGTTAGAAATAGCATCTCTAGCGAGGATCATCATATCCTCCTCAATAACTCTAGTAAACTCACCACATGCCTGCAAGGTGTTATCAATAACACAGAAAAAATAACAAACAATAGGGTGATCAATTTGGTTTCCCTTGGGTGTGTTTCCGTGAATTCTCATTCTATTAAAGTAAGCCAAGGGTGATGGATTAAGAACAATGTTGGTGGAGCGTATGTTGGTGTTGTTGTTGGCAAACCCACCCATTTTTCGAGCGTCAAGGAATACTCACAGTTCATAATATGAAAGTTGATGCGATCAACTTCAGGCATTTTCTCCTCGAGGCAATAGTGTGAGCACACTATATGTGTCAAGGTACTAAGGAACTCAAGTGTTAAGAAGCGGTATGTAGCGACATCCTGAAAAACAAAGTGATACAAACCAACATTGTTGTAGAGTAAGTCAAAATCATGATGAATGCCTAGTTGGTTGAGGATGTAAGGACGCGCCCACTTTGTGGACTTGATTTCTTGGAGCTTGAGACAGTTGAAACGATTGAGATGAACCTCCTCGGTGAACTCGATACCAAGTGACTCGGGGGTTAGCATATCAACAGGTGGTGTGGCTTGTTCCGCAGCCATCGCACATGTACGACTCCTTGTGTTCATCTTAGATCGATTGGGTGTGAGGAATCGAAAAAAACTGATGGAATTGAAGATCTAATGGAGGTGGTTTGGAGTTTGGAGATAAAACAAAGAGAGACTTGTGTTTAGGGATTTTAGGTTTACCTCTTCCTAGGGTAGATATCACGACCACGTACTCGGTATGGGTTGGCAGTACGGCCGGAGTCCGCCCATACCGAGTGTCCTACCTTGGGGTCGAAGGATCTCTTCCGGTGGTGCACTCGGTACATGAGCGCGGTACGGTCGAGCACACTTGTACAACTGGTCATTATCTAGTCAAAATGTTTTGCTCCAAACTCAATGTTTTGCTCGGGGTATAGTATGGGCGGGAGGTACGGCCGCCTCTGGTCGTACCAGTGGTCGTTACAACCACTATGTCCTGCAGCAAAAATCAAAGTTTGTATTTCTTGAGCCGGGATGTGGTACAGGCGCGTGGTGCGGGGGACTCCGGTCGTACGGTGGTCGTTAAGTGCCCTCAAAGCTCAAAAACTTGTGGAATTAAGTTAGTAACTTCACACTCCTTTTCAGATCTTAGTATCAACAAAATAACATCAAATAGACTTCATAAAAAATAGTAGTACCTAAAGGCCATGTGTTAGCAAATATAAAGGATCGAGGATTACCTTATTTTTTTCTTCTCTCTCCAAAGTAACTTCTTGAACACTATTTATTAAAAACAAAAACAAAACAAAACAAAACTAACACAAGAATAAAACTTATTTATTTCACATGGGTTGCCTCCCATGAAGCGGTTCTAGTTAAGGTCAATTAGCTTGACCGAGATGGTGATCATTTAGGCCTTGTGAGTGGAAAACTGATGACTGCAAGTGCACAGATCGTCGGTAGTTAGTTTCGAAATAAAGATATCAATCCCATAGGGAGCAGTAGGTGAAAGAATAAAATGCTTTTAACTAAAACTAAACGAAGTACTTAAGTAATAACTTTAAGATGCAAGAAAAGTAGAGTTGTTTTTGGGTTTTTGCTTGAACGAATAAATTTAAAGTAAAGTAAAACTCAATGCAGAAAGTAAGAATCGCGTGTGTAAAAGAGCTTGGAACTACAATAGGGAAAAAGGCGTTCTTAGGGAGTGGTACATACACTGCTAGCAATTTAGACTAAGAAATCAAGATTATTATAATAAATATTCTCATGATATGTATGTATGTGGGAGGATCTCCATATATGGACAAATAGGCAGCAACCACTGCTCACATCATCCTTCATAACCACAGCTGACGGATAAGCAACATCAATCGTATTATCCCGCTATTAAGGGATTTCTCCCGTGGCATGGAGATGGCTTTATGATTTCTCCTTGATTCCCCAAGTTAGTACGTAAAGAATGACAACAGCTTTATAGTCACAATAAGCGCTATCATTCCTCCGTCTACCAACCAGTAATCCCCTTCATTGAGTCCCCATAAGAGGCAAATATTAAGGAGGTGCACAACTCCCAACATCACGATGAAGACAATTAACACATACACATAATGATGTATAACATAATAATATCTATCTCATCTTAATCATATGCTAGGGTTTCTCCATCTCCCTAAAAACTAAAGATCTACTCAGACATGGAGGCAATCAACATCATGGCAATGGTAATATAAGCAATTACAAATGAATAGTTCTTGTATAAATCCACGATGAGTACGGAAATTACAACAAGATCTAGATGGGGTGAAGATGGGATGGATGGAGATGATGATGGTGCAGTGGTTGATGAAGATGAAGATCAATGCGTAGGGCGAAGATGGATCCCTTGGGCAAATTCCCTCTTTAGATGCCTTCCGAAGGTGAGATTTTGGCGATTTCTGGGTGTTCTGTATGTCGTCTCCCCGATCCAGTTGCACAAGGTGAAACTATTTGAGGAGGCGGTGGTGGCGCCAACTATACGACCTGAACTATACGGCCAGAAAAAGTATTCCGCTCGTATAGTTGGTCGTTGAACCGTCTGTATGCCTTGATTGCTTCGGGTTTTCTTCTGGTGTTATTGATATTTCCCAAATAAGCGTTTTAAGTTGTTTTTGACTCCTTTTCTCCCCAATAAAACTGCTCCAAGAATTGTGTCCATTGTATCCCCATCTGTCCTAATCCTGGTGAAAATAGACATAAAATGTGCGCGCGAGCACCGTAAAATACCAAGATCCTACATCTATAATGTAAAATAATAATATAAAACATGATGCAAATATGCACTCATCAACTTCCCCAAGCTTAGACTCTTGCTTGTCCCGAGCAAGTTTAGATTAATGGATATGATCCTCATATTCATGAAGCTGAGTCGATAAAATAAATGAGGCAGTTGCAACATGTGTTTATCATATATGATACATAGGAATAAGTTCATGAATAGCACCTTACTCGAACCATCCGAATAATATTAGAAGGCTTCCACACCTTATTGATTAAGGTTCACCAAAGATGAATCTCAACATGATGTAAAAGTATTCGGTCCGACCGAATGAGTTAGCGAGGTAGTCCCAAGTGTCTTAGGATTAACATATTCACTTGGGATTCAAAATATCAAAACGCGTCTTTGTCATACCACAATATAGTGCTGTATGCCTATTTGCTCTTTGCACATTCGCTCTTTTTCTTCTTCTTCTCTTTTTTATTATATATATGCTCACACTTTTGATAAGTGTTATGCAAAGAATCTAGCCATACATTCCACTTCATGTAGGAATCCAAAGTTTAATGATCTCAATTACCAAATTCCAATTGTATATGAAGCATCTTTATGACTTGAAGATTTTACCTCGACTTGTTCTCACTTTATTTTGATAGCACTTTTAATTTTCCTTTGTTCAAGGTTTCTTTTTCAACTTGACTAATCAAATTATTTTTACTTTTGTAAATCAAACCATGAACTTACAACATATCGATTAAATTATCTTTATATTTTCCATTAATACCAATGGTGTGGAAGACTCCTATTGTTATCATCAAGTGCAAGTAAAATTATACTCAAGCCATTCATATATCCCATAAGACAAGCACAAACTCAATAATGCTCCATATATGATAATAAACTCAAAATTTCACAAATGGGATCGACTATCCCTTAAGTGAATTTCAATAATGCAAACTTTATTTCTAAACTCGAACTAATGCAAAACTAAAATAGTAATATAAAACTTATAAGATAGATTACAAGGTCTTAAAGATCCCCCAAGCTTGGAATCAAGCCAGGCGGGATCAAATAACTCCTTGTTGGTACCTATTCCTCCTCCTGGGTAGGAAGAGTATTGCCTTCTTCCTCTATGTTGCAAACCTTAGCCATGCTTGCGAGGCAAATGCTGAGCTCGACCATGTCGTATTAAAGCTTCAAAATTTTCTTCTGGAGGAATTTCTTCTCATATGTCAACTCAAAAATAGTTTTAATCATGAAACCAACTCTACCATCGATGTCATCGACCTTTTTCTCAAGGTCTTTGCTCATCATCCAGTAGGAGTCAATCCCTTCTCCAATTGTTTCAACACATGCCTTCAAAGCTTTTTCCAACTCATAGATCTTATCATGAATCTCATCTTGTCGCACCTTCTTAGGTTTAAGAGGTGACGGACCAAGAGGAGGTTTATAATAGTATCCTATGTTGTGATGATAGGGATTAGGGAGATAATCATCCTTGCTATTTCCCTACTCAGCTTGCCTCATCATCTCCATCCTTTGCAGGAACATGTCCTCCCAGTTTGGGAGAGGCTTGATCTCGGGGCTGGACAATGATGATGATGATCCTTTGGGTTCTACGCCTTCGATCCTCTTCACATGCTTCTCTTCTTTCTTCCTCCAAATTTTGTTGACATGGAAGGGCTGCATGGCTTCGCTGCACGGATGTTGTTAGAGGGCCTTGTATAGGGATGGCGAGGATTTTTTCGAGGCTGGAGGCTATAGCTCTGCGAAAACTTAATGAAAAAGGTTAGATGCGATCAGCTTTAAAAGGGGAGGTCAAAAACCCTAGCCTCCATCTGTAACGAGAAACTATACGGGCGTGGCCCATATAAGTCCCGTCATATAGTTATGAACCGATTATAGATTTTCTTCTATGGTGGAATCAACTATACGGCCAAAACTATACGGGCGGGAATTTTTATTCCCGATGTATAGTGGTCGTTAAACCTTCTGTACTCCGAATAATTTTTTTGGAGATGGGTCGATATCTATACGACCACAACTATACGGGTGGAATTTTTATTCCCTCCGTATAGCTGGTCGTTAAACTATTAGTATCGAGAAAACAACTTTGTCAAAGGCATCGATATTTATACGTCAGCAACTATAAGGGCGGGATTTTAATTCCCCCATATAGTTGGTCGTTAAACTATCAGTACCTTTCATGGACGGAAGGGGTGATGTCGAAACAACTATACGACCGCAGCTATATGGCCGGAACTTTTATTCCCGCCGTATAGCTGGTCGTTAAACCCTCTGGATCCACCAAAAATTTCCCGCTTCTCCGAGGATTCTTTATTAATCTGAAACTTAACAAAATATCAAGTTTTAACCGAAAAATGACAGCTTAAATATTCGACCATTATTAGCATTATCAATCTTCCTTTTTCTTCGCTAGATCTTCAAATGTTCCTTATTTAACACAGGCTCAATTAAAACTTAATTAAAAATTTAAAAACTTATTCAAACCTTTACTTCGCATGGTTTCCTCCCATGAAGCGCTCTTTTATGGTCAATAGCTTGACCGTAGTGTTGCGCATTTTGTCTCGAGTCCATTCTTTTTGCAGTTGCCATTCCTTGTATATCTTTGCTTAATCACCTCTTCTGGGGTGATCACTTGTATGGTGACTACACTTATATCTTCTTTTACTCGATAATGCTTCAAGCGTTGTCCATTTACTACCCATGAAAGAGAGGGTGTTTTTCCCTCGAGCTTCACTGCTCCCGATGAATAAGCTTCTTCAACTATATATGGGCCTTCCCACTTTGATCTGAGCTTCCCTGGAAACAACTTAAGACGAGAATTATAGAGAAACACTTTGTCTCCACTTTTAAAGGTCTTATTTTATATTTTTCTATCATGCCATATTTTCACTTTTTCTTTAAACAATCTAGCATTCTCATAGGCCTCACTTCTAAACTCATCTAAAGCATGAATATCTAAACATTTTTCTCCTGCTGATTTAAGATCATAGTTTCGGTTCTTGATTTCCCAAAAAGCTTTGTGTTCCAATTCTAAAGGTAAATAGCATGCCTTACCATATACCATCTTATAAGGTTTCATACCCATTGGATTTTTAAACACAGTACGGTATGTCCATAGGGTGTCATTTAACTTGTATGACCAATCTTTTCTTGATTTGTCCATCGTCTTCTTGAGTATGGTCTTTAATTATCTATTGGAGTATGACCATTTCATGTGTCCTACCTATATTACCTCTTCTTTGGCAAGCATCGAGTGTTCTACATACCTGTGTGTGAGAATATCATTTTGCGGCCCGAAAGTTGGGGCGCCCAGGCAACACGGTACCCAAGTTGCTTACAATCAGCTGCGTTGCCCAAAGTTGGCGTGCCAAATACTCAAAGGGTCTTTTTGACACGAATTCAACTTTACGTTTCAATACAAAATATCAGGCTAACGGCCGTCAAGTTGGCCCCCCCTGTCAGCTTTCGTCGTTATGTCGTTCCCGTCATGGCTGCCATGTAGGCTTGCAGCGTTGGCGCATGCATCCTTTACGCGTCTTCTTCTTCCTCTGGGGCGGCAATCTATGGTCGCGACCATGGTGTGGAGATAGGACTTGGATGAACCTGCTCGGCCCCATTCTCCTCCCCATCCCGAATCGGAGCTCACCCTCACCATGGCCGCACCCATGGTACGACGCGGGGACGGGAATTCATTCCTAGGTGAGATTTGTCACCATGTCGACCATGCTTAGTCCTATTGGCCTCCTCCAGAATCTGAGCTCGCTGTCGCCGTGGTCGCACACGCACCAGCCACAACGCCTTCCTCTCCGAACCCCAAAGACGCATCCACCTAGTTCGGCACAACGCCAACAAGGTGAAAATGCATCAAGTTTTCTTCTTGTGATTGTAGAAAAACATGTATGTACCGTGGCCGTAGAATACTCTAACAATGTACACATATGTTGTTTACTAGATTTTCATTTGTAATTAGTAGCTCCGTGATGACGAAACATAGAGAACCTAAATGGAATGACGATGACAACCATGTTCTGTACTTTACATTGCATCAACAAGTGCTCGCTGACGAAGCAAGTTACCAAGAGAGTGGAGTTCATCAGCCATTGCCAAAAAATATGTGAACAAATCAATGAGCGATTCAATGCAAATACGCGCAGAAAAGCTAGATCCATGTCATCAATCATCAATAGGCGGCACATTCTAGTGATGCGTTCAAATGCGTACACCATGTATCATTTGCTTGAAGTGGTTGTTATCCTGAGCAAAAATGCCTAGTATGCACATTACCTTTATATGTTCTATGCTGCAATTCTGTTGTTATGGGCGTGGAAAGAAAAGCTGGGCTTCACTGAATATTATGTAGTTAGGCCTAACTTAGTCTTACACAAATAAGCACCGCTTAGTCTTTACACAAATAAGCGTAACTAAAGATAAAGATAAAGACAAATGGTTCATCGGATCTGCCAGTATGAGAACTAGGTCCCTGGAGCTAGTGGTATTGTCGGAACGAACCAGAATGGTGCGTTTGGCCGTCTGGCATTCTCCATCAAATCGTATGACCCCACTGATGAGACAATTGTAGGCCCCTCCCCCCGACGTGGATTCGGCTCCAGGTCGGATCTAGAGTGTCAACATGATAGGCGCATGAGTGTGCAGCAAACACACAGTCTGCTATAAACACTGGAAGTGATGGCACCTCAGCAATAACACCAGCATGTTCTTCCTAGACTCCAGCAGCAGCCTCAGCAGGTATTTCGTCACCTTCACCAGCAGCAGCCTCAACAGGTATTTCGTCAGCTTCACTAGCAGCAACATTAGCAAGTATTTCGTCAGCTTCACCAGCAGCAGCATCACCAAGTATTTCGTCAGCTTCACCAGGAGCAACATCAGCTAGTTCTTTGTCAGCTCCACCACCACCACCACCAGCAGCAGCATCAGGAGCTAGGGCTGCCTGAGCAATTACAGGTTCAATAGCTCCAGGGGCTCTGACAAAGAAAGGGTAGCTGATCCCAAGAAACACAGATTGTCCCTTCAGATTGTCTACTCTGCTCCAGACTTGCTCTACTGGGTCTTTGGATGGGCATGCGGACCTCGAGAAAACGTGACACCGCAGCGATGGGTATGAAGAAAGTTGTGTCCCCATATGTTCTATTGTATCACCAACGTTGTTTAGTGCTCCCCTGATATGAATCCACATGAGTTCATCATCCTGTTCCATGTCACCTTCGAGAGGTGCTAGGAACCAACGTCGTGTCCCAAGTTCAGCGTCTGCTACTGCATCTTCGATGACCAGAGCTGGAATGATGGACGGGGCTGCGTGAGTACCTGCGTGTTACTTACAATCAGTAAGCAAAATTTGGAATGAGATTTTACATGCTATATGACACCATGACTCACCCCAAATGGATGGCTCCCAAACACGCACAGTAGCTGTAGGTGAATGAGATTTGGCTCACCCCAAATGAGATTTGGCTCCCAAACGCCGCTAGGTTCAGTGACCGCATAAATGCGTTGCAGTTTGTACGAATAGTAGCTATAGGTGAAGACGGCGTTGACATACTTCTCTGGCTGTAGGAAGTCATCGTGCAAGACTATCCATTCCTTGTCTTCTGGGCATCTAATGAATGTGATTGCCTTGTCGAACACCGCTAAGAGGTCGTACTCCTAGGTCTTCCACGCCCCCTCCCATGGTCTATGTGGGAGTTGTACCTTCAGGAGGTCAAGTTCTTCCATGTTGAACCTATAAGCGAATTCGGAAATGGGCGGCGACCACCCGTTGTTGAATGCAGTAATGCCGACACCCTACAAAGATGGCAATGTAAGTCTCAACGATCTGTAGCCATTTCTTAGAGTCCAAGTACTCCCATCCTGTGATAAAAGGACCAGCCACTCGCCGTTGCCACCCACCCAATTCTGGTCATCTTCCATATCTGTCTCTTCTTCTTCCTTGATATTCACCACTACTGATTCGGACCACTTATCCAGCAGCATCAGTTTTGCATGAATATTCTGCAGAGTTTGTTGTCAGTTGGTACAATCACCTAGCATGGATTCCATTGCAAATACAATTTGACAACTGGACCTTCAGATTAAAGTACACAAAATATCGCCTAAATATGAGCGTCTCCTTAGATATCACCTAAATTGTGCCTGTGTCACTACGAAGATACCCAATATATGGAGTAGGAGCAGAGCCCCCAGAACAAACTCCTGACGATGATCATAAACATCTCAGGGAATATCACCTAGCAGGCATTCCATTGCAAATCGAAATTGACAACTCATCTATCACCTAAAGTAAGACTATGTCACTACGAAAATACCAAAATATCAGGTATGAGCAGAGCTTCCGCTATACAGAATAGTCTTAAATGGTTTGATTTGTTCAAACCGCACGTGCACATAACACGTTCGACGAAAGGAACATAGGATTCCGACGAGAGTTCAACACATATGAATCAATGTATTGACTGAACCAATAAGCTAGATACTGGAACTTACGTGGCCATCACGGTCGTTTGGTCATTTGCTATTATCAGGGTAAAGAAGGCCTAACGTGCCGAACGGTTGTTCGTCCATGTCCCGCATCATGAAGCGGTAGCCAGGGATGAAGCGAGCGAGGCGGCCGACAGAGATGATGTCCAACCCCGAGGCGATCCTATGCACGTTCGCGACGCTGAGGTTCGTCCATCCCCAATCCTCGCAGTGGCGGTCGCCTTGGCCATCCGTGTCGTCGTCGCATGCCTTTCGCTTTAGCCTTCTGCTACCCCAAGATCTACCCATAGCGGCAAATGGAGTCAGGAATCCAGTAGATTAATGGAGGCGTTGTGATAAGGAGGCGGATGGATTCGAGAGGGGATTGAATCAGGGATGGGGGCAGTTGTTTGAGTGGGGAGTGAATCTGCAAGGAACCGCCGCCGCTGTCGGTTCTCGTCCGCGTGGAATACAAGGAAGGGGGGCATAATTATTGAGGGCGGGCACCGGAACCGTCTAGAGTAAGTGAAAAAATAAAGCATAAGAGAGAGAAATGTGCGGCCCGCCTGTCAGTGAGTGAAGGTCGGCACGCACAAACGTGACTACATTTGACTTGGATCGTGCATGGCAGACCTCGATTCCACCGCATGCAAGTGGCGCAGAACAAATTTTTGGAAGCGCTAGCGTCAACGTGTAAAACCGCCGTTTTTCTCCACCTTCACCCTACTACGAACGGTCGTATACCATTCCAGATATTGGTAAGGGCGGTTCCAATCTTTCACTTCCCCGTCTCATTTCCTCCTCCACGGCCTCATCCATTTCCTCTACCACTGCATCACCCTCTCCCTCCGTATCCTTTCCCTCTTGAATGTAGTCATGGACTCTCCGGACGTCCGAAACGACGGCAGGCAAACAACTGCACACTTCGACATAGAACTACATGGCGGGAAGAAGATAGATGTTGTCTACACCACCAACCCTCAGACGGTGAGGAACACTCTGGATAATTGCACGAGTTGGCTGCGGTTCGAAGAAAATAGGTTCATAGGTCTCGACCTCGAGTACAGCCGCGATCACCGTAGGATCGCCGTGGTGCAACTCTCCATGAAGGGGCACGTCCTCGTATACCAGCCTTTTTGCGACAAGGGGGCTGACGGGATCTAGTAGACTTTGCTGTATTTTTGTTCCTGAACCGTCTGTTTGCAAAAGTTATTGCTATATTATTTGTCTGAATTCATTTTCATGCAGGTGGGGCAAAAGCATTAGGGATCTGTTTCATGACTTTCTCGTGAACCAGCACATAACATTTACTAGTGTTGACATCACGGATGACACTAAACTGCTTGAAAGCCCGACTGTCAACATTAGAATCCCAAAGGAGTGTAGAGTGGACATCCAGGAAATTTACTGGATCCCAGGGACGAAGGGCGGCAAGACCGGGATGTCCGCTCTTGCCTCCGAACTCATCGACCTGTGGTACGCTGACATGAAGGGAAAATTGTCGAGATGTTTGTGGAGGCGTTTAGGGCATGATTACTGGGAGGATAAGCCACTTTCTGAACCTAATCTGAAGTATGCTACAATTGACGGGTATGTTAGCCACGAGCTGTATGGCCAGATTGTAAAATCTTGTTCCAGACATCGCATCATTGAACCACCACCAAGGCAGGTTGTTTGCCCCAGATGCCGGAGTGTAGATGAATCTACAAGCCGGGGCAAGCGATCGAAGGCATCCTGGGATCGGTTGCGTTCTCCAACAGGCTAGGATGTAGACTTTTAGTGCATGATTATTATGTTTATGAAAACATGTTATTTCAGAAGTACACTATGTGAGAAATTACGAACTGATGTGTATTACCTTTGTCGAACTATAATCTGAGTTTGGTTATGACTGTATCCTTCGATATAATCTAGGTTTGGTTATGACTTATGACTGTATCACACCTTATGCATGTCAGTCCTGGATTCTGCCACATGCAAATGGCACAGACAGAATTTGTAAGAATGAATGTTGAGCATACAAAAGGGGAATGTAATTCATATAGGTTAAGTAGCTAATAGCACAGGGATCATACGAGCTTGGTTCTTACACACAGAATGCTTAGAAAATACATGCGAGATAAAATACAGGCGAGATAAAACTAGGAACGAAATGCGAAGATAGTAGTGGTAAACAGCACACTGACCCACCCGCCAGATCCTGTTGAGCATCTCGTAGCAGACAAACGCGTCCCTGGCTGCGTACTTGATCACATCGTAATCTAGGTTCCTCCACTCCCATCGCTCGTGCAGGTGCTTCGGGAACTCAACTTTCATACCGGCGTACTGGCGGTCGATGATGTCGGCAGCGAGTCTAGCCATGCCGGCTTTCCCCGTACCACCATCCGGGTACCTCCACAAACGTTGGAGATCGATGTGATTGACGACATGAACGAGGAGATCCCCGCTCTAGCTTCGGAGTGTCGTTCTTGATGACGACGCTGGCAAAGTAGATCTCCATCCTGTGTAGGAACTCGCGAAGCTCTGGGCATACAGATTTGGCCCTACATACATGGTATAGGAGACAGTGGTTGCGCATGGACAGCTGCAAAAGTGCCATCCTCTTCCTATCTTCAGTATACTTGAGGTCAAGGCTGACGATCTTGTACCTATCCATCGACTCCTGTATCCACCACTCGTACATTGCGATGACCTTGGCGACCTTCGCTGACGCATTTGTGTGGACGACCGTCAGCTTGGTGGTGCCATGGGCGGTGACGGTGTACTCATCGGTGAAGTTGCTCCCGTCGCCGAACACACCGTACTCTGCGTCCATGGCAGCAGCTAATGCGGCGGCGGTGGCCTAGGGTCGGTAGATGTGGCGGTGGAGTGATCTATTGCGGTGGTATGGCCCGGCGAAGGCGGTGCTTGCGGCAGCGTCGATGGTTCTTGTGGTGGCTGCGGCGGCGGCGGAGGGCGGCGAAAGGAATGAGTTGGGGATTTTTGCATAGTGATGTGCTGAGGAGACGGAAGGCGATGCTTAAATTGAGTTTACCAATATTCCGGTCATGCCCATGTGGAAGCAAGCTTGACCGGGCGAGCATAGTTGGTTTCCAATATTAGCGATTAAATTTGGCGTCCGTCCCGGTAGGCGATGGGACGGGTGTGCGACGTGGCTTTGGCATGGCAGAGACCGGTCACGTAGACCACCGTCCTGTTGCCGATCTGCAACGGGTGCGCGGTGCTAACACGACGTAACGTGATAGGACAGAAGGAAGTGTACATCTATTATCCCTGTACCTCGGGGCAGCCGCCTAACCGATTAGGCCAGCCGATTGCGCAAAGCTTGCAATTCCATTTTGTCCAGAATTTGCCAAAATGAAGCTCGTTTGTCCATGCTTCTATAAGTTTCTCTGTAGGCCACTTGTGTAAGCATGCACGATCAAGCAACTTTGCAACACACATGTCGGTGGAAAAGCATTAGGTTTCAATGCACCACATAGTTTAGGGATTTAGAATAGCTACATTGTGGAGCTCTAGCCAAATTGCATGGTAAAGCCAAATTCACCTTTTTGTCAGATTTAGCTATAGCAACATCGTATCTCATTTTTCCTCACTTTTGCTCTCCCGATATTCCAAAGCGCTCACATGCGCTCGGAGGGGGGGACGTCTAGTCAAAGGCTTGGCCGTTACGTCCGCCCTGACGCCTAAATTGGAAGTTTTTTTGTTATTTGGCCTTTTTAAGAGCGCCTTTCCCCTCTCTCGCTAACAGTTGTGTTTTTTTGCCCAAAAAGGTAGGAAATCTAGAGCAACTTCTCTCTTCATTCATTGTTCCTTTTGCCCTCGTTTTCCCTAATCTGGTAGCAAATCTAGAGCAGGAAAACAAACCAGCACCATAAATAAATTCAGTAAACAGAGCAGATGTAGGTAAAGCAGCTAATGTAGGTTATATAGTACGGTACTTAACGAGGTTCGACAATTAGGCTGCTCAGCAGCAGCAACATCTGACAGGTTCAACACAGACAAGACAAAAGAAGCTACTTTACAGCAGTAGCAGCAGTTGATAAGTGGCCCCTCGTGGCCTCTGCCAGGAGGGCATCCGCCTCCTCCCTCTGGCGCCTCCTGCACTTCTTGCTGCCCAGCCCCTTGACCTTGGGCGCCTTGGGTCTGATCGGGGGCATGCGACCCTCCTCGATAGCCACCTTCTGGAGGTTGCGGAGGTGAAGACCAAGAACTTGGTGCTTGGCCATGAAGTTGTGGATGTTCACGGACTCGCCGCAGGTCCTCACGTCCTCGGCATGCTTCACGAGGGAGTTGAAGTCCGTGGCGCGGAGCCTCCTGGTGGGGCAGAAGGAGCACCTGTACACGTCGCCGGTGAAGAAGTTGTTGTACTGGCCGGACTTTAGCCTCCTCAGCACATGACGAGTCTTGGTGTCCTTGGACTCGTCGTCGCTGCGGAGGTCGCTGCTATCCTCCTGTTGGAAAAAATAGTAGAGTGAAATAAGGACATGACTGAGATAATTTGATTATCAGGATTGATTTTTTGCATAAATTAACCGAATGAGATCTCCCGATTATTCCCCAAATCTCAAACCAAATCGAATACTGATCCCAACTACGAACATGGGGATTCATTGAAAATCGATATCTAACACAAGAGGATTAGCTACTGTAAAAATACGAACAGCCGAGTCCTAATAACATACGATCTAGCATCCAACGATGGGAATGGGGAAGAACAAGGGAAGGGGAGAAAACCCTGGTTACCTCCGACCATGGGTCGGCGATGCTGGTGTCATAGGGGTTCTCCGGCCTTATGTAGACAACCTCCTCGTAGGGGTCCTAGCCGAGAGGGATCTGTCCGAGACCGGCGGGGGCCTCCTCGCTGGCGGCTACGGCGGCTATGATGGATGCAGGGACGGGGGTCTGTACGGGGACGGGGGGCTCCTCACCGACGGCCTTGGAGGCGCCGATGGCCACCACGCCGTTCTTCTCCATCATCGGCGTGGTTGGGGTTTTGTTTGGCGTTTGCAGAAGGTGATGGGACAGTGTGAGTGAGTAAGTGCGTGATGAGTGGGATTGGGGAGACCTCTATTAAAGGAGAAGGGAAGCGATGTTCCGTTGCACTACCGTGCACCGCGTATGCTAATGCACTGTGCACGGCCACACGTGTCTGCTACCGCCCCGTGCACCTCACACGCGTACCGTGAGTCGTGTTTTTCCCTCGTTTCTAACCCTGGCGATTCAGTTGTACTCAGTTTTTCCCTCGAGCGTAACACTGGCAGTTTGGTTCCATTTTTAAATAATATTCTATTTTCTATTTGAATCCCTTTGTCACTCTTGCCCTTGGTTTTTAAGTTCTACTCAATTTTGCCCTTGGTTTTTAAGTTCTACTTAGTTTTGCCGTTGGTTCTAAAGTGCTACTCGGTTTACCCCTCTCTTTGTATCCATCTCTCGCACCTGTGCTCATCTTTGCTGCTACGCTCTGATTGGTCAAGACAGTTGTCACATGGATCGTGCCCACCAACCGTTGATCCTCTATGATCTAGCGGACATGATAACCCTTATATCTTTCGGGGGCACCCCTCTATCCATGCAAAATAATGAGTATGCCACCGAAACTTTAACTCCATAAATAGATGAACTTGAATATATTTTGAAGGGTACGAAAGTAGAAATCCCCATGGTTTAAGGGTCTAGATATGGTAAGAGAACTAAATATTATTAGTGGTCGGGCCAGCACGGTGACAGGTTGGTCGGCTAGAAGTTGCTAATTCCTAAGTAAGGGGACACTAGACCGGTCTTGACATACTCCCTCAGGAATTTGCCATAAGCAGCGTGCTTAGCCTTGGTTGCCGACTTGTGTTTACTAGCCGGGCTTTTACCGATGCCAACCGCATGCGGAATCAAGCTGGCAATCCTTGGGTTGACTCCTTTCTTACAGAAAGGGCACCTGAGCTCCCCAAGTCGAGTGCGGAAAGGGATTATCCCGCTCTTGAGCTTCTTCATGACATGGCGTCTCTTGTTGTCCCTAGTCTCCTTGTCAGAGTCCATCTCACTTGAATACACCTGTAATGTATGGAATACAAACCGAAATGAGCAAAATAATAAATATATATTCCTTCCACCATTCTGAGTTACTTTCACTGCAATAACATGTCTATGCAGGTTCAGCAGTTCATTATGGCCGTCTCCCCAGCTCACTCCTAAATTAATGTGGTTTGTGTTCTTGATAACCTATTAATAAATAAATAATGTGGATTCATTCAGAATAGACTAGATCTCTCCTGTACCGGTTCGTATGTTGCATCTAATCATTACGACTAGATTTTTTTATGATGCCAGGATAGATTAAGCTCGAGCAGAAAATATGAGACATGTAGAAATAGATGTACCTCCGGGTACACGAGCGGAGCATGTTCGCCGAACTCCACGCCCTCATCGGGGCCTCCGAAGTCGTCAGCACCGGCGAGCACATGGTCCCCCAAGGGGTTGAACTGCACGTCCTCCTCGCCTTGTGCTGCGTGATGCTCCTCTAGATCTGTCGCGTGAAGCACCACCCCGGTGGTGATGCCCGGACACTCACCCCCACGCACTGGTTTCATGGAGAAGGTTCGTGCAAGTACATTCAAGATTGTGGGGTTTTGCTAGATACGGAAGAGAGAGTAGTGGATGAGTGCGAACAGAGGACCCGATAGGCTAGGTTTTTAATGCAGGGACGTTTAGGCCTCCTCAAGGGTCCCGGTAGGCAGCTCTTCCGGCTGCGGCTGCCGCGTGGAAGGTTTCTGTGGTGGGGGCCTGTCGGAAGTGAGAGTGCAGGCACACTGCATAGTAAAAATGGTATAGCCCGTGGGCTGTGGATGACCAGTTGTCGTGCAGTATACTTGTAGCCTTTGTAGACTAGATTAAACATGACATGACCACTCGATGACTTTTTCCATGGACGGCATCATGTTCCTTCTTGTAGAAGTCTCGTTGAGGGAGACGTCCATGCTGTCTCGCGCTGTCCTGTGAAGGGCATGGCGTGTGCAACGAGCCTCGTCGGATCACATAGGATAAACGGTTGGTGCGCACGATCCGCGTGACAACTATGACAACCAATCAGGGCGTAGCAGACAGAGTGGGCACAGGTTTGGGTTTCTACGAAAGAGAAAGAGGGGGCAAAACTGGGTAGTACCAAAAAACCAAGGGCAAAGCTGAGTAGTATAAAAATGGAAAGTGAGTGTCTTTTACAATGAAATAGATCGTGGCATACATCAAATTATGCCAAGATAGATCCACTAGAGTTCATTGCATGTGTGTTCTTTCCACAAACCACATATGTATCCACTAGAGTCATTGCATGTGTGTTCATGTCATGAACCACATATGGATCCACGAGTGTTCATTGCATGTGTGTTCTTTCCACAAACCACATATGTATCCACTAGCGTAATTGCATGTGTGTTCTTTATACAAACCACACATGGATCAACCAATGTCATTGCATGTGTGTTCTTTCCAGAAACCACACATGGATCTACCAGTGTTAATTGCATTTGTGTTCTTTCCACAAACCACACATGGATCCACATGAGTCATTGCATGTGTGTTCCTTTCATGAACCACACATGGATCCACCAGTGTTCATTGCATGTGTGTTCTTTCCACAAACCACACATGGATCCACCAGAGTCATTGCATGTGTGTTCTTTCCACAAACCACATATGGATCAACCAGTGTCATTGCATGTGTGGTCCTGTCATGAACCACACATGGATCAACCAGTGGTCATTGCATGTGTGTTCTTTCCACAAACCACATATGAATCCACTAGAGTCATTGCATGTGTGTCCATGTCATGAACCAGACATGTATCAACCAACGGCATTGCATGTTTGTTCTTTCCACAAACCACATATGGATCCACTAGAGTCATTGCATGTGTGTTCTTTTCACAAACCACATATGGATCAACCAATGGCATTGCATGTGTGTTCTTTTCACAAACCACATATGGATCCACCATTGTTCACTGCATGTGTGTTCTTTCCACAAACCACTTATGGATCCACTAGCGTTCATTGCATGTGTGTTCTTTTCCACAAACCACATATGGATCCAGTAGAGTCATTGCATGTGTGTTCTTTTCACAAACCACATATGGACCCACTAGAGTCATTGCATGTGTGTTGTTATACTAAAACCAGCACTAGAGTCATTGCATGTGTGTTCTTTTCACAAACCACATATGGATCCACCAGTATCATTGCATGTGTGTTTTTTCCACAAACCACACATGGATCCACCAGAGTCATTGCATGTGTGTTCTTTCCACAAACCACATATGGATCAACCAGTGTCATTGCATGTGTGGTCCTGTCATAAACCACACATGGATCGACCAGTGGTCATTGCATGTGTGTTCTTTCCACAAACCACATATGGATCCACTAGAGTCATTGCATGTGTGTTCATGTCATGAACCACATATGGATCAACCAATGGCATTGCATGTGTGTTCTTTCCACAAACCACATATGGATCCACTAGAGTCATTGCATGTGTGTTCTTTTCACAAACAACATATGGATCAACCAATGGCATTGCATGTGTGTTCTTTTCACAAACCACATATGGATCCACCAATGTTCACTGCATGTGTGTTCTTTCCACAACCACTTATGGATCCACCAGTGTTCATTGCATGTGTGTTCTTTTCCAGAAACCACATATATGGACCCACTAGAGTCATTGCATGTCTGTTCTTTTTACAATACACATATGGATCCACCAGAGTCATTGCATGTGTGTTCTTATACTAAAATCAACACTAGAGTCATTGCATGTGTGTTCTTTCCACAAACCACATGTGGATCAACCAGTGTCATTGCATGTGTGTTCTTTCCACAAACCACACATGGATCAACCAGTGTCATTGCATGTGTGTTCTTTCCACAAACCACATGTGGATCAACTAGTGTCATTGCATGTGTGGTCCTGTCATGAACCACACATGGATCAACCAGTGGTCATTGCATGTGTGTTCTTTCCACAAACCACAGATGGATCCACTAGATTCATTGCATGTGTGTTCTTTTCACAAATCACATATGGATCAACCAGTGTCATTGCATGTGTGTTCTTTCCACAAACCACATATGGATCCACCAGTAGTTATTGCATGTGTGTTCTTTCCACAAACCACTTATGGATCCACTAGTGTTCATTGCATGTGTGTTATTTTCCACAAACCACATATGGACCCACTAGAGTCATTGCATGTCTAATCTTATACTAAAACCAGCACTAGAGTCACTAAATGTGTGTTCTTTTAACAACCCACATATGGATCCACCAGTGTCATTGCATGTTTGTTATTTTCACAAACCACACATGGATTAACCAATGTCATTGCATGTGTGTTCTTTCCACATACCACATATGGATCCACCAATGTCATTGCATGTGTGTTCTTTTCCACAAACCACATGGATCAACCAATGGCATTGCATGTCTGTTCTTTCCACAAACCACATATGGATCCACCAATGTCATTGCATGTGTGTTCTTTTCCACCAACCACATGGATCAACCAATGGCATTGCATGTGTATTCTTTCCACAAACCACGTATGGATCCACCAATGTCATTGCATGTGTGTTATTTTCCACAAACCACATGGATCAACCAATGGCATTGCATGTGTGTTCTTTTCACAAACCACACATGGATCAACCAATGGCATTGCATGTGAGTTCTTTTCGCAAACCACACATGGATCCACCAGAGTCATTGCATGTGTGTTCTTTCCACAAACCACACATGGATCAACTAGTGTCATTGCATGTGTGTTCTTTCCACAAACCACATATGGATCAACTGGTGGTCATTGCATGTGTGTTCTTTCCACAAACCACATATGGATCCACTAGAGTCATTGCATGTGTGTTGTTTTCACAAACCACATATGGACCCACTAGAGTCATTGCATGTGTGTTGTTTTCACAAACCACACATGGATCCACCAGAGTCATTGCATGTGTGTTCTTTCCACAAACCACATATGGATCAACCAATGTCACTGTATGTGTGTTCTTTCCACAAACCACATATGGATCAACCAATGGCATTGCATGTGTGTTCTTTCCACAAACCACACATGGATCAAGCAATGGCATTACATGTGTATTCGTTTCAAAAACCACACATGGATCAACCAATGGCATTGCATGTGTGTTCTTTCCACAAACCACTCATGGATCCACCAGAGTAATTGCATGTGTGTTCTTTCCGCAAACCACATATGGATCCACCAGTGTCATTGCATGTGTGTTCTTTCCACAAACCACATATGGATCAACCAATGTCATTGCATGTTTGTTCCTGTCATGAACCACACATGGATCAACCAATGGCATTGTATGTGTGTTCCTGTCATGAACCACATATGGATCCACCAGTGTTCATTGCATGTGTGTTCCTGTCATGAACCACACATTGGTCAACTAGTGGTTATTGCATGTGTGTTCTTTCCGCAGACCACATATGGATCCACTAGAGTCATTGCACGTGTGTTCTTTTCACAAACCACATATGGACCCACTAGAGTCATTTCATATGTGTTCTTATACTAAAACCAGCACTAGAGTTCTTTCCATAAACCACACATGGATTAACCAATGGCATTGCATGTGAGTTATTGTCACAAACCCCATATGGATCAACCAATGTCATTGCATGTGTGTTCCTATCATGAACCACATATGGACCGACTAGAGTCATTGCATGTGTGTTCTTTCCACAAACCACATATGGATCCACTAGAGTCATTGCATGTGTGTTATTTTCACAAACCACATATGGATCAACCAGTAGCATTGCATGTGTGTTCTTTTCACAAATCACATATGGATTAACCAATGTTCACTTCATGTGTGTTCTTTCCGCAGACCACATATGGATCCACTAGAGTCATTGCACGTGTGTTCTTTTCACAAACCACATATGGACCCACTAGAGTCATTGCGAGTCATTGCATGTGTGTTCCTGTCATGAACCACATATGGACCCACTAGTGGTTATTGCATGTGTGTTCTTTCCACATACCACATATGGATCCACCAATGTTCATTGCATGTGTGTTCTTTTCCACAAACCACATATGGATCCACTAGAGTCATTGCATGTGTGTTCTTTTCACAAACCACATATGGACCCACTAGAGTCATTGCATGTGTGTTCTTTCCACAAACCAAACATGGATTAACCAATGGCATTGAATGTGTGTTATTGTCACAAACCACATATGCATCAACCAATGTCATTGCATGTGTGTTCCTGACATGAACCACATATAGATCCACTAGAGTCATTGCATGTGTCTTCTTTCCACAAACCACATATGGATCCACTAGAGTCATTGCATGTGTGTTCTTTTCACAAACCACATATGGATCAACCAATGGCATTGCATGTGTGTTCTTTCCACAAACCACATATGGATCCACTAGAGTCATTGCATGTGTGTTCTTTTCACAAACCACTTATGGACCCACTAGAGTCATTGCATGTGTGTTCTTATACTAAAACCATCACTAGAGTCATTTCATGTGTGTTCTTATACTAAAACCAGCACTAGAGTCATTGCATGTCTGTTCTTTTCACAAATCACATATGGATCCACAAGTGTCATTGCATGTGTGTTCTTTCCACAAACTACATATGGATCCACTAGTGTTCATTGCATGCGTGTTCTTTCCACAAACCACACATGGATCCACCTGAGTCATTGCATGTGTGTTCTTTTCACAAACCACATATGTACCCACTTGAGTCATTGCACGTGTGTTCTTTCGACAAACCACACATGGATTAACTAATGGCATTGCAGTGTGTTATTGTCACAAACCACATATGGACCAACCAATGTCATTGCATGTGTGTTCCTGTCATGAACCACACATGGATCAACCAGTGGTCATTGCATGTGTGTTCTTTCCACAAACCACATATGGATGCACTAGAGTCATTGCATGTGTGTTCTTTTCACAAACCACATATGGATCAACCAATGGCATTGCATGTGTGTTCTTTTCACAAATCACATATGGATCAACCAGTGTTCACTGCATGTGTGTTCTTTCCACAAACCACTTATGGATCCACCAGTGTTCATTGCATGTGTGTTCTTTTCCACAAACCACATATGGATCCACTAGAGTCATTGCATGTGTGTTCTTTTCACAAACCACATATGGACCCACTAGAGTCATTGCATGTGTGTTCTTATACTAAAACCAGCACTAGAGTCATTGCATGTGTGTTCTTTCCACAAACCACACATGGATTAACCAATGGCATTGCATGTGTGTTATTGTCACAAACCACATATGGATCAACCAATGTCATTGCATGTGTGTTCCTGTCATGAACCACATATGGACCCACTAGTGGTCATTGCATGTGTGTTCTTTCCACAAACCACATATGGATCCACTAGAGTCATTGCATGTGTGTTCTTTTCACAAACCACATATGGATCAACTAGTGGCATTGCATGTGTGTTCTTTTCACAAATCACATATGGATCAACCGGTGTTCACTGCATGTGTGTTCTTTCCACAAACCACTTATGGATCCACCAGTGTTCATTGCATGTGTGTTCTTCTGCATAAACCACACATGGATCCACCAGTGTTCATTGCATGTGTGTTCTTTCCACAAACCACATATGGACCCACTAGAGTCATTGCATGTGTGTTCTTTTCACAAACCACATATGGATCAACCAGTGGCATTGCATGTGTGTTCTTCTCACAAACCACACATGGATCCACCAGTGTCATTGCATGTCTGCTCTTTTCATTAACCACAGTTAGAGTCATTGCATGTGTGTTCTTTTCACAAACCATATATCACAAGTGTCATTGCATGTGTGTTCCTCTCATATACCACATATGGATCCACCCAGTGTGATTGCATGTGTGTTCTTCTCACAAACCACATAAGGGTCCACCAGTGTCATTGGGTGTGTGTTCTTTTCATAAACCACATATGGATCCTAACCTTAGGAGAGCCCTAACCTTAGCCCCCAATGGATCCACCGTTAGACCGAGTCTTCTAGAAGGCACACCCTAACACAGTTGTTCTGCTTGACGATTGTTACATACCGTTCGATCGGGGCGCTTGGACGATTGGGATGGTCTTCGTGAGAGTGATCCGTGAGTAGGCTGTTCTGCGGCATGATTGGCCATGCTTGCTCTGGACAAACTGGCAACACCGGGCGCTCCCCTGTTGCGAGTGTCATGACTCACGAGTTCAGTGGGCCATATCCCAGTGTCATGTCCCCATTACTTCTCTTCCTCCCTCTACTTCTCTTCCTTCCCCTTGAAGCCACTTTCCCCACTTCACTCCCATCTTGTCGTAGCCGCAAGCCGACGACATCCGCCAATTCTCGGGTCGCTGCCTTCATGCTAAGAAATCATTTTACAAGCTTTTGAACTTATCCTACATATTCCTGCTATTCGCCAATCTAACTGCTGATCTTTTTTACGATTTCTCGACGAACTTCAGATGTGGCAGATGCTGCAGCCCAAGAATCTGGCGATCCTCGCGCGCAACTTCGCAGCGACGTTCCCGCTTGTGTGCTCCCACCCAGGATGCTTTCGCCGTTACTCCTACCACGAGCTCACGTGCCCGCACGGCTCGTGCTCCTGCACGGAGCCAGGCTGCAACTACACCGGCCCGCCAGCAGAGCTCGTCGTCCATCTTGCAGAGGAGCACTTGATCGAAGTGATTAGGATCTCGTACGGGCAAGCCCAACTTCTCCAAGAGTAGGTGTGGTTCACTGACTCGGCACGCCGCCGGCTAATTTTCCAGGGGAGGACGGCTCTGTTTTCGTCCTGACCATCACCGCCGGTGTTCCGGGAATTAGAGCCGGGCCCACCGTCGTGTGTGCCGTATGCATCAGGTCGGTCTCGTGCACCTGGCCCGTATACACGGTGCGCATGTGGGCGAACGCCCAGCCGCCGTTGTCCGATAGCATTCTTGTGCTAGCCGAGGCGCCGAGCCGCCCGACGCCACGGGAGGTGGAGTATTCGGACGTAAGGTCGATCCTATGTGTGCCCTCTCAGTACCTTGTCGGTGCTAGACCGAACAGGAAGATGCATTTCTACATTTGTATTGAGAAGACCAACAGAGAAATGTAGTACTTGTGTTGTTGTTATTGTTAGACTTAAGCGATGCTTCTCAGGTGCGTACAACATACGTGTTGTGCGAATGTACCCCAGTTGTAGTTTTTAGTACTCCTTAATAATTCGACGAGTTATTAGTCCAATCAGCTTGATGTTGTCATGTTGCAAAGTTCACTTGCTCTGGACAGACTGGCAATACCATGTGCTCCCGCACCCGCATGTCAGTGTCACGTGTTTCGAGGGCCCACCTGCCAGTGTCACGCCCCTCTTCTCTTCCTTCCCCTCGAAGCCACTGTCCCAACATCTCTTCCATCCTACCACTCCCGTCTGATGGTTGTAATCTGATTTTCGTTGGATTGTTTACATGTAATCTACATTGATAATGCAACATGCAAATGGCACAGACATAATTTATAAAGTGGAAGCACTCACACGCTGCTATTGCACATATTTCTCAATATAGCTCGAGAAACCCATTACAATAATTGTACTCGCACTAAACACAATCGAAATTGCAACCATCCTAAACAACATCTAAACCCACATCACACCGCTGTCGTCGGAGTCCACCTCGATTGGTGACACCGCCGTGCCCTTCCTAGCGCCATCCACTCCCGCCCGTGGCTTGCCCTTCGCCAAGGAGGCAACAATGGCGTTCTGCACAACTTTGTCCCCGTCGTCCTCCACATCGGAATCGACAATGACGAAGGTGACGGGGTTGGCGTGGACCGAGCACCGTCACGCCTGGCGGATCCTGCTCGAGCTCGATGCCGCATCAGTCCTTCTATAGGTAAGAGGGGCCGAGCTCGGATACGTAGCGTCATCGCTCCTCTCAAGAAACCATGGCCATTTGATACTGCGATGTTAGGATCTTGGGGTGGATCCGCCGTGGCAAGCCCTACCGGAAGCGGTGGAGTGGATGGATCTGTCGGCACGAGCCATGACAAGTTCCTAGGAGGGAGTAAGATTGTGGTCCAGGCGTGTTTGGTTCCTGAGCAAGGCCTCCCAATGATATGTACGCGGGCAAGGTGCCGGAAAATTTTGTCCAATGCGCGCGAGAGGGCTTTTGAACCAGGAAGGCGCGAGGTTTGGTTGACAAGTCCACTCGCTAGGTCCCCCACCTGTCAGCTGAATGTGGACGGTAGGATTTTGCTCGAGTTATTAAGTGGGGATAAATCACGCTTCACCACTACCCTGACATCCAAAGGCTCCTCTTTCTTGTGCCCTCGCTCCCCTCGCTCATGGCTCGCAGCTCGTGCAGTTCGTCTCGGGCGGAATTAGGGTCGGCTCAACGCCGTCAGGTGGGTTCCCCCATCAGGTACTAGAGAGCGCCCTATGATTACTACCCTGATATGCTGTTTTTGTGCGGTGAGAAGATGCCGAGATGGATTTCATGGACCGACAAAAATACTGCAGGAAAATTCAGCAACTACAACATCAGAGCGGTAAGTTCCTACTGTAGGTACAATGGTAACCTGGATTCGGAAAGCGTAATGTAATTCTTTTTTTGTTTCTTTCGATCTACTACACAGGAAGGGAGGGGGACTGGTTGTGACAAATTTGTGTGAATTGAAAAGCCACTGACAGGTTTTCACAGAGAGCTTGTTCAGGATCTGCGTGATGCTATGTGGGACAAGAAAGAGGAGATTCGTGCGATGGAGCGAGAGATCCGGGAGCTTCGCCAGGTGCAGGGGAGGCAGGGGCATGGTGGTGGTGAGACAGGCGGGCTCAAGATTAGGCCAGATAGTGGAAACAATTTCCTCATTATCTGGGCATTATCTGTTGCATTTGCAGTTTATGTTGCCATGTCGTTGTCCAGCAGCTGAAATAAGTTGCTGCTTCGTGGAGTGTAGCAGCCAGCTTAGAACTTGTTTTTCAGCCTAGAAACTTATCATAAGTGTAATGCCAATAGCAGGGATTTATTAAGCGCCTATAAATAATTCATTTTTATGGCACTAACACCCATCGATTTGGAGACCCCTTAACCACTCAGCTATCGCGATTGTTTACATAGTAGTGGTACAGTCACAATTTTGGATTCAACTAGTGGCCTCGGCCGTATCCAATCCTAAAGTCGTGATACATTTTACTCCGAGTACGGGAGGCAGATTGTTTCGCCTGGCAAGTTCCACGCACATAGCTCCAGAGTTTAACCGAACTACATATATAGGTTCAAGTTCAATACATCATTAGGCTTCTACACTGCTAGCCTTCTTTCTCTGCTTGGGTGCCAACTTTCTTCCTCTTGCCTTCACGTCCACTGGCTTCTTCATCTCCTGTCTTCTTCCTCTTCCTGGGTGCCAATTTTCTTACCTTCACGTAAACTACATCTCCGGTCGAGGGAAGTCAGGCCAATCAGCACTAGAATCTTGTCCAGCATCATCACTCCACTCGTTTTGGTTTTCTTACCACAGCAAAAACAATGAGTCGACTGTCTTGTTTCTTACCTTGCGCTTCTTGTAAAAAAACCAGTACATGGATTACTACCTTATATCTATAGACTATATTTTTTTTTTGTGAATGTACCATCTCATACCTAGGTTTGGGAGCATTAAGGGGACATCCCGCTACTCTATGGCCTATAAGATGTTAGGTCTTGCATCTGCTTTTGTCCTTCTTGGTTGCACAAAAAGCCGAACCCTTCTTCTCGAGAAAATTCTTAAACCTATTCACTTGAGGTCTTCCTTTGCCCCTTTTTGTAACTGGCTGGCAAAGCTCGAAAGACAGTTGGACTTGAGGCCCCTTTTTGTAACTGGCTGGCAAACCTATTCACTCGACGGATCCAGCGTACGCAGCTCTGAACTTTTTCATAGAGTAGTCGTCTGACAAATACTGATCCAAATGTGATAGAGTTCTTTTCTTCACCAAGAAGGCCAAGGAGTGGTCGCAAGGTTTCCCGGTATGCTGCCACTCTAAGAAGGTGCATTCTCATAGCTGGATGTTCACAACATCCCATTTGCCACTCTTGGACATATCGACCACCTCACAGCTGCTGCTGGTTGACGGGAGAACCTTAAGATGAGCAAGTCCTCAGCTTCTCTTATGTAGTTGCTATACAACTGGCGGTAGCATATGTCCTCTAAGTCTCCTACCAATCTCTCTCCTTATATTTAACAGCTTCATGATCATACCACGTATGCTGTCCATCAAGATATGAACAGGACGCACTTTTATGTCCTTCACCCAGTTATTCAGGCATTCTGCAAGGTTGTTGTTTATGTAATCAACTTTGATGTCAGGGTTGAATTGACTCCTCTTCCATAGCTGCGAATGATGGATGGCTAAGTACTCTAGAAGTTCAGGGGCTTCCGCAAAAATCTTGCTCATGAAATATTCACTGCTACTAGGTTTGTAAATTCTAGTAGCAGGAAACATGTAATGAAATACGCTGCCTACGTAGTGTGAGTACAAGTTGAGCATCATATGGGCATGACATTCTCTACCTTCAGCTCGCGGGAACACCTCCTTCACTGCATTCATCAGCCCTTTACATGCATCCGTGGATATAGCCAATGGATCCATGTGGCCTATTGATCTCCTGAGCTGCCTCATAAACCAGACCCAGTTTTCCTCCGTTTCTGTTTCAAACAACCCGAATGCCATTGGGAACATCCAGTTGTGACCATCAAGTGTTGTGGCAGATGGCAGACAACCTTTCCATTTGCCAGTGAGGATAGTGCTGTCTACACTTAGATACGGCCTACATCCGTCCGTGAATCCTTGGATGCAACGTTTAAGCGCCATGAAAAATCTTTTGAAATATATTTTACCACGTACTGATTCGGTGTCAATCTCCACAACACTCCCTGGACACCTAGCTTGTACCTCCGCCTTGAAGTTGTACAACATCCTGAAGCTATTGGTCCAATCCCCGTGCAAGACCCCCAGAGCTTTCTCTTTACCTTTCCAAACCATGTAATACGGTAGGACAATGTTGTATTTAGAACCGAGGCTAGTATGAATATTCTTCATGGTCTCCTTGGGGTTATCCTTTAGTATGGACATAGATTGCATAGCCACCCACTCCGTATCAGCCATTGAGGATTTCAGTTTGCTGCCTGTCGGACACATGTGTGGAGGGCCCATTTTGTTCACCTGCAACACAGATTCATTTAAAAGATAAGCAGGGTCGACTAGTTGCCAAAAAGATATCGCACATCAATTGTAGTTATAGAGTGAAAAGAGAGAAAGTTCTAATGGTTTTCTGCATTCATTGCCCCAGTACCCTAATTGCCTTCGACGCAGGTAAGGCTCTTGTTGTGATCCTCCATGGACAATGTACCTCGGCCCGTCCATTCATCCACGTTAACTTGCAAACGGCCTCATACCTCTGCGAAGTGTTCTTCAGTCGATAAACGTCGAACTCCCCCTTGATACAAAAATGCCGAAACGACATCCTGAACTCATGCATGCTACTGAACTCGGTGCCAACCGAAATTATAGGATACTCGTGGTCATGTTTCATTTCTTCTACTTCAACACCCAAATCATCGACTGGAATACCAGCCTCATTGTTAAGTTCCTCGTTTATTTCATCATCACCAGATTCTTGATCCTCTATAGTGCCTTCTTCTTCATATGGTTCAGAATCCTGGCCATCGTCTCTAATACCTAGTACTGCACACATCATATTGATTCCCATGGGTGGGGCTACACCATCGTCTCCACCCGGATGGACCGGAACATTGCCCCAATCCACCACACCGGCAACTCTGTTTTCTCCAAGACACTCGGTTGGTTCTGCTGCAACCACATGGGGTGGTATTACGTTTGCACGCATCCTAGGTACTTCAGTGGACAAACAACAGTCAGAATCAATTTCATCTTGACTGTAAAGAACCCTCTTGCTCTTCCTGTGTACATCCTCCTTCCCGATGTAATCTTTCCTGATGGTATCAGTAGGGTTGACATCTGCGTTCCATTCCCCATCGAACTAGGCTTTTTGCTGCCGCTCTTGGGTGTGATCTCCTTCCTGCCTCCCCTCACGGGTGTTGGCTCCAGGGTGCTGGCATTATTGCCTGACCACAGCAGTGTGTTCTTCTTCGAATTAGCCCTTTTGCTACTACTATTGGGCGTGTTCTCCTTTGTGCTGGCATTATTGCCTGACCTCAGCGGCGTGTTCTGCTCCAAATTAGCCCTTTTGCTGCTACTATTGGGCGTGTTCTCCTTCATGGTGGCATTATTCCCTGACAGCGGCATGTTCTGCTCCAAATTAGTATTTTTCTGCTCCCACTGGGTGTGGTAGCCTCCGTGCCGGCCATCTTCGCCTCTTTGCTACCACTCCTAGGAGTGCTCACCACCGTGCTAGCCCTCTTAGTGTTTTTGCTGCTACCATTCGGTGTGGCATTTTGACTGGATCTCAGGGGTGTACTCTACGGTATGGTGCCTTTTTTCGTGCGACTTTTGGGCGTCCTCTTCTCTGGCGTGGTCTCCTTGGTGACATTCTTCTTCGGGGTTCCCTTTCTGGGGATGCTCTTCTTGCTCCTCTTTATGACGCTCCTCTGTAAGACTCTCCTCTGTTTGAAGCTACCCTCAGTCGCACTAGCCCCAGTGATGCCATGGATCAGGTCACGCATGCCTTCTAAAAGTCCATCATCTCTATTGTCGAGTTCCAATCCCTCTCCAACCATTTGCACTATCAAGTGGAAGTACACTTCACCTCTATAATGTTTCCTCGTAAATGGTACTACTAAATCCCTGGTATCTTTCACTTCGATAGCCTTTTTGCTCCTGTAACCAAAATATAACAAATGTGCTTCCTGGGAGGACCCCCACAGCACCTTCACACGTAACGATGCCATCAGGTCAGATAACTCTACCACTTCAGGATCGTATCTGCCAAGGATTACATCAAACTCGTCATAGAATTTTTCTATGCCATCATCTAATTTTGCAGTATAATCCGCGACACCGATACAAACGATTACTTTGCCATCATCAGGTTCTTCAGGATAGAAACCTCCGAGAGGTTCGAGAGGTGGAGTGGCACCATCAGACCCAGCCCCAATGCCACTGTCGCTATCACCAGCATCATTGTTAGCTGGATCAACCTCGATGGAAGTACCAGGACCAGGAGGAAGGCGAGGGACCTTAGCAGCAGGAGCTACATTACATGGTGGACAGGTAGGGCCCCTTCTAACGGCAGCCACAATAGGATCAGCTGCTGCCATGCCACATCGACGATTAGGAGCAGTTCCCACAACAATAGTGTTTCGAGTGCTAGCAGAGTCCAGACCATGAGCTGGCTCCAGACCAGCAGCTCGCTGAACCTGAGCAAGGGTTCGAAGAGGACACAAGGGATCAGTCTTTACAACAACAGTGGGGCAGCCTCCGGAAGCCTTAGTTTGCTCAACAGCGACAGGGATTGGGTCAACAGCGGCCAGATCAACAACAACACGAGGACGACCAGTACCAGCAGATTCTAGAGCACGAGTTCGCACAACTTGAGGACGGTTTCGAGGAGGAGCAGCACATAAGGCAGCAGTCTTGGCAAAAATAGCGGGGCAGCATCCGGAAGCCTTAGTTTGCTCAATAGTGGCATGGATTGGGTGAGCAGCAGCCGGAGCAACACTGATACATTGCAAATGTATCTATAATTTTTGATGTTCCATGCTTGGTTTTATCCACTTTCTTGTGTTTTGTTCCAACTTTGGAGTACTTTTCTTATGATTTCTTGGACTAACCTATTAACAAGAGCCACAGTGCTAGCTGCCTGTTTTCTGCTATTTTTGGTTCCAGGAAAGTCAGAAAATGAATATTCTCGGAATTGGACGGGACAAAAGCCAAAGTGCCTATTTTTCCGGATGTCATCAAGTGCCAGAATACGAGACGGAGAGGGGCCAGGGGGCCACCACACCACCTGGCCCGCACCAGGGGGTGGTGTGGCCGCTCCCGGCACCCCCTCGGCCTCCCCTTCCGCCTATAAGATGCCCTCAGGACGAAAACCCTATGGGCCCGATCAAAAATCCACGAAAGAGTCTGTAGCCGCCGTCATCTCCATCCCTAGATCGGGAGGGATCTGAAGCTCTTCCCGGCACCCTGCCAGAGAGGGGAATTCACCCTGGAGGCCTTCTTCATCACCATGCAAGCCTCCAGTGTGATGCGTGAATAGTTCATCCTTGGACTACGGATCCATGTAGTAGCTAGATGGCTGGTTCTCCTCCTTTGTGCTTTCATGTCTAGATCTTGTGAGCTCCGTTCATGATCAAGATCATCTATTTGTAATTCTGCATGTTGTGTTTGTGGGGATCTGATGGATATTGAGATGCTATTTCAGATTGATTATTGATTCTATCATGTCTTTGTTATTTGTGATCTTGCATGCTTTCCGTTGTTAGTAGCTATCTTGGCCAAGTAGATGCTAGCAACTCCTAGAGTTAGTATTTATGCTCGATAGTGGGTTCATGCCTCTGGTAATCTGGGGAAGTGACAGAAATCTCTAAGGTACTAGATGTGCTATTGCTACTAGGGAGAAAACAACAATCCTTTGTTCATAGAACAATTGTATTGTTTACTTTACACGCAGTTCGTAAAGCAATAATCTGTTGCTTGCAACTTAATACTGGAGGGGGTTCGGATGATAACCTGAAGGTGGATTATTAGTCATAGATGCAGTTGGATGGCGGTCTATGTATAATGTGGTAATGCCCAATCAAGTCTCAAAGGAGTCAAGATGATTAGTATATGCATGTATTGCTTTCTCGGTGTTTGTCAATTGCCCCGCTGTAATTTGTTCACCCAGCATGTTATCTATCTTAAGGAGAGCCACCTCTAGTGAACTATGGATCCCGGTCCTCTTTTCTTTATATACAATCTACAACTATTTACTGCTTTGTGTTTACTTTCTGCAAACTTTTACTTCTTTCCATTCAATACATTTAATCCTTTGTTTTCCGCAAAACACGGTGAGATTGACAACCTCATCGCAAGTTGGGGACAAAGTTCTGTGGTTGTGTTGTGTAGGTCTCCACGTTGCTACTAGCACCGGTAGTGCGCCCTGCCAAAGCTCAGCTAGTGACACCTTTGGGGTGTTTCCTTGCTCCTACTGGTTCGATTAAACCTTGGTTTCATAACTGAGGGAAACTTGCTGCTGTGCTCATCATACCATCCTCTTGGGGTTCCCAACGAGCTCTACATGAACACCGCCATCAAGCATTTTTCTAGGCGCCGTGCATTGAGCCATCAAACACCACCACGGGGACGACCAGTACCAGCAGATTCTAGAGCAGAGTTTTCCACAATGGCAATACGGGGACTCCTACGAGGAGGTTGCCTGACAGAAGCATGTCGTGGACGAGGAACCACATTTTGCTCAACAACAGCAGGGGTTCGATTTAGACCTCCCTGTCCAATAATAGCTGGGTGACTCCTAGTAGCAGGAGCTTCCTCATCCAGTATGTTACACATCAGCATAACCACACGAAGCCCAGCATGCTGTTTCATCAACCCAATTAGCTGACTGTCACACGCTACAGTAACCTCGAAGCCTCGTTCATCAAGGATGCTGAACCGTGCAGTCTGCTCGGGCCTCATTTCAGCAAGTTCATGCACAGCAGCAACCAAACCAGGGATAGTGCATAACTGCACAGGCGCTACTTCCATCTTCAGATTGTGACCCGAACCGTGTATTTGGGTTCAGCGGAGATCCTACTTGACAGAAAATTGGAGACAAAAGATAAGAATTGTTTGTCAGCCTCGTGCTAGCAAACAATTCTATGTTCGATATATCTCTGTAATGCCAATAGCCAGCTAGCAGTTATAGGTAGTGCGAATAGCAAAGAGAAGAGTAGCTCACCCACAATTAGCCAGAAGTACTTCTTCCTCGGCAAATGGATCTGCCATCCTTCGTGCTGCTTAGCTCGTTGATGTCTACGCACTTATATTCTTGTAGACAGTTGTTGGGCCTCCAAGTGCAGAGGTTTGTAGAACAGCAGCAAGTTTCCATTAAGTGGATAGGTTTATCGAACTCAGGGAGGAATTGGTCAAAGGTATCCCTCTCAAGCAACCCTGCAATCAAGATACAAGAAGTCTCTTGTGTCCCCAACACACCCAATACACTTGTCAGGTGTATAGGTGCACTAGTTCGGCAAAGAGATAGTGAAATACAAGTGGTATGGATAATTATAAGTGGTAATGGTGCTAGAAAATAGCTTGATGGCGTGGAAGAGACTAAAGGAAAACTGAAATAAAGATGGAAGCAAGCAAACATGTAACCGATCTAGTTGCAAATGGTGTTTCAATGTTTAGAAACAAGGCATAGGGATCATACTTTCGCTAGTGAATACTCTCATATAAATATCTTCTCTTCTTGATACTACTCTAAACTATTCTCCGGTTGGACACTCTAATCCATGGTAGGGCTATAACATCACACCTCAAAGTTCGCTTTCCCCATCTAGATAACCCCACACCATCACCTTGAGCACTAGATGGTTCCAACAAACACCACAATTTCATAGAGACATCCAACTCCAAATATAACTCATAACAAGTATTTGTAATCTCTAGCCTAAGTGCCACCATGGTGTGCATGCTGTCACTTTCACACACATGAGGAGAGCAGAGATCTATTAAAGCACTTGAGTAGCAAGGTAGATCTACTTGATTACAAAGCTCATGATCACAATATGATCACGCATAGAGAAAGAGATGAACACATAGCTAACGGTAGAACCCTTAGCCTCGAGAGATAACTACTCCCTCCTCATCATGGGAGTCAACAACGACGATGGAGATGTCGGTGGAGTCGATGGAGATGGCGGTGAAGATGGTGAAGAGGGTACCCCTTGCCCGATGATATGAAAGAATCCCCATATCAAAATGACAAGGCAAGCAGACAACAAGCATCTCAGCAATCTTCTTATTACCATGGGAAAATGGTGCTTTTTCTCCCTTTCCTCTTTTCTCATATCTCTTTTTTTCTCTTTCTCTTTTTCTCAATATCTGACTCTTTTTTTATAAGAAGAATGGTTCATAGACAGCTCATTATGGTTATGCTACAGGTTTCCACCATGATTAGGCATGGATTAGACCGGCGGCCCAGGCATTTCTCTAACACACATACATAACTCCATGGACTTACAAGCTCCCCTTTCATTTCACACCGACGACATCCATAGACAAAAGAGCATGATATCAACTAGGTACAAAGTACAAGTCAATGTTGAAAGCGTTCCCCATGACAGCATAGTTCTGCTAATCCCCAATGTATAAGTGCAAGCATATACACCATAGATGACACAATGGTTCAAGTTTATTAGGGGCAAGAAAAGTAAAGTGTGCCATCAAGTTCGTGAGAGCTTTAATCTCACTAATTTCACATAACAAGTTTAATTCGGAAGGTAGATAAAAACATGAATATACTTGGAATAGCAAATGCTAATAGGTAGGTATGGTGGACTCTGTGGAATAACTTGGTTTTAGGAGTTGGATGCATGAGTGGAACTCATACTTGGTTATGGAGGCTAGCAAAACACTAGGAGCGACCAACTAAGAGAGCAATAATGGCCACAATCATGCAGAGTGACAAAACACCATTAATCAAAGCATAAAGTGATATTACAAGTCGAAAACTAAAGGATCATAAAGGCTTATGGTGACTTGGGATAGACATAACATGGTGTGAGCATGCACCAAGTCAACCCAAATAAAGCATTAAAGGAGAATACCACAATACTATGCTTTAATATGCTAAAACAACGCATGATTCTTTCAAGGCACATTAAGCAATCTCAGTTGTTTATAACATGTCATGCTACAACAAAAATCACTAAGCATAAAGCCGAAACAACATCTAGCATGACATGATAAAGTCTAAGCCACACTGAAAACAAGCTCCCTTTTGTACCACTAAAGCATGAAGCTTTCTACTCTCTTCCAAAACCAATCGACTTATTCAAAACAAATCACAAAGATAATAATAAATAAAGATCAGTGAGCTTGTCTGATGAATCCACAAAGAAGAACTAAAAAGTTCTAAGCTGAAAGCACAAGAAAACTAAGGCTAAACACAGTGCTAGCAAAACAGAACACTCACAAAACAATAAGAATGAAAACTAGAGTGTTCTAGACAATGAATAACGGGGTGTGTCTCTCTCCAAAAGAAGTGTGTTGGGATCCAACCAACTTATTTAAGCAAACCAAACAAAATAAAACTAAAAACAAAAACAAAGACGCTCCAAGAACAACATAATTGTGCATGAAACAATAAAAATGAAGTGTCTAGAAAGACCTGAGATTTTTATTGATGAAGAAGGGGATGTCTTGGGCATCCCCAAGCATTGACGCTTGTACCTCTTGAATATTTCCTGGGGTGACACGGAGTGGCATCCCCAAGCTTGAGCTTTAGTCCATTCTTCATCTCATTACATCATTCTTCCCTTAACACCTGAAAATTTTCCTTCATACAAAACTTCACACAATCTTCATTAGCAACATGAGTGCACTCAAGATAATAAGTCTTTGGGTGATGGGTTTGTAGCATGGAAAACAAAAAATTTCTACCACAAGAACGAACAAAACCCAGATCTAATCTAGATAAAAGCCAAGATCTAATCTATTAGACATGTGCAACGAGATAGATCTGTACTAACCCTTGTAGATCCGAAAGCCTTGTGCGAGATCGGATCTCATGGTTGATGTAGACGATCACTTGCCGATCTCAAGATCGAGTGGACGAGCCTTCCGGTGCCGTGTTCCGGTAGTGCTTCCGCAATCGGTCACACGTGCGGAGTCGATGCAGACCTTCCTCTCCCCGTTCCAGCGAGCAGCGGAGGTAGTAGATCTCTCCACGGAATCCCAGCAGCACGATGGCGTGGTGGTGGTAGTGGAGTAGAGAATTCTGCAGGGCTTCGCCTAAGCCAGAGCAGAGCGAAGGAGGAGGAGAGAGGCAGCTAGGGCAACAAGTGGAAGGGGCAAGGGGGGCGCCTCCACCCCTCTATTTATAGAGGGAGGGGTGGCGCCTAGGATTCCCACCCCTAGGGCCACCTCTAGTGCCGGCGCACAAGGGGGGCTTGGGGGGAGTTTCCTTCCCCCCAAGTTTCCCCTTTTCCTTTCTTGGTTTTCAAGTAAACTCCACAAAATTTTCTAGAACCTTCCGGAACATTCTGAAACCTTCTAGAATCCCCATATAAACACTCCGGAACATTTCCGAACCTAGAAAATGATCTCCATTATATGAATCTTATTCTCCGGACAATTCCAAATCTCCTCGTGATGTCCTAGATCCAATCTGAGACTCCGAACAACATTCGGTCTCCAACGCACATTCCATATCTACCTAAACAGCATTGAACCTTAAGTGTGTCACCCTATGGTTCGTGAATATGCAGACATGATGAAGACACCTCTCCGATCAATAACCATCAGCGGGATCTGGAGATCCATAACGGCTCCCACATACTCAACGATGACTTCGTGATCGATAGAACCATTTACATACGAAAACCAATTCCCTTTGTCACGCGATACTCTACTTATTCGAGGTTTGATCGTCGGTATCTCCATACCTAGTTCTACCTCGTTACTGATAAGTACTCTTTACTCGTTCCATGATATGTCATCCCTTGTGACCTAGTCACATGCTTACAAGCTAACTAGATGACATTCCACCGAGAGGGCCCAGAGCATATCTATCCGTCATATGGATGGAAAATCCCAATCTTGGTCCATGCGCTTCAACACATACTTTCAGAATACCTAATGAAACCTTTATAACCACCTAGTTACGAAGCGGTGTTTGATGTCATCAAAGTACCCATCCGGTGATGGTGATTAACATAACCTCGTGGTCGAAGGATCAGGTTACTATGCATTTGAAAGCAATACAAACTTAATGACTTGATCTTATGCTACACTTACTATGGGTGTGTGTCCATCACATCATTCTCCTAATGATATAACCTTGTTATTAATGACATCCAATGTCCATGATCAGGAAACCATGATCATCTATTAATCAACAAGCTAGTTCAACAAGAGGCTTACTAGGGACTCTTTTACGTTTACAAAACACACAAGTATTAGTGTTTCCTAATAATACAATTATAGCATGGGATGTAAACATTCATCATAAACACAAAGATATAATAATAACCACTTTTATTATTGCCTCTTGGGCATATCTCCAACAGTCTCCCACTTGCACTAGAGTCAATAATCTAGATTACATGGTAATATACCTAACACCCATGGCGTTCTGGTGTTGGTCATGCTTTGCTCTAGGGAGAGGTTTAGTTAACGGATCCGCCACATTCAGATCAGTGTGTACTTTGCAAATCTTTATGTCACCATCTTGGACATACTCGTGAATAGCATGGAAATGTAGCTTGATGTGCTTCAGCTTGCTATGTGACCTTGGCTCCTGTGCATTAGCTATGGCACCTGTGTTGTCACAATAGATGGCCATCGGGTCCAACGCACTAGGAACCACGCCAAGTTTGGTAATGAACTCCTTCATCCAAATGGCTTCTTGTGCAGCCTCCGAAGCAGCTATGTATTCCGATTCAGTTGAAGATTTCGCCACAACGCTTTGCTTGGCACTCCTCCAGCTCACTGCAGCACCATTCAAAATAAATACGTATCTAGACTGTGATTTTGAGTCATCTGGATCGGTGTTCCAACTAGCATCAGTGTAACTGTTTACAACAAGTTGTTCATCACCTCCATAAGAAAGAACCATATACTTAGTCCTGTTTAGGTACTTTAGGATATTCTTGACCGTTGTCCAGTGTTTCGTTCCAGGATCACTTTGATATCTGCTAGTCAAACTAACATCATGTGCTATATCCGGTCTTGTACATAGCATGGCATACATGATAGAACCTATGGCCGAGGCATAGGGAACATTACTCATTTTCTCTCTATCTTCTGTTGTAGCTGGACTTTGTGTCTTACTCAAGGTCTTACCTGGCAACATGGGCAAGAACCCTTTCTTAGTCTCTTCCATTCTAAACCTCTTTAGAACTTTGTCCAAGTATGTACTTTGTGAAAGCGCTATTAGGCATCTTGATCTATCTCTATAAATTTTGATGCCTAGAGTATATGCCGCTTCGCCAAGATCCTTCATTGAAAAAGTATTATTCAAATAGGCTTTGACACTATTAAGAAGTTCTATATCATTCCCAATCAACAATATGTCATCTACATATAGTACTAGGAATGCTATAGAGCTCCCACTCACTTTCTTGTAAATACAAGCTTCTCCATAAGTTTGTATAAATCCAAAGTTTTTGATTACTTTATCAAAACGTTGATTCCAACTCCGGGATGCTTGCTTCAGTCCATAAATGGAGCGCTGAAGTTTGCATACCTTGTTAGCTTCTTTAGGATCGACAAAACCCTTGGGTTGTACCATATGCAACTCTTCCTCAATGTCTCCATTAAGGAACACCATTTTGACATCCATCTGCCAAATCTCATAATCGAAATATGCAGCAATTGCTAACAAAATCCTCACAGACTTTAGCTTCGCTACTGGTGAGAATGTCTCATCGTAGTCAACTCCTTGAATTTGTCGGAACCCTTTCGCGACAAGTCGAGCTTTATAGATGGTAACATTACCATTAGCATCTGTTTTTCTTTTGAAAATCCATTTGTTCTCGACAGCCTTACGGCCATCCGATAAGTCCACCAAAGTCCACACTTGGTTTTCATACATGGATCCCATTTCGGATTTCATGGCTTCTAGCCATTTGTCAGAATCCAGGCTCACCATAGCTTCTTCATACGTCGTAGGGTCATCAATGTTGTCCACCGACATGACGTTCAAGGCAGGGTCATACCAATCAGGAGTGGTACGAACCCTCATTGACCTGCGAGGTTCAGCAGCAACTTCGTTTGAAGTTTCATGATCACCACCATTAGCTTCCTCTCCAATTGGTGCAGGCGGCACAAAAACATCTTCCGGTGCTGCCGTACTCTCAATTCTGAGAGAAGGTTCAATAACCTCGTCGAGTTCTACTTTCCTTCCAGTCACTTCCTTCGAGAGAAACTCCTTCTCAAGAAAGGATCCATTCTTGGCAACGAAAACTTTGCCTTCGGATCTATGATAGAAAGTATACCCAATTATTTCTTTAGGGTATCCTATGAAGACGCATTTCTCTGCTTTGGGTTCAAGCTTATTGTAGCATCCCATCTGTCTAACATATGTAATGCTACATGGTTTAGTAATATAATGGCTACTTCCTACATATAATTGTTGCATCATAATTATATCATGCTCATGTCATCATGCCACCTTGCATTTGAGCATCATATAAAACCTTTTCATTTGGTTCTTCTCTCATATGCATTATTAATTGTATTTGGCTCTTGATATATTGTATTTGAATCTTGATAAATGCTTGATGCCCAAGTTGAGTTGGGGGCATATCTTTTATTCCACTCCACCACCTTTCCTTGTTACCACCTTATAATTCCACCATCCCAAGTATCCATGAGCTCTTATTTTCTTTTGACATTTAATTTAGCTCATGTGGGTTGGGATGGATCCAATACTATTTCCTTTAGCTTGGCTTTACTCCATATTTTGGGGATGCATGTGTATAATGCCATGTTACATTATTATTGTTCTCACCAGATCAATACATGGCATTTAATGCTCCTGCATGGGCCATGCAACAATCACCACCCTTCCGTTCTTTTGGATTTTACTTTGCTTTTTGAGTGAATCTTTCTTTTGTTCAGCTCTACTCCCTTCTCTCTCAACCCTCACCATCTTGTTCTTTCTCCTTGCCTTGTGCACCTCTAAGCCCTACCCTCACCTCCATCTCACCCCCATGCACTTGATCTTGTTAGAGCATATCAAAAACCCTAAACCCAAACCTACCCTACCCTACCCATACCTTAACCCTTGCCGAGCCACCCCTTGCTCAACTCTTGCCAAGCCACCACCCTAACCAGCCCCATGCCGAGGCACCACTTCCATCTACCCCTTCTCAAAAACCCTAACTCTACCCGAGACTCCCCTCTCCTCTCTCTCCCTCGCTGCAACCAGGCCGCACCCGAGCCTCCCCTTCTCCTCTCTCTGGCCCCAACTGTAGCCAACCCCTCCTTCCCCTAACCAGCCCGATCTAACCCTACCCTAGCTCCTGCCCGAGCTCCCTCTTTCCCTTCCTCTCTCTTTCTCTCTGCTAGCCAGGCCCCACACCCGAGCCAGGCCTTCCCTCCCTTGGCCGGCCCCACCGGCAGCCCCTCTGCCTGGCCTCTCACGTCGTGCACGTGAGAGCGAGGAAAAAGGTGGCCGAAGCCACCTTTACCCACCGTCGCCCCCACGGCATCTCCCAGTGCCCTCCCGCCTTCTTATCCCCCTACCGACCCCCGTCTCTGCCATGCCCCAACACCCCTCCCCTGGCCGCTGCGCCGTTCCTTCCCTCCCCTGCTACCCCGTCTCCACCCCCGGCAAACCACCTTCGGCCTCCTCCTTCTCCTCCATGAAATCCTCGGCAGCGGGCGGTTGTCAGGGTTGTCGGGGAAGTGGCCGGCCTCCACGACGTCGCCCCTGCATGCCTCAGCGAGGAGGAGCCGGACCCTACGCTGCATCATCGACGCCCTCGCCTCCGAAACCCTAGCTCCCCGGCCTCTGCGTCCTCGTCGCTACATCGCCTCCCCGCACGATCCGACCACACCGACCTCTCCGTGGTAAGACCCTCTTCCTCCTGGACACCCTAATCTTCGCCTTCGTCGTTTGGCCTCGCCGGGCCAAACACCAAACACCCTCTGTGCGCCGGCGGTC
Organism: Avena sativa; assembly: GCA_916181665.1. NCBI lineage: Eukaryota > Viridiplantae > Streptophyta > Magnoliopsida > Poales > Poaceae > Avena > Avena sativa. Next base: position 566,870,362 of record OV702291.1, read on the forward strand.
TATACGTTCACTCGTCGCTGCGCCTCGTAGACGGCATACCTAGCCCCCGTCCACCCTGCTGTCACCATCCTAACGTCTGCCGCACTGGTTTCCACCCTCAGCGCGGACGCCCCGTGTCGCGGGATCGAGCCCCCGCGCCGCGCTCTGTCGCGGTCGAGCACCGTCCTATTCGCGGGTTTTCAGGAGGATCTACAGGGGCCTGTGGTCACTTTTCAAATCGCCCCCCTTTATTTTTCCCTTAACCCGCGATACCTCTGGGTCCACCGGTCAGCCGCCCTAGCTACCTTATAGAAAACCCCCAGGGTTCCACCGCCTCTACCCGCACTCCCTTACCGCGCCGCGTGGCCAACCCTTCACCCGCCTCTGACGTGTGGGCCTGCTCCACCGGCAGGCCCACCGGTCAGTGACCGTGGCTGGCAACGCCCGCGGTACAGAAGTTTCTCACCGCGCCAGTTCGCCCAGTCAGCCTGGACCCACCTGGCAGTGCCTGTGGCTGGAATATGGCTGAGTAACAAAAGTTCTAGATTTCTGTTTTCAATTTTAAACTTTTCAGAAATGATTTTAATTCAAAATTCAAATCTGTTTTAAATAACTTTTAAATTGTAATTCCAAATAATACAAGTGATATATGTTTTTGAATCAGAAAAATGTGAGGAATTCAAATATGCTATTCAAAATATTATTTGAACACTTTAAATTTTCGAGATGATTAAAGTTATAATAAAATGCCCTCTTCTTAATAAATTAATAACTTTAAATCTATAACTCCAAATTTGACAAATAATATGTCTAAATCGATCAGCGCGACGAGCCCGTTCTATCTATGCATTCCTTGTTCTGAATTGCAGCATGCATCATATAAATGATAATTTTACAACAAGTGTTATGAGACAAAACATGACTAAAACTTAATAAAATGCTTTACTCTTGTACCCCACACCTCACCCATGCCATGCTACTTTATTGCCATGTAAATTGTGCATCATTCATCATGGCATGCTTGTTTGCTTGTCACATTTCAATACATATGCTTGTGCACTTTATTTATGTTGGCCCTTGTTTGTTTGGTTCTTCTTCGACTAGACGTTGAGCAGGGGATATATCAGGAATCCCAGGAGCACTACCCAGATCCTTCTCTCGCTTCAACTGAGCTGCCAGGCAAGCACTACCACATGATTGCATACATATAGTACCTATTGCCTCTATCTTATTCTTGCATCATTGAGTCGCGACTGCATTAAATTGAATCCCAAGTACTGCATAGCCTTTACTTTTAAACCCCACCGAAGCTTGTTCCTCCATCCCATGAGCCATTACTACAGGAGTTGTTTGAGCCATGCGGGTCGTAGAACAGCATGTGTAGGGTATGTGAGTGTCTGGTGGATAACGAGGTACCTAAACAACTTAACCTGAGTAGTAATGGGACACCTAATGAAAGTGGCACCGGTGAGCAATATCTGCTATTTGGTTTTTCTTGCTCACTTGTGTCCCGTAGGACCCCGAGTACTTGATTCCTGTTCCTTGACTCTTCGCACTATCCACATCCGGGAGGCCTGTGGACCCCCCTGAGCCAGAGCTTGATTCATTCTTATTTCTTGGGGCCACAATTAGTTTGGGGCTTTATTACTATCCTGTACTTATGCCATGTTTACTGTTTTATTTAAAGATTGTGCGAGGAGCACCTGTACTGTTTTGGATCGTGACACGTTTTCGCTGTATCGACAAGCCCAGTCAGACTTTCGGGTTCCCAGTCATTTACCGCCGTCCACACAAACCCTGGGTCCGTTCCGGAGCCGGCCAACTTTGTTGCGGGTAGCTTAGTGGGGTGGCCCCCTAAAATATTTCTGAATCCTGTGATCGCTTTGTCGTGAATGCCTCGTTGGGTTTTGAGTTGGTTTTTCCGAGGTTGATCGAGTGTGTGTTGCTATTTGTGCACCCCTACAGGGTAAATCTTTCTGAAAGCCGTGTCCGCGGTTATGGACGACTTGGAGCACAGTTTCTCGATCATAGACAAGTATAACTAAAGTACCGCTTTTAATTTGACTAAGTACCTGACTAGTAAATAGTGCAACACTCATGGAATGGTCAATAAAACTGCCAACGGATGGGGGTTGTTCGTCCGCTTTCTCGTTGGTAAGCGAGAAGGAGGATGGATCTGTTAATTATACTATTATAACTGTTGTTCTTAATTAACGGACATCCGTCTATCTTTGGTTAGGCGGATGGTTAGCGAGTATCTATAGACTTGTTAGTTATTATCTTTTGCTGCAATGGCGTCACCCCAGGTATATGTCCCCTTTAGAGGCATAAAGACTTGCTGAGTACCCCTAGGGTCTCACACGATAAATTGTTTGATTCAGATGAACAGGTGTACACGCAAGATGGATACTGGGTGGAGGAGACGGATGATGTTGGCAATGATCACTCGGTGTAGAGATTCCAGGAATGGGGATCCGTGAGATCTGTGGGCGGGATGTGTTTATTTATGTGGCATCTTATGCCGATTTGCTTCTTATCCGTACTCGGATCTTGTTTTCCGCTTCCGCCTGATACTCTGATGTTTGATGTATGAGGACCTATCCTGAATTATTATCTCTAACTAGGATATTTGGATCTTGCGTATGGCGTTGCAATATTTCTATTTCTTTTAGATGGAATGGCTCTGAGGACTGTTGTATGTGGCTTGCATACATACTCACTTGTGTATGTAGTTGATCCCTTCGCCTGCCGATTACGCTGCTCGTTCTTGTCCCGATGTTCTGAAAATGGTTAGGACGGCCGAAAGGTCTACCTGTGAGTGGCCCTTGGCCCTATCGTACTATTTTAACCATTTTCGCTCATCCAGGCATGTAACTAAGAGCGTAATTCGCCGAGGTAGTTACACTTATCAGGTTGTAACTTCTTTACATACGCTTCGCAACCCCAAACTTTAAGGAACGACAACTTAGGTTTCTTTCCAAACCACAATTCGTACGGTGCCATTTCGACGGATTTAGATGGTGCCCTATTTAAAGAGAATGCGGTTGTCTCTAATGCATATCCCCAAAACAATAGCGGTAAATCTATAAGAGACATCATAGACCGAACCATATCTAAGAGAGTTCGATTACGACGTTCGGACATACCATTACGCTGTGGTGTTCCCAGCGGTGTCAATTGCGAAAGTATTCCACATTTCTTTAAATGCATGCCAAACTCATAACTTAGATATTCACCTCCGCGGCCAGAACGCACAAATTTAATCTTCTTGTTACGATGATTTTCCACTTCACTTTGAAATTCCTTAAACTTCTCAAAAGTTTCAGACTTATGTTTCATAAAGTAGACATACCCATATCTACTTAAGTCATCCGTGAAAGTGAGAACATAACGATATCCACCATGCGATGCTACACTCATTGGGCCGCACACATCGGTATGTATTATTTCCAATAAGTACGTAGCTCGCTCCATTATTCCAGAGAATGGAGTCTTAGTCATTTTTCCCATTAGACATGCTTCGCATATTTCAAGGGATTCAAAATCAAGTGATTCAAGAAGTCCATCAGAATGGAGTTTCTTCATACGCTTCACTCCAATGTGACCAAGACGATAGTGCCACATGTATGTAGAATTATCATTCAATTTTATTCGTTTAGCATCTATGTTGTGAACATGTGTATCACTACTACCAAGATTCAGTAAGAATAAACCATTCATCTCAAGTGCATTACCATAAAAGATATTACTCATATAAATCAAGCAACCTTTATTCTCAGACTTAAAAGAGTAACCGTCTTGCAATAAACAAGATCCAGATATAATGTTCATGCTTAACGCAGGCACCAAATAACAATTATTTAAATTTAAAACTAATCCCGATGGTAGATGTAGAGGGAGCGTGCCGACGGTGATCACATCAACCTTGGAGCCATTTCCAACACACATCGTCACCTCATCTCTCGTCAGTCTTCGCTTATTCCGCAGTTCCTGTTTCAAGTTAAAAATATGAGGAACCGAACCAGTATCAAATACCCAGGCACTACTACGATTACTAGTAAGATACATATCAATAACATGTATATCAAATATACCTTTCTTCTTGATGTTGCCATTCTTTAGATCCGCCAGGTACTTGGGGCAGTTACGCTTCCAGTGACCAGCACCCTTGCAGTAGAAGCATTCAGTTTCAGGCTTAGGACCAGCCTTGGGCTTCTTAGCAGGTGCGGCAGCTTTCTTGCCGTCCTTCTTGAAGTTTCCCTTGTTCTTAGGCTTGCCCTGTTTCTTGAAATTGGTGGTCTTATTGACCATCAACACTTGGTGCTCCTTCTTGATCTCCACTTCAGCAGTTTTCAGCATGGACGATAGTTTAGGCAACGTCTTGTTCATGCAGTGCATATTGTAGGTCATCACAAAGTTCTTATAACTCTGTGGCAGTGATTGGAGGACACGGTGAATCCCTAACTCATTAGGAATCGTTATCCCCAACTCTTGGAGCTTGTTTGCGTGCCCAGACATGGTGAGCATGTGCTCGCTAACGGAGCTTCCCTCTTCCATCTTACAGTTAAAGAAATTTTCGGAGGCCTCATAGCACTCCACGGCCGCATGAGTCTCAAAAATCAGCTTGAGCTCTTTGATGATATCAAACGGGTCATGGTGCTCAAAGCTCTTATGAATCTCCGTTTCTAAACCGTACAGGATGGCACACTGAACTGCGGAGTAGTGATTTTTCCGAGTGGCATAAACATTCTTTACGTCATCGGTGGCATCTTCTGCAGGTGGGTCACCTAGCGGTGCTTCGAGCACATAGGTCAACTGACCATCCCTGAGGACAATCTTCAGTCCACGGAGCCAGTCTGTGAAGTTGCTTCCATTGTTCTTAAGCTTTTCTTTCTCTAGGAACGCATTGAAATTGATGGAGAGGTTCGCCATAATCTACAAAAAATTTGCAAGTAGTTTAGACTAAGTTTATGATAAATTGAGTTCAATATTAATTCTTAAATTAACTAGGTGAACTCCCACTCAAAACAACATCCCTCATGTTGTCTCAGTGATTACACGAACCAAATCCACTACACCAAGTCCGATCTTCACGAGATAAGATGTAGTTTCAACGGCGAACAATCTTCATGTTCATCATATCATTTATATGACTCATGCTCTACCTTTCGGTATTCCGTGTTCCGAGACCATGTCTGTACATGCTAGGCTCGTCAAGATTAACCTTAGTTTCCGCATGTGCAAAACTGGCTTGCACCCGTTGTATGTACACGTAGAATCTATCACATCCAATCATCACGAGATGCTTTGAAACGACGTGTCTTAGCAACGGTGCCAACTAAGGACGAACACTTTATTACTTGATATTTAGTGAGAGGGATCATCTTATAATGCTACTGTCGCGATCTAAGCAATACAAGATGCATAAAGGATTAACATCACATGCAATTCATAATTAGTGTGATATGATATGGCCCTTTCTTCTTATGCCTTTGATCTCCATCTCCAAAGCACGGACATGATCTCCATCATCACCAGAATTGCGTCAAGGTCAGTGGCGCCGCTTCATGGTTGTCCATCATTACTAGCAACTATCACAACTACTTGGAATAAATCTATTACAAGATGAATAGACACACATGTCTTAATCGAATTAAAGACAACCATTAGGCTCCTGTCGGTTGCCATATTACAACAAGGATCACTACATACATCAAATATAATCATAATCACATGATGGCCATATCACATCACAAAACCCCTGCAAAAACAAGTTAGACGCCTCTAATTTTATTTGCATGTTTTACGTGGTTTGGGGCTTTCGAATAAGAACGGATCTTACCTACGAAACTGAACCACAACATTGATACAAGTGCTATCAAGTGCAAAGTGTAAATTGAATCTATACTATGGTGGGAGAGACAGACACCCGCAAAGCCACTTGTGCAAAGCAAGTTACACGTCAAGCGTGGAGCAAGTCTCATGTGCGATGACATGTAAGGTTAGCCCGAGCCGCTTCATCCCACCATACCGCAAGATGCAAAGTACACAAAGCAAAAGACGGCACGAGCACCAACGTCCACAAAACCATTGTGTTCTACTCGTGCAATAGATCTACGCATAGACACGGCTCTGATACCACTGATGGGTTCGTAGCATGGAAAACAAAAAAATTCTACCGCAAGAACGAACAAAACCCAGATCTAATCTAGATAAAAGCCAAGATCTAATCTATTAGACATGTGCAACGAGATAGATCTATAATAACCCTTGTAGCTCCGAAAGCCTTGTGCGAGATCGTATCTCGTGGTTGATGTAGACGATCACTTGCCGATCTCAAGATCGAGTGGACGAGCCTTCCGGCGCCGTGTTCCGGCAGCGCTTCCGCAATCGGTCACACGTGCGGAGTCGATGCAAACCTTCCTCTCCCCGTTCCAGCGAGCAGCGGAGGTAGTAGATCTCTCCACGGAATCCTAGCAGCACGATGGTGTGGTGGTGGTAGTGGAGTAGAGAATTCTGTAGGGCTTCTCCTAAGCCAGAGCAGAGCGAAGGAGGAGGAGTGAGGCGGCTAGGGCAAGGAGTGGAAGGGGCAAGGGGGGCGCCTCCACCCCTCTATTTATAGAGGGAGGGGTGGCGCCTAGGGTTCCCACCCCTAGGGCCACCTCTAGGGCCGGCGCACAAGGGGGGCTTGGGGGGAGTTTCCTTCGCCCCCAAGTTTCCCCTTTTCCTTTCTTGGTTTTCAAGTAAACTCCACAGAATTTTCTAGAACCTTCCGGAACATTCCGAAACCTTCTAGAATCCCCATATAAACACTCCGGAACATTTCCGAACCTAGAAAATGATCTCCATTATATGAATCTTATTCTCCGGACAATTCCGGATCTCCTCGTGATGTCCTAGATCCAATCTGAGACTCCGAACAACATTCGGTCTCCAACGCACATTCCATATCTACCTAAACAGCATCGAACCTTAAGTGTGTCACCCTATGGTTTGTGAATATGCAGACATGATGAAGACACCTCTCCGATCAATAACCATCAGTGGGATCTGGAGATCCATAATGGCTCCCACATACTCAACGATGACTTCGTGATCGATAGAACCATTTACATACGAAAACCAATTCCCTTTGTCATGCGATACTCTACTTATCCGAGGTTTGATCGTCGGTATCTCCATACCTAGTTCTACCTCGTTACTGATAAGTACTCTTTACTCGTTCCATGATATGTCGTCCCTTGTGACCTAGTCACATGCTTGCAAGCTAACTAGATGACATTCCACCGAGAGGGCCCAGAGCATATCTATCCGTCATATGGATGGACAAATCCCAATCTTGGTCCATGCGCTTCAACACATACTTTTAGAATACCTAATGACACCTTTATAACCACCCAGTTACGAAGTGGTGTTTGATGTCATCAAAGTACCCATCCGGTGATGGTGATTAACATAACCTCATGGTCGAAGGATTAGGTTACTATGCATTTGAAAGCTTGTAGCAATACGAACTTAATGACTTGATCTTATGCTACACTTACTATGGGTGTGTGTCCATCACATCATTCTCCTAATGATATAACCTTGTTATTAATGACATCCAATGTCCATGATTAGGAAACCATGATCATCTATTAATCAACAAGCTAGTTCAACAAGAGGCTTACTAGGGACTCTTTTACGTTTACAAAACACACAAGTATTAGTTTTTCCTAATAATACAATTATAGCATGGGATGTAAACATTCATCATAAACACAAAGATATAATAATAACCACTTTTATTATTGCCTCTTGGGCATATCTCCAACATTGGGTTCAGTTTCAACACCAATAAAACTTCCATTAAAACACAAGCTACTATAGCACTTCCCTCAAAAAGCTCAATTCCCTAAAAAGAACCCAAAAAGGAATCAACAAGAAACAATGCAAATAATGGCAGAAATCTGTCAAAATAGACTAGAAGGTAAAAACCATTTTTCGAAGACCTTCTGTTGCTCAAATAGAAAAGTGTTGAACTAACGGAAGTTGTATATCAACCTGGCGCAGAAGCACAAACAATCACAGCTCAAACCGACATACAGAGATTTTACACGAATTTTTACAGCAAAGCACAAAAATCTGTTTCAGGACAGCAACTTTCCCAAGCATTACTTCTCTCTCATTAGAGGTTACTCTTGGCACAAAAAGCAAATAAAAAGGATGAGGAGCGGTTATTACAGAGGAAATAACTTCCAAGACTCATCTAAAACTTTTGGGTTATCTCCCAATAAGTACTTTTCTTTAACACCTTTAAGTTAGGCTTGATAGTTTGAGAAGATGCTCACATAATAAATATGAATCTTGTAAAAGAGAGCATCAAGAACCCAAAAAGGAATCAATAAGAAGCAAATGCAAATAATGGCAGAAATCTGTCAAAACAGACCAGAAGGGAAAGACCAATTTTTTCAAAGACCTTCTGTTGCTCAAATCGAAAAGTGTTGAACTAACGAAAGTTGTATATCATCCTGGGGAAGAAGCACAAACAATCACAGCTCAAACCGACATACAGAGATTTTACACGAATTTTTACAGCGAAGCACAAAAATCTGTTTCGGGACAGCAACTTTCCCAAACATTACTTCTCTCTCATTAGAGGTTACTCTTGGCACAAAAAGCAAATAAAAAGGATAAGGAGCAGTTATTACAGAGGTAATAACTTCCAAGACTCATCTAAAACTTTTGGGTTATCTCCCAATAAGTACTTTTCTTTAACACCTTTAAGTTAGGCTTGATAGTTTGAGAAGATGCTCACATAAGAAATATGAATTGAAGTAAAAGAGAGCATCAAGAAGCAAATTCAAAACACATTTAAGTCTAACCCACTTCCTATGCATAGGAATCTTGTAAAGAAACAAGTCATGAAAGCACAAAGCAACAAGCATAGGAGAGCAAAACAAGTGTAACTTCAAGACTTTCAACATAAAGAGAGGAAACTTAATATTGTTGAGATGCATAAAACCATGTTTCCCTCTCTCATAATAACTTTCAGTGGCATCATGAATAAAATTAACAATATAACTATCACATAAAACATTCTTATCATGAGCCACATGCATAAAAGAATTAATACTCTCCCAATAAGCATAGTCATTCTTATTAATTATAGTGGGAGCAAATTCAACAAAATAGCTATCATTATTATTCTCATCACCATAATCATCAAATATAGGAGGCATATTGTAATCATAATCATAATTAATTTTTTCCTTAATAGTAGGTGGACTGAAAATATCATATTCATCATTGTAATTATCATATATTGGATGTTTGGTATCATCATAAGCAATAGAATAGCTATCTTCCAAAGCTGGGGAACTAAAAAGATCATTTTCATAAAACTAGCTTCCCCAAGCTTAGACTTTTCCATAGCATTAGCAATAATGGTGTCCAAAGAATTCATACTAACAACATTGCTATTAGCATGCAAATAAAGTTCCATAGGTTTTTTATTTTTCTCTTCAAACACTTCATGTCCTAACTCAAGATAAATAATATAAAGCTCTCTAATTTTTTTGTTGTTTTCCATTAAGCCTAACTAGTGAAAACAAGAAACAAAAAGACAAAATTGCAGAATCTAAAGGAAACAACTTCGAGCACTCACACACCAGCTATAGTACTAGAAGATAGCTTAGTAGCCAGAGGATGTGAGTACCTTTTACCTTACCTCCCCGGCAATGGCGCCAGAAAAGAGCTTGATGTCTATGCACTTCTATTCTTGTAGACAGTTGATGGGCCTCCAAGTGCATAGGCTTGTAGAACAACAGCAAGTTTCCCTTAAGTGGATTACCCAAGGTTTATCGAACTCAGGGAGGAAGTGGTCAAAGGTATCCCTCTCAAGCAACCCTGCAATCAAGATACTAGAAGTCTCTTGTGTCCCCAACACAACCAATACACTTATCAGGTGTATAGGTGCACTAGTTCGGCAAAGAGATAGTGAAATACAAGTGGTATGGATAATTATAAGTGGTAACGGTGCTAGAAAATAGCTTGATGGCGTGGAAGAGACTAAAGGCAAACTGAAATAAATATGGAAGCAAACAAACATGTAATAGATCTAGTTGCAAATGGTGTTTCAATGTTTAGAAACAAGGCATAGGGATCATACTTTCGCTAGTGAACACTCTCATATAAATATCTTCTCTTCATGATACTACTCTGAACTACTCTCCGGTTGGACACTCTAATCCATGGTAGGGCTATAACAGCACACCTCAAAGTTCACTTTCCCCATCTAGATAACCCCACACCGTCACCTTGATCACTGGATGGTTCCAACGAACACCACAATTTCATAGAGACATCCAACTCCAAATATAACTCATAACAAGTATTTTTAATCACTAGCCTAAGTGCCACCATGGTGTGCACGCTGTCACTTTCACACACATGAGGAGAGCAGAGATCTATTAAAGCACTTGAGTAGCAAGGCAGATCTACTTGATTACAGAGCTCATGATCACAATATGATCATGCATAAAGAGGGTTGCCGCGTTGGCGCTCGCGTCACGGAAATATTACTGACATGAGGGTGCCGGCCGTCTACTTCACGAGGCAGTTTCACAGAATGTTTGGTTATGGTAGGGGTGAGATTAGTTTGCACTGAAATGGCCCCTCTCGGTAGTTGGCGGCCCAACATTTCGAAACACGGCAATTTCAGGCAACTTAGGTACCGCGGTGCACTCACCCATGAACTTTGGTACCACAGGGTAGCAGTCCCCTTGTGTGCGTCCTTGAGCAAGGTGGGCCAATAGAATCCGGATTGAAGTACTTTTGCTACAGTTCGCTTACCTGCATGATGTCCTCCATACGGGCTGCCATGACAAGCTTGCAAAATTGCATCCATTTCATGATTAGGAACACACTTCCGAATCATTCCATCAGGTCCATGACGGTGTAGATACGGATCATTCCAAAAGTAATATTTAAGATCATTAAAGAATTTCATCCTTTGATTTCTTGTCATACCGGGAGGTATAAATTTTGTTGCGAGATAGTTAGCCTAATCCGCATACCAAGGATCAACAAACATTTGCTAAATATTCTCCTGGAAATGACTCATTCATAGGTATGGGGTTAGTAATTATTCCCTCCATCCTAGAGAGATAATCTGCTATCGGATTATCCTTACCCCTCCTATCTACTATTTGCAAATCATATTCTTGTAGTAATAGAACCCACCTAATCAATCTAGGCTTCGTATCCTTTTTGACAAGGAGGTGATGCAAAGCTTGGTGATCCGTATGAACTATTACCTTAGAATTAATGATGTAAGATCTAAATTTGTTGCAAGAAAAAATTATAGCTAGGAACTCTTTTTCTGTAGTAGCATATTTTTTCTGAATCTTATTAAGAGGTCTACTAGCATAACAAATAACATTTAAATTATTTCTGTCTTGTTGACCTAACACAGCCGCTAAAGCATAGTCACTAGCATCACACATGATTTTGAAAGGTTCATCCCATTTTGGAGATTGCATGATGGGTGTTGAAACTAATTTGTTTTTAAGGTTCTCAAAAGCTGCAATGCAGTTATGATCTAAGTAGAATGGAGTTTCTTTCTCAAGAAGGTTGGTGAGAGGCATAGCTATTTTAGCAAAATCTTTTATAAAACGCTTATAAAAACCTGCATGTCCTAGAAACATCTTTAAGTTTTTTATGTCCTAAGGGATTGGAAGATTTTCTATAGCATTTATATTAGTTTTATCTATTTCTATTGCCTTCTCCAAAACCTTTTGCCCAAAAACTTTACCTTCTCTTTCCATGAAATGGCATTGTTCCCAATTCAAAACCAAGTTTGATTGCCTGCATCTCTGCAAAACTTTGGTTAGATTGTAGAGGCAATTATCAAAGGTTGTTCCACAAACAACAAAATCATTTGTTAGAACTTCCATAGTTTTCTCAACAAAATCATCAAAGATTTTTAAAACATATTCTTGAAAATTCACTATGTTACATAAGCCAGACGGAATTAATCTATAAGCATATGTGTCATAAGAGCAAGTGAAAGTTGTCTTCTCCTGATCTTCCGGTTGTATAGCAATTTGAGAATATCTAGAATAACCATCAAGAAAACAGAAATAAGAATTATTACTAAGTCTTTCTAAAATTTTATCCATGAATGGTATAGGTTTATGATTTTTCTGTGTCTCGCGATTTAGTTTGCACATACGATATCCCACAATAGTCCTTACAGGAACTAGCTCACCATCCTCATTCATAGTAGTATCAAGACCACCTTGTCTTGGTATGCAATGAGCTGGGTTAACCCACTTACTGTCAGAAATAGGATATATTATGCCAGCATATAATAAGGTATAACCTCTTTTCTTACTACTTCCTTCATTTTAGGATTAAGCCTTCTTTGTGTATCCACTACAGGTTCAACATTATCAAGCATGGTAATCTTATGTGTTACAATAGATGGGTCTATTCCTTTAATATCACTTAGAGTATATCCAAAGGCTTCACGATGCTTAACCAAGACCGAAATGAGTTTATTTGTTTCATTTTCTAATAGATTTTTGCTAATAATAATAGGACATTTATTTTCATTATCTAAAAAAGCATACCTCATATCGTCTAAAAGTTGTTTCAATTCAATTGGTGGAGGTTCTTCATCTCCTTTTCTTACTAGTTCTTCATAGTCAAGTGGATTTTGCGCTTCCGGAACTGAATCAAGGTAATCATCCATGTCTTGTCTCTCCTCATCATCCGGTGCTTCCTCCCAATTAATTAGGCTCCTCTCTAATTCATCTTGTGGAGTACTAACATGAATTGCAGCCAGCTCGGCAATCGTTTTCTTTTCCTTGACGTCTTCCACTTCATATGGCATCTTCTTTAGTTTGGCAAAGTGGAATGTCATTTCTTCTTCTCCAAACATCAGTGAAATAGTCTCCTTCTTATTATCAACTCGAGCTTTGGTTATGGAAATAAAAGGCCTACCTAAAAGAATAGGACAAAAAGAATCTCGAGGCATGTCAACAATATGAAAATCAAGGGGGTACATGAGTGATCCAATAAAGACATAGATGTTTCTGATAACCCCTTTTATTTTTATATTAGTTCTATTAGACAATTTAATTGTAGTGTCTACCGGTTCCACATCTGGATTATTTAAATTATAGCGAAGTTCTTCATAAAGTGATGAAGGCATACTATTTATAGTGGAAATTGGCTCACAAATTCCATATAATAAAGTTTCTCCACAATATATAGGAGTCATGGGTTTAGAAGTTTTGTTACCTCATACTTTACCTTCGATGAATTCTGAGGTTTCAAAGTCTAGCATAACCACTTCATTATCCAATGTTCGTGCTTCCATAAGATCCTTCAATATAACATTATTTATATTGGTAGCTTCGGGGTTCTTTTCTGGTTTCTTTAATCTTCTCTTTATTTGTTCTTCCTATTTTTTCCTTTTCTTGATATTATCTTGAATAGATGCTAAGGAGAACTCTTCCATTAGGACTCTTGCATGCTTCTGTTCTTCGTGGGGTTTATGGGGTTCCCATTCTGTAGGTACCTATAAATGCCCTGCATAATTCTCAATAATTTTCTTTACTGAGTAAGAATCAATGCCGAGGGTTTTAATCATTACACAAGTCCTTTCATCTACAAGGAAATCATTAACACAAGCATATTCAGAAAAACTATTTGTAATGTTCTCCTCATTTTTAAGATTTTCAGTTGCCTCCTTCATTTTTTTTTATTAATTTCCAAGCTTCATCATAGGTATAAGATAGAAAACTACCATTAGAAGCAGTGTCTAGATTCATTATATTTTCATTATTAAGCCCTCCATAAAAAGTGTGTCATGGTGGTGGCACGATATATGCCATGGATAGGCTAAAGATTGGGCCAATGTACACTAGAGGAATCCAGGGAGGGATAGCGTGGTGATTCCACACACAAGTGTTTGTATTTTCACTCTATCAATGGTGGATTACAAGGGCTCCTTGAGTTGTTCGTGAGAAGGACACTAGTCCTATTACCCCCTACTACAGTGCTCTAGAGTTCTACCTTAGCCAGAATAATGATCAATCCCCCTCTATGGAGGCCCCGGTGCCCCTTATATAGGGGAGCCCATGTTACAAAGTTAGGGCACATGTGGAGGCATATTCCCCGAATATGCCCTTCTTCTAAAGCAAGATGCTTATTTATTCACTTTAAACAGCTAGTCCCGACCATGGGCATACTCCTCTATGAGCTGTCGTGCTTTTGGCGTCAGCCGACATTGGTTGCGTTAGCCGACACTGGGGAAGTGACAGGAATCTCTAAGGTGCTAGATGTGTTGTTGCTACTAGGGAGAAAACATCAATCCTTTGTCCATGGGACAATCGTATTGTTTACTTTACACACTTTGCTTAATCCAATTATCTATTGCTTGCAACTTAATACTGGAGGGGGTTCGGATGATAACCTGAAGGTGGATTATTAGTCATAGATGCAGTTGGATTATGGTCTATGTATAATGTTGTAATTCCCAATAAAATCTCACAAGAGTCAAGATGATTAGTATATGCATGGTATGCTTTCTCAAATCTATCAATTGTCCCGCTGTAATTTGTTCACCCAACATGCTATTTATCTTAAGGAGAATCACCTCTAGTGAACTATGGACCCCGGTCCATTCTTTTACCATTAATCTACTATCTACTATTTACTATTTACTGTTTACCTTCTGCAAGCAATTACTATCTTCCACACAATACGTTTAATCCTTTGTTTTCAGCAAAATCAGTGAGATTGACAACCTCACTGTAAGTTCCGTGGTTGTGTTGTGCAGGATTCCAAGTTGGTACCACACCTTGGGGTTGTTTCCTTGCTCCTACTGGTTCGATAACCTTGGTTTCATAACTAAGGGAAACTTGTTGTTGTGCTCATCATACCTTCCTCTTGGGGTTCCCAATGAGCTCAACGTATCCTGAGCCATCAAGCGTTTTTCTGGCGCCGTTGTCCGGGAGTCAAGCACATCTTCACAAGGGGAGTCCCTCACAACCAATCTCTTTATTTTTTTTGTTTTGCTTAGTTTATTTTTGCTTTGTTTGCTTGTTTATTTTATCAAAACCACACAAAAATTAGTTGTACTGGTTTGCTTCCTTTATCAAAAACACAAAAAATGACTACTCTTGAAAACACTAAGTTGTGTGACTTTACTAGCACAAACAACAATGATTTCATGTGCACACCTATTGCTCCACCTGTTCCTGAAGCTACTTTCTTTGAAATTAAACCTACTTTGCTCAATCTTGTTATGAAAGAACAATTCTTTGGTGTTGGTACTGAAGATGCTACTGCTCACCTTAATAACTTTGTTGAACTCTATGAGATGCAAAAACATAGGGATATAGATGGAGATATTATTAAACTTAAAAATTGTTTCCTTTCTCTTTAAGAGGAAAAGCTAAAGAATGGTTTCTATCCCTAACTAGAAATAGTATTGATTCTTCAACTAAATGCAAAGATGCTTTCATTGGAAAATACTATCCTCCTGCTAAGATTATATCTATGAGAAGTGAAATAATGAAATTTAAACAATTTGATAATGAACATGTTGCTCAAGCTTGGGGAAGAATAAAATCTTTGGTAAAGAATTGTCCCACTCATGGACTGACTGCTTGGATGATTATCCAAACTTTTTATGCAGGACTGAATTATTCTTCAAGAAATCTGTTGCATTCTGCTACTGGAGGTACCTTTATGACCATTACTTTGGGTGCTGCAACAAAGCTCCTTGATAATATGATGGTTAACTATTCTGAATGACACACTAAGAGAGCTCCACAAGGTAAGAATTTAAATTCTGTTGAAGAAACCTCCTCCTTGAGTGATAAAATTGATGTTATTATGTCTATGCTTGTTAATGGGAACGCTCATATTGATCCAAATCATGTTCCTTTAGCCTCTTTGGTTGCTCAAAAGCAAGTTGATGTGAACTTTATTAGAAATAATAATTTTGGCAACAATGCTTATGGTAATAACAATTATAGACCTTATCCTCCTAATAATATCAATAGTTATCGTGGTAAATCTGGAATGCCTAGTGAAGAAAGAATTTTAGAAGTTGAAAGAGCTACTAAAAACTTTATGCAAATGCAATATGAACAGAATAAATTATTCACTAAAACCATGGAGGAACAATCTACTATTTTGAAAAATATTAGTCATGAACTTGAGAGTTTAAATGGAGAAATTCCTAGTTTGCAATCCAAAATTTCTAATGCTGAAAAAATATATCATATTTGTCTGAAGCACAATCCTCTTTGATTAATAAAATGGCCGCCAAACATGAAACTATGGAAAACCCCTTTGCTGCTACTAATGCCATACAAGTTAGAATTGATGAAAATGTTAGACTGTTAGCTGAATTACATGATAAGTGGGAAAGAGAAGATGAAATTGCTAGAAATAATAGTATATGTACTATTACCACCACCAATGTTGATGCTAGCAAACCACATTAAGTCCCCATTCCTTTTGCAACAATGCCTAAAACCAATGGAACCTTTTCCAATAAAAATGCTGAAATTCTTCGAAATATGGGAAACAATAGCTCTACTACCTTGGATGGTAATTATGATTTTGATCTTGATGGTTGCAATATCTCTGAAGTAATTATGTTCCTACAGAATCTTGCTAAAAGTCCTAATACTAATGCTATGAATATGGCCTTTACAAAACACATTACTGATGCTCTCATAAAAATTAAAGAAGAAAAATTGAAACATAAAGCTTCTATTCCTATGAAATTAACCCATCATTAATATGAAAGTGAATGATTTTGCTCTCAAAGCTTTATGTGATCTTGATAGTAGTGTTTCTATTATGCCTAGAAGGATTTATGAAATGCTTGATTTGCCACCATTAGGAGATTGTTATTTAGATGTCCAACTTGATGATAATGCTAAAAAGAAACTCATGGGGAGTATTAATGATGTTCTTATTATGGTTAACAATACCTATGTTCCTGTTGATTTCTATGTTTTGTATGTTGAATGCAATGCTTCTTGTCCTATTATTTTGGGAAGACCTTTTTTTAGAACTGTTGGTGCCATTATTGATATGAAAGAAGGCACCGTTAAATATCAATTCCCACTCAAGAAAGGCACAGAAAACTTCCCTAAGAAGAGAGATAAGATTCCTTTTGCCTCTCCTATTAAAACAAAATTTGGTCTTAATGCTTCTTCATTTGAGAATACTTGAATCTTGCTTCTTATGCCTAGCTCAAAGGCGTCAAAGAAAAGCACTTATTGGGAGATAACCCAAATTTTTATTCAGTAAGTTTTTCTTTTGTTGAGTCTTGGAAGTTATTGCCTCAGTAATAACCTCTACTTATCCTTTTCGTGTGGTTTTTGTGCCAAGAAGAACCTCTAATGAGAGAGAAGTAATACCTGGGAAAGTTGCTGTCTTGAAACAGATTTTTGTGCTTCACTGTAAAAATTCGTGAAAAATCCCTGTACATAGGATTGAGCTGTAATTTTTTATGCTTCTTCCCCAGGTTGTTATCTAATTTTCGTTAGTTTAACACTTTTCTATTTGAGCAACAGAAGGTCTTCGAAAAAATTAGTTTTTACCTGCTGGTCTGTTTTGACATATTTCTGTCATTATTTGCATTTGCCTCTTAATCTCTTCCTATTTGAGTTCTTGCCAATTACTTGAACTTTTAAAAGGAATTGCTACAGTAGCTTGTGTTTTAATGGAAGTTTTACTTGTGTTGAAACTAAACCCAAAGACTTATTATCTTGTGTGAAATTTTGTATGAAGGAAATTTTAAAGTGTAGTGAAGAATAATGTGATAAGATGAAGTATGGACAAAATCTCAAGCTTAGGGATGCCACCCGTGTCACCCCAAGAAATATTCAAGAAGTACAAGCGTCAAAGCTTGGGGATGCCCAAGGCATCCCCTTCTTCATCAATAAAAATCTCAGGTTTTCTTCCAAACACTTCATTTTTATTGTTTCATGCACAATTGTGTTATTCTTGGAGCGTCTTCGTTTTGTTTTTAGTTTTCTTTTGTTTAGTTTGCTTAAATAAATTGATTGGAGGCATTCATACATAGTTTCAAATATGTTGATTTGGATTGGAAAAGAGTAGGAAAGTTCATGCTTATAAGTGGTATAAAAGGAGTCTTGTTTTGACTGTGGCCTAGACTTTATCATGTCATGTTTGATATTGCTTTGACTTTATGTTTAGTGATTATTGTTGTAGCATGACTTGTTCCAAACAATTTAGATTTCTTAATGTGCCTTGAAAGAATCATGTGTTGTTTTAGCATACAAAAGCATAATATTGTGGTATTCTCCTTTGATGCTTCATTTGGGTTGACTTGGCGCATGCTCACACCATGTTAAGACTATAACAGTCACCATAGCCTCTATGATCATTTAGTTTTTGACTTGTAATATCACTTTATGCTTTAATTAATAATGTTTTGTCACTTTTCATGATTATGGCCATTATTGTTCTCTTAGTTGGTCGCTCCCAGTCTTTTGCTAGCCTCCGCATGTACCAAGTATGAGTTCCACTCGTGCATCCAACTCCAAATAAAACCAAGTTATTCCAAAGAGTCCACCATACCTACCTATTATGATTATTTCTATTCCAAGTATATTCATGTTTTTATCTACCTTCCGAATTAAACTTGTTATGTGAAAATTAGTGATTAAAGCTCTCACAAACTTGATGGCACACTTTACTTTCTTGCACTTAATAAACTTGAATCATTGTGCCCATCTATGTTGCGTATATGCTTGCACTTTATAAGTTGTGAATTAGCAGAACCATGTTACCATGGGGAACGCTTTCAACATTGCACATTATTTAGTTGATATCATGTTCTTTTGCTTATGGAACCCGGCGGTGTGAAATAAAAGGGGAGCTTGTAAGCTCATGGAGTTTGTATATGTGTTAGAGAAACACTTGGGAGGCTAGCCTAAGCCATGCCTAATCATGTTGGAAACTTGCAGCATAACCATAGTGAGCAATTTGTGAAGCATCCTCAATAAAAACCTATGCAAATAGCAAATAAAAAGATCGCTGAGATGTTCATTATCTGTTGCCTTATCATTCTAATATGGGATATCTCCTGTATCATGGGGCAAGGGGTACCCTGTTGGCGGTTCTCTATGATACACATGTACTTACAATCACAAGAACTTACTCGTGACTAAAGTTGAGTAGCATGAGGTTTGGTACTCGTAAGCAAGGGGCATGAGATTTTCAACTTATAACTTGTCAAGCATATCCTCATATTTGTTCACTTTAACCTTAACCACCTAAAGATGCTTATGATAGGGCCAACGAGAGCTGAAAGCAAATAAGTACCATAATTTTTGGAACCTCTTTATGAAACTTGAATCCCTGCTTCCTTCTATGAAGGGCCTTTCTTTTAATTTTATGTTGAGTCTCCATCTTCTATATTTATGCACCTATTAAGAGAGCATAGTGGTCATTCTTAGTTTAATGTGCATTGTCCCAAAACTTGTTGATTGATTCATAACTTTGATATTGCTTATTCTTAAATTATTTGTATCTAGTCACCCTTATGAACTTTGAAGGTGTCCTATGCATTTATGTTTTGCTATATCATGAGGGACAAGCTTAATACCATTCTCATTATGTTTTCTATATGTGAAACAAACAAACGTCTTTCAAAGCATTGTTATTCATGAATCTTTTGTTTGTACCTTTTCATGTTACAACATAGTTGCTATGTCTTATTGTTAGAACTATATCTTTCATGGTATGTTAAAGTACTATGATCCCATCTATCAATGTTTTACAAATACCTTGATCAAGATTATGATGGTGCATGTCACCTCAAAAATTATTCTTTTTTATCACTTACCTACTCGAGGACGAGTAGGAGTTAAGCTTGGGGATGTTGATACGTCGTAAACGTATCTATAATTTTTTATCTTCCATGCTTGTTTAGTATCTACTTTCTTATGTTTAGTTTATACTTTGAGGTATTTTTATACTTTTTTGGAACTAACCTATTAACAAGATGCCACAGTGCCTGTTGCCTGTTTTCTGTTGTTTTTGGTTTCAGAAAAGCTAGTAAGGAAATATTCTTGGAATTGGACCGGGCAAAAACCAAAGTCAATATTTTACCCGAAGCAACACAGAGTCTGGAGGGGAGACAAAGTGGTGCGTGTGTAAAAGAGCTTGGAACTACAATAGGGAAAATGCGTTCTCAGGGAGTGGTGGATACACTGCTAGCAATTTAGACTAAGCAATCAAGATTATTATAACAAATATTCTCATGATATGTATGTATGTGGGAGGATCTCCATATATGGACAAATAGGCAGCAACCACTGCTCACATCATCCTTCATAACCACGACGCTATTAAGGGATTTCTCCCGTGGCATGGACATGGCTTTATGAGTTCTCCTTGATTCCCCAAGTTAGTACGTAAAGAATGACAACAGCTTTATAGTCACAGTAAGCGCTATCATCCCTCCGTCTACCAACCAGTAATCCCCTTCATTGAGTCCCCATAAGAGGCAAATATTAAGGAGGTGCACAACCCCCAACATCAAGATGAAGACAATTAAAACATACACATAATGATGTATAACATAATAATCTCTATCTCATATCAATCATATGCTAGGGTTTCTCCATCTCCCCAAGAACTAAAGATTTACTCAAACATGGAGGCAATCAACATCATGGCAATGGTAATAGAAGCAATTGCAAATAAATAGTTCTTGTATAAATCCATAATAAGTACGGAAATTACAACAAGATCTTGATGGGGTGAAGATGGGATGGATGGAGATGATGATGGTGCAGCGGTTGATGAAGATGAAGATCGATGCCTTGGCCTCCCAGATCTGCGTAGGGAGAAGATGGATCCCTTGGGCAAATTCCCCCTCCAGATGCCTTCCAGAGGTGAGGTTTCGGCGATTTGTGGGTGTTCTGTATGTCGTCTCCCCGATCCAGTTGCACGGGTTGAAACTATTCTAGGAGGCGGTGGCGGCGCCAACTATACGACCGGAACTATGCGGCCAGAAAAAATATTCCGGTCGTATAGTTGGTAGTTGAACCGCCTGTATGCCTTGATTGCTTCGGGTTTTCTTCTAGTGTTATTGATATTTCCCAAATAAGCGTTTGAAGTTGTTTTTGACTCCTTTTCTTCCCAATAGAACTACTCCAAGGATTGTGTCCATTGTATCCATCATCTTTCTTGATCCTGGTGAAAATAGACATAAAATGTGCACGCAAGCACCGTAAAATACCAAGATCCTACATCTACAATGCAAAATAATAATATAAAACATGATGCAAATATGCACTCATCAAAAACCCACTCCAAAGTAATTATACCATCATCATTATTAGGCTTGGCCTTCTTCTTCCTAGGGAAGTGTACTATAGAGGGATATCTAGATGGCAGTCCTATTCTCACATTCCCTTCATGTAGATTAATCAAAGCTTTAATAGTTCTTAGGAATGTCCTACCTAGAATTATAGGTGCTACGGGATCTTCTGGCAAGTCCACTATAACAAGATCAATAAGAGTAGGACATCCTTTAATTTCAACAAGTATGTTTTCTTTTACCCCAACAACTTGTTTATAGGTTGAATCAACGAGATGGAGTCTCATTTCAGTAGTTGTAAATGGCCCCAAGTTTAACTTGTCAAATAAACTCTTGGAAATTGTTGAGACGCTTGCACCAAGATCACAAAGTGTTGATATCTCATTGTTACCAATTTTAACTTTAATAGTGGGATCAAAGATATCATCTAGCTTAGCTGGAAGCTTATTAGCTAGTTTCTTATACTCCATTTATAGTTCATGAACTTTAGATGATACTTATTTTATAAATTTTTGGTATGTAGCATCGTTACCTTGTTCTATATCGAGATTTCTTACGGTGATCATCTTTAATAAATCTTCCATGGTGTATTCCGGTGACGGTGCATTTCTATAGTCTAGCTCTTCAAGCTTCTCTTATTTTACTTCGGCCCTCATCATTTTGAGGTCCTCTACCGGGTTCATCTCGGGCTTTCCAGTGAATTTTGCAAGAATGAGAGCTTGGCTCTCACCTACTTTGTGCAATTTTGCCTCCATGGTCTTGGTTCTTTCCTATAGAGCCTCCAAATCATTTTTAATTGCAATGGACTGGTTAGGCAATTTACAAATACTAGATTCATGGTTCTCCATGGTTTTAATAAGCATATTATTTTGCTCGGTTTGAGCTTGTCTGAAACTTCTAGTAGTATGTTTAAAAGAGAGATTGCCATGATTTTCTCCATTGTGGTTATCATAATTATTATGTGGAGCACCTGCGGGATTAGAATATTTCTTTTGAAAATTCGAGCCAAAGTTTTGACTCTTCCAAGCAGGATTATAAGGATTACGAGCTATAAAATTAACATCATTAATATCAGTAGTGATAACATTAATTTGGGTATCTTCCTTACCCTTTACTATGTTGAGTAACCCATCTACCTTTACAGTAAGCTCTTCATTGTTTGCCTCGGTGAGTGAATTCATCCTTTTTGAGGTTCTTTATACATTCCATTGGGCATGGTTATTTTGCATATCATCAAGTAATTTCTTTGCAACACTCACTTGCTTTACCATGATAGTTCCTCCTACGGAAGTATCTAGCATAGACTTAGACATTGGGTTATGGCCATTATAAAATAAATGCAATATGATCCATTCTTCCATCCCATGACTAGGACAGTTCATTATGGCTTTCCCAAGCAAGCGCTAGTGGCTTGCGGTCTTCTTATCTAAAACTTGTAATGTTGGATCTTAACTGTATAGTCTTAGCTAGAGGGAAAAATTTAGTCATAAAGAGATTAGTGCATTCCTCCCAAGATGTAATAGTGCCTTTAGGCAAAGCTAGAAACTAGTCCTTAGCCTTTTCTCTTATAGAGAAAGGGAATAAACATAATTTAACCGCATTTGGGTCAACATCTTCAATGTGCATCATGTCACAAATTTCAGTAAAAGTATTTATGTGCAAACTTGAGTCCTCATAAGATGAGCCTCCAAATTGATTTTGTTGAACCAAACTCAAAAGGTTAAGATTAATTTCATATGCTCCTACATCAACACAGGCTCAATAATAGGTGCACGAATAAAATCATCAATAGGAGTAGCATTCTCCCCAAGTATTTTGAGCCATGGCTCTTTTATTTTTGGTGTTTTTGAAATAAGGGAAACAAATAAACAAGTAACTATTTTTTGGGGTTTTCAAATAGATAACAAGAAAGTAAACTAATAACAAGAAATAAACTACAAACAAAAATAAAACTAAAAAAAGGTCTCTAGTGACCTCACTAGGATAGCGAATTGCTTTTGATGGCTCTGATTTTTGCCATCTTCCACTATGTTTAAACGTTGTTATTGGTCAAGCAATTGCCAAATAAACTCTCAACCTTGCCACTAATGACTAATAACTATAAAGATATCCAAATCCCTTCTTTGATTTATGTTGTGCAAGAAATCACTACTTTTAAGGCGAAATAAGGAGTCATAATGAAGGATTTTGAGGAAGTACACACGACCAAGTAATTGGAGAGGCATTCTAGGGCATCTGCAAGCTAAACGTCCACTGGTACAGGCGCGGTCCACCCGTATTTCCCACCCGTACCAGGTGGCAACGGCTTTGTCTCGGCAAACCCTACAACTTTCATGAAGACGCCTATATATTTTGAGGCTCCAGCCGCCGGCCAGAGAGCTGCCATTCTCAGATTGCATCACAACACCCCCAAAGGAGATCCACACCATTGTTCATCCATAGTTAATTCATTGTTCATCACTTCCACCATCCATCCCTCCACTAGCCATAGCCATTGCTTTGTACTTTTAGATCTCTTTGTGATTTGGCGACCATTGTAAGAATATTTGATTGCAATCTAAGTATTTGCATGATGTTTTCGATCTCCGATCTATTTGTTATGAGTGAGTAGTCCTCACGGGCTGCGGGTTGGAAAGAGACCTCGCAACAATTATGTGCATCTAGATCATGGGAGAATTGTATTTTGTTCGGATTCGTGATTTGTATCTTTTGTTATTCGTCTCTCGCCTCGATTTGTGGACTTGTAGGTACCCAATATCCCATAGATTGATAAAGGCTTGAGGTGAGATACTTGGCTAGTGACGATCTCATAGGAAACTCAGTGACCGAAAGGGAAGTACGGTCTTTTCTTAGCACCCTATTCAGGATCAACAACAACATCACCACTTAAAGCTATAATCTATGTTTTCACTTAATAATCGTTTGCAAACCGTGGCTTTGGTGTGTTCTCGGTTGGATTAAAAGTCTATTGCTATGCCCGCTGCATCACGGGGGCTCTAGAATATTAGGATGTGTTTCCCACAAAATATTATCTCAATACAAACACTATACATGACTATGCTTATTATTATCTTTTATCCCATTTGATGTGCAGCTGCAGGTGGATCTTCAACCCTGGCCTGTCTCCATCCATTAAATCAAACCCGTTATAAAGTAAACTAGATTGGTCCGGTCAACTAAGGTAAAACAAACAAACAAAGTCTTGTATATATGTCCTTTTTTATTACCTTTTAGCAGTGCTTTCCGAGGTTCAATTAAACCTAGGTCTTCTAGGGAAAACTCTATTATACTACATCTGGGAATCCGGATCGAAGGTATCAACCCTTTTTTGGCGCTGTTGTCGGGGAAGCCATTTTGCTATCCTGGTGAGGTCATTAGAGACCTTGTTTTTAGTTTTATTATTAGTTGTAGTTTAATTTTTATTATTAGTTTACTTACTTGTTATCTATTTGAAAACTCCAAAAAAAATAGTTACTTGCTATTCGTTTTTCATTACTTAGAAAATTACCAAAAAGATAAGAGCCATGGCTCAAAAGAGATTAGGGGAGTATGCTACGCCGAATGCTGATTTTATTTGTGCACCCATCACTCAACCCGTAGTTGATACAAAAACATATGAGGTAAAACCTAACCTTTAAGTTTGGTTCAACAAAACTAATTTGGGGGTTCATGTTCTGAGGATTCGGGATTGCACTTAAATACTTTTACTTAAATTTGTGACATGATGTGCATTAAAGATGTAGATCCAATTGTTGTTAAGCTAAGATTATTCCCTTTCTATCTTAGAGGAAAGGCTAAGGATTGGTTGCTAGCTCTACCAAAGGGTACTATTAAATCTTGAGAGGAATGCACTAATTTGTTTATGACTAAATTTTTTCTCCAGCTAAGACTATGTAGATAAGATCCAACATTACAAGCTTTAGACAAGAAGACCGTGAGCCACTAGCGCTTGCATGGGAGAGGATGAAAGAAGCCGTAATGAACTGTCCTAATCATGGGATGGAAGAATGGCTTATATTACATTTATTTTATAATGGTCTTAACCCAATGTCTAAGTCTATGCTAGATACTGCAGCAGGAGGAACGATCATGGGAAAACATGTGAGTGTTGCAAAGAAGTTACTTGATGATATGCAAAATAACCATGCCCAATGGCATGTGGAAAGAACCTCGAAGAGAGTAAGTTCAATTACCGAGGTAAACAATGAGGAGCTTACATCTAAGGTAGATGAGTTGCTTAGCTTAGTAAAGGGTAAGGAAGATACCCAAGTTAATGTTATCACTACCAATGTTAATGATGTTAATTTTATAGCTCGCACTCCTTTTTAATCATGCATGGAAAAATAATTATGCTTCTAATGTTCAAAAATATCATGCTAATCCTGCAGGAGCTCCTTATAATAATTATGATAATACTAATGGAGCAAATCATGGCAATCTCCCGTTTAAGCAAACTGTTAGAACATTTATGCAAGCTCAAACCGAACAAAACAATATGCTTATTAAGATTATGGAGAACCATGAAAGTCGTTTAGGAAGATTATCTAACCAGGTCGTTGCAATGAGAAATTATGTGCATGCTCTACAGGAAAGAACAAAGACTGTGGAGGCTCAGCTGGGTAAAGTAGCCGAGAGCCAAGCTCTCATACTAGAAAAGTTTGCTGGCCAATCCGAGCCAAATCCTATAGAGGACCTCAAAATGATGAGGGTGGTAACCAATGATGAAAAGCCTGAAGATCTAGATTACAACAACGCACCAATGCTGAAATATACCGTGGAAGATCTATTGAAGATGATCACCGTTAAGAATCCAGCTATAGAACAAGGTAATGATGCTATGTACCAACAATTTATACAACAAGTAGCATCTAAGGTTCGTGATTTAGAGATGGAGTATGAAAGACTAGCTGATAAGCTTCCAGCTAAGCTATATGATATATTTGAGCCCACTATTAAAATTAAGTTGGGAGTTAATGAGATATCCGCACTTTGTGATCTTGGTGCAAGCGTCTCAACAATTTCCAAAAGCCTATTCGATAAGTTAAACTTGAGGCCATTTGTTACAACTGAATTGAGACTCCATCTAGCTAATTCGACTTATAAACAAGCTGTTGGGATCAAAGAAAATATAGTTGTTGAAATTAAAGGCAGTCCCGCTCTTATTGATCTTGTTATTGTGTACATGCCTGGAGATCCCATAGCACTTATAATTCTAGGTAGGTCATTTCTAAGAACTATTAAAGCTTTGATTAATTTACATGAAGGGAATGTAAGGATAGGGTTACCATCAAGATATCCGTTTGTAGTCCACTTCCCTAGGAAAAATAAGGCCAAACCTAATGATGATGATGGTGTGATTACTTTAAAAGCAAACTACTTTGGAGTGGGTGTTCTGCTCCTCAAACCTAAGTGATTACCATCAAGGCCAAGCTAATTGAGCTTAACTAGAAGCGCTTCATGGGAGGCAACCCATGTGAAATAAAATTTCTTTCTTATACTTCCTAGTATTATATTTTTATTGTGTTAGTTTTGTTTTGTTTTTAATAAAGAGTGTTCAAGAAGACCTATGGAGAGAGGAGAAGAAACAAGTTATCCTCTATATTTTATTTTACTAACACATGGCCTAAGAAGTATTGTTGGATCATTACTTAGTATTTTTACTATTATCTAGCCCTTTGATAAGATGTGCGAAGGCGCACGGAGCTACTAATCAAATTCTTGAGTTTTTGTAGTTCACAGTGTCGATAACGACCGCTGGTACGGCCGGAGTGGCCCGTACCATGCGCCCATACCACCTCAAGCAAGGCAAAGGGGGATAGAGATTTTGAAGATTGTCGAAGGAATCAGTGGCAATAACGACCAATGCTACGGCCGGACGCGCCTGTACCGTACCCCCGAGCAAAACATCATATTTCAAGCAAAGTAACCGCACCGATAATGGCCAGCAGTATAGGCGCATGCGACCGTACCTCGCATCTGTACGAAGTGCACCGTCTGGGAGCAGATGTCTCCCCCAAGGTAAGCCACCCGGTACGGGCAGGCTCCGGCCATACCACCCGCCCGTACCGAGTACGTGGACGCCATAATCAGCCCGAGGAGGTAACCTAAAAATCCCAAATCATAAAATCTCTCTTTCTTCTTCCTCCAAACTTCAAACCACCTCCATTGGATCTTCAAATTTACTCAATTCTTCTCCGATTCTTCGCACCCCCTCGATCTAAGGTATGATTCTCCTCCGATCCCCAACTTATTTCTACAAAATCTTGGCTTAATCATTCATCATTATCAATCTATACATGGGTCTTGTACTTGATTCAATATTGGTACTAAGTATGCTTAGCATTGTTTTTAGAGGAGTTTCTTTTGTAGTTAGTGTAGAGAATCACTTATTCTATGTTTCTATTGGACTAAAATTTTATTAGCAATTTTTATTTACTTTGTCTTGTTTTTACTTATTAGATGAACATGAGGAGTCGTACACGTGAGATTTCTATAGAGTCCTCCGCGCCACCCGTTGATACGTTAACCCCCAAGTCACTTCGCATCGAGTTCACCGAGGAGTTCCATCTTACCCATTTCGATCGTCTCAAGATTCGAGAGATCAAGTTCACCAAGTGGGTGTGTCCTTATATCCTGAACCAACTTGGCATTCGTGCTGATTTCGATTTACTTTGCAATAATGTTGGTTTGTACAATTGTGTCTTTCAGGATGTTGCAATGTACCGCCGCTTGACACTTGAGTTCTTCAGCACCTTGACACATACGGTGGATCCTTATGGTTGTTCCGAGGAACAAAGGCCCAGAGTTGATCGAATCAAATTCCGCCTTATGAACTATGAGTGTACTTTGACACTCGGCCAATGGGCTCAATGCTTTGGGTTTACCAACAACACCACCAATGTATGCACAACTACCTTTGTTTTAGATCCTTCCCCTTCACAATATTTTAACTTGATGAGAATTCGTGGACACACACCCAAGGGGAACCAAATTGATCATCCTGCTATTCGATATTTGTTCTATGTTATTGCTAACACATGCAGGCATGTGTTGAGTTTACTAGAGTTAATGAGGAGGCCATGTTGATCCTCGCAAAAGCTGCACTTATCAATTGTAACTTAACACCAAATTTGGGCGCTCTACTTGTGTTTTATCTTAAGCATCAAGCTCTTCAATCTCGAGGACCCATATGTGGGGAGGAATTGTGAACGTTCTTGCACACTCACTTCACATCAACCTAGGTAACATCCAACCATTGACTGGAGGTAACCATCTCGGTCCATCTACTCTAAGAGCATGTGGTATGATTTCTAAAAATCATGGTAGATATTTCTTCAAAATTACCTAGAGCGGATCACTTGATCCCTGCTCCTTTGCCTAACGATTTATTCTCTATCGAGGATGGATGTTTTCTTTATGACGCACAGGTCGAAGCTAATCTACACTATCAAGAAATACCCGTGGGAGGAGGAGAAGATGAAGAAGTAGAACAAGAAGGACCTAAACACGATGTGTACCCACCAAACTACTACACCACCTATGAAGATATCTATGCACTCGAAGGAAATATTACACATGAACAACCACTCCATCAACCTTCAAGATGCCACTGCAAGCCTTGCCACCCAGTTCCATGATTGGAGCAGCCAATGGAACATGGGAGATTATCCACCACCACCACAATGAGTAACAAAAGGGCTTGCAAAAGCCTGATCTTGGGAATGTGTTCCCCTAGCAAATTTATTTGTGTAATAACGAGGTTGTACTCCAGCTCCTTGTGAGCTTTGAAACACTCGTGTTGGCCTGTTCCAACACTTTGCTTTTTTCCTTTGCTTTTTAAATGTGCTTTCGTTTTAGTTTATTTGTTTGCTTTGTTTTTCTTTTCTTAAATCCTTGCTTGGTCGCAAGTTCTTTTATATTCTTTAATCCTTATCCTCAAAAACACAAAAAGATTTTCTGTTTATCCGTTTTTCGTAAACGTGGATTCATGTTTTGCCTCTTTGCTTTAATATCATTTCGAGAGTAATCATGTTTGAGGTTTGAAGGAACACATCCCTATGAGGAAGAGGATAATGAAGTTACTTATGAGAGGTATGTCCTATGTCTGCCACTTATGAAGTTTGAATTGTTTATCTTAGTTGGTTGATTTGCTAAGATGCCACGCTAGTGGGAAGTAATTTAATATGGTTAGAGTAAAGCCCTTTATTAGTATGATGATTAGTTGTTGCAGCTCTTGCTCTAGTACTTTTAGTTAACCGAGTCTTGCCTTGGAAATAATAATGCCAAAAAAGTACAATAAGAAAAGTCTGAAATTTAAGACTTGTTTGATGAATGATTGTCTTAAGAGTATACCCTTGATTATACTTAACCCCATAGATATTTTGATAGTCTCGACGACACTTATGAAAGGAATTGTTTGATTGAAATAAAGTCTAGTGGTAATTGTGATACATTCCAAAGCTAACCTTGTGGATCAAACCACGGTTCTAGCTCAAAAAAAGAGAAAGATGCGAGATAGCTTTGTTCTATGTCTTTGACGCACACCTTTGGGATGCCAACAACTCCGCTAGCTTTTGAACGATCTATGGTATAACCCCGGATTTCGGCTATGAGTTGATGACATGATTGGCATCCGCGTCAATGTATGGGCAATAGTATTGGTACTCTCAAAGGTTGTGCAAATACTAGCAAAAAGAAACAAACAACGATCCTTTAAAAATGAGATGAAAAACAAAGAAAAAAAAGATATCTATGAGGATCCACATAACAAGTCCTTGGCATAGTCTCATTACTACTTTACAAATTTTTCTTGAAAGACAATGATTGGATTAGAAGTGTTTTAGATTGACTTGGTCTATTGATGTGGGTGTAAAAAAGACACTTCATTGTTATACTACTTGGGACATGAAACTCTCTTACTCAATTATGCTATTTAAATATCTTAGTGTTCCTTGGCAAGCTGAGAGTTAATTATAGGAATTGGATTGATTGCTACACTTCTAGTTATTTATACTTATATTAAACTTTACTTTTATTATCTTGACTTACCGAAGCTTGTATAGTATTCTTGTCATCTCTCTAACTTTGATAAGCTTCGCAAATGAATGAACTGTTGAGCACATACGACTACCTACTGTATGTGAACTCTTATTATCGTTGTTTCAAGTTTAAACGCTGAATTCCTTATAGTTCTTTTGGTTCTTCTTGCTCGAGGACGATCAAGGTTTGAGCTTTGGGGAAGTTGACGGCTTCGATTTTTGCCATCTCCACTGCGTTTAAACGTTGTTTTTGGTCAAGCAATTGCCAAATAAACTCTCAACCTTTCCACTAATGACTAATAATTGCAAAGATATGCAAATTCCTTATTTGATTTATCTTGTGCAGTAAATCACTGTTTTTAAGGCGAAATAAGGAGTCATGATGAAGGATTTTGAGGAAGTACACACGACCAAGTAATTGGAGAGGCATTCCAGGGCATCTGCAAGCTTAACGACCACTGGTACGGGCGTGGTCCACCCTTACCGCCCGCCCGTACCAGGTGGCGACAGCTTCGTCTCGTCAAACCCTACAACTTTCATGAAGATGCCTATATATTTTGAGGCTCTAGCCGCCGGCCAGAGAGCCGCCATTCTCAGATTGTATCACAACACCCCCAAAGGAGATCCACACCATTGTTTATCCATAGTTCATCCATTGTTCATAACTTCCACCATCCATCCCTCCACTAGCCATAGCCATTACTTTGTACTTTTAGATCTCCTTGTGATTTGGCGACCATTGTAAGAATATTTGATGTCAATCTAAGTATTTGCATGATGTTTTCTATCTCCGATCTATTTGTTATGAGTTAGTAGTCCTCACAGGCTACAAGTTGGAGAGAAACCTTGCAGCAATTATGTGCATCTAGATCATGGGAGAATTGTATTTTGTTTGGATTCATGATTTGTATCTTTTGTTTCTTCTTCGCTCGCCTCGATCTGTGGACTTGTATGTATCTAAGATCCCATAGATTGGTAAAGGTTTGAGGTGAGATACTTGGTTAGCGGTGATCTCATAGGAAACTCAGTGATAGAAAGGGAAGTGCGGTCTTCGCTTAGCGCCCCATTCAGGATCAACCACAACATCACCACTTAAAGATTTAATCTGTGTTTTCACTTAATAATCGTTTGCAACCCGTGGCTTTGGTGTCTTCTCGGTTGGATTAAAAGTCTATTGCTATGCCTGCTGCATAACGGGGGCTCTAGAATATTAGGATGTGTTGCCCACAAAAGATTATCTCAATACAAACACTATACATGACTATGCTTATTATTATCTTTTATCCCATTTGATGTGCAGTTGCAGGTGGATCTTCAACCCTGGCCTATCTCCATCCATTGATTCAAACCCGTTATAAAGTAAACTAGATTGGTCCGCTCATCTAAGGTAAAACAAACAAATAAAGTCTTATGGACGTGTCCTTTTTTATTACCTTTTAGCAGTGCTTTTCGAGGTTCGATTAAAAATAGGTCTTCTAGGGAAAAAGCTATTATACTACATCCATCAATCCAAATCGAAGGTATCATCTTCCTTGGCAACAGCCACAGAAAAAAAGGGTTGATACTTTCAATCCGGATTCACGGATACACGGTAGTAGGTTTTTCCCTAGTACACCTAGGTTTAATTGAATATTGGAAAACAATACTAAAAGGAATTAAATAAGGACACGTCTACAAGACTTTGTTTGTTTGTTTTACCTTTTTTTACCGGACCTTTCTAGTTTAATTTATATTGTGGGTTGTGATACGTTGTAAACGTATCTATAATTTTTGATGTTCCATGCTTGGTTTTATCTACTCTCTTATGTTTTGTCCATACTTTGGAGTACTTTTCATATGATTTCATGGACTAACCTATTAACAAGATGCCACAGTGCTAGTTGCTTGTTTTCTTCTGTTTTTGGTTCCACAAAAGTCAGAAAATGAATATTCTAGGAATTGGACAGGACAAAAGCCAAAGTCGATATTTTACCGGAAGACTCATGGAGCTAGAATATGAGACGGAGAGGGGCCACCCTATGGCCACACCATGTGGTGGCGCGGGCTAGCCCTGGCCGCGCCACCAGGTGGTGTGGGCCCCCTGGCCGCCCACCGACCTTGCCTCTTCGCCTATAAGATGCTTCCCGATGCAAAAACCCTAAATCTTCAAGCCTCCATCCATGAAAAGTTCTGCAACACCACCGCCACCGAAGGGGAGATTCGGGGGACATAAAGTCTCTGTTTCGGCACCCTGCCGGGATGGGGAAGTGCCCCAGAGCCATCTCCATCGATCTCCACCACCATCTCCATCACCATTGCTGATTCCCATGATGAGGAGGGAGTAGTTCTCTCTCGAGGCTAAGGGTTCTACCGGTAGCTATGTGTTCATCTCTCTCTCTATGCATGATCTTATTGAGATCATGACCTTGTAATCTATAGATCTACCTTGCTACTCAAGTGCTTTAATAGATCTCTGCTCTCCCCATGTGTGTGAAGTTGACAGTGTGCACACCATGGTGGCACTTAGGCTAGATATTACAAATACTTGTTTTGAGTTATATTTGGAGTTGGATGTCTTTATGAAATTGTGGTGTTTGTTTGAACCATCTAATGCTCAAGGTGACAGTGTGGGGTTATCTAGATGCGGAAAGCGAACTTTGAGGTGTGTTGTTATAGCCCTACCATGGATTAGAGTGTCCAACCGAAGAGTAGTTCAGAGTAGTATCATAAAGAAAAGATATTTATATGAGAGTGTTCACTAGTGAAAGTATGATCCCTAGGCCTTGTTTCTAAGCATTGAAACACTGTTTGCAACTAGATCTGTTACATGTTTGCTTGCTTCTATCTTTATTTCAGTTTTACTTTAGTCTTTTCCATGCCATCAAGCTATTTTATATCACTGTTACCACTTATAATTAGCTATACCACTTGTATTTCACTATCTCTTTGCCGAACTAGTGCACCTATACACCTGACAAGTGTATTGGGTGTGTTGGGGACACAAGAGACTTCTTATATCTTGATTGCATGGTTGCTTGAGAGGGGATACCTTTGACCACTTCCTCCCTGAGTTCGATAAACCTTGGGTGATCCACTTAAGGGAAAACTTGCTGCTGTTCTACAAACCTCTGCACTTGGAGGCCCAACAACTCTCTACAAGAATAGAAGTGCATAGACATCAAAGTATTTTCTAGCGCCATTGTCGGGGACTGAAGAACAAGAATAAGCTCCCACATCAACCACGCGCCAGCAAGTATTTTCTAGCGCCGTTGCCGGGGAGGTAAGGTAAAAGGTACTCACATCCTCCGGTGTGAGTGCTCGAAGTTATTTCCTTTTGATTCTGCAATTTTGTCTTTTTGTTTCTTATTTTTATTTTCACTACTTAGGCTTAATGGAAAACAACAAAAAGATTAGAGAGCTTTATAGTATTTATCTTGAGTTAGGACATGAAGTGTTTGAAGAGAAAATTAAAAAACCTATGGAACTTTATTTGCATGCTAATAGCAATGTTGTTAGTATGAATCTTTGGACACCATTATTGCTAATGCTATGGAAAAGTCTAAGCTTGGGGAAGCTAGTTTTTATGAAAATGATTGTTTTAGTTCCCTAGCTTTGGAAGATAGCTATTCTATTGTTAATGATGATACCAAACCTCCAATATATGATGATTATAGTGATGAATATGATATTTTCAGTCCACCTACTATTGATGAGAAAATTAATTATGATTACAATATGCCTCCTATATTTGATGACTATGGTGATGAGAATAATAATGATAGCTATTTTGTTGAATTTGCTCCCACTACGATTAATAAGAATGACTATGCTTATAGGGGGAGTATTAATTCTTTTATGCATGTGGCTCATGATAAGAATGTTTTATGTAATAGTTATATTGTTAATTTTATTCATGATGCTACTGAAAGTTATTATGAGAGAGGGAAACATGGTTTTATGTATCTCAATAATATTAAGTTTCCCCTCTTTATGTTGAAAGTCTTGAAGTTGCATTTGTTTTGCTTTACTATGCTTGTTGCTTTGTGCTTTTATGACTTGTTTCTTGACAAGATTCCTATGCATAGGAAGTGGGTGATACTTAAATGTTCTTTGAATTTGCTTCTTGATGCTCTCTTTTACTTAAATTCATATTTCTTATGTGAGCATCTTCTCAAACTATCATGCCTAACTTAAAGGCGTTAAAGAAAAGTACTTATTGGGAGATAACCCAAAAGTTTTAGATGAGTCTTGGAAGTTATTACTTCAGTAATAACCGCTCCTTATCCTTTTTATTTGCTTGTTGTGCCAAGAGTAACCTCTAATGAGAGAGAAGTAATGATTGGGAAAGTTGCTGTCCCGAAACAGATTTCTGTGCTTCATCGTAAAAACTCGTGTAAAATCTCTGTATGTCCTTTTGAGGTGTGAATTTTTGCGCTTCTGCCCAATGTTGTTATCTAACTTTCGTTAGTTCAACACGTTTGTATTTGAGCAACATAAGGTCTTCGAAAAAATTCGTCTTTACCTGCTGGTCTGTTTTGACAGATTTCTGCCATTATTTGCGTTTGCTTCTTGTTGGTTCCTTTTTGAATTCTTTTGGGAAATTGAGCTTTTTGAGGGAAGTGCTACAGTAGCTAGTGTTTTAATGGAATTTTTATTGGTGTTAGAACTGAACCTAAGGACTTATTATCTTGAGTGCACTAATGTTGCTAATAAAGATTGTGTGAAGTTTTGTATAAAGGAAAATTTTCAGGTATATGGAAGGAATGAGTAATGAGATGAAGGATGGACTAAAGCTCAAGCTTTGGGATGCCATGCGTGTCACCCCAAGAAATATCCAAGAAGTACAAGCGTCAAAGCTTGGGGATGCCCAAGGCATCCCCTCTTCATCAATAAAAATCCCAGGTTTCTTCCAAACGCTTCATTTTTATTGTTTCATGCACAGTTGTGTTGTTCTTGGAGCGTCTTCTTTTTTGTTTTTGTTTTGGTTTTTCGTTTGCTTGGTTTTCTTAGTTTTCTTAATAAATTGGTTGGACCCCCCCGTTGGCGTTTCTCTATGATACACATGTCTTTACTATGACAAGAACTTACTGGTAACTAAACTTGAGTAGCATGAGGAGCGGCCCTCGTATTCAAGGGACATGAGATTTCCAACGTATACTTCGTCAAGCACATACACCATAGTTTGTTCACTTTAACCTTAATCACTTCAAGATGCTTATGATAGGGGCAATGAGAGCTGAAAGCTAACAAGTACCATAAATTTTGGAAGCTCTTTATGAGACTTGAATCCCTACTTCCTTCTATGAAGGCCTTTCTTTTACTTTTATGTTGAGTCTCCACCTTCTATCTTTATGCACCTACTTTGAGAGCATAGTGGCCATTCTTAGTTCTATGTTCATTGTCCCAAGACTTGTTGATTGATGCATAACTTTGATATTGCTTGTTTTAAACTATTTGTATCTAGTCACTCTTATGAACTTGGTGTCCTATGCATTTATATTTGCTACTCTATGAGGGACAAGCTGAATGCCACTATGCTATGTTTTCTTTATGTGAAACAAACAAACGTCTTGCAAAGCATTGTTATTCATGAATCTTTTGTTTGTGCCTTTTCATGTTTCAACATAGTTGCTTTGCCTTATCGCTAGAACTTTGTCTTTCATGTTATGATTGAAGTACTATGATCCCAGCTTTCAATGCTTTACAAATACTTTGATCAAGTTTATGATGGTGCATGTCACCTCAAAAATTATTCTTTCTTTTTATCACTTACCTACTCGAGGACGAGGAGGAGTTAAGCTTGGGGATGTTGATACGTTGTAAACGTATCTATAATTTTTGATGTTCCATGCTTGGTTTTATCTACTTTCTTATGTTTTGTCCACACTTTGGAGTACTTTTCATATGATTTCTTGGACTAACCTATTAACAAGTTGCCACAGTGCCAGTTGCCTGTTTTCTTCTGTTTTTGGTTCCAGAAAAGTTAGAAAATTAATATTCTCAGAATTGGACCGGACAAAAGCCAAATTCGATATTTTACTATCGTCGGATTGATGACAAGTACGCCATGAGGGGGTCCTCGAGGCGTGCGGAAGAGAGGGGTGTGAGACATATGGTGTTCCGGGACGGTGAGCACACAAGACATACGGTGTTCCGTCGGCTTTGGACGGACCCTATTCCTGCTAGCAATCCAGTAATACGGCAGAGCCAAAATATGGATTACAAGGGTTTCGCCTGTGCGAGTTGAGATTGTAGACTATTGAGGTGTTGCCCTAAAGGCTCTCCCTAGGACGGCTTATATAGATATCCGGCCTAGGGTTTACAGGAGAGATCTATCCGGCTACGACTAAGAGTCGGTTACAAAGTACATCTTGAACTACAAGTAACATTATGGGCCCAAGTCGGTAAGTCTTCTAGGCCATCCCGTAGCCGGATTGGACTCCGTCTTTCTCCCTGACTGGGCCGCCCGTGAAGCAATGCTCTAACCCGAAGTGGGCCACCCTGGTCAGTGAGGAACTGTGAGGATACCCGGAAAGTATATCCCCAACGGCACCCCCCGGAGGCCTCCAAGATCCAAAGTCGGATTTATCATCGTCTAGCTTGATCTTCGGCTTGCAGAATCTTGAAGGGTTCCTGAAACTTCACAACAAAAAATACGATCCGGGTCTTAAAAATAAGTCGAACCTATCAGTAGGTTACTCGGATTTTCCAGCTTGATTTCAAACTAAGCCGGAACTTGATCTCTAATGCCACCTGACACAAGTCATGGTCAAGTCACGTCATCTGACAGGCATTCCGTCAGCACGACCGTTGGTGGGTCCGCGGTTCGCGGAACTGAGGCGCCGTTTCAATGCGTGCATGGAGATCGAGGTGACGCAATCATCGCGTGGGCCCTTCCCAGTTCCTTCCACAACGCGTGGCGGTTACACTGTAGCATTTGCATGAATCTTGGCGCAGTTAGGTGGATATAAGGGGTTAGGATTCCTTCCTTCTTCTTCCACCAGTCCTTTGCCTTTTCCTTTCCTCCCAGTATCCTTGCGCGCACAGAGCTCCCCCATTCCTCCCCACAGAACTCCCAGTGCCGCCCCTTTTAGGTCAACTGCTCGCCGGAGAAATGGCTTCATCTTCTTACTCCGGCTTGGCAGCAGCGGCAGCGGTAGTGACGGTGGAAGCGGTGGCAGAGAAAGAGAGCTTTCGCGGGCTCTGGATTCCCTGCGCCCTCAACGAGGAGGGCCTCAGGAACGTGGAGAAGGAGGGGATTCTTGCCGCCGGTGACTGGCGGAGCGGCTTCGAGAAAACCGTCCCCAACCCGCGCGACGGCGAGCGGGTCCACTTCGGCACCCACCTCGACAGAGGTT
Source organism: Avena sativa (assembly GCA_916181665.1). Classification (NCBI taxonomy): domain Eukaryota; kingdom Viridiplantae; phylum Streptophyta; class Magnoliopsida; order Poales; family Poaceae; genus Avena; species Avena sativa. The sequence continues at coordinate 566,908,089 of OV702291.1, forward strand.
TGTCGTTTCCTCCCTCGGAGTTCTTCTCCGAGGTGATTGATCATTACGGAGTTCAACTCCATCATCTTCCTCCTAACTCTCTGTTAGAGATGAGCGCATACACTTCATTGTGTGAGGGCTTTCTCGGCATTAGGCCGAGTTTGACTCTTTTCCGGTACTATTTTCGTGTCCGGAGAAACTCCATTACTGCCGGTGTTCCTTACATCATCGGCACTATTAGCTTTTCGCTTAGACGCGAGCGCGCGTATCCCAAAATTCTAGCTAGTGACTCGATCAAACAATGGCCAGCCACAATTTTCTATCATAGGTATATTCCGGCTCCCGGCAAAGCCACTGCTTTGCCGGCTTTCATCGACGGAGCTACCACGACCCAACCTTCTTGGGACAAGGCTGCTCCGGCTCTCACCGACGATCTGATCCTCGCTAAGAGGCGGATCGAATATTTGATCAAACACAAGGATCTGAAGGGATCCGACTTGGTCCAGTGCTGGGTCTCACGTCGAATCCAGCCCCTCTAGTACCACGGAACCCGACTGATGCATTCCATCATGTCGTCTCCGAAAGACTCCCTCCGCATCAGCTCCAAAGCCTTCACCACACAGGGCTACATAAGCCAGATCAAGTGGCTGATTAGGGAGCGGTTCGAGAGGAGAATCCCGGAGGTTTCCCTGGACATGCACATGGAGGATAACCCTGTAGTGCCGGTAAGCTTCGATCAGTACACCTTTTTATGTGTTTCAACATTTGAGTTATAGTGCAATGCTGATATGTTTTCTTCTTTTTAGCTTGCTGACCCCCCGAGTCAGAACTTGCTCCGCTCGAAGGATATCCTCCGGAGTTATCTCAGGAGGTAGAAGTGGTCCCATTGCCGGATCTTGCGCTCAAGAAGCGCAAAGCTCCAACAGTGGCTGTTGGCACAAAGGAGGTGCCCGTTGTGAAGAGGTAACTTTCAATCACAATTTTCCGCCTTTGTACTTTACTCAAATTTCTTTTTGAGATGTAATGTTTCCGACTTTACTACATTCTCAGAGCAAAACCTCTCCTCAAGGGCAAAGGGAAAGAGATTCCTTCGAAGCCGCTGCGGCAGACGAAGCTTACGATAGCTTCTCCTGACGTGGCTCCTCCGACTCCTGCCCCTCAACCTTCTGCAACACCGGTAATCTCTCTAGATGTCGCAGAAGATCCGGCTCCTTCAATGGAGCCTACGAACCTTGGGTCGCAAACTGACGTCACCATGGGTGCGTCAGATCTAGATAAGGGTGAACCCTCTTTGGGTAATGATCCCTCGGTAGAAACCTTCGCCAAAAACCTTATCAGCAATCTGGGACTTGCCAAGTTTGGTCTGTCTCAGAAATCTGCTAAAGAAATCCAGAGGCTCGCCAAGCAATGCTTGGAGAAAAGAACCTTATCTGTCGAGGAAGAAGCGCAAGAAGCAGAGGACGTCAAGTTCTCCGATCTTCTTGCCCAGGTGCGCCTTCGCGACAAGAGGATTAGGACTGGTGAGCTTCCCACAGCCCCAGTGATTCCTCTGACTCTCGCCGAGAAGGTCGCCGTTGATGTGAACGCGAGTTTGGATAAACTCACTCGCGAACAATATGTAAGTCGGAATTCCAACTCCTGTTTTTCCTTTATTGTATTTTATATCATATCCTCTATCCCCCAAGCATGAAGTAGGATAAACAATCCGGGTTTATGCTTTATTAGGATGCCAAAGAACAAACTAGTGTAGCCCCCAAGGCTCGTGCTGATATTAGCAAAAATATTAGCCCGAGTCTTAAGTAGCTTTCTGAATTTGGGTATTCTGACTTACAGAAAGTATGTTCCTATAACCAGGATTTGTTGAAGAATGTTTGTGATAAGCGGAGAGAGATCAAGGCTCTCCGGCTTAAGAATGCTGAGCTTAAAGTTGCCAAGAATGAGGCCGAAGGTAAACATTCCGAGACTCAAACCTTGTCTTTGTATTTTCAATGCCGAATTTTTTCTGAACTGTTGTTCTTTTCGACTTACAGCGCTGGTGAAACAACCCGTCGCCATGATTGAAGAGGCCGAGAACCTCAAGACCTTGGTGGTGGAGAACAAGGAGCTTCGCCAAGAGCTAGACCAGCTCAAGGCAAATCATGAAAAGAGCATAGCTCAAGTCCTTGAATCCTCCTCCATGGCTACTGAAGAGCGTGATCGCAAGATCGCTGCTCAAGATAAAATAATCTCGGACCTCAAAAATGAGCTTAGCAGAGAGAAGGACATGTCCCAGGCGCTCCGGGCTGAACTCCAGAGTCTCCAGGAGGAGAAGACCAAAATTAACGACGTCATTTTTGGTACGTTCCATCTTTCTGACTTGTCACTTTCTTCGAATTTTATCAATGTCGGATTTTTCTTAACTTGTTTTGTGTCTAGGTCCTCTGAACTTGACAGACTCTTCCTCCTCCGAGCCCCGCACCCACCGGCTTACCCAAGTCGGTGACCTGCTTCATGACTTCCGCCAGTCCCTTGAGGACATCGGTGAAGCTCTCAAGATTCCGGACATGCCAAGCATGTCAGATTTTCAGGTGCGGGACAAGGCAAAGGAGATGCCGCAACTTGTTCGGGACTGGAACATGTCCTACGCGCGGACTGCTGCGTAGAACGCTCTCACCATGGTCATGAGCCACCATGGAAACATGGAAATATGGCAAGTGACCAGAGGGTACTGCAAAGTAGATGAAGACGGCCAGGAGCAGGACCTTCAAGCCATCATGCACTCCTGTGCCGGATATGGGTGTCACGTGGCTGACCTGACCAGCTACGAGATCCCCTTCTTCACCCGCGTAGATACTCCGCCTCCTCCTTCGGAAGAACCAACAGAAGTTTCCGACGATGAACGCACCACCTCGGATGCGGATATCTCGGAACGATATCAAGGCGGAATCTCTAGCGAGCCGGCAGCTCCTTCATCTCCTCCTGCATCATAGATCAAATTTTTTTGTATTATTTTGGAAAACATGATGCATCTGTAAATATGCAGTACTTTAATTTTGCTAGTGCTAAGCTTTTGATCTATTCAACACTTTTTGCTTTGAGGTTTTTTTTGTGTGCCTGAAATGTTTACATAAGCACTTGTACTTTTCCGTCTCTACTTATCGTTTATCTGGCTTTCCGCCTCGTCCCTTTTGTGAGCCGGCTAAACCTTCTGCCGGAAACTTTGCCGAGCAACGGAGCTCAATTGCTAAACCAGTTTAAACTCGGAAACAAAGCCGGCTTCCAGTACCAACAATTCACTACTCAGAAAATGCCCGCATCCAGCAATCAGACAAATAAACAAAGTAAAGACTAGAAACTTTAGAGTTATACCCGAGGGTAGCAATTTTAGAATCGGAAATCTAAACCAGAACGAACATGAGCATAAAGTACTTTCAAGCATTCTGGGATTTTCGACTATGACATGATCATTCAGAAATAAGATGGTAAAAACTTCTCAGAAAAACTTGTGGCAACCAAAACTTTTATTTCTCAGAGAACATGTACATATATATGTTTACAAAGAAGGATAAACTAAGAATAAAAGGGATGTAGCTGAGCAATATTCCACGGTCTGTCTAACTCATCCGGATTTGTACTGCCTCCAGGTCTCTTTCTCTTCTTAGTAGCAGGTCTTTCTTTGACTGGCCTCAAGTCAGTTAAGTAGTACGATCCATTGTGTAACACTCGACTAACTAAAAAGGGCCCTTCCCATACTGCGGAAAGTTTGTGCTTTCTTTGCTGCACAAGCCGGAGAACCAAATCACCTTTATTGAAAGATCTATTTCGGACTCTCTGGCTATGATACTTGCGTAACTTCTGCTGATAGGCTGTAGATCTCATTTCAGCAACGACGCGAACTTCTTCGACTAAGTCGGGATCATTTTGTCAAGAAATCTCGGCATCCTCTTCGATATACGCGGCCACTCTAGGAGAAGTATGAATCAAATCAGTAGGAAGAACTTCTTTTATGCCATAGACCAAGAAGAAAGGTGTGTATCCTGTTGACCTGTTTGGAGTTGTTCGTAAACTCCAAATTACAGAGGGTAATTCCTCTGCCCAAGCCCTCGCAGCACATCGTAGTGGTGCTTCAAGTCTCGGTTTTAGGCCTTGTAGAATTAAACCATTTTCTCTTTCGACTTGTCCGTTACCATGTGGATGTGCGACTGACGCAATGTCAAGGCGGATATTTTGCTTGTTGCAGAATTCCGCCAATTCTCCCATAGAAAAGTTACTCCCGTTGTCCGTGATAATGCTATGCGGATAACCATACCGGATTATAACATCCTCGACAAATCTTTTGGCTATTGCTCCATCACAACTAGTGACAGGTTTAGCCTCAATCCATTTGGTGAATTTATCCACCATCACTAAGAGGTGAGTAAATCCACTTGGAGCTCGTTTAAAAGGTCCTACCATATCAATTCCCTAGACCTCAAAAGGCCATGTTATAGGTATTGTTCGCAGCTGATCAGCCGGAACATGAGCTTGCTTGGCGTACTTTTGGCAGCCTTTGCATGTCTTGACTAATCGTTCGGCATCTGCCTGAGCTGTAAGCCAGAAAAATCCGTGTCTAAAAGCTTTTACCACTAAAGATTTGGCTACAGCATGGTGACCACACTCGCCTTCGTGGATTTCTCTTAAGATTTCCACTCCTTCTTCTGGAGATACACAGCGCTGAAAAACCCTAGAAACACTCCGTTTATGGAGCTCACCTTTAACAATAGTATAGGCTTTTGCTTGTCGGATAATCTTCCGGCTCAGCACCTCGCCTTCGGGTAATTTGCCATCTACCAAATAATCGAGGTAGGGTTGAGTCCAGCTGGGAATTACAGCCAGAACTGCTATCAAAGGTGAGTCGGATTTGGTCGAATATTCCTCATCTACTCCCTTTATTGAGGGAACTTTGAGGTGCTCTAAAAAAGCGCCATCCGGGACCTCTTTCCGTGCAGAGCCTATCCGAGATAGTGCATCTGCTTCCTCATTTTCTGCTCGAGGGATGTGTCGAACTTCAAACCCTTCGAACGATTTAGATAGATCATCCATGACAGGTTTATATGCTGCCATGTGTTTATTTGCATTACAAATATCCGACACTTGTTGAGCAGCAAGATCCGAATCTCTGTAACACATCAAACGTCGGATGCCAATATCCTTAGCAATCCGGATTCCATGCAGACTGCTTCATACTTGGCAATATTATTTGTCGCTGTCAAGTGTATCTACAACACGTATAAAAGTTTATCTCCTTGGGGTGATTTGAGCACCACGCCAGCCCCCAAGCCCCCTCGAGCCTTAGACCCATCGAAAAAGAGGGTCCAATATTCCGACTCAGGGAGGATCATGTTCTCCTTCGTCTCTGTCCAATTAGCGACAAAGTCAGCAAGGATCTGGGATTTGATTGCTGTCCGAGGTTTGTACTCAATATCGAAAGCCGAAAGCTCTATGCCCCATTTGGCGACGCATTCAGTGGCGTCACTGTTGTTGATTGTATCTCTCATGGGAGCTGTGCTCACTATGGTAATTGGATGCTCCTGAAAGTAGTGTCGTAACTTACGAGATGCTAGAAAAACACCGTAAGCCAACTTTTGATAGTGCAGATACCGTTGTTTTGATTCTGTCAGGACCTCGCTGACAAAGTAAGTCGGACGCTGCACCAGGTGTTCCTGATTTTCCTCTGGTCTCTCCACCACCATGACGATACTAACGACCTTATTTGTCGCAGCAAGATAGAGCAACATCGGTTCCTTAGGTTCCGGCGCTGCAAGGATAGGAGCAGATGAGAGTACTTTCTTCAGATCTTGTAGTGCAGCTTCAGCTTCGTTAGTCCAAAAAAAAATCCTTGGTCTTTTTCAGGAGTTTGTATAATGGTGCGGCTCTTTCACCAAGCCGGCTTACAAATCGACTGACCGCAGCGATGCAACCAGTTAGTCTTTGTACGTCCTTCAGGCGAGTTGGCCTGGAAATATTGAGTATAGCCTTGATTTTGTCTCGGTTCACCTCTATGCCTCTTTGAGACACAATGAAACCTAACAATTTTCCGGCTGGTATTCCAAAGAAGCATTTCTTCGGGTTAAGCATGATGTTGTATTTTCGTAGATTGGCAAATGTTTCCTCCAAGTCGGAAATCAGCGTTTCCTTCTTTTTGGACATTACCGCGATATCATCCACGTATGCATGTACATTGCGTCCGAGTTGGTCATGGAGGCAACGCTGCATGGTGCGCTGGTACATAGCTCCTGCGTTCTTTAGCCCAAAAGGCATCGTAACAAAACAGAAGGTTCCGAAAGGGGTTATGAATGAAGTTTTGACTTTGTCAGATTCCTTCATCCGAATTTGGTGATAACCGGAATATGCGTCGAGAAAACAGAGGAGTTCCGAGCTTGCCGTAGAATCGATAACTTGATCAATTCTAGGCAGAGCAAACGGATCTTTTGGACAAGCCTTGTTCAAGGCAGTATAATCAATACACATCCTTAAATCAGTGGTGTCCTTTTTAGGGACCATTACAGGATTGGCCGACCACTCAGTGTGGATGACCTCTTCTATGAATCCGGCTAACTCGAGCCGCGCTAGTTCCTTCGTTATTGCCTGACGCTTTTCATCGCCAAACCGTCGTAAGGACTGTTTGACGGGTTTAGCATTTGGGTTTACATTTAGAGAGTGCTTGGCAAGTTCCCTAGGTACTCCGGTCATGTCAGATGGCTGCCATGCGAAGATATCTTGATTTGCTTGGAGGAACTTGACGAGCGTGCTTTACTATGCGCTACCTAGGCCTACGCCTATCTGGGTCACCTTGGAGGGGTCATCATCCTTCAACGGTGCTTTCTTCGTCTCTTTTGATGCCTTGAACTCCGGATTTGGCTTTGTCACCTCCTTCTTTGTTGCGGGCATGTCAGACGGATCTATGCTCTTCTTGATCTCCTGGTACTCCTGGGCGTGCAGCACGGCTTTGGCAAAGGCGGCATTTCCATCCTCGCACTCTCGCGGTTTCTTCGGGTCTCCCCTGATAGTGATCACGCCGTTGGGACCTGGAATTTTCATCATATTGTAAATGTAACACGGACGAGCCATAAAAGCCCAGTAAGCCGGACGTCCGAATATAGCGTGGTATGCGCTCTTGAACGGGACCACTTCGAAGGAAAGTGCTTCCGTCCAATAGTTCTTTGGAGTTCCAAAGGTAACTTCCAAAGTAATCTCTCTCAGGGAATTAGCTTGTCTTCCTAGGACAACTCCGTGAAATATCACAGAGCTATGGTTCAGCTGGGTTTCCAAGATCTTCATCCGGCATAGCGTTTCGACATAGAGAATATTGATGCTGCTACCACCGTCCATGAGAGTCTCGGAGAAACCATAACTGTTAATAAGTGGGTTGACGATTAATACATTGCAAATGTATCTATAGTTTTTGATGTTCCATGCTTGGTTTTATCCACTTTCTTGTCTTTTGTTCCAACTTTGGAGTAATTTTCATATGATTTCTTGGACTAACCTACTAACAAGAGCCACAGTGCCAGCTGCCTGTTTTCTGCTGTTTTTGGTTCCAGGAAAGTCAGAAAATGAATATTCTCGGAATTGGACGGGACTAAAGACAAAGTGCCTATTTTTCCGGAAGGGATCAAGTGCCAGAATACGAGACGGAGAGGGGCCAGGGGCCGACCACACCACCTGGCCGCACGGCCAGGCCTGGCCCGCGCCAGGGGGTGGTCTGGCCGACACCAGCACCCCCTCGGCCTCTCCTTCCGCCTATAAGTTGCCCTCGAGACGAAAACCCTAGGTACCCGATCAAAAATCCACGAAAGAGTCTGTAGCCGCCATCATCTCCATCCCTAGATCGGGAGGGATCTGAAGCTCTTCCCGGCACCCTGCCGAAGAGGGGAATTCACCCTGGAGGCCTTCTTCATCACCATGCAAGCCTCCGGTGTGATGCGTGAGTAGTTCATCCTTGGACTACAGATCCATGTAGTATCTAGATGGCTGGTTCTCCTCCTTTGTGCTTTCATGTTTAGATCTTGTGAGCTTCGTTCATGATCAAGATCATCTATTTGTAATTCATACATGTTGTGTTTGCGGGGATCCGATGGATATTGAGATGCTATTTCAGATTGATTATTGATTCTATCATGTCTTTGTTATTTGTGATCTTGCATGCTTGCCGTTGTTAGTAGCTATCTTGGCCAAGTAGATGCTAGCAACTCCAAGAGTTATTATTTATGCTCGATAGTGGGTTCATGCCTCTGGTAATCTGGGGAAGTGACAGAAATCTCTAAGGTACTAGATGTGCTGTTGCTACTAGGGAGAAAACAACGATCCTTTGTTCATAGAACAATTGTATTGTTTACCTTACACGCAGTTCATAAAGCAATAATCTGTTGCTTGCAACTTAATACTGGAGGGGGTTCAGATGATAACCTGAAGGTGGATTATTAGTCATAGATGCAGTTGGATGGCGGTCTATGTATTATGTTGTATTGCCCAATCAAGTCTCAAAGGAGTGAAGATGATTAGTATATGCATGTATTGCTTTCTCAGTGTTTGTCAATTGCCCCGCTGTAATTTGTTTACCGAGCATGTTATCTATCTAAGGAGAGCCACCTTTAGTGCACTATGGATCCCGGTCCTTGTCTTTTATATACAATCTACAATCTTTTACTGCTTTGTGTTTATTTTCTGCAAACTTTTACTTCTTTCCATTCGATACATTTAATCCTTTGTTTTCTGCAAAACACGGTGAGATTGACAACCTCATCACAAGTTGGGGACAAAGTTTTGTGGTTGTGTTGTGCAGATCTCCATGTTGCTACTAGCACCGGTAGTGCGCCCTGCCAAAGCTCAGCTAGTAACACCTTTGGGGTGTTTCCTTGGTCCTACTGGTTCAATTAAACCTTGGTTTCATAACTGAGGGAAAACTTTCTGCTGTACTCATCATACCTTCCTCTTGGGGTTCCCAACGAGCTCTATGTCGATCGTCGAGTGCATCAAGATCTTTTCTGGTGCCGTCGCCGGGGAGTCAAGGACATCTTGACAAGGGGAGTCCCTCATAACCAATCTCTTTACTTTGTTGTTTTTATTTTGCTTAGCTTTATTTTTGCTTTGTTTGCTTGTTTTGTTCTTCAAAAAAAACACACAAAAAATTAGTTCCTTTCTTAAGTTGCCTTTATGACTAGCTCTGCTCCAATCACTATTTCATTATGGATAGCTCACTCAGTTTCCTATTTGGGAACAGTTTTATGACTGCTAAGGTAATAGATGAACCACCGCCTGCTAGAACCTCCATGGAAGAAGAAATTGCTAAACCTGAAAGCTCATTAGATGAAAAAGAGGAGGAGAGTGATGGACAAAAGGAGGAAGAATGGATCTACCCATGCCTACCTTCTAATGAGAGTAACTCTTTATCCCTTACATTATTTGATTATCCCCATGCTTATCAAAGGAGGGTGAATGTTATGTTCCCGAGGATTCTTTTGAAAATGTTTATAATAAAGCTCTAGTGCTTGTAGATCATGAAAAGCATGCCTTATGTGATAGTTATATTGTTGAGTTTATTCATGAGGCTACTGAAAATTATTATGAGAGAGGAAAATATGGTTGTAGAAGTTTTTATGGTAATGAAACACCTCTCTATGTGCTGAAAGTTTTGAAGTTACTTTTGTTTTATCTTCCTATGCCTGTCACTTTGTTCTTTGTGTATTTATTTGCATACAAGATTCCTATACATAGGAAGTTGGTTAGACTTAAATGTGTTTTGAATTTGCTTCTTGATGCTCTCTTTTACTTCAATTCATATTTCCTATGAGAGCATCTTCTCAAATTTTCATGCCTAACTTAAAGGCGTTAAAGAAAAGTACTTGTTGGGAGATAACCCAAGAGTTTTAGATGAGTCTTGGAATTTATTACCTCTGTAATAACCTCTCCTTATCCTTTTTATTTGCTTTTTGTGTCAAGAGTAACCTCTAATGAGAGAGAAGTAATGATTGGGAAAGTTGCTGTCCCGAAACAGATTTTTGTCCTTCACCGTAAAAATTCTTGAGAGAGCTCTGTAATTCGGATTGAGCTGTAATTTTTTGTGCTTCTGCCTCTGGTTGTTATATAACTTTCATTAGTTCAACACGGTTTTATTTGAGCAATATAAGATCTTCCAAAAAATTCATCTTTACCTGCTGGTCTGTTTTGACAGATTTTTCTGTCATTTTCTGCATTTGCTTCTTGTTAGTTCCTTCTTGAGTTATTTTAGGGAATTGAGCTTTTTGAGGGAAGTGCTAAAGTAGCTAGTGTTCTAATGGAAGTTTATTTGGTTTTATAACTGAACCTTGAGACTTATTTATCTTAAAGTGCACTAATGTTGCTAATGAGATTGTGTGAAGTTTTGTATGAAGGAAAAATTTCAGGTGTATGGAAGGAATGAGTAATGAGATGAAGGATGGACTAAAGCTCAAGCTTGGGGATGCCACGCATGTCACCCCAAGAAATATCCAAGAAGTGCAAGCATCAAAGCTTGGGGATGCCTTGGGCATCCCCTTCTTCATCAATAAAAATTCCAGGTTTCTTCCAAACGCTTCATTTTTATTGTTTCATGCACAGTTGTGTTTTTCTTGGAGCGTCTTCCTTTTCGTTTTCTTTTTGGTTTTTAGTTTGCTTGGTTTGCTTAGTTTTCTGAATAATTTGGTTGGACCCCCTCTTTCATACGTTAGTTTGCAATTAGTTTGGTTTTGTTTGGAAAAGAGTAGGAAAGTTCATGCTTATGTGGTAAAAAGAGCTTGTTTTTGACTGTGGCTATGCTTTGTCATGCAATGCTTGATATTGTTTTGGCTTTATGCTTAGTATTCTTTGCTGTATCATGACTTGTTATAAACAATTGATATTGCTTAATGTGCCTTGGATGAATCATGCGTTGTTTTAGCATATTAAAGCATAGTATAGTGGTATTCTCCTTTGATGCTTTATTTGGATTGACTTGGCGCATGCTCACACCATGTTATGACTTTCACAAGTCACCATAGCCTTTATGATCCTTTAGTTTTCAACTTTTAGTATCACTTTATGCTTTGATCAATGATGTTTTGTCGCTCTGCATGATTATGGCCATTATTGCTCTCTTAGTTTGTCGCTCCCAGTCTTTTGCTAGCCTCCACCACAAAGTATGAGTTCCACTCATGCATCCAACTCCCTAAACCAAGTTATTCCAAAGAGTCCACCATACCTACCTACTAGCTTATGCTATTCCAAGTATATTCATGCTTTTGTTTACCTTCCACTTGTTATGAGAAAACTAGTGATTAAAGCTCTCACGAACTTGATGGCACACTTTACTTTATTGCCTCTAATAAACTTGAACCATTGGGTCCTTCTTTGTTGCTTATATGCTTGGCTTTATAAGTTGAAGTTAGCAGAACCATGTTTCATGGGGAACGCTTGCAACATTGCACTTGTACTTTGTACCCCGTTGATATCATGTTCTTTTGCTTACGGATCCCGGAGGTGTGAAATAAAAGTGGAACTTGTAAGATCATGGAGTTTGTATGTGTGTTAGAGAAAGGCCTGGGCCGCTAGCCTAAGCCAAGCCTAATCATGGTGGAAACTTGCAGCATCACCATAATGAGCACTCTATGAAGCATCCTCAATAAAAACCTATGCAAATAGAAAATAAAAAGATCGCTGAGATGCTCATTGTCTGCTTGCCTTGTCATTTTGATTATGGGAAAGCTCCCGTATCATGTGCAAGGGGTACCCCGTTGGCGGTTCTTAATGATACACATATGCTTACAATGATAGGAGCTTACTCGTGACTGAAGTTGAGTGGCATGAGGATCGGTCTTCGTAAGTAAGGGGCATGAGATTTCGGTTTATAACTTGTCAAGCATATCCTCTTAGTTTTGTCACTTTAACCTTAATCACCTTAAAGATGCTTATGATAGGGGCAATGAGAGCTGAAAGCTATAAGTACCATAATTTTTGGAAGCTCTTTATGAGACTTGAATCCCTACTTCCTTTTACAAAAGGCCTTTCTTCCACCATTATATTGAGTCTCCACCTTCTAACTGTATGCACCTACTTTGAGAGCATAGTGGCCATTCTTAGTTCTATGTGCATTGTCCCAAGACTAGTTGATTGATGCATAACTTGTTATTTCTTGTTTGAAACTATTGTATCTAGTCACTCTTTTGAACTTTGAAGGTGTCCCATGCATTTATATTTGCTACTCTATTGAGGGACAAGCTGAATACTTTTATGCTATGTTTTCTTTATGTGAAACAAACAAACATCTTGCAAAGCATTGTTATTCATGAATCTTTTGTTTGTGCCTTTTCATGTTGCATCATAGTTTCTTTGCTTATTGCTAGAACTTTGTCTTCCATGTTATGATTGAAGTACTTTGATCCCAGCCTTGAATGTTTTGCAAATACTTTGATCAAGTCTTTGATGGTGCATGTCACCTCAAAAACTATTTCTTTTTATCACTTACCTACTCGAGGACGAGCAGGAGTTAAGCTTGGGGATGTTGATACATTGCAAATGTATCTATAATTTTTGATGTTCCATGCTTGGTTTTATCCACTTTCTTGTGTTTTGTTCCAACTTTGGAGTACTTTTCATATGATTTCTTGGACTAACCTATTAACAAGAGCCACAGTGCCAGTTGCCTGTTTTCTGCTGTTTTTGGTTCCAGGAAAGTCAGAAAATGAATATTCTCGGAATTGGACGGGACAAAAGCCAAAGTGCCTATTTTTCCGGAAGGGATCAAGTGCCAGAATACGAGACAAAGAGGGGCCAGGGGCCGGCCACACCACCTGTCCGCACGGCCAGGCCTGGCCCGCGCCAGGGGGTGGTCTGGCCGACCCCAGCACCCCCTCGGCCTCTCCTTCCGCCTATAATTTGCCCTCGGGACGAAAACCCTAGGTACCCGATCAAAAATCCACAAAAGAGTCTGTAGCCACCGTCATCTCCATCCCTAGATCAGGAGGGATCTGAAGCTCTTCCCGGCACCCTGCCGGAGAGGGGAATTCACCCTAGAGGCCTTCTTCATCACCATGCAAGCCTCCGGTGTGATGCGTGAGTAGTTCATCCTTGGACTACGGATCCATGTAGTAGCTAGATGGCTGGTTCTCCTCCTTTGTGCTTTCCTGTTTAGATCTTGTGAGCTTCGTTCATGATCAAGATCATCTATTTATAATTCATACATGTTGTGTTTGCGGGGATCCGATGGATATTGAGATGCTATTTCAGATTGATTATTGATTCTATCATGTATTTGTTATTTGTGATCTTGCATGCTTTCCGTTGTTAGTAGCTATCTTGGCCAAGTAGATGCTAGCAACTCCAAGAGTTATTATTTATGCTCGATAGTGGGTTCATGCCTCTGGTAATCTGGGGAAGTGACAGAAATCTCTAAGGTACTAGATGTGCTGTTGCTACTAGGGAGAAAACAACGATCCTTTGTTCATAGAACAATTGTATTGTTTACCTTACACGCAGTTCGTAAAGCAATAATCTGTTGCTTGCAACTTAATACTGGAGGGGGTTCGGATGATAACCTGAAGGTGGATTATTAGTCATAGATGCAGTTGGATGGCGGTCTATGTATTATGTTGTATTACCCAATCAAGTCTCAAAGGAGTCAAGATGATTAGTATATGCATGTATTGCTTTCTCGGTGTTTGTCAATTGCCCCGCTATAATTTGTTTACCCAGCATGTTATCTATCTAAGGAGAGCCACCTCTAGTGAACTATGGATCCCGGTCCTTGTCTTTTATATACAATCTAGAATCTTTTACTGCTTTGTGGTTACTTTCTGCAAACTTTTACTTCTTTCCATTCGATACGTTTAATCCTTTGTTTTCCGCAAAACACGATGAGATTGACAACCTCATCGCAAGTTGGGGACAAAGTTCTGTGGTTGTGTTGTGCAGGTCTCCACGTTGCTACTAGCACCGGTAGTGCGCCCTGCCAAAGCTCAGCTAGTAACACATTTGGGGTGTTTCCTTGCTCCTACTGGTTCGATTAAACCTTGGTTTCATAACTGAGGGAAAACTTTCTGTTGTACTCATCATACCTTCCCCTTGGGGGTTCCCAACGAGCTCTACGTCGGTCGTCGAGTGCATCAATGATTAAGGCGTATTTTCCTCGCCTATGTAACTTAGGCGGATGATCATCGCGGTCAAATGTGATTGCCACTTCCGACCAGTCCAGATACTGGGGGACAGCCGGAACTATTGCATTGAGCTCGTGTAGAACTGCTTTCTTGACCTTTGCTGGTTGAGATCGGAGGAAAGTGACATAAGTGTCCTTCTTGGTGGGAAAAGTTTTCTTCCCTTCCGGCTTGGGATTTGAAGCATCAGCTTCCTCCATGTCGGAATCTTCCTTGGTCTCCTTGTCCTTTTGAGGATTTTTCTTTCCCTTCTTCCGCTTAGCTTTGTAGCCCGCGGTGTCATCTCTTTTGATGTCGTCATTGAAACGACATTCAGTGTCGGTGTGGGACGATCCCCCATTGGCATCTAGGTGATGCACACATGGGTTATTGGCAATGTCGGCCCAAGAGTAGGTTTTTCCTGGTTGCTGTTCTCCTCTACCTTGGACCCTTGAAGTCCGACGGCCACGCCCGCGGCCTCCGCCACATGATGGCTCAATGCATGGCGCCTAGAAAAATGCTTGTTGGCGGTGTTGATGTAGAGCTTGTTGGGAACCCCAAGAGGAAGGTATGATGAGCACAGCAGCAAGTTTCCCTCAGTTATGAAACCAAGGTTTAATCGAACCAGTAGGAGCAAGGAAACACCCCAAAGGTGTTACTAGCTGAGCTTTGGCAAGGCGCACTACCGGTGCTAGTAGCAACGTGGAGACCTGCACAACACAACCACAGAACTTTGTCCCCAACTTGCGATGAGGTTGTCAATCTCACCATGTTTTGCGGAAAACAAAGGATTAAACATATCGAATGGAAAGAAGTAAAAGTTTGCAGAAAGTAACACAAAGCAGAAACAGTTTATAGATTGTATGTAAAAGACAAGGACCGGGATCCATAGTTCACTAGAGGTGGCTCTCCTTAGATAGATGACATGCTGGGTGAACAAATTACAGCGGGGCAATTGACAAACACCGAGAAAGCAATACATGCATATACTAATCATCTTGACTCCTTTGAGACTTGATTGGGAATTACAACATAATACATAGACCGCCATCCAACTGCATCTATGACTAATAATCCACCTTCAGGTTACCAGCCGAACCCCCTCCAGTATTAAGTTGCAGGCAACAGATTATTGCTTTACGAACTGCGTGTAAAGTAAACAATACGATTGTTCTATCAACAAAGGATTGTTGTTTTCTCCCTAGTAGCAACAGCACATCTAGTACCTTAGAGATTTCTGTCACTTCCCCAGATTACCAGAGGCATGAACCCACTATCGAGCATAAATACTAACTCTTGGAGTTGCTAGCATCTACTTGGCCAAGATAGCTACTAACAACGGAAAGCATGCAAGATCACAAATAACAAAGACATGATAGAATCAATAATCAATCTGAAATAGCATCTCAATATCCATCGGATCCCCGCAAACACAACATGTATGGATTACAAAAAGATGATCTTGATCATGAACGGAGCTCACAAGATCTAACCATGAAAGCACAAAGGAGGAGAAACTAGCCATCTAACTACTACATGGATCCGTAGTCCAAGGATGAACTACTCACGCATCACACCGGAGGCTTGCATGGTGATGAAGAAGGCCTCCAGGGTGAATTCCCCTCTCCGGCGGGGTGCCAAGAAGAGCTTCAGATCCCTCCTGATCTAGGGATGGAGATGACGGCGGCTACAGACTCTTTCATGGATTTTTTGATCGGGTACTTAGGGTTTTCGTCCCGAGGGCAATATATAGGCAGAAGGAGAGGCCGAGGGGGTGCCGGGAGCGGCCACACCACCCCCTGGCGCGGGCCAGGCCTGGCCGTGCGGCCAGGTGGTGTGGTGGCTCCCTGGCCCTTCTCCGTCTCGTATTCTGGCACTTGATCACTTCCGGAAAAATATGCACTTTGGCTTTTGTCCCGTCCAATTCCGAGAATATTCATTTTCTGACTTTCCTAGAACCAAAAACAGCAGAAAACAGGCAGCTGGCACTGTGGCTCTTGTTAATAGGTTAGTCCAAGAAATCATATGAAAAGTACTCCAAAGTTGGAACAAAACACAAGAAAGTGGATAAAACCAAGCATGGAACATCAAAAATTATAGATACATTTGCGATGTAACAACATCCCCAAGCTTAACTCCTGCTCGTCCTCGAGTAGGTAAGTGATAAAAAGAAAGAATAATTTTTGAGGTGACATGCACCATCAAAGACTTGATCAAAGTATTTGCAAAACATTCAAAGCTGGGATCATAGAACTTCAATCATAGCATGAAAGACAAAGTTCTAGCAATAAGCAAAGAAACTATGATGCAACATGAAAAGGCACAAACAAAAGATTCATGAATAACAATGCTTTGCAAGACGTTTGTTTGTTTCACATAAAGAAAACATAGCATAATAGTATTCAGCTTGTCCCTCAATAGAGTAGCAAATATAAATGCATAGGACACCTTCAAAGTTCATAAGAGTGACTAGATACAATAGTTTAAAACAAGCAATATCAAGGTATGCATCAATCAACTAGTCTTGGGACAATGCACATAGAACTAAGAATAGCCACTATGCTCTCAAAGTAAGTGCATAAAGATAGAAGGTGGAGACTCAATATAATGGTGGAAGAAAGGCCTTTAGTAAAAGTAAGTAGGGATTCAAGTCTCATAAAGAGCTTCCAAAAATTATGGTACTTATAGCTTGCAGCTCTCATTGCCCCTATCATAAGCATCTTGAAGGTGATTAAGGTTAAAGTGACACAACTAGAGGATATGCTTGACAAGTTATAAACCGAAATCTCATGCCCCTTACTTACGAAGACCGATCCTCATGCTACTCAACTTCAGTCACGAGTAAGCTCTTGTCATTGTAAGTACATGTGTATCATTAAGAACCGCCAACGGGGTACCCCTTGCACATGATACGGGAGCTTTCCCATAATCAAAATGACAAGGCAAGCAGACAATGAGCATCTCAGCGATCTTTTTATTTGCTATTTGCATAGGTTTTTATTGAGGATGCTTCGTAGAATGCTCATTATGGTGATGCTGCAAGTTTCCACCATGATTAGGCATGGCTTAGGCTAGCGGCCCAGGCGTTTCTCTAACACACATACAAACTCCTTGATCTTACAAGTTCCACTTTTATTTCACACCGCCGGGATCCGTAAGCAAAAGAACATGATATCAATGGGGTACAAAGTACAAGTGCAATGTTGAAAGCGTTCCCCATGGTACATGGTTATGCTAATTTCTACTTATAAAGCGCAAGCATATGCACAACAAAGAAGGACCCAATGGTTCAAGTTTATTAGAGGCAAAAAGTAAAGTGTGCCATCAAGTTCGTGAGAGCTTTAATCACTAGTTTTCTCATAACAAGTGGAAGGTAAACAAAAGCATGAATATACTTGGAATAGCATAAGCTAGTAGGTAGGTATGGTGGACTCTTTGGAATAACTTGGTTTAGGGAGTTGGATGCGTGAGTGGAAATCATACCTGACATGGTTATACCCGACGGGTACATAACTTCAGCATACCTGGTCCAGCCCAAGGAAGGCCCACAGCAGACATACGCTGGCCCATGAAGATTTTCGGGTGGCCAAGGCCCATGACGCCTTCGGATCCTTGGAGAGCACGACTAGAGTTCGAATACAACTTGTAACCTACTCGTATCGGTACCTGAGACCTAGCCTCCTCATATATAAAGGCTAGGAGGGGCCAACGAGCAGGACAGATCCATACTTTTCGTACACGCCTCCACGCCAGATCGAATCTGCGCACCCTGTAACTTTCGGTTCCGCCGTAATCAAAGAGCAGACAAGCAGGAGTAGGGTTTTCCCTCTGGGGGCCTGAACCTGGGTAAATCTCGTGTCCCCTGGTTGCTTGTCTGTTAACCGTGCCACGATCTCCAGCATCCCCATCTTCTCCAAAACCCAAGTCCATAACAATGGGCATTGACGAGATTAAACCTCGTCAATTGGCGCCGTCTGTGGGAATTGGGGCTGCTGATTGTGCGGTCGTGACGGTTCCGACCCGATCGATCTACAACTCCTCAGCGACGGAGAATCACCTCCACTTCGGCACTTTCGACTTCACCGCCCACTCGCCGGCCACCATGAAGGATTTCGAGCCCGTAGGCGACGGACTCGAAATTCTGTTCGGGAGCTTCTGCTTCCAGGTGGGACAAGCTGGTACCCTCCGCCTCCCTGAGCGGGTGCCCGTACCGTCAATCAGGCCCGCTTCATGGGCTCCACACCCTGTGCTACGCACGTCACCATCAACAGATGAGTTTTTCGACAGTAGCAGCTGCAACTCCGATCTGTGCGATCCACCTTCGGATGAAGGGACCTACGGTTCCGAATCCGAAAGCTGCGGCAGCAGCCAACCAATCTGCAGGCGCTATCTGTGTGCCGCAATCATCCAAACCGACGAAGACACGCCTAACCCACCGCCCAACCCCAACCCGCAGGGCCAAAACGGCGAAAACGGGTAAAACAGGGGCCACCTCATCCAACTTAGCAAAGAAGGATGGGCCGAAGCACGCCGCGCCGTCGCAGGCGAAATAGTCCTACCTCTGGACTCCCCACGTGACCTGCTGATGGCATACCACTACCTCCTCATCGAGGAGCACAAGAAGCAAGTCAAGATGCAGGAGACGCTCGATAAACGCAAGAAAGCATCCTCTGAGTACAGTGCGCGACGAGCTGCGCTCTCTGCCATGGGACCCGGCTCCAGCACAAACGGAAATCAGGGAAACAAGCACCACTCTCGGGTGGAAAACATGGACCCGAAGGAGCGGCGTGACGTGACCCGAACCCTCCACACATCGTTCATGGATATGGACGCCGACGGCAACATCACCCCGAAGACGCCACAAGCCGCGATCATGGCAGCCACTGCGTATCTTGCGGCTCACCCACCTCCGGAGGGGGACCCGAAAAGGGCCATGCATAGGTCCGCACTCACCGAACTAGGACTAATCGGAGCTGCGCTCCACGAAGACGCTCCTACGGAGCCGAAGAAGAAAGCTTCGGCCAGGCGCGACCGGAGCCCCACTCCCTCATCCGAAGATGAAGAAGAACACGATCTTCCTCGAAGAAAGAAGAGCTCGCACTGCCATAAGCACGACTACGACGCCAGGGACAAGCTTACACAGCGCAAAATCGACAAAGCACGTGCCAAACGCGCTTGCTCATCCGAATCTGAGATGGATGAAGATGAAGGAGAACTCTGCGGGGCTCGATGCTTCAGCAGACCCGTCCGGCGAACACAGATGCCACGCAACTTCAAGCTTCCTTCGGATACTCCGAAGTTCAACGGCACGCAAGATCCAAAGTCCTGGCTCAGTGACCATCTATCATCCGTTAAACTTCACGGAGGCAGCAAAGAAACCGCCATGCAATGCCTTCAGCTGCAGCTGACAGGCGCGGCACGGGTCTGGCTCAGCAGCCTATCATCAGGATCCATCCGAAGCTGGGAGGAGCTCGCTTATAGCTTCATCCGAAACTTCAAAGGCACCAGCAAAAGGCCCGCCTCAATCGAAGAGTTGCGAGCCTGCACTCAGAGAACGGGTGAATCTATTCGCTCGTACATACTACGCTGGTCCACGACCAAGAACTCCGCAGCACACATCTCCGAAGAACGGGCCATCGACGCCTTCAGGGACGGCGTCAAACGCCCAGACTTCAAGGAGAAACTTGGACGCGTAAAGCCCAAGACACTCGACCAGCTCATGGAAATCGCCAATAGTTGGGCAGATGGCGAAGATTGCATCCAGCGGGCGCTATCAGATGAAGAAGACGACTACGGCCGAAGACGTGAACGCCGCAGCAAGAGGGGACCGCGCGTATACGAGGACCGCGACGGACCCGACATGGTCGCAGCCGGCTACGCCGACCGCCGTAACGACAACAGCCGTAGCAGCGGAGGATATCGCAGTGGAAACTTCCGCGACAACGGAGGACCAACGCAGTCGTGGCAACGCCGCGACCGCGACAACGGACCTTCAGCATTCGACAAACTTTCGAGTCCATGCACCATCCACTTCTACATCGACAAACAAGACGGCAAAAAGAAAGCTAGCCACATGCTCAAGGACTGCCGCGAGTTCCAGAAACTCAGCGAAAGCATGGTACAGATGAGGCAACAAGCTCCAATTCCTGCGTTCGGAAACGCACTTGCGCCAGGCGAAATAGCACACGGAGCTCCTCCACCGCCGCCTATCGGAGGCCCACATCAACCAGCCGCACCAGCGCAAAACAACGCCGGAGTCGCATACCCCCCACCAAAAGGAGCACTCAATATGATACAGAAAGGACGCCCAACCAACAGGGTACAAAAGAAGATCACCCGCCAAATCAATATGGCCGTGACAACTCCACCTGCCATCCCTGAGTACCTCAGCGGATCGGAGTCCTGCATCACATTCACTCGCGCGGATCACCCTATTCAGATCCCTCGCCCAGGTCATGCTGCCCTGGTGCTGGAGGCGCAGATCGGAGGCTTCGAGATGAGTCGCGTCTTCATGGACGGCGGCAGCGGCATCAACCTAATATTCGCAAGCACTCTAGCAGCTATGCGGATCCCGCAATACAGCCTGGAACAATCAGACACAATGTTCCACGGCATTGTCCCAGGGAAGGGCATCTTCCCCCTGGGAAAAATAGGGCTCGACGTCATCTTCGGGACACCGGACAACTTTCGACAGGAGCTCCTAGAATTCGAAGTGGTGGACTGGCCGTCGCAATACCACGCCATCCTGGGACGCGTAGCATTCGCAAGGTTCCTGGCCGTCCCACACTATGCATACCTACTACTCAAAATGCCAGGACCAAGGGGCGTCATCACAGTCCACGGGAGTTTCACCCGATCGGACCAATGCGACAGGGATTTCAACAAAATCTCCCAGTCTTTCGGCATGCAAGACGAGCTCGTAAGGCTCTGTGAAGTGACAGACAATGGGCTACCCCTAGTCACCAAGCAGAACGCACCTGATATGTCTTTCGACTCCACCATCAACACCAAAAAAGTACAGGTCCATCCAACGGATGCCTCCAAGACAGCGCTAATCGCCAACGACCTCAACACTGCATAGGAAAGCGCGCTCGTCGAATTCCTCTGTGAGCACTGGGAAATCTTCGCCTGGTGTCCTGCGGACATGCCAGGAGTTCCCAGGGAATTCGCCGAGCACGCACTCAATGTCTTCCCAGACACCAAACCAGTCAAGCAGTCCATCCGAAGACTGTCGGAGCCACGAGCCGAAGCTATCGGCAAAGAGATCAACAGATTACTCGCAGCAGACTTCATCCGGGAAATCAAGGAAAGCGAGTGGCTGGCAAACACAGTGATGGTCCCGAAGAAGGACACGGACATCCTGCGGATGTGCGTGGACTTCACGTCACTGAACAAACACTGCCCTAAGGACCACTTCCCTCTCCCTCGGATCGACCAGATCATCGATTCGACTGCAGGTTGTGAGAAACTCTCCTTCCTCGACGCCTACTCAGGCTATAATCAGATTCGACTCAAGGTCGAAGATCAAGAGAAAACGGCGTTCATCACACCGTTCGGAGTATACTGCTACAACACAATGCCCTTCGGGCTAAAGAACGCGGGTGCCACGTACCAGCGATGCATGCAGGCCTGCCTCAAGGACCAGATCGGTCGCAACGTCCAAGTCTATGTCGACGACATAGTCATCAAAACCAAGGAGGCAAGAAAACTTATCGATGATCTCCGCGAGACGTTCGACAACCTTGATCGCTACAGGATCAAGCTCAATCCAGAAAAATGCGCCTTCGGCGTCCCCTCAGGTCAGTTGCTCGGATACTTCATCTCTCAACGAGGGATCGAAGCAAACTCGAAGAAAATCAAAGCTATCATGACAATGGAGAAGCCGAAAAACCTCAAGGGCGTTCAGCAGCTCGCAGGGCGAGTAGCGGCACTAAGCAGGTTCATCAGCCGCATGGGCGAGAAGGCCCTACCATTTTACCAACTGCTGCGCAAAGCAGACAAGTTCGAGTGGACACCAGAAGCCAACGACGCATTCGAAAACCTCAAGCGGCTCCTCTCCACCTCGCCCGTTTTGGTCACGCCAAAAGAGCGCGAGCCCCTGTTGCTGTACATAGCAGCCACGCACCAGGTGGTCAGCACAGTACTTGTGGTCGAACGACCCGAAGAAGGCAAGACCCATGGGGTACAACGCCCAATTTACTACCTCAGCGAGGTTCTCACTCCAACAAAACAGCGGTACCCGCACTACCAGAAGCTGGCCTACGGCGTGTTCATGACGGCTCGACGACTGAGCCACTACTTCCAGGAGCATCAGGTGATGGTCGTCAACGAGGCACCCCTAAACAGCATCCTGAACAATCCAGAGGCCACAGGACGCGTGGCCCTATGGGGCATCGAACTATCACCACTGGACATCACCTACGAGAAGCGACACGCAATCAAATCTCAAGTCCTTCCGGACTTTCTGGTGCACTGGATGGAGCTACAGCTGCCTGACACCCCAGACATGTCGCAGTCCTAGACAATGCATTTTGATGGCTCCAAACGCGAAGCCGGAGCAGGGGCAGGAGTCATATTGACCTCCCCGCAAGGTGACAAGATGAAGTACGTCCTTCGGATGAAATTCAGAGCCTCCAACAACGAGGCCGAATACGAGGCCCTCATCCATGGCATGCGGATGGCAAAAATATGCGGCGCAACGCGCCTGGTCATCTACGGTGACTCCAACCTTGTCGTCCAGCAGACGATGAATGAGTGCGACGCACACGCCGAAAACATGATAGCGTACCGCGCACTATACAACGCACTCGAAGGAGAATTCGACGACTGCGAACTTCGGCACGTTGGAAGAGAGAGCAACGAGGAGGCCGACAGACTCGCCAACATCGGCTCGACTTGTGCAAAAGTACCACCAGGTGTGTTCCTCAAACAGATCTTCGTGCCATCCATCAAGCGGAAATTCCCCAAGGGATCACCGGAAGAAGCAGAACACTCAGGGGCTACGCTACCCGAAGGACAGGAAGGACCCGAAAAGTTGGATACCGAAGTCGCCATGGTCAACCTGACGCAGGTCATGACAGTCGAAGAAACTTGGACACGTCCATACCTCCAATACCTGATAAACGGAGAATTGCCAGACAGCCCGACAGATGCCCGGCGCATATCTTGTCGGTCAAAAGCCTTCACCATCATCAACGGCGAGCTGTACAAACGCAGCATTACAGGCGTCCTACAACGGTGCGTCACCATCGACGACGGCAAGGCCATACTCCAAGATATCCACGAGGGCATCTGCGGCCACCATGCAGGCAGCCGCTCCCTTGTCGCCAAAGCTCTACGAGCAGGATTCTATTGGCCAACGGCAATGAACGACGCAAAGGACATCGTCCGAAGATGCAACGGGTGCCAACGGTTCGCCGACAAACCACACGCACCTGGGTCCGAACTTCGACCCATACCCATAGCTTGGCCTTTTGCTCAATGGGGCCTTGACATGATCGGCAAACTGCCAAAATCCTCGAAGGGAGGACACGTCTTCCTCTTGGTCGCAGTCGACAAATTCACCAAGTGGATCGAGGCCATGTCAGTCACCAACCAGAAGGGCAAAACCACCGTCAAGTTCTTCGAATCCATAATCTACAGATTCGGCATACCGCACAGCATCATCACCGATAACGGATCAAACTTCATCTCCGAAGAATTCCAGGACTTCTGCGAAGGCCTCGGGATCAATATCACGTACGCCTCAGTGGCGCACCCGCAAACAAACGGGCAAGTGGAAAAGGCCAACGGCCTAATCGGCGCTGGCATCAAGAAACGCCTCACGAGCTCACTCGAGCACAAAGCTGGCAACTAGACGAAAGAGCTACCGTCTGTCCTGTGGAGCTTACGAACTACGCCAAACAGCTCCACCAGTTACACACCGTTCTTCATGGTACACGGAGCTGAGGCGGTGCTACCAGCCGAAGTACGTCACCAGGCTCCACGAGTCATCGCTTACAGCGAAGCCGAATCCACGGCCGCACTCGAAGATGCCGTCGACACACTCGACGAAGCACGGGATATAGCAGCAGCTAGATCCGCGGTGTACCAGCAAAGTCTCCGCAACTATCACAGCCGCTGGCTGCGCCCAAGGTCCTTCGTCGAAGGAGACCTCGTCTTGCGACTCAAGCAAAAGCGACCGAACAAACTCGAGTCGCCATGGGAAGGACCCTACGCCATCACCGAGGTCATCCCAGGTGGCGCCTATCGCCTCAAGCACGTGGAGTCTGGAGTCACATACTCCAACCCATGGAACATCTCGCACCTGCGACGATTCTACCCATAGCAATGGGCAATGTACCCCTTTTACTTTCAATAAGGCTTACAGCCAAGGCTACTCAGCCAAACCATGTACCTTCTCCATTACGCTACAAATAAAGCTAAGTGTCTCGCTCCCAACCTTCGAGTGACTATTTCTCTGCAACTTTGATTACATGCTACTAACGCACTCAGGGGCTCCCCCCACCTCACGATTTCATCGACTGAGGACAAAACGTGTATACCTGAGTAGCTGACCACGTCAGGCAAACGAAAAGGACACGTACTAAATCAAAAGCACTGCGTGCTCGGGGGCTCCCCCCACCTCACGATTTCATCGACTGAGGACAAAACATGTACACCTGAGTAGCTGACCACGTCAGGCAAACGAAAAGGGCACGTACTAACTCAAAGCACTGCGTGCTCGCTAACAAGCGAACCTTTACAACAAAGGGCACATACACTCCCAGCTGCAATATACAAATTTTACATCTATCTGTTTATTTTTAGGTTCTACCTATTCTGAAGAATAGCCTGAGCACGCTACTCAAACAAATCTACAATCTGTTCGGCATACTGCCTTACAGCCGCGTAATGCGGACGCATATTCCACTCGCCACCATCCGGCCGAGGAGGTGGCCCAGTCGCCACAGCAGCCAAATCTACATCAGGGCGATGCACCCTCACAAGAGACAAGGCAGCCTTCACCCCTGCGACAAGCTGCTGCCGCACCAGCTCCTTGACATTGCTGGCACTCCGAAACTTCGCCAGAAGACCTGCAAGGGTCGTCGGCACGCCATCCAACGGAAACATGACGTGCAACACCGAGGACAGTGATGTCTGCACCTGGCGGAGCACCCGCGAAACCTGGAAGACGCGATCCTGCACCGTCGCCAGAACCATGGCACGATCGCGATCCATCCAAAAGAAGCCACCGGCTTCCATGTCCTGTTGAGTCAAGCAATTGACTCGAACAGCAATGCGCTCCTTTTCTTCCTTCGGAGCAAGATTCGCACCTGCGACAACAGCACAGAACAAGAGTAAGGCCAGCAGGCTCACCCGAAGAACTAAGCTACGACCCGAAAGAAGGACCAACTTACACTGCAGCTGCTCGGACAGCCGACACAGCTCCGCCATCAAGTATTCCTCTCTGGCTGCACTACGGTCTGCCTTGGACTTCCAAACGTCAGCACGACCGCGTAGCCCAAGCAAATCCCTCTCCAATATGCGTACACGATCCCGAAGAAAAGCGAGCTGCGAGGTATCATCCAACGATGCTCGCAAGGGCCTTTCGGATGAAGTACCAACTGGGTCAACACCCGAAGGAACCTAAAGCAGAAGAAAAAGAAGGCACACCGATACTCAGCCAAAGATAAAAGCCCAACTCGGAGGAATTCATTAAATAAGGCCACTGCGTGGCTCAAGAATGGTGCTACAAAAGATATTTACAGCAAAAATAAACTACATACTACCCTACATCTCCTATGCCTAAGGCGTAGGACACCGAGTCGCCTCAGAGCCAGACTGCCTAGCTTTGGCCTCGCCCTGCTGCCGCAGCGCGTACTCAGACAACAAGTCAATGAGCTTGGGCCCATATCGTCTGCAGCGAGCGGAGTAAGCAGCAAAGGCTACCTCTGATCCATCCGCAGTCGTCGGCATCCGAGAAGTGATTTGGGGCAAGTCCAGCTCCGCCCCATCCGCCATGGCCATCGCCAGCCCGACGGACGCGCCGATGCCCTTCTGCTTGCGCTTGTACGCTGCAGGCGCTTCGTCCGACAGAGCCTCTGCCAGAGCACCCACATCTTCAAGGGTTGCGCCCTTCGGGAAGAACTCCTGGTAGAAGCGACCAAGGACCTCCTTCGCCTTGGCAAGAGAGTTGACGACGGTACTGCAGCGGTCTTCGACCGCCACAGTGGCATCATCCAGAGCACTCCCGTGCTCCAGAGCACTGCGGTCGAACTCGATGCCTGTGGCATCTGAGACAAAACAGAAGAAAACATGAAGAAAAGCAACATAGAAGAAGACCCGAAGAAAAAGGAGCAAGTGCAAAAGCTAGCACTCACCCGAAATTGCCTTGGCAGCAACCATGAGCTTTTCCGCCGCCCCCCTTTCACGACCTGGGGCTTCCCGCTGCAGACGCTCTTTCGCTTCGGCTGTTTTCGTCAACTCCAGCTCAAGGCTCTCTTTCGCCTCAGCGGCAGCTTCGGCCTTCTGCTCCAATTGGCCAAGGCTCTTCTTCAGAGCATCAACCTCACGAAGAGAGTCATTATGCTCCTCTACATTTACAACAGGAAAGTATCAAAGCACAGCACCAGGATAAGCAAGAAATGTAATACAAGGCATACGAATACCTTGAAGCTGCCGAAGTTTCGCCTCCAGCGTCAGGCGCTCCTCCACCAGCCGCTTAGCCTCTTGGACAAAAGGCTGCAGGAAAAGGCAATAGCAGTAAGAGCAGGACTTGGGGGCTACGCCCAAAACACAGAAGCAAACACAACATCAACACACGAAGACGCTCGGGGGCTCCCCCCGTGACATGAAGCAGACAAACTTACGTGCTCCGAAGACGAACCCGCAGGCCCGCCTGCGACATTCTGAGGCGCAACCACCAGCCTCTCTTGCACAAGAGGAACTGGCGCAGCACCACCCGAAGTCGCCACCGCCTGCGGAGGGGGCGATGCAATGTTCGACTCCCCCATCATCTCGCGCGCTCCATCACTCGAGCCGTCGGAGGATTGCCTGAATACGAAGCCAATCAACACAGGCGAAAAAATAACAAGTGAACAACAGACAACAGTGGCAACAAGAACACTTACGAGCCCAACGCGCTCAGGTCGAAGATAGGAGAAGCCCTCCGGGCCCTCTTCTCCTCCTTCTTCTCCTCCTTCTTCTCTTCCTTCTTCCGCTTTGCTGGCGGGTGCGGAGCAACGGCTCGCACAGGAACGGCAGGAATGGGAGAAGACGAACCCCCCTGAACATCATCATGACGCTCAAGACCCCGAGGATTTCTGGGAGTCGGAGGAGTCGAGGCATCCGAAGACTCGCTCGAGCTCCGTGATCGCTTACTCGAATGATCTTCACTCGATTCGTCGGCATCCTCCGCCGGAGATCGCGCCGAAGGAAGCTCGGACACGGAATCCACCACTTCATTATCCGGGGCATTCGGATACCTTTCGGGCAATGGTGGCGCCATGCCTGGCACTTTGAATCTCTACAAGATGAGAAGAAACTTTGTTAGCAAACAAAGGACACAAGTACACAACTGACAAAACATAAGGGAAGCACTACGTGCGCAAATCTACACCTTTGGCACGGCCAACGTCGACGAAAAGGGCGGAGTCAACGACTTCCCCGGGATTTCCTCGTCAGCCTTGAACTTCAACAGCACGCGAAGAGCCCTGTCAAGTTCCACCTCGGAGATTTTCTCACTCGAAACCCTCGTTGGATCTCGGCGCCCAGAGTAAAGGAACATCGGATGCGCCCTCGCCTGGAGCGGCTGCACCCGACGCTCAAGAAACACCCGGATAATGTCGACACCGTTCACCTCCTTCTCAGGAATCAATTGGAGCTCCTCCACCCGACGGTACAAGGCCTCTATCTCCGCCATCTCACCGTCTAAGATCTGATTTTTCCAGGACCTCTTCTTCACAATCAACTGGGAGGGGTCAAAAGGAACGAGACCAAAATCTTGCCCAGGCAGCACGGAGTCACGGATGTAAAACCATTTCCTCCGCCAGTACTGGACAGATTCGGACATGGAGAAGGAAAAGAATTGGACATCGGGACTAAGAGAGATGATGAAACCCCCAATGGGATACACACCATCCGAACCAGACTGCCTCCTCATGGAATATAGCTTCCGGAAGAGGCCAAAGTGCGGCTCAATGCCAAGCCAACACTCGCAAAGAGTGATAAAACACGCAATGTGGAGAAGGGAGTTGGGAGACAGATGATGGAGTTGAACCCCATAGAAGAAGAGCAGTCCACGAAGGAAGTCATGGACTGGATACGAAAACCCACGCAAAACAAAGGCGACGAACATAACCCGGTACCCAGATGGGGGACGGGGGATTACCTCATTGCCGGGGAGTTTCACGGCCATCGCGTCCTGCGGGATTAGGCTCCGCTCGCGCAGCTTGCGAAGATCGCTCTCCCGCGTCTCTGATCGCCGCCAGCCACCATCGGTGACACGAGCAGCGGCGGCGCCCTTCTTGCCTCCGGCAGCGCTGGTCCCAACTGCAGATGAGGATTTCTTCTTCCCCATGGCGCTACGGCGGTGGTGGCGTTGCCAACGAGGAAGACAAAGGAAATGCGAAAGGAAATCTCAGCACGCAGCAAGAATCGCTCGAGCGCAAGGAAGCAATGGACAGATGAACTGCTGCGGTAAAAGACATACCACGATTTCACCACGGATTATAACAGCAAAGACGACGCACACTGGCCGTCCATCGAGAAGACCTAACGCCAACGGCAGATCTGGCCGTACACGTGTCAGCACCAAAACGAAACGTCGTTCCCACGACGTCCACTACGCGCGGAGATCGAGGAAACGCCGTAATCATCCCCACGCCACGCGTGACCGGTCAATTCAAAGTCAGGAAGTGGGACCCACACTTCGTCAAGTCAAGTCATCTCTGGCACAGCAGACGCTTGAGGTCATTGATCGTCAGCACTGACGTCATCAAAAGCTATACTAGCACCAAACTTCGGCTACACGGCTAAGAGTACTCACTCGAATCTATGATTCGACTAAATACTCGGGGGCTACTCCTATCAGGAGCGCTGGTCGCGCACCCGATGTACTTCCGGGTCAGCGGTACGCCCACGAGATTTTCCTACTACCGTTACATGATACAAGACTCGAGTCTCTGCCCGAGTCTACGACTCCGCCAGACACTCGGGGGCTACTCCAAACTGGAGCGATGGCCGTTCACACACAAAAGCTTCGAGTCCTACGTCGAGTCCATGACTCCACTACGGACTCGGGGGCTACTCCCATAGGGAGGAAGGATTTCAGCATCCGAAAATTTTCGAGTCCTACGGACTAAACAACTGAGCAATGCTTGCACTAAAAGTCTCCGCTCGAGTCTACGACTCGAACAGACACTCGGGGGCTACTCCCATAGGGAGCGCTGGTCGCGCACCCTATGAAATCTTCGACTGCGATCTTCCGGATCCGCATGCAAAAACTTTTCGGCAACTCTGCCCCAATTAATGCTAAGTGAGTAACATCCTCCTTGGCCACCCGAAACACCTCCGCGGTGATAAACATTCGGATGCTGCGTCTGCGACGCAAAGATAAGACCTACAGATACCATCTGATGGCCTGGCAACGCACCTGACTGCGCTCTGCTAGTATAAATCCATGCCAACAGGCGTGATGAAAAATCCTGACGGACGCGTTGGGTACATCATTTAAAATCACTGGAATTCCACTCCTGTAAGTCCTCCGCGGCCTGAGTCGAATTACGCCAGCATATGTTCCAGGTTCGAGTTGAGGGACTCGCACCTGAAGAAGATCGTGTTGTTTTGTCCTAAGACGATTAACTGACCCTGATCCGTCGGGTGAGTCAGGCACATGCATCAACAATCCCTACACATTCTCTTGAAAGACAGAGTTACACCCGAAGTATTGAAGAGTCCTCAGCCGAATCTACGATTCGACTGAACACTCGGGGGCTACTGACATGGTTATACCCGACGGGTACATAACTTCAGCATACCTGGTCCAGCCCAAGGAAGGCCCACAGCAGACATACGCTGGCCCATGAAGATTTTCGGGTGGCCAAGGCCCATGACGCCTTCGGATCCTTGGAGAGCAAGACTAGAGTTCGAATACAACTTGTAACCTACTCGTATCGGTACCTGAGACCTAGCCTCCTCATATATAAAGGCTAGGAGGGGCCAACGAGCAGGACAGATCCATACTTTTCGTACACGCCTCCATGCCAGATCGAATCTGCGCACCCTGTAACTTTCGGTTCCGCCGTAATAAAAGAGCAGACAAGCAGGAGTAGGGTTTTCCCTCCGGGGGCCTGAACCTGGGTAAATCTCGTGTCCCCTGGTTGCTTGTCTGTTAACCGTGCCACGATCTCCAGCATCCCCATCTTCTCCAAAACCCAAGTCCATAACAATGGGCATTGACGAGATTAAACCTCGTCAATACCTTGTTGTGGAGGCTAGCAAAAGACTGGGAGCGACAAACTAAGAGAGCAATAATGGCCATAATCATGCAGAGCGACAAAACATCATTGATCAAAGCATAAAGTGGTACTACAAGTTGAAAACTAAAGGATGATAAAGGCTATGGTGACTTGTGACAGTCATAACATGGTGTGAGCATGTGCCAAGTCAACCCAAATAAAGCATCAAAGGAGAATACCACTATACTATGCTTTAATATGCTAAAACAACGCATGATTCATCCAAGGCACATTAAGCAATCTCAATTGTTTATAACAAGTCATGCTATAGCAAAGAATACTAAGCATAAAGCCAAAACAATATCAAGCATGGCATGACAAAGCATAGCCATAGTCAAAAACGAGCTCTTTTTACCACATAAGCATGAACTTTCCTACTCTTTTCCAAACCAAACCAAACTATTTGCAAACCAATGTATGAAAGAGGGGGTCCAACCAACTTATTCAGAAAACTAAGCAAACCAAGCAAACTAAAAAACAAAACAAAAACGAAAAATAAGACGCTCCAAGAAAAACACAACTGTGCATGAAACAATAAAAATGAAGCGTTTGGAAGAAACCTGAAATTTTTATTGATGAAGAAGGGGATGCCTTGGGCATCCCCAAGCTTTGACGCTTGTACTTCTTGGATATTTCTTGGGGTGACACGCATGGCATCCCCAAGCTTGAGGTTTAGTCCATCCTTCATCTCATTACTCATTCCTTCCATACACCTCAAAATTTTCCTTCATACAAAACTTCACACAATCTCATTAGCAACATTAGTGCACTTAAGATAAAAGGTCTTAAGTTTCAGTTCTAACACCAAATAAACTTCCATTAGAACACTAGATACTGTAGCACTTCCCTCAAAAAGCTCAATTCCCCAAAATAACTCAAAAAGGAACCCACAAGAAGCAAATGCAGAAAATGGCAGAAATCTGTCAAGACAGACCAGCAGGTAAAGACGAATTTTTTCGAAGACCTTCTGTTGCTCAAATCAGAAAGTGTTGAACTAACGAAAGTTAGATAACAACGTGGGGCAGAAGCACAAAAACTTACAGCTCAATCCGACATACATACCTATCTCAGGAATTTTTTGGGACAGCAACTTTCCCAATCATTACTTCACTGTCATTAGAGGTTACTCTTGGCATAAAAAGCAAATAAAAAAGGATAAGGAGCGGTTATTACTGAGGTAATAACTTCCAAGACTCATCTAAAACTCTTGGGTTATCTCCCAACAAGTACTTTTCTTTAACGCCTTTAAGTTAGGCATAAGAAGCAAAGAAAGAATCAAGTGTTCTCAAATGAAGAAGCATTAAGACCAAATTTTGTTTTCATAGGAGAAGCAAAAGAAATCTTTTCTCTCTTTTTAGGGAAGTGTTCTATACCTTTCTTGAGTGGGAGTTGATATTTAATGGTGCCTTCCTTCATATCAATGATGACACCAACAGTTCTAAGCAAAGGTCTTCCCAAAGTAATAGGACAAGAAGCATTGTATTCAACATCCAAAACATAGAAATCAACGGGGACATAGGAATCGTTAACCATAATAAGAACATCATTAAGACTCCCCATGAGTTTCTTTTTAGCATTATCATCAAGTGGGACATTCAAATAGCAATCTTCAAGAGGAGGCAAATCAAGCATATCATAAATCCTTCTAGGCATAATAGAAACACTACTACCAAGATCACACAAAGCTTTGAAATCAAAGTCATTCACTTTCATATTAATGATGGGTTCCCAACCATCTTCTTGTTTTATAGGAATAGAAGCTTTATGTTTCATCTTTTCTTCTTTAATCTTTATGAGAGCATCAGTAATGTGTTTTGTAAAGGCCATGTTTATAGCACTAGCATTAGGACTTTTAGCAAGCTTTTGTTGGAACTTAATAACTTCAGAGATATTGCAACCATCAAGATCAAAATCAACTTTATCATCTAAAGTAGTAGAACTATTACTAGCCTCAACACTAGTGGTGGTGATAGTAGAAACACTAATGTTTCTAGAAATTTCATCTTCTCTTTCCCACTTAGCATGTAATTCAGCTAATAGTTTAACATTTTCATCAATTCTTACTTGTATGACATTAGTAGTTGCAAAAGGATTATCATTAGTTTCAGGTTTAGCATCCATTTTATTAATCAATGAAGATTGAGCTTCGGACAAAGATGATATATTTCTTTCAGCATTAGAAAGTTTCAATTGTAAACTAGGTATTTCCCTATTTAGACTCTCAAGTTGATGTCTAATGTTCTTCAAGATGGTGGATTGTTCCTCCATAGTTTTAGTAGATAGTTTATTTTGCTCATATTGCATTTGCATGAAGTTTTTAGTGGCTCTTTCAACTTCTAAAATTCTTCGTTCACTAGGTAATTCAGGTTTACCATTATAGCCATAAGTATTATTAGGAGGATATGGCTTATAATTGTTGTTACCAAAATTGTTCCTTTAAGAATTATTACCATAAGCATTGTTGCCAAAGTTGTTATTTATTAGGAAGTTCACATCAACTTGCTCTTCTTGAGCAACCAAAGAAGCTAGAGGAACATTATTTGGATCAATATGGGCTTTCCCATTAACAAGCATAGACATAATAATACCAATCTTATCACTCAAGGAGGAGGTTTCCTCAACAAAATTTACCTTCTTACCTTGTGGAGCTCTCTCAGTATGCCATTCAGAATAATTAACCATCATATTGTCCAAAAGTTTTGTTGCAGCACCCAAAGTGATGGTCATAAAGGTACCTCTAGCAGCAGAATCCAATAGGTTCCTTGAAGAATAGTTCAATCCTGCATAAAAAGTTTGGATGATCATCCAAGCAGTCAGTCCTTGAGTGGGACAATTCTTTACCAAAGATTTCATTCTTTCCCAAGCTTGAGCAACATGCTCATTATCAAGTTGTTTAACCTTCATTATTTCACTTCTCATGGATATAATCTTAGCAGGAGTATAGTATTTTCCAATAAAAGCATGTTTGCACTTAGTCCAAGAATCAATACTATTCCTAGTTAAGGAATTCAACCACTCTTTAGCTTTTCCTCTCAAAGAGAAAGGAAACAATTTCAGTTTAATAATATCACCATCTATATCCCTATGATTTTGCATCTCACAAAGTTATTTAGATGGGAAGCAGCATCTTCATTACCAATACTAGAAAATTGTTCTCTCATAACAAGATTGAGCAAAGCAGGTTTTATCTCAAAGAAAGTATTTTCAGCCACAGGTGGAGCAATAGGAGTGCTCATAAAATCATTGTTGTTGGTGCTAGTGAAGTCACACAACTTAGTGTTTTCAAGAGTAGTCATTTTTTTGGGTTTTCAAATAAGAAAGCAAACAAGTAAAACTAATTTTTTTTGTGTTTTGAAAAGAAAGCAACTTAGTAAAACTAATTTTTTGTGTTTTTGAAGAACAAAACAAGCAAACAAACAAAAAAGAAAACTAAGCAAAACAAAAACAACAAAGTAAAGAGATTAGTTATGAGGGACTCCCCTTGTGAAAATGTCCTTGACTCCCCAGCAACAGCGCCAGAAAAATGCTTGATGGCTCAATGCACGGCGCCCAGAAAAATGCTTGTTGGCGGTGTTCATGTAGAGCTCGTTGGGAACCCCAAGAGGAAGGTATGATGAGCACAGTAGCAACTTTCCCTCAGTTATGAAACCAAGGTTTAATCGAACCAGTAGGAGCAAGGTAACACCCCAAAGGTGTTACTAGCTGAGCTTTGGTACGGCGAACTACCGGTGCTAGTAGCAACGTGGAGACCTACACAACACAACCACAGAACTTTGTCCCCAACTTGCGATGAGGTTGTCAATCTCACCGTGTTTTGCGGAAAACAAAGGATTAAACGTATCGAATGGAAAGAAGTAAAAGTTTGCAGAAAGTAAACACAAAGAAGTAAAAGATTGTAGATTGTATATAAAAGACAAGAACCGAGATCTATAGTTCACTAGAGGTGGCTCTCCTTAGATAGATAACATGCTGGGTGAACAAATTATAGTGGGGCAATTCACAAACACCGAGAAAGCAATACATGCATATACTAATCATCTTGACTCCTTTGAGACTTGATTGGGCATTACAACATAATACATAGACCGCCATCCAACTGCATCTATGACTAATAATCCACCTTCAGGTTATCAGCCGAACCCCCTCCAGTATTAAGTTGCAAGCAACAGATTATTGCTTTACAAACTGCGTGTAAAGTAAACAATACGATTGTTCTATGAACAAAGTATTGTTGTTTTCTCCCTAGTAGCAACAGCACATCTAGTACCTTAGAGATTTCTGTCACTTCCCCAGATTACCAGAGGCATGAACCCACTATCGAGCATAAATACTAACTCTTGGAGTTGCTAGCATCTACTTGGCCAAGATAGCTACTAACAACAGAAAGCATACAAGATCACAAATAACAAAGACATGATAGAATCAATAATCAATCTGAAATAGCATCTCAATATCCATCGGATCCCCGCAAACACAACATGTATGGATTACAAAAAGATGATCTTGATCATGAACAGAGCCCAGAAGATCTAAACATGAAAGCACAAAGGAGGAGAAACCAGCCATCTAGCTACTACATGGATCCATAGTCCAAGGATGAACTACTCACGCATCACACCGGAGGCTTGCATGGTGATGAAGAAGGCCTCTAGGGTGAATTCCCCTCTCCGGCAGGGTGCCGGGAAGAGCTTCAGATCCCACCCGGTCTAGGGATGGAGATGATGGCGGCTACAGACTCTTTTGTGGATTTTTTGATCGGGTACTTAGGGTTTTCGTCCCGAAGGCAATATATAGGTGGAAGGAGAGGACGAGGGGGTGTCGGGAGCGGCCACACCACCCCCTGGCACGGGCCAGGCCTGGCCGCGCGGCCAGGTGGTGTGGTGGCTCCCTGGCCCTTCTCCGTCTCGTATTCTGGCACTTGATCACTTCTGGAAAAATAGGCACTTTGGATTTTGTCCCGTCCAATTCCGAGAATATTCATTTTCTGACTTTCCTGGAACCAAAAACAGCAGAAAATAGGCAGCTGACACTGTGGCTCTTGTTAATAGGTTAGTCCAAGAAATCATATGAAAAGTACTCCAAAGTTGGAACAAAACACAAGAAAGTGGATAAAACCAAGCATGGAACATCAAAAATTATAGATACATTTGGAATGTATCACCACATCCTCCTCGTCCTCCAGACCCGGAAACAGTAGTAACCACCGCTGTTTCCGTGTTGGGTTTTTCTT
Source organism: Avena sativa (assembly GCA_916181665.1). Classification (NCBI taxonomy): domain Eukaryota; kingdom Viridiplantae; phylum Streptophyta; class Magnoliopsida; order Poales; family Poaceae; genus Avena; species Avena sativa. The sequence goes on from OV702291.1 coordinate 566,943,938, forward strand.
CCGAGGTATTTTTGCGCTTCTGAGCTTGTTGCTTTGGTTGTCTTGCCGACTGAGGCACAGCTAGGGCATTGAGCAATCCCTCTGCATCGTCGTCAGCATCTCCATACTTGCTCGTTGTTTCTATCATCTCTCCCAAATCAGTGACCTTGTCACACTTCAAGCAATGACGCAGTAGACCCATTGGGAGACCTGCAATGAAAGCTTCAATCGCAATTTGATCATTTACTCCTTCACAGAATTTCTTGGTGTCGATCCATCATCCGAGGTAGTCCTGGCAAGTTTCTCCGGCTTTCTGGGTGCAACGTTGCAGGTCTCCGACCTTACAGGGCCTCCAATATGTGCCTTCGAAATTCCGAAAGAACACACTTTGCATGTCATACCAGTTATGGATGGTGTTCTCCGGAAGTTCATTGATCCATGATCGTGCCGTCTTCCGCAACATAAGTGGGAGATATCGGGTTGCGACCAGGCTATTTCTGCCTTTGGTAATGCAGCAAGCTTGGAAGAAATCCTGTAGCCAGGTATCTGGCCAAGCAATGCCATCGCAGGCTTGGATGTGTCTTGAGATAGCAAATCCTTCCGGGAATTTTGTAGCTCTGATGCGTGGTCCGAAGCACTTTGGGCCCACATAGATATCATCGTTTTCATAGCGCTGAGCCTCTATGTTGAAGTTGATCCTGTGCCTTGCGTCGTTCGGGGATAAAGATCGTCCCGAATGTTGGCTGTGGCTGCGGTGCCTTGGAGCCGGACTTAGGCTTCTGCCACCACCTCCTCCACCACGTTGTCCTCCTTGCCCTCCTTGGGAGCCGTTGTGATGACTGTGTGGTGGAGAGGGTGGGGCAGCTGGATAGTTTCCGGCTGATCGCTGGCCTCCGTCCGGAACGTCATTATTTCAATTCCGGGGAGGGTCTTGACTATGACGAGCCCCCTGCCTGCTTATTCCGGCGTGGTTTCCGTCATTTCATCGTCTGTCGTTCCCACCATGGTGGGGCTCAGCCGGACGGCTTGCATGTCTAGGAGGTGGCATTTTTTGACGATCCTCCTCCCGACGTTTCTCTTTATCTTCTCCCCTTCGATCGTTAGATTCTCGTCGGGAGGATTCCTCGGATTCAGAGCAGCGATGGCTTCTTTCTCGGCCGCTGGTGCGATGTTGCTCTAGTTGCGTGCAGTCCTGTGATGCTGTCCTGATGATCCGGTTCTCGAATAATTGTCCTCCCATCGTTCGGGGCAATAATGCTGCTCCGGAACGCGGTGGGGTCTCATGTCAGCCCATGCCGGATCTGTTCGATATTGGTCGGAATCAGAGACCAGTTTTTGACTTCCGGACAGGGCGACCTTTTGCTGCTCCAGTCCCTTGTTGAGTAGCTTGATTGTCAAACCGATCCCCTCTGGTCCTGGATTATCCGATAGAATTTCTCGGGCCGCCACGGTATTCTGTACTGGGGTTGGATATACCCAATCTCCTTTGCTACTTTTCGTGGCTTCCCCATCTCATCTCCGAAAAGGACGGCATGGATATGTGGGAATTGGTCGTCATTGGTTTGACGCTTTCGTGTCTTCTGATGCAACTGAGACATGTAATCCTTAGTTGCCATGTGTTTCTTCTCCTCCTCGATGTTTTTAGCTTCATCCAGGAGTTGTTGACGATGCGCTTCTAGGGCTTGAGCCCTTTCGTCCAGCTCTTCAGCAGTAAGTTCTGCAGCTGTAGGGATATGTGTGGTTATTGCAGCATCGATGAGTTTACGCGCACCTTCGGTGATCACGTGTCCATCCACCGATTCTTCTTTTTTCAGCTCTTCTGGGATAAGTGCTCCATCCGAGTCTTCTTCGTATTCCTCGGTGATCACTTCCTCTGTCAGAGGGTCTTTTGTTGGGTCTTGTTCTTCTTGTTCTTCTTCTTTGCCTTCTTGGCAGCGCCGGTAGCAAAGACGGCTTTGGGTCCGTTTCCCGGAGTCAAGCTCTGATCGGTACTTTCGGACATCTAGACCTTGGGATTATCTCCGACGTCCATGTCATCCTGCGCTTTGGGAGAGTGTTCCACGGATCCTTCATCCATGGCTTCTCCTTCTTCTGTAGCCTTGGAGTTGTACTCCTCTTCATATTCCGCTGAGAACTTTCGGAAATCTGCTGACATCATCGATTCATCCGAGGATGCGGGTACGTCGGTGTTTGTTCCAATTGCCTCCAGCATCGAGTCGGTGTTTTCTCTAGCATCGGTAGAGCCGGATCCGGATCCCACGTACCCGACAAAGTGCAACGCGTGCTTCCTGAGGTACCTGCCGCTTTTGCGATCAGCCATGTCAAAACTTTTGATGGTCTCGAGAATTGCATATGTGCTCTCATCTTGCATTATCATACGTCGTAATGTGTACCTTAGGAAAGGTATGTCTGTCTCGGCATCATCAGAGCCGGAATCAGTGTCATTGATATGCTCCTCCTGGATTTCGACTTCCGCGGGTGGGTCGATCTAGGATCCGGCTCCTCCAGGGAGATCCACTCTAGATTCGACTTGGGCCGCTAGGTCTTCTTCAGGCTCGGATTTCTCCACTATCTCCGCAACTGGTGCGGGCTGGGTGGGTTTAGGTTTTTCTTAGATCCAGAACTCTGCCGCCTCCGCGGACAAAGGGGACCTAGAAGATTCTTCTGCCTCTATCATCACCGCTGGGTGGGTTGGGCAGGTTCAGCGAAACCGATGTAAACATTGATCTCGCCAAAAGACATGATTGTATAGGCAATCATAGCCTCCTTAGCCGGAATCCAGGTCTCGTCGAGAACGATGAGAGGGACGTCGCTGGCGTAGAGGATGCGACCGATGGCGATAGTCTCGCCGATTCCGATTCTTGCAGATTCCGCTCGGAACGCAGATCTGAAGCTCACTTGCCCCACGGTGGGCGCCAACTGTCGTCGGATTGATGACAAGTACGCCATGAGGGGGTCCTCGAGGTGTGCAGAAGAGATGGGTGTGAGACGTACGGTGTTCCGGGACGGTGAGCACACAAGTTTACCCAGGTTCGAATCTGCCGGCTTTGGACGGACCCTACTCCTGCTAGCAATCCAGTAATACACCAGAGCCGGAATATGGGTTACAAGGGTTTCGCCTGTGCGACTTGAGATTGTAGACTATTGAGGTGTTGCCCTAAAGGCTCTCCCTAGGACGTCTTATATAGATATTCGGCCTAGGGTTTACAGGAGAGATCTATCCGGCTACGACTAAGAGTCGGTTACAGAGTACATCTTGAACTACAAGTAACATTATGGGCCTAAGTCGGTAAGTCTTATGGGCCTTCTGTAGCCGGATTGGACTCCGTCTTTCTCCCTGACTGGGCCGCCCATGAAGCAATGCTCTAACCCGAAGTGGGTCACCCTGGTCAGTGAGGAACTGTGAGGATACCCGGAAAGTATATCCCCAACGTTTACCGGAAGACTCACGGAGCCAGAAGATGAGACGGAGAGGGGCCACCCTGTGGCCACACCATGTGGTGGCGCGGGCTAGCCCTGGCCACACCACCAGGTGGTGTGGGCCCCCTGGCCTCCCACCGACCTTTCCTATTCGCCTATAAGATGCTTCCCGATGCAAACACCCTAAATCATCAAGCCTCCAGCCACGAAAAGTTCCGCAGCGCCGCCGCCACCAAAGGGGAGATTTGGGGGACAGAAAGTCTCTGTTCCGGCACCCTGCTGGGACAGGGAAGTGCCCCCGGAGCCATCTCCATCGATCTCCACCACCATCTCCATCACCATTGCTGATTCCCATGATGAGGGGGGAGTAGTTCTCTCTTGAGGCTAAGGGTTCTACCAGTAGCTATGTGTTCATCTCTCTCTCTCTATGCATGATCTTATTGAGATCATGACCTTGTAATCTATAGATCTACCTTGCTACTCAAGTGCTTTAATAGATCTCTACTCTCCCCATGTGTGTGAAGTTGACAGGGTGCACACCATGGTGGCACTTAGGCTAGAGATTACAAATACTTGTTATGAGTTATATTTGGAGTTGGATGTCTTTATGAAATTGTGGTGTTTGTTTGAACCATCTAGTGCTCAAGGTGACAGTGTGGGTTTATCTAGATGCAAAAAGCGAACTTTGAGGTGTGCTGTTATAGCCCTACCATGGATTAGAGTGTCCAACCGAAGAGTAGTTCATAGTAGTATCATAAAGAGAAGATATTTATATGAGAGTGTTCACTAGTGAAAGTATGATCCCTAGGCCTTGTTTCTAAGCATTGAAACAACGTTTGCAACTAGATCTGTTACATGTTTGCTTGCTTCTATCTTTATTTCAGTTTAACTTTAGTCTTTTACATGCCATCAAGCTATTTTCTTTTGATCCAACCATATGCACCATGAAGCACCAGGCTACAAACAATTATTGAGTGAAAACACAGAAAAAAGCCTTAAAAAGTGATGTTGCTGTTATTCCCCAATAGATCGCTAAGCGAAAACCGTACTCCCCTTTCTGTCAATGGGTTTCCTATGAGTGAAGGGAACATGCCCTAAGAGGCAATAATAAAGTTGTTATTATACATATTCCAAGTATATGATAGATGTTTCTTTTACATGCTATAATAGTATTAATTTGGAAACGTTAATACATTCGTGTTTGATAAACAAAAGGAAAGTTCCTAGTTATGCCTCTCTTATAAACTAGCTCGTTGATTAACAAGATGATCAAGGTTTCCTGATCATGGACATTGGATGTTGTTAATAACGAGGTCACAACATTAGTGGAATGATGTGATGAACAATCATCCGAAGTATAGCATTACGTTCAAAGTCATTGTGTTTATATTGCTATAACATCTAACAAAGTAATCCTAGTCCTTAAACCATGAGATCATGTTAATCACTAATACTGGAAGATTATCTTGATAACATCAAACGTCACACCATCAAAGGGTGATTATAGAGGTGGGTTCAGTGCTACGAAAGTGTTATGTAGAAGCTCATGGATCAAGAGTGGGATTTGTCCATCCCAATGACAGATAGATATTCTCCGGGCCCTCTCGGTGATATCACATTGGTTAGCTTGCAAGCAAGTGATAAGATCAATAGAATGTTATATCACGGGAACAAGAAAAGAGTACATGTCGGTAACGAGATCAAACTAGGTATGGAGATACCGATGATCGAATCTCGGACATGTAAGATATCGCGGGACAAAGGGATTTAGTTACTAATGTTAAAGGTTCTCAAGATCACAGAAGTCATCGTAGAATGTGTAGGAGTCAGTATGGATCTCCAGGTCCCGCTTCTGATTATTGATCTGAGAGGGGTCTCGATCATGTCTGCATTATTCACGAACCGTAGGGTGACACACTTAAGGGACACCAACACCATTTGGAGCAAATGTGTTTCAGACGAATGAATTGCAAAGCGCTGGAATTATTTCAATAGACACTGAAACTGTTTCGGGTGAAATTGCAGAAATTGGTTCTGCATGTAATATTGAAATGTTGCAGGGGGTTTTATGTGAATGTTTGTTAATTAAATTAATTAACAAAATTCTGAATAAATTTAATAAAAGAGTTTTATTAAATGAGAGAGCATTAAATTTGGAGAAATTTAATGCATTTAAAGTGGAGACTTGAAAAGAGAATGTGAAGGGGCATTTTAATGTGGAGGGAGTTACCACCACATAAATGGGGGAGGTGAGGGGTCGCCCCCCATGAGGCGCCAGCCATCGGGAGGGGCACCCCCTCCTCCTATAAAAGTCCACCCCTCTCACCCTTCTTCCTCACACCTCCTCGTGAAGGATCTCTCTCCCTCTCTAGAATTATTTCCCCATGGTCTCGGATTAGCGAGATACATGTTCCCGGTGGCATTTCGTCTGGAAGGAGTTGCTGCTTCCGCTTCATCGCTGGAGCGAGGAGGCGGAGGTTGTTCGGTGGCATGAACGTGTGTGTGAGTGCGGATGCGCTGCTGGTTTGCGACGCTAGGACTTTCACACGATCTTGAGATCGGCAAGCGTACAACTACATCATCCACGAGTTCCTACTCATTAACAAAACTTTGTTTTCTTTGAGGGTAAGTTCTCCATGGATGTATATCCACCCGTTGCTTGTATCTAGTAGATAGATCTTGGCGTATAGTTCTCATCATAGGAATGTTTTTGTTTTCTATGTTGCGAGCCCTTCAGTGGTATCAGAGCCTGATCTATGCGTAGGTGCTTTGCACGGGTAGTACACATATGTTTATATGTGGGCGATGATGATCATGTTATTGCATCTTTCATGTATTTTGGATATTGGTGGCATAGTGGGATGAAGCGGCCCGGACCAACCTTACATGTCATCGCACATGAGACCGGTTCCACGACTGACATGCAACTAGTTTTGCATAAGTGGCTGGCGGGTGTCTATCTCTCCTACTATAGTCAATATCTGATTTACAACGAGTTGCTAATAATTTGGTTATCATCGTTGTGGTTCCATGTTCGTTGGTAAGAACGGTTCTATCTCCGAAAGCCCTAAGCCACGTAAAACATGCAATTGATAAATTAGAGGCGTCTAGTTTAGATCATTGCTGGGCTAGTGTCATGATATGGTAATGTTGTAAGTTGATGTATAGTTGATACTCTTACAACACACTTAACGTGTAAGTTCCATAGACCTTGACCTTACACACAAAGGAATGATAGAGATCATACCACGATGCACATGATAGTGATCAAATGCAAGAACCATATCATTTCACTTTACACATTTAATGTTCGCATCTTATATTGCTAGTTTGGCGTTTTAGTAGCGTTATGAGATGATCCCTCATTTAAATATCAAGATAAAAATGTGTTCTTCCTTTAGTACGCATCGTTTATGTTTCTCCATTTCAAGACATCACGTAATGATCGGGTGTATTTGAATCCACGATCATATTTCGGGTGTAAGACAGTTTTACACACGCGAGTACTAAGGTTCTTACTTGGCGAACCTAGCATGTAAAGACATGGCCTCGGAACACGGACTGAAAGGTTAAGCATGAGTCATATAGTTGATATGATGCCCATATAGATGCTCGCCTTTGAAACTACACCGACTCACGTGTCGTCGGATTGATGACAAGTACTCCATGAGGGGGTCCTCGAGGCATGCGGAAGAGAGGGGTGTGAGACGTACGGTGTTCCGGGACGGTGAGCACACAAGTTTACCTAGGTTCGAATCCGCCGGCGTTGGACGGATCCTACTCCTGCTAGCAATCTAGTAATACGGCAGAGCCGGAATATGGGTTACAAGGGTTCGCCTGTGTGAGTTCAGATTGTGATTGTAAGGGGTTCCCTAAAGGCTCTCCCTAGGACAGCTTATATAGATATCCGGCTACGACTAATAGTCGGTTACAGAGTACATCTTGAACTACAAGTAACACTATGGGCCTAAGTCGGTAAGTCTTCTGGGCCTTCCCGTATCCGGACTGGACTCCGTTTCTTCTCCTTGACTGGGTCGCCCGTGAAGCAAAGCTCTAACCCGAAGTGGGCCACCCTGGTCAGTGAGGAAGAGGATACCCAGAAAGTATATCCCCAACATCACGTGATGATCGGACTTGGTGTAGTGGATTTGGTTCATGTAATCACCAAAAAGACACGAGGGATGTTGTTTTTGAGTGGGAGTTTAGTTGAACTCAATCTATCATAAACTTAGTCTAAATAAACTTTACAAATTCTGTTGTAGATGGCACCACCTGCTTTTAATTTCAATGTGTTCATCGAGAAAGAGAAACTTGCTGCGAATGGTAGCAACTTCACCAACTAGGCTATGAATTTGAGGATTCTCCTCTCTGCTGCACAAAAGCAATATGTGCTAGAAGCGCCGCTAGGCCCCCCACCAGCTCCTAATGCCCCTGACGAGGAAAAGAATGTCTATGTGACTCGTCAGGAGGACCACAACTTAGTTCATTGCGGCATACTGTATGGGCTAGAGCCAGAACTTCGAAAGCGTTTTGAAAATGGCAATGCCTTTGATACCATGGGTGAATTGAAAATGATTTTCGATACCCATGCTGCCGTAGAGAGTTATAATGCTTCAGAAAAGTTCTTTAGCTGCATGATGAAAGAGAACAGCTCCGTAAGTGAGCACGTACTCAAAATGTCTGGGTACGCCGATAAGCTTGTGTCCTTGGGAATAACGATTCCCATTGACTTAGGAATACATCGTGTTCTCCAATATGTGCCACCAAGCTACAAGAGCTTCGTGATGAACTATAACATGCAGGGCATGAAGAAGACTCTCCCCGAGCTTCTGTCAATGCTTAAAACTACAGAAGTGGAGATTAGGAAAGAACATCAAGTGTTGATGGTCAATAGAACCACCGGTTTCAAGAAAGACAAGAAGGGTAAACAGAAGGGAAAGAAGGGAGGCAAATCTATTGTTGCGCCTGAAATGAAATCCCTGGCTGGCCCTAAGTCTGATACCGAGTGCTACTATTGTAAGGGAACTGGCCATTAGAAGCGCAACTGCCCCAAGTTTTTGGCGGACAAGAAAGCCGACAAGGCAAACAAAGGTATATATGATATACATGTTATTGATGTGTACTTGACTAGTACTCGTAGTAGCACCTGGGTATTTGATACCGGATTGGTTGCTAACATATGTAACTCGAATCAGGGGCTGCGGAACAAGCGACCGCTTGCAAGGGATGAGGTCAAGATGCGTGTCGGCAATGGATCAAGAGTTGATGTGATCGCCGTCGGAACGCTACCTCTCCACCTACCATCGGGATTAGTTATAAACCTAAATAATTGTTATTTGGTGCCTGCACTAAGCATGAACATTATATCTGGATCTTGATTGATGCGATGTGGTTATTCGTTTGAATCTGAAAATAATGGTAGTTCGATTTATATGGATAATATCTTTTATGGTCATGCACCCGTGATGAATGGTTTATTTCTGTTGAATCTTGATAGTACTCATACACACATCCATAATGTTGATGCTAAAAGGATTAAACTTAATGATGTTATATCTGCATATATGTGGCACTGCCGTCTAGGTCATATTGGCGTTAAACGCATGAAGAAACTCCATTCTGATGGACTTTTGGAATCACTTGATTTTGAATCATTTGATACATGTGAGCCATGCCTTATGGGCAAGATGACTAGAACGCCGTTTTCTGGTTCAATGGAATGGGCGACAGATTTATTGGAAATCATACATACTGATGAATGCGGTCCAATGAGTGTGTCGGCGCGAGGTGGATACCATTATTTTGTTACTTTCACGGATGATTTGAGTAGATATGGGTATATCTATTTGATGAAACACAAATATGAAACCTTTGAAACGTTCAAAGAATTTCAGAATGAAGTGGAAAATCATCATAATAGAAAGATCAAATTTCCGCGGTCCGACTATGGAGGTGAGTATCTAAGTTACGAGTTTAGCACATACATGAAAGAGTGTGGAATAGTTTCACAACTCACGCCTTCCGGAACACCACAACATAATGGTGTGTCGAAACGTCGTAATCGTACTCTATTGGATATGGTTCGATCTATGATGTCTCTGACTGACTTGCCACTGTCATTTTGGGGTTATGTGGAAACCGCTGCATTCACTTTAAATCAGGCACCGTCTAAATCCGTTGAAACGACACCGTATGAATTATGGTTTGGAAACAAACCTAAGCTATCATTTCTTAAAGTTTGGGGATGCGATGTTTATGTGAAGAAACTTCAGCCAGATAAACTCGAACCCAAAGAAGAAAAATGCGTCTTCATAGGATACCCTAAAGAAACAATTGGGTATTCCTTCTATCATAGATCCGAGGGCAAGGTTTTCATTGCCAAGAATGGATCCTTTCTAGAGAAAGAGTTTCTCGCGAAAGGTGTGAGTAGTCGAAAGGTAGAACTAAAAGAGGTTATTGAACCTTGTCTTCATGAAATGGCGAGTAGCACAGCACCGGAAGTCGTTCTAGAGTTGACTTCACCAAATGAAGAAGGAACTAATGATAATGATCATGAAACTCTGAAAGAGAACACTACCGAACCTCGCAGGTCTAGCAGGACACGTGAAGCTCCTGAACTGTACGGGAATCCTGTTGTGAATTTCATGGTTGATGAAATGGATGACCCTGTTGTAACACCCTCGAATCGGCCCTATGCAAGTTTTAGCCCTTTCCGCCAAACCCGCATAGAAACGATTCAAGGACGCCCACCAGGCACTTTCGTGTGGGTGGAAAACGAAGTAATACCATTACCCAACAGTCCTCGATGGGACCCACAGAACAAATATATATACAACAGCGACTCAAAGAGTCGAGAATACATATATACAATACAAAGATCCAAATCACCTTGAAACGATAGAGCGTCCGACTACGGACAAGATGCAAATGGGGCTAAGAGCCCTGAAGAATAACCATTGGCGTCCATAACCCTGCCCAGGCCAAGCCGGAAGGGTAACCCTGCTAACGACGTCGATCTCAAACCTGCTAAAACAAAAGGGGTGCCGACAAAGGGCAAAGGAAAAAGAGGAGCGTCAGTACTGAGGCCAGTACATGGCAAGGCTAGAATTCGGCGGCTCTCACCTACATAGGTATGGTGGGCTGAAGCGGCAGCACAGTGGCACTAAACAACCTATAGAGACTCGAGACAACTGGCGGTTATCAGAGAGAGGTAAGAAAGACCTATTCGGATCCAACCTAAAGCTAACACCAAACAAACCCATCCTGGTATTTCCCCCTCGAGACCAAAAGAGGAAGTCGGACCAAGGAACTCACACAGTTGGCAATTTTACTCATTCCATTATAGTTGCAGCACTTACTAATCAGATATAGATAGCATGAGTCATTCTGGTGGCATAAGTAGTGGGCAGTTTTAATTAACATTCCGTTGTAGTTGGAACATTTACTAGTCAGATATCCTTGTCACGAGGAATCCCAAAACCCAGCAGTTGTTGGCACTTTTATCACATTCCGTTGGAGTTGCAATACTTACTAGGCAGGTATAGTAAGACACAAGGAACCCCAGCTCCACCAGTTGTTGGCATTTTTAATATCCATTCCGTTATAGTGAAGCTGATTACTAGTCAGATATATAAGTCAAATTTATAGCACTACTTTAGTTATGCTTGTCTATGATCGAGATACTGTGCTCCAAGTCGTCCATAACCACGGACACGACTTTCAGAAAGTTTTACCCTGCAGGGGTGCACAAATAGCAACACACACTCGATCAACCTCGGAAAAACCAACTCAAAACCCAACGAGGCTTTCACGACAAAGCGATCACAGGATTCAGAAATATTTCAGGGGGCCACCCCACTAAGCTACCTGCAACGAAGTTGGCTGGCTCCGGAACGGACCCAGGGTTTGTGACAATGGCTATAAACAACTGGGAACCCGAAAGTGTGACTGGGCTTGTCGATACCGCGAAAACATTCCACATTCCAAAACAGTACAGGTGCTCCACGCACAATCTTAAATAAAGCAGTAAAGCATGGAATAAGTACAGGATAGTAATAAAGCCCCAAACTACTTTGTGGCCCCAAGGAGTAGAAACGAATCAAGCTCTGGCTTAGGGGGGTCCATAAGGCCTCCCGGATGTGGATAGTGCAAAAAATCAAGGAACAGGTATCAAGTACTCGGGGTCCTACGGGACACAAGTGAGCGTGGAAGAACCAAATAACATCTATTGCCCATCGATGCCTCTGCATTAGTTGTATCTAGAATTTTAATAGTTGTATTTAAAGTCATGATCATCTCCACCAATAAGCATCACCACCAATAAACATCTGCCAGCATTCCAACAAATGTGGTACTGGACAACACAAGATCGCACCTGAGCAAGCAACTATGACTTGCAAGGCCAGCTATCTACCAAACAACAGGTAATAGGAGGTGTCCAAGGCAATATAGAGGCTGCACGGGATATAACTGGTGTACGGAAACTAAAGCATCGCGGCACGGATAGCAATAGATCAACGGGAGGAAATAAAGACTATAAATGCAAAATAGGTAGAAGGGGGAGAGATGCTTGCCTGGAAAACACTGTCAAAGGTACATATCCGGAGAACTTGTCGATACTCGCATCAACTCATCAGCCTAATCCGCGAAGAAGCAAAGCACTAAAAGAAACACCGGATGCAATATTTAATACTACGGCAGAAGATCCGGCATGCTTATGATATGATGCATGGCATGGCACAATGCGGTGCAATTAGGTAGTATTAAGCGGAACAGGGGTCCCGATAGTTAATTACACGGTTCAAGTTATTTAAACCCCTGCAATTTAAATGTTGTCTTAACAAGTCAAAACATGGTATCGATTTGCTATGCAATTTAAATGGAGTCCGGAATAAGACAAAGATATCCCGCAGATGGACTCCATATTTAATCCTGCGATGATACGGCATAATGCCCCCAACCCACATGATATGCATGCGAGATGAACAATTAATATGCAACAAGTTTTATATATAGCATTTATAAAATAGGGGCTCGAGAAAGGTTCACACATCGTGGTTCGGAAGATCTTGGGCTCCGGGGGTGCGGGGTCGGACTCAGGGTTCGACGGGAAGCCAAGGTTCGGTTCAACGGGAACGTTCTCGGACAACGAAAGGAGAGCTTGGCGTTCCGGAAAGAAGAACTTGGTTTGGCGTCGGGGCGCATCGGATTTGCCCTGGTCGGTGTCGATCTTGCCATCACGAAGATCTTGTCGGGTCCGCGTATCGGGTCGGTCTTGGCGTTCGGGAAGAAGAACTTGGCGTTCCGGTGGCGATCTTGGCGGCCTTCGGATCCGGGTCTTGGAGTGGCCATCGGATCACCGGGATCGGGCTTCGGGGTCTCGTTCCTCGGATATGTGAAGGAGATCTTGGCGTGCCAAGGGTTTGGTCTTCGAATCCCGGGAAGGAGGTCTTGCGGTTTTCCGTGAAGGCGATCTTGACGCTCGGTACCCGTGAAGTAGAATATTGTCGTTTCGTGTCGGACTTGTCGACGGGACCGAGATGGCAATGAACACCTTGACATAGACACGGTTCTGGACAGTATCCTTCGGTGACACCACACTACATCCACCGCAACTTCACCACATATCGCAACACCACTAGCATCGGAGAGGATCAAAGGCAGGAGAAAGGTATATGTCAATAAACAGATACGTGCAAGTGGACTTGGACAGGGGAGCGACCGGCGCTGCAGGAGGTCGTGGTCGACCTTGGAGGTGCGGGACAGAGGCAAGCAGAGGCGACGCGCGCTGGGGGGACGACGCGGCAAGGGTGCGGGCCCGAGGCGGCCGGAGATCCTGGTGGCGGGCGACGTGAAGAGGCCTGGCAGTGAGGCAAGGGTGTTCAGAGGCAGGGACGCGCAAACTTGGCCGAGACGCTGAGCGGGAGGAGGAAGCCCAAGAGCAGCAGAGCTCGGCAGGGGCCGCAGAGCGCCGGAGCAGCAGCGGGCTCCGAGGTGGCGGGCACGGTGGAGCGGGGCGGCGGCCGAGGAGGGAGCCAGAGGGCGGCGCCTGGAGGATGAAGGCGGGGCCCACGATGCGACTGCGAGGGGTTGGAGGAGACGGCGACGGGGCAGGCGACGCTCGCTAGGGCGGCGAGGAAGAGAAGGTCGAGAGGCGGCAGACTCCAAGGAGACCGAGCTCGGCTCCGCGGGAAGGCAGGGAAGGCCGGCGAGGCGAGGAATCGCGGCCACGGTGGGGCTCTACAGGCGAAGCGCCGGTCGAGGCGGAGGATGGTGGCCGGGCGACCGGAGTGGAGGAGGCCCGAGGCGGTCGCGGGAGGGAGCGAGGGAGGCGGCGGTTGGTGGGCGATGGGATCAAGGAGGAGTGGGGGACGCGCCCAGGTGTGGTGGGGATCCGGCCAGGGGTGGGGCGTGGCTGTCCATCCGAGAGGTGGGGCCCGCACGGGGTTGGTGGGGCGATGCGGCGTGTGTGCGTGGGGTGGAGTGTGCTGCGCGGGGTGAGGTGGCGGCTGGCGGTTGGTCGGGGTGAGGTGGCGACTGGGCTAGGTGGCGGTGGGAGTTGGTGGTGAAGGGAGCGGGCGGGAGAAAAGGGAGGCGCACGCACGAGAAGAAAAAGGCGGCGGGGCACGGAATCGCGTGCGGAAGCTGGCGCGCGGGCGGAGAGACCGACGTTGTCGGGAGAGCAGGTGCTAGGCGGGAGCAGCGGGCGGGAGGCGCGCCGGTGACGTGGGAAGCGTGCAGGGGCAGCCGTTCGGTGCTTGTGTGCGTGCGTGTAGGTGCTAGGTGGGTGTGTGTGTGTGACCGGGCTAGGTCTAGGTCGGGTAGGTGTGTTGGTTCAGGGTCGGGTGTGGGTCGGTTTAGAGAGTCTAGGATTGCTAAGATTTGTTCTAGATTTAGACAGACCGGGTAGTAGGTGATCTGGCCGGTTGGGCTTCTGGCCTGACCGGCCAGGCTGCCTCCCCGCGATTTTATAAAATATGAATATGCTTATTTATTTTGTTTTAAATATTCTTTTAGTAAATAGTTTTAGACAAAACCATGCAAGATGACATGACGATGCCCAAATGCAAGGTGGCATGATGACATGAGCATGCAGTCATGATGATGCGCAACACAAAAACACCACGATTTTCTAGTAGTGGTTTTTGCGGGATGCCACACCTGTGACATATGAAGAAGCGATGATGAGCCTGGATTCCACCAAATGGCTAGAAGCCATGAAATCCGAGATGGAATCCATGTACGAAAACCAGGTTTGGACCTTGGTGGACTTACCTCATGACCGAAAAGCCATTGAGAATAAATGGATTTTCAAAATAAAAACTAATGTTGATGGTAATGTAACCATCTATAAAGCTCGACTTGTCGCAAAAGGTTTTCGACAAATTCAAGGAGTTGACTACGATGAGACATTCTCTCCCGTAGCGATGCTAAAATCAGTTAGGATTATGTTAGCCATTGCTGCATATTTCGATTATGAAATATGGCAGATGGATGTCGAAACTGCGTTCCTCAATGGTAACATTGCAGAAGAGTTGTATATGATACAACCAAAGGGTTTTGTCGATCCAAAGGATGCTAACAAGGTGTGCAAGCTTTAGCGATCCATCTATGGACTAAAGCAAGCATCACGGAGTTGGAATCTCCGCTTTGATGAGGTGATCAAAGAGTTTGGATTTGTCCAAACTTATGGAGAGGCTTGTATTTACAAGAAAGTGAGTGGGAGCAATGTGGCATTTCTGATATTATATGTGGATGACATATTATTGATTGGAAATGATATAGATCTTTTAAAGTGTTAAAAGTTATCTAAACAGCAAATTTTCTATGAAAGACCTAGGTGAAGAGTCATATATATTAGGCATAAACAACTATAGAGATAGATCGAGACGCCTAATAGGGCTATCGCAAAGTACATACCTTGATAAGATTTTAAAGAAGTTTAAAATGGACGAAAGTAAGAAGGGGTTCTTACCTATGTTGCAAGGCAAGACATTGAGTAAGACTCAAAGTCCGGCTATGGCGGAAGAAAGAGAGATAATGGATAAGATCCCATATGCTTCAGCCATAGGCTCTATAATGTACGCCATGCTATGTACAAGACCGGATGTGGCGCATGCTATTAGTTTTACTAGTAGGTACCAATCTAATCCAGGTTTGGAACACTGGATAGCAGTCAAGAATATCCTTAAGTACTTGAGAAGAACTAAGGAAATGTTTCTTGTATACGGAGGTGAAGAAGAGCTGGTCGCTAATTGTTATGTCGACACTAGCCTTGACACTGATCCGGATGACTCTAAGTCTCAATCCGGATACGTATTTCTCATGAACGGAGTAGTAGTTAGTTGGAGGAGCTCCAAACAACCCGTGGTAACAAGGTCAACAACGGAGGCGGAATATATTGTTGTTTCAGAAGCAGCACAGGAAGCAGTTTGGATGAAGGAGTTCATTACCAAACTAGAGCATGTCAAGGATGAAGATAGAAAGATTTGTAAATTACATACGGATCTCAATGTAGCAGATCTGTTAACTAAAACTCTCCCTAGAGCAAAACATGATCAACACCAGAACTCCATGGGTGTTAGATTTATCACCATGTAACTAGATTATTGTCTCTAGTGCAAGTGGGAGACTGAAGGGAATATGCCCTGAGAGGCAAAATAAAGTTGTTATTATACATATTCCAAGTATATGATAGATGTTTATTTTACATGCTATAATTGTATTAATTTGGAAACGTTAATACATGTGTGTTTGATAAACAAAAGGAAAGTTCCTAGTTATGCCTCTCTTATAAAATAGCTCGTTGATTAACAAGATGATCAAGGTTTCCTGATCATGGACATTGGATGTTGTTAATAACAAGGTCACAACATTAGTGGAATGATCTGATGAACAATCATCCGAAGTATAGCATTACGATCAAAGTCATTGTGTTTATATTGCTATAACATCTAACAAAGTAATCCTAGTCCTTGGACCATGATATCAAGTTATCACTAATACTGGAAGAGTATCTTGATAACATCAAACGTCACACCGTCAAAGGGTGATTATAAAGGTGGCTTCAGTGCTACGAAAGTGTTATGTAGAAGCTCATGGATCAAGAGAGGGATTTGTCCATCTCGATGACGGATAGATATTCTCTGGGCCCTCTCGGTGATATCACATTGGTTAGCTTGCAAGCAAGTGATAAGATCACTTGAATGTTATATCACGGGAACAAGAAAAGAGTACATGTCGGTAACGAGATCAAACTAGGTATGGAGATACCGATGATCGAATCTCGGACATGTAAGATATCGCGGGACAAAGGGATTTAGTTACTAATGTTAAAGGTTCTCACGATCATAGAAGTCATCGTAGAATGTGTAGGAGTCAGTATAGATCTCCAGGTCCCGCTTCTGATTATTGATCTGAGAGGGGTCTTGATCATGTCTGCATTATTCACGAACCGTAGGGTGACACACTTAAGGGACACCAACACCATTTGGAGCAAATGTGTTTCGGACGAATGAATTGCAAAGCGCTGGAATCAATAGACACCGAAACTGTTTCGGGTGAAATTGCAGAAATTGGTTCTGCATGTAATATTGAAATGTTGTAGGGGGTTTTATATGAATATTTTTTAATTAAAGTAATTAACAAAATTCTGAATAAATTTAATAAAAGAGTTTTATTAAATGAGAGAGCATTAAATTTGGAGAAATTTAATGCATTTAAAGTGGAGACTTTAAAAGAGAATGTGAAGGGGCATTTTAATGTGGAGGGAGTTACCACCACATGAATGGGGGAGGTGAGGTGTCACCCCCCATGAGGCGCCAGCCATGGGGAGGAGCACCCCCCTCCTCCTATAAAAGTCCACCCCTCTCACCCTTCTTCCTCACACCTCCTCGTGAAGGATCTCTCTCCCTCTCTAGAATTATTTCCCCATGGTCTCGGATTAGCGAGATACATGTTCCTAGTGGCATTTCATCTGGAAGGAGTTGCTGCTTCTGCTGCTTCGCTGGAGCGAGGAGGCGGAGGTTGTTCGGTGGCCTGAACGTGTGTGTGAGTGCGGATGCGCTGCTGGTTTGCGACGCTAGGACTTTCACACGATCTTGAGATCGGCAAGCGTACAACTACATCATCCACGAGTTCCTACTCATTAACAAAACTTTGTTTTCTTTGAGGGCAAGTTCTCCATGGATGTATATCCACCCGTTGCTTGTATCTAGTAGATAGATCTTGGCGTATAGTTCTCATCGCAGGAATTTTTTTGTTTTCTATGCTACGAGCCCTTCAATGAGATCACCGCTAACCAAGTATCTCACCTGAAGCCTTTATCAATCTCGGGGGTCTTGGGTACCTACAAGTCCAAAGATCGAGACAAGAGACAAAGAAATAAAGATACAAATCTCTATCCAAACAATACACAATGCTTAATACGTTGCAAACGTATCTATAATTTTTGATGTTCCATGCTTGTTTTATATCTACTTTCTTATGTTTTGTCCACACTTTGGAGTATTTTTACACATTTTCTGGAACTAACCTATTAACAAGATGCCACAGTGCTAGTTGCCTGTTTTCTGCTGTTTTTGGTTTCAGAAAAGCTAGTTAGGAAATATTCTCGGAATTGGACCAGACAAAAGCCAAAGTCAATATTTTACCCGAAGCAACACGGAGTCCAGAGGGGAGACGAAGTGGCGCACCAGAGCGGCCACACCTGGTGGCGGCACCGCCTACTGGAGGCGCAACCTGGGGGGCGCGCCACCAGGGGTGTGGGCCCCCTGGCGCTCCACCGACCTTGCCCCTTCGCCTATATATTGCCTCTAGGATGAAAACCCTAAGGACCCGATCAAAATTCCACGAAAGAGTCTGTAGCCGCTGCCATCTCCATCCCTAGATCGGGAGGGATCTGAAGCTCTTCCCGGCACCCTGTCGGATGGCAGAGCTCACCTTGGAGGCCTTCTTCATCACCATGACTGCCTCCGGTGTGATGCGTGAGTAGTTCATCCCTGGACTACAGGTCCATGTAGTAGATGGATGGTTGGTTCTTCTCATTTGTGCTACCATGTTTAGATCTTGTGAGATCTGTTCATGATCAAGATCATCTATTTGTAATCTTACATGTTGTGTTTGCGGGGATCCAATGGATATTGAGATGCTATTTCAGATTGATTACTGATTCTATCATGTCTATGTTATTTGTGATCTTGCATGCTTTCCATTGTTAGTAGCTATCTTGGCCGAGTAGATGCTAGCAACTCCAAGAGGGAGTATTTATGCTCGATAGTGGGTTCATGCCTCTAGGAATCTGGGGAAGTGACAGAAATCTCTAAGGTACTAGATGTGTTGTTGCTACTAGGGAGAAAACAACAATCCTTTGTTCATAGAACAATCGTATTGTTTACTTTACACACTTTCCTTAATGCAATTATGTGTTGCTTGCAACTTAATACTGGAGGGGGTTCGGATGATAACCTGAAGGTGGATTATTAGTCATAGATGCAGTTGGATTACGGTCTATGTATAATGTTGTAATGCCCAACCAAATCTCATAGGAGTCAAGATGATTAGTATATGCATGTATGCTTTCTCGGTGTTTGTCAATTGCCCCGCTGTAATTTGTTCACCCAACATGTCAACTATCTTAAGGAGAATCACCTCTAGTGAACTATGGACCCTGGTCCATTCTTTTACCATCAATCTACAATCTTCTATTTATTGTTTACTGTTTACTTTCTGCAAGCAATTACTATCTTCCACACAATATGTTTAATCCTTTGTTTTCAGCAAAACCGGTGAGATTGACAACCTCACTGTAAGTTGGGGGCAAAGTTCTATGGTTGTGTTGTGCAGGATTCCAAGTTGGAAACAGCACCTTGGAGGTGTTTCCTTGCTCCTACCAGTTCGATAACCTTGGTTTCATAACTGAGGGAAAACTTGTTGTTGTGCTCATCATACCTTCCTCTTTGGGTTCCCCAACGAGCTCGATACGTGTTGAGCCAATAATCAATGCTCCCATAGATTAGATGCACATAATCTTTGCGAAGTTTCACCCCAACCCGCAACCCGTGAGGACTACTATAGCATCACAATTGTCTAACAATTGCAATGCTACTTGCCTAGTCTATATATTGCTACTTCGTACATGTCATTTGTTGCATCATCATTATATCCTGCTCATGTCACCATGCCACCTTGCATTTGAGCATCATATAAAACTCCTCTTCATTTGGTTCTTATCACATATGCATTATATTGTATTATTGTATCTGCCTCTTGATATATTGTATTTGCTTCTTCATAAATTGCTTCATGCCCAAGTTGAGTTGTGGGCATATATTTTCTTGACTCCACAACCTTTCTTGTCACCACCTTATAATTCCACCATCCAAACTATATATGAGCACTTGCATTTCTTATGGCATTTGTCTAGCTCATATGTAATAAGATGGATCCACTACTAAATCTACATGCTCCCATATATAATCTCTATTGTTTTCACAATATTAAGTATGTGGATCCTCATGGACACCTTGGCATGCCATGTAAGAAGAATGCTTCATTTAAGCTTCCATATGGTTGTATTCAATGTATGCCCATGTATGATGCCATTTTGACTACAAGTGAATCTGGTTGGCAAATACACACTACCATGGCCCTTTGGCTTCATATGCATGCATATGTTAAATAATCTAATATGATAAGCAATCTTTCCTTATTTTGTTGATCCAAAAATTCAAATCCTTGAGTGAATGCATGGATAGGTGACCATATGAAGCCATAATTGTTTTTACAATTATAAAGGTGGCATTTATTCCACATGCATGGCCCATGCAAGAAAACCATCACCTCCCTCTTTTGAATTATTTGGATTGTGGGTCTTGTTTGATTTGAATGCACACAAGATACACCAACATCAAACAATTCTCCATGTTCCATCTACTTGTCCTCCTTCATGTTCTCTTTGGTTCTATTTGAGTTTGAAACTTTGTGAGGCTTCTCTAAATCTTTTGGTTTATTCAAATTCAACTAAAATAAGACAATTCAAATAAGAAACCTATCCACCTACTCTACCTTTCTTCCTCTAGTTTAAACCCTAGCCTAACCTGAGGCACCCCTCTTGTGTGGCTTGGATGAGACCTCACCAACCCCTCTCCCTCTGAACTAAACTCTCACCTAACCTAGCAACCTCTAACCCTAATTCCATCTACCAACCCGAGGCCATGCCACCTTGGCCATGTGCCCATCTAGCCTAAACACCCCACTCCCTTGCTGGTCAAGAAGGTCCCCTGGTCCCTCTACCCTCCACCTAACCCTTGTTCACCCCCTTGCCGTCCACCAAGAAAGAGAGGAGAGAGGCCAAAAGCAACCATGGTTGCTTTTTGCAAACCCTAACCCGAGCCTTCCCCTTCCCCTGTCCTTATCTATGCGTTGTCCCCCATCCCTCTCTACTGATCCACAACACCAGGGCGCCGCCCAAGACATGTCTCTCCTTCCCCACCTTCTCCTGCTAGCCTAGCCCCACCATAGCCGTACCTCGGCTTCATCTCTGTCTCGGCGAGGATAGGAAGGAGGAGAGGAGCACCAGGCGTTGGGGAAGACCGAGGGAATCTCCTAGACGTGCTTGAACATGGAGAAGAAGAAGGGAAGGCCTAGAAGAAGCGGAACTGCGACGAGCCCGAGGGTAAACCCTAATTACGTCGTCATGAGCCCCGTCCAAGATCGCCGCCGCCTCGAGACCGTTTGACCTCAGTGACCCACCCGTGGTGAGCACAACACCCTCCCAAACATGCCACTTTGTGGCCTTGCTTCCTAGTTTGCCAGTTTGTTCTGTCGAACGTTGTGCGTGCGCAGCCAATCGTCACCACCCCGCTTGCGTGTAGCTTCTGCAGTGTGTCCCTCGGCCACGCACGGGCACAGTGTGGTTCAGAGATCTATACCTGAAAATTGCTCAAAAATAAAGTGTCTCGAAAAATCCCAGAAAATTCATATTAAATTTTTACATGAAAAAAGGGGCAGAGAAGTGCCTGGAGAGTACCAGGGGGGCCCACTAGGCAGGCACACCACCTAGTGGCGCGGCTAGACCAGGGGCGTGCCTGGCCATGGTGTGGGCCACTCCTGGCCCTCCACTCACTCTCTCACGAGTGAACTACATAGTAGAGGACAGTTATGCTATTGATTAGGATGAACCAGCACCAGATAAGGAAATAATGGTAACTTCAAATCCTAGCACCAGATCGAGCCCCCGCAATGTTGTTTTTGCCGTTGTAGCGTGTCGCCAGTTTCAGAGAAGAGGAACTGTGTGGTTCAGAGATCGCGTGGCAGTTTTCCTCTAACCCCTGCTTTGTTTTGTCCCTCAACCCGCGGTCCACCCTGTAGCCCAACCTGTTAGTCCCTTAGTCAAACCCAACTATAACATTTTATGAAAAGGAACCCGAGTTTATTGGAATTCACAGAAACACCCCCGGCTTGCCCACGTGTCACTCCACCACTGGTTGTGCGCGCGTGTGGCCCAGCTTTGCCCTGAACCCACATGTCTGTCTCTATGGTTAGATTGCACCCGAGTAAGAAAAAGCGCAGTACGACAAATTTCACCAACGCAGCGCTGAGTCATGGCAGGGCCCGCTTGTCAGTGTCTGTGGCTAGGAAAGCTTGAGTGAGAAAAGTTTCTGCGTTCTCATAAAATAAAAAAAACTAGAAATGAATATATATTAATTAATTAATAACTTTTAAATACTTTTGAGTTTGAATTCAAACTCTACGAAATATGTTTTGTTTTTGAATGTTAATTCAAATCTTTAGTCAAATATTTTCAGAAATGATTCAAACCTTTGACTTTGACCCTACTTTGAATTAAATTGATTTCAATATTGTTTTAAATTCATAACTCCAAATAATACAAATAATATATGTTTTTGAATCATAAAAACATGAGGAATATGAATATGCTATTTAAAATATTATTTGAGAAATTTAAAAAATCGAAATAATTTAAATACTATTAAATGTCTATTTCTTAATTAAATCATAACTTTAATTCTGTAATTCCGAACCGACAAATAATATGTATAAATCGATCAGCACGACGAGCTTGTTCTGTTTATGCATTCCATGATTTAATTTGAAGCATGAATTATATAAATATTGAGAGAAAACAAGGTTTATGGAAGTAAAAAATATGCCTACATAATAAATTAAAGTGCTTTATTAATGTTCCCACACTTCACCCATGCCATACTATGTTATACCATGCAATTATGCATCATTTCATCATGTCATACCTTATTTGCTTGTCGCATGTATTCATATGATTGTGCACTTTATTTATTATGGCCCTTTGTGTGTTTGACTTTTATTCCGGATAGACGCCAAGCAATGGAACTACCAAGAGAATCAAGAGTACTATCCGGATCCCAGTTACCCTACTATTGATCTGACAGGCAAGCATTCCCCATGATTGCATACATATAGCACCTATACTTCCATCTTAATCTTGCATCATTGAGTCACGATTGCATTAAATTGGAATCCCAAGTACTGCATAGCCTTTACTTTTAAACCCCACCAAAACTTGTACCTCTATCCTATGAGCCATTACTACAGGAGTTGTTTGAGCCATGCGAGTCGTAGAATTGCATGTGTAGGGTTTGTGAGAGTCTTTGGATAACGAGATACCTAAACAACTTAAACTGAGTAGTAATAGGATAACTAAAGAAAGAGGCACCGGTAGACAATAGCTGTTATTTGGTTCTTCCATGCTCACTTGTGTCCCGTAGGACCACGATTACTTGATTCATGTTCCTTGACTATCGTACTATCCGCATGTGGGACCATGAATCCCCTTAGCCTGAGCTTGATTCGCACTTTATTTCTTGGAGCCACAAACTAGTTTGGGGCTTTATTACTATCTTGTACTTATGCCATGCTTTACTGTTTTATTTACGATTGCACGTGGAGCGTGTACTGTTTAGGAATGCGGAGTGTTTACGCGGTATAGATAAGCCCATTCACACTTTCGGATTCCTATTCTTTTACCCCCATTGGCTCAAACACTGGGTTCGTCTCGGAGCCGGCCGACTTTGTTGTGGGTAGCTTATTAGGCTGACCCCCTGAAATCATTTATGAATCTTGTGAATGCTTTGTCGTGAGGCCTCGTTGCAGTTTATTTGGTTCTTCCCGAGGTTGATCGTGCGTGTGTTGCTATTTGTGCACCCCTGCAGGGTAAATATTTCTGAAAGTTGTGTCTGTGGTTATGGACGACTTGGAGCACAGTTTCTCGATCATAGATAACTATAACTAAAGTACCGCATTTAATTTGACTAAGACATGACTAGTAAAGAGTGTAACACTCATGGAATGGTTAATAAAATTACCAACGGATGGGATGTTCTTCCGTCTTCTCGTCGGTAACCGAGAAGGAGGGCGAGCGATGTTTATTTATGTTACTTATATCACCGTTGTCACTAATTAACGAGCGTCTATCCATCTCTAGTTGGGCGGATGATATAGCATGTCTCTGTAGAACTGTTTAGATATTATATTTCGCTGCAATTGCGTCACCCCAGGTTGTTCCCTTTAGATGCATTAAGACTTGCGGAATACCCCTAGGGTCTCACAAGATATATGTTTTGGATCAGATGGACAGGTTTACTCACAGGAAGGTTACTGGGTCAAGGAGACCAATGATGGTGGCAATGACTGTCAGGTGTAGAGATTTTGGGGATGGAGATCCGTGAGATCTGTGGGCAGGATGTGCTTATTTTTTGGGCATCTTATGCCAATTTGTTTTTTGTCCGTACTCGGATCTTGTTTTCCGCTTCCGCTCGATACTCTTATGTGTGATGATGTATCCTAAACTATTATCTCTATATAGGATATTTGGATCTTGCCGTATGGCTTTGAATATTTCTGTTTCTATTGTTTTAGATGGTCTGTCTCTAATGTACTGTTGTATGTCGCTGGTATACACACTTGTGTATGCTTTGTTCGCATACCTGTCGACTACGTCGCTCAAACTTGTCCCGATGTTCTTGAAAATGGGTAGGGTGGTTGGCTGGTATTGTGCCATATTCCGCTTCTACGGGCCTACACGTGGGTGGCCTTGGGAATCCTTGGTAGAATCCCTTATCCACTTTTAGGTTTATCCTGACTTGCTTCTTAGAGCATAGGGTCCGAGGTATTACAACTACTCACTCATAACAATAAGATCAGGGCTAGAAAACATTATACAAAATACTTAGATTAAAATAAATATTCTTACAATGATCGCCAAATCATAAGGAGATATCAAGTACAAGATTATGGCTATGGCTATGGAGAGGATGGAGGGTGGAGAGGATGAACTATGGTGGTGAGTCTCCTTTGATGGTGTTGTGATGCAATCTAAGAATGGCGGCCCTCTGCGCAGCGGCTAGGACCTCGAAATATATAAATGCCTTCACGGAAGTCGTATGATTTGACGAGACAAAGCCACTGCCACCTGGTACAGGCGGACCATACAGGTGGGCCCGACGCGTACCAGTGGTCGTTATGGCCTCTGGCGCCTGGCTTTGACTCCAAGATTGCTTAGACGTGTAGACTTTCTCAAAATCTTGATTTATCTCTCCAAATTTCACCTTAAAAGCGTGATTTCCTGCACAACACAGTTCAAAGCAATGGATTGCACATCTTTGCAATAATTAGTCATTAGTGGCAAAGATAGAGAGATTCTTGTCAATTGCTTGACTAAAAACGGGGTTTAAACACGGAGAAAGATGGCTATTTTCATAGCCATCAAGGGAGGATATGCAAAGGGGAAACACTTGCCCGGGATCTTCCTAGGTCGCAACGGCAGCTTCCATGGATGTCGTTTCCTTCTTGAAGGCTCTGTTTGGCTTCTCTCGGCCTCCTACGAGCTTCGGGTGAAAACCCAAGATCCTATAATCGGGCGGCGACGATGTTGTGGCATTGTATTCTTCTTGAAGACGCCGCCTTAGAGCTCATGGTGTGTTACTGTAACACCTCAAAAATATTAAACAAGATTAGCAAGTTCTAATCACCCAAGTTTTGGGTTAACAAAAACTTTTCTTATTAAATCTCATATGAGTGTATGTCTGAATTGCATTAGTGTATGAATGAGTGCAATTGCCATGTTTGATTTCTACAAATGATAAGGAATGGTTTAAAGATGAATACTACATCATCTAGGACATGCACAAACTAAATCAAAAGAAAATCAATCAAATATGAATCATATGATCAAATGGTCATTTTGACCAAAATTATCCACTAGACCACTTTGAGTGTTCCTAGTAAAATATTTCTAACAAAAACATTTCCAAATATTTTCACCCCTTGCTAGACCAAGTAAAAGTGAATCCAAGCAAACCTTACAAAAGACAGGGACTATTTTTAAACCCCTTTGAGAGACATTTCAAAATTGAATCAAGTGTATGTACTAAGATCACCACTTTTCAAAAACCACTCAAATCAATTCACCTTGACTTTTCCTAGCGACCCTAGACACCCAAGCATGTGACAAACTCACTCACCAAAATTCATCCAAAAATTCAAATCTTGAATTCATGCGGCCATTTGGTCGAGCACCTGGCAGACAACAGTAAAACCTTGCCTAACAATCACTGTTCTGAGCAGTAATTTTTCTCCCCACTTTGCCCCATTTCTCTCCCCTGGTCTCCCTAGTGCCCGACAGCGCAGTGGACAAGCTCCCCCTCTGCCGTTCTCACCAGTGCAACACCGCCCGAGCTCACTGTGCCGGTCAACCAAGCACCGCTCACCATAGACCGCGCCGCCCTCTCCCACGATGTCCAGGAGACAGGCGACACTTCACCGCCACCCCCTGTCCACCCCTTGACCGAAGACATGTCGTGGACCAGCCGTAAACGCCGCGCCCACTTCTTTGTCTGCCATGCCAAGAGCGCGCCAGAGCGTCGTAGCCGACATGCACACACACGCCGAGCCTTGCCCTCTCTGCGTGTGCCCGCACCCACCGCGGCCCCAGCTACCCCCCAGACACGCCCATTCGCCATCGCGCGAACCGTGGCCACTGTGTGTTGTCTCGAACGCCGCCATTCCCGCACAGAGCACGGACTGCTCCTGACCATTCTTGACCGCCCTTGCCGCTCCATCACTAGAATGACAACCGCCCTGAAGCACCACGTCGACCCCTACCCTCAGCCATGCCAATAGCTCACTGCAACGACGTTGTTGATGAGCCCGAGCCATGTCGCTCTGCCCTTCTCACCGGTATATAAATAGAGGCGACCCCAGCCCTCATTTGCCATACCAGCTTACTCCCCTCTCTCTCAAAAACCTCCCACACCACTCCTCGGAGCAAGGCAAGCACCAGCCCCCCAGAATTTCACTGAAGCCCGCTGCTACAGAGGAGAGAGGAACTGGAGCTAGGAGCCGCCCCAGGAGCCGCCGCGACCACCATTCGACTCGCCAGCCTCAACACGTTTGATCGCTCCCATCGCCAAGTCTAGCTGGAGCCCTGGTGACCCCCCCACATACCCCCGCCGTTGCGTTAGGGTTCAGTTCTTGCCGTTGCTGTGTGATGGAGACGACGATGCTCAGCCATCGATCACGATCTAATCGCACAGCCCAGTTAGAGCGTACCGTTTCAGTTTAGTTTAGTCACTGGCGCGTGGGACCCGCCTGTCAGCAGCCCGCTGCACACGTGCTGTGTAGTTGGGCCGGCCCAGTATCGTTCCCGCACTCGCCCCGTGTTCAAATTTAGATTTTACTTTTATTTTCAAAACCCTAATCTGTCAGTGACTTTGAAATTCAATTCAAAGATATCTACTAAACCAAATTGCATGATTCCAATTTTGTTGGAAAGGTATTCAAAATATCTACCCAAACCCGTTCGATTCAAACCATTTGAAATTATAGATCACCTATAGTAGAAATAACAATACAGAGGCTTTTGCCACTTCAAACATTTTTTAAAAATCAACCATAAATGCTTTTGAGTTGATTCCAACTCTCAAAAATCACATTTGACAAGATCTATCTGAATATGTAAAAATATTTAGGTTTACATGTAGTGATCTTGGACTAGTACTAAAAGAATGCTATATAGGCATTTCTAGTCACTTTAATTTTATTAAATAGTAATTTTAAACTTTATAAAATGTGACCACCACTTGAAATCACATTCCCAAGTATTAGAATATGTGGTGATGACATGTGTCAACATGATCCCATATTTTAATTGGAGAATATTAAATCTTAAGTATTTTCAATGAGTAGAAATTACTTTTCCAAAATAAGATAAATAAGACTAGGTCTTTATTTCATGTGATGTTTGTGATGATGCTAGATCATCAAGTGTGAGCCTTTAGTATGCTAAATAGAAGTAGTTAAGTATTGTTTGGTGATTTTGTACCTCGTATTCCTTTATAGACGCTAGTACCGACCTAGGCTACGAGGAGGAGGAGTACTACGAAGAAGAAGAAGAAGAAGAAGAAGAAGAGAACTTCAACCACTGCACTACTCAAGGCAAGCCTAACACTACAAGTTAACTATGCAAGCCATCCTTGCAAGATAACCTATGCAAGATGCAGTAGGCATGCTTTGGTTATGCAACCTTGATTATACCAATCTCAAGTTTTACTTGCAGGCTTTATTCTTTTACTTTTACCAAAGTTCTTTACCTTTAGTTAGTGGTTTGTGAGTATTGGAAAAATAGGATAGATACAATAAAGAGCATAAAACTAGGCCTAGGTAGTTATACTTAGATGCCATAAAAAGCATAAAACTAGATTTGGATAGTTACACTTGATTAGCACCCCTTATTAGTGACACCCTCCCATTGATAGTTGCTAGTGCTAAACTACTACCTGCTGGGTTTGCAACATAGAAAACAAAAAAATTCCTATGATGGGAACTATCGCCAAGATCTATCTATTAGATAAAGCAACGGGTGGATATACATCCATAGAGAACTTACCCTGAAAGACAACAAAGCTTTATTAACGAGTTGGAACTCATGGATGATGTAGTCGTACACTTGCTGATCTCAAGATCGTGATGAAGTCCAGCAGGTTCGGCTCCAGCACGTCCATCAGATCCAGCTCCAGCAAGTCCAGCACCACCAAGTCCAGCACCGCAAAGCAGCGATGCATCCGTGATCACACACACGTCCGGTACCCCGACAACCTCCGTCCCTCGCTCCAGCAAAGCAGCGGAAGCAGCAACTCCTTTCCAGATAAAGCCACCGGGAACATGTATCTCGCTAATCTGAGACCATGGGGAATAACTAGAGGGGGAGAGAGATCCTTCACGAGGAGGTGTGGTTTGTGAGGAGGAGAGGGGGCCTTTTAAAGGGGAGAGGGGGCACCCAAGGGCCATGGCATGGCAGCCATGGTGGTGCCCCCACCTCTTCCACATTCATGAGGGTGGAGCTCCCACTCCCATAAAAAGCCTCCACTCAAAATTCCACTCACACATGCATTAAATTTCCACCAAATTTAATGCAAGCTCTCATTAAATAAAACTATTTTATTTATTTTATTCAGAGTTTTTTTAATTACAATAATTAACAAACATTCACATAAAACCCCCTGCAACATTTCAATATCACATGCAGAACCAATTTCTGCAATTTCACCAGAAACAATTCCGATTTCCATCGAAATGATTCCAGCGCTTTCTTAGATCTTTATCTGAAACATATTTGCTCAAAATGGTGTCGGTATCCCTTAAGTGTGTCACCCTACGATTCGCGAATAATGTAGACATGATCGAGACCCCTCTCCGATCAATAATCAGCAGTGGGACCTGGAGATCCATACTAACTCCCACATATTCAACGATGACTCTTGTGATCGTGTGAACCTTTAACATCGTAACTAAATCCCTTTGTCTCGTGATATATTACATGTCCGAGATTCGATCATCGGCATCCAAATACCTAGTTTGATCTCGTTAGCGACATGCACTCTTTTCTTGTTCACGTGATATAACATTCTAGTGATCACATAACTTGCTTGCAAGCTATTTCAATGTGATATCACTGAGAGGGCCTAGAGTATATCTATCCGTCATCGGGATGGACAAATCCCACTATTGATCCATGAGCCTCAACATAGCACCTTCGTAGCACTAAACCCACCTTTATAGTCACCCTGTTACAGTGTGACATTTGATGTTATCAAGATACTCTTCCGGTGTTAGCAATTAACATGATCTCATGGTCTAAGGACTAAGATTACTCTGTATGATGTTATAACAATATAAACATAATGACTCTAATCGTAATGCTATACTTCAGATGAATGTTCATCACATCATTCCACCAATGTTGTGACCTCATTATTAACAACATCCAATGTCCATGATCAGGAAACCTTGATCATATTGTTAATCAACGAGCTAGTTTATATGAGAGGCATTACTAGGAACTTTGTATTTTGTTTATTAAAAACACATGTATTAATGTTTCCAATTAATAAAATTATAGCTTGCAAAATAAACATTTATCATAAACATGGAATAAGATAATAACCACTTTATTATTGCCTCTCGGGCATATTCCCTTTAGTCTCCCACTTGCACTAGAGTCAATAATCTAGTTTGAAAAACTTTGCGTATTGAACACCTATGGCTTTTTGGTGTTGCATATACGCGATTGCTAGTGGTTAACATAATCTCTGGATCTGATAGTTTTAGGTTCGTGTGTATTTGCATGTCTTTGCGTCTCTACGCATCACTCATTCTCAAATGAGATGGCATCGTATAAATTTGGTCCTTTGGTGAGACCTTTAGTTCGTTCGGGTTAAAATATGTTGATATTATTGTCATACAATATATCTTCATAGTATTAGCCCACTTTGAACCACACCTAGTTTAATAACAAACTACTTAACACAAATGCCCTCCTTTGCTGCTACTATAGAAGTCATATACTTAGCCTGTTGTTGTAGTATCCGTCACAATGTCTCAACTTTGGAACTCATCCAAATCCATCATGGAACATCCTTTCCATTACATTGTGCCACCCATAGTCTAAATTGAGATAAATTTAATTTTTATCTTGTGACAAAACTAGTATCAATGTAACACTTTACAATGAACTACCTTCAACTATTTGTCAGTTATACATGATATAATCTTAGTTCTTCCAAAGCTCATAAGAATATCTTTACTATCGTCCAATGATCATCTTATGAATCATTCTGGTATGTGCTCATAACATACAGAGCATAGGACATATCTGGATATATACATATCACGATATAATTGATCAAAATATTCATGTGATTTTACTCACCAAGTGTTGAAACACTTGAATCTTGATACAACTCTTTCCATGCAGCAAGAACCTTTCTTGTTGTTTCCATATTGAACCCTTTCAATATCTCACATATGTACGTCTAGCATAACCATATTAGCGCCTCAATCTATCCATATAGACATTGATACCAAATATTCCGATTTTGCCCAAGTCTTTCATCAAAATCCTATTTTAATGAAATTCTTAACTTGTGTCAATAAAAGATACATCATTTCCAATCAACAATATGTACTCTGCATAATGTATTGGAAATTTGTCTCAGCGCTCCCACTTAATTTCTTGCAAATGCAAGCATCTTCATCATCTCCGATGAATTTAAACTCCTTTAACATTTTCATCATGGTGAAGATTCCAACTCCGCTATGCTCACTTCAACTATTGAAGTTTGCATGCCCGTTTAGCATCCTTTGAATTAACAAAACCCTTCGGACCGTGTCATGTACACGTCCTAGGTAACCATTCTATTAGAAGAACCTTGTTTTGTTTATTCAACTACCATATACCAAATTATATGTAGTGGTTGCTACATTAATCCATCAAGACTAAATATCGCTATGAAAGATCAAATCTTGTCATAGTCAACTCCTTAAACATTGCCATAAACTTCTTTCTGACATGTCGACTATTTCATAGATGTTAAACATCCTTGTCTATTTCTTTATAGATCCAAACATGACCGATAGGCTTCATGCCTTTCCGGAGGGTCTTCCAAGTTCAGAAACTTGATTTCTCGTGTATGGATACTATCACGGATTCTATGACTTCTAGTCATTTTATGGAGTCAAGGCCCATCATCGCTTCTTTGCATGCAGTCGGTTCATCATTATCAAAACAATAATGTCTTTTGTTTCAAATCTTACTATTTGATTCTTACCGACCCACATGGTTCAATAGGAACTCTAATCTCCAAGATCACACCCTTTGTAATCACAGAAGCCATGAGCATTGTGGCCGCCACCGGGACACTTTTCGGTGTTGCGCTACTTAGCACATATAGCTAAGGTTCAACAACCTTATCAAAGTTCCATTGTCCTCCCACTTAACTTTTCACGAAAAATTCCTTCTCAAGAAACTTGACATTCCAAGCGACAAACTCTTTTGTCCTCGGTGTTATGGAGGAATTCCCAACAAATTCTTTGGGATAACATACAAAGACGTACTTATCCGAATTTGGTTGTAAACATTTTGCATAGCATACCAAAATTTAACAAAAGACAATTCGAGTTTTATTCCAAAACCATAACTCATATGGTGTCATTTCAACGGATCACGATGGTGCTCTTTTCAGTGTAAAAGCGGTAGTCTCTAAAGCTTTAATCCTTAAAACATAATGGCAATTTCATAAATGACACCTTTGATCTTATCATGTTAAACAAGGTTTGATTTGATCTCTCGAACATACCATACTCCTGTGGATTATCGGGAAATGCAAATTCATGGAACAATTCCTGAAATCTTAGGTGTTTTGCTAAACTTGTAACTCAAATATCTTCCTTTATGATCAAATTATAAACTCTTTTATTTTCTTGTTACAATGATTTTTCACTTCATATTGAAAGTCTTTGAACAATTTTCAAATGTTTCATACTTCTTCCTTATTAAGTAAATATATAGATATATTCACTCAAATTTCTGGAGAAAGCATATGAAGCCAAAAGATCCATCGCATATGGCTACACAAAATTGACTATATACATCAACATGCATAATATCCAATAAATTAGCCATCCGTTCCTCTTTGGCCTATGGACGGAGTTTCAATTATCTCGAGGAAAGTTTCACAAGCGTCAATTGATCATAATCAAAAGACTCCAAAAAATGCATCAACATGGAGTTTCTTCATGTTTACTTTCCAATATAATTCAAACAACGATGTCACTTCATAAGTGATCTTCCAATCATTTGTCTTATGATATTTTAGCAATAATGTTTATGGATGTGATTTCTCCAACTAGATTTGTAAAAGTTCATCCATCCTTTATGGAATACGTAATTATTTGAACAACCATCATTCTCTTAATACCAAAAAAATAACAATTATTAAAAGAAATCTTGAAGGCTAGGTTTGACGACAACAAAAAACACAATAACACTTTATTTGTTTTCGATGAACATCATCACTTATTCTCTTGCTAGTTACTTAGGCCGTTGCAGTTCATGAATTGTGTTATTATGTATGACACTTCACACCAACCAATTCGGTATCCAATACCTCATAACCACATTGTTTAACATGCAAGGAATACATCCATAACATGTATATCTTCTATATACCTAAGTTGGATATCTCCAACCTTTTCTTTTCTGCCAAATATTTTATAGATTCTCTTTCAACAATTCCTTTTCTTTTAAAAGAATCTATCAACATCAATAGTGGTGTCATTCACATGACACATAGTACAAAGTATATATAGTCAAATACTAATACCTTTGGACTTGCACTTTGAAGTGGATCACCATCATCAAATGTTTGGTGTTCTTTCAAAAATCCATTCTTTAGTAATCTATTAGTGTAGTAAACATTTTACTTACATCTTCTATTCATCCTTATCATGACAACTTTCATGATCAAACTACTATAGCCTATAAAGAAGAATCACGAGTATAATGTCAGTTCCCAAAACCTTTTTGGGAGATCCAGATGCCTAGCATCTCCATCCTTCACAAATTCTCATACAATATGAGAACATGTATTTTGCTAAATTATACTCTATCATAATGCAACCAAAAACATTGTTTCAGATATCACAATATCTTCCACACATGATGGTTTTGAAACAATTTTTTAGCTCCTAGATAATCTTGATATTAAAACAACTTTTGAATATCAATAATCATGGAGGCAAACATGATACTTTAGATACTAACATTGGAATTCTTACTCTTGATTTAATACTACTTATTAAACTTCATGGAGTAAATAGAGTTTGCTGAAAGTTTGCAATAGGACTTCTAAACTTTAAATTGACATTCAAAACAATACGATACCAGTTCGTAAAGTAAATATCCAGAATTCTATAGTTCTATTATCTCAATTAAAACTAAGCATAAGGTAGTGAACAGACGCCAATGACTACAACAAATTATGCAAATTCACTTCGATTTAGTTTATGACAAATTGAGTTCGACTAATCCAAATTAGAAATGAACTCCCACTCAAAAACGACTTCCCTCATGCCTTTTTGGTGATTACATGAACCAAATCCACTACACCAAGTCCGATCATCACGTGAGTCGGTGTAGCTTCAAAGGCGAGCATCAATATGGGCATCACATCAACTATATGACTCATGCTTAACCTTTTGGTTCGTGTTCTGAGGCCATGCCTGTACATGCTAGGCTCGCCAAGTAAGAACCTTAGTATTCGCGTGTGTAAAACTGTCTTACACCCGTCGTATGAAAGCATAGAGACGAGTACACCCGATCATCACTTGATGTTTCGAAACATGATCCATAGAACGGTGCATACTTAAGGAAGAACACATTTTATCTTGATATTTAAATGAGGGATCATCTTACAATGCTACTAAAAACGCCAAACTATCAATATGAGATGCAAACATCTAATGTGTAAAGTGAGATGATATGGTCCATGCATTTGATCTCTATCATATGCATCATGGTATGATCTCTATCATTCCTTTGTGTGTAAGGCCAAGGTCTATGGAACTTACATGTTAGGTGTGTTTGTAAGAGTATCTATCATACATCTACTTACAACATTACCATATCATGACACTAGCCCAACAACGATCTAAACTAGACGCCTCTAATTTATCCATTGCAAGTTTTACGTGGCTTAGGGATTTCGGAGATAGAACCGGCCTTACCTACGAACATGGAACCACAACGAGGAAAACCAAGTTATTAGCAACTCGTTGTAAATCAGATATTGACTATAGTAGGAGAGACAGACACCCGCCATCCACTTATGCAAAACTAGTTGCATGTCAGTCGTGGAACCGGTCTCATGTGCGATGACATGTAAGGTTGGTCCTGGCCGCTTCATCCCACTATACCACCAATATCCAAAATACATGAAAGATGCAATAACATGATCATCATCGCCCACATATAAACATATGTGTACTACCCGTGCAAAGCACCTACGCATAGATCAGGCTCTGATACCACTGTTGGGTTCGCAGCATAGAAAACAAAAAAATTCCTACGATGGGAACTATCGCCAAGATCTATCTATTAGATACAAGCAACGGATGGATATACATCCATAGAGAACTTACCCTCAAAGACAACAAAGCTTTGTTAACGAGTTGGAACTCGTGGATGATGTAGTCGTACACTTGTCGATCTCAAGATCGTGATGAAGTCCAGCAGGTTCGGCTCCAGCACGTCCATCTGATCCAGCAAGTCCAGCACCGCAAAGCAGCGGTGCATCCGTGATTGCACACACGTCCGGTACCCCGACAACCTCCGTCCCTCGCTCCAGCAAAGCAGCGGAAGCAACAACTCCTTTCCAGATAAAGCCACCGGGAACATGTATCTCGCTAATCCAAGACCATGGGGAATAACTAGAGGGGGAGAGAAATCCTTCACGAGGAGGTGTGGTTTGTGAGGAGGAGAGGGGGGGCTTTTCTAGGGGAGAGGGGGGCACCCAAGGGCCATGGCATGGCAGCCATGGTGGTGCCCCCACCTCTTCCACATTCATGTGGGTGGAGCTCCCACTCCCATAAAAAGCATCCACTCAAAATTAGACTCACACATGCATTAAATTTCCACCAAATTTAATGCAAGCTCTCATTAAATAAAACTATTTTATTTATTTTATTCAGAATTTTTTTAATTACATTAATTAACAAACATTCACATAAAACCCCTGCAACATTTCAATATCACATGCAGAACTAGTTTCTGCAATTTCACCCGAAACAATTCCAGTTTCCATCGAAATGATTCCAGCGCTTTCTTAAATCTTTATCTGAAACATATTTTCTCCAAATGGTGTCGGTATCCCTTAAGTGTGTCACCCTACGGTTCACGAATAATGCAGACATGATCGAGACCCCTCTCCGATCAATAATCAGCAGCGGGACCTGGAGATCCGTACTGACTCCCACATATTCACGATGACTCTTGTGATTGTGTGAAACTTTAACGTCGTAACTAAATCCCTTTGTCTTGTGATATATTACATGTCCGAGATTCGATCATCGGCATCCAAATACCTAGTTTGATCTCTTTACCGGCATGCACTCTTTTCTCGTTCCTGTGATATAACATTCTAGTGATCACATCACTTGCTTGCAAGCTATTTCAATGTGATATCACCGAGAGGGCCCAGAGTATATCTATCCGTCATTGGGATGGAAAAATCCCACTCTTGATCCATGAGCCTCAACATAACACCTTCGTAGCACTGAACCCACCTTTATACTCACCCAGTTATGGTGTGACGTTTGATGTTATCAAGATACTCTTCTGATGTTAGCAATTAACATGATCTCATGGTCTAAGGACTAAGATTACTCCGTATGATGTTATAGTAATATAAACATAATGACTCTGATCGTAATGATATACTTCGGATGAATTTTCATCACATCATTCCACCAATGTTGTGACCTCGTTATTAACAACATCCAATGTCCATGATCAGGAAACCTTGATCACCTTGTTAATCAACGAGCTAGTTTATATGAGAGGCATTACTAGGAACTTTGTATTTTGTTTATTAAAAACACATGTATTAACGTTTCCAATTAATACAATTATAGCATGCAAAATAAAAATTTATCATAAACATGGAATAAGATAATAACCACTTTATTATTGCCTCTCGGGCATATTCCCTTCACTACCGATCACTTTAGATAGGAATACTTGGAGAAAATGATTATGAAAACCTTGGAATGATGATTCATTCTATTAAAATGTTTTGACATGTGTTCTGAAACACAATGGTTTGATGATGAAACTTCTTGAGGCATGAGCCTTAGTTTTGATAAAAACTGATGGTTGGGTTCGGATGCGATACCATTCCAATTTTACCGTACAACCGCAATACCTGAATTGGGTAAGGCTTAACTGGAATTTTATATGCCTTAGTTTGGGTTCCCTCGCGGAAAGAGGTTGAGCTGAGGCTACCTCATGAATGTGAATGTCCACCTATGCAGCGCCCAGGATGGCAGATGGCCATGGTTGGGAGGCCAAGCTCATAGGGGAGGTGCCTATACTAGAGTGTGTAATTGAAACGTTATGATTGATTATCCGCATACTAAGTATGAGGATTTAGGGTTATTGATACATTGCAAATGTATCCATAATTTTTGATGTTCCATGCTTGGTTTTATCTACTTTCTTGTGTTTTGTCCACACTTTGGAGTACTTTTCATATGATTTCTTGGACTAACCTATTAACAAGAGCCACAGTGCGAGCTGCCTGTTTTCTGCTGTTTTTGGTTCCAGCAAGTCAGAAAATGAATATTCTCGGAATTGGACGGGACAAAAGCCAAAGTCACTATTTTACCGGGAGACATCTGGAGCCAGAGTACGAGACGGAGAGGAGCTAGGGGGCCACCACACCACCTGGCCGCGCGGGCCAGGCCTGGTCATGCCAGGGGGTGGTGTGGCCAGCCCAGGCACCCCCTCGGCCTCTCCTTCCGCCTATATATTACCCTCGGGACCAAAACCCTAAGTACCCGATCAAAAATCCACGAAAGAGTCTGTAGTTGCCGTCATCTCCATCCCTAGATAGGGAGGGATCTGAAGCTCTTCCCGGCACCCTGCTGGAGAGGGGAATTCACCCTGGAGTCCTTCTTCATCATCATGCAAGCCTCCGGTGTGATGTGTGAGTAGTTCATCTCTGGACTACGGGTCCATGTAGTAGCTAGATGGCTGGTTCTCCTCCTTTGTGCTTTCATGTCTAGATCTTGTGAGATCCGTTCATGATCAAGATCATCTATTTGTAATTCTCCATGTTGTGTTTGCGGGGATCCGATGGATATTGAGATGCTATTTCAGATTGATTATTGATTCTATCATGTCTTTGTTATTTGTGATCTTACATGCTTTCCGTTGTTAGTAGCTATCTTGGCCAAGTAGATGCTAGCAACTCCAAGAGTTAGTATTTATGCTCGATAGTGGGTTCATGTCTCTGGTAATCTAGGGAAGTGACAGAAATCTCTAAGGTACTAGATGTGTTGTTGCTACTAGGGAGAAAACAACAATCCTTTGTTCATAGAACAATCGTATTGTTTAGTTTACACGCAATTCGTAAAGCAATAATATGTTGCTTGCAACTTAATACTGGAGGGGGTTCGGATGATAACTGAAGGTGGATTATTAGTCATATATGCAGTTGGATGGTGGTCTATGTATAATGTTGTAATGCCCAATCAAGTCTCAAAGGAGTCAAGATGATTAGTATATGCTTTTATGCTTTCTCGATGTTTGTCAATTGCCCCACTGTAATTTGTTCACCCAGAATGTTATCTATCTTAAGGAGAGCCACCTCTAGTGAACTATGGACCTTGGTCCTTTCTTTTACATACAATCTACAAACTGTTTACTGCTTTGTGTTTACTTTCTGTAAACTATTACTTTCTTCCATTCGATACGTTTAATCCTTTGTTTTCAGCAAAACCGGTGAGATTGACAACCTCATCGCAAGTTGGGGACAGAGTTCTATCGTTGTCTTGTGCAGGTCTCCATGTTGCTACTAGCACCAGTAGTGCGCCCTGCCAAGGCTCAGCTAGCAACACCTTTGGGGTGTTTCCTTGCTCCTACTGGATTGATAACCTTGGTTTCATAACTAAGGGAAACTTATTGTTGTGCTCATCATACCTTCCTCTTGGGGTTCCCCAACGAGCTCGTTAATACACGAGTCAGCAAGTATTTTTCTGGCGCCGTTGTCGGGGAGTCAAGGACATCTTCACAAGGGGAGTCCCTCATAACCAATATCTTTACTTTGTTATTTTTGTTTTGCTTAGTTTCTTTTTGCTTTGTTTGCTTGTTTTGTTATCAAAAACACAAAAAAATTAGTTTTACTAGTTTGCTTTCTTTATCAAAAACACACAAAAAATGACTACTCTTGAAAACACTAAGTTGTGTGACTTCACTAGCACCAACAACAATGATTTTATGAGCACACCTATTGCTCCACCTATTCCTGAAGCTACTTTCTTTGAGATAAAACCTGCTTTACTCAATCTTGTTATGAGAGAACAATTTTCTAGTATTGGTAATGAAGATGTTGCTGCCCATCTAAATAACTTTGTTGAACTTTGTGAGATGAAAAAGCATAGGGATATAGATGGAGATATTATTAAGCTTAAATTGTTTCCTTTCTCTTTGAGAGGAAAAGCTAAAGAATGGTGGAATTACTTAACTAGGAATAGTATTGATTCTTGGACTAAATGCAAAGATGCTTTCATTGGAAAATACTATCCTCCTGCTAAGATTATATCTATGAGAAGTGAAATAATGAAGTTTAAACAATCTAATAATGAACATGTTGCGCAAGCTTGGGTAAGAATGAAATCTTTGGTAAAGAATTGTCCCACTCATGGACTCACTGCTTGGATGATCATCCAAACTTTTTATGTAGGATTGAACTATTCTTCAAGGAACCTATTGGACTCTGCTGCTGGAGGCACCTTTATGACCATTACTTTGGGTGCTGCAACAAATCTTCTGGATAATATGATGGTTAACTATTCTGAATGGCATACTGAGAGATCTCCACAAGGTAAGAAGGTAAATTCTGTTGAGGAAACCTCCTCCTTGAGTGATAAGATTGATATTATTATGTCTATGCTTGTTAATGGGAAAGCCCATATTGATCCAAATAATGTTCCTTTAGCTTCTTTGGTTGCTCAAGAAGAGAAAGTTGATGTGAACTTCATAAGAAATAACAATTTTGACAATAATGCTTATAGGAATAATTTTGGTAACAACAATTATAAGCCATATCCTCCCAACAATGGTAATGCTTATGGAAATTCCTACAATAACAATAGGAGTGCTCCCTCTGAACTTGAAGTTATGCTTAAAGACTTTATTAGTAAACAAATTGCTTTCAATAAAACTATTGAGGAAAAACTCTCTAATGCTGAAAGAAATATAGAATCTTTGGCTGAAGCTCAATCTTCTTTGAATAAAATGGCTGCTAAACTTGAAACTATTGATAATCCTTTTGCAGCAATTAATGCCATACAAGTTAGAATGGATGAAAATGTTAGACTATTAGCTGAATTACATGCTAAGTGGGAAAGAGAAGATGAAATTGCTAGAAAAATTAGTGTTTCTACTATCACCACCACTAGTGTTGAGGCTAGTAATAGTTCTACTACTTTAGATGATAATTTAGATTTTGATCTTGATGGTTGCAATATCTCTGAAGTTATTAAGTTCCTACAAAATCTTGCTAAAAGTCCTAATGCTAGTACTATGAACATGGCCTTTACAAAATACATTACTGATGCTCTCATAAAGATTAAAGAAGAAAAGATGAAACATAAAGCTTTTATTCCTATAAAATAAGAAGATGGTTGGGAACCCATCATTAATATGAAAGTGAATGACTTTGATTTCAAAGCTTTATGTGATCTTGATAGTAGTGTTTCTATTATGCCTAGAAGGATTTATGATATGCTTGATTTGCCTCCACTTGAAGATTGTTATTTGAATGTCCCACTTGATGATAATGCTAAAAAGAAACTCATGGGGAGTATTAATGGTGTTCTTATTATGGTTAACAATGCCTATGTCCCTGTTGATTTCTATTTTTTGGATGTTGAATACAATCCTTCTTGTCCTATTACTTTGGGAAGACCTTTTCTTAGAACTGTTGGTGTCATTATTGATATAAAATAAGGCACCATTAAATATCAACTCCCACTCAAGAAAGGTATAGAACACTTTCCTAAGAAGAGAGAGAATATTTCTTTTGCCTCTCCTATGAAAACAAAATTTGGTTTTAATGCTTCTTCATTTCAGAACACTTGATTCTTTCTTGCTTCTTATGCCTAACTTAAAGGCGTTAAAGAAAAGTACTTATTGGAAGATAACCCAAAAGTTTTAGATGAGTCTTGGAAGTTATTACTTCAGTAATAACCACTCCTTATCCTTTTTATTTGCTTTTTGTGCCAAGAGTAAACTCTAATGAGAGAGAAGTAATGATTGGGAAAGTTGCTGTCCCGAAACAGATTTATGTGCTTCACCGTAAACATTCGTGTAAATTCTCTGTATGCCCTTTTGAGGCGTGAATTTTTGTGCTTCTGCCCCAGGTTGTTATATAACTTTTGTTAGTTCAACACTTTCTCATTTGAGCAACAGAAGGTCTTCGAAAAAATTCGTCTTTACCTGCTGGTCTGTTTTGACAGATTTCTGCCATTTTCAGCATTTGCTTCTTGTTGGTTCCTTTTTGAGTTCTTTTGGGGAATTGAGCTTTTTGAGGGAAGTGCTACAGTAGCTAGTGTTTTAATAGAAGTTTTATTGGTGTTATAACTGAACCTAAAGACTTATTATCTTGAGTGCACTAATGTTGCTAATAAAGATTGTGTAAAGTTTTGTATGAAGGAAAATTTTCAGGTGTATGGAAGGAATGAGTAATGAGATGAAGGATGGACTAAAGCTCAAGCTTGGGGATGCCACACGTGTCACCCCAAGAAATATCCAAGAAGTACAAGCGTCAAAGCTTGGGGATGCCCAAGGCACCCCCTTCTTCATCAATAAAAATCCCAGGTTTCTTCCAAACGCTTCATTTTTATTGTTTCATGCACAGTTGTGTTGTTCTTGGAGCGTCTTCTTTTTCATTTTTGTTTTGGTTTTTCGTTTGCTTGGTTTGCTTAGTTTGTTGAATAAATTGGTTGGACCCCCTCTTTCATACGTTGGTTTTCAAATAGTTTGGTTTGGTTTGGAAAAGAGTAGGAAAGTTAATGCTTAAGTGGTAAAAAGAGCTCGTTTTTGACTGTGGCCTATGCTTTTTTTATGCCATGCTTGATATTGTTGGGGATATACTTTCTGGGTATCCTCATAGTTCCTCACTGACCAGGGTGGCCCACTTCGGGTTAGAGCTTTGCTTCACGGGCAGCCCAGTCAGGGAGAAAAGACAGAGTCCGGTCCGGCTACGGGAAGGCCCAGAAGACTTACCGACTTAGGCCCATAGTGTTACTTGTAGTTCAAGATGTACTCTGTAACCGACTCTTGGTCGTAGCCGGATAGATCTCTCATGTAAACCCTAGGCCAGATATCTATATAAGCCGTCCTAGGGAGAGCCTTTAGGGCAACACTCAATAGTCTACAATCTCAACTCT
Organism: Avena sativa; assembly: GCA_916181665.1. Classification (NCBI taxonomy): domain Eukaryota; kingdom Viridiplantae; phylum Streptophyta; class Magnoliopsida; order Poales; family Poaceae; genus Avena; species Avena sativa. Next base: position 566,985,902 of record OV702291.1, read on the forward strand.
CACAGGCGAACCCTTGTAACCCATATTCCGGCTCTGTCGTATTACTAGATTGCTAGCAGGAGTAGGATCCGTCCAAATCCAGCGGATTCGAACCTAGGTAAACTTGTGTGCTCGCCGTCCCGGAACACCGTACGTCTCACACCACTCTCTTCCGCACGCCTCGAGGACCCCCTCATGGCGTACTTGTCATCAATCCGACGATAGTTGGCGCCCACCGTGGGGCAAGTGAGCTTCGGATCTGCGTTCCGAGCGGAATCTGCAAGAATCAGAATCGCCGAGACTATCACCGTTGGTCGCATCCTCTACGCCAGCGACGTCCCTCTCATCATTCTCGACGAGACCTAGATTCTGGCTAAGGAGGCTGTAACTGCCTACACCATCATGTCTTTTGGCGAGATCGATGTTTACATCGGTTTTGCTGAACCTATCCCACCCACCCCAGCGGTGATGATAGAGGCAGAAGAATCTTCTGGGTCCCTTTTGTCTGTGGAGGCGGCAGAGTTCCGGATCTCAGAAAACCCTAATCCCACCCAGCCCACACCAGTTGCGGAGATAGTGGAGAAATTCGAACCTGAAGCAGACCTAGCGGTCCAAGTCGAATCTGGAGTGGATCTCCTTGGAGAGACCGAATCCCAGATCGACCCACCTGTGGAAGTCGAAATCCAGGAGGAGCATATCAACGACACTGATTCCGGCTCTGATGACGCCGGGACAGACAGGCCTTTCCTGAGGTACACGCTGCGGCGTATGATAATGCAAAATTCGGGCGTAGATGCAATTCTCGATACCATCAAAAGTTTCGACGAAGCTGATCACGAGAGTCGATGGTACCTCAGGAAGCACGCATCACACTTCGTTGGATATGTGGGATCCGGATCCGACTCTATCGATGCTGGAGGCAATTGGAACAAACGCCGACGTACCCGCATCCTCGGATGAATCGATGACGTCGGCAGATTTCTGAAAGTTCTCCGCGGAATATGAAGAGGAGTACAACTCTAAAACTGCAGAAGAAGGAGAAGCCATGGATGAAGGATCCGGGGAACACTCTCCCAGAGCGCAGGATGACATGGAAGTCGGAGATAATCCCGAAGTCCAGATGTCCGAAAGTACTGATCAGAGCTTGACTCCGGGAAACGGACCTAAAGCCGTCTTTGCTACCGACGCTGCCAAGAAGGCAAAGAAGAAGAACAAGAAGAATAAGACCCCGACAAAATACCCTCTGGCAGAGGAGGTGATTGCCGAGGAATATGAAGAAGACTCGGATGGAGCACTTATCCCAGACGAGCCGAAAAAAGAAGAACCGGTGGATGGACACGTGATCACTGAAGGTGCATGTAAATTCATCGATGCTGCATTAACCACACCTATTCCTACAGCTGCAGAACTTACTACTGAAGAACTGGACGAGAGGGCACAGGCCCTAGAAGCGCGTCGTCAAGTACTCCTTGATGAAGCCAAAACATTGAGGAGGAAAAGAAACGCATGGCATCTGCGAAGAAGTACAACTCCAGGCAATACCAGAAGACCAGGAAGCGTCATACTAGTGACAACCAATTCCCGCAGATTCACGCCGTCCTTTTCGGAGAAGAAATGGGGAAGCCTCGGAAAGATAGCAAAGGGGATTGGGTATACCCAACCCTAGTACAGAACACTGTGGCGGCCCGAGAAATTTTATCGGCTAATCCAGGCCCGGAGGAGATCCGGTTGGGAATCAAACTACTCAACAAGGGACTGGAGCAGCAAAAGGTTGCCATGTCCGGAAGTCAAAAACTGGTCTCTGATTCCGACCAATGTCGCACGGATCCGGCATGGGCTGACGTAAGACCCCAGCGTGTACCGGAGCAGCACCACCACCCCAATCGCCGGGAAGACAATTACTCAAGAACCGGATCTTCGGGACAGCACCACAAAGCTGCCCGTAACTGGCGTAGCGTTAACCCAGTTGTGGAGAAAGAATCAATTGCTACACTCAATCCGAGGAACCCGCCCCCGCGAGAGTCGAAAGACTGTAGGGACGATGATAAAGAGAAACATCGGGAGGAGGACCGACAAATAATGCCACCTCCTAGACATGTAAGTCGTCCGGATGACGGACGAAGGAATGATGGATACCGTGCCGAGACAAGCCGGCAGGGGGCTCGTCACAATGAAGACCCTCCCTGGAACCGGAATAATGACGCTCCAGATGGAGACCGGTGATCAGCCGAAAAAACCCAGCTGCTCCACCCTCTCCACCAAGTAGCCATCACAACGGCTCTCAAGGAGGCCAGGGAGGGCGTCATGGTGGAGGAGGTGGTGGCATAAGCCGAAGTCCGGTTCCAAGGCACCGCAGCCACAGCCGACACTTGCGACGATCCCTATCCCCGAATGACGCAAGGCACAGGATCAACTCCAATATAGAAGCGCGGCGCTATGAAAATGATGACATCTACGTGGGACCAAAGTGCTTCGGACCATACATCAGAGCTACAAGATTCCCGGAAGGATTTGCTATCTCACGACATATCCAAGCCTACAACAGCATTGCTCGGCCAGATACCTGGCTACAGGATTTCTTCCAAGCTTGCTGCATCGCCAAAGGCGGAAACAGCCTGGTCGCAACCCGATATCTCCCACTCATGTTGCAGAAGACGGCATGATCATGGCTTAATGAACTTCCGGAGAACACCATCCACAACTGGTATGACATGCAAAGTGCGTTCTTTCGGAATTTCGAAGGCACATATCGGAGGCCCTGTACGGTCGGAGACCTACAACATTGCACCCAGAAGGCCGGAGAAACTTGCCGGGATTACCTCGGAGGATGGATCGACACCAAGAACTCCTGTGAAGGAGTAAATGATCAAACTGTGATGGAAGCTTTCATTGCAGGTCTCCCAATTGGTCTACTGCGTCATCGCTTGAAGTGTGACAAGCTCACTGATTTGGGAGAGATGATAGAAACAGCGAGCAAGATGCTGACGACGATGCAGAGGGATTATTCAACGCCCTGGCTGTGCCACAGTCGGCAAAACAACCAAAGCAACAAGCTTAGAAGTGCAAGAATACCTCGGAAGAGAAACCCAACACGGAAACGGCAGTGATCACTGCTACTTTCGGGTCTGGAGGACAAGGAGGACGCGGCGGAGGCCACGGGCATGGCCGTGGGACTTCGAGAGTTCAAGGTAGAGGAGACTAGCAACCGGGCAAAACCAACTCTTGGGCCAACATTGCCAATAACCCATGTGTGCATCACTTAGATGCCAATGGGGGCTCGGCCCACACCAACGCTGAATGTCGTTTCAATGACGACATCAAAAGAGATGACACCGCTGGCTACAAAGCTAAGAGGAAGAAGGGAAAGAAGAATCCTGAAAAAGATAAAGAGACTAAGGAAGATTCCAACATGGAGGAGGCCGATGCTTCAAATCCCAAGCTGGAAGGGAAGAAAAATATTCCGACCAAAAAAGACACTTATGTCATCTTCTCAGATCTCAACCAGCAAAGGTCAAAAAAGCAATTCTACATGAGCTCAACGCAACAGTTCCGGTTGTCCCCCAATTTTTGGACTGGTCGGAAGTGGCAATTACATTTGACCACGCTGATCATCCGCCTAAGTTGCACAGGCGAGGAAAATACGCCTTAATCGTCAATCCACTTATCAACGGTTATGGTTTCTCCAAGACCCTCATGGACGACGGCAGCAGTATCAATATTCTGTATGTCGAGACGCTACGCCGAATGAAGATCTTAGAGACCTAGCTGAACCATAGCTCTGTGATCTTTCACGGAGTTGTCCCAGGAAGACAAGCCAATTCCCTGGGGGAAATCACTTTGGATGTTACCTTCGGAACTCCAAAGAACTATCGGACGAAGGCACTTTCCTTCGAAGTGGTCCCGTTCAAGAGTGTGTACCACGCTATATTCGGACGTCCGGCTTACTTGGCTTTTATGGCTCGTCCGTGTTACATTTATAGTATGATGAAGATTCCAGGTCCCAACAGCGTAATCACCATCAGGGGAGACCCGAAGAAAGCGCGAGAGTGCAAGGATGGAAATGCCACCTTTGCTGAAGCTGTGCTGCACGCCCAGGAGTACCAGGAGATCAAGAAGAGCATAGATCCGTCCGAGATGCCCGCAATGAAGAAGGAGGTGATAAAGCCGAATCCGGAGTTCAAGGCATCAGAAGAGACGAAGACAACGCCGTTGAAGGATGATGACCCTTCCAAGGTGACCTAGATAGGTGTAGGCCTAGATAGCGCATAGGAAGGCACGCTCATCAAGTTCCTCAAAGCAAATAAAGATATCTTCGCATGGCAGCCATCTGACATTACTAGAGTACCTAGGGAACTTGCCGAGCACTCTTTAAATGTAAACCCGAATGCTAAACCCGTCAAACAGTCCCTACGATGCTTTGGCGATGAAAAGCATAAGGCAATAGCTAAGGAACTAGCATGGCTCGAGTTAGCCAGATTCATAGAAGAGGTCATCCACACTGAGTGGTCGGCCAATCCTGCAATGGTCCCTAAAAAGGACACCACTGATTTAAGGATGTGTGTTGATTATACTACCTTGAACAAGGCTTGTCCAAAAGATCCATTCGCTCTGCCTAGGATCGATCAAGTTATCGATTCTACGGCAGGCTCGGAACTCCTATGTTTTCTCGACGCATATTCCGGTTATCACCAAATCCGGATGAAGGAATCTAACAAAGTAAAAACCTCATTCATAACCCCTTTCAGAACCTTCTGTTTTGTTACGATGCCTTTTGGGCTGAAGAACGCAGAAGCTACTTACCAGCGCACGATGCAGCGTTGCCTCCATGACCAACTCGGACGCATTGTACATGCATACGTGGATGATATTGTGGTGATGTCCAAAAAGAAGGAAACACTAATTTCCGACTTGGAGGAAACGTTCGCCAATCTACGAAAATACAACATCATGCTTAATCCGAAGAAATGCTTCTTTGGAATTCCAGCCGGAAAATTGTTAGGTTTCATCGTGTCTCAAAGAGGCATAGAGGTGAACCGAGACAAAATCAAGGCTATACTCAATATTTCCAGGCCAACTCGTCTGAAGGACGTACAAAGATTAACTGGTTACATTGCTGCAGTCAGTCCATTTGTAAGCCGGCTTTGTGAAAGAGCTGCACCATTATACAAACTCCTGAAAAAGACCAAGGATTTTGTATGGACCGACGAAGCTGAAGTTGTGTTACAGGACCTTAAGAAAGTACTCTCATCTGCTCCTATCCTTGCTTCACCGGAACCATAGGAACCGATGTTGCTTTATCTTGCTGCGACAAACAAAGTCGTTAGTATCATCATGGTGGTGGAGAGACCGGAGGAAAATCAGGAACACCTGGTGCAGCGTCCGACTTACTTTGTCAGCGAGGTCCTGACAGAATCAAAATAGCGGTATCCGCACTATAAAAAGTTGGCTTATGGTGTTTTCCTAGCATCTCGTAAGCTACGACACTATTTCCAAGAGCATCCAATTACCGTGGTGATCACAGCTCCCATGAGAGACATAATTAACAACAGCGACGCCACATGACGCGTCGCCAAATGGGGCATAGAGCTTTCGGCTTTCGATATTGAGTATAAACCCCGGACAGCAATTAAATCCCAAATCCTTGCCGAGTTTGTTGTTGATTGGACAGAGACGAAGGAGAATATGACCCTCCTGGAGTCGGAATTTTGGACCCTATACTTTGATGGGTCTAAGTCTTGAGGGGGCTGGCGTGGTGCTCAAATCACCCCAAGGATATAAACTTCTATACGTGTTGCAGATCCACTTCACAGCGACAAATAATATTGCCGAGTATGAAGCACTGCTGCATGGAATCTGGATTGCTAAGGATATCGGCATCCGACGTTTGATGTGTTACGGAGATTCGGATCTTTTTGCTCAGCAAGTGTCGGATATTTGTAATGCAAATAAACACATGGCAGCATATAAAGCTGCCGTGGATGATTTATCTAAATCGTTCGAAGGGTTTGAGGTTCAACACATCCCTCGAGCAGAAAAGGAGGAAGCAGATGCATTATCTCGGATAGGCTCTACACGGAAAGAGGTCTCAGATGGCGCTTTTTAGAGCACCTCAAAGTTCCCTCAATAAAGGGAGTGGATGAGGAATATCCGACCAAATCCAACTCACCTCTAATAGCAGTACTGGCTGTAATTCCCAGCTGGAACCAACCCTACCTTGATTATCTGGTAGATGGCAAATTACCCGAAGACGAGGTTCTGAGTCGGCAGATCGTCCGACGAGCAAAAGCCTATACTATAGTTAAAGGTGAGCTCTATAAGCGGAGTGTTTCTAGGGTTTTTCAGCGCTACATATCTCTAGAAGAAGGAGTGGAAATCCTAAGAGAAATCCACGAAGGCGAGTGTGGTCACCACGCTACAGCCAAATCTTTAGTGGCAAAAGCCTTTAGACACAGTTTTTTCTGGCTTACAGCCAAGGCAGATGCCAAACGGCTGGTCAAGACGTGCAAGGGCTACCAAAAGTACGCCAAGCAAGCTCATGTTCCGGCTGATCAGCTACCAACAATACCTATAACATGGCCTTTTGCGGTCTGGGGGCTTGACATGGTAGGACCGTTTAGACGAGCTCTAAGTGGATTTACTCACCTCTTAGTGATGGTGGATAAATTCACCAAATGCATTGAGGCTAAACCCGTCACTAGTTGTGATGGAGCAACAACCAAAAGATTTGTCGAGGATGTTATAATCCGGTATGGTTATCCGCATAGCATTATCACGGACAACGGGAGTAATTTCTCTATGGGAGAATTGGCCGAATTCTGCAACGAACAAAATATCTGGCTTGACATTGCGTCAGTTGCACATCCACAGGCTAACGGACAAGTTGAAAGGGCAAATGGTTTAATCCTACAAGGCCTAAAACCGAGACTCTAAGCGCCACTACGACGTGCTGCGGGGGCTTGGGCGGAGGAATTACCCTCCGTAGTATGGAGTTTACGAACGACTCCGAACAGGTCAACCGGATACACACCTTTCTTCTTGGTCTATGGCGCAGAAGCAGTTCTTCCTAGTGATTTGATTCACACTTCTCCTAGAGTGGCCACGTATATCGAAGAGGATGCCGAGATTTCTCGATAAAATGAGATCGACTTAGTCGAAGAAGTTCGCATCGTTGCTGAAATGAGATCAACAGCCTATCAGCAAAAGTTACGCAAGTATCATAGCCAGAGAGTCTGAAACACATCTTTCAATAAAGGCGGTTTGGTTCTCCAACTTGTGCAACAAAGCAAGCATAAACTTTCCCCAGTATGGGAAGGGCCCTTTTTAGTTAGTCGAGTATTGCACAATGGTTCGTACTACTTAACTGACATGAGGCCAATCAAAGAAAGATCTGCTACTAAGAAGAGAAAGAGAACTGGAGGCAGTACAAATCCGGATGAGTTAGACAGACCATGGAATATTGCTCAGCTACGTCCCTTTTATTCTTAGTTTATCCTTCTTTGTAATCATATATGTGTACATGTTCTATGAGAAAAAAAGTCTTGGTTGCCTCAAAGTTTTTTCTGAGAAGTTTTTACCATCTTATTTCCGAATGATCATGTCATAGTCAAAAAACCCAGAATACTTGAAAGTACTTTATGCTCATGTTTGTTCTGGTTTAGATTTCCGATTTAAAAAAAATGGTACCTTCGGGTATACCTCTAAAGTTTCTAGTCTATACTTTGGTTCTTTGTCTGATTGCCAGATGCGGGTATTTTCCAAGTAGTTAATTGTTGGTACTGGAAGCCGACTTTGTTTTCAAGTTTAAACTGGTTTAGCAATTGAGCTCCGTTGCTCGGCAAAGTTTCCGTGCAGAAGGTTTAGCCGGCTCATGAAAGGGACGAGGCGGAAAGCCAGATAAACGATAAGTATAGACGAAAAAGTATAAGTGCTTATGCAAACATTTCAAGCACACAAAATTTAAATCCAAAAGTGATGAATAGATCAAAAGCTTAGCACTAGCAAAATTATAAGTACAGCATATTTACAGACCCATAAATGTTTCTCGGAATAATACATTTGTTTCTGATCATCTATGATGCAGGAGAGGAGGTAGGAGCTGCCGGCTTGCTGGACACATCAGCCGCGCCCTGGTAACGATCCGAGATGTCCAAATCCGATATGGTTTGGCCATCATCGGAGACTTCAGCTACTTCTTCGGGAGGCGGAGGCGGCGTGTCCACACGGGTGAAGAAGGGAGTTTCATAGCTGGTTAAGTCAGCTACGTGACATCCATATCCCACGCAGGAGTCCATAATGGCCTTGATGTCTTGGTCCTGTCCATCTTCATCCACTTTAGAATACCCCCTGGTCACTTGACATATCTCCATGCTTCCATGATGGCTCATGACCATGGTGAGAGCGTTCTGCGCTGCGGCTCGCGCGTAGGACATGTTCCAATCCTAGACAAGTTGCGGCATCTCCTTTGCCTTGTCTCGCACCTGAAAGTCGGACATGTCATGCATGTCCGAAACCTTGAGAGCTTCGCCAATTTCCTCGATGGATTGGCGGAAGTCATGAAGCAAATCACCGACTTGGGTAAGCCGGTGGGTGTGAGGCTCGGCAAAGGTGGAGTCCGTCAAGTTCAGAGGACCTATTCACATAACACAAAAAAGGTTAAGAAAATCCGACATTGAAAGAAATCGAAGAAAATAGACAAGTCAGACAGATGGAACATACCGAAGATAATGTCGTCAACTTTGGTCTTCTCTTCCCGAAGACTCCGGAGTTCAGCCCAGAGCGCCTCGGAAAGGTCCTTCTCTCTGCAAAGCTCATTGTTGAGATCCGAGATTCTCTGATCTTGGGTCGCAATCTTACGATCACGCTCGTCAGTAGCCATGGAGGAGCATTCAAGAACTTGAGCGGTGCTCTTCTCATGATCCGCCTTGAGCTTATCCAGCTCTTGGCGAAGTTCTTTGTTCTCCACCACCAAGGTTTTGAGGTTCTCGGCCTCTTCAATCATAGCGCAGGATTGTTTTACCAGTGATGTAAGTCAAAAAGAACAACAATTCAATGAAAAATATTCGATTATGAAAACACAAAAGGCAAGGTTTGAGTCTCGGAATGTTTACCTTCGGCCTCATCCTTGGAGACCTTCAGTTCAGCATTTTCAAGTCGGAGAGCTCGGATCTCTCTCCGCTTGTTGTAGATGTTCTTCAACAAATCCTGGTTATATGAATTAACTTTCTGTAAGTCAGAATACCCAGTGTCAGAAGTCTACTGAAGACTCGGGCTATTACTGTTACTAATATCAGCACGAGCCTTGGGGGCTACACTAGTTCATTCTTTTGCATCCTAAGGACGCATAAACCTGGATTGTATATCCTACTTCATGCTTGGGGGCTAGAGGATATGATATGAAATGCAATAAAGAAATTCGTGAGTTGGAATTCCGACTTACATGATGTTCATGTGTGAGCTTGCTCAGACACATGTTCACCTCGGTGGTAACCTTCTCAGCAAGGGTGAGTGGAATAACCGGAGGTGGTGGAAGTACACCAGCTCTAAGTCCCTCGTCGCGAAGGCGAACTTGTTCAAGAAGGTCGGAGTATTTGATGTCTTCCGCCTCTTGTGCTTCTTCCTCAGCAGAGAGATTTCTCTTCTCCAGGCATTGCCGGGCCAGCCGCTGGATCTCTTCCGCAGATTTCCGGGACAAGCCAAACTTGGCAAGCCCTGGATTGTTAAGGAGGTTTTCGGCGAAGATCTCTGCCGAGGGATCATTACCCGAAGAGGGTTCACCCTTATCTAAACCTGAGCTACTTGTGGTGGCGTCAGTCTGTGATTCAAGGATCACTGGCCCCGTTGAAGGAGCCGGATCTTCTGCGACAACCGAAGATGGAGTAATCACCGGCGTTGCAGAGGATTGTGGGGCAGGAGTTGGAGGAGCCACGGCAGGAGAATCCATGGTCAGCTTCATCTGCCGCAAGGGCTTCGAAGAAGTTCCCTTCCCCTTACCCTTGATGAGTTGCTTAGCTCTGAGAATGTAATAAGAATGGAAAGTATTACATCCCGGAAGTAAAGTTCGAGTAAGGAACAAAGGCGGAAGTTGTGTTGAAAGTTACCTCTTCACGACTGGCACCTCCTTTGTGCCGACGGCCACTGTCGGAGCCTTGCGCTTCTTGAGCACAATGTCCGGCAGTGGAACCAGTTCAGCCTCCTGAGAAAACTCCAGAGGATATCCCTCGAGTAGAGAAAACTCCGACTCGGGGAGGTCGGCAAGCTGAAAAGAAAGAAAACATCTCAGTATTACGAAATAACTTAAAGAGTGAAACACATAAAGGGATTTATCATTGAAGCTTACTGGAACCACAGGGTCTTCCGCTGTATGCATATCCAGAGACAAGTCCGGAATCTTCCTTTCAATCCGCTCCTTGATCAGCCATTTAATCTGGCTTATGTAATCATGTGGCTTTAAAGCCGTAGGACTGATGCGGAGGGAATCATTCTTCGACGCCGTGATGGAGTGCATCAGACGGTCGCCGTGGTATTAGAGAGGATCAATCCGGCGTGCGACCCAGCATTGGACTAGGTCGGACCCTTTCAGGCCCTTGTGTTTTATCAGATATTCGATCTGCCTCTTAGCAAGGATCAGATCATCACTGAGAGCCGGAGGAGCCTCGTCCCAAGACGGTTGGGCCGTGGCAGCTCCGTCGATGAAAGCCGGCAAAGCAGTAGCTTCGTCGGGAGCAAGAATATCCTTATGGTAGAAGAAAGTGGCCGGCCATTGTTTGACCGAGTCACTTGCAGAAATACGAGGATAGCTATGCTCACGTCTAAGAGAAAGGCTAATAGTACCAGTAATGTAAGGATTACCGGCAGTGATGGAGTTTCTACGGACATGGAAGTAGAAACGAAACAAGGTGAGACTCGGCCTAATGCCGAGATACCCCTCACACAAAGCTGCGTAAGAACTCATCTCTAAGATGGAGTTCGGCGGAAGATCATGGAGTTGTACACCGTAATGATCAATCACCTCGAAAAAGAATTCCGAGGAAGGAAAGGACAAACCTCTATCGAGGTGGGTGCCGAAGTGGACCCGCTCGCCAGTGCGCGGGTGGGGGATGGTTTTGCTGAAACCGCTCCGCCAGTCGCCGGCGCAGAGGAGACCTTCATTCTAGTTTCTCTTCGTCGAGGAGGCACGAGATCCAAACTCCCCGATTGCTCTCCTTCTCTGCCACAGCCGCCGCCGCTGCTGCCGCCGCCAAGCCGGAAGAGGAAGAGGAAGCCATTTCTCCGGTGTGCCGGTGACCTTAGATGGGCAGCGCTAGGAAATCTGGGAGGAGGGAGAGATCTGTGCGTTGGGGAGATGTGGAGGATAAGAAACGACAGAGGGAACAGGTGAAGATAGGAGAAGAAAGATCCTCACCCCTTATAACCACCTACCTGCGCCAAGATTCATGCAAATCGCACTGTATAAATGCCACGCATCGTGGAAGGAACTGGGAAGGACCCACGCGATGATTATGTCGCCTCGATCTCCACATACGCATTGAAACACCGCCTCGGTTCCGTGAACGGCAAACCCACCAACGGTCGTGCTGACGGGATGTTTATCGGATGACGTGACTTGACCATGACCAGTGCCAGGTGACGTCAGAGACCAAGTTCCAGCTTAGTTTGAAAATCGAGCTAGGAAATCCGAGTAACATATTGATAGGTCTGACTTATTTTTAAGACCCGGATCGTATTTTTTGTTGTGAAGTTTCAGGAACCCTTCAAGATTCTGCAAGCCGAAGATCAGGCTAGACGATGATGAATCCGAGTTTGGATCTTGGAGACTTCCGGGGGCTGCTGTTGGGGATATACTTTCCGGGTATCCTCACAGTTCCTCACTGACCAGGGTGGCCTACTTCGGGTTAGAGCTTTGCTTCACGGACGGCCCAGTCAGGGAGAAAAGACGGAGCCCAGTCCGGCTACGGGAAGGCCCAGAAGACTTATCGACTTAGGCCCATAGTGTTACTTGTAGTTCAAGATGTACTCTGTAACTGACTCTTGGTCGTAGCCAGATAGATCTCTCCTGTAAACTCTAGGCCGGATATCTATATAAGCCATCCTAGGGAGAGCCTTTAGGGCAACACTCAATAGTCTACAATCTCAACTCACACAGGCGAACCCTTGTAACCCATATTCCGGCTCTACCGTATTACTGGATTGCTAGCAAGAGTAGGATCCGTCCAAATCCAGCGGATTCGAACCTAGGTAAACTTGTGTGCTCGCCGTCCCGGAACACCGTACGTCTCACACCCCTCTCTTCCGCACGCCTCGAGGACCCCCTCATGGCGTACTTGTCATCAATCTGACGACACATATTGTTTTGGCTTTATGCTTAGTATTCTTTGTTGTAGCATGACTTGTTATATACAATTGAGATTGCTTAATGTGCCTTGGATGAATCATGCGTTGTTTTAGCATATTAAAGCATAGTATAGTGGTATTCTCCTTTGATGCTTTATTTGGGTTGACTTGGCGCATGATCACACCATGTTATGACTATCCCAAGTCACCATAGCCTTGATGATCCTTTAGTTTTCAACTTGTAGTATCATTTTATGCTTTGATCAATGATGTTTTGTCGCTCTGCATGATTATGGCCATTATTGCTCTCTTAGCTTGTCGCTCCTAGTCTTTTGCTAGCCTCCACAACCAAGTATGAGTTCCACTCATGCATCCAACTCCCTAAACCAAGTTATTCCAAAGAGTCCACCATACCTACCTACTAGCATATGCTATTCCAATTATATTCATGTTTTTGTTTACCTTCCAAATTAAACTTGTTATTAGAAAACTAGTGATTAAAGCTCTCACGAACTTGATGGCATATTTTACTTTCTGCATTTAATAAACTTGAACCATTGGGTCCTTCCTTGTTGTGTATATGCTTGCGCTTTATAAGTTGAAGTTAGCAGAACCATGTATCATGGGGAACACTTTCAACATTGCACTTCTACTTTGTACCCCGTTGATATCATGTTCTTTTGCTTATGGATCCCGGCGGTGTGAAATAAAAGTGGAACTTGTAAGATCATGGAGTTTGTATGTGTGTTAGAGAAACGCCTGGGCCGCTAGCCTAAGCCATGCCTAATCATGGTGGAAACTTGCAGCATCACCATAATGAGCACTCTATGAAGCATCCTCAATAAAAAACTATGCAAATAGCAAATAAAAAGATCGCTGAGATGCTCATTGTCTGCTTGCCTTGTAATTTTGATTATGGGATAGCTCCTGTATCATGTGCAAGGGGTACCCCGTTGGCGGTTCTTTATTATACATATGTACTTACAATGACAAGAGCTTACTTGTGACTAAAGTTGAGTAGCATGAGGTTCAGTCTTCGTAAGTAAGGGGCATGAGATTTTGGTTTATAACTTGTCAAGCATATCCTCTTAGTTGTGTCAGTTTAACCTTAATCACCTTCAAGATGCTTATGATAGGGGCCATGAGAGCTGAAAGCTAACAAGTACCATAATTTTTGGAAGCTCTTTATGAGACTTGAATCCCTACTTCCTTCTATGAAGGCCTTTCTTCCACCATTACATTGAGTCTCCACCTTCTACCTTTATGCACCTACTTTGAGAGCATAGTGGCCATTCTTAGTTCTATGTGCATTGTCCCAAGACTAGTTGATTGATGCATAACTTGATATTGCTTGTTTTAAACTATTTGTATCTAGTCACTCTTATGAACTTTGAAGGTGTCCTATGCATTTATATTTGCTACTCTATGAGGGACAAGATGAATACTATTATGCTATGTTTTCTTTATATGAAACAAACAAACGTCTTGCAAAGCATTTTTATTCATGAATCTTTTGTTTGTGCCTTTTCATGTTGCATCATAGTTTCTTTGTCTTATTGCTAGAACTTATGTTATGATTGAAGTCTATGATCCCAGCTTTGAATGTTTTACAAATACTTTGATCAAGTTTATGATGGTTCATGTCACCTCAAAAATTATACTTTCTTTTTATCACTTACCTACTCGAGGACGAGCAGGAGTTAAGCTTGGGGATGTTGATACATTGCAAATGTATCCATAATTTTTGATGTTCCATGCTTGGTTTTATCTACTTTCTTGTGTTTTGTCCACACTTTGGAGTACTTTTCATATTATTTCTTGGACTAACCTATTAACAAGAGCCATAGTGTCAGCTGCCTGCTTTCAGTTGTTTTTGGTTCCAGGAAGTCAGAAAATGAATATTCTCAGAATTGGACGGGACACAAGCCAAAGTCACTATTTTACCGGGAGACATCTGGAGCCAGAGTACGAGACAGAGAGGAGCCAGGGGGCCACCACACCACCTGGCCGCGCGGGCCATGCCTGGCCGTGCCAGGGGGTGGTGTAACCAGCCCAGGCACCCCCTCAGCCTCTCCTTCCGCCTATATATTTTCCTCGGGCCAAAACCCTAAGTACCCGATCAAAAATCCACGAAAGAGTCGGTAGCCGCTGTCATCTCCATCCCTAGATCGGGAGGGATCTGAAGCTCTTCCTGGCACCCTGCCGGGGAGGGGAATTCACCCTGGAGGCCTTCTTCATCATCATGCAAGCCTCCGGTGTGATGCGCGAGTAGTTCATCTCTAGACTACGGGTCCATGTAGTAGCTAGATGGCTGGTTCTCCTCCTTTGTGCTTTCATGTCTAGATCTTGTGAGCTCCGTTCATGATCAAGATCATCTATTTGTAATTCTGCACGTTGTGTTTGCGGGGATCCGATGGATATTCAGATGCTATTTCAGATTGATTATTGATTCTATCATGTCTTTGTTATTTGTGATCTTGCATGCTTTCCGTTGTTAGTAGCTATCTTGGCCAAGTAGATTCTAGCAACTCCAAGAGTTAGTATTTATGCTCGATAGTGGGTTCATGCCTCTTGTAATCTGGGGAAGTGATAGAAATCTCAAAGGTACTAGATGTGCTGTTGCTACTAGGGAGAAAACAACAATCCTTTGTTCATAGAACAATCGTATTGTTTACTTTACACGCAATTCGTAAAGCAATAATCTGTTGCTTGCAACTTAATACTAGAGGGGGTTCGGATGATAACCTGAAGGTGGATTATTAGTCATAGATGCAGTTGGATGGCGGTCTATGTATAATGTTGTAATTCCCAATCAAGTCTCAAAGGAGTCAAGATGATTAGTATATGCTTGTATGCTTTCTAGATGTTTGTCAATTGCCCCGATGTAATTTGTTCACCCAGCATGTTATCTATCTTAAGGAGAGCCACCTCTAGTGAACTATGGACACCGGTCCTTTCTTTTACATACAATCTACAAACTGTTTACTGCTTTGTGTTTACTTTCTACAAACTATTACTTTCTTCCATTCGATACATTTAATCCTTTGTTTTCAGCAAAACCGGTGAGATTGACAACCTCATCGCAAGTTGGGGACAGAGTTCTATGGTTGTGTTGTGCAGGTCTCCACATTGCTACTAGCACCGGTAGTGCGCCCTGCCAAGGCTCAGCTAGCAACACCTTTGGGGTGTTTCCTTGCTCCTACTGGATTGATAACCTTGGTTTCATAACTGAGGGAAACTTACTGTTGTGCTCATCATACCTTCCTCTTGGGGTTCCCCAACGAGCTCGTTAATACACGAGTTAGCAGTTATCCCTGACGGATGTATCTAATATTATGGTGAAAGTGTACCACCTCTACAGAGTGTCAAACTATTCGAATAGCCGCGTCCACGGTCATGGACAGTTGGAGCGGCCATACTGTTCAGTTGTTAGATGTTTTCAAAAATGACTTGTGAATTGAACTATGACCTTGACTTGACCACAAAAGGGTTGTATACATGAAAACTAGGTTCCCACTTAGGTGATGCAGAAAATTAAATTAGGTTATTTACTTTTGAACTCCTTATGAAATAAACTTGGCTTTTTGCAAATAAACCTAGAGCTTATGATTCATACTAGAATTACCTTATTTGTTAGTGATAGTTTGCGAGTACTTAAAGTGTACTCATGGCTTTTTCCCTGGCTATTCCTGTGGCCAGACTATGAGGAGGACTACCATGAAGATGGACAACAGGATGTCTATGACAACTAGGATCATCACCCATCGTCAGCATTGCCTGTGACCCTGAAGATGGAGCCCCTACTACATTTACTTTCTGCTGCTTTGATTGTATTAAGACTGGATCATGAGATCCTTTATTTGTAAGAACTTTATTATGGTTTGTAATGGATGATGTACTATGGTACCAATTCCGTTATGTCTCGCAAAAATGGTAATCCTGGGATCGTGAGGTATGGCATAACAAGCATCTAGGATTAAAAATCCAGGTGTTGACAAGTTGGTATCAGAGCCATCCTGACCATAGGAGACCCTAGTTAGAATGGACGTCTGAACAAAAAAACTTAGTTTCAAAACAAAAGAAGTGAGTATTTATGAAAACCTATTCCCACTCTTATCCTTGAGATTCTTTCAAAAAAATCATGTTCTTCAAAAATTCTTGCACTCCTACATAAAATTTGACACACTTGATCACCCCACTAACTTGCTCACCCTAAATTCTTATAGATGGAGGTCAAGTATAGCAAGTTCTACCAGCTGGGTAACGGAGGCCACCTGATCTTTGAGAGGGATCTAGATTTACTCGCATATCATCTTGAGCGCCTGCACCAGGAGTTCTTTAGTGCACAACTCAACGATCACGTGGGAGAAGAGCTACAGTGGCTGATAGTTGCAGATCTCAGAGGCAAGATGGAAGCACCCACCTCGGAGAAGATCCAATTCAGCTTGAGGGAGAACAACTAGCTAGACGGACTAGCCAGGGCTATGCAGGAAGCTCTTGCCTGTCTGTGCGGGCAAAACATCAACCAGATCAATGGCACTCGCTTTGCTCACTACGCACGGCGTGATTCTATGGGACTGCCCTTGGAGATGCCAGGACACCCGGATATGAAGCACCAGGTTGATAATCTCGACTTCATGTTGTATGATAGACAGAAGGAGTTGGACAACGTCTGTGCCTATGCCAACCATAACCATGCCATTGCAGTTAGGAAGGACCAAACCCTCACCATCCTCGCCAAGGAGCACCATTCAGTTCGTCGTCAGCGTGACAAGAAGGATCGCATCATCGATCGTCTTTGCAAGAAGGTGGCCACTCTCGAGAATACCATCCGTGAACAGGAGATCCATCTTGAAGCAAAGGAGGAGGAATGTGAAGATATCCGTGGAGATCTCTACTCTTACCTCAGTGATGATGACGACTACCTGGAGGACGAGGCCATGGAGGATCACACTGATGAAGATGATGTCCCCTTCATTGATGATGATTAGATGCACTTGAGCACTACCGTAGGAGTGAGTTGTACCCGGTCCCACTGTATCGTAGTTTCACAGAATGGTTCTTAAAACCATATGTTTCCTTATGTGGTGTGTGTTTGTATTGGGTGCTATGAATGAATGAATGAAAATAAAGTTGTTAGTTTGCAAAACCTGAGTCAAACTCCAAGTTTAAAGTTTCTAAAACAAACCCATAAACCCTAGAAATTTCCCCCTTGTCTCATTATCTATCTCAATCTTCAGATGCCTCACGGCAACGCTGGTGGAAGCAGTTCATCTCAAGACCCAATGCTGCAGATTCTGCAAATGTTTGTCTTTGACCGTGAAGCTAGTATAGCCAAACGCCAAGCCAACTTAGCCACTCTTCAACAGATATCTCAGATGGCCCATAATAATCAAGGTCACGAAAACCAGGATAACCATGGATCCAAGCTCAAGAACTTTCAGAATACCAACCCACCTATATTCAGTAAGTCGGAGGAACCCTTAGATGTTGATGACTGGCTGCACACCATGGAGAACAATTTGGAGGTCACGGGAGTTGAAGCCAATGAAAAAGTACTGTTTGCCACCCATTATCTGGCAGGTGATGCAAGAGCCTGGTGGAATAGCACTCGTACCATCAATGAAGCGCAAACGATGACTTGGGAAGAATTCAAGATCAAGTTCAATCGGACCCATGTGCCCCAAGGTTTAGTCACTAGGATGAGGGATGAGTTCAGGGAATTGAAGCAAGGGAGAATGACTGCTGTGGAATACCATGACAGATTCTTATCCTTGGCTAGGTATGCCCCTGATGAGATTAGCATAAAAGCAAAGAAGAAGGAAAGGTTCCTGAATGGATTACATGATGAGATGCAGACAGTGTTAGTCAACATCCGTTTTGCGGATCTAGAAGAACTAGTGGACTCTACTATCCAGATGGAAGGAAAGATCAACCAAGCCAATGACAATCGTAAGCGTCACATGATGCACCAGCCTGGATCCCACCATACACAGAAGTATCATCCCAACCCATCTGCAGGATATGCCCCAAGAAACAACAGACCCCCTATCTCCCGTCCAAACTATCCCAATCGTGGCAGAGGAAACTTGAGGTCTGGAGGAAACCACAACAATAACCCTAGCAACTCCAATAACTTCAACCGTGCATCTCCCAAGTCCAACAACAACAACACCAACAACAACAATACTGCCCCAAGGACTGGAAGCAATGTTGTGCCTATTGTAGGAAAAGACAAGTCCATGATTACTTGCTTTGAATGCAGAGTCAAGGGTCACTACTCCAATGAGTGCCCCAAGAAGCTTGCAGCAACCACCAGTGTGAATGCACCCGCTCAGCAGCAACGTCGTGTCCAGCCTAGAAAGAGATTTGACCCAGGGAACCCACTCTACCGCAACGGCCGTTTGTTCCACATGAATGTTGAAGAAGCTCAGGAAGCGCCAGATGTCGTGCTGGGTATGTTTTCTATTAACTCAGTACTTGCAAGGGTGTTGTTTGGTTCTGGAGCATCGCACTCATTTGTTACAGAAGAATTTACATGCACTAGTAAGATTCAACCAACAAAATTGAAGCATGTTATGATAGTTCAAATACCTGGGTCAACCACCAAAGCTAGAAAAATTTGCAAGGTTGTACCTATTAGAATCCATGGAATAGATTCTTATGCTAATCTAATAGTACTTGGAACCAAAGGTTTGGAAGTAGTACTAGGAATGTATTGGATGTCGAAACATAAAGGATTGATCGACTGTGCCAAGAAATCCATAACCATGACCAGTAGCACTGGAGTATCAGTAGAGCATGTATCTGAGACGTTGCCCCATCAATTCAAATGCAACAAGAGTCTAGCCCAACCAACCCTAGACCAAGTCAGAGTAGTCTGTGAATACCCCGACGTGTTCCCAGATGAATTGCTCGGTATGCCCCCAGATTGGGATATCGAGTTCATCATTGAACTAGTTCCTGGAACTGGACCCATAGCTCAGAGACCTTATAGTATGAACCCATCTGAATTAGTGGAGCTGAAGAAGCAACTTGATGCTATGCTGGAGAAAGGTCTGATTCAACCAAGTGCGTCGCCATGGAGATCGCCTGTTTCGTTTGTGGATAAGAAAGATGGAGGTAACCGTTTGTGCATGGATTACTAGAAGCTGAATGATGTCACCATCAAGAACAAGTACCCACTGCCGAAGATAGAAGATCTGTTTGACCAGTTGACTAGTGCCAGAGTGTTTTCTAAGATTGATCTTAGAACTGGATATCATCAACTCAAGATTCGTGCAACGAATATCCCAAAGACCGCCTTCACCACCATATATGGATTGTATAAGTAAACTGTCATGTCTTTTGGATTAACCAATGCCCCCGCTTATTTCATGAATCTCATGAATAAGATTTTTATGAACTTCCTGGATAAGTTTGTCGTTGTTTTTATCGACGATATTCTGATCTATTCCAAGTCAGAAAAATACCATGAGCTACACATGAGAACCATCCTTGAAATCCTTAGAGAACATCAGTTGTATGCCAAGTTTAGCAAATGTGAGTTCTGGTTGAAGGAAGTAGGATTCCTAGGACATATCGTGTCGGCAGGAGGAATTGCTGTCGATCCCACGAGGATTAAGGATGTTGAAGAATGGAAAACTCCAATCACTCAAACCCAAGTCCGCGCATTTCTCGGATTAGCGGGATATTACCGCAAGTTCGTAGAAGGAGTTTCAAGCATCGCAAGACCGCTGACCTAGCTGTTGAAGAAAGATCAGAATTTTGAATAGACGGACAAATGTGAAGCAAGTTTTTAAGAGCTCAAGAAGAGATTGATTTTAGCCCCAATTCTGATTATGCCGGAGTATCAAGTTTCTCAAGATCCAGTGGAGCAACCATACTGAAGAAGAAGCTACTTGGGAGCGAGAAGATTACATTAGGACTGAGTTTCCAAATCTCTTTAGTTCCTAGTTTTTCTTAAATCTCGGGACAAGATTTTGTTTAAGGAGGGAAGGTTTGTAACACCCCAAAAATATTAAACAGGATTAGCAAGTTCTAATCACCCAAGTTTAGGGTTAACAAAAACTTTTCTTATTAAATCTCATATGAGTGTATGTGTGAATCGCATTAGTGTATGAATGAGTGATTTTTCCATGTTTGATTTCTACAAATGATAAGGAATGGTTTAAAGATGAATACTGCATCATCTAGGCCATGTACAAACTAAATCAAAAGAAAAGAAAATCAAATATGAATCATATGATCAAATGGTCATTTTGACCAAAATTATCCACTAGACCACTTTGAGTGTTCCTAGTAAAATCTTTCTAACAGAAACATTTCCAAATCTTTTCACCCCTTGCTAGACCAAGTAAAAGTGAATCCAAGCAAACCTTACAAAAAGACAGAAACTATTTTTAAACCCCTTTGAGAGACATTTCAAAATTGAATCAAGTGTATGTACTAAGATCACCACTTTTCAAAAACCACTCAAATCAATTCACCTTGACTTTTCCTAGCAACCCTAGAAACCCAAGCATGTGACAAACACACTCACCAAAATTCATCCAAAAATTCAAATCTTGAATTCATGCGGCCATTTGGTCGAGCACCTGGCAGACAACAGTAAAACCTTGCCTAATAATCACTATTCTGAGCAATATTTTTCTCCCTACTATGCCCCATTTATCTCCCTGGTCTCCCCTAGTGCCCAGCAGCACAGTGGACAAGCTCTCCTTTGCCGTTCGCACCAGTGCAGCGCCGCCCGAGCTCACCGTGTCGGTCGACCAAGCACCGCTCGCTACAGATCGTGCCGCCCTCTCCCATGATGTCCAGGAGACAGGTGACACTTCACCACCACCCCCTGTCCACCCCTTGACCGAAGACACGCCGTGGACCAGCCGTAATCGCCGCGCCCACTTCTCTTTCTGCCATGCCGAGAGCGCGCCAGAGCGCCGCAGCCGACACACAAACACACGCCGAGACTTTCCCTCTCTGCGCGTGCCCGCACTCACCGCGACCCCAGCTACCCCCCAGACACGCCCATTCGCCGTCGCGTGAACCGTGGCCACTGTGTGCCGTCTCGAATGCCATCGTTCCCGCATAGAGCATGGACCGCTCCTGACCGTTCTCGACCGCCCCTTGCCGTACTATCACTTGCATGACAACCGCCCTGAAGCACCGCGTCGACCCCTACCCTCAGCCATGCCAATAGCTCACTACAATAACGTCGCCGACGAGCCCGATCCATGCCGCTCTACCCCTCTCGCCGGTGTATAAATAGAGGCCACCCCAGACCTCATTTGCCACACCAGCTCACTCCCGTCTCTCTCAGAAACCTCCCACACCTCTCCCTATAGCAAGGCGAGCACCAACCCGCCGGAATTTCACCATAGCCCACCGCTATAGAGGAGAAGAGGAACTAGAGCTAGGAGCCGCCCCAGGGGCCGCCGTGACCACCATTCGACTTGCCGGCCTCGACAAGTTCGATCGCCCCCATCACCAAGTCTAGATGGAGCCTTGGGGAGCCCCCACATACCCCCACCATCGTGTTAGGGTTCAGTTCTCGCTGGTGCTATGCGACGGAGACGACGATGCTCAGTCGTCGATCATGCTCTAATCGCACGGCCCAGATAGAGCGTACCGTATGGGTTTAGTTTAGTCGCTGATGCATGGGACCGGCCTGTCAATAGCCCGCTGCACGCGCTGTGCAGTTGGGTCGGCCGAGTATCGTTCCCGCGCTCGCCCTGTGTTCAAATTTAGATTTTTCTTTTATTTTCAAAACCCTAATCTGTCAGTGACTTTGAAATTCAATTCAAAGAGATCTACTAAACCAAATTGCATGATTCCAATTTTGTTGGAAAGGTATTCAAAATATCTATCCAAACCCGTTAGATTCAAACCATTTGAAATTACAGATCACCTATAGTAAAAATAACAAGACAGAGGCTTTTTCCACTTCAAACATTTTTTAAAAATCAACCATAAATGCTTCTGAGTTGATTCCAACTCTCAAAAAACACATTTGACAAGATCTATCTGAATATGTAAAAATATTTAGGTTTACATGCAGTGATCTTGGACTAGTACTAAAAGAATGCTATATAGGCATTTCTAGTCACTTTAATTTTATTAAATAGTAATTTTAAACTTTATAAAATGTGATCACCACTTGAAATCACATTCCCAAGTATTAGAATATGTGGTGATGACATGTGTCAACATGATCCCATATTTTAATTGGAGAATATTAAATCTTAAGTGTTTTCAATGAGTAGAAATTACTTTTCCAAAATAAGATAAATAAGACTAGGTCTTTATTTCATGTGATATTTGTGATGATGCTAGATCATCAAGTGTGAGCCTTAGTGTGATAAATATAAGTAGTTAAGTATTGTTTGGTGATTGTGTACCTCGTATTCCTTTATAGATGCTAGTATCAACCCGGGCTACGAGGAGGAGGAGTACTACAAAGAAGAAGAAGAAGAGAACTTCAACCACTGCAGTACTCAAGGCAAGCCTAACACTACAAGTTAACTATGCAAGCCATCCTTGCAAGATAACCTATGCAAGATGCAGTAGGCATGCTTTGGTTATGCAACCTTGATTATACCAATCACAAGTTTTACTTGCAATTTTTATTCTTTTACTTTTACCAAAGTTCTTTACCTTTACTTAGTGATTTGTGAGTATTGGAAAAATAGGATAGATGCCATAAAGAGCATAAAACTAGGCCTAGGTAGTTATAATTAGATGTCATAAAAATCATAAAACTAGATTTAGATAGTTACACTTGATTAGCACCCCTTATTAGTGACACACACCCCATTGATAGTTACTAGTGCTAAAGTACTACCGATCACTTTAGATGGGAATACTTGGAGAAAATAATTATGAAAACCTTGAAATGATGATTCATTCTATTGAAATGTTTTGACATGTGTTCTGAAACATAATGGTTTGATGATGAAACTTCTTGAGGCATGAGCCTTAGTTTTGATAAAAAACTGATGGTTGGGTTTGGATGCGATACCATTCCAATTTTACCATACAACCGCAATACCTGAATTGGGTAGGGCTTAACTGGAAGTTTATATGCCTTAGTATGGGTTCCCTTGTGGAAAGAGGTTGAGATGAGGCTACCTCGTGAATGTGAATGTCCACCTATGCAGTGCCCAGGATGGCAGATGGCCATGGCTGGGAGGCCAAGCTCATAGGGGAGGTGCCTATACTAGAGTGTGTAATTGAAAGGTTATGATTGATTATCCGCATACTAAGTATGATGATTCAGGGTTATCCCTGACGGATGTATCGAATATTATGGTGAAAGTGTACCACCTCTGCAGAGTGTCAAACTATTCGAATAGCCGCGTCCACGGTCATGGACAGTTGGAGTGGCCATACTGTTTCGTTGTCAGATATTTTCAAAAATGACTTGTGAATTGAACTATGACCTTGACTTGACCACAAAAGAGATGTGGACATGAAAACTAGGTTCCCACTTAGGTGATGCAGGAAATTAAATTAGGTTCTTTACTTTTGAACTCCTTATGAAATAAACTTGGCTTTTTGCAAATAAACCTAGAGCTTAAGATTCCTACTAGAAATATCTTACTTGTTAGTGATAGTTTGTGAGTACTTAAAGAGTACTCATGGCTTTGTCCTTGGCTATTCCCGTGGCCAGACTATGAGGAGGACTACCAGGAAGATGGACAGCAGGAGGTCTATGACAACTAGCATCATCTCTCATCGTCAGCATTGTCTGTGACCCTGAAGATGGAGCCCCTACTACGTTTACTTTTCGCTGCTTTGATTGTATTAAGACTGGATCATGAGATCCTTTATTTGTAAGACCTTTATTATGGTTTGTAATAGATGATGTACTGTGGTACCAATTCTGTTATCTCTCGCAAAAATGGTAATCCTGAGATTGCGAGGTATGGCATAACAGGCATCTAGGATTAAAAATCCAGGTGTTGACAGTTACTCTTTGGAGGTTGTGTGGCAGTGGTTGGCGCTTATTGGCGTGGAAGCGGCGACGCGCTCTCTCCGACAAGGCTTCTAGTGTGTTTTACTCCCTTCGTGTTTCTTCTAGGTTCTTTCTTAGTGCTGCGATGGTGTGTGGGTAGAGTTGGCCAGTTCCGGGGGTGGTCGGCCTTTGGTGGCATTGCCTTCGTTGTTGGAGTCCTCTCTTTGGTGCTTAGTGAGTGTCGGTTCTCCCGATAGGGTGAGCTCCGACCCGACCTCATAGCTCAGTTAGCTTGTGCTCCCCTGTAGGGTAGGCTTTGTATTGGCCACGCCTATTGCGCTGCTTCGCTCTCGGTTGTTCCTTGGTTGTCATTTTCTTGTGTGTGGGTGTTGATCTACTCCGTAAGCTGGGTTCAGCACTTGTATCTTTTCATCGTTATTGGTGTTATTAATTTAATGTCGGGTCTTTGACCCGTTTTCTAAAAAAATCCAAGGGATGCGGATGGACGTTGTTAGGTCCCGCTACGCTACGCCACATTTACTTGTAGTCGTCACTAGATGGTCTAAGGTCATGTTTGTTATTTTTAGTACTTTTAGATTTTCTTGTACCGCCGTTTAGGATTATGAATAGATCAGCGGACTTTCAAAAAAAATCTTTCTACATTATTACTGTACAAGTGACAACACATCCGGTGAAAACACAGATTTGCAGGTTCTCCATCGTTTGATCGGTCTAGTTCATCCAACAACCAATATTCAAAGATAGATTTTTTGGGAGTTTTTTTTGCGTGGATATTGAGAGGATTTTTTTTTTCGGGGATATTCAGAGGAATTTTTTTTAGGTGTATTCAGAGGAAGTTTGTACTCCTACATGGGTTACCATAGCACTACAGGGACATACGAGATACGACGAGTGATGTCTTAGTTGTATACGGCGTAGGATACCACTAGTCCGACTTGTTGCACAAGTCGGGGCCGACCAGATTCGATCCCGCTAGATATTCACAACCATAAATAACGCCAGCTCCCCCACGTTGTTGATTGCAAAACTATTCCCCTCGACTACGTATGGCGCACGACACGCTACGCCCGGACCTCGGTCCCGATCTCATGGCGCACGACGACGAAGCGACCGTCGACACCCGCCGCCGTCTTTACCAGCTGCACAATCCGCTGAACCCCCAGAATAAGGCGCTCTACGACCTGCCAACCTCGCCGGAGTTCCTCTTCCAGGAGGACGCGTTCCGGACGCACCGCAGCGTGAGCGAGAACCTCACCTTCTACACCGGCATCGGCTTCTGCACCGGGTCCCTGGCCGGCGGGGTGGTAGGCACCTTCCGCGGGATCGCGGCGGCGGAGCGTGGGGAGACGGCGAAGCTGCGCGTCAACCGCGCCCTCAACGAGGCCAGCTCCGTCGGCAGGAAGCTCGGCAACCGGTTCGCCCTGGCCGGGTTCTTCTTCGCCGGCACGGAGAGCGCCGTCCGCACCCTACGCGACGGAAGGGATGACTGGGTCAACACCGTGTCTGGGGCGGCGGCCGCCGGCGCGATCTACGCCCTCCCGTCCGGCCTGCGGTCGATGGCCGTCCACGGCCTAGCTGGGGGAGTCCTGGCCGGGGCTTGCGTCGCGGGGAAGCCGCTGCTTAAGAAGTTTGCGCCGGATGTTGCTGCTAGATTGGAATATTTACGTTGAAGAAGGTGCTGCACAAGGCTATTATTACTATTAGGATGGATTTAGGGCAGTGCTTGGCAACCTTCGTAACAAAGCATACTGTATTCTTTAGTTTAGGCCTATAATTGTTGATGTGGCCGAAGTGCCGACGATTTTCGTATATGTACACCGCGGAAGGAGCAATGGTGTTTATTGTTACGATATGGATCTGTTACTTTTGTCGAACCAGGGGTGTGTGAAGAGCACGAAGACACACAACATCATTATAGATGTGTTTTCTGTAATTTCTCTAGTGCTATGATGCTTTTACTTTTCTACGATTCTGTTGATAAGACGTTTTACTAGAGATTCTGCGTGCATCAACCACACTGAAATTTGTGTGTCTCTTGAGTTAGACTAGTCACAATGGAGAGTATCATATAGTAGTATCATATATATGATGCTAGTATATAATACCAGCTCTACAATGTATAGTATCACAGTCTTAGCATATTTATTGTTTTCTAAAATCTCAATGCAAAATTGTGTACAAGATTCATTTGAGATTAGTTTTTTTAGTTCTACGTGCTATGTTACCGTATCTATCTATGATACCAACACAACCTCTTTCGTCATTAATTAGTATGTCACGTCAGAATTTTGCCAACATGGCATGCATGATACTACATAAGACTAGTCACAATGGAGAATATCATATATTAGTATCATGCATATGATACTAGTATATGATACCATCTCTGCAATGCATAATATCATGTAGTAGTATCATAGTCTTAGTATATTTATTGTTTTGTAGAATCTCAATGCAAAATAGTGTACAAGATTCATTTGAGATTATTTTTTCTAGTTCTATATGTTATGATACCGTATCTACCTATGATACCAACACAACCTCTTCATCATTAATTAGCATGCCACGTCAGAATTGTGCCAATATGGCATGCATGATACTACTTATGATACCCCTATTGAGGCTAGTCTAAGATATCCCCATTGGGGCTAGTCTTAGGGTGTGTTTGTTTGGGCTGTGGCTGGCTGGCTCTGGCTGGCTGTTCTGCTGTGCAGGGAAAGTTGCTATGCAGGCGAAGCTATTTTTCTGAGTTTGACTGTTTGGCGACTTGGCTGACTGTCTAGCTGTATGATAAGAAATTGTCTGAAATATCCCTAGCATTACGAGAACATATATACCTGTTGATTGAATCGTATTTGTCACTATAAAAACCATGAATATTCATTACATAACAATGCCATTACACTCAGCAATACTACCCAATGACTTAAAATAGCATTTTATTTCCGTTAGCAAATAGCAGAATACACTAGAACGTTACCACATCAAGCAAGATATATGCTCCCTCCGTTTAGAAATAAGTGACTTGTATTTGTCTAGATTCGTATATATCTAGACATATTTTAGTGTAAAGATACATGCTAATTTAGAAAAAAACAAGTCATTTATTTCTAGACGGAGAAAGTATTATAATGTAGCGGTAGCACACATCAAAGAGAATAAAAATTTCGAGCTAAATAATGGATGTTTGACAGATTGTTTTACCAATCTGTACAAGCAGCGACTTGATAAAAAAATTTGTAGAAGTGAAAACACTTGTGTCTACCAACAGTATCGCTACTCCAGCTCCATCCTCCACGAGTTCTTGGATGTTGTGCAACTGTGCTCCTATGAATAAAGCGATGATTGTTGTACTCGCATCTGACTGGGACTATTTCAGCGACGGGCTTGGGATCGGGCAGTCAGGCGGCAGGGAGTGGGCGAGCAAGCGTGGCGGCGCTTGCGATGAACCCTAGCTGTGGTGGCGACGGCTGTTCGAGCAAACGTGTCGTGCGAGGATGTTTTGGGGACGCGGCCTCCTTTTTTTCTATTAATCACGGGTTGGAAAGTGCAGTAATATAGGCTCAAAGTGGCATTTTGCTTGTAAATATGCTACAACGATATGATCCAATGTGAAAACGCTTCGCTTGATATGTAGAAAGCTGCGGGAAGCACCTCCCGAGGTGCTTTTCGGTGTACGCCTATTCTGCGTGGTGGCTTCGGAAAAACCCATAAACAAAGCATCCTGTTTGTTTCGATTTGACTGCTTTTTTCACTGGAAATAGAGTTGAAAATGGTAAGAAAACTTTTCGCCTGTTTTCGAAGAAAAAAATAGAGAACTAAAAAAGAAACGGAAACGGCATTTTGCGGAAAAGGAACGGAAACGAAATATTTTAAACGGAAACGGAAAAGAAAACGGTGGAGCGATTTCCGGCAAAAACGAAAACGGTAAGAAAATTTCGGATAAACAAATATGGAAACTTTTCGAAAATATAACCAGCCAAACCCACGTACGAGATAGTACTTTGCATCAGTGATTTCTCGTGCGCTTGTTGAGCCATAAAATATATAAAGGATCTATGTAAGACATACAACTAGCCCAGACGACATACTAATCAAGTGAGGGTCTTAGCGTTGATGTGAAACTAATTATGTGAACTTGTGTGCTTGTTGAAGTGTTGAATTATGTGTGTTATTTTATATTCAATTGTCGCTTTTCAAAGTTGTAAGATATTCTTTGTCTATTATACGTTACTTTTAGTTTACATATATATTCTGATGAATGTCCGTTTTTGTATTGTATCCGTCCCGTATTCGTACCATATTCATTTTCGATGATTTTCGATTTCGTGTTCATTTCCGGAATTTTTCGTTACGTTTTTTATTTTGGTAACACAAGAGGAAGCGAAAACGATAACGTGTGTTTCCGTCCGTTTCCGTTCTGTTTTTAACCCTAACTGGAAAGCTGAAAAAAGCCCAAACAAACACCTCCTTAGATTTGCACTTTTCATCACGCAGAGTTCAGATTGATCATGTAGAGTACTCCTTCCGATCCATATTAATTGTTGAATGTATTTATTTCAGCGACAATTAATATGAATCGGAGGGAGTAGTACTCTCTCGTGATATCAAGCTACTCCCTCCGGTTCGGTTTATTAGACACCCACGTAGTTTAAGAACAACTTTGATTATTAATTTTGGTCAACAAAATTTTACATAATACTTATGTCATAAAAATTATACCATTGGATTCATCTTCAAAAGTAGTTTTCAATGGTATATTTTTTGGGACATATATTGCATATTTTATTGGTCAAAATTGATGGTCAAAGATTTTTTTAAACTACGTATATACCTAATAAACCGGACCGGAGAGAATAATAAAATAATACTAAAAAGTATGACAATTATAACAATAGATTTAATTCTCTTTACTATTAAATTGCATTCATTAGGTCCGTTTATCTTGGTATATGTTTCTCCACATATTTTTGTATGGTTTTGCTCTCTCACCAAATCAATATCTAGACTAATATTAAAATACCCAGAGGGTCTGATCCAACGAATCTGGGCCTTACAATCCAATTATCCAACGGATGAGAGCTCTCCCGTGTTTGATGGGTGCGGACAACTCCACGAACCAATTGCTCACCACGAACCCCTCACGAAAAAACTACTCACGCCGCAAGCCACAGCAGTCTTCTCGCCGCCCCTATCGCCTTCCCTATCGCCGCCGCAATCTTCTCGCCGCCGCCAGCAGTCCTCACGTCGTCGCTGCCCCTTTCTCCGCCGAAGTCTTCTCGCCGTCGTCGCCCTATCTCAGTGTCGGAGAATCGAGGACGCCCTCTACACCGACGCCCTCCACGACGCGGACTCGAGGCCGCCTTGCATTGAGGCAGAACTGCACAGCCGCACTGCTTGGCCTCCGCGCAAGACACAGCTGCCGCGCAAGCCACACCCGCCGCCGCCCTCGCCGCACAAGCCACACCCGCCGCGCTGCACGGTAGGCCCGCGCCCTACAAAAGACTCGCCCGGCCGTCGGCACACGAGACCGCACTGCACGCCTAGACGACAGGCCACCCTGCCTCCGGTGCGCCAACACCCGCCAGTGCCGCTATTTTCTTCAGGTTCGAATTCTTCCTGTGCGTATTGACCCGCATTTGAACAGAGACCTGGATTGGGTTCAATCAAAATGTTCCTTGAGGAATCAGACCTCTTTCTTATGGATCGAGAATAGAACAACTGTAGTTAGTTTGGTCAGACTATTGTTTGCATAATTAGTTTTGGATCATACTGTGTAAGGCATCTCGAGAGGTAGCATCTGTGGTCAATGACTGTTTGCAAAATTTGTGTTTGTAAAGGCCTTTTTTGTTTTTCTTTACGGTTCAGAAGACTTTCTTAATAGGTTTGAAATCACAATTTATTTTTATATCAAACTTGCATAGCTCTTTGTTTTCTGTGGATCTGAAGAAAATGACCGGAAGTAGGAATACTTGATGCTGTTTGTTGTCGGCCACGCAAGGCAGAACTCTTTCTCACGGTAGAAGTGCGTCGAACAGAATCTTCAGGTTCAGACTTGGGCATTGGATGAACAGTTCACAGGTGAGCTGCTCAATATTCTGGTTGGGAAGACTTCTATAGCTGAATTCTCAATGCATATTGCTGCATCTTCACAGGTGTTGCATTCTGTGGGCTCATTATTCAGTATCCTCCTGGAGTTCCATTTGCTTCTTTGTCCATTGTGTTTACTTTCCGGTTTCGTTCTTTTAGTAGCAATGCTTCAGAACACGGAATCAAGAACAATAATTTTTGAAACAAGTATCAAGAACAATAATATTGTTGTGATTTCTCTTGATCTTCAGTTTGAGTTTGCATATGCTCATATATATTGAATTGCTAGAACATGAGTGGCCAGGTAAGATTAAGGATGCCACTATGATAATCTTTGTGTTTAACATGTCATAACATCTCACATTTTTTCTTCTTTATCAGTGATATGACCTCAGATGTATATACGTTTGTGCATAAAAAGGCGATGTTTGATGTGATTTTCTTTCTTTTCCAGTTTAATGACATAACAGCATGGCGAACCCTGTGTACAGTAGAGAGGGGCGAACAAAGATCCGTGAAAGAGGTGAGATGCCCTATGGTCGCCGTGGCAACATTTGCAGCCGCCGGCCAGATGCCCGTGATTGCTTAGAACATAGGGCACCTAAAATTTATTTCATAATATGTTTCTTATATGGGCAGGTAATTTTGGCAGGCGTGGCATGAAACGTGCATGCGCACGCGCTTGATTACTAGTACTACTAGCAAAATACCCGTGTGTTGCTACGGAGTGGTAAATATATGTATACAATAAACACATAAAACTATTGTTTACAATAAATGCAGAGCATAAATCACCCGCACATCTCAGAAGAGCTCTCCCCTGAGGATGTAGATGGACTCCTTGTCACGCCTTCGCCCCCTTCCTCGGTGTGCGGCTGTCTCTCTGCTCGCCCCACTCTCCTGTTGTTAGGTGTCGCAGTTGGGCGACGAGTAGTTGGTCTTGTGTTCTTGGCAGTGTTGTGCCTGTACTGATGGGTTCCTTCCCTCCCCTTGCACTGGTGCGGCCAGTGTTTAACTGCTTCCTGTGTGTGAGTTGTATCCTGTTTGTCATACGCTCTGATCCTTTGAGGGCTTTATTTATAAAGCCGGGCCTAATGCCTTTTATCTAAAAATAAATCACCCGTACATTCTCACAGTCCTATCTTGCAAGTTTCATATTTAAACTAAAAAAAATCAAGAACCCATGGAGGCACGATGGATTTTGGTCCTTGTCAACCCAGGGGGCTTCAATTTTGTACGTTTTCCTCTGTCCTTTTAGGGTTTCTGTCTTACTTACGAAGGTGTGGTAGTGGCGCCTCCCTGAAGGGGGAATGAAGTCCTCCCAGTCTAGCCCCATCCTGGTGTTGCGTCTAGCATCGTCGAAGGGCGTGTGGAGGTGTCTCTCTGGTGAATCTCGCTTAGTTTTCTCGGTGTTTCTTTCAATTTATGATTCTTTTCATCGACATTAATTTGTTCTCTGGTGCGCTAGTTCTTTGGGGGTTTTACTACAGCGATTTCCCATCTGTTTACAAAGATCTACTACGATAAACTTTGTCTGACTCCATTGAGGGATGGGCGAGGACGAGGATGACAACATGCTTTCAGCTTGTTTGATTGGTTGTAGTTGTCGCTAGGTATACGTGGATGCCAAACTCAGGCCACTGGGCTCGGCCCGAGTTTTCGCGGCTCGGGGCAAGCCGGGCTCGACCCGCTAGGGCTGTGTAACACCCCAAAACTTCTAATCAAGATTATCAAGTTCTAATCACCTAAATTTAGGGTTAACAAAAACTTTTATTAAGAAAATGAATATGAATGCATGTGTGTTTTGCATTAGTGTAGAATTGATTGAATTTGCCATGCTTGATGGTTAAAAAGGATGTGAAATGGTTTAAAGGTGAATACTATATCATCTAGACCATTTACAAACAAAATAAAAAGAAAAAAATCAAATATGAATAAATAAAGCAAATGGTCATTTTGACAAAAGTAAATCACTAGGCCACTTTATGTGTTCCTAGAAGAAGATTTTTAACAGAAACAATTCTAATTGTTTTCACCCCTTGCTAGAACAAGTAAAAGTGAATCAAGCCCCACTTTACAAACTTACAAAAACATTTTCCAAATCAATTAAATGGACAGTTGAAAATTGAATCTAGTTCATATGTTAAGATCCCACTTTTTCAAAAACCTATCAAATCAATCCCCTTGACCTCACCAAGCAAACATAGACTCTCAAGCTTAACTTAAGATCACTCAAAAAATTTGAATCAAAATTTCCAAAGCAAGTTTCATGCGGCCATTTTCACAAACACCTTGCTTACACTAATTTAACCACCTACCTAACTTTACTGTTGTGCACAGTGATCCTTGACCATTTGGTCTCCACTTCACTCCCTTGTCCCCTTTGGTGTCGAGCAGCACCCAGACCATCCCGCCTTTGGCCGTTATGCACAGTGGAGCGCCGCCCGTTTTTGGTCATCGCCGGCCGACCACGACCAACTCACAGCAGACACCGCCGCAACCAACCATGATGTCCAGGAAGCACGCCGCACTCCACCGCCACCCCCTGTCCCAACCTCAACCCCAGCCGAGCCCTGGACCACCCTAGCTACGCCGCGCACCGTGCCTCTGCACCATGTCCAAAGCGCGCCAGCTCGCCGCGCCCGACCAGCTCGCCTAGACCGCGCCTTGCCTTCGCCGCGCACGCTCACGCCCGCCAGGATCACCGCAACCCAGCAGACAACCCCGTTCGCCGCCGCGTGACTCGCAGCTGCCGCACGCCGCCGCAAACACCTCTGCGTCCATGCGGAGCACCGCACGCTCCCGACCAAACCACACCGCCCCACACCTCGCCATTAAGTCCGTAAGAACCGCCAGGGAGCACAGCACCGCCCACTAGCCTCCGCCACGCCGATAGCCGCCTGTGGCATCGTCACCGACGAGCTCGCGCCCACACCGTTCGGTCCCCTCGCCGCAGTATAAAAGGAGGCCACCCCTGCCCCATTTCTCCATACCATTCCACTCACCACCTCTCACTGACCCTCCCCTACTTCTTCCCGGAGCTAGGCAAGCTCTCTCTCACCAGAATTTGGCCGGAGCCCGCCGCTGCTGTAGGAGAAGGGCGCCGTTAATTTCGACCACCCCAAGCCCTGCCTTGACCGCGCCTCGACTCGCCGTCGTCTACCACGTCGATCACCCCCGTTGCCGACCCTAGCTGGAGCCCAGGTGAGCCTAGCCAGATCCCCACCGCCGTGTTAGGGTTGATTCCTCGCCGGAGTAGTTCGTCGTCGACGACGACTCACCGCCGTCGGATTAGAATTAGATCGCACGGCCTAGATCCACCGATATCGTTTCGCTTAGATGCAGTCATTGACTGGTGGACCCCATCTGTCAGTAGCTCGCTGCGTTGTGTAGTGCAGTTGGGCCGGCCCGTTTAACTTCCCGCGCTGGCCTGGAAATTCAAATATTGAATTTTCCTTTTTAGTTTAAGCTAGTTTCTGTCTACAGATTCAAAAATAAATTAAGAGAGTTTCACTGAACCAAATTGCATGATTCAAATTTTGCTAGAAAGGTATTTAAATTATCTATCGAAGCCCGTTGGATTTAAATCATTTGGAGTTAGAGATAATCTTTAGTAAAAATAACAAGACAGAGACTTTTGCAACTTCAAACATTTTTCAAAAATCAACCATAATAGCTTTTGAGTTGATTCCAACTCTCAAAAATCACATTTGACAATATCTATCTGAATATGTAAAAATATCTAGGTTTGCATGCAGTGACATTGGACTAGTACCAAAAGAATGCTATTAGAGCATTCCTAGTCACTTTAAATCTATTAAATGATAATCTTGAAATTAATAAAATGTTACCAACCCTTTAAATCACATTCCCATGTATTAGAATATGTGGTGATGACATGTGTCCACATGATCCCATATTTTAATTGGAGAATATTAAATCTTAATTAATTTCAATGAGTAGAAATTACTTTTCTCAAATAAGATAAATAAAACTAGTTCTTTATTTCATGTGATGATTGTGATGATACTAGATCATCAAGTGTGAGCCTTAGTGTGCTGAATAGAACTAGTTAAGTATTGTTTAGTGATTGTGTACCCCGTATTTATTTATAGATGATAGTACCGATGCAAGCTACGAGGAGGAGGAGTTCTACCCCGAAGAAGAGGAGGAAAACTTCAATCACTGCACCAATCAAGGCAAGCTAGAATTATACAAGTTAACCATGCAAGTTTTAACCCAATCAAGATGCATTATGCATGCTTTGGTTATATACCGTTGATTATACCAATCCCAAGTTTTACTTGCAAGCTTTAATCTTTTACTTTACCAAAGTTCTTTACTTTTAGTTAATGCTTTGTGAGGATTTTGGAAAGATAGTATAGATAGCATAATGAGTATAAAACTAGGCCTATACTAGATGTCATTCTATGGCATGAGATTGAAGATTAGCACCCCTCATTAGTGAACACTCGTAACTTAGTGGCTAGTGCTAAACATAAAACTTGATCACTTTAGATGGGAATACTTGGTGAAAATGATTATGAAAACCTTGGAATGATGAGTCATTCTATTGAAATGTTTTGACATGTTTTGAGAAACACAAATGGATTTTGATGATGAAAATGTTGAGGCATGAGCCTTATCCCTTTATAAAAACTGATGGTTGGGTTCGGATGCGATACCATTCCAATTTTACCGTACAACCACAATACCTGAATTGGGTAAGGCTTAGCCGGAAGTTTATGTGCATTAGTATGGGTTCCCTCGCGGAAGAGGTTTGAGCTAAGGCTACCTCGTGAGTGTGAATTGTCCACCTATGCAGTGCCCAGGATGCCAGATGGCCATGGCTGGGAGGCCAAGCTCATAGGGGAGGTGCCTATACTAGAGTGTGTAAAGGAAAGGTTATGATTGATTATCCGCATACTAAGTATGATGATTCAGGGTTATCCCTGACGGATGTATCGAATTTTGTGGTGAAAGTGTACCACCTCTGCAGAGTGTCAAACTATTCGAATAGCCGCGTCCGCGGTCATGGATAGTTGGAGTGGCCATACTGTTCCGTTGTCAGATGTTTTCAAAATGACTTGTGAAGTGAACTATGATTTGACTTGACCACAACAGGGTTGTGAATATGAAAACTAGGTTCCCACTTAAAGTTATTTAGAACATTTACTTAGTTATCTTTAATTCTAAACTCACTGCCTTTTTGCAAATAAACCTAGAGCTTAAGATTTCCTATTAGAGCTACTTACTTGTTAGTGATAGTTTGCGAGTACTTAAAGAGTACTCATGGCTTTGTCCCTGGCTATTCCTGTGGCCAGACTATGAGGAGGACTGTCAGGATGATGGACAACTAGACGTCTATGACAACTAGGATCATCTCCCATCGTCAGCATTGCCTGTGACCCTGAAGATGGAGCCCACTGCTACGCTTATTATTCCGTTGCTGTATTAAGACTGGATCATGCGATCCTCTATTTGTGTAAGACCTTATTATGGTTTGTAATGGATCATGTACTGTGATATCCAATCTATTATGTCTCGCAAAAATGGTAAACCTGGGATTGCGATGTATGGCATAACAGGCATCTGGGATTAAAAATCCGGGTGTTGACAAGTTGGTATCAGAGCCATCCTAACCATAGGAGGCCCTAGTTAGAATCGACGTCCGAACAAAACTTAGTTTCAAAACCAAAGAAGTGAGTATTTATGAAAACCTATTCCCACTCTTATCCTTGATTCTTTCAAAAAAAATCATGTTCCGCAAAAATTCTTACATTCCTACATAAAATTTGACACACTTGATCACCTCACTAACTTACTCATCCTAAATTCTTATAAATGGAAGTCCAGTATTGCAAGTTCTCCCAGCTGGGCAACAGAGGCCAACTGATCTTTGAGAGGGATCTAGATGCACTGTCAGAGTACCTTGAGCGCCCGCATCCGGAATTCTTCAGTGCCCAACTCACCGATCACCCAGGAGGAGATCTACAATGGCTGATTGTTGCAGATCTTAGAGGCAAGATGGAAACACCCCTTTCTGAGAAGATTCAATTCACCTTGTGAGAGAACAACTGGCTAGATGGATTAGCCAGGGCTATGCATGAAGCTCTTGCCCGTCTGTATGGGAAAAACATCAACTTGATCCAGGGAACTCGCTTTGCTCACTTCGCAAGGCGTGATTCTATGGGAATGCCATTGGAGATGCCAAGTCACCCAGAGTTGAAGCGCCAGGTGGAGAATCTTGACTTCATGTTGTATGATAGGCAGAACGAATTGGACAACGCCCGATCTTACGCCAACCACAATCTTGCCATTGCCGTCTGATGTCTACGCACTTCTATTCTTGTAGACAGTTGTTGGGCCTCCAAGTGCAGAGGTTTGTAGAACAGCAGCAAGTTTTCCCTTAAGTGGATCACCCAAGGTTTATCGAACTCAGGGAGGAAGTGGTCAAAGGTATTCCCTCTCAAGCAACCCTGCAATCAAGATACAAGAAGTCTCTTGTGTCCCCAACACACCCAATACACTTGTCGGGTGTATAGGTGCACTAGTTCGGCGAAGAGATAGTGAAATACAAGTGGTATAGATAATTATAAGTGGTAACGGTGATAGAAGATAGCTTGATGGTGTGGAAAAGACTAAAGGCAAACTGAAATAAAGATGAAAGCAAGCAAACATGTAACAGATCTAGTAGCAAATGGTGTTTTAATGTTTAGAAACAAGGCCTAGGGATCATACTTTCACTAGTGAACACTCTCATATAAATATCTTCTATTTATGATACAACCCTTAACTACTCTTCGGTTGAACACTCTAATCGATGGTAGGGCTATAACAGCACACCTCAAAGTAAGTCTTTTCCATCTAGAAAACCCCACACTATCACCTTGAGTACTAGATGAGTCCAACAAACACCACAATTTCATAAAGACATCCAAATCCAAATATAACTCATAACAAGTATTTGTAATCTCTAGCCTAAGTGCCACCATGGTGTGCACGCTATCACTTTCACACACATGGGGAGAGCAGAGATCTATTAAAGCACTTGAGTAGCAAGGTAGATCTACTAGATTACAAAGCTCATGACCACAACAAGATCATGCATAGATAGAGAGATGAACACATAGCTACCGGTAGAACCCTTAGCCTCGAGGAAGAACTACTCCCTCATCATCATAGGAATCAGCAACGGTGATGGAGATGGTGGTGGAGTCGATGGAGATGGCTCCGGGGGCACTTCCCCGTCCCGGCAGGGTGCCGGAACAGAGACTTTCTGTCCCCCGAATCTCCTTTTCGGTGGCGGCGGCGCTGCGGAACTTTTTGTGGATTTCTGATTGACGATTTAGGGTTTTGGTATCAGGAGGCTCTTATAGGCGAAGGAGGCAAGGTCGGTGGAGTGCCAGGGGCCCCACACCACCTGGTGGCGCGGCCAGGGCTAGCCCGCGCCACCATATGGTGTGGCCAGGCCCTGGCCCTCCTCCGTCTCTTCTTCTGGCTCCGTGAGTCTTCCGGTGAAATAGGAACTTTGGCTTTTGTCCCGTCCAATTCCGGGAATATTGATTTTCTGACTTTCCTAGAACCAAAAACAGCAGAAAACGGGCAATTGGCACTGTGGCTCTTGTTAATAGGTTAGTTCAAGAAATCATATGAAAAGTACTCCAAAGTTGGAACAAAACATAAGAAAGTAGATAAAACCAAGCATGGAGCATCAAAAATTATAGATACATTTGCAATGTATCAACATCCCCAAGCTTAACTCCTGCTCGTCCTCGAGTAGGTAAGTGATAAAAAGAAAGAATAATTTTTGAGGTGACATGCACCATCAAAGACTTGATCAAAGTATTTGTAAAACATTCAAAGTTGGGATCATAGTAGTTCAATCATAACATGAAAGACAAAGTTCTAGCGATAAGACAAAGAAGCTATGATGCAACATGAAAAGGCACAAACAAAAGATTCATGAATAACAATGCTTTGCAAGACGTTTGTTTGTTTCACATAAAGAAAACATAGCATAATGGCATTCAGCTTGTCCCTCATAGAGTAGCAAATATAAATGCATAGGACACCTTCAAAGTTCATAAGAGTGAGTAGATACAAATAGTTTAAAACAAGCAATATCAAGGTATACATCAATCAACTAGTCTTGGGACAATGCACATAGAACTAAGAATGTCCACTATGCTCTCAAAGTAGGTGCATAAAGGTAGAAGGTGGAGACTTAATATATAAGTGGAAGAAAGGCCTTCATAGAAGGAAGTAGGGATTCAAGTTTCATAAAGAGCTTCCAAAAATTATGGTACTTAATAGCTTTAAGCTCTCATTGCCCCTATCATAAGCATCTTGAAGTGATTAAGGTTAAAGTGAACAAACTATGGTGTACATGCTTGACAAAGTATAAGTTAGGAATCTCATGTCCCTTGTATACGGGGGCTGCTCCTCATGCTACTCAAGTTTAGTAACCAGTAAGTTCTTGTCATTGTAAGTACATGTGTATCATAGAGAACCGCCAACGGGGTACCCCTTGCCCGATGATACGGAAGAATCCCCATATCAAAATGACAAGGCAAGCAGACAACGAGCATCTCAGCAATCTTCTTATTTACCATGGGAATATGGTGCTTTTTTCTCTCTTTCCTCTTTTCATAGTATCTTTTTTTTCTCTTTTCTCTTTTTTGTCAATATAGGACTCTTTTTTTATAAGAAGAATGCTTCATAGACAGCTCATTATGGTTACGCTGCAGGTTTCCACCATGTCAGCATGGATTAGACCAGCGGCCCAAGGGTTTCTCTAACACATATACATAACTCCATGGACTTACAAGCTCCCCTTTCATTTCACACGGACGACATCCATATACAAAAGAGCATGATGTCAACTAGGTACAAGTACCAAGTGCAATGTTGAAAGCGTTCCCCATGAAAGCATGGTTCTGCTAATTCCCAACAAATAAGTGCAAGCATATACAACATAGAAGACACAATGGTTC
Source organism: Avena sativa (assembly GCA_916181665.1). Lineage (NCBI taxonomy): Eukaryota > Viridiplantae > Streptophyta > Magnoliopsida > Poales > Poaceae > Avena > Avena sativa. The sequence goes on from OV702291.1 coordinate 567,025,271, forward strand.
AAGTTTATTAAGGGAAAGTAAAGTAAAGTGTGCCATCAAGTTCGTGAGAGCTTTAATCACTAGTTTTCTCATAACAAGTGGAAGGTAAACAAAAGCATGAATATACTTGGAATAGCATAAGCTAGTAGGTAGGTATGGTGGACTCTTTGGAATAACTTGTCTTAGGGAGTTGGATGCATGAGTGGAACTCATACTTGGTTGTGGAAGCTAGCAAAAGACTGGGAGCGACAAACTAAGAGATTAATAATGGCCATAATCATGTAGAGCGACAAAACATCATTGATCAAAGCATAAAATGATACTACAAGTTGAAAACTAAAGGATCAAACAGGCTTATGGTGACTTGAGATAGTCATAACATGGTGTGAGCATGCGCCAAGTCAACCCAAATAAAGCATCAAAGGAGAATACCAGTATACTATTCTTTAATATGCTAAAACAACGCACGATTCATCCAAGGCACATTAAGCAATCTTAATTGTTTATAACAAGTCATGCTACAGCAAAGAATACTAAGCATAAAGCCAAAACAATATCAAGCATGGCATGACAAAGCATAGCCACGGTAAAAAACAAGCTCTTTTTACCACAAAAGCATGAACTTTTCCTACTCTTTTCCAAACCAAACCAAACTATTTGAAACCAACGTATGAAAGAGGGGGTCCAACCAATTTATTCAGAAAACTAAGAAAACCAAGGCAAACAAAAACCAAAACGAAAACGAAAAAGAAGACGCTCCAAGAAAAACACAACTGTGCATGAAACAATAAAAATGAAGCGTTTGGAAGAAACCTGGGATTTTTATTGATGAAGAAGGGGATGCCTTGGGCATACCCAAGCTTTGATGCTTGTACTTCTTGGATATTTCTTGGGGTGACACGCGTGGAATCCCCAATCTTGAGCTTTAGTCCATCCTTCATCTCATTACTCATTCCTTCCATACACCTGAAATTTTTCCTTCATACAAAACTTCACACAATCTCATTAGCAACATTAGTGCACTTAAGATAAATAAGTCTCAAGGTTCAGTTCTAACACCAAATAAACTTCCATTAGAGCACTAGCTACTGTAGCACTTCCCTCAGAAAGCTCAATTCCCCAAAAGAACTCAAGAAGGAATCAACAAGAAGCAAATGCAGAAAATGGCAGAAATCTGTCAAAACAGACCAGCAGGTAAAGACGATTTTTTTCGAAGACCTTCTGTTGCTCAAATCAAAAAGTGTTGAACTAAAAAAAGTTAGATAACAACCTCGGACAGAAGCACAAAAATTCACACCTCAAAAGGACGTTCAGATATTTTACACGAATTTTTACGGTCAAGCACAAAAATCTGTTTCGGGACAGCAACTTTCCCAATCATTACTTCTCTCTCATTAGAGGTTACTCTTGGCACAAAAAGCAAATAAAAAGGATAAGGAGCGGTTATTACTGAAGTAATAACTTCCAAGACTCATATAAAACTTTTGGGTTATCTCCCAATAAGTACTTTTCTTTAACGCCTTTAAGTTAGGCTTGATAGTTTGAGAAGATGCTCACATAGGAAATATGAATTGAAGTAAAAGAGAGCATCAAGAAGCAAATGCAAAACACATTTAAGTCTAACCCACTTCCTATGCATAGGAATCTTGTAAAGAAACAAGTCATGAAAGCACAAAGCAACCATAGTAATGTTAGCTTTGCGACAAATAAATAACGAAGAACGAAAATAAAATTGCAGCGAGGGGGACACAGATTTAACGTGGAAAACCCTCTCCAACAAAGAGAGGGGAAAAACCACGGGCGCCAGCCAGCGAAACTTCACTATATCGGAGAGTGTTTACACAATGCCGGGGATTTCACAGATGCAACTTATCCCAACCGATGGCTTATAAGAAGTATATATAGCAGTGGTAACCTAGGTCATCAACGATCCACATCGGCCCAAGCCTTCGGCGACGGGCTTCGCTCCGCTCCGTCAGAAGTTGGCCTTTACTTTGTAGAATTTGGATCAACATATAACAAACTCCACCTTGAGACAAATTCCTTCTTGTAGCATCAACAGTAATCATCTCCCTAAACAAACAAAGAAAACACTTTCGGCGCCAATAGCCACTTGGGCTAAGCAGTTATACCAATTAAGCTTGAGCATAGCTCAAACTTAGCAACAGGAACATGCTTTGTCATCATATCAGCAGGATTATCATGAGTGCTTATCTTGCATACCTTCAGTGTACCTTGTGCAACAACATCATGAACATAATGGTACTTGATATCAATGTGCTTTGTTCTCTCATGGAACATCTGATCCTTAGTAAGGTAAATAGCACTTTGACTGTCACAGAACAGGTTAATGCAAGAATCATCCTGACAAAGCTCAACATACAAACCTTTCAACCAAACAGACTCTTTGCAAGCTTTAGCAACAGCCATATATTCTGCTTCGGTTGTAGATAGAGCAACAACTGGTTGCAGCGTTGCCTTCCAACTCACGGCACATCCACCTATCGTGAACACATAACCTGTGAGGGACCTCCTCTTATCCAAGTCGGCAGCAAAATCTGAATCCACATAGCCTGCGAGTCCCTCATCAGTCTTGCCAAACTTCAAGCAAGCGTTGGATGTGCCACTGAGGTACCTGAAAATCCACTGAACAACTTTCCAATGTTCTTTACCAGGATTAGCCATGTAACGACTCACCAAACTCATAGCATATGATAAATCAGGGCGAGAGCAAACCATGGCATACATCAAGGAACCAACAGCACTAGAATAAGGAACTCGAGACATGTACTCAATATCTTCATCAGAACTAGGACATTGCAATGCTGACAATTTAAAGTGAGGAGCAACAGGAGTACTAACTGACTTTGCATCATGCATATTAAAACGTTGAAGAACTTTCTCAACATAACTTTGCTGACTAAGAAACAACAACCTAGATAATCTGTCCCGTTTAATTTCCATACCTAGGATTTTCTTAGCAGCACCAAGATCTTTCATCTCAAATTCACTACTTAGGTGTGCCTTCAAAGTAGTGATTTATTTCATGCTCTTGGCAGCAATTAACATATCATCAACATATAACAGCAAGTAAATAGGTGATCCATTAACAAACTTTATGTAAACATAGCTATCAAACTGAGACCTCTTAAAACCTTGTGAGATCATAAATGAATCAAACCTTTTGTACCACTGTCTTGGAGATTACTTCAAACCATAAAGCGACCTCTTCAATTTGCACACAAAATCCTCTTTTCCAGGAACTATGAACCCTTCAGGTTGGTCCGTGTAAATCTCCTCCTCTAGTTCACCATGCAGAAAAGCAGTCTTTACATCTAGCTGCTCAAGCTCAAGATCATGCATAGCAACAATACCAAAGAAAGTACGAATAGAGCTATGCTTCACAACCGGAGAGAAAACATCATTATAGTCAATACCTGGAATCTGGCTAAAACCTTTTGCTACTAACCTTGCCTTAAACCTTGGAGGCTCATTAGGAGACAAACCTTCTTTTCTCTTATATATCCACTTACAGCGGACGACCTTCTTCTGTTTAGGCAAGCGCACAACTTCCCATGTGCCATTCTTATCAAGCGATTGCATCTCTTCTTGCATAGCAGAAACCCACTTCTCGCGGTCAACGGATGCAACAACCTCATTGTATGTAGCAGGTTCAGTATCATGCTCCACCTATTCAGCACAACTCAAAGCATAATGAGTAAGATTACACTCTTCAATCAAACGATGAGGTGGAACTATGTTACGCCTCGGTCTATCAGCAGCAATAGATTCCTGTGGCTGCTGCAAAACAGTAGGTGAGTGCTGAACAACATCATCATCAATATTTTCCTCATGAGTATCATCAACAATAGCATTATTATCAACAGTTTTCTGCAGGTGCTCCACCTGCACACGAACTCCCTCCTCTCTAATAGCAACAGGAGAGGGATCTGATGGCAAGCTGTCATGATACATAACGGATTCATTGAAAACAACGTTCCTACTCAACAAAATCTTTTTAGTTTCAGGATTCCATAGTTTATATGCCTTAACTCCTGAACCATAACCAAGGAATATGCACTTGACAGCTCTAGGCTCTAACTTTCCATTATCAACATGAGCATAAGCAGTGCAACCAAAAACTCTCAACTGTGAATAATCAGCAGACGAACCTGACCATACCTCAATAGGATTTTTCTTCTCAAGTGGAATAGAAGGTGACCTGTTGATGAGGTAACACGCTGTGTTGGCTGCTTCAGCCCAGAAACGTCTATGCATACCTGTATTGGACAACATACAGCGAGCCCTCGAGATGATGGTTCTGTTCATGCGATCAGCCACGCCATTCTGCTGAGGAGTGTAAGGGATGGTGTGGTGCCTGATCATACCATCATTACTGCAAAACTCCTCAAACTCATTAGAACAGAATCCCATACCATTGTCAGTACGTAGTACCTTTACCTTCTTTTCAGTTTGCTTTTCTACCATAACTTTCCACTTCTTAAAAGCATCAAAAACATCAGATTTGTGTTTTAGAAAATATGGCCACACTTTTCTTGAGTAGTCATCAATAATAGTAATCATGTAATTAGCACCACCAATAGATGTCTTACGGGAAGGTCCCCATACATCAGCATGCACATAATCTAAAATGCCTTTGGTGGTATGAACGGAAGCATTTAATTTAACTCTTTTGTGCTTACCAAAAACGCAGTGCTCATAGAACTCAAACTTACCCAAGTTGCAACCATCAATCAGCTCTCTCTTAACCAATTCTACCATGCCATGTTCGCTCATATGCCCAAGGCGCATATGCCAAAGATTTGTTTTACCACAATCATCAGAATCAATAGCAGTAACAACAGCAGCAATACAAGGCAAAGTGCTACCTCTAAGAACATATAACTTAGCAGAATTCATATCACCTATCATGTGAATAAGAGAGCCTTTCGATACCTTTAACAACCTACGCCCACCGGCGTACTTGTATCCATCAACGTCCATGGTACTCAGGGAGATCAGATTTCTGGCCATGCTTGGTATGTGCTTCACCTCATTCAACGTACGCGTCACGCCATCATGTGTCTTGATCTTAACAGATCCAACTCCGACAATATGGCACGGGTTGTTATTCCCCACACATACAAAATCTCCAGTCTGCACAGACTCATATGAACTGAACCAATCTTTGTTACAGCAAATATGAAACGAACATGCAGTATCAAGTATCCATTCATCATCACGAGAAGCACAAGCAGCAAAAACGGCTAAACATTCACCGTCAGAACTATCACCAGAAACAACAGCAGCCTTACCATTTCCTTGATCCTTATCTTTCGGTTGGTAAGTACCGTTCCTTTTCTCCTTATTCTGCAGCTTCCAACAATCATCAATAACATGATTAGATTTCTTACAATACCTGCAGAACTTGTCCTTTCCCTTGGAATTCGAACGACCTCTGCCGTCTTTGCTCTTATCTCCGTTGCCATGGTTGTTAAATCTCTGCTCGGTCCTGCCACGAACCTATAGAGCTTCAGCCTTGGAAGACGCCCCATCTGCCTGCACCATAGATTTCATCTTTTCCCTCTGTTTGAGGGCATCTTGCACTTCATCAAGGGTTATCTTATCACGGCTCAACAACATTGTATCACGAAAGTGTGTATAAGAACTAGGCAGCGAGCATAAGAGTAATAGAGCTAGATCCTCATCATCATATTTTACTTCCATAGATTCCAAATCAGAAATAATCTCTCTGAAAAGAGATAAGTGATTCATTACTGATCCACCTTCCTGCAATCTATGTGAGAACAACTTCATCTTCACATGCATCTTACTGGTTAGATCCTTTGACATGCAGATCGATTCCAGTTTCCCCCAAAGGGCAGTAGCAGATTTCTCTGTCAAGACTTCCTGCAAAATATTATTGGATAGATGAAGTTGAATCATAGACAAAGCCTTACGGTCTTTCCGCTTTTCTTCGTCAGACCAGCTCTTAGCATCCTTTTCCCCGAATCCATCCAGCGCATCATCCAGATCTGAAGTTTGGGCGAGAATCGCCCGCATCTTCACCTGCCACAAGCAGAATCTTATGGAGTAGTCCAGATGCGGTAGATCGAACTTCAATGACGACATGTCGCAAACCCTAGATTAGAACCTGAAGCTCTGATACCACTTGTTAGCTTTGCGACAAGTAAATAACGAAGAATGAAAATAAAATTGCAGCGAGGGGGACACAGATTTAACGTGGAAAACCCTCTCCAACAAAGAGAAGGGAAAACCACGGGTGCCAGCCAGCGAAACTTCACTATATCGGAGAGTGTTTACACAACACCAGGGATTTCACAGATGCAACTTATCCCAACCGGCGGCTTACAAGAAGTATATATAGCGGTGGTAACCTAGGTCATCAACGATTCGTACCGCGAGGGGCTGTCGCCCCCTGCACCCCCCACAGGCGTCCCAGTTGGGCACGGAGTGGGCCAAGTGCAACTTCAAGACTTTCAACATAAAGAGGGGAAACTTAATATTATTGAGATGCATAAAACCATGTTTCTCTCTCTCATAATAACTTTCAGTAGCATCATGAATAAAATTAACAATATAACTATCACATAAAACATTCTTATCATGAGCCACATGCATAAAAGAATTAATACTCTCCACATAAACATAATCATTCTTATTAATTGTAGTGGGAGCAAATTCAACGAAATAGCTATCATTACTATTCTCATCACCATAATCATCAAATATAGGAGGCATATTGTAATCATAATTAATTTCCTCCTCAATAGTAGGTGGACTGAAAATATCATATTCATCATTGCAATCATCATAAATTGGAGGCATAGTATCATCAAAGTAAATTTTCTCCTCCATGCTTGGGGGACTAAATATATCATGCTCATCAAAACTAGCTTCCCCAAGCTTAGACTTTTCCATAGCATTATCAATAATGGTGTCCAAAGAATTCATACTAATAACATTGCTATTAGCATGCAAATAAAATTCCATAGGTTTTTTAATTTTCTCTTCAAACACTTCATGTCCTAACTCAAGATAAATACTATAAAGCTCTCTAATTTTGTTGTTGTTTTCCATTAAGCCTAACTAGTGAAAACAAGAAACAAAAAGACAAAATTGCAGAATCTAAAGGAAATAACTTCGAGCACCCACACCGGAGGATGTGAGTACCTTTTACCTTACCTCCCCGACAACGGCGCCAGAAAATAGCTTGATGTCTACGCACTTCTATTCTTGTAGACAGTTGTTGGGCCTCCAAGTGCAGAGGTTTGTAGAACAGCAGCAAGTTTTCCCTTAAGTGGATCACCCAAGGTTTATCGAACTCAGGGAGGAAGTGGTCAAAGGTATTCCCTCTCAACCAACCCTGCAATCAAGATACAAGAAGTCTCTTGTGTCCCCAACACACCCAATACACTTGTCGGGTGTATAGGTGCACTAGTTCGGCGAAGAGATAGTGAAATACAAGTGGTATAGATAATTATAAGTGGTAACGGTGATAGAAGATAGCTTGATGGCGTGGAAAAGACTAAAAGCAAACTGAAATAAAGATGAAAGCAAGCAAACATGTAACAGATCTAGTAGCAAACGGTGTTTTAATGTTTCGAAACAAGGCCTAGGGATCATACTTTCACTAGCGAACACTCTCATATAAATATCTTCTATTTATGATACTACTCTTAACTACTCTCCGGTTGAACGCTCTAATCGATGGTAGGTCTATAACAACACACCTCAAAGTAAGTCTTTTCCATCTAGAAATCCCCACACTATCACCTTGAGTACTAGATGAGTCCAAAAAACACCACAATTTCATAAAGACATCCAACTCCAAATATAACTCATAACAAGTATTTGTAATCTCTAGCCTAAGTGCCACCATGGTGTGCACGCTGTCACTTTCACACACATGTGGATAGCAGAGATCTATTAAAGCACTTGAGTAGCAAGGTAGATCTACTAGATTACAAAGCTCATGACCACAACAAAATCATGCATAGATAGAGAGATGAACACATAGCTACCGGTAGAACCCTTAGCCTCGAGGAAGAACTACTCCCTCATCATCACAGGAATCAGCAACGGTGATGGAGATGGTGGTGGAGTCGATGGAGATGGCTCCGGGGGCACTTCCCCGTCCCGTCAGGGTGCCGGAACAGAGACTTTCTATCCCCCGAATCTCCTTTTCGGTGGCGGCAGCGCTGCGGAACTTTTCGTGGATTTCGGATTGACGATTTAGGGTTTTGGTATCGGGAGGCTCTTATAGGTGAAGAAGGCAAGGTCGATGGAGTGCCAGGGGGCCCACACCACCTGGTGGCGCAGCCAGGGCTAGCCCGCGCCACCATATGGTGTGGCCAGGCCCTGGCCCTCCTCTGTGTTTGCTTCTGGCTCCGTGAGTCTTCCGGTGAAATAGGCACTTTGGCTTTTGTCCCGTCCAATTCCGAGAATATTGATTTTCTGACTTTCCTGGAACCAAAAACAGCAGAAAACAGGCAACTGACACTGTGGCTCTTGTTAATAGGTTAGTCCAAGAAATCATATGAAAAGTACTCCAAAGTTGGAACAAAACATAAGAAAGTAGATAAAACCAAGCATGGAACATCAAAAATTATAGATACATTTGCAATGTATCACCGTCAAGAAGGAACAGACTATCACCATGCTAGTCAAGGATCGCCAATCACTTCGTCTTCAACGCAAGAAGAAGGATCGCACCATCAATCGTCTTTGCAAGAAGGTGGCCGCTCTCGAGAAGACCATCCGTGAACAGGAAGTCCAGCTTGAAGCAAAGGAGGAGGAGGAAGGTGAAGACATCCAGGGAGATCTTCACTCTTACCTCAGTGATGACAATGACTACCTAGAGGATGATGCCATGGATTTCTACACTGATGATGACGATTCTGACTTCATTGATGATGAGTAGATGCACTTGATCACTACCGTACAAAAGAGTTGTATCGGTCCCATTGTATCGTAGTTTCACAGAATGGTTCTTAAAACCATCTTTTTCCCCTTTTGTGTTGTGGTGTGTGTTGTATTGTGTGCTTTGAATGAATGAATGAATGAGAAGAAGAAGTTAGTTTGCAAAACCTGAGTCAAACTCAAAGTTTAAAGCTTTTGAAAATAAAACCATGAACCTTAGAAATTTCCCTCTTATCTCATTATCTATCTCAATCTTCAGATGACTCGTGGAAACCCCAAAGGAAGCAACTCATCGCAGGACCCGATGCTGTAGATTCTGTAGATGCTAGTTTCTAACCGTGAAGCCAGTAGAGCCGAACGCCAAGCCAATCTAGCCACTCTGCAACAAATCGCCCAGATGGCCCATAATAATAAAGGCCATGGAAATCAGGATCATCATGGGTCCAAGCTCAAGAACTTTCAGAATACCAACCCACCTATCTTCAATAAACCTGAGGATCCCTTAGATGCTGATGACTGGCTGCAAACCATGGATAATAACTTGGAGGTCGCAAGAGTTGACGCCAATAAGAAAGTACTGTTTGCCACCCATTATCTGGCAGGAGATGCAAGAGCCTGGTGGAATAGCACACGTACCATGAACAACAGTCAAGTCATGACTTGGGAAGCATTCAAGATCAAGTTCAGCCGCACCCATGTGCCACAAGGTTTGGTCACCAGAATGAGAGATGAGTTCAGGGAATTGAAGCAAGGAAGGATGACGATAGTTGAGTACCACGACAAATTTCTGTCCCTAGCTAGATATGTCCTTGATGAGATCAACACCGAAGCCAAGAAGAAGGAAAGGTTCTTGAATGGATTGCATGATGAGATGTAGACCGTGTTAGTCAACATCCATTTTGAAGACCTAGAAGAGCTAGTAGACTCTGCCATCCAGATGGAAAGGAAGATCAACCAAGCAGGATGATGCACCAGACTGGGTCCCACAATACCCAGAAGTATTGCCCCAACCCATCTGCAGGATATGCCCCAAGAAACAATAGACCCCCGATGTCTCGTCCAAGCTACCCCAATCGTAGTGGAGGAAACTTGAAGTCTAGAGGAAACCACAACAACAACCCAGGCAACTCCAACAACTTCAACTCTGCACCGCCCAAGTCCAACAACAACAACAACAACAATACTGCCCCAAGGACTGGAAGCAATGTTGTGCCTGTTGCAGCCAAAGCCAAGTCCCAGATTACTTGCTTTGAATGTGGAGTCAAGGGTCACTACTCCAACGAGTGCCCCAAGAAGCTTGCAACAACTAACAATGTGAATGCACCTGCTCAGCAGCAACGCCGTGTTCAGCATGGAAGGAGGTTTCCCCGGGGAATTCGCTCAACCACAACGGCCGTCTGTTCCACATGAATGCTGAAGAAGCTTAGGAAGCGCCAGATGTCGTGCTGGTATGTTTTCTGTTAACTCAGTACTTGCAAGAGTATTGTTTGATTCTGGAGCATCGCACTCGTTTGTTACAGAAGAATTTGCATGCACTAGTAAGATTCAACCAACAAAATTGAAGCATGTTATGATAGTTCAAATACCTGGTTCAACCACCAAAGCTAGAAAAAATTGCAAGGCTGTACCTATCAGAATCCATGGGATAGATTTTCATGCCAATCTAATAGTACTTGGAACCAAAGGTTTGGAAGTAGTACTAGGAATGGATTGGATGTAGAAACATAAAGGATTGATCGACTGTGCCAAGAAAGCCATAACCATGACTAGTAGCTCTGGAGTATCAATAGAGCATGTATCAGAAACCTTGCCCCGTCAATTCAAATGCAACAAGAGTCTAGCCCAACCAACCATAGACCAAGTCAGAGTAGTTTGTGAATACCCCGACGTATTCCTAGATGAATTGCCCGGTATGCCCCCGGATCGGGATATAGATTTCATCATTGAACTAATTCCTGGAACTGGACCCATAGCTCAGAGACCATATAGTATGAACCCATCTGAATTAGTGGAGCTAAAGAAGCAACTTGATGCTATGTTGGAGAAAGGTCTGATTCAACCAAGCGCGTCGCCATGGAGATCACCTGTTTTGTTTGTGGATAAGAAAGATGGAGGTAACCGTTTATGTATGGATTACCGGAAGCTGAATGATGTCACTATCAAGAACAAGTACCCACTGCCAAAGATTGAGGATTTGTTTGATCAGTTGACTGGTGCTAGAGTGTTTTCTAAGATTGATCTTAGAACTGGTTATCATCAACTCAATATTCATGCAACGGATATTCCAAAGACCGCCTTTACTACCAGATATGGATTGTATAAGTATACAGTCATGTATTTTGGATTAACCAATGCCCTTGCTTATTTCATGAATCTCATGAATAAGATTTTTATGAACTTTCTAGATAAGTTTGTCGTTGTTTTTATCGACGATATTCTAATCTATTCCAAGTCAGAAGAATACTATGAGCTACACCTGAGAACCATACTTGAAACCCTTAGAGAGCATCAATTGTATGCAAAGTTTAGCAAATGTGAGTTCTGGCTGAAAGAAGTAGGATTTCTCGGACATATTGTGTCGGTAGGAGGAGTCGCTGTTGATCCCGCCAAGATCAAAGATGTTGAAGAATGGAAAGCCCCAACCACTCAAACCCAAGTCCGTGCATTTCTCGGATTAGCGGGATACTATCGCAAGTTCGTTGAAGGATTTTTGAGCATCGCAAGACCAATGACCCAACTGTTGAAGAAAGACAAGAAGTTTGAATGGACTGACAAGTGTGAAGCAAGTTTTCAAGAACTCAAGAAGAGATTGATTTCAGCCCCAATCTTGATTATGCCAGATATCAAGAAGCCTTTTGATGTGTATTGTGATGTATCCAATATTGGTCTCAGATGTGTGTTGATGCAAGAAGGCAAAGTCATAGCATATTTGTCCCGACAACTGAAACAGCATGAGAAAAACTACCCTACCCATGATCTTGAACTAGCAGCTGTAGTTTCAGCCTTGAAGACATGGTGCCATTACCTTATGGTAACTGCTATGAGATTTATTCAGATCATAAGATCCTGAAGTATATTTTCACTTAGAAGGAGCTGAATATGAGGCAAAGGAGATGGATAGGGTTAATCAAGGATTATGACCTTGACATTCACTATCACCCCGGCAAGGCCAATGTGGTAGCGGATGCTCTTAGCAGATTGCCGTGTAGGCTAAACACCATGATCAAAGAAGCCCAACCAAGTTTGCATGAAGAGTTGGAGCAGTTTAGAACTGAGCTAGTTAGCCAAGGATTTTTAGCTAGCATTGAACTTCAACCCACATTGATCAGTCAGATCAAGGAGGCACAGAAGGGAAATGAAAGTATCGACGGAATCAAACGTCGTATCGGTACAGGAAAGGTACCCGTATTCACCGAAGATGAAGAAGGAGTTTTGTGGTACAAAGGACGTATCTGTGTGCCAGCAGATTCCGAGCTGAAGCAAGTTATCATGCAGGAAGCTCATGATACTCTTTATTCTATCCACCCGGAGGAACGAAGATGTATTAGTATTTGAAGGAGCAATTTTGGTGGCACAAGATGAAGAGAGAAATTGGAAGCTACATAGCCAAGTGTGATATCTGTCAGAGAGTCAAAGCGGAACATCAGAGACCCGCAGGACTTTTGCAACCATTACAGATTCTGGAATGGAAATGGGATTCCGTCGAAATGGACTTTATCACCGGTTTGCCTACTTCTAGTAGGGGAAATGACTCTATTTGGGTCATAGTTGATAGACTGTCCAAGGTAGCCCCATTTTATACCTGTCAAGACAACCTACCAGAGCTCAAAGCTAGTAGAGTTGTACATTGCCAGGATTGTCAGTTTGCATGGAACCCCTAAGACCATATTCTCGGATCGAGGAACCCAATTTACCTCAAGATTTTGGCAGAAAGTCCAAGAAGGATTAGGAACCAAGTTGAATTTTAGCACAGCTTATCACCCGCAAACCGATGGACAGACTGAAAGAGTCAATCAAATCTTATAAGATATGTTGAGAGCTTGTGTGCTAGAATATGGATCAAAATGGGAAGATTGTCTGCCTTTCGCAGAATTCTCATACAACAACAATTATCAAGACAGTTTGCAAATGGCCCCATTTGAATTTCTGTATGGAAGGAAGTGTCGTACCCCCTGAATTGGTCGCAAGTAGGAGAGAGTCAGATTTTCGGACCCGGCATCCTACGAGAAGCCGAAGAGAAGGTTCACAAAGTCCGTGAGCACCTCAAGACCGCCCAATCCAGAGAGAAGAGTTATGCTGACAAGAGACGTCGAGACCTGACTTTCAATGTCGGAGATTTTGTGTATCTCAAGGTGTCGCCTTTGAAGGGAATGCAACATTTTCAACTGAAAGGAAAGTTAGCCCCCAGATATATTGGACCCTTCAAGATTTTGATTCGCCGAGGAGAAGTATCATATCAACTGGAACTGCCAGAGGAGATGTCAGCCATCCATGATGTGTTCGATATCTCGTTACTTCACAAATGCCTAGAAGTGCCGGAGAAGACTGAAGTGTTCTAGAACATCGATCACTGAGCCATTGATATCAACAAAGATCTGACATATCGTGAAGTGCCCATTCGTATTTTGCAAGAAGCCTTCAGAACCACCAGGACCAGGAGTATCAAGTTTCTCAAGATCCAATGGAGCAACCATACCGAAGAAGAAGCTACCTGGGAGGGAGAAGATTACATTAGGACTGAGTATCCAGATCTCTTTAGTTCCTAGTTTTTCTTAAATCTCAGGACCAGATTTTTGTTTAAGGAGGAAAGGTTTGTAACACCCCAAAACTTCTAATCAAGATTATCAAGTTCTAATCACCCAAGTTTAGGGTTAACAAAAACTTTTATTAAGAAAATGAATATGAATGCATGTGTATTTTGCATTAGTGTAGAATTGATTGAATTTGCCATGCTTGATGGTTACAAAGGATGTGAAATGGTTTAAAGGTGAATACTACATCATCTAGACCATTTACAAACAAAAGATCACTCAAAAAATTTGAATCCAAATTTCCAAAGCAAGTTTCATGTGGCCATTTCCACAAACACCTTGCTTACACTAATTTAACCACCTGCCTAACTTCACTGTTGTGCATAGTGATCCTCGACCATTTGGTCTCCACTTCACTCCCTTGTCCCCTCTAGTGTCGAGCAGCACCCAGACCACCCCCCTTTGGCCGTTATGCATAGTGGAGCGCCACCCGTTTTTGGTCATAGCCGGCCGACCACGGCCAGCTCACAGCAGACACCGTCGTAGCCAACCATGATGTCCAGGAAGCATGCCGCACTCCACCGCCACCCCTTGTCCTAGCCTCGACCCCAGCCGAGCCCTGGACCACCCTAGCTACACCGCGCACCGTGCCTCTACACCATGTCCAGAGCGCTCCAGCTCGCCGCGCCCGACCAGCTCGCCTAGACCGCGCCTTGCCTTCGCCGTGCATGCTCACGCCTGCCATGATCACCGCAACCCAGCAGACAACCCCGTTCACCGCCACGCGACCCGCAGCTGCCGCACGCCGCCACAAATACCTCTGTGTCCGTGCGGAGCACTGCACGCTCCCGAGCAAACCACACCGCCCCACGCCTCGCCATTAAGTCCGTAAGAACCGCCAGGGAGCACAGCACCGCCCACTAGCCTCTGCCACGCTGATAGCCGCCTGTAGCGTCATCACCGACGAGATCACGCCCGCACCGTTCTGCCCCCTCGCCGTAGTATAAAAGGAGGCCACCCCTGCCCCAATTCTCCACACCATTCCACTCACCACCTCTCACTGATCCTCCCCCACTTCTTCCCGGAGCAAGGAAAGCTCTCTCTCGCCGGAATTTGGCCGGAGCCCGCCACTGCTGGAGGAGAAGGGCACCATTGATTTCGACCACCCCAAGCCCTGTCGTGACCGCGCCTCGACTCGCCGTCGTCTACCACGTCGATCGCCCCCGTTGCCGACCTTAGTTGGATCCCAGGTGATCCTAGCCAGACCCCCACCGCCGTGTGAGGGTTGATTCCTCACTAGAGTAGTTTGTCGTCGATGACGACTCACCGCCGTCGGATTAGAATTAGATCGCACGGCCTAGATCCACTGATATGTTGCTAACGTATCTATAATTTTTGATGTTCCATGCATGTTTTATATCTACTTTCTTATGTTTTGACCACACTTTGGAGTATTTTTATACACTTTCTTGGACTAACTCATTAACAAGATGCCACAGTGCCAGCTGCCTGTTTTCTGCTGTTTTTGGTTCTAGAAAAGTCAGAAAATGAATACTCTCGGAATTGGACGGGACAAAAGACAAAGTTAATATTTTACCGGAAGACTCATGGAGATAGAAGACGAGACGGAGGGGGCCACAGGGCGGCCACACCATCCCTTGGCGCGGGCAGCCCTAGGCCGCGCCAGGACATGGTGTGGGCCCCCTGGCCGGCCGGCGACCTTGCCCCTTCGCCTATAAGAAGCCCCTGGGACGAAAACCCTAAACCGAATAGCCCCCAGCCACGAAAAGTTCCATAGCACCGCCGCCACCGAAGGGGAGATTCGGGGGATAGAAAGTCTCTATTTTGGCACCCTGCCGGGATGGGGAAGTGCCCCCGGGGCCATCTCCATCGACTCCACCACCATCTCCATCGCCGTTGCTGATTCCCATGATGATGAGGGAGTAGTTCTTCCTCGAGGCTAAGGGTTCTACTGGTAGATATGTGTTCATCTCTCTCTCTATGCATGATCATATTGTGATCATGAGCTTTGTAATCAAGTAGATCTACCTTACTACTCAAGTGCTTTAATAGATCTCTGCTCTCCCCATGTGTGTGAAAGTGACAGCGTGCACACCATGGTGGCACTTAGGCTAGAGATTACAAATACTTGTTATGAGTTATATTTGGAGTTGGATGTTTCTAGGAAATTGTGGTGTTTGTTGGAACCATCTAGTGCTCAAGGTGATAGTGTGGGGTTATGTAGATGCGGAAAGCGAACTTTGAGGTGTGTTGTTATATCCCTACCATGGATTAGAGTGTCCAACCGGAGAGTAGTTTAGAGTAGTATCATAAAGAGAAGATATTTATATAAGAGTGTTCACTACTGAAAGTATGATCCCTAGGCCTTGTTTCTAAGCATTGAAACACCGTTTGCAACTAGATCTGTTACATGTTTGCTTGCTTCCATCTTTATTTCTTTTTGCCTTTAGTCTCAACCACGCACCATCAAAGCTATTTTCTGGCACCGTTGTCTTTTATCTATACCACTTGTATTTCACTATCTCTTCGCCGAACTAGTGCACCTATACACGTTCGGGGCGAGCCGGGCTCGACCCACTAGGGCTGTAGGACCGCAACAAGCTCTGGCTGGCTCGGGCTCAGCTCGGTCCAGCTCATCCTTTTTTCTCGAATTAAATCCTGGGCCAAATTAAGGGAGGAAAGGAGTCGTCTGTGGGCCATAATAGGGAAGGACCAGGTCGTCATCATCAATATACCCCAACATGGTTGTCTTCTTCCTGGGATGCTACTTGTTGCCGCCGCCGCCCGTCTGGATGTTGTTGGCATTGTGTTGACCCCCTTCTCCACCACGGCCGCCGCTGCCTCCGCCACGCCGCCCTACACATCCACCCACGACCTCCGCTACCTCCGCCACGCCGCCTGGCATGCCTGCCCTTGCCTCCACTGCGCCGCCCGGCATAGCCACCGCTTCCTCCGACGCATTGCAGCACTGCCATCGAGGAGGGCCCACCCGTCAGTGTCCTAGCCCTGCCTGGATCGCGAGCTGCACTAAGCTAGATCGAGCTCATCGGAAGCTCGGGCAGAGCTCCATTTCGCAGCTCGCTGGGAGTGACTTGCTAGCTCGGGCTTGACAGTTCCGGACCAAGCTTTTTGCGGCTCGGTGGTGAGCAGGACCGAGCAAGCTCATGTCCAAGTATATCGCTAGGTGATCCAAAGTCTTTTATTACTTTTGGATTTCCTTATACTTATGCACTTTTGCAAAGAAAATATATGATCGTTCTTGTATACAATTGATGTATTTAGCACTCCATACAATGGGCAATATAACCATGCAAAAGGAGTGCATTATGTGGATGTGGGTTGATCTCTCAAAATGTAGAGCTCGTTGTGGACCCCAAGAGGAAGGTATGATGAGCACAGCAGCCAGTTTTCCCTCAGTTATGAAACCAACATTATCAAACCAGTAGGAGCAAGGAAACAACCCCAAGGTGTTGCTAGCAACTTGGAATCCTGCACAACACAATCATAGAACTTTGCCCCCAACTTACAGTGAGGTTGTCAATCTCATCGGTTTGCTAAAAACAAAGGATTAAACGTATTGTGTGGAAGATAGTAATAGCTTGCAGAAAGTAAACAGTAAATAGTAACAGTAGATGGTATAGTAATGGTAAAAGCATGGACCAGGGTCCATAGGTCACTAGAGGTGATTCTCTTTAAGATAGATAACATGTTGGGTGAACAAATTATAGCGGGGCAATTGATAGATTCGAGAAAGCACACAATGCATATACTAGACATCTTGACTCCTATGAGATTGGATTGGGCATTATAACATTATACATAGACCGTAATCTAACTACATTTATATCTAATAATCCACCTTCAGGTTATCATTTGAACCCCTTCCAGTATTAAGTTGCAAGAAACAGATAATTGCATTAAGCAAAGTGTGTAAAGTAAACAATACGATTGTCCCATGGACAAAGGATTGTTGTTTTCTCCCTAGTAGCAACACCACATCTACAACCTTAGAGATTCTTGTCACTTCCCCAGATTACTAGAGGCATGAACCCACTATCGAGCATAAATACTCCCTCTTGGAGTTGCAAACATCTACTTGGCCAAGATAGTTACAAACAACGGAGAGCACGCAAGATCACAAATAACATAGGCATGATAGAATCAATAATCAATCTGAAATAGCATCTCAATATCCATCGGATCCCCGCAAATACAACATGTAAGATTACAAATAGATGATCTTGATCATGAACGAAGCTCACAAGATCTAAACATGATAGCACAAAGGAGGAGAACCAACCATCTAGCTATTACATGGACCCGTAGTCCAAGGATGAACTACTCACGCATCACATCGGAGGCAGGCATGGTGATGAAGAAGGCCTCCAGGGAGATCTCTCCCCTCCGGCAGGGTGCCGTGAAGAGCTTTAGATCCCTCCCGGTCTAGGGATAGAGATGACGGCGCCTACAAACTCTTTCGTCAAATTTTGACCGGGTCCTTAGGGTTTTCGTCCCGGGAGGCTTTTATAGGCGAAGGGGTGATGACCCACAAGTATAGGGGGTGTATCATAGTATTTTCGAGGGAAGTGAAACCCAATTTATTGATTCGACACAAGGGCAGCCAAAGAATATTTATAAGCCTTAACAACTGATTTATCAATTCAGCTGCACCTGGAAACAATCTTGCTCACATCAGTTTATCGGTAGCAACAGTTTCGTAGTAGCAACAGTAAAGTAACAGCAGTAGTAAAAGTAAAGGTAGTAATAACAATTGCAGTAAACAGTAGGATTAGAGCGCGGTAGGAATAGGGATGGATGGACGGGCGTTGCATGGACAAGACAATTCATATAGCAATCAGAACATAGGGCATTTGCAGATAAATAAGATAAAGCATCCAAGTACTAAACAATCATAGGCATGTGTTCCATATATAGTCATACATGCTCGTAATGAGAACTTGCACAACATCTTTTGTCCTGCTAGCCCGTTTGCAGCGGGGCCTCATGGGAACTACTGGCAATTAAGGTGCTCCTTTTAATAGAGCACCAGAGAAAAGCATTAACACTCCGTGAACACACGTGATCCTCACATCAAAGCCATTCCCTCCGGTTATCCCGATTTCTATCACTTCGGGGCCTTTGGTTCCGGACAACAACATGTGTATACAACTTGCAGGTAAGACCATAAACAATACTATCATAATGAATCAATAACATGTTCAGATCTGAAATCATTGCACTCGGGCCCTAGTGACAAGCATTAAGCATAACAAGTTGCAACAAAGTCAAAAAGCACTAATAGTAGATACTAGGCACCATGCCCTAACAATCCGATGCCATTACATGAACGATCTCATCCAAGCCCTACCATCCCCATAGCCTACAGCGGGGGATTACTCACTCATAGATGGGGGAAACATGGATGGTGATGGAGAAGTGATGGTGATGATGATGGCGATGATCTCCTACAATCCTTGTCCCGGCAGGGTGCCAGAACGGAGTTTCTGGTTCCGAATCACGGAATCTGGTGGTTGCGGCGGAGCGAAACTCTTTCTGGAAAAACATCAGAAGGCAACTTATAGGCGAAGAGGGAGGCCGAGGGGGCAGCCAAGGCGGCCACACCACCCCCAGGTGCGGCCTGGCCTGGCCTGCGCATCCAGGTGGTGTGGGCCCCTCGTGGCCCTACTCGGTCTCGTCTTCTGGCTCCATGAGTCTTATGGTGAAATAGGATTTTTGGCATATTTTCTGGGATTTTTCCTGAGAGTTGATTTTTTGCACAAAAACTAGACACCAAGGTAATTCTATTGAAAACAGCGTCAGTCCGTGTTAGTTGTATCCAAATCACACAAATTTAGAGGAAAAACAATAGCAAAAGTGTTCGGGAAAGTAGATACGTTTTGGACGTATCAACTCCCCCCAAGCTTAGCTTATTGCTTGTCCTCAAGCAATTCAGTTGAAAACTGAGTGCGATAAAAGAAACTTTCACGAACACATTTGCTTCATATGATGTATATATTCTCAGCATATGATCAACTACTCAGGCAATTCATAATAAAGAATATGCAACTAAGTTTACTTAATAGGCATTGCAAGCTATGAGGAGATTCCAACTCAAAAATAATAAGTAGCATGAAACATAAACATAAGCAACATTACAATGCTCATAACAAGGTATGATAGAGTGGTATCTCGCTTGCCTTTGATTGTGAATGCCAAGGCACCTCTGAAGTTCAGGTGAAGAATAGAAGTAAAGATATCAAAGATATAAGCATCAAAGTCATAGCACAATTAATCCAGTATTGAGACAAGCACATTATACTAAGGATGACAACTATGCTCTCAAGAAAGTGCTCATAGAATAGGTGGAGACTCAACAAGGAAATGAAAAAGGTTTTGAAAAGTTTGAAAGGCTTCCAAATGCTGAAAGTATGGTACTCGTTAGCTTTGAGCTCTCATTGCCCCTATCATAAGCATCTTTAAATGGTTAAGGTGAAAGTGAGGTCCAATCTGAGTTATATGCTTGACAGACTATAAACTAGAAATCTCATGTCCCTTGAGTATGAGGGCCGCTCCTCATGCTACTCAACTTTAGTTACCGGTAAGTTCTTGTCATAGTAAATACATGCGTATCATAGAGAACCGCCAACGGGGTACCCCTTGCCCGATGATACGGAAGAATCCCCATATCAAAATGACAAGGCAAGCCGACAATGAGTATCTCAACAATCTTCTTATTTACCATGGGAAAATGGTGCTTTTTCTCTCTTTCCTCTTTTCTCATATCTTTTTTTCTTTTCTCAATAGCTATCTCTTTTTATAAGAAGAATGCTTCATAGATACTCATTATGGTTATGCTGCAGGTTTCCACCATGATTAGGCATGGATTAGACCGGCGGCCCAGGCGTTTCTCTAACACACATACATAACTCCATGGACTTACAGGATCCCTTTTATTTCACACCGACGACATCCGCAAACAAAAGAGAATGATATTAACTGGGTATATATTTACAGGTGTTGAAAGCGTTTCCCGTGACAGCACGGTTCTGTTAATCCCCAGCCTATAATTTGCAAGCATATAACTTTCATGGACAGTCACAATGGTTCAGGTTTATTAAGTGCAGGAAATAAAGTGTGCCATCAAGTTTGTGAGAGCTTTACTAACTAACTTTCTCATAACAAGCAAACATTTTATTTAGAAAAAAACAAGGCACATTGAATATGCACAGAACAACAAATGATGCTAATAGGTAGGTATGGTGGACACTCTCGGAAATATTGGTTTTTGGGGGATTGGAAACACGAGTAGAGCTCATACTCAGTGTAGGTGAAGGCTAGCAATAGCAAGGGAGCGATAAACGAGAGAGCAATAACTGTCATAAGCATGCTTGCAACAAAACAGGACTAATCATGGCATGAAAGTGATTCAAGACCCTCAAGGAAAAATAATTCATTGAGGCTTAACTGATTATTTTAGTCATATGCATGCGTGAGCATGTGCCAAGTCAATTCAAGTGAAACATTCAAAGGAGGATACCACAGTGTCATACAAAGTTATGAATAGAGTAATGCAAGCAAACATTCATATGACATGCTACAAACTATTAGCAAGCTGGAACTAATCATCCATAAATAACATACACCCTACATGAACAGACTAAGCATGCCCAAAATGATGAGTATATGTACAAAAATGAAAACAAATAGAGTTTGTTACCAGCCTCTTACCACACCTCAAATTGTCATTAATCCTCATTATTGCCCTTCACTTGTGTGGCTTGAATAATAACATGAAACCAAATTCCACTGAGGACTGCTGAACCCTGCAACAAACTCACAAAACAAAAGAAGAACAACAAATATTTTTGGTGTTTTCGATTTTTTAAACAAGAACAAAAAAGGAAGAACTAGCAAAGCAAAATCTTTTTGGGTTTTTCGAATAGTTCAAACAAAGCAAAAAGGGAAAAGAAAACCAAGGCAAAAAGAAGAAGAAGCAAACAAAGAGAAACAACAGAAATATTTTTGGTCTTTTTGTGTTTAGAAAGCAAAAACAAAGAAAGAACGAAAAATAAAAAAAGAATGAAACATGAATATACAAAGTACCGATGAAACATGATATGGAGATGAGTGCGATGTCGGTGTACCTCCCCCCAAGCTTAGGCTTTTGGCCTAAGTGGGTGTCAATGTTGGAGATATGCCCAAGAGGCAATAATAAAGTGGTTATTATTATATCTTATGTTTATGATAAATGTTTACATCCCATGCTATAATTGTATTAACCGGAAACATTAATACTTGTGTGTTTTGTAAACATAAAAGTGTCCCTAGTAAACCTCTTGTTAAACTAGCTTGTTGATTAAATGATGATCATGGTTTCCTGATCATGGACATTGGATGTCATTAATAACAAGGTTATATCATTAGGAGAATGATGTGATGGACACACACCCATAGTAAGCATAGCATAAGATCAAGTCATTAAGTTCGTTTTGCTACAAGCTTTCAAATGCATAGTAACCTAATCCTTCGACCATGAGGTTATGTTAATCACCATCACCGGATGGGTACTTTGATGACATCAAACGCTGCTTCGTAACAGGGTGGTTATAAAGGTGACATTGGGTATTCTGAAAGTATGGGTTGAAGCGCATGGACCAAGATTGGGATTTGTCCATCCACATGACGGATAGATATGCTCTGGGCCCTCTCGGTGGAATGTCATCTAGTTAGCTTGCAAGCATGTGACTAGGTCACAAGGGATGACATAACATGGAACGAGTAAAGAGTACTTATCAGTAACGAGGTAGAACTAGGTATGGAGATACCGACAATCAAACCTCGGATAAGTAGAATATCGCGTGACAAAGGGAATTGGTTTCGTATGTTAATGGTTCTATCGATCACGAAGTCATCGTTGAATATGTGGGAGCCATTATGGATCTCCAGATCCCGCTGATAGTTATTGATCGGAGAGGTGTCTTCATCATGTCTGCATATTCACGAACCGTAGGGTGACACACTTAAGGTTCAAAGTTGTTTTAAGTAGATATGAAATATGCGTTGGAGACCGAATGTTGTTCGGAGTCTCGGATTGGATCCGGGACATCACGAGGAGATCCGGAATTGTTCGGAGAATAAGATTCATATATTGGGGATCATTTTCTAAGTTAGGAAATGTTCCAGAGTGTTTGTATGGAGATTCTAGAAGGTTTCGGAATGTTCTGGAAGGTTCTAGAAGATTTCTTGGAGTTTGCTTGAAAACCAAGAAAGGATCAAGGAGTCTTTGTGGGGAAAGACACGGATTCGTGGGGAGGAAGATTCCTCCCCCCCTCCCAATCCGCCGGCCAAGGAGGGAGGGGAGTCCTACTAGGACTCCCCCTCCCATGGCGCCTCCCTCCTTTAAATAGAGGGGAGGGGGCGCCACCCCCTAGACCTCTCCCATAACAGACCCTAGCCGCCGCCTCTCTCCTCCTCCTTCGCTCTGCTCCGGCTTAGGCGAAGCCCTGCAGAAATCTCTACTCCACCACCACCACCACACCGTCGTGCTGCTGGGATTCCGTGGAGAAGATCTACTACCTCCGTTGCTCGCTAGAACGGGGAGAGGAAGGTTTTCTTCGACTCCGCACGTGTGACCGACTGCGGAAGCGCTGCCGGAACGTGGCGCCATAAGGATCGTCCACACGATCTTGAGATCGGCAAGTGATCGACTACATCAACCCCGAGATCTAATCTCGTAACGCTTTCGGATCTACGAGGGTTAGTACAGATCTATCTCGTTGCACATATCTAATAGATTAGATCTTGGCTTTTATCTAGATTAGATCCAGGTTTTGTTCGTTCTTGCGGTAGAATTTTTTTGTTTTCCATGCTACGAACCCATCAGTGGTATCAGAGCCGTGTCTATGCGTAGATCTGTTGCACGAGTAGAACACAATGGTTTTGTGGGCGTTGGTGCTCGTGCCGTATTTTGCTTTGTGTACTTTGCATCTTGCGGTATGGTGGGATGAAGCGGCTCGGGCTAACCTTACATGTCATCGCACATGAGACTTGCTCCACGCTTGACGTGTAACTTGCTTTGCACAAGTGGCTTTGCGGGTGTCTGTCTCTCCCATCATAGTATAGATCCAATTTACATTTTGCACTTGATAGCACTTGTATCAACGTTGTGGTTCAGTTTCGTAGGTAAGATCCGTTCTTATTCAAAAGCCCCAAACCACGTAAAACATGCAAAGAAAATTAGAGGCGTCTAACTTGTTTTTGCAGGGTTTTTGTGATGTGATATGGCCATCATGTGATTGTGATTATATTTGATGTATGCAATGATCCTTGTTGTAATATGGCAACTGACAGAAGCCTAATGGTTGTCTTTAATTCTGTTAAGACCTGCGTGTATATTCATCTTGTAATAGCTTTATTTCAAGTAGTTGTAATAGTTGCTAGTGATGATGGACAACCATGAAGCGGCGCCACTGACCTTGACGCAATGCTGGTGATGATGGAGATCATGTCCGTGCTTTGGAGATGGAGATCAAAGGCATAAGAAGAAAGGGCCATATCATATCACACTAACTATGAATTGTCTATGATGTTAATCCTTTATGCATCTTGTATTGCTTAGATCGCGATGGTAGCATTATAAGATGATCCCTCTCACTAAATATCAAGTAATAAAGTGCTCGTCCTTAGTAGGCACCCTTGCTAAGACTCGTCGTTTCGAAGCATCTCGTGATGATCGGGTGTGATAGATTCTACGTGTGCATACGACGGGTGCAAGCCAGATTTGCACATGTGGATACTAAGGTTAACCTTGATGAGCCTAGCATGTACAGACATGGTCTCAGAACACGGAATACCGAAAGGTAAAGCATGAGTCATATGGATGATATGATGAACATGTTGATTGTTCGCCTTTGAAGCTACATCATCTCACGTGATGATCGGACTTGGTGTAGTGGATTTGGTTCGTGTAATCACTAAAACAACTGGAGGGATGTTGTTTTGAGTGGGAGTTTATTTGTAATTTGGATTAGTCGAACTCAATTTATCATAAACACAATCAAAGTGAATTTGCATAGTTTGTTGTAGTTATTGGCATCCGTTCACCACCTTACGCTTAGTTATAGTTGAGATAGTGGAACTATAAAATTCTGGATATTTTCTTTACGAACTGGTATCGTATTGTTTTGAGTGTCAATCTAAAGTTAAAAGTCCTATTGCAAACCTTCAGCAAACTCCGTTTACTCTGTGAAGTTTAATAAATAGTATTAAATCAAGAGTAACAATTCCAGTGTTAGTATCTAATGTATCATGTTTGCCTCCATGATTCTTGATACTCAAAAGATTGTTTTTAAAATCAAGTTTATCTAAGAGCTGAAAGCAATGTTTCAGAAACCATCATATGTGAAAGGTATTGCGATATCTAAAACAATGTGTTGGTTACAACATGATAGAGTATATGTCCTCATATTTCATGATAATTTGTGAAGGTTGGAGACGCCAGTCGTCCTAATCCTCCAAAAGGTTTTGGAAAAGAAACATTATACTCGCAATTCACCTTTATAAGCTATAGCAGCTTGATCATGAAAGTTTTCATGATAAGGATGAATAGAAGATGTAAGTAAAATGTTTACTACACTAAAAGATTACTAAAGAATGGAATTTTGAAAGAATGCCAAACATTTGATGAAGGTGATCCACTTCAAAGTGCAAGTCCAAAGGTATTAGTATTTGACTATACACACTTTGTACTATGTGTCATGTGAATGACACAACTATTGATGTTGATAGATTCTTTTAAAAGAAAAGGAATTGTTGAAAGAGAATCTATAAAATATTTGGCAGAAAAGAAAAGATTGGAGATATCCAACTTAGGTATATAAAAGATACATGTTATGGCTGTATTCCTTGGTTGTTAAACAATGTGGTCCTGCGGTATTGGATACCAAATTGGTTGGTATGAAGTGTCATACAGGACAACACAATTCATGAACTACAATGGCCTAAGTAACTAGCAAGAGAATATGTGATGATGTTCATCGAAAACAAACAAAGGGTTTTTGTGTTGCTCGTTAACATCAAAGCTTGCCTTCAAGAATTGTTTCAATAATTGTTATTTTGATCAGGTATTATGACGACAAAAGGTTGTTCAAATAATTACCATATTTCATAATAGATGGATGATATACAAGTCTGGTTGGAGAAATAACGACCATAAAACTAATGCTAAAATGTCGCAAGACAAATGATTGAAAGATCACTTGCGAAGTGACATCGCCGTTTAAATTATATTGAAAGGGATACATGAAGAAACTCCATGTTGATGGATTTTTGGAGTCTTTGATTTTGATCAAATGACGCTTGCGATACTTTCCTGGAGATAATTAAAACTTCGTTCGTAGGCCAAAAGAGGAACGGATGACTAACTGATTGAAATTTGTACATATTGATGTATATAGTCCATTATGTGTAGTCGTGGGCGATGGATTTCAACTTCATATGCTTTCTCCGAAGATTTGAGTGAGTATATGTATATACTTACTCAATAAGGAAGAAGTATGAAACATTTGAAAATGTTCAAAGACTTTCAAGATGAAGTGGAAAATTATTGTAACAAGAAAATAAAAAAAGTTTATGATTGGATCATAAAGAAAGATGTTTGAGTTACAAGTTTAGCAAAACACCTAAGATTTGAGGAATCGTTCCATGGATTTGCATTTCCCAAAAACACCATAGGAGTATGGAGTGTTCAAGATATGTAATGAAACCTTGTTTGACATGGTAAGATCAAAGGTGTCATTTATAAAACTGCCATTATATTTTAAAGATTAAAGCTTTAGTGACTACCGCTTTTACACTGAAAAGAGCTCCATCGTGATCCGTTGAAATGACACCATATAAGTCATGGTTTGGGATAAAACCCAGGTTGTCCTTTCTTAAAATTTTGGTATGCTAGGCATAAGTAAAATGTTTACAACCAAAGTCGGGTGAGCATGTCTTTGTAGGTTATTTCGAATAACCATTGGGTATTCCTCCATAACACCGAAAACAAAAGTGTTTGTCATTTAGAATGTCGAGTTTCTTGAGAAGGAATTTTTTGTGAAAAGTTAAGTGGGAGGACAATAGAACTTTGACAAGGTTGTTGAACCTTGGCTAATATGTGCTGAGTTGCGCAGCGTCGGAAAGTGTCCCGGAGGCAGCAACAATGCTCATGGCTCACGTGCCTCAAAGGTTGTGGTCACGGATATCTAAGTTACTATTGAACCAAGTAGGTCGGGTAAGTAATCAAATGCCAAGATTTGAGAGTTAAATCATTGTTGTTTGATAATGATGAACCGACTACATGCAAATAATCAATGATGGGCCCTGACTTCGTTGAGTGGCTTGAAGCCATAAAATCCGTGATAATTCCATACACGAGAAATCAAGCTTTGAATTTGAAAGACCCTCTGGAAAGGTGCAAGACCTTACAGTCGTATATGGATCTATAAAGAAATAGACATGGATGTTTCACATCTATGAAATAGTCGACATGTCAGAAAGAGTTTACGACAATGTTCAAGGAATTGACTATGATAAGATTTGATCTTTCATAGCGATATTTAGTCTGGACGGATTAATGTAGCAACCACTACATATATTTTGGTATATGGTAGTTGAACAAACAAAACAAGTTCTTCTAATAGAATGGTTACCTAGGACATGTACATGACACGATCCAAAGGGTTTTGTTAATTCAAAGGATGCTAAAAGAGTATGCAAAACTTCAATGGTTGAAGTGAGCATCGCGGAGTTGGAATCTTCACCGTGATGAAACCGTTAAAAGGTTTAATTTCATCAGAGACGATGAAGATGTTTGCATTTTGCAAGAAATTAAGTGGGAGCGCTAGGACATATTTCTAATACATTATGTGAAAGACATATTGTTGATTAGAAATGATGTATCTTTTATTGACACAGGTTAAGAATTTCTTTTCGATGAAAGACTTAGGCATAACCCAAGAATTAGGCATCAATGTCTATATGGATAGATTGAGGCGCTAATATGGTTTTGCCAAATGTACATGGATAAGATGTTGAATGAGTTCAATATGGAAACAACAAGAAAGGTTCTTGATGCACGGAAAGGACTGAATCAAGATTCAAGTGTGTTGACACGAGATTCAAGTGTTTTGACACTTGGTGAAATCACAAGAATATTTTGATCAATCATTCTTTGAGATGTACACATCCAGATATGTCCTATGCTCTAAATGTTATGAGCATATATCAAAATGACTCATAAGATGATCATTGGACAATAGTAGGGATATTCCTATGATCTTTGGAAGAACTAAGAATATATTATTTATATAGTGATGAAAAATAGTTCATTGTAAATTGTTGCATTGATACTAGTTTTGTCACAAATTAAGTTTATCTCAATTTAAACTATGGGTGGCACAATGTAATGGAAAGGAAGTTCCATAACGGATTTGGTTGAGTACCAAAGTTAAAACATTATGACAGATACTACAACAAAAGGCTAAGTATATGACTGCTATTGTAGCAGCAAGTGAGGGCATTTTCATCAAGTAGTTTGTTGCCAAACTAGGTGTGGTTCATAGCGGGATAATACTATGAAGATACATTGTATGACAACTGTATCAACATGATTTAATCCCAAGGAACTAAAGGTCTCACCAAAGGACCAAATTTATACAATGCCATCTCATTGGAGAATGAGTAATGCGTAGAGACGCAAGGACATGCAAATACACACGGATCTGGAAGTGTCAGATCTAAAGATTATGTTTACCACTAGCAATAGTGTCTATACAACACTAGAAAACCATAGGTGTTGAATGCACAAGTTATTAACTAGATTATTGACACTAGTGCAAGTGGGAGACTATTGGAGATATGCCCAAGAGGCAATAATAAAGTGGTTATTATTATATCTTTATGTTTATGATAAATGTTTACATCCCATGCTATAATTGTATTAACCGGAAACATTAATACTTGTGTGTTTTGTAAATATAAAAGAGTCCCTAGTAAGCCTCTTGTTAAACTTTCTTGTTGATTAAATGATGATCATGGTTTCCTGATCATGGACATTGAATGTCATTAATAACAAGGTTATATCATTAGGAGAATGATGTGATGGACACACACCCATAGTAAGCATAGCATAAGATCAAGTCATTAAGTTCGTTTTGCTACAAGCTTTCAAATGCATAGTAACCTAATCCTTCGACCATGAGGTTATGTTAATCACCATCACCGGATGGGTACTTTGATGACATCAAACGCTGCTTCGTAACAGGGTGGTTATAAAGGTGACATTGGGTATTCTGAAAGTATGTGTTGAAGCGCATGGACCAAGATTGGGATTTGTCCATCCACATGACGGATAGATATGCTCTGGGCCCTCTCGATGGAATGTCATCTAGTTAGCTTGCAAGCATGTGACTAGGTCACAAGGGATGACATAACATGGAACGAGTAAAGAGTACTTATCAGTAACGAGGTAGAACTAGGTATGGAGATACCGACGATCAAACCTCGGATAAGTAGAATATCGCGTGACAAAGGGAATTGGTTTCGTATGTTAATGGTTCTATCGATCACGAAGTCATCGTTGAATATGTGGGAGCCATTATGGATCTCCAGATCCCGCTGATAGTTATTGATCGGAGAGGTGTCTTCATCATGTCTGCATATTCACGAACCGTAGGGTGACACACTTAAGGTTCAAAGTTGTTTTAAGTAGATATGAAATATGCGTTGGAGACCGAATGTTGTTCGGAGTCTCGGATTGGATCTGGGACATCACGAGGAGATCCGGAATTGTTCGGAGAATAAGATTCATATATTGGGGATCATTTTCTAAGTTAGGAAATGTTCCGGAGTGTTTGTATGGAGATTCTAGAAGGTTTCGGAATGTTCTGGAAGGTTCTAGAAGATTTCTTGGAGTTTGCTTGAAAACCAAGAAAGGATCAAGGAGTCTTTGTGGGGCAAGACACGGATTCGTGGGGGAGGAGGATTCCTCCCCCCTCCCAATCCGCCGGCCAAGGAGGGAGGGGAGTCCTACTAGGACTCCCCCTCCCATGGCGCCTCCCTCCTTTAAATAGAGGGGAGGGGGCGCCACCCCCTAGACCTCTCCCATAACAGACCCTAGCCGCCGCCTCTCTCCTCCTCCTTCGCTCTGCTCCGGCTTAGGCGAAGCCCTGCAGAAATCTCTACTCCACCACCACCACCACACCGTCGTGCTGCTGGGATTCCGGGGAGAAGATCTACTATCTCCGCTGCTCGCTAGAACGGGGAGAGGAAGGTTTGCTTCGACTCGGCACGTGTGACCGACTGCGGAAGCGCTGCCGGAACGTGGCCCCAGAAGGATCGTCCACACGATCTTGAGATCGGCAAGTGATCGACTACATCAACCCCGAGATCTAATCTCGTAACGCTTTCGGATCTACGAGGGTTAGTACAGATCTATCTCGTTGCACATATCTAATAGATTAGATCTTGGCTTTTATCTAGATTAGATCTGGGCTTTGTTCGTTCTTGCGGTAGAAATTTTTTGTTTTCCATGCTACGAACCCATCAGGCAATCCCAAGCTGGCCAAGATGGAGCGCCTCTGTAGTACGGTGAGGAGGTACCCTTGTCCTGGTGCGAGCTCAAGGACGCCCCACCGTAGTGCGCAGAGTAATCGTTGGAGGGCACATCCTCCTGGTGCTGCCTGTGGAAACCTAGCAAGCGGAGCTGCTCGTCCACCTCCTCCTTGGAGCGCGACCACGGCCTCCTGTGAACATTGAACAAAGTAGATTGCGGCAAAGGAATCTCCCTTTCATACCCATTAGTAAACAACATCCTGTATACTAAACTGTCCATATCAGAGTTAGTAGTGACGAAGTGATGTGTTTTCATAGCAGCAAGGTCAAGCCTTTGTGGTGCCAATATAGTATCATTGGGATCCACCGAAAGCTCTAATGCACTTACCATACGTGAAGCGATGATGCCCCCATAAATAGGTCCCCTAGCAGCCAGGCGGCGAGCAATAAGAGAGCCAAGATTGTACCGAGTATCATTGTTAAGCGCAGCAGCGAGGAAGGCTAAATGATAATTGGAGATATTACTCGTATTCTCCCTACCAAGAATGCTAGTAGCAAGATAATAGGCAAAGTATCTAAGAGCAGGGAGTTGGATGTTTCTTATCTTCCCGCGCTGAGCTACGCGGTCATCGTCATTGGTCACACCTCGATAGAGCTCCAGCAAATCGGCAGGTCGCCCTTGAATCTTCTTCACGGTCCCTATCATGCCTACACCTATAATACTGCAAAATCTTTCCAATGGCATGGTAAAGGGCAGATTATAAATTCTGAAAGAAACAGTTGACTGATAGGGGGTGTTAGTGAAAATGAAACTCTCAACAAAAGTTTTGGTGAGCATAGCGTATTTCTCACTCTCATCTTGCATGTATGAGGTCAAACCAACCCTCTGAATCAGTAGCAAGAAATCATCAAGAATCCCTGCATCTTGCAAGAAGGTATAACAAGGAAAAGTAGATGGGTGAGCATCCCCATCATCTCCTTCATTACCAAAGCGAGGTGCAATGAGATCTTCATTGTATGAAGGCCTAAACTGAGAGGCTGATCTTGAGGGCCTTGACCTCCTAGGTGCATCCCTCTCAAAAATTTCTCCAAAGGTGTGGTTGCTCATCTTTGATATTCTGAAATTTAAACATCTATTACACAAGTGTTTGCAAAGTGAATATATAATGGAGAGCACTACTCATAGGGACTTGTAGACGCCTAAACATGCATCAAAACTATATCTCTAAGCATTGAACAAGCTTACAAGCTCTCATAACCTGTCACCTACAGCAGCAAAATACTCAAGATATAAACCACTAAACACAAATCTACTTGGACAAGCAGACGAGTCACATACTAGGGAACAAATGCTCCAAATTTCAGCAGCAAAGGTGGGCTGAGCAAGGAGATCGAAAAATCGAGGGAAGAATAGCAAGAACGTGATTTCCAGCAATGAACTGGTATTTTCTCGGGAGAGAGAAGAAAGTGGAAAGTGAGAGAATGAGTGGAGGGCCAGGGGTGGCCCACACGATGGTCAGGCGCGCCCCTGGGCTGGCTGCGCCACCAGGTGGTGTGCCTGCCTGGTGGGCCCCCTGGTACCTTCCAGGCACTCCTTTGCCCCATTTTCACGTAAAAATTTAAAATGAATTTTCTGGAATTTTTCGAGACACTTTAGTTTTGAGCAATTTTCAGGTATAGATGAATGATTTTCTGACAGAAAAAGGTTTTTGGAATGATGCAAAGACAAAACAAGGCTAAAACTTCAGAAGTTCTTAGACACTCTAACATGCAAGCAACTAACAACAGAAAAGAAAACTAAACGAAAGCAAGAACTAAAATGGATAGAATAGAAGTAAGCGGAGATAATCATGGTGAAAACATTGTTTTGTTCAATGAAATCCTTTTGTTAACAAGGTTGATCAGGTCTTGTTACCAAAACAATTTTATATGAAACAAAACTTTGTATTTCACTAATGATTATGTTACCTCAACCTTGATAGCAATGGTCCCAATCATAATAGTTTCAATTTTTTCTCTTGGTATGGGACAATATATTTCTCCAACTTGAATGCCATCAACATGTTCAATTGAATTCAAACCATAAGTCCTATCGATCTTCTTGGGAAAATAGACAATATGTTCCTTGTCATTAACATTGAAGGTCACCTTTCCTTGATTACAATTAATAACATCTCCTGTAGTATTAAGAAAAGGTCTCCCAAGAATAATAGACATATTATCATCTTCAGGCATTTCAAGCACAACAAAATTAGTTAATATCAAGCAATTATGAGCCACTTGAACAGGTACATCCTCACATATACCAATAGGAATAGTGGTAGATTTATCAGCCATTTGCAAAGATATATCAGTTGGTATTAGTTTTTCCAGTTGAAGTCTCTTGTAGAGAGAAAAAGGCATGACACTAACTCCTGCTCCCAAATCACACAAAGTAGTTCTAACATAACTATTCTTAATAGAGCAAGGAATAGTTGGAATCCCTGGGTCTCCAAGTTTCTTTGGAACCTTACCGTTAAAGGAATAATTAGCAATCAAAGTAGAAATTTCTTCATTAGGGATCTTCCTTTTATTCGAGACAATATCCTTCATATACTTTGAATAAGGAGGCAATTTAATAGCATCAGTCAAAGGAATTTGCAAGAATAAAGGTTTCATCCACTCACAAAACTTGTTATAGTGTTCATCCTCCTTTGACTTGTGTTTCTTATCAGGGAAAGGCATAGGTTTTTGGATCCAAGGCTCTCTTTCACTACCATGTTTCTTAGCAACAAAATCTTCTTTAGTGTATTTAGTATTCTTAGTGTGCTTTTCAGGTTCTTCTTCAACTTTTTCTTTATCAGTAACATCATTTTCTTCATTACCACTTTTAGTTTCAGCATCAGAGACAAATATACTATTAGGATCTTTAGCAGGTTCAGAGGGTTCTACAATAGTTTTATGTTTCTTTTTTCTTTTCTTACGAGTAGTACCACTATTTTTAGCTTGTTGAGAATCCTGCTCGATTCTTTTAGGATGCCCCTCAGGATATAGAGGATCCTGGGTAGCAGCACCACTTCTAGTTCTAATTTCATAAGCATGTTTTTCTTTAGCAGCATTAACTAGCAAGTCTTTTTGCACTTTAATAAGTTGATCTATTTGAGTTTGAACCATTTGAAATTGTTTAACAAGCATTTTAACATCATTAGAGGTTCTTTCCACAATATCCTTCAACTCAACAATAGCTCTAGAGTTTTCCATTAGATGATTTTGCACCCTTTTATTAAAATTATCTTGCTTAACAATAAAAATATCGAATTCTTCTAAGCATTGATCAGGAGTTTTAGAGTAAGCGATATCACCTTCATCAAAGTGTTGGAGAGAGTGTACCTCAATAGTGGGTGAATGGGGAATTGACTTACATAATTCTTCTAAAGGAGGTAAATTCTTGACATCTGCAGCTTTAATTCCCTTCTCCTTAAGACATTTCTTAGCTTCCTTCATCACTTCATCATTTAGTTTAATAACTCCCCTCTTCTTAGATGTTGGTATAGGCGCAGGTATAGATGGTTTAGGTATAATTGTTTCAGGTATAGCTGGTTCAGGAGGGGTCCAGTCTTCATAATTCTTGCTTATTTTAGCCATTAATTCCTCAGCTTCCTTGGGAGTCCTATTCCTGAAAACACAATCAGCACAACTATCCAGGTATGTGCTAGATTCTTCAGTCAGTCCATTATAAAATATATCAAGAAGCTCATTCTTAGGTAATGGACATCCAGCCTGTGCATGAATCAAAGCACAAAACCTTGCCCATGATTCAGGCAATATCTCTTTTTCTCCCTGTTTAAAATCAAAAACTTCCTGCAAAATAGCATGTCTAGCACTAGGAGGAAAATATTTCTGCAGGAAAGTACTAATCAAGCAATCAGGGCTATCAATAGATCCAGGAGGTAAATTATTAAACCAAGTTTTAGCTTCTCCTTTTAGTGAAAAGGGGAAAATCTTAGCAACAAAGTAGGTGCACATCTTAATATCATTAGAAAACAGGCCACTCATGGTAGAAAGCTTAGTCATATGTGCTACCGCACTTTCATTCTTAGTCCCACAAAAAGGTTATTTCTCAACAATAGCTATGTAAGATAGATCATAAGAGAAATCATAATCTTTATCTTTAATGTTTATGGGAGAAGCAACAAACTTAGCATTAGGAGACAATTTGGGTCTAATAGTACGCCTCTCAAGGAGACTCTTAGCAGAACTCCTATCATGGGTGTTTTGACATTCTTTAAAAAATTCATCGGTCATCTCAACATAACCGTCTTCAATATCATAGCTCTCTCTAGACTCAGGTGAACTAACAGGTGTAGTAGTGTCTTCATTAGGAGTTTCAGTATTTCAGCTATAGTTCTAGAAATCGTAGCATCTAGGAAAGGACCTAATGAACAACTCTTATCAAGCACAGTAGAAGCAGCATCATAAGTATCAGAAGTTTCAGATTCAGCAGTAGTAGAAGTGTGTGTAGCATGTGTATGTGGTGGTGTAAGGAGCTTACTCATAACAGACGGTGAATCAAGAGCAACAGAGGTGTTCAGAACCGTACCTCTTCTTGTAGTGGATGGTAAAATAGGGACTTTGCCATCACGAGACTTACCCATGATGGATGGATAGCAGCGAACAATAATGATGCCAAGTGGACTTGATAAATAAAGCTATGCTCCCTGACAACGGCGCTAGAAAATAGTCTTGATGGCCCACAAGTATAGGGGGTGTATCGCAGTATTTTCGAGGGAAGTGAAACCCAATTTATTGATTCGACACAAGGGGAGCCAAAGAATATTTATAAGCCTTAACAACTGAGTTGTAAATTCAGCTGCACCTGGAAACAATCTTGCTCACATCAGTTTATTAGTAGCAACAGTTTTGTAGTAGCAATAGTAAAGTAACAGCAGTAGTAAAAGTAAAGACAGTAATAACAATTGCAGTAAACAGTAGGATTAGAGCGCGGTAGGCATAGGGATGGATGGACGGGCGTTGCATGGACAAGACAATTCATATAGCAATCAGAACATAGGGCATTTAGACATAAATAAGATAAAGCATCCAAGTACTAAATAATCATAGGCATGTGTTCCATATATAGTCATACGTGCTCGCAATGAGAACTTGCACAACATCTTTTGTCCTGCCAGCCCGTTTGCAGCAGGGCCTCAAGGGAACTACTGGCAATTAAGGTGCTCCTTTTAATAGAGCACCAGAGCAAAGCATTAACACTCTGTGAACACACGTGATCCTCTAATCAAAGCCATTCCCTCCGGTTATCCCGATTTCTATCACTTCGGGGCCTTTGGTTTCGGACAACAACGTGTGTATACAACTTGTAGGTAAGACCATAAACAATACTATCATAATGAATCAATAACATGTTCAGATCTAAAATCATGGCACTCGGACCCTAGTGACAAGCATTAAGCATAACAAGTTGCAACAAAGTCAAAAAGCACTAATAGTAGATACTAGGCACCATGCCCTAACAATCCGATGCCATTACATGAACGATCTCATCCAATCCCTGCCATCCCCATAGCCTACAGCGGGGGATTACTCACTCATAGATGGGGGAAACATGGATGGTCGATGGAGAAGCAATGGTGATGATGATGGCGATGATCTCCTCCAATTCCCCGTCCCGGCAGGGTGCCAAAACAGAGTTTCTGGTTCCGAATCGCAGAATCTAGTGGTAGCGGCGGAGCGGAACTCTTTCTGGAAAAACGTCGGAAGGAAACTTATAGGCGAAGAGGGAGGCCGAGGGGGCAGCCGAGGCGGCCACACCACCCCCAGGCGCGGCCTGGCCTGGCCCACGCGGCCAGGTGGTGTCGGCCCCTCATGGCCCTACTCCGTCTCGTCTTCTGGCTCCATGAGTCTTCTGTGAAATAGGATTTTTGGCATATTTTCTGGGATTTTTCCTGATAGTTGATTTTCTGCACAAAAACTAGACAGCGAGGTAATTCTGCTGAAAAAAGCGTCAGTCCATGTTAGTTGTATCCAAATCACACAAGTTTAGAGGAAAAACAATAGCAAAAGTGTTCGGGAAAGTAGATACGTTTTAGACGTATCAAGGGGTGATGGCTCAAAATATATTCGAGCTCCCTCGTCAACCCCAAGAGGAAGATATGATGAGCACAGCAGCAAGTTTTCCCTCAATTATGAAACCAAGGTTATCGAACCAATAGGAGCAAGGAAACACCTCCAAGGTGTTGTTTCCAACTTGGAATCCTGCACAACATAACCATAGAACTTTGCCCCCAACTTACAGTGAGGTTGTCAATCTCACCGGTTTTGCTGAAAACAAAGGATTAAACGTATTGTGCGGAAGATAGTAATTGCTTGCAGAAAGTAAACAGAAAACAGTAAATAGCAGATTGTAGATTGATAGTAAAAGAAAGGACCGGGGTCCATAGTTCACTAGAGGTGATTCTTCTTAAGATAGATGACATGTTGGGTGAACAAATTACAGCGGGGAAATTGACAAACATCGAGAAAGCATACATGCATATACTAATCATCTTGACTCCTATGAGATTTGATTGGGCATTACAACATTATACATAGACCGTAATCCAACTTCATCTATGACTAATAATCCACCTTCAGGTTATCATCCGAACCCCCTCCAGCATTAAGTTGCAAGCAACAGATAATTGCATTAAGCAAAGTGTGTAAAGTAAACAATACGATTGTTCTATGAACAAAGGATTACTATTTCTCCCTAGTAGCAATAGCACATCTAATACCTTAGAGATTTTTGTCACTTCCTAGATTACTAGAGGCATGAACCTGCTATCGAGCATAAATACTCCCGCTTGGAGTTGCTAGCATCTACTCGGCCAAGATAGCTACTAACAACAGAAAGCATGCAAGATAACAAATAAGAAAGACATGATAGAATCAATAATCAATCTTAAATAGCATCTCAATATCCATCGGATCCCCGCAAACACAACATGTAGGATTACAAATAGATGATCTTGATCATGAACGGGGCTCACAAGATCTAAACATGGTAGCAAAAAGGAGAAGAACTAACCATCTAGCTACTACATGGACCCGTAGTCCAGGGATGAAC
Organism: Avena sativa; assembly: GCA_916181665.1. Taxonomy (NCBI): domain Eukaryota; kingdom Viridiplantae; phylum Streptophyta; class Magnoliopsida; order Poales; family Poaceae; genus Avena; species Avena sativa. The sequence continues at coordinate 567,062,660 of OV702291.1, forward strand.
TACTCACGCATCACACCGGAGGCAGGCATGGTGATGAAGAAGGCCTCCAAGGTGATCTCTCCCCTCCGGCAGGGTGCCGGGAAGAGCTTCAGATCCCTCCCGATCTAGGGATGGAGATGGCGGCTACAGACTCTTTCGTGGAATTTTTATTGGGTACTTAGGGTTTCTATATCGGAGTCTTCTTATAGGCGAAAGGGGAGGCCGAGGGGGTGCCCGAGACGGTCGCACCACCCCTAGGTGTGGGCCAGGCCTAGCCGCATGGCCAGGTGGTGTGGCCGGCCCCTGGCCCTGTCCGTCTCGTCTTCTGGCTCTGTGTTCCCCTCGGTGAAATATTGACTTTGGCTTTTGTCCTGTCCAATTTCAAGAATATTCATTTTCTAGCTTTTCTAGAACCAAAAACAGCAGAAAACAGGCAACTGGCACTGTGGCATCTTGTTAATAGGTTAGTTCCAGAAAATGTGTAAAAATACTCCAAAGTGTGGACAAAACATAAGAAAGTAGATATAAAACAAGCATGGAACATCAAAAATTATAGATACGTTTGCAACGTATCAACATCCCCAAGCTTAACTCCTGCTCGTCCTCGAGTAGGTAAGTGATAAAAAAGAAAGAATAATTTTTGAGGTGACGTGCACCATCATAATCTTGATCAAAGTATTTGTAGAACATTGATAGCTGGGATCATAGTACTTTAACATAGCATGAAAGATATAGTTCTAACAATAAGACATAGCAACTATGTTGTAACATGAAAAGGTACAAACAAAAGATTCGTGAATAACAATGCTTTGCAAGACCTTTGTTTGTTTCACATATAGAAAACATAATGAGAATGGTATTCAGCTTGTCCCTCATAGTGTAGCAAACATAAATGCATAGGACACCTTCAAACTTCATCAGGGTGACTAGATACAAATAGTTTAAGAACGAGCAATATCAAAGTTATGCATCAATCAACAAGTCTTTGGACAATGCACATTAAACTAAGAATGGCCACTATGCTCTCTCAATAGGTGCATAAAGATAGAAGATGGAGACTCAACATAAAAGTAAAAGAAAGGCCTTCATAGAAGGAAGCAGGGATTCAAGTCTCATAAAGAGCTTCCAAAAATTATGGTACTTATTAGCTTTCAGCTCTCATTGCCCCTATCATAAGCATCTTGAAGTGATTCAGGTTAAAGTGAACAAACTGTGGAGTATATGCTTGACAAAGTATAAGTTGACAATCTCATGTCCCTTGAATATGAGGGCCGCTCCTCATGCTACTCAAGTTTAGTTACCGGTAAGTTCTTGTCATAGTAAGTACATGTGTATCATAGAGAACCGCCAACGGGGTACCCCTTGCACATGATACAGGAGCTATCCCATAATCAAAATGACAAGGCAAGCAGGCAATGAGCATCTCAGCAATCATCTTATTTACCATGGGGAAATGGTGCTTTTTTCTCTCTTTCCTCTTTTCTCATCTTTTTTTTCTTTTTCTCAATCTCTCTCTCTTTTTTATAAGAAGAATGCTTCATAGATTGCTCACTATGGTGATACTGCAAGTTTCCACCATGATTAGGCATGGCTTAGGCTAGCGGCCTAGGCGTTTCTCTAACACACATACATAACTCCATGGACTTACAAGCTCCCCTTTCATTTCACACCGACGACATCCATAAACAAAAGAGCATGATATCTACTGGGTACAATGTACAAGTGCAATTTTGAAAGCGTTCCCCATGACAACATGATTCTGCTAATTCCCAACATATAAGTGCAAGCATATACAACATAGATGACACAATGGTTCAAGTTTATTAGGGGCAAGAAAAGTAAAGTGTGCCATCAAGTTCATGAGAGCTTTAATCACTAATTTTCACATAACAAGTTTAATTCGGAAGGTAGATAAAAACATGAATATACTTGGAATAGCAAATGCTAATAGGTAGGTATGGTGGACTCTTTGGAATAACTTGGTTTTATTTGGAATTGGATGCATGAGCATAACTCATACTTGGTATGGAGGCTAGCAAAAGACTGGGAATGACCCACTAAGAGAGCAATAATGGCCATAATCATGCAAAGTGATAAAACATTATTAATTAAAGCATAAGGTGATATTACAAGTCAAAAAATAAAGGATCATAGAGGCTATGGTGACTTGGGATAGTCTTAACATGGTGTGAGCATGCGCCAAGTCAACCCAAATAAAGCATCAAAGGAGAATACCACAATACTATGCTTTAATATGCTAAAACAACGCATGATTCTTTCAAGGCACATTAAGTAATCTCAATTGTTTATACTATGTCATGCTACAACAATAATAACTAAGCATAAAGCCAAAACAATATCAGGCATGACATGATAAAGTCTAAGTCATAGTAAAAAAACAAGCTCCTTTTTACCACTTAAGCATGAACGTTTCTACTCTTTTCCAATCCAAATCAACTTTATTTGAAAACTAATGCATGAATGAGGGGGTCCAACCAATTTATTCAAGCAAACTAAGCAAACCAAGCAAACGAAAACCAAAAACAAAAACGAAGACGCTCCAAGAACAACACAACTGTGCATGAAACAATAAAAATGAAGTGTTTGGAAGAAACCTGAAATTTTTTATTGATGAAGAAGGGGATGCCTTGGGCATCCACAAGCTTTGACGCTTGTACTTCTTGAATATTTCTTGGGGTGACACGGGGTGGCATCCCCAAGATTAAACTTTTGTCCATTCTTCATCTCATTACATCATTCTTTCCTTACACCTGAAAATTTTCCTTCATACAAAACTTCACACAATCTTCATTAGCAACATTAGTGCACTCAAGATAATAAGTCTTTTGGTTTAGTTCCAACACAATTAAAACTTTCATTAAAACACAAGATACTATAGCACTTCCTTTAAAAAGTTCAAATGATCAAAAAGAACTCAAAGAGAAAGAGATTAAGAGGCAAATGTAAATAATGGCAGAAATCTGTCAAAACAGACCAGCAGGTAAAACCGATTTTTTAAAAGACCTTCCGTTTCTCAAATCGAAAATTGTTGAACTAACGAAAGTTGGATAACAACCTGTGTAAGAATCACAAAAAAAATACAGCTCAAATCGACGTACAGAGATTTTTCACGAATTTTTACAGAGAAGCACAAAAATCTATTTCGGGACAACAACTTTCCCAAGTCTTACTTCTCTCTCATTAGAGGTTACTCTTGGCACAAAAACCACACAAAAATGATAAGGAGAGGTTATTACTGAAGCAATAACTTCCAAGACTCAACTAAAACTTTTGGGTTATCTCCCAATAAATACTTTTCTTTAACGCCTTTAAGTTAGGCATAAGAAGCAAGAAAAGAATCAAGTATTCTCAAATGAAGAAGCATTAAGATTGATACCAGAAATATCTTCAACAAGGCAGGGTATCTCATCCAAATAAGTTCTAGAGGATCCTCTCTCAATGCTCTTGGGTTCACTATTTTCATCAAACGGGTTTTCAGGAACAATCTAATCAAAATTCTTTTCTAAGGCTTCATGCATTCCTACAAGTTTAAAAGGTATTGGTATCTTAATTCCCTCCCCATTAGGTTCGGTTTTGTCCATCTTTTCTCTTGTAGCAATAACATCTACACATGAGCCTAGCATATTAAAATGATCAAAGACCTTTCTAGCTTCCTTAACAACATCATAGAATTCTTTGAGCAAGGTTTCCAGAATAAAATCTCTCTTTTCAGGGTCCTCAATTTCTTTAAGTTTAAGAAACATTACTTGCATTATGGGGTTAAGGTTAACAAACCTAGCTTCCAACATGTGAACTAAAGAAGCTACAGCAATTTCATAATTTGGAGCAAGTTCTGCAAGGGATCTATCCTCAATATCCTCATGCTTACTAACATGATTAAAGAATTCTTCAATATTGTCTTTTCCAATTATAGAGCCACTACCTATTGCAAGGTATTTTAAGGTGAACTTGGGGATCAACATGGTGAGTTAAGAACAAGGAAACGATTTTTTTATGTTTTTGATAAAGAAAGCAAACTAGTACAACTAATTTTTTTGTATTTTTGATAAAGAAACAAGCAAACAAAGAAGAAATAAACTAAGCAAAACAAAGTAAAAAGATTGGTTATGAGGGACTCCCTTGTGAAGATGTCCTTGACTCCCCGGCAACGGCGCCAGAAAAATAGCTTGATGGCTCAAAATATATTCGAGCTCGTTGGGGAACCCCAAGAGGAAGGTATGATGAGCACAGCAGCAAGTTTTCCCTCAGTTATGAAACCAAGGTTATCGAACCAGTAGGAGCAAGGAAACACCTCCAAGGTGTTGTTTCCAACATGGAATCCTGCACAACACAACCACATAACTTTGCCCCAACTTATAGTGAGGTTGTCAATCTCACATGTTTTGCTGAAACCAAAGGATTAAACGTATTGTGTGGAAGATAGTAATTTCTTGCAGAAAGTAAACAGAAAACAGTAAATAGAAGATTGTGGATTAATAGTAAAAGAAAGGACTGGGGTCCATAGTTCACTAGAGGTGATTCTCCTTAAGATAAATGACATGTTGGGTGAACAAATTATAGCGAGGAAATTGACAAACATCGAGAAAGCATACATGCATATATTAATCATCTTGACTCCTATGAGATTTGATTAGGCATTACAACATTATACATAGACCGTAATCCAACTGCATCTATGACTAATAATCCACCTTCAAGTTATCATCCGAACCCCCTCTAGTATTAAGTTGCAAGAAATAGATAATTGCATTAAGCAAAGTGTGTAAAGTAAACAATATGATTGTTCTATGAACAAAGGATTGTTGTTTTCTCCCTAGTAGCAACATGACATTGATATATTGCAAATGTATCTATAATTTTTGATATTCCATGCTTGGTTTTATCTACTTTCTTGTGTTTTGTTCCAACTTTGGAGTACTTTTCATATGATTTCTTGGACTAACCTATTAACAAGAGCCACAGTGCCAGTTGCCTGTTTTCTACTGTTTTTGGTTCCAGGAAGTCAGAAAATGAATATTCTCGGAATTGGACGGGACAAAAGCCAAAGTTACTATTTTCCCGGAAGACTCACGGAGCCAGAAGGAGATTCAGAGAGGGGCCACAAGATGGCCACACACACCCCCCTTGGCACGGGCCAGCCCAGGCCGCGCCAGGGCATGGTGTGGGCCCCCTGGCCGGCCACCGACCTTGCCTCCTTCGCCTATAAGAGCCTCCCGATACCAAAACCCTAAATAGTCAATTAGAAATCCACGAAAAGTTCTGCAGCACCGCCGCCACCGAAGGGGAGATTCGGGGGACAGAAAGTCTCTGTTCCGGCACCCTGCCGGGACGAGGAAGTGCCCCCAGAGCCATCTCCATCGATCTCCACCACCATCTCCATCACCATTGCTGATTCCCATGATGAGGAGGGAGTAGTTCTCTCTCGAGGCTAAGGGTTCTACTGGTAGCTATGTGTTCACCTCTCTCTCTCTATGCATGATCTTATTGAGATCATGAGCTTGTAATCTATAGATCTACCTTGCTACTCAAGTGCTTTAATAAATCTCTGCTCTCCCCATGTGTGTGAAAGTGACAGCGTGCTCACCATGGTGGCACTTAGGCTAGATATTACAAATACTTGTTATGAGTTATATTTGGAGTTGGATGTCTTTATGAAATTGTGGTGTTTGTTTGAACCATCTAGTGCTCAAGGTGACAGTGTGGGATTTTCTAGATGGGAAAGACTTACTTTGAGGTGTGCTGTTATAGCCCTACCATGGATTAGAGTGTCCAACCGGAGAGTAGTTAAGAGTAGTATCATAAAGAGAAGATATCTATATGAGAGTGTTCACTAGTGAAAGTATGATGCATAGGCCTTGTTTCTTAGCATTGAAACACCGTTTGCAATTAGATCTGTTACATGTTTGCTTGCTTCCATCATTATTTCAGTTTGCTTTTAGTCTCTTCCACGCCATCAAGTTATCTTATATCACCATTACCACTTATAATTATCTATACCACTTGTATTTCACTATCTCTTCGCTGAACTAGTGCACCTATACACCTCACAAGTGTATTGGGTGTGTGATGGCTCAATGCATGGCGCCCGGAAAAATGCTTGATGGCGGTGTTGATGTAGAGCTCGTTGGGAACCCCAAGAGGAAGGTATGATGAGCACAGCAGCAAGTTTCCCTTAGTTATCAAACCAAGGTTTAATCGAACCAGTCGGAGCAAGGAAACACCCCAAAGGTGTTACTAGCTGAGCTTTGGCAGGGCGCACTACTGGTGCTAGTAGCAACGTGGAGACCTGCACAACACAACCACAGAACTTTGTCCCCAACTTGCGATGAGGTTGTCAATCTCACCGTGTTTTGCGGAAAACAAAGGATTAAATGTATCGAATGGAAAGAAGTAAAAGTTTGCAGAAAATAAACACAAAGCAGTAAACAATTTATAGATTGTATGTAAAGAAAAGGACCGGGATCCATAGTTCACTAGAGGTGGCTCTCCTTAAGATAGATAATATGCTGGGTGAACAAATTACAGTGGGGCAATTGACAAACACCGAGAAAGCAATACATGCATATACTAATCATCTTGACTCCTTTGAGACTTGATTGGGCATTACAACATTATACATAGACCACCATCCAACTGCATCTATGACTAATAATCCACCTTCAGGTTATCATCCGAACCCCCTCCAGTATTAAGTTGCAAGCAACAAATTATTGCTTTACGAACTGCATGTAAAGTAAACAATACGATTGTTCTATGAACAAAGGATTGTTGTTTTCTCCCTAGTAGCAACAGCACATCTAGTACCTTAGAGATTTCTGTCACTTCCCCAGATTACCAGAGGCATGAAGCCACTATCGAGCATAAATACTAACTCTTGGAGTTGTTAGCATCTACTTGGCCAAGATAGCTACTAACAACGGCAAGCATGCAAGATCTCAAATAACAAAGACATGATAGAATCAATAATAAATCTGAAATAGCATCTCAATATCCATCGGATCCCCGCAAACACAACATGTATGGATTACAAATAGATGATCTTGATCATGAACGGAGCTCACAAGATCTAGACATGAAAGCACAAAGGAGGAGAACCAGCCATCTAGCTACTACATGGATCCGTAGTCCAAGGATGAACTACTCACGCATCACACCAGAGGCTTGCATGGTGATGAAGAAGGCCTCCAGGGTGAATTCCCCTCTCCGGCAGGGTGCCGGGAAGAGCTTCAGATTCCTCCCGATCGAGGGATGCAGATGACGGCGGCTACAGACTCTTTTGTGGATTTTTGATCGGGTACTTAGGGTTTTCGTCCCGAGGGCAATATATAGGCGGAAGGAGAGGCCGAGGGGGTGCCGGGAGCGGCCACACCACCCCCTGGCGCGGGCCAGGCCTGGCCACGCGGCCAGGTGGTGTGGTGGCCCTCTGACCCCTCTCCGTCTCGTATTTTGGCACTTGATGACATCCGGAAAAATAGGCACTTTGGCTTTTGTCCTGTCCAATTCCGAGAATATTCATTTTCTGACTTTCCTGGAACCAAAAACAGCAGAAAACAGGCAGCTGGCACTGTAGCTCTTATTAATAGGTTAGTCCAAGAAATCATATGAAAAGTACTCCAAAGTTGGAACAAAACACAAGAAAGTGGATAAAACCAAGCATGGAACATCAAAAATTATAGATACATTTGCAATGTATTAGTGTGTTGGGGACACAAGAGACTTCTTGTATCTTGATTGCAGGGTTGCTTGAGAGAGGATACCTTTGACCACTTCCTCCCTGAGTTCGATAAACCTTGGGTGATCCACTTAAGGGAAAACTTGCTGCTGTTCTACAAACCTCATCACTTGGAGGCCCAACAACTGTCTACAAGAATAGAAGTGCGTAGACATCAAGCTATTTTCTGGCACCGTTGCCGGGGAGGTAAGGTAAAAGGTATTCACACCGAAGGATTAAAGAGTAAGAACCTCCCACAGCAAACGCCTATTTTCTAGCGTTGTTGCCGGGGAGGTAAGGTAAAAGGTACTCACATCCTCCGGTGTGAGTGCTCGAAGTTATTTCCTTTAGATTCGGCAATTTTGTTTTTTTGTTTCTTGTTTTCACTAGTTAGGCTTAATGGAAAACAACAAAAAAATTAGAGAGCTTTATAGTATTTATCTTGAGTTAGGACATGAAGTGTTTGAAGAGAAAATTAAAAAACCTATGGAACTTTATTTGCATGCTAATAGCAATGTTGTTAGTATGAATTCTTTGAACACCATTATTGCTAATGCTATGGAAAAGTCTAAGCTTCGGGAAGCTGGTTTTGATGATCATGATCTTTTTAGTTCCCCAGCTTTGGAAGATAGCTATTCTATTGCTTATGATGATACCAAACCTCCAATATATGATGATTACAATGATGAATATGATATTCTCAAACCACCTACTATTGAGGAGGAAATTAATTATGATTACAATATGCCTCCTATATTTGATGATTATGGTGATGAAAATAATAATGATAGCTATTTTGTTGAATTTGCTCTCACTATAATCAATAAGAATGACTATGTTTATGTGGGGAGTATTAATTCTTTTATGCATGTGGCTCATGATAAGAATGTTTCTTGTGATAGTTATATTGTTACTTTTATTCATGATGCTACTGAAAGTTATTATGAGAGAGGGAAACATGGTTTTATGCATCTCAATAGTATTAAGTTTCCCCTCTTTATGTTGAAAATTTTGAAGCTGCACTTGTTTTGCTTTCCTATGCTTGTTGCTTTGTGCTTTCATGACTTGTTTCTTTACAAGATTCCTATGTATAGGAAGTGGGTTAGACTTAAATGTGCTTTGAATTTGCTTCTTGATGCTCTCTTTTACTTCAATTCATATTCCTTATGTGAGCATCTTCTCAAACTATCATGCCTAACTTAAAGGCGTTAAAGAAAAGTACTTATTGGGAGATAACCAAAAAGTTTTAGATGAGTCTTGGAAGTTATTACTTCAGTAATAACCGCTCCTTATCCTTTTTATTTGCTTTTTGTGCCAAGAGTAACCTCTAATGAGAGAGAAGTAATGATTGGGAAATTTGCTGTCCCGAAACAGATTTTTGTGCTTCACCGTAAAAATTCGTGTAAAATATTTGTAAGTCCTTTTGAGGCGTGAATTTTTGTGCTTCAACACTTTCCGATTTGAGCAACAGAAGTTATTCGAAAAAATTCGTCTTTACCTGCTGGTCTGTTTTGACACATTTCTGCCACTTTCTGCATTTGCTTCTTGTTGGTTCCTTTTTTAGTTCTTTTTGGGAATTGAGCTTTTTGAGGGAAGTGCTACAGTAGCTAGTGTTTTAATGGAAGTTTTATTGGTGTTGGAACTGAACTTAAAGACTTATTATCTTGAGTGCACTAATGTTGCTAATAAAGATTGTATGAAGTTTTGTATAAAGGAAAAATTGTAGGTGTATGGAAGGAATGAGTAATGAGATGAAGGATGGACTAATGCTCAAGCTTGGGGTTGCCACGCGTGTGACCCCAAGAATTATCCAAGAAGTACAAGCGTCAAAGCTTGGGGATGCCCAAGGCATCCCCTTCTTCATCAATAAAAATCCTAGGTTTCTTCCAAACACTTCATTTTTATTGTTTCATACATAGTTGTGTTGTTCTTGGAGCATCTTCTTTTTTGTTTTTGTTTTGGTTTTTTGTTTGCTTGGTTTTCTTAGTTTTCTGAATAAATTGGTTGGACCCCCTCTTTCATACATTGGTTTGCAAATAGTTTGGTTTGGTTTGGAAAAGAGTAGGAAAGTCCATGCTTATGTAGTAAAAGGAGCTTGTTTTTGACTGTGGCCTATGCTCTGTCATGCCATGTTTGATATTTTTTTGGCTTTATGCTTAGTATTCTTTGCTGTAGCATGACTTGTTATAAACAATTGAGATTGCTTAATGTGCCTTGGATGAATCATGCGTTGTTTTAGCATATTAAAGCATAGTATAGTGGTATTCTCCTTTGATGCTTTATTTGGGTTGACTTGGCACATGCTCAAACCATGTTATGACTATCCCAAGTCACCATAGCCTTGATGATCCTTTAGTTTTCAACTTGTAGTATCACTTTATGCTTTGATTAATGATGTTTTGTTTCTCTGCAAGATTATGGCCATTATTGCTCTCTTAGTTTGTCGCTCCAAGTCTTTTGCTAGCCTCCACAACCAAGTATGAGTTCAACTCATGCATCCAACTCCTTAAACCAAGTTATTCCAAAGAGTCCACCATACCTACCTACTAGCATATGCTATTCCAAGTATATTCATGTTTTTGTTTACCTTCTGAATTAAACTTGTTATGAGAAAACTAGTGATTAAAGCTCTCACGAACTTGATGGCACACTTTAATTTTCTTGCCCTTAATAAACTTGAACCATTGTGTCGTCTATGTTGTATATGCTTGCACTTATTTGTTGGGGATTAGTAGAACCATGCTGTCATGGGGAACGCTTTCAACATTGCACTTGGTACTTGTACCTAGTTGATATCATGCTCTTTTGTATATGGATGTCGTCGGTGTGAAATGAAAGGGGAGCTTGTAAGTCCATGGAGTTATGTATATGTGTTAGAGAAACACCTGGGCCGCTGGTCTAATCCATGCTGACATGGTGGAAACCTGCAGCGTAACCATAATGAGCTGTCTAGCATTCTTCTTATAAAAAAAGAGTCCTATATTGAGAAAAAAGAGATACTATGAAAAGAGGAAAGAGAGAAAAAAAGCACCATATTCCCATGGTAAATAAGAAGAATGCTGAGATGCTCGTTGTCTGCTTGCCTTGTCATTTTGATATGGGGATTCTTTCGTATCATCGGGCAAGGGGTACCCCGTTGGCGGTTCTCTATGATACACATGTACTTACAATGACAAGAACTTACCGGTGACTAAACTTGAGTAGCATGAGGAGCGGCCCTCGTATACAAGGGACATGAGATTTTTGACTTATACTTCGTCAAGCATGTACACCATAGTTTGTTCACTTTAACCTTAATCACTTCAAGATGCTTATGATAGGGGCAATGAGAGCTGAAAGCTATAAGTACCATAATTTTTGGAAGCTCTTTATGAGACTTGAATCCCTACTTCCTTTTATAAAAAGGCCTTTCTTCCATCATTATATTGAGTCTCCACCTTCTATCTTTATGCACTTACTTTGAGAGCATAGTGGCCATTCTTAGTTCTATGTGCATTATCCCAAGACTAGTTGATTGATGCATACTTTGATATTGCTTGTTTTAAACTATTGTATCTAGTCACTCTTATGAACTTTGAAGGTGTCCTATGCATTTATATTTGCTACTCTATTGAGGGACAAGCTGAATGCTATTATGCTATGTTTTATTTATGTGAAACAAACAAACGTCTTGCAAAGCATTGTTATTCATGAATATTTTGTTTGTGCCTTTTCATGTTGCATCATAGTTTCTTTGCTTATTGCTAGAATTTTGTCTTTCATGTTATGATTGAAGTACTACGATCCCAGCTTTGAATGTTTTACAAATACTTTGATCAAGTCTTTGATGGTGCATGTCACCTCAAAAAGTATTCTTTCTTTTTATCACTTACCTACTCGAGGACGAGCAGGAGTTAAGCTTGGGGATGTTGATACATTGCAAATGTATCTATAATTTTTGATGTTCCATGCTTGGTTTTATCTACTTTCTTGTGTTTTGTTCCAACTTTGGAGTACTTTTCATATGATTTCTTGGACTAACCTATTAACGAGAGCCACTGTGCTAGTTGCCTGTTTTCTGCTGTTTTTGGTTCCAGGAAGTTAGAAAATGAATATTCTCGGAATTGGATGGGACAAAAGCCAAAGTTACTATTTTCACAGAAGACTCACGGAGCCAGAAGGAGAGTCGGAGAGGGGCCACAGGGTGGCCACACCCCCCCTTGGCGCGGGCCATCCCAGGCCGCGCCAGGGCATGGTGTGGGCCCCCTGGCCGGCCACCGATCTTGCCTCCTTCGCCTATAAGAGCCTCCCGATACCAAAACCCTAAATAGTCAATCAGAAATCCACGAAAAGTTCCACAGCACTGCCGCCACCGAAGGGGAGATTCGGGGGACAGAAAGTCTCTGTTCCGGCACCCTGCCAGGACAGGGAAGTGCCCCCGGAGCCATCTCCATCGATCTCCACCACCATCTCCATCACCATTGCTGATTCCCATGATGAGGAGGGAGTAGTTCTCTCTCGAGGCTAAGGGTTCTACTGGTAGCTATGTGTTCATCTCTCTCTATGCATGATCTTATTGAGATCATGAGCTTGTAATCTATAGATCTACCTTGCTACTCAAGTGCTTTAATAGATCTCTGCTCTCCCCATGTGTGTGAAAGTGACAGCGTGCTCACCATGGTGGCACTTAGGCTAGAGATTACAAATACTTGTTATGAGTTATATTTGGAGTTGGATGTCTTTATGAAATTGTGGTGTTTGTTTGAACCATCTAGTGCTCAAGGTGACAGTGTGGGGTTTTCTAGATGGGAAAGACTTACTTTGAGGTGTGTTGTTATAGCCCTACCATGGATTAGAGTGTCCAACCGGAGAGTAGTTAAGAGTAGTATCATAAAGAGAAGATATCTTTATGAGAGTGTTCACTAGTGAAAGAATGATCCCTAGGCCTTGTTTCTTAGCATTGAAACACCATTTGCAATTAGATCTGTTACATGTTTGCTTGCTTCCATCTTTATTTCAGTTTGCTTTTAGTCTCTTCCACGCCATCAAGTTATCTTCTATCACCATTACCACTTATAATTATCTATACCACTTGTATTTCACTATCTCTTCACCGAACTAGTGCACCTATACACCTGACAAGTGTATTGGGTGTGTTGGGGACACAAGAGACTTCTTGTATCTTGATTGCCGGGTTGCTTGAGAGAGGATACCTTTGACCACTTCCTCCCTGAGTTCAATAAACCTTGGGTGATCCACTTAAGGGAAAACTTGTTGTTGTTCTACAAACCTCTGCACTTGGAGGCCCAACAACTATCTACAAGAATAGAAGTGCGTAGACATCAGACATCTAGTACCTCAGATATTTCTATCACTTCCCCAGATTACAAGAGGCATGAACCCACTATCAAGCATAAATACTCCCTCTTGGAGTTGCTAGCATCTACTCGGCCAAGATAGCTACTAACAACAGAAAGCATGCAAGATCACAAACAACAAAGACATGATAGAATCAATAATCAATCTGAAATAGCATCTCAATATCCATCGGATCCCCGCAAACACAACATGTAGGATTACAAATAGATGATCTTGATCATGAACGGAGCTCACAAGATCTAAACATGCTAGCACAAAGGAGAAGAACCAACCATCTAGCTACTACATGGACCCGTAGTCTAGGGATGAACTACTCACGCATCACATCGGAGGCAGGCATGGTGATGAAGAAGGCCTCCAGGGTGATCTCTCCCCTCCGGCAGGGTGCCCGAAAGAGCTTCAGATCCCTCCCGATCTAGGGATGGAGATGGCGGCGGCTACAGACTCTTTCGTGGAATTTTGATCGGGTACTTAGGGTTTCTGTATCGGAGGCTTCTTATAATCGAAAGGGGAGGCCGAGGGGGTGCCCGAGGCGGCCACACCACCCCCAGGAGCGGGCCAGGCCTAGCCGTGTGGCCAGGTGGTGTGGCTGGCCCCTGGCCCCTCTCCATCTCGTCTTCTGGCTCCGTGTTCCCATCGGTGAAATATTCATTTTCTGGCTTTTCTGGAATCAAAAACAATAGAAAACAGGCAACTAGCACTATGGCATCTTATTAATAGGTTAGTTCCAGAAAATGTGTAAAAATACTCCAAAGTGTGGACAAAACACAAGAAAGTAGATATAAAACAAGCATGGAACATCAAAAATTATAGATACATATGCAATGTATCAAGGGGCAAGGTCGGTGGAGCACCAGGGGGCCCTCACCCCCTAGTGGCGCGCCCCCCAGGCCACGCGTGTAGGGGTTCTGCGTATGAAAACAATAAATTTTACCCTACACCCCTGAACCCCTGATGTTGCTAGAACCTATCTATTAGTAATGCAGTAATGGGAGGGGCTTTTCGCAAACTTACCCTTGAAGACCGAAAAGCGTTGTCAACGCTCAGGAGAGCGTGGTTGATGTAGACGAGCCGAAGCTGACCTCAAGGTCATGATGAAGTCCTTGCGCTCCTTTGGCTCCAACGACTTGAGTGCCTCAAGTGTGACACCTTGCGGGGAGTTACACACGTCCGGTGCCTGACGATGACTCCCGCTTCCCCGATCTAGCAGCAGTTGTGGAAGTAGAGCTCCTGGATCCAAATCCCGTGGCGCAACGGCGCTCCGCGGTGAAGATATCTCTCGTTCGCGCAGTCCAAACTTGGGACCACGGTCACAAGAGAGAGAGAATATCAATTGGAGGTCTTCCCAAAAGTGAGAAGATCTTTATTGAATATTGTGTGTATTTATCTAGCCAAATACCCCCACTATATATAGAGGGGGAGGGGAGGTACTACCTCCCTCAAAGTCCCAGGGTGGGACTAAAGGAGAGGGAGAGAGGGGCGCCGCTGGCCAGCCCTAGTGGGCCCTGTGCGGGGGGGCCTAGACCAACCGGCCAACCCCTTTCCCCTTCTCCCCTCTTGCCTTTCCCTAATGGGCCCTCTTCCCTTCGGAATTGGCCCATTAAGCCTTTTGACCTTTTAATTGATTTTTCTCTTTATTAAATAATTATGAATAAATGATTAAATCAATATTTAACATTCATTCATATATTATTCAATCTCCGTGGTTATGGAACATCTTCCACCTCCACTCCGGACATCCTCCGGACTTACCGAAACCCTTCCGGTTTTCTCTCTACTATTCTTCGGCGATTTTTCTGATCTTATAAAAAATCTCTAAGCATCATCAAACCCTTAAGCGGGATACCCTATGGTTCGGGAACAATCCAGACATGGTCGGGACACTCCCGGACCAATGATCAACAGAGGGACCTGGATGGCCATGTGACCCCTATGCGTTCCACGAAGATCTTTCGTCGTTTGAACCGGGATGGTCGTGTCTTATTCCCTTTGTCTCTCGGTACTTGCATTGCCCGAGATCTGATCAATGACATCACCATGTCGTGTTCAATCTCGTTACCGAACAATGCTACTTGAGTCGTTTTGACAAGTGATATCCTTGTGATCAAATCACATGCTGCGCAGCTAGTGGGCCCTTGAGTATCTTTCTATCACGTGGACGGACAAATCCCGCTCTTGACATATATTACATCTATGGTTTCCTCCGAGTACCTGAACACACCTTTATAACCACTATATTACCAAGTGGCGCTTGATTCTATCTAAGAACTCTCGGGAGACAGTGATTGATATAGCCTCATGGTCTAAGGAATAGTCTACGAGGATCCATTTCTAATCATCATAACTTGAACTTCGTGACATGATCGGGTCACGATGTTTAGGTTGGGTATTGGTTCATCATATCATTCCCAGAATGAGTTGACTCCATTTCCAACTGGCATAGATGCCACATGATCAGGAAACTTGATCATCTGTTGACCAATGAACCAGTGACTAGAGTTTCACTGGGAACCCCTGGTTGTTTATATATCACACGTGTATTGATGTTTCCACTCAATACAGTTATAGCATGATATAAAACTTAATGATAAACTTTATGAAATATGATAATAGTCCTTATTACTATTTTTCTCTAGGGCATATTTCCAATAGTCTCCCACTTGCACTAGAGTACAAATAAACGAGCTGCATTTGTTCTTAATCATTGGCACCATATATCCGGTACCCTGAACATGTTTGCTCATGGAAGAGGTTGAGTCTTGGGTCTGTACTTTACAGTCCCAAATCCTTTGCAACTTACTAATGTCACCTTGATTGACATTAATATTTTATCATCACATGATAACATCTGTGTGTATGCATCGCTATGGCAGCAGAATGAGGTCTGATTCCAGGAGCCTACAGTGACTTTAGATCAACCTCGAGGGCTTTCTCATGGGCACTATGCCCTGGGACACATCATTCTATGTTAAAAGCAAACTAGCCCCGCCATAACATTATACAACACTTTAGAGGTACCCTTATCTATTATTATAAATGTATTCATCGAAACACGAGTGCACTCTGTGCAACTTTTGATATTTTGTTCACCTCGCTTCCTACTTGACTTTAGTCGGTATTACAGGAGTTCCCAACATATTCCCTTATAACATAACCCTTTATGCTTTAAGATATGTCATCCTTTATGGATTTGGAAAACATGTCTACAGTTCTCTATTAGACACTGTGGACAAACTTAGCTCAACATTCCGTGATTCAAACTTAATCACCTTTTAAACGTTCCTTATTGGATCATATATTATGTTAAGTTATCATCATGGTTTTCTAAGATAGAACCTATGTCTCAACATAGTGGATGATGATCATCCTTTTCTTTCTTTCAACCATTGATGTTAAACTTAATACTATTCCTAACTTGAGTTATTAAGGACCAGTTCCTTAATTAACTTCTATTCTGAAACCCTTTTTCATAATCTCTTTAAGGAATACTACATAATATCATAATACACTTATTATCAACTTCTACACCTCATAAATCATTATTTACTGGTACTTGTGCTTTTATTCTTAACACACTTAAGAATCACTCCTATAAGCTCCCACTCAAAATATGTTCCCAACATATTTGGGTTTGAGACACTACTCTTACTCAAACTATGTTCGTACATACTTGAATTTGAGACTTATATTGCTCCCACTCAAAAATATGCCATTCACATATTGTTTTAGGAAGACTTTCATAGCTCCCACTCAATTTCATGCAAATTTCATATCCACTCACTATTTTGAACAACTTCAAAATCCTTTGATCAAATATCAAAGTGAGAGATTTACTATGAGATACTAGTACTTTTACTAGTTTTAAATCCAGTAGACATTTAGAACACTTGAATCAAATTCATTTGAATTCGTCCAATACTTGACAAATTGTGCATTTGTCATTCACCCCCTTTTCCACTATGGCTTTGCAGTCATTTGGGAAAATCCAAGTAACCCCTTTTACTTGTGGGATTCAGCAACAAATTGCTTTCCAATCTCAAGTGAATTTTACTTTGGGATTTCTCATATCCTTAGCTTACCATTATTTCCTTAGTAGTTCATAGGTATGTCATATTCGAAGAATCAAGACAAATGATTCACAAATGTCTCCATACAAGATATGGGATACATTTTGAATCCTACTTCATGTAGTGAATACACCAGTGGGGAAAACACAATGATCATTATCATTGATTCTTTCCTTTGTTAAGAGAATCATTCAGGAACGGTGTCCGTTGCGCGTCTCAACACTCTGATGTAGGGTTTTGAATCCTCATCGTGTTTTTCACTATCTTCCATTTGCTCCATAATTGAGAAATATCACTGAATGCGAACTTTCTAAAAAAATGTACCAAAATCCAAGCAATACGAATTTTGCTTCCCTTTTGGTTTTAGCTATGGATTTCATATTCAAAGTTTCCAATGAATACTCTACAAGGACTTATTCGCTATTGTTTTGGTTATATCGAATAACCCCAGAACTTTTACGACAATCCATACCAGATATGGAGCCGCTTTCACAAATTCAAATGGTTCACTATATTTTCTAATTGAGTGCTAACTATTTCTAACTAATGGTCTCTACATCTATACTACAACGATTTATTTGGCGCCATCTATTCACCCACTTTGATATCTAATATCGCATTGTGATGCTTTGCATTTTGATGTTTCAAAACGCTTTGCATTCCACAATTTCTTTTATGCCATTCTTATTACTATTGATCAAATCATAGTAATTAGATTCTCTTTATATTTATACCCTTTGTTGATGAAACACTTTGATCATATCAAATAATTTCATATTCATGTTTCCTTTGGTAAACTACTTTACACTTTTAAACAATCATATAATGATAATTACCATTTTCGTTAAAACACAATACATCGAATATGTATTTACTTTTAACAATTCATTAAACACTTTGTATTCAAGTAATACACGGTGTTCAAGTTATTTTGCCGAACTTAGGCATGATTTATATGTGATAAGAAATCGAATGACTTTCACACATTATCACATAACTTTGAATTTAAACAATGGTTTTCATTCAGTAATGAATATCATTTAAGTTGGGTATTTTAAAGGCATTTCAATATTTTACAAATGTTCATGTATTATCAATTAGTTTCAAAACAAGGATAATTCACTCGTAATCGAACAAGATATGAACACGAATAGAAATCATTCATAAAAGTAGAACAACTATTTGTTACAAACTGATATGAATAACCGTCTCACTAAGTGTGAGACACACTAAAGAAGTTCACAATCTTTTGATTACAATAATCATCCTAAACATAAACTAAATGATAAATGTTGAGGGAGAGTGTCGTTGGCCATCATCATCATGCTCGCCATCAACACGCAACATCACCTCCTCTCTAGCAAGCACCTCTCATGCAGAAGGACCTGTTTTCAGTAAAACAGAACAAGTATCAAATATACTCGCTAATGTGTTTGCAAGATTATAACATTTGTAAAATTGTATATCAAATATGTACCTTTGTCATTGATGACCTCAGCGACAATGGGTTCAACCACCACATTCCTGAGATGTGATACGAACCTGTGGAATTCCATTGATTCCACGTCGCCTCTCATAATGCAAGTCCCGACTTGTGCTTGGTAGCAGCAACCGCAGCACAATGCCATTTGCAAAACATCCTGTCATCCAGCTATCCAGGAAGTATGCAGGCCTCATGTATGCATCATGCATGCGCTCCAAGTGGTCGTCAAGTGATGAGTTCTCCTCCATCTTAATGGAGAGGAAGTCTCCCATCAGCTCATGCTCCCATATGTCTGCTTGTTCCACGAAATGTGTCCTAAGCTATAGCATTACCGTACAAGGGTTGACATTACCCACGACAGGCCACAGCTCGTCCACCATTTCGAAATGCATTGTAACTGAAATGAAGGTGGATATCTCATGACGGTAATAGCGGTCTTCCCGCTATTTTGGGGTCTCTAGGTCAATGGGCTGATCTAAATCCATCTCGTCGAGTATGTAGTCGACCACATCATTCTTGCTAAGGAGAACGTGGAGACGCGCAACCCACATAGAGAAGTTTGATCCATCTAGTCTGAGATTCTCTCCTTCTAACCAATCAATCGTCAACAGGAAAGGTGACATTGGGGAGAACCTTTTCTACATTTATAATTGCAAAAGGAATTCAGACTAAGTTTATAATTAAATGAGTTAATAATAACTCCACTCAGAAACACCTATCCCATGAAGGGTTCCTAGTGATAACACGACCCCTTTTCCCCACATCTCCCCCGATTATCACGGCCATCAATGTGGGTTCTAGGGTGGACGCTAAACGTCGGCCACATCATTCATGCGACTCGTGCTCGATCTTTCGACCATCCGCGTTCCGAGGCCACGTCTCTATAACGTGCTAGGCTCGCCAACTCAACCTTAGTGTATTCGCTGTGCAACATGGCTTACACCCACTATATGTGAACGTAGATATGTCTGACACCCACTCACCGTGGGTCGCCTCATACCGAAGAACTTTCTTGGTGGTGCACACTAAGGGGGAACACAATCATTGGTAATTTTAACATGGATCATCTTATTAGGCTACCGTCGAGTATCTAATACTAGCACACAATAAGATATACAAACAATAACATTGAATGTAAATGCGATGTGATATGGTCCTTCACGTCGTGATCTCCATCCGTCGTCATCGGATTCCAGCGGTAGGGTTCCGACGCCGTAGACACCAGGGTACCGGTGTCTTTTCGGCGGGGTAGTCCGTCACCTCCGTGACTATCTACTACTATGTAACATAAGGTAATCACTTTACCTTTGCCACAAACATATCACAAAGCAACGCTCCCTGCAAAACAAAGTTGGACACCTCTACTTTATCTTTGCATGTTTTACGTGGCTGAATGGGCTTTCGCACAAGAACCGTTCTTACCTACGAACTTTTAGCACAACGCTGATCAAGTAGTTGTCTCTACTACACCCCTTTCGGGGCCCTCCGTTGCAAATGGCATACCAACTAATGCGAGAGAGACAGACACCCCCTAAGCCACTTTATATGGTACAAGCCGTATGTCAAGCATGGACCAGTCTCGCGAATGAATGCGTAAAGTCGGTTGGGGGCCGCTTCATCAAGCATTACTGTGGTATACACAAGTACACGTGGGAGGGTAACAACTAAAAGATCAACGCCCACATGCTACATCTCGTGTGTTCTACCCGTACTAGCATTACTACACATAAACCTGGCTCTGATACCATTGTTGGGGTTCCGCGTATGAAAACAATAAATTTTACCCTACGCCCCTGAACCCCTGATGTTGCCAGGACCTATATATTAGTAATGCAGTAACGGGAGGGGCTTTTCGCGAACTTACCCTTGAAGACCAAAAAGTGTTATCAACGCTCAGGAGAGCGTGGTTGATGTAGACGAGCCGAAGCTAGCCTCAAGGTCGTGATGAAGTCCTTGCGCTCCTTTGGCTCCAACGACTTGAGTGCCTCAAGTGTGACACCTCGCGGTGAGTTACACACGTCCGGTGCCTGACGATGACTCTCGCTTCCCCGATCCAGTAGCAGTTATGGAAGTAGAGCTCCTAGATACGAATCCTGCAGCGCGACGGCGCTCCGCGGTGAAGATGTCTCTCGTTCGTGCAGTCCAAACTTGGGACCACGGTCACGAGAGAGAATATCAATTGGAGGTCTTCCCAAAAGTGAGAAGACCTTTATTGAATATTGTGTGTATTTATCTGGCCAAATACCCCCAGTATATATAGGGGAGGAGAGGTACTACCTCCCTCAAAGTCCCGAGGTGGGACTAAAGGAGAGGGAGAGGGGGTGCCGCCGGCCAGCCCTAGTGGGCCCAATGCAAGGGGGCCTGGCCCAGCCTGCCACCCCCTTGCCCCTTTTCCCCTCTTGCCTTTCCCTAATGGGCCCTCGTCCCTTCGGAATTGGCCCATTAAGCCTTTTGACCTTTTAATTGATTTTTCTCTTTATTAAATAATTATTAATAAATGATTAAATCAATATTTAACATTCATTCACATATTATTCAATCTCCGTGGTTATGGAACACCTTCCACCTCCACTTCGGACATCCTCCGGACTTACCGAAACCCTTTCGGTTTTCTCTCTACTATTCTTTGGCGATTCTTCCGATCCTATAAACACTCTCTAAGCATCATCAAACCCTTAAGAGTGATACCCTACAGTTTGGGAACACTCCAGACATGGTCGGGACACTCTCGGACCAATGATCAACAGAGGGACCTGGATGTCCATGTGACCCCTGTGCGTTCCATGAAGATCTTTCATCATTTGAAACGGGACGGTTGTGTCTTATTCCCTTTGTCTCTCGATACTTGCATTGCCCGAGATCTGATCAATGACATCACCATGTTGTGTTCAATCTCGTTACCGAACAATGCTACTTGACTCGTTCCGACAAGTGATATCCCTGTGATCAAATCACACGCTGCGCAGCTATTGTATATAACTTCTCCAAGTGGGCCCTTGAGTATCTTTCCGTCACGTGGACAGACAAATCCTGCTCTTGACATATATTGCCTCTATGGTTTCCTCCGAGTACCTGAACACACCTTTATAACCATTGTATTACCAAGTGGCGCTTGATGCTATCTAAGTACTCTCAGGAGACAGTGATTGATATAGCCTCAGGGTCTAAGGAATAGTCTAAGAGGATCCATTTCTAATCATCGTAACTTGAACTTCATGACATAATCGGGTCACGATGTTTAGGTTGGGTATTGGTTCATCATCTCATTCCCAGAATGAGTTGACTCCATTTCCAACTGGCATAGATGCCACATGATCAGGAAACTTGATCATCTGTTGACCAATGAACCAGTGACTAGAGTTTCACTGGGAACCCCTGGTTGTTTATATATCACACGTGTATTGATGTTTCCACTCAATACAGTTATAGCATGATATAAAAGTTAATCATAAACTTTATGAAATATGATAATAGTCCTTATTACTATTTGTCTCTAGGGCATATTTCCAACAGCGCGGCCACCAGGTGTGGCTGCCCTGGTGCGCCACTTCGTCTCCCCTCCGGACTCCGTGTTGCTTCAGGTAAAATATTGACTTTAGCTTTTGTCCGGTCCAATTCCGAGAATATTTCTGACGAGGGTTTAACTCATCAATGCCCATTGTTATGGACTTGGGTTTTAGAGAAGGAGGGAGCATTGGAGACATCTATCGGCTAGCAAACAAGCACGCAGGGGACAAAGATTTATCTAGGTTCAGGCCTCGTAGAGGTCCCTACTCCTTCTTGCCTGCTCGTGGAATTATCGAAGGAATCGAAGATTACAGTGGTGCGCAGATGCAATCTGGCGAGGGTTGTGGAAACTAGGGTTGCGTGTGTTCTCCTCGCCGCCCCTCCTAGCCCTTATATAGATACGCTAGGTCTCGGGTAGCAGGTCGAGTCGGTTACAAGTTAGGGTTTTCCCCTTCAAACTTTCCAACTTTAGCTTCTTCTTGTTCTTCAAGCAATCGAGAGTCCATAGGTTACTCGAGTCCTTCATTTGGGCCTTGGCGACACCGTGGGCCTTTACGTATTTAGACCGTATATACCAAACTCGAGTACTTGTAGGGTATACCCATGTCAGTAGCCCCCGAGTGTCCAGTGGAATCACAGATTCGACTGGGGACTTTTGAAGTCTTTCGAGTTCATGAATGAGTAAATTTCGACTGCTTTATTTGTGTCATAGGGATTATTGATGTACGTGCCTGATATAACCGAAGTATCGGTATCAGTTAACCACCTTAGGGTGAAACAACGCAATCTACTCGAACTCGAGTCCCCGGACTCGAATCCGGAAAAGTGCTGGTGTAATTCGACTCAAGCCGCGGAGGTCTTACAGGAGTCGAATTCCAGTTATATGGGTGTGAGCACTCGACGCGTCCGTCAAGGCATGTTCATCGTACCTGTAGGCACGGATACATTTCTGGTAGTGCGCAGCTAATGCGTTCTCAGGCCTTATTCAGGTCTTACCTTCACGCTGTAAGCGCGGCATCCGAATTTTATCATCGCGGAGACGATTCGGGTGACCCAGGAGACACAGTCTCTTTGTAGGGAAAAATTATGAGGCGGTGTCGCCATGAGCTTCGAGTGTGGATGTTATCGACACAAGATTTTTTGTATAAAGAATCATAGGGTGCACGACAAGTGCTCCCTATGGGAGTAGCCCCCGAGTGCCTGGTTGAGTCGAAGACTCAGGCAGGGACTAAAGAACTTTTGCAACTGCTGTCGTCTTTGCTTGCTTGTTTCAGTCGAATTTGTTTCCGGCGCTCCCTATGGGAGTAACCCATGTCCAAAGTCGAAACGTATTTCAAGTGACTGGGTTTTCCTTTAATTGTCCATGTTCCTGAAAAAAAAGAGAAAAATCATAGGGTGCGCGACCAACGCTCCCTATGGGAGTAGCCCCCGAGTGCTTGGTGGAGTCGAAGACTCGAGCAAGGACTAAAATAGTCGAAGTCTTCTGCTGCGTAGCTTTTGATGACGTTAGTGCTGACGATTTCATGACTTCAGTTGCCCGCGTGAGCGAGTTTGACGGGACATGACGACCAATGGGTCCTACTCTCTGACTTTGATTTGACTGGGCGTGCGTAATCTTTTATTTTAACTGCGTCTCCTCGATTTCCGCGCGTAATGGGAGTAGTGGAGGGACGGTTCGCGCTTCCACTCCCCCACGTGTCCATCACGATGTTTGCCATGCGTCTAGTAGGGTTTTTCTAAACCGTTGGATTGCATCTTCCAGGGGTTAAGTAGCGGCGCTGTGACGGTAATTTTCTCATCTGCTCTCATTCATCCTTTGCTTCCATCGCCATTGCTGCTGTTTCTCTGCTTTTCTCTACGCTTGTTTCTTCCACGACGCTGGACCAGCTCCATTCGTTTCTGAGCTACTTCCTTCGCTCGCATCGCCGCCGCGCAATGGGGAAGAAGAAGGGAGGCGCTGTAGCTAATTCCGCGGCCACCACTGCTGCGGCGAAGAAGAAAGGTGGCTCCGCCGCTACGGGCACCAGCACCGCCACCGGCGGGAAGAAGAAGGCTGCAGGCGCCCGCGTCACGAATGGTGCGTGGCGCCCCTCCATCATCAAGTCATCTGATCTCCCTCTTCTTCGCCAAGACAGGGTACTGTCTGATGCAGTCGCTGACGCGCGCGTCCCCGGCGGTGAGACAATTCCTGCTCCTCCCACTAGTTTTCGCAGAATTCTTGGAACTCCTTGGATGTGAAGTTCGTCCCATTGTCGGTGACGATGCTGTGCGGTACGCCGAAGCGGTAGACGATGGATTCGAAGAACTTGACTGCGCTATGTCCTGATTGTTTGGTCATTGGCATGGCCTCAATCCACTTGGTGAATTTGTCGACTGCGACCAAGAGGTAGACGTAGCCTCCTTGTGAGGACCTTGGGAGTTTGCCAACCATGTTGAGTCCCCATTGCGTGAAGGGCCAGGCCAATAGAATTGGCCAGAGTTCTACGCCCGGTGCGTGCGGCTTGTCCGCGAATCGTTAGCAAGCGTTGCATTTTTGGACGATGTCCTTAGCATCGTGCATGGCCTTAGGCTAATAGAATCCGGCTCGTAGAGCTTTGGCGACAAGGGCACGACTGCCGGCGTGGTGCCCGCGGGTCCCCTCATGGATGTCGAGGAGGACAGCTCTTCCATCGGCCGTGGAGACGCATCGCTGGAGTACTCCTGTGATGCTGCGTTTATACAGTTCGGCGTTGATAATAGCGAATGCCTTGGATCACTGTGCGATGTGCCGTGCATCAGTCGGATCGTCTGGGAGCCTTTTGCTGAGGAGGTACGTGATGTACGGCTGCGTCCAGGATTGCTCAATCATCATGACGCTCATTGGTCCCTCGAGTCCTGTGTCCAACTCCAAGTCATCGAGTGCCATTGACTCATTGGGCGGCGTAGCCCCCGAGTCCGTTGCTGGCTTGTTTTCTTCTCTGCGGCCTTTGGCTTGATGGAGAGTTCGCAGATGCGCTCGAGAAATACCCCGGGTAGTATGGGGGTGCAGGTAGAGCCTATGTTGGTGAGTGCGTCCGCCTCTTCGTTGCTTTCGCGACCTACGTGCCGCAGCTCGCAACCGTCAAAGTCTCCTTCGAGTGTGTCGTAGAGGTCGCGGTATACGATCATGTTGTCGTTCAGTGCGTCGCACTCATGCATCGTTTGGTTGACGACCAACTTGGAGTCGCCATATATGATGAGCCTCTTGGCGCCGCAGGCTTTTGCCATCCTCATCCTGTGCAACAGGGCCTCGTATTCAGCCTCGTTGGAGGCTATGAACTGCATGCGCAGGATATACTTCAGCTTGTCCCCTTGAGGTGATGTCAGTATGACACCTACGCCTGCTCCGTCCTTTCACTTGGACCCGTCAAAGTGCATTGTCCAGAGGTAGGACGTGTCTAGTTTGTCTGGGAGCTGGTTCTCCATCCAGTGCACGAGGAAGTCAAGGAGAACTTGTGACTTGATTGCGTCGCGCTTTTCGTATGTGATGTATCATGGAGACAATTCTATTCCCCAAAGCGCGACTCGTCCTGTAGCGTCGGGGTTGTTGAGGATGTGTCCCAACGGGGCGTCATTGACTACCACGATTGGGTGTTCCTGGAAGTAATGGCGCAGTCACCGGGCAGTCATGAAGACACCGTACGCCATCTTCTGGTAGTGCGGGTACTGCTGTTTTGTTGGCGTGAGGACCTCGCTGAGGTAGTATACTGGGCGTTGTATGCTGTGGACCTTGTTTTCCTCAGCTCGCTCGACGACGAGCACTGTGCTGACGACCTGGTTGGTGGCAGAGATATATAGCAACAGTTGTTCCCTTTCTCTTGGGGTCACCAGCACTGGCGAAGTGGATAGCAGGCACTTGAGATCTTCGAATGCTTCTTGCGCTTCGTTGGTCCACTCAAATTTTTCAGCTTTGCGGAGGAGCTGGTAGAAGGGCAGCGCTTTTTCACCCATCCGACTGATGAATCGGCTGAGGGCCGCGATTCGCCCAGCTAGCTGCTGGACGCCTCTTGTGTTTTCCGGCTTCTCCATGGCTAGTATGGCTTTTATTTTCTTCGGGTTTGCCTCGATTCCCCTCGCGGAGATGAGATACCCGAGTAGCTGCCCAGATGGTACGCTGAAGGCGCATTTGTCCGGGTTGAGCTTGATCCGGTAGCGATCGAGGTTGGCGAAGGTTTCGCGCAAATCATCGATTAGGGAGGCTTCCTCCTTGGTCTTGATTACTATGTCGTTGACATAGACTTGAATGTTGCGACCCGGTTGTTCCTTGAGGCAAGCCTGCATGCACCACTGATAGGTGGCTCCCGCGTTCTTTAGCCCGAAGGGCATTGTGTTATAGCAGAACATGCCAAAGGGCGTTGTAAACGCTGTTTTCTCTTGATCTTCCTCCTTCATTCGAATCTGATTATAGCCTGAGTAGGCATTGAGGAAGCAGAGGCACTCGCATCCCGTAGTGGAGTCGATGATCTGGTCGATGCGCGGCAACGGGAAGTGATCCTTTGGGCAGTGCTTGTTCAGAGAGGTGAAGTCCACGCACATCCGTAGGATATCCGTGTCCTTTTTTGGTACCAGCACCGTGTTGGCGAGCCAAGTGATTTCCTTGATCTCGCGTATGAACTTGGCGTCGAGGAGTCTGTTGATCTCCATTCCAACTGCCTGCGCTCGTGGCTCAGACAGTCGCCGAATTGTTTGCTTGACTGGCCTTGCGTCAGGGTTGACGTTGAGTGCGTGCTCGGAGAATTCCCTGGGAACTCCTGGCATGTCCGCAGGACACCAGGCGAAAATTTCCTAGTGCTCATGGAGGAATTCGACGAGCGCGAGTTCCTATGCGGGACTCAAGTTGTTGGCGATGAGATCCTGATGTCTACGCACTTCTATTCTTGTAGACAGTTGTTGGGCCTCCAAGTGCA
Source organism: Avena sativa (assembly GCA_916181665.1). Lineage (NCBI taxonomy): Eukaryota > Viridiplantae > Streptophyta > Magnoliopsida > Poales > Poaceae > Avena > Avena sativa. Next base: position 567,089,711 of record OV702291.1, read on the forward strand.
GAGGTTTGTCGAACAGCAGCAAGTTTTCCCTGCAATCAAGATACAAGAAGTCTCTTGTGTCCCCAACACACCTGATACACTTCTCAGGTGTATAGGTGCACTAGTTCGGCGAAGAGATAGTGAAATACAAGTGGTATGGATAATTATAAGTGGTAACGGTGATAGAAAATAACTTGGTGGCGTGGAAGAGACTAAAGGCAAACTGAAATAAATAAGGAAGCAAGCAAACATGTAACAGATCTAGTAGCAAACGGTGTTTCAGTGCTTAGAAACAAGGCCTAGGGATCATACTTTCACTAGTGAACACTCTCATATAAATATATTTTCTTTTTGATACCACTCTTAACTACTCTCCGGTTGGACACTCTAATCGATGGTAGGGCTATAGTAGCACACCTCAAAGTAAGTCTTTCCCATCTAGAAAACCCCACACTGTCACCTTGAGCACTAGATGGTTCCAACAAACACCACAATTTCATAAATACATCCAACTCCAAATATAACTCATAACAAGTATTTGTAACCTCTAGCCTAAGTGCCACCATGGTGTGCATGCTGTCACTTTCACACACATGGGGAGAGCAGAGATCTTTTAAAGCACTTGAGTAGCAAGGTAGATCTATAGATTACAAGCTCATGATCTCGATAAGATCATGCATAGAGAGAGAGATGAACACATAGCTACCGGTAGAACCCTTAGCCTCGAGAGAGAACTACTCCCTCCTCATCATGGGAATCAGCAACGGTGATGGAGATGGTGGTGGAGATCGATGGCGATGGCTCCGGGGGCACTTCCCCGTCCCGGCAGGGTGCCGAAACAGAGACTTTCTGTCCCCCGAATCTCCCCTTCGGTGGCGGCGGCACAGCGGAACTTTTCATGGATTTCTAATTGACTTTCTAGGGTTTTGCTATCGGGAGGCTCTTATAGGCAAAGGAGGCAAGGTCGGTGGAGTGCCAGGGGGCCCACACCACCTGGTGGCGCGACCAGGGCTAGCCCGCGCCACCATATGGTGTGGCCAGGCCCTAGCCCTCCTCCGTCTCTGCTTCTGGCTCCGTGAGTCTTCCAGTAAAATAGGAACTTTGGCTTTTGTCCCGTCCAATTCCGAGAATATTGATTTTCTGACTTTCCTGGAACCAAAAACAGCAGAAAACAGGCAACGGGCACTGTGGCTCTTGTTAATAGGTTAGTCCAAGAAATCATATGAAAAGTACTCCAAAGTTGGAACAAAACACAAGAAAGTAGATAAAACCAAGCATGGAACATCAAAAATTATAGATACATTTACAATGTATCAACATCCCCAAGCTTAACTCTTGCTCGTCCTCGAGTAGGTAAGTGATAAAAGAAATAATAATTTTTGAGGTGACATGCACCATCATAAACTTGATCAAAGTATTTGTAAAACATTCAAAGCTGGTATCATAGTACTTCAATCATAACGTGAAAGACAAAGTTCTAGCAATAAGACAAAGAAACTATGTTGCAACATGAAAAGGCACAAACAAAAGATTCATGAATAACAATGCTTTGCAAGACGTTTATTTGTTTCACATAAAGAAAACATAGCATAATAGCATTCAGCTTGTCCCTCATAGAGTAGCAAATATAAATTCATAGGACACCTTCAAAGTTCATAAGCGTGACTAGATACAAATAGTTTAAAACAAGCAATATCAAGTTATGCATCAATCAACTAGTCTTGGGACAATGCACATAGAACTAAGAGTGGCCACTATGCTCTCAAAGAAGGTGCATAAAGTTAGAAGGTGGAGACTCAATATAATGGTGGAAGAAAGGCCTTTTGTAAAAGGAAGTAGGGATTCAAGTCTCATAAAGAGCTTCCAAAAATTATGGTACTTATAGCTTTCATCTCTCATTGCCCCTATCATAAGCATCTTGAAGTGATTAAGGTTAAAGTGAACAAACTATGGTGTACATGCTTGACGAAGTATAAGTTAGAAATCTCATGTCCCTTGTATACGAGGGCCGCTCCTCATGCTACTCAAGTTTAGTCACCGGTAAGTTCTTGTCATTGTAAGTACATGTGTATCATAGAGAACCGCCAACGGGGTACCCCTTGCCCGATGATACGGAAGAATCCCCATATCAAAATGACAAGGCAAGCAGACAACGAGCATCTCAGCAATCTTCTTATTTACCATGGGAATAAGGTGCTTTTTTCTCTCTTTCCTTTTTTCATAATCTCTTTTTTTTCTCTTTTCTCTTTTTTCTCAATATAGGACTCATTTTTTTATAAGAAGAATGCTTCATAGACAGCTCATTATGGTTACGCTGCAGGTTTCCACCATGTCAGCATGGATTATACCAGCGGCCCAGGCGTTTCTCTAACACATATACATAACTCCATGGACTTACAAGCTCCCCTTTCATTTCACACCAACGACATCCATATACAAAAGAGCATGATATCAACTAGGTACAAGTACCAAGTGCAATGTTGAAAGTGTTCCCCATGAAAGCATGGTTCTGCTAATTCCCGACAAATAAGTGCAAGCATATACAACATAGACGACACTATGGTTCAAGTTTATTAAGGGCAAGTAAATTAAAGTGTGCCATCAAGTTCGTGAGAGCTTTAATCACTAGTTTTCTCATAACAAGTTTAATTTGGAAGGTAAACAAAAGCATGAATATACTTGGAATAGCATAAGCTAGTAGGTAGGTATGGTGGACTATTTGGAATAACTTGGTTTAGGGAGTTGGATGCATGAGTGGAACTCATACTTGGTGGTGGAGGCTAGCAAAAGACTGGGAGCGACAAACTAAGAGAGCAATAATGGCCATAATCATGCAAAGCGACAAAACATCATTGATCAAAGCATAAAGTGATACTACAAGTTGAAAACTAAAGGATCATAAAGGCTATGGTGACTTGAGATAGTCATAACATGGTGTGAGCATGCGCCAAGTCAACCCAAATAAAGCATCAAAGGAGAATACCACTATACTATGCTTTAATATGCTAAAACAGCGCATGATTCATCCAAGGCACATTAAGCAATCTCAATTGTTTATAACAAGTCATGCTACAGCAAAGATCACTAAGCATAAAGCCAAAACAATATCAAGCATGGCATGACAGAGCATAGGCCACAGTCAAAAACAAGCTCTTTTTACCACATAAGCATGAACTTTCCTACTCTTTTCCAAACCAAACCAAACTATTTGCAAACCAATGTATGAAAGAGGGGTATCCAACCAATTTATTCAGAAAACTAAGCAAACAAAGCAAACTAAAAATCAAAACAAAAATGAAAAAGAAGATGCTCCAAGAACAACACAACTGTGCATGAAACAATAAAAATGAAGCGTTTGGAAGAAACCTGGGATTTTTATTGATGAAGAAAGGGATGCCTTGGGCATCCCCAAGCTTTGACGCTTGTAATTCTTGGATATTTCTTGGGGTGACACGCGTGGCATCCCAAAGCTTGAGCTTTAGTCCATCCTTCATCTCATTACTCATTCCTTCCATACACCTGAAATTTTTCCTTCATACAAAACTTCACACAATCTCATTAGCAACATTAGTGCACTTAAGATAAATAAGTCTCAACGTTCTGTTCGAACACCAAATAAACTTCCATTAGAACACTATCTACTGTAGCACTTCCCTCAAAAATCTCAATTCCCCAAAAGAATTCAAAAAGGAACAAACAAGAAGCAAATGCAGAAAATGGCAGAAATCTGTCAAAACAGACCAGCAGGTAAAGACGATTTTTTTCGAAGACCTTATGTTGCTCAAATAAAAAAGTGTTGAACTAAAGAAAGTTATATAATAACCTGGGTCATAAGCACAAAAAATTACAGCTCAATCCTACGTACAGAACTCTCTCGGGAATTTTTACAGTGAAGCACAGAAATCTGTTTCGGGATAGCAACTTCCTAATCATTACTTCACTCTCATTAGAGGTTAATCTTGGATCAAAAAGCAAATAAAAAAGGATAAGGAGAGGTTATGACAGAGGTAATAACTTCCAATACTCAACTAAAAATCTTGGGTTATCTCCCAACAAGTACTTTTCTTTAACGCCTTTAAGTTAGGCATGATAGTTTGAGAAGATGCTCACATAAGACATATAAATTGAAGTAAAAGAGAGCATCAAGAAGCAAATTCAAAGCACATTTAAGTCTAACCCACTTCCTATGCATAGGAATCTTGTAAAGAAACAAGTCATGAAAGCACAAAGCAACAAGCATAGGAAAGCAAAACAAGTGCAACTTCAAGACTTTCAACATAAAGAGGGGAAACTTAATATTATTGAGATGCATAAAACCATGTTTCCCTCTATCATAATAACTTTCAGTAGAATCATGAATAAAATTAACAATATAACTATCACATAAAACATTCTTATCATGAGCCACATGCATAAAAGAATTAATACTCTCCACATAAGCATAGTCATTCTTATTAATTGTAGTGGGAGCAAATTCAACAAAATAGCTATCATTATTATTCTCATCACCATAATCATCAAATATAGGAGGCATATTGTAATCATAATTACTTTCCTCCTCAATAGTAGGTGGACTGAAAATATCATATTCATCATTGTAATCATCATATATTGGAGGCATAGTATCATCAAAGTAAATTTTCTCCTCCATGCTTGGGGGACTAAAAAGATCATTTTCATCAAAACTAGATTCCCCAAGCTTAGACTTTTCCATGGCATTAGCAACAATGGGTCCAAAGAATTCATACTAACAACATTGCTATTAGCATGCAAATAAAGTTCCATAGGTTTTTTAATTTTCTCTTCAAACACTTCATGTCCTAACTCAAGATAAATACTATAAAGCTCTCTAATTTTTTTGTTGTTTTCCATTAAGCCTAACTAGTGAAAACAAGAAACAAAAAGACAAAATTGCAGAATCTAAAGGAAATAACTTCGAGCACTCACACTAGAAAATAGGCGTTTGCCGTGGGAGGTTCTTCTTCTTTAATCCTCCGGTGTGAATACCTTTTACCTTACCGGCAACGGTGCCAGAAAATAGCTTGATGTATACGCACTTCTATTCTTGTAGACAATTGTTGGGCCTCCAAGTGGAGAGGTTTGTAGAACAGCAGCAAGTTTTCCCTTAAGTGGATCACCCAAGGTTTATCAAACTCATGGAGGAAGTGGTCAAAGGTATCCCCTCTCAAGCAACCCTGCAATCAAGATACAAGAAGTCTCTTGTGTCCCCAACACACCCAATACACTTGTCAGGTGTATAGGTGCACTAGTTCGGCGAAGAGATAGTGAAATACAAGTGGTATGGATAATTATAAGTGGTAACGGTGATAGAAAATAACTTGGTGGCGTGGAAGAGACTAAAGGCAAACTAAAATAAATAAGGAAGCAAGCAAACATGTAACAGATCTAGTAGCAAACGGTGTTTCAGTGCTTAGAAACAAGGCCTAGGGATCATACTTTCACTAGTGAACACTCTCATATAAATATCTTTTCTTTATGATACCACTCTTAACTACTCTCTGGTTGGACACTCTAATCGATGGTAGGGCTATAACAGCACACCTCAAAGTAAGTCTTTCCCATCTAGAAAACCCCACACTGTCACCTTGAGCACTAGATGGTTCCAAAAAACACCACAATTTCATAAAGACATCCAACTCCAAATATAACTCATAACAAGTATTTGTAATCTCTAGCCTAAGTGCCACCATGGTGTGCACGCTGTTACTTTCACACACATGGGAGAGCAGAGATCTATTAAATCACTTGAGTAGCAAGGTAGATCTATAGATTACAAGCTCATGATCTCGATAAGATCATGCATAGAGAGAGAGATGAACACATAGCTACCGGTAGAACCCTTAGCCTCGAGAGAGAACTACTCCCTCATCATCATGGGAATCAACAACGGTGATGGAGATGGTGGTGGAGATCGATGGAGATGGCTCCGAGGGCACTTCCCCGTCCTGGCAGGGTGCCGGAACAGAGACTTTCTGTCCCCCGAATCTCCCCTTCGGTGGCGGCGGCGCAGTGGAACTTTTCGTGGATTTCTGATTGACTTTCTAGGGTTTTGGTATCGGGAGGCTCTTATAGGCGAAGGAGGCAAGGTCGGTGGAGTGCCAGGGGGCCCACACCACCTGGTGGTGCGGCCAGGGCTAGCCCGCGCCACCATAATCATCAAATATAGGAGGCATATTGTAATCATAATTACTTTCCTCCTCAATAGTAGGTGGACTGAAAATATCATATTCATCATTGTAATCATCATATATTGGAGGCATAGTATCATCAAAGTAAATTTTCTCCTCCATGCTTGGGGGACTAGAAAGATCATTTTCATCAAAACTAGCTTCCCCAAGCTTAGACTTTTCCATGGCATTAGCAACAATGGTGTCCAAAGAATTCATACTAACAACATTGCTATTAGCATGCAAATAAAGTTCCATAGGTTTTTTAATTTTCTCTTCAAACACTTCATGTCCTAACTCAAGATAAATACTATAAAGCTCTCTAATTTTTTTGTTGTTTTCCATTAAGCCTAACTAGTGAAAACAAGAAACAAAAAGACAAAATTGCAGAATCTAAAGGAAATAACTTCGAGCACTCACACTAGAAAATAGGCGTTTGCCGTGGGAGGTTCTTCTTCTTTAATCCTCCGGTGTGAATACCTTTTACCTTACCTACCCGGCAACGGTGCCAGAAAATAGCTTGATGTCTACGCACTTCTATTCTTGTAGTCAATTGTTGGGCCTCCAAGTGGAGAGGTTTGTAGAACAGCAGCAAGTTTTCCCTTAAGTGGATCACCCAAGGTTTATCAAACTCATGGAGGAAGTGGTCAAAGGTATCCCCTCTCAAGCAACCCTGCAATCAAGATACAAGAAGTCTCTTGTGTCCCCAACACACCCAATACACTTGTCAGGTGTATAGGTGCACTAGTTCGGCGAAGAGATAGTGAAATACAAGTGGTATGGATAATTATAAGTGGTAACAGTGATAGAAAATAACTTGGTGGCGTGGAAGAGACTAAAGGCAAACTAAAATAAATAAGGAAGCAAGAAAACATGTAACAGATCTAGTAGCAAACAGTGTTTCAGTGCTTAGAAACAAGGCCTAGGGATCATACTTTCACTAGTGAACACTCTCATATAAATATCTTTTCTTTATGATACCACTCTTAACTACTCTCTGGTTGGACACTCTAATCGATGGTAGGGCTATAACAGCACACCTCAAAGTAAGTCTTTCCCATCTAGAAAACCCCACACTGTCACCTTGAGCACTAGATGGTTCCAAAAAACACCACAATTTCATAAAGACATCCAACTCCAAATATAACTCATAACAAGTATTTGTAATCTCTAGCCTAAGTGCCACCATGGTGTGCACGCTGTCACTTTCACACACATGGGAGAGCAGAGATCTATTAAAGCACTTGAGTAGCAAGGTAGATCTATAGATTACAAGCTCATGATCTCGATAAGATCATGCATAGAGAGAGAGATGAACACATAGCTACCGGTAGAACCCTTAGCCTCGAGAGAGAACTACTCCCTCATCATCATGGGAATCAGCAACGGTGATGGAGATGGTGGTGGAGATCGATAGAGATGGCTCCGAGGGCACTTCCCCGTCCTGGCAGGGTGCCGGAACAGAGACTTTCTGTCCCCCGAGTCTCCCCTTCGGTGGCGGCGGCGCAATGGAACTTTTCGTGGATTTCTGATTGACTTTCTAGGGTTTTGGTATCGGGAGGCTCTTATAGGCGAAGGAGGCAAGGTCGGTGGAGTGCCAGGGGGCCCACACCACCTGGTGGTGCGGCCAGGGCTAGCCCGCGCCACCATATGGTGTGGCCAGGCCCTGGCCCTCCTCCGTCTCTGCTTCTGGCTCTGTGAGTCTTCCAGTAAAATAGGAACTTAGGGTTTTGTCCCGTCCAATTCCGAGAATATTGATTTTCTGACTTTCCTGGAACCAAAAACAGCAGAAAACAGGCAACTGGCACTATGGCTCTTGTTAATAGGTTAGTCCAAGAAATCATATGAAAAGTACTCCAAAGTTGGAACAAAACACAAGAAAGTAGATAAAACCAAGCATGGAACATCAAAAATTATAGATACATTTACAATGTATCAGAGCCGTCTTGGCGGGATCCGATGGGTGGACCTGCACTTTCTTTGTGTGCACTGATGAGTCGAAGGAGAGATCAGGTGAGCTTGGCCGGATCAGCGGAGGCAGACTGTTGTCTGTCGACTCCTTTAGTCTCGCGAGTTCTTCCTGCATGCCGAAGGACTAGGAAATTATGTTGAATTCCCTGTCGCAACTGTGAGATCTTTCGAAGCTCCCGTTTATCGTGATGACGCCATTGGGACCTGGCATTTTCATCTGCAGGTAGGCGTAGTGGGGTACTGCCATGAACCTAGCGAACGCGATGCGCCCGAGGATGCAGTGGTATTGTGAGGGCCAGTCGACGACCTCAAAGTCGATGCACTCACGCCAGAAGTTCTTCGGTGTCCCGAAGATGACGTCGAGGTTGATTTTGCCTAGGGGGTATACGCCTTTCCCTAGGACGATGTCGTGGAACATTGTGTCCGAGGCCTCCAGGAAGGTTAGCGGGATTCTCATTGCTCGCAAGGTACTCGCAAATATAAGGTTGATGCCGCTCCCACCATCCATGAAGACGCGGCTCATGTCAAAACCTTCGATTTGCGCCTCGAGTACGAGGGGGCAATGGCCTGCATGGGGTACCTGATGCGGATGGTCGCGTTTGTCGAAGGTGATGCATGACTCACTTCCACTGAGGTACTCAGTGGTAGATGGTGGCGCGTGTGTGGCCAAGTTGACTTGGCAAGTGATGGCCTTCTGCACCCGATTGGAGGGGCGTCCCTTTTGGATCATCATGGTGCCCATGGCTCGTGGGTACGGTTCGCCTCCGTGGTGCTGGTCCGGTGCAGCTGCATTCGGGGGTGGCCCAGGTGGTGGTGGCGGTGCGCCATGTGCCATGGCGCCTGGAGCGGCTCCGTAGCCTCTTTCAACTGCATTGTGGTTCATCCGAACCAATCCCTCATGTAGCTTGAGGAACTCGCGGCAATCCTTGAGGAGGTGGCTGGACTTCTTCTTGCCATCATGCTTGTCGATGTAGAAGTGTACCGTGCATGGTCTGGACAGTTTGTCCTCAATGGAGTTCGCGGGTGCCTCATCGCGAGTGCGGTGTTGCCATACTTGCGTGGTTTCCCGGAGTCGTGGTATCCGCCGCTACGATATCCGTTGTTGCGGTTATCGTCGTGTTTCTCGGCGTAGCCAGCCACGACCATGTTGACGTTGTCGCAATCATCGTAGATGCGCATGCGACGTTTGCCTCGGCGATCGCGTCTGCGCTCGAGTTCTGCCTCTTCGTTGGAGTGAACGCGATTCTTTACCGAGTCTTCTCCATCGGCCCACCGATTCGCAATCTCCATCAGGTGGTCGATGGTCTTGGGTTTTGAGCGGCCCAGCTCCTCCCTAAGTTCTAGGCGGCGGACGCCGCCGTTGAATGCATCAATCGTGCGATCCTCCAAGATGTTTTCTGCGGAGTTCTTGATGATGGACCATCTTTGGATGTAGGAGCGCAGTGATTCGCCAGATCTTTGTTGGCAGCATCTCAGCTCTTCGATTGATGCGGGTCGCTTGTATGTGCCCTTAAAGTTGCGCACGAAGCTGTAAACCAGCTCATCCCAACTGCGAATGGATCCGCGTGGGAGGTTGTTGAGCCATGCTGTAGCTGCAAGCATTGCATGGCCGTGCTTCGACTGCCTCCGTGGAGCCTGACGGAGGAGATGTGGTCCTCCAGCCAGATTTTTGGGTCCTGTAGACCGTCGAACTTCGGGTTCTCCGACGGGAGTTTGAACCCCTTTGGCATTCGTTTCTTCCTGATGGACCTACTGAAGCATCTGGCACCGTAGAGCTCCACGTCTTCCTCTTCTGAGTCAGTCGACCGAGCATGTCGTGCCCTTGATTTGTCGATCTTGCACTGCGTGATGTCATCACGCGCGTCGTAGTCATGGTCGTGTCGTCGTGAGCGGCGACGTCGAGACAGGTCGTGACTGTCATCACTGGATGAGGGCGAGGAGTAACACTTTGCCCTTCTTTGGTTTCGGTGTTGGCTCTTTATTGAGGGCGGCCTCGATTAATCCTAAGCCCGCGATCATGGATCGGTGCATGGCGGCTCGAGGATCTCCAGCCGGTGGCTGGTTGTTGAGGAGGAACATGGTGGCCGCTGTCACTGCAGCCTCCGGCGTCTTGGGGACCACGTTGCCCCTAGTGTCGACTGTCATAGAGTCGAAGTCGAGGACCTTTGCGGCTTCTATGCATTCTTGCTCGGTGAGGTGGGCCATCCGAGATTGCCTCTTCTTGGCGAGGTGCTCGTTGCCCTTTGAGGAGGATCCTCCGTAGGAGGAGAGCCCAGCACGACGAAGGCTCGACTCGTCTGCCGCCTTTTTGCGCGCCTCGAGTTGCGCGATTGTTTATACTTGGCACTTGAATTCTTCCTTCAGGAGCCAATGGTAGCCCATTAGCAGTTCTTGCGGAGATCCGAAGGGTAGAGGAGTGCCTCGTAGGGCCTCGCGGTAGCGAGCCCATTCTTGCTCGTTGAGCCTGATCACGACGCGTTCGCCGGTTTGCTCATTTACTATGGTTGGAGGTTCGACTGCTTCTCTGTTGTTGGTGTTGGTGCGATCGCCACCATTGCCGCTGTTGCCGCCATTAGGCGGGTCGGTTCCATTGCCGCGATTGCCACCGTTGTCACAGTTGGCAGAGGTATCGCCTGCGTTGATGACAGCGCACATGAAGTGATTGGGGAAGCTGCTGCTTCCACAACTCTCAGATCCGAAATCGTAGGTCCCATCTTCAGTGGCCAAATCGCTCAGATCGGAGTCGCGACTACTGTCGCTGACCGTGTTCTCGACTGTTGTCGGGGCGTTGAGCTCGCTGAGGGTGTCGGTCGATGGAGGGAACCATGATGCTGGGGCAATCGACGGTGTCGTCGGCTGATCAGGCATGCGAAGCGTGCCCATCTGACCAACTTGGAAGCGGAAGCTCCCTATCGCCAGGTTGATTCCGTCGCCCACAGACTCAAAGGCCGGGCGAGTGGCCGGCGTGTGGACGGTGAAGTCGAACGCGCCGAAGAGCTGGCGGATCTCCGTTGTTGCGGAGTTGTAGATCGCGGTTGATGGGGCCGAAGAAGCCGCAACATCAACACTCCCAATTCCCATAGACGGCGCCAATTGACGAGGGTTTAACTCATCAATGCCCATTGTTATGGACTTGGGTTTTGGAGAAGGAGGGAGCGCTAGAGACATCTATCGGCTAGCAAACAAGCACGTAGGGGACAAAGATTTACCCAGGTTCAGGCCTCGTAGAGGTCCCTACTCCTGCTTGTCTGCTCGTGGAATTATCGAAGGAATCGAAGATTACAGTGGTGCGCAGATGCAATCTGGCGAGGGTTGTGGAAACTAGGGTTGCGTGTGTTCTCCTCGCCGCCCCCTCCTAGCCCTTATATAGATAGGCTAGGTCTCGGGTAGTAGGTCGAGTCAGTTACAAGTTAGGGTTTTCCTCTTCAAACTTTCTATCTTTAGCTTCTTCTTGTTCTTCAAGCAATCGAGAGTCCATAGGTTACTCGAGTCCTTCATTTGGGCCTTGGCGACACCGTGGGCCTTTACGTATTTAGACCGTATATACCAAACTCGAGTACTTGTAGGGTATACTCATGTAAATTTCATTACTAGCTTTTCTGAAACCAAAAACAGCAGAAAATGGGCAACTGGCACTGTGGCATCTTGTTAATAGGTTAGTCCCAGAAAATGTATAAAAATACCTCAAAGTATGGACAAAACATAAGAAAGTAGATACTAAACAAGCATGGAACATCAAAAATTATAGATATGTTTACGACGTATCAACATCCCCAAGCTTAACTCCTGCTCGTCCTCGAGTAGGTAAGTGACAAAAAGAATAATTTTTGAGGTGACATGCACCATCATAATCTTGATTAAGGTATTTGTAAATCATTGATGGCTGGGATCAAAGTACTCTAACGTGAACATAAAAGACAGAGTTCTCACAATAATACATAGCAACTATGTTGTAACATGAAAAAGGTACAAACAAAAGATTCATGAATAACAATGCATTTAAAAGACATTTGTTTGTTTCACATATAGAAAACATAATAAGAATGCTATTCAGCTTGTCCCTCATGGTATAGAAAAATATAAATGCATAGGACACGTTCAAAGTTCATAAGGGTGACTAGATACACATAATTTAGGAACAAGCAATATCACAGTTATGAATCAATCAACAAGTTTTGGAACAGTGCACATTAAACTAAGAATGGTCACTACGCTCTCTCAATTGGTGCATAAAGATAGAAGATGGAGACTCAACATAAAAGTAAAAAAGAAAGGACCTTCATAAGAGGGAAGCAGAGATTTCAAGTTTCATAAAGAGCTTCCAAAAATTATGGTACTTATTAGCTTTCAGCTCTCATTACCCCTATCATAAGCATGTTTTAGGTGATTAAGGTTAAAGTGAACAAATATGAGGATATGCTTGACAAGTTATAAGTTGAAAATCTCATGCCCCTTGCCTACGAGTCCTAGACCTCACGCTACTCAACTTTAGTCACAAGTAAGTTCTTGTCATTGTAAGTACATGTGTATCATGGAGAACCGCCAACGGGGTACCCCTTGCCCCATGATACAGGATCTATCCCATATCAAAATGATAAGGCAACAGATAATGAGCATCTCAGTGATCTTTTTATTTGCTATTTGCATAGGTTTTTATTGAGGATGCTTCACAGAATGCTCATTATGGTTATGCTGCAAGTTTCCACCATGATTAGGCATGGATTAGGCTAGCCGCCCAGGCGTTTCTCTAACACATATACAAACTCCATGAGCTTACAAGTTCCCCTTTTATTTCACACCGCCGGGATCCATAAACAAAAGAACATGATATCAACTGAATAATAAGTGCAATGTTGAAAGCGTTCCCCATGACAGCATGGTTCTGCTAATTCTCAACTTATAAAGTGCATGCATATACGCAACATAGATCGACACAATGGTTCAAGTTTATTAAGTGCAAGAAAGTAAAGTGTGCCATCAAGTTCGTGAGATCTTTAATCACTAATTTTCACATAATAAGTTTAATTTGGAAGGTAGATAAAGGCATGAATATACTTGGAATGGTGTAACACACCATGCATAGGAATTTATAGTGGACTCTATGGAACAACTTGGTTTTCTTGGGGGTTGGATGCATGAGTGGAACTCATACTTAGTACATGTGGAGGCTTAGCAAAAGACTGGGAGCGACCAACTAAGAGAGCACTAATGGCCATAATCATGCAAAGTGACAAAACATTATTAATTAAATCATAAAGTGATATTACAGGTCAAAAAAACTAAATGATCATAGAGGATAAGGTGACTGGTTCATAGTCTTAACATGGTGTAAGCATGTGCCAAGTTAACCCAAATAAAGCATCGAAGGAGAATACCACAATATTATGCTTTTGTATGCTAAAACAACGCATGATTCTTTCAAGGCGCATTATGCAATATCAATTGTTTGGAACAAGTCATGCTACAACAATAATCACTAAGCATAAAGTTAAAGCAATATCAAACATGACATGACAAAGTCTAGGCCACAGTCAAAACAAAACTCCTTTTGTACCACTTATAAGCATGAACTTTCCTACTCTTTTCCAAGAACCAATCAACTTATTTGAAATATCATATGAATGAAGGGGTCCATTAAATTTATTTAAGCAAACTAAACTAAATAAAACTAAAAGAAAAAACGAATATGCTCCAAGAATAACACAATTGTGCATGAAACAATAAAAATGAAGTGTTTTGGAAGAAAACTTGAGATTTTTATTGATGAAGAAGGGGATGCCTTGGACATCCCCAAGCTTTGACACTTGTACTTCTTGAATATTTCTTGGGGTGACACGGGTGGCATCCCCAAGCTTGATCTTTTGTCCATACTTCATCTTATCACATTATTCTTCCCCTACACTTGAAAATTTTCCTTCATACAAAACTTCACATAATCCTCATTAGCAACATTAGTGCATTCAAGATAATTGGTCCTATGGTTTAGTTTCATCACAAGTAAAACTTCCATTAGAACACAAGCTACTGTAGCAATTCCTTTTAAAAGCTCAAGTGATCAAAGAGAACTCAAAGAGAAAGAGATTAAGAGGCAAATGCAAATAATGGCAGAAATCTGTCAAAACAGACCAGCAGGTAAAAACCAATTTTTTCGAAGACCTTCTGTTGCTCAAATCGAAAAGTGCAGAACTAAAGAAAGTTAGATAATAACCTGGGGCAGAAGCACAAAATATTACAGCTCAATCCGACATACAGAGAGTTTTCACGAATTTTTTCAGTGGAGCACAAAAAACTGTTTTAGGGCAGCAACTTTCCCAAGTCTTACTTCTCTCTCATTAGAGGTTATTCTTGGCACAAAAACCACACAAAAAGAATAAGGAGTGGTTATTACAGAAGCAATAACTTCCAAGACTCAACAAAAGAAAAACTTACTGAATAGAAGTTTGGGTTATCTCCCAATAGTGCTTTTCTTTAACGCCTTTGAGCTAGACATAGGAAGCAAGACTCAAGTATTTTCAAATGAAGAATCATGAAGATCAATACCAGAAATATCTTCAACAAGGCAAGGTATCTCATCCAAATAAGTTTTAAAGGATCCTCTCTCAATACTCTTGGGTTCACTGGTTTCATCAAACGGGTTTTCAAGAACGATCCAATCAAAATTCTTTTCTAAGGCTTTATGCATTCCTACAAGTTTAAAAGGTATTGGTATTTTAATTTCCTCTCCATTGGGTTTGGTTTTGTTCATCTTTTCTCGTGTACCAATGACATCTACACATGATCCTAGCATATTAAAATGGTTGAATACCTTTCTTGCTTCCTTAACAACATCATAGAACTCTCTAAGCAAAGTTTCTAGAATAAAATCTCTCTTTTCAGTATCCTCAATGTCTTTAAGTTTAAGAAACATTACTTGCATCATGGGGTTAAGGTTAACAAACCTTGACTCCAACATGTGAACTAAAGAGGATGCAACAATTTCATAATTTGGAGCAAGTAACCTTGGCGTCCGGTCCTTGGGCATCGGTGCGGGAAGGAGGTCTTGTCGTACCGGGGTCTCGGCGTCCTCGAATTCCGATTGGAGATCTTGGTGCGCTGAGGGTTCGGAGGTCTTGGTGTAGGGACGGTCCTTGTCGGTGATTCTTTGGGTTTGGCACCGTCGACTTCGGGTAGCACCAGTGTTTTCCTAGGTTCATCTAGTTCTTTAGCTCTACAACCACTACTAGAAAATCGTTGTGTTTTTGTTTTGTGCATCATCATGACTGCATGCTCATGTCATCATGCCACATTGCATTTGAGCAACGTCATGTCATCATACATATATTGCCTAAAACTATTTTCTAAAAGTCTACCTTTGTTTTCTAAATACCCTCTCTTTATTCTAAATCCAAACCCCGGTATTTTTCGTATCTCTAGTTTGTCTAAAAACTATTTATAACAGCCTTTCTAAAAATAAAATATAAATAAAAATATTTTTGTTTTTTTAGTAGGGGAGGCAGCCAGCCGCCAGGCCCAAAGGCCCAGCAGCCAGCTACCTACCACCCCACACACCCGAAAACCCTAGTACCAAACCCCCACCTAATCTCCCCTCAGCCGCCACCACTCACCACCCCAACCACCTGCCCCGCGCACGCCCCACCAACTCCCGGCTGCTAACCCACTCCCGCTTGACCCCACCTTGCTCGGTGTGCGTGCGTGGCCCCACCCACCGACACGCTCCTGGCCGTGATCCCCATCTCATCCCCATCGCGCCCAACCCCTCTCGCCTCGCTCTTGAGCACCATGCTGACGCGAGCCCCTGACCCCGCCTTCCGGACCCGAGCTCAGCGGTGCGCCATCGCGACCTCTCCGGCCGCCGCCTGGCTCGCCTCGCTGCTAGGAGCCTGCCGCTTGAGTCCGGCCCTGCCGCTTGCCCTCACCCGCATTCGCCGCGACGTCTCCCTCTGCGCCGCCTCCTCCCAGGCACCGCCTCGCCCCTGAGCCTCCTCTGTCTCTGTCGACGGACCCCGCGCGCGACCACCTCGTCCAGCGCCCCCGTCATCGTCGTCCTCCGCCCCGTGCAGCCTGCCCTACGTCACTCCGAGCTCTTGTGCCCTGGTCGCCGGCCTCGAGCACTCCCCTCTCCCAGCGCAGTCGCCGGCCCGGCCTCTTCCTCCCCGAGCTCCCCCGCGACTGTCGCGGCTCCCGCTGCCTTGAGCACTTCACGGTCGTTCTCTGTTGTGGATCCCGGGCCCCGCTCGTCCCCAACCGCCTCCGCGCGTGCGCGACCTTGCCCGGCCACGCCCCATCTCCACCGGACCCGGCGTTGCCAGGGAGCTCGGCCACCAACCGCGTCAAGAAGATGCAGTGCCTCCCCGCCGCTACTCCCGCCCTGCCACAGCCCGGCCTCCACGCGCACGTCCTACTAACCAGCGAAGCCGCTTGACCCAGTTGCTGTCCCAGGTTGTCATTCCTGTATGGAGCTGTGGAGCCTCATAGGGACGTTCGAGCTAGACCGTGCCGGTGTGCTTCACCAGATAACTAGATGTCAAGATCCCCTCTGACAGCATGTCTAAACCCGAGAGAACAAGGTCGAGAACCCGCGGCACTCAAAGGCCACACTGGCACCGGACCGAGAACGACATCAACAACCGAAGTTGAAACTTAAGTCCACACCGAAGAGGATACGGACGACAAGATCTCCTTCATGGACAAGATCTCCTTCCCGGACCCGATGAACAAAGATCATCTACATAGGACGTCGAGTTCCCCTTCACGGATCTGGTGGCCAGAACCCGAAGACCCCGATCCTAGCGTCCGAAGACCGAACCCAAACCACATCGAACCCCAAGATCTTCGCCCCCTAATGTGTGACCCCTTTTCCGAGCCCTATTTTATAAACTGTCATCCATATATCAATGCATATTAAATTGTTCATGATTGCATACATATTGTGGTTGTTTGGGGTATTTGGATGATTCACCTAAATTAAATATGGAGTGTTTATTCGGGATACCCTTGTCTTATTCCGGACTCCATTTAAATTTGTGTAGAGAACCGATGCTATGCTTTTCCTTGTTAATACAACATTTAAATTGTGGGGTACCTAAACAACATGAACCCTCTAATTAATTGTCGGGACCCCGGTTCCGCTTAATATTGCCTAGTTGCACTGCATCTTTGCCATGTCATGCATCATATCATAAACATGCTGATTCTTCTGCCGTAGTATTAAATAGTGCATCCGGTGCTTCTTCTAGTGATTTGGTTCTCCGCGGACTAGGCCGATGAGTTGATGCGAGTGTCGACCCGATCTCCGATGTATCTTCGGCAGTGTTTCCCAGGCGAGCATCTCCCCCTTTCTACCTATTTTGCTTTTATAGTCTTTATTTCCTCCTGTTGATCTATTGCTATCCGTGTTGCGATGCTTTAGTTTCCGTGCACCATTTATACTCCTTGCAACCTCTATATTGCCATGAACACATCCTATTGCCTGTTGTTTGATAGATACTCAGCCTTGCGAGTCTTAGTTGCTTGCTTATGTGTTGCTTCGCGTTGTTGTCGTTTCACCGTTGACGGCAAGTTGACACATGATAAATGGTGGAGATGCTTTATGGTGGAGATGGTCATGACTTTAAATGCAACTGTTAAAATGCTGGGAATAGATATAACTAATGCAGAGGCATCAGTGGGCAATAGATGTTATTTGGTTTTTCCACGCTCACTTGTGTCCCGTAGGACCCCGAGTACTTGATACTTGTTCCTGGACTATCGCACTATCCGCATATGGGACCATGAATCCCCTTAGCCAGAGCTTGATTCATTCTTATTTCTTGGGGCCACAAAGTAGTTTGGGGCTTTATTACTATCCTGTACTTATGCCATGCTTTACTGCTTTATTTACGATTGTGCGTGGAGCACCTGTACTGTTTTGGAACGTGGAATGTTTTCACGGTATCGACAAGCCCAGTCACACTTTCGGGTTCCCAGTCGTTTACAGCCATTGACACAAACCCTGGGTCCGTCTCGGAGCTGGCCAACTTCGTTGCGGGTAGCTTAGTGGGGTGCCCCCCTAAAATAATTTATGAATCCTGTGATTGCTTTGTCGTGAAAGCCTCGTTGGGTTTTGATTTGGTTTTTCCGAGGTTGATCGTGTGTGTGTTGCTATTTGTGCACCCCTGCAGGGTAAATCTTTCTGAAAGCCGTGTCCACGGTTATGGACGACTTGGAGCACAGTATCTCGATCATAGACAAGCATAACTAAAGTAGTGCTATAAATTTGACTTAATATGTGACTAGTAATCAGCTTTACTACAATGGAATGGATAATAAAAGTGCCAACAACTGGCGGAACTGGGTTGTATCGTGTCTTATTATACCTGCCTAGTAAGTATCGCAACTCCAATGGAATGAAATAAAAGTGCCAACAGCTGCTGGGTTTGGGATGTCACATGCTAATTGTATCTGACTAGTAAGTACTATAACTACAACTGAATGGTTAACTAAAACTGCCCACTACTTATGCTATCAGGATGACTCATGCTATCTATATCTGACTAGTAAGTGCTTCAACTATAATGGAATGAATAAAACTGCCAACTGTGTGAGTTCCTCGGTTTGACTTCCTCGTTTGGTCTCGAGGGGGAATACCAGGATGGGTATGATTGGTGTTAGCATAAGATTGGTTTCGAATAGGTCTTTCTTATCCCTCTCTAATAGCCGACAGCGGTTTCAAGTCTCTATAGGTTGTTTAGTGCATGCTTCACTGCCGCTTCAGTCCACCATACCTATGTAGGGGAGAGACGCCGAATTCTAGCCTCGCCGTGTACTAGCCTCAGTACTGACGCTCCTATTTTTCCTTTGCCTTTGTCGGCACCCCTTTTGTTGTAGCAGGTTTGAGATCGACGTCGTTAGAAAGGTTACCCTTCCGGCTTGGCCTGGGCAGGGTTATGGACGCCATTGGTTATTCTTCAGGGCTCTTAGCTCAATTTGCTTCTTATCCGTACTCGGATGTTGTATCATTTTCAAGGTGATTTGGATCTTTGTACTATATATCTGTATTCTTGACTCAGTGAGTCATTGTTGTATATATATCTGTTCTGTGGGTTCCATCATGGACTATTGTGTAATAATATTACTTCGTTTTCCACCCGCACAAAAGTGCCTGGTGGGCGTCCTTGAATCGTTTCTATGCGGGTTTGGCGGGAAGCGCTAAAACTTGCATAGGGCCAATTCGAGGGTGTTACAGGTTAACAAACCTGGCCTCCAACATGTGAACTAAAGAGGATGCAACAATTTCATAATTTGGAGCAAGTCCTGCTAAGGATCTATCCTCAATGTCTTCATGCTTGCTAACATGATTACAGAATTCTTCAATATTATCTTTCCCAATTATAGAACCACTATCGATTGAAAGGTCTTTCGGGGTGAACTTGGGGATCAACATGGTAAGCTAAGAACGAGGTGACAACTACAGAAAGAACTAATTTTTGTGTTTTTGAAATAGGAAGCAAGCTGGTATAAAGTTTTTTTGTGTGTTTTTGGTAAAAGGAAACAAGCAAACTAAGCAGAAATAAACTAAGCAAAACAAAAAACAAAGTAAAGAGATTGGTTGCGAGAGACTCCCCTTGTGAAGCTGTCCTTGACTCCTCGGCAACAGCGCCAGAAAAAGTGCTTGATGGCTCAAAATGTAAAGCTCGTTGGGGACCCCAAGAGGAAGGTATGATGAGCACAGCAGCAAGTTTTCCCTCAGTTATGAAACAAAGGTTATCGAACCAGTAGGAGCAAGGAAACAACCCCAAGGTGTTGCTAGCAACTTGGAATCCTGCACAACACAATCACAGAACTTTGCCCCCAACTTACAGTGAGGTTGTCAATCTCACCGGTTTGCTGAAAACAAAGGATTAAACGTATTGTGTGGAAGATAGTAATAGCTTGCAGAAAGTAAACAGTAAATAGTAACGGTAGATTGTATAGTAATGGTAAAAGCATGGACCAGGGTCCATAGTTCACTAGACGTGATTCTCCTTAAGATAGATAACATGTTTGGTGAACAAATTACATCGGGGCAATTGACAGATTCGAGAAAGCATGCAATGCATATACTAGACATCTTGAATCCTATGAGATTTGATTGGGCATTACAACATTATACATAGACCATAATCCAACTGCATCTATGACTAATAATCCACCTTCAGGTTATCATCTGACCCCCTTCTAGTAGTAAGTTACGAGCAATAGATAATTGCATTAAGCAAAGTGTGTAAAGTAAACAATACGATTGTCCCATGGACAAAGGATTGCTGTTTTCTCCCTAGTAGCAACACCACATCTACAACCTTAGAGATTCCTGTCACTTCCCCAGATTACTAGAGGCATGAACCCACTATTGAGCATAAATACTCCCTCTTGGAGTTGCAAGCATCTACTTGGCCAAGATAGTTACAAACAACAGAGAGCATGCAAGATCACAAATAACATGGACATGATAGAATCGATAATCAATCTGAAATAGCATCTCAATATCCATCGGATCCCCGCAAACACAACATGTAAGATTACAAATAGATGATCTTGATCATGAACGGAGCTCACAAGATCTAAACATGATAGCACAAATGTGGAGAACCAACCATCTAGCTACTACATGGACCCGTAGTCTAAGGATGAACTACTCACGCATCACACCGGAGGCAGACATGGTGATGAAGAAGGCCTCCAGGGTGATATCTCCCCTCTGGCAGGGTGCCGAGAAGAGCTTCAGATCCCTCCCGATCTAGGGATGGAGATGATGGTGTCTATAGACTCTTTCGTGGAATTTTGATCGGGTCCTTAGGGTTTTTGTCCCGGGAAGCTTTTATAGGCGAAGGGGCAAGGTCACTGGAGCACCAGGGGGGTCGCACCCCTGGTGGCGCACCCCCAGGCCTCATACCGAAGAACTTTCTTGGTGGTGCACACACAAGGGGAACACGGAACATTGGAATTAAATAGGGATTATCTTATTTGCTACCGTTGAGTATCTAAATACTAGCACAAAATAAGATGTAAAACAGGTATCAACATCATATGTATAATGTGATATGATATGGTCTTTCTTGCGCCTTGATCTCCATCGAGCACTCCGGCATGATCTCCATCTTGCCCTTGGTTTGACGCCAAGTCCACGACGCCTCTACCAGATCGTCCATCAAAACGATGACTATTACTATACTACTTAGCAACAGAAAAGTAAACTACTTTACCTTCGCAACAACCAATGCCATATCATAATCACATCCCCTGCAAAATAAAGTTAGACGCCTCTACTTTATCTATTGCAAGTTTTACGTGGTTGTTAGGGCTTTCGCACTAGAACCGTTTCTAAACTACGAACTTTCCAACCACAACATGGATCCAACAATTGTCTCTATTACACCCCTTTCGGGGCCCTCCGTTGTAAATGCTATATCAACTATTGAATGAGAGACAGACACCCGCTAGCCACTTATACAGTACAAGCCGTATGTTGAGCGTGGAACTAGTCTCGCGTACGAATACGCGTAAGGTCGGTCCAGGCCGCTTCATCAAACAATACCGCGATATAAACAAGTACACGTTAGAGGGTACCAACTAAGGGATCAATGCCCGCACAATACTTGTGCGTACTGGCCGTACAACACTCCTACGCATAGATCAGCTCTGATACCACTATTGGAGATCGCAGCAGAAAACAAAAAAATTCCTACGATGGAACCCCAAAAACTGCTTAGGATCTGTCTATGTAGTAATGCGATAACGGCCAGAGCGTAGAGAATACATACCCTTGTAGACCGTACACGGTTAACGTTTTGCGGGGAACGTGGTTGATGTAGTCGTACTCGTAGCCGACCTCAAGGTCGCGAAGCTCCTCGCAGGTCACCCCTTGCTCCTTCTTGATCTTCATCGTGCAACAGCTCCAGCTCACGACATTTAAGCACCCCAAGTGTTGCGCCTCGTGTCTTCGTACACATCCGGTGCACGATGAAACCTCCGTCTCCCCGATCCCACCGGGAGTGCGAAAGTTGATATCCAGCTAGGAATCCCTGCAGCGCAACGACGTGCTGCAGGTGTGCCTTGATCGCACAGCCCAGACTTGGGGCCATGGTCACAAGGTATAGAGAGAGGGAGGGAGAAAGTCAACCAAAGGACTTCTCAAGTTGTGTGTTTAATCCCACACATGGGCACCCCTTTATATAGGTGGAGGGGGGTGCCCTCCCCATTAGGTTAGCCATGTGGGACTATTAATAAAGGAAAATATCAGGTATTTCCGTCCTGGTCGATTGGGCTGAATTAACTCAGCCCAATAGACAAAACAGAAAATACCTAATAAAGAAAAAGGGGCAGCCAGGGAAGAGGCTGGTCGGGTGGGCCTTGGCGCGGCCCACCCCGCACCCAGCTATTCCCGAGGCGGTGGCCTGGTGAGGCAAGCCCAGGTGGGCTGCCCATCCCGGCGGCCTGCTCGCTCCCGCGGCCCGGGTGGGCCGGCTCACCCCGTCGGCCCAGCTCCCTGGCGCCCGCGTGGGCCAGGTCAAGCAGGCCCGGTACGACGGCTCGCTGCTTCTGCTGCTCGTGCGCAGCACGCAGTATCTGCCGCCCGCTCGCGGGCGCAACCCAGCTGCTTGCCGCCCAGTGCGGCGGCTGTTATCTGCCGCCCACTTGGGCTGGCTGTTTTTCTTTTTCCATTTCTTTTTTTTCTGCAGTTTTATTTCTAGGCTATTTCCCTCCAGGGATTTAGCCTAATATAAAAGTTGCTTTTATAAATCTTAATCTAAATATTATTTAGAATATATTAATTCACAATTAACATATAATAAATATATATTTAAATTCCCATTTATCCGAAGACACTTTTCGAGGTCTTTTCCTTTATTCTTTCTCCGAATAACTTCGGATCTCTCCGCGGAATGATTCCGGCTTTCTCTCTTTCTCTACTGTGATTCCATCTTACGAGTGATCGCTCTCATCGTACCCTTAAGTGTATCCTCTCACGGCTCAGGAATGCTCTAGACATGATCTGTATCAATGATCAACAAAGGGACCAGGGATATCCATGTGTCCCCTATGCATTCCTGATGACAATGTCGTTTGAACCGCTAAATGTAGCATCCTCTTCCTTTTGTTTCACGATACAACTTGTCCGAGATCCGATCATTGGTATCCCATACCTTGTTCAATCTCGTTCACAACAAGTTCTATTTTCTTGTTACCGTGATATTACATCCTCGTGACCTAGTCACATGTTGCAACATTTATGGATGTAATCTCACCAAGCCGGCCGTATGTATATTTACCCATCATGTGGGTGAACAAATCCCGCTCTTGACATATATTGCCTCTACAGTTCCTCCGAGTACCTGAACACACCTTTATAACCACTGTATTACCAAGTGGCGTTTGATGCTATCTAAGAACTCTCGGGAGACTGTGATTGATATCATCTCACGGTCTAAGGAGAACGAGTCTAGGTATAGCTATTGCAACAATGAACTATATGACTTGATCGTGTTGTAATCCTTCGAGGAATGTCCAATCACATCATTCTCTAATGATATGATCCTGTTGTCAGTCGGCATAAATGCCCGTGATCTTGAAACCCAGATCATCTTCATGACCAATGAACTAGTATGAATAGAGGCTACTAGGGACTTTGTTGTTTCATACCACACATGTACCAAAGTTTCTACTTGGCACAGTTATAGCACAATATGAAACTATTATAAACTAATTGAGATATGACAATAAAAACCTATTTATTATTTGCCTCTAGGGCATATCTCCTTCAGTCTCCCACTTACACTAGAGTATAAATAATCCAGCTCGCATTTTACTCATATAAACCATATACCATATGCATTTATAGATCATGCATGCTCATGGGAAACGTCATGTCCATGTTCTGTTTTACCAGATCATTATGTCTTTTGCAAATCGTTAATGTCTTCCTAATTTTGACATTCACTCCATTATCTTATAATGGGTTGAAGTATTTCTTTGGCGACAAAGTGAGACTTTTGTTTCTAGTGTTTATGATGATGGTCATTTTCATCGTTGTCATCTAAACTTCAAAACACACTTTGCTATCCTTTGTGTATATATTATAGTCATGGCAGCAGAATGAGGCCGGATTCCAGGAGCTTACAGTGACTTTAGATCAACCTCGAGGTCTTTCTCATGGGCACTGGGCCCTGGCACACAACATTCTACGTTAAAAGCGAACTATCCTCGCCATGACATTATACATTACATCAGATGTAGCCTTTATACTTCTATATCTATGTAGATCCTAGTGCGTGAAATGCATCTATGCCACTTACATTGCTTCTTGCCATTTATGTACAAACTTAATTCTGGTTCAGTGATCAACTCAGGAATCACTTAAAGACATGCTCTTACAGTTAAGACTTTGTCCTACCAACCAGAACCTCGGGTCACATTACGTCGAGTATACAACATGGCTATATGGAAGAACCTATGACTAAGGCATAGGATATGCAACACATCTCTTTCTTTCAACCATAGTTGCAATACTAACTCAATGCTTCATACAGTAAGAACTTCTTTCTTACCTTGTTCCATTCTAAGTTACTTCAGAATCTTGCTTAGGACATTCTGAACGTCTTTCAGAATCAAGTCCAGGAAGCATTCGACATTTAGTATTTATTAAACTCACCAATCTATCTTGATAGATCTCTTTGTTTAATAACTTCAACTTCGTCCTTGTTTATCTAACTTAAATGTTATTAACACCAATCACATCATTCATATATGTTGTCCACATATCCCAGAATGATTTCATGCTCCCACTTAAATATGACATTCATGTTTGAGATCCAGGGATTTCACTTAGCTTCCACTCAAAATATGCCAGCTACATATTATGAATTAGCCAAGCTGATTTTCTCCCACTCAAATCCAGGTCCTCTCGACAATCTTGGACATTTCCAAAATTCTTTGATCACTATCAAATCGAGAATTCCACTAACGAGATTTCAATGACTATTCATTTCTCGTACTTATGTCCATCACGCTTCTTTGTAATTCGTAGGAATGTCTTATTGAAAGCATGACAAGTAAATCAACTATAATTCCACAAACTTGTAGAATATATAGTTGAATCCTACTTTCTTTAGTAAAAGTATTCACTAAAACTTTATGATCATTATCATTAGTTTCTCCTCTATTTGTAGAGTTTGGATTCACGAAACAAATTCCGCCGCGCCACTCAACAATCCAGAGGTAAGGTCAAATACCTTGTTTTGATCTTTTACTTTCTTCCTCCTGTATCTTCATCAAGACACGTCAACTTTGGACAACAACAGGTTTGCCTTGTTTGTGGAAGATGCATTCATAGTTTCCTAAGAACGCTCTACAAAGACTTGTTTATTCGCCACGACTTCAACTTATCGAAATCTCTAGAAACTCGAACTTGCCATAACACTTATGGTGTTGTTTCCACGAATCTTTGGATGTTCCTTTGTATTTCAAATGAGTGTTTGCTTATTTTGATCTCTAACTCTAAATGACAAATATAACCCCGATAAGATATAATATTATACCATATGTATCCAATACATAATGATTATGAAGTTTAGATATCTCAACAAAGTTTGAATTCATCCAATTATCATAATTTGTGAAACATCTTACAAGTTCCTTTTATGCTAAACTTAACTTGAATACTTTAGTCGTGTCGATCAAATCGAAGAGACTTATTAATTCAGTATCCTCTTTGTTGTGAACTCATTTGAACAATTCAAATCGTTTTAAACTTATGTTTCATTAAGTAAATACGCTTATTCACTTAAGTCCACAATTAACTAATTATTTTCACTATTTGTTGAAAATACGATACATCACTATGTATAAGATTCAACATTTCTTCGCATATCACCGTTTTACCAGAATGCGGAGTTTTAGTCATTCTGCCCAAAAGGCATGGTTTTGCAAAGTCTCTAAATTAAGCATCTAGGACCCCGATCTTTCATAAAGAACCTGCAATAACCAAAATGACTTAAACTGTAGTGTCATTTCATTATTAAACTTTGGATATCTTTTAGCATTCTAATCCTTTATAAATGCTTAAACTATTACCATTAACATAGTGATGAGAATACCTTGTTTGTAACCGTAATGTGACCATAACGGTATTGTTCATAAGAATAGTACAAACTGGCTTGTAACTTGTTCATATGAATAATCGTCTCGCCAAAAGCAAGACACACAAACAAGGATTACAAAATTATATTCAAGTCCACTAATCCAAATGATAAACCTTAAGGGAAGAGGTGATGTCGGCCATCAACTGTTTTGCTTGCCGTCATCAAGTCACGTTGCCTCAAAACCAGCAATTCTCAAGCAGATCCTTCCGTTTTCACAAAACAGGACAAGTATCAAATACTTTGCAAATTGCAACGAGTTTTGCAAGAACCACATTAATAATTTTGTATATCTAACATATACCTTTTTCATCCATGACCTCCTTTTCCAATCAAGCCCTTCTAAGAGTTCTTAAATCTAATGCAAGATTGCTAAGTGTTTTTCCAAACATTCTGGAGTCATCGAATTATCTCCTAATGGTTATTGTATCAAGAAGAGAAGATCACCTTTTACGAGGATATCCCTCAGGCGTGGGTATTAATCTTTGAAGTTGGACCCTTTTGATAAGTTTCAAATTAAGCAATATATTCCCATGGTCGCAAAGGACCTCAATGGGATAGGCTAAGATCTACTAAGATATTTGCAAACAAACATCTAGACTAAGTTTATAATAAGAGATCAATTTATAATTGGTCTCCACTAAAATTGTCATCCCCTGGACGATTTTAGTGATCGCATGATCCCTATCCTCTGCACCTCCCTCGATCGTCACGGCCATCAGTGCATTATCAAAGGTAGACATTCACTAATGCCAATCACATCATCCATGTGACTCATGCTCGATCGTTCGATCTCTTGTGTTCCGAGGCCATGTCTGCACATGCTAGGCTCGCCAAATATAACTTGTGTGTATTCGTTGTGCAACATGACTTACACCCACTGCATGCGAACGTATATATGCCTGACACCCTACCGAAGAACTTTCTTGGTGGTACACACACAAGGGGAACACAGAACATTGGAATTAAATAGGGATTAGCTTATTTTATACCGTTGAGTATCTAAATACTAGCACACAATAAGATGTAAAATAGGTATCAACATCATATGTATAATGTGATATGATATGGTCTTTCTTACGCCTTGATCTCCATCGAGCGCTCTGGCATGATCTCCATCTTGCCCTTGGTTTGACGCCAAGTCCATGATGCCTCTACCAGATCGTCCATCAGAATGATGACTATTACTATACTACTTAGCAATAGAAAAGTAAACTACTTTACCTTCGCAACGACCAATGCCATATCATAATCACATGCCCCCTCCAAAATAAAGTTAGAAGTCTCTACTTTATCTATTGCAAGTTTTACGTGATTGTTAGGGCTTTCGCACTAGAACCGTTTCTAAACTACGAACTTTCCAACCACAACATGGATCCAACAGTTGTCTCTATTACACCCCTTTCAGGGCCCTCCATTGTAAATGCTATATCAACTATTAAATGAGAGACAGACACCCGCTAGCCACTTATACGGTACAAGCCGTATGTTGAGCGTGAAACCAGTCTCATGTGCGAATACGCGTAAGGTCGGTCCGAGCCGCTTCATCAAACAATACCGCGATATAAACAAGTACATGTTAGAGGGTAACAACTAAGGGATCAATGCCCGCACAATACTTGTGCGTACTGGCCTTACAGCACTCCTACGCATAGATCAGCTCGGATACCACTGTTGGGGATCGCAGCAGAAAACAAAAAAATTCCTACGATGGAACCCTGAAAACTGCCTAGGATCTATCTATGTAGTAATGCGGTAACGACCAGAGCGTAGAGAATACATACCCTTGTAGACCGTACGCGGTTAACGTTCCGCGGGGAACGTGGTTGATGTAGTCGTACTCGTAGCCCACCTCAAGGTCGCGAAGCTCCTCACAGGTCACCCCTTGCTCCTTCTTGATCTTCATTGTGCAACAGCTCTGGATCACGACATTTAAGCGCCCCAAGTGTTGTGCCTTGTGTATTCATACACATCCGGTGCACGATGAGACCTCCGGCTCCCCGATCCCGCCGAGAGTGTGGAAGTTGATATCCGGCTAGGAATCCCTGCAGCGCAACAGCGTGTTGCAGGTGTGCCTCGATCGCACAACCCAGACTTGGGGCCATGGTCACAAGGTATAGAGAGAGGGAGGGAGAAAGTCAACCATAGGACTTCTCAAGTTGTGTGTTTAATCCCACCCATGGGCACCCCTTTATATAGGCGGAGGGGGGTGTGCCCTCCCCATTAGGTTAGCCATGTGGGACTATTAATAAAGGAAAATATCAGGTATTTCCGTCCTGGCCATTTGGGCCAAATTAACTCAGCCCAATAGACAAAACAGAAAATACCTAATAAAAGAAAAAGGGGCAGCCAGGGAAGAGGTTGGCCGGGTGGGCCTTGGCACGGCCCACCCCGCGCCCAGCTGTTCCTGCGGCGGCGGCCTAGTGAGGCGAGCCCGGGTGGGCTGCCCATCCCGGCGGCCTGCTGGCTCCCGCGGCCCAGCTGCTTGCCGCTAAGTGCGGCGGCTGTTATCCGCCGCCCACTTGGGCTGGCTGTTTTTCTTTTTCCATTTCTTTTTTTTCTGCAGTTTTATTTCTAGGCTATGTTCCTCCGGGGATTTAGCCTAATATAAAAGTTTCTTTTATAAATCTTAATCTAAATATTATTTAGAATATACTAATTCACAATTAACATATAATAAATATATATTTAAATTCCCATTTATCCGAAAACACTTTTCGGGGTCTTTTCCTTTATTCTTTCTCCGAAAAACTTCGGATCTCTCCGTGGAACGATTTCGGCTTTCTCTCTTTCTCTACTGTGATTTCATCTTACGAATGATCGCTCTCATCGTACCCTTAAGTGTATCCTCTCACGGCTCGGGAATGCTCTAGACATGATCTATATCAATGATCAACAGAGGGACCAGGGATATCCACGTGACCCCTATGCATTCCTGATGGCAATGTCGTTTGAACCGCTAAATGTAGCATCCTCTTCCTTTTCTTTCTCGATACAACTTGTCCGAGATCAGATCATTGGTATCCCATACCTTGTTCAATCTCGTTCACAACAAGTTATGTTTTCTTGTTACCATGATATTACATCCCCGTGACCTAGTCACATGTTGTAACATTTATGGATGTAATCTCACCAAGCCGACTGTATGTATCTTTACCCGTCATGTGGGTGAACAAATCCCGCTCTTGACATATATTGTCTCTATAGTTCCTCCGAGTACCTGAACAGACCTTTATAACCACTGTATTACCAAGTGACGCTTGATGCTATCTAAACACTCTCGGGAGACTGTGATTGATATCATCTCACGGTCTAAGGAGAAGGAGTCTAGGTATAGTTGTTGCAACAATGAACTATATGACTTGATCGTGTTGCAATCCTTCGAGGAATGTCCAATCACATCATTCTCTAATGATATGATCTCGTTGTCAGTCGGCATAAATGCCCATGATCTTGAAATCCAGATCATCTCCGTGACCAATGAACTAGTATGAATAGAGGCTACTAGGAACTTTGTTGTTTCATACCACACATGTACCAATGTTTCTATTTGGCACAGTTATAGCACAATATGAAACTATTATAAACTAATTAAGATATGACAATAAAAATCTATTTATTATTTGCCTCTAAGGCATATCTCCTTCAGATACTAAACAACATGGAACATCAAAAATTATAAATACGTTTACGACATATCATAGGCACAAACATTAATAATATTTTCTCTCTCCCTCGTGGCGTCTCCATGCACATGGAAGCTCTGTATTTGTCTTCTTGTCAAACACTTTGCCTCTCAGATAAGCTATCCCTAGTCTGTAATGGAGGTTGGAAAGTGCAAGAATGGATTCGCGATAATGCTAAGAGGCTGACATATAGATGAATTTAAGGCTTGTGGGAAAAAAATATCAAAAGAAGACCGAAAATAGGAATAGCTGGTAAGTTGAGCCGCTCAACTCTAGAGACGCATATCGGAGAGCATACGGTTCTATGAACGACAACAAGAGTTGGGGCCGGTGGGTGCAGTACTAATGCCTTGCTCCTCGCCGTCAACTATAGAGCCGCATATAGCAGCGCATCTGGCTCCGTCAACGACAAGAAGAGTTGGGGCCGGTGGCTGCAGTACCATTGCCTTGCTCCTCTCCGTCGGCCAGAACCTCTTGAAGCTCACGCAGGTAGTGCCATGTGACATGTGTGTCCACGGGGAGGCCCGGCTCCTCGCCGTCGGCCAGCAGCCCCCGAAGCTCACGTAGGTAGTCCCACGTCGCGTGTGTCCACGGGAAGGCCCGGCACCTCCATGCGGAAGAGCAGCGGGGTGGGTGCCTGCAGGGCCTACGCCATGCTTTTGGCCGTAGTCAGGCACCACGGGAAGGCCCGGCACCTCCATGCGGAAGAGCATGGGGCGGGTGCCTATAGGGCCTACGCCATGCTTTTGGCCGTAGTCAGGCAGCTTCCTGATGTAGAGGAACACTGGGCATATAGAGGAGAAACGTGCGAGGTAGGTGAGAGGAAAGAAAGAAAATCAAACCGGTAAACGCCATGCTTTTGGCTGTAGTCAGGCAGCTTCCTGACGTAGAGGAACACTAGGCATATAGAGGAGAAACATGCGAGGTAGGTGAGAGGAAACAAAGAAAATCGAACCGGTAATCTTACTCAGCGGTGGTAATTCAAGGTAAATACTGTTAAGACAAAGGGTAGTTTTATTGCGACCTACCAGACCATCAAGACCATAAGGCTTTTAATAGTAAAGAAATATTGTTAAGACAAATGGTAGTTTTATTGCGACCTACCAGACCATCAAGACAAGTCTTTTCTATCTATCTATCTATCTATCTATTAATTTACGTTGTCGTATGTTCGTCACCCAGCCCAAATTCCCGTCTGCCGTTCAATGACTATTTTGCCCCTGGCTGTTCTGAGATATTTACCCACGCTGCCACTGCAAAGTCAATCGGAAACATCCCCACGATGCCTGCTCACTCCCATCGATCCCCTTCTCGCGCGTGGGCGTGCTGGCGAAGCAGGGCGGCACCGGAGTTCGTATATGTTTCTATTTCGATGTATCCACAAATTCATTCATGCTGCTTCTGTAGAAAGATAAATTCATTCACACCCCTAGATTCTCCCTTCACCACCAAGTTTGTGTAGCACGACTCATCGATTTATGAATCTTCAACAACTCAGGTTCGTTCATCACGAGAACAAATGATGGTTGATAGAACCAAGTTCGCGCAATATGATTCATCGGTTGTGAAGCCTTGACATCTCAGGATGTTCGTAGCGAGAAATAAAAGATGGATCGTGGCAACGCACGGACAAGCTAGTAATAGTAATAAATATTAAAAGATTCACGTCGCCCGTCTGCCGTATTTTTGATGGTTTTGCCCCTGCTGGCTTGGAGATATTACAGGAAGTGCCACTACCAAGTCAAAAATCAAAAACTGAACGTTCGATGCCGCCCCTCCGCACTCGGTTCCCCACCCATCCTGCGGAGAGCAAAGTCAACGCCGCCGGCTTCTTGTTCGGCGCTGCTGCAGCCGGCCTGGTCTTTACCACCCCACCCCACCCCACACACACACATGCCTCCCCTTGTTGTTCGCGTTATCCCCACCTCCTGCACACCTTCCCCTTTCTACTCCTTGCCGGCCTGATTTATCCAGCCACTGCGAGCTCGAAGGCAACCAGACGGTGAGGTAACGGTAAGGTAGTGGCTCGTCGGCGGAGGAGGCTGGGGAATCTAGCCGTGACATGGAGATGGCAAGGCAGATGCGCTGCCCGGGAAGCGGCAGACGCGGACGCTCGCGCTGTATCCCGTCCCGAGCGCGCTCGTCAGTGAGATCTACTTCGTCATCGACCCGAGTGACGAATCCTTTGGTGAGTGGCAACATGGCCGCGACAGACGTGGGCCGAACGACTCTCCCGGCAGAATTCTATCCACGGCGGTCGTCCACCTGGTACGAGACCTCCCTGCTCAAATCCTATTTCTTGCACTCTCCTAGCATTTTACTGCGACAACTAACGAAACCATCAGGTCGATGAGTTAGCATTTGGCTGTTGGGAGTCATAATGACCAACTGACCACTGCCAGTCTATAATCCAGATGTTGCAATGTTTCTTGCTGATTAACATCTTTCGTTGTGATAAAGCATCAATCTGAAGACTGATTGTTCCACACAGTGTTCGCGGTGCTCGCCCTGGGCCGGTCTGGTCACATTCAGTTAAAAGCCATCAAACTCACTTCTTTGTGATTGAGTGGTGCATGCACATCTCATCTCTTCTCTACCTTCTTACAGGCAATATTTACATTGGTTGATGGCTCTTACATGCGGTTTTGATAAATCCTTGAAGCACAAGGGAAAACAATGGTTGAATTTCTTAATATGGGCAATACAGCCATTACACTTCTTTGTTTTATCCGTGTATACTTCTCTTCTTAGCTAGCGTGAACTCTGGTTTGGCATGGCAATGATGATAAAATACCTTCAGCTTACATGCCAGTTCTGCTTTTGAGAATTCATGACCGAGAAAGCTGAGATAGATCGAAGCCTTGTGCCTGCACATCTTTCTAGGTTCATTAATATTTTTGAGCATACATTTGCTATTATATTGGGTTAATATGGTTGTTTTGGTACCAA
Organism: Avena sativa; assembly: GCA_916181665.1. Lineage (NCBI taxonomy): Eukaryota > Viridiplantae > Streptophyta > Magnoliopsida > Poales > Poaceae > Avena > Avena sativa. The sequence continues at coordinate 567,122,636 of OV702291.1, forward strand.
ATATATACCCAAAATTGCGTATTTCATCTCAGTAAATACTGGTAGGTATCTACTACGGCTTGATAATGTCCACACCAGATTCCTATATACTTCCTGTCCATCACCGGGGTTGAAGAAGCGATAACTGTTACTAAAATCAAAGAGGATTCTAACCATGGTAGTACGTTCGAGCCTTCTATCAATGGACACCATGAGGTGTTGGACACCAGGATTGATAAAGCAATAACATGTATTGAAATCGAAAAGGCTTACAACCATGGTAATCTGATTGACCTTTCTGTCGACGGAGACCATGAGGTGTTGCTGTCCAACACCAGGGTTGATGAAATAATAACTGGCATTGAAACCAAAAAGGCTTCAACCATTGTAATCTGATCGAGCTTTCTATCGATGGAGACCATGAGGTGTTGTTTTCCAACGCTAGGGTTGATAAAACAATAACTGGTACTCAAATCAAAGGATGCTACTAGCATCCTCGCCACTATGTTTTCATTGGTACGTTTTAGTTTTTTTACCTCACACATATATTTACCATTATTTATTTGTATTTTTAGATAATTGATTACTCCCGGCAGCCTCTGCACCAAGATATTGTTAGTCTTCATTTCTTGCGCTAGACAATGTTGATCTGCTTCGTTGAACTGGGACCTCTCTTTATATTCCTCAGCTGAATTCAGAGCTTTGTCTTCCTTGGTTTTTCTTGGTTCAAGTGGCCAATGGGTGTTTCAGATTATATCAGTTGTCACAATAGCAACATGATACTTGAGGAAGTGTCAAGCATAGTTTGCAACAGATGGTGATGAAGATCGGCTACAAATTTGCTTCGTGCTACCTTATTTTTCCTAACTGTTTCTCCTTCGTCAAAGTGAAATGATGATATTACTCTTATTTATGGTTGTCATAAGGCTTGGTGATAGGCATGAGACTGTACAGATAGTGCCTTCTCCACATCCTCTGAATTTTCTTTTTATTGTTTTGGTTTGCTTGTTTGCTGATAGTACTATTGTACTGTTTGGAAGACCGATGATAAAACATGTTGAAAGATTGTTGTGATATTTTCGATGCTTCATGTTACTTGGTTTTGTTTATCAATCTGATCAATTGTTTCATTGAGTTTCTCGTAGTCTCTCTAAGATTATGATCACGCTTCCAGTTATATTCTCCGCAATAAGGCCCTAAAAAACTCTGAAATAAGGGCTTGCTGACGGAGGACTTTGCATTGATGGCGCCTTCCTCCCAGCCAGCCTCTGAATTGTATATCTTCTTCGTGTGCTTGTTTTATACCAGTATCGTAATGATCAATTCTTTTCTACTTTGTGTTGAATGGAACATTCCCTCTGTTAGTAAAACTTTTCAAAACCCAGTAGGAGCTTTTTCTGCAGGGGTACTCACTTGTCGTTTGCTAATGGATGTGGTCATCTTTCTAAAACGTGGTCACAAATATGCATAGACATTTAGGATTTTCATGATACAACTATACTTAATGATTGTAGTACAACATAAATTATAGAGTTTATTACGTAAAGCAGAGGAGTTCCGTCAACTGACGTGACGTTCCTCGCTCGCTCATCGTCACAAGAGAGCGCTCCCTCTATCCACCGACTGCACTCACAGCACCGTCGTAGGTGGTGTATGCGCTAGCCATCGCTCCACCATGCCATTGGTATTAGAGAATCCGCTGCGGTCATGAACAACATGGAGTCTGTTTTGTTGATTATCATGAAAAACTATAGGAATCAGGCACAACTCCATAAATCTACACCTATATTTAGTTAATTAACTTGTAGCAACGCACGGGCTCTTTGCTAGTCTTTATTACTCGATATAGGTTTGTGGTATGGTCCTTTTTTTTGTCCAACTTTCTCGTGTTCCCTTACAAGTAAGTTACGCCACGTTGAGATGTGTGGGATTCCACGAAAGATTTCCCAACACCACGAAGGCTCACCTTCTTATCTGAGTCTATTCCACGAAGGAATAACTCCTTTCCTTATGGCTAGCTTTTTCTCCACTCCGAAGATGGCAAGCTCCACAATCACTTCACAAGCTCCACGAAGAAGAAACCCGGATCTCTTCACAATCTTCCAAGAAGAGGACACCGCGACATCAACCACCAAGCCAACTAGGAGATCACCCTTTGAGAGTAACAAGCTCACAGTCTCTCACTCGAACCAATCATAATGGAGAGCTCAACACTTATGCAAGAATGCAAAGCAAGAACACCAAGGGTGTTCAAATCCCTCACTCTCAAATCTCACCAAAGCAATAAGTGTTAGGGAGGAATTAGAGAGGAAAAACAATGGTGGAAATCAACTAATCACTCCAAGATCTAGATCCAATGGGTTCCCCTTACTTAGAGAAAGAAAAGATTGGTGGGGATTGTAGATCTAGATCTTCTCTTTCAGAACCCTCAAAAATATGCAAGAATCATATGAGGGAAGAGAGAGGAAGCAACTCAAGAGGTCAACAATGATGGTCAATTTCGTGCTCAAGAATCCTAAAAAACTATCGGGGAAGAAACTCCTTTTATAGAAGAAGCAAATATAACCGTTGGGGAAGAAATCATGCAGTCCAGTCTAGATTGGCAAAAATTCTGGCACCATCGGGCTGTACGCCGGAACGATTGGCGAGGAGTCCGGCGGCTCCGGACTGCTCGCCGGAATGATTCGGCGCCTCGCCGAACTGCAGCTTAGTAGGAACCAGTTTAAACCGGCAACCCACGGTTTGGTTCGGCGACAAGGTCGGCGGCGTCGGTTTGCTCGTCGGTTTTTTAGATGAAAACATAGCTTACAAAAATGGTGATAACTTTTGCGTCCGGACTCTAACTTTAGCAAACTCGGGCTTTTTGAAGAGCTAAAAACAAGATCTATCTATTAGAGACTATAAAACCTAAAAAAGATCAAGAGGTAAATTACGAAATAAGGAGAGATATGAAACCTCCCTAAGAGACGAACCGGTAAAACCTCCAAACCCGAAAACGCAATATAAGATGCATACACATTCTGTTTTCTATGAATTTTTAGATGAAAAACTGACACACCCAAATATTACCTAAATCAATTTACTAACGAAGGCATCAAATTTCACTCTTTGTGTGTCAACTATACATGAATATTTTCGACTGTGCTTACCAGGTTTCTATTAACATCCTAAGCACCGAACTTATGCTTTGTTGGGTACTATGTGGACAAAACTTGAGCACATAACCAAATTATGCGGTATATACAATGCAATTACTCTTCCTTTTCATATTCTTTTGCGAAACTCAGTACAGACGTGGGCGCTCATAAAGCCCATATGAATGCAGGCATGCACATCCTATCCCTATAAGCACTTTGGTAGGGTAACGGGTCTTGAGATTGACGAAGTCACTAGAAACGCCTCGCTGTCGACGGGAGCGCCGCCTCCCACTGAAGAATATTTCTTTTTTTATGAGACATCAAAGCGTGAAATCCGAGGTTTGATCCTAATGGAAACCACTGCTCTCCTAACCATCCAACCACATGTTTATTCTCTACTCCTTTTCATATTATGTGTCACTGATTTGTATAGATTTATATATATTTATATAGTAAACATGTTTAGATACGTCTAAATACATATAAATGTGTATCTAATGGTAAAGATCATCTCTTATGCTTGGCCATCGGGTCGTGCCTCGGACATGTAGGCCAGTAGCACGCGCCCAACCTGCTAGGAGCGCGGCACGAGACGTGCCAAACATGCCTGTGTCTGGACTCTGAACAGGAGTATGCGTGCCGGCCCGGCTTGTTTAGAATTTTCTTTCAATTTTTATCTATCTTTTATTTTTTTTCTGTTATTTTCAGAAAATATAGCCCGTTTAGCTCCCATAATGTAAACTTGGAACCATGATGCCGGCACGACATGACCGTCTGTTAACGGCAAACAGGTCACTGTGTGCCAAGCCGGGTGGGCACGGGAACGCTATACCGGTGCCGTGCCGGGCCAGGCCGGCCAGATTTGCGGGAAGGGGATACAATCATATCTGGCCATCGGACCGTGCTTTGGTGGGCTGACACACAGGCACACGTGCCCGACCCGTCACGGCACGCCACTTAATGGGTCGTAAAGAGTACTTTTGACCGGAATAGGACCTTACTTTCTTTTGAACTCTTATTAGGTAGCAAGGAGCAATTCAAGTATGTGTTCAAAATCAAATCAACACATAACCAGGCCGTCCTGAAGTCATTTATTTGCTTTTAAAAGGAGGACTTGATTCCCACGAGGAGTAGGTTGAAAAAGAAAAAAGAGAAAGAGAGTTAGAGTGAATTGGCTTAAGAAAGGAGCCGATAACACATGCTTTTTTTTTTTCATAAGATCGCTAACAACAGGAGACGAATAAACTGGATTCTCTCATTGGAGGGTTGTGCCTGAGCCTTGAGGCCAAGTCCATGTGCCGACACGGCACGACCCGCTAAACTTATTATTTATTCTTATTTTTATTTTACATATATTTACCTATATTTAAAATTATTTTTATTAAATAATATCTTAAAAGAGATAAATTGGGATCCATTTGACGTGCCTAACGTGTCGTGGGCCAGCCCGTTTACTTTAGGGGTCGTGCCTGTGCCTCGAGACCAAGCCCACGTGCCAGCACGTCACGACCTGTTAAGCTTTTTATTTATTTTTATTTTTATTTACATATATTTACCTATTTTTAAATTATTTTTATTAAATAATCTATACCTAATAATAGAGGACGGATTGTTTCTTTCGGTCCAACACTTTTCTAGACTCTTTTACCCTTTCACCAAAATCCAAATTAAAGGAGTTGCCACCGCCAGCACAAAAAACGATTCCACTAAGATTTAGGCGGCGAAAGCAGCAGACCTGATTTCGATGGGGCGGTCTAATTCCGGCGAGCTGTGAGGACTGATCGGTGGTCAGCAGAACTTTACGTGATCCGATCGGCCCCTAGAAATCACGAGCAACCCATGCATCTTGGCCTGGCCCAACTGAGATAAATTGCACTCTGGAATCTCTATCAAATCTGTACAACGCTGATCGCGTTGGTTACATATACGTACGAAAACAGGGCTCAGCTGATGCCACCGATCCCATGCTGGACTCCTACGTATAAAAAGTACTCGAGAAGGAAATCGAAGGACCGATCGTAATGAGGTGGTTCCAGATTTCGGCAATCTAGGAGGATTACATTGAGAACCGAGTAGAATCTCTGCTTGGTCGACGACGAGACCATGCACTCCATCCTAACACCTTCGTTTACCTTTTTTTGTCTGCGTGTCCATGGTTGTTATTTGCCACAACCAGGAAAAGGGTAACGTGGTGCATCAATTCGTTCCCAAGAAGCATCAATGAGTCCTCAGGTGCAGCCGCGCTCAGGCCAACCCGATGATCCCAATTCAGATCCAACTGACTCAAACGAATCTATGGCCGTTTCTGTCCAGATCGTGAATCTCGGAAGATGGAGAGAATGAGGCATGACATGACCAAGCTGTTTCCGGCATCTTCCGCAAGCATGGCCTCATGCACACAAGACTGAAAGAAGACGTGACCTTTTTCAGTTTCTTCGACGCAAAATACATGCGACAACTGCATGGATGACTCCGCCTAGCTTGAGCCATCGCTGGTTGATGGAACGGGCAGGGCGGGGGCGTGAACTATGCCACGACCAAGGTGCAGAAGGTGTACATGAGCTACTGGATCCGACGCAAGATCACCGACTCTGTCTTCGTGGAGGCCGTGTTTCTTTGTTCTTGCTGTCTCCTGAGCTTCCATGAAAACGCTAGCTTGTCCACTTGGAGATTTTTGTGTCGGCAATGCCTCGTGACTGTCACGGCTGGTAAACAATTAACCTCTCTCTTCACGAGGATCGATCAAAGTGGCAAACGCAGACTTCGCTCGGCTCAACCACAACGCAGTCTCATTCTACGATGGTATGGAGCTGGAATAAGGAGACTGCTGCATCGCGCTGGAACCGCGTAAGCCTAAATGCATCCAAGGTATTGTCGCTTTTCTTTTCCTGCATCAATCTTTTTCGCAAGACATCTTTGTAGAATTTTTATCCACATTAAAGTGAAACTTTTGATTGGAGATAACCTTAATTTGTACTACCTCTGTTCAAATACAAACCTTTTTAGCACTATAATTTGACTTTCTAGAAAGGCTTATATTTTGGAACAAAGATAGTAACTACTAACAAATTATTCTGAACACGATACAAGAGAGTTAGGTTTTATCAAAGGATGCTCAGGTTTCCAAGCTGGCTTTCCAATACTAGATCAAGGTTGTGACTTGTGAGTATACATGCGCTACTGTTTTAAACTAATTTTTAGTAGTACTTTTTTTAGAGAATTTTTAGTAGTACTTTGTTTCTTGGATATTGCTGCTTTTGAGGCTATTTTTTAAAAAATAATACGAATTTTTTAATCAATATCATGAATAATACACAAAATTATCAACCACCGATAGGCCGGCCGGCGGCGGCGCAGGGTGGTGCACGGCAAAGTACTTATTGGTAGTTCAGTAGTTGAACTACCAATAAGTACTTTTCAAAATTCCTAATTTTGTGTATTATTCATGATATTGATTAAATATTTCGTATTATTTAAAAAGATAACGCTTTTGAGTGTTCCAAATGTGTGCGAAAGAGTCTGCCTCTCGGCATCAGTTGGCATGCACCTTTTGTTGGCGTGTGAACATGGACCAGTCACCAAAATTTCCAGTGATATGTTAACTGTGACTTTTATTTTCTTTTGAAATTCATTTATCCTCTTCTGGATTTTATCAAAGACATCGATACACCCTAGGTTGGCCAGCCGGAAGGAGAAAAGTATCCTAGATAAACAATAATGCTTTTCGATCAAAACACCTTTTTCGCTATTTGAAAATACAACACAAGACTACTCAATCCTTTCTCTTTCCGTGTCTCCACATTGAGAAGGGGGTCCCCTCCTAGCTAGATATGGTGGGGTGCTTTCTCTTGATCCGAGTCTCCATATTCAGATGGCAAACCTGAACATGATTAGATGGTGAGCGGGACCCACGAAGGATGGCAGCCGCGGTGGAGTGGTCCATGAAGGTGCGTCGTAGCCCAAGCAACCGCGGATATGAGTTGGCACGTCGAATAAAGACACCGTACCAATTGCGGACGTGAGCCGTCACCAGACGGAGGTGGCTGCCGGAGATAAGAGTCACATGCAACCATGAAGACACTAGCAGTCGTGGGAGCTACAATCAACAACAGGGTTATGCGAGATAGACAAATAATAAAAATCAACCCGTAGCAACGCACGAGCATTTGTGCTAGTAGTATAAAAGGGATAAACTGAGATCCATTTGACGTGCCTAACGTGCCGCAGATCAGCCCGTTTACTTCAGGGACCGTGTCTGGGTCTCGAGACCAAGTCCACGTATTGACACGGCACGGCCTATTAGCTTAATATGCCGTGGTAGGCCTTGCCATGTAGACACGGTAAAAGTTAGGCGAGCTGTGCACGGAGCCGTGCCGTGGGCCGGGCCCTTGGCCAGCTATGGATTACGACCCGGCCTTCGGAGTCAGTTTAGGCTTAATCGCTGGTAAGGGCGTAAGGCGTCCGAGCAGCAACAGTATCGGAGAGCGCTGGTGCCCTTCGAAGCCTGGACCCAACAGACAAACCCCCCCATGGCGGCGCCGGAGCCGGAATCCAAGCACGAGACAGAAACACCAGCACCGTCCCGCGAGCCGCGGCCGGAACCAGTGGCTGACCTCGCCGGAGTCCGGGAGCTGCAGCCATGGGAGCAGCACGCTGCGGTGATCAACCTCCCGCGCTACGACTACCGCGCCTCCGGCTCCATCCTCCTTCGCTCCCACTCCGGTTTCCTCATCACCTGTCCAATCAGTGCGTGGCTACTTTCATGCTAGATTCTTTAGTCCTATTTTATTGGTTGGTTATCTCGAGTGCTATTCTGCTGAGCTGGTCTAGGCTGATGCATCTGACTATATGCTCCTAGATTTTAGGGGTAGTTATTCCTGGATTTATACGAACTCAATAGTACCATTTAGCTGTTGATTTGGAAGCGTCAAAGTTGCTTCTGCTTTTCCAGCATCTTATGAGTAACAAATATATGATGACCAGTATGATTCTTAATGGAGATCTGTGGGTCTTCTATAGCACACTAATTTATTGCAATATGTAACTAATCAAAAAATTATATATTTCCATTGATATCTCCAGATTGCATTAGTATCACACTAAACTACCTAAACTGTAAAGGTAGACGAAGCATGCGAATACTGGACATACATCAAGCAATTTGTATTTACATTATTTCAGCATTCCCTATATTATTTCCTAAGCTAGTGCTAAGTAAATCAAGATTACCAACGTTTGCAAAGTATATATTTTTGGTTGGTGGATCAACTGCAGCTGTTATATGATAAACTCAGTTATTTGTGGTTTGTTGCTGCAGTAATACTGTACTCTCTCCTATCCATAATAAGTTGTAGTAAATCAGCGACCTTATTATGGATCGGAGGGAGTATAAGATAAGTGAAATAAATAGTTGAAGGTAGATTGGAGGACAGACAATAAAAATGCTGTATGTATGATATAATTGATTTTACGTGACTTGCAGTACCATTTAGGAAATTATCATGATCAATTACATAGTTAAAATGCATCTTACTTGGGGATTATTTTTCCTTATACACTTAATTTCTACGCACTGTTGCAATTTGTTTGATGTGATTGTCATCTGACAGAGCGAGAGAAAAGTGCAACCAAGGAAGCCATTTCTATTCTTGGAGAGGTTGACCTTGCTCCTTATTCTTTGACTTTTCCTCTGCAATTGATAGTTCTAGGCCTGCAACTCTATCTTAGTACTGCTATTTCAATTTGGTTACCTCCATGATGCTGCACTTGAATTTGTATGTCATTTCATTCACCATGTGGTGCACATGCCTCTCATGCTGTAAATCCATTAGTGAACCAGTGAAGCTAGAACATATATTTCAGTGCCTTATATGCATATGTTTCCAATCCTTTCTGTGCACTGTTAACCTCGATACAAACATCGAGAGTTCAAGCCTTTGATGCAGGCTAATATTGAATTCTGAGTTATGCCACTTCTGCGTTTAATCCGTTTATTATTTTGATTTTTTACCAGTTATCATCAGAATAGATTGTAAACTTTACTGCAATTCTAAAGAAAGTGTTATACAATTCTAAAGAAAGTGTTGTATATGCCCTCGTCTTTGTGATAGGCTATGCATAGTTTGTTCAGCCTTTTGCCGCTTCAGCTTCCATGCAGTTGTTAAAGTATGTTGACATAACAGCATTGTGTTTGTATTTCTTCAGTACATTAGTCATGCTAGCAGCCATAGTTCTGAAAACTTGGAACCATGTTGTACGGAAGCTGCATCAAAGAAAAGAAAAGTATGTTCTGAGATTTCAGAAATTGAACATTCAGAAGATGCAGTAACAAATGGGAAGGGTGATGCTTCAGAATCGATCGGTTAGTACAAATTATGCTTGATAAAATTTTGGACATGCTAGATCTAGAGGTATTATGGTTCGTTCAGTTACCTGCTTGTTTATGTTCTTGTGCATTTTTTCACACCATAATAGGCGGCATTGAAGTAGAAACGAGTTCATTTCAATCCAAGGCAAATGAAAATGTTGAGAGGACTTCAAATCTCTCATTGATTAAGCTATCAATGAGTGGATTGATTTTCTTTTCTTTCCCTAGTGGAGGCCATCATGTTGTCCAGATGCTTACCGAAGTGTTTCATTCACTGAGATCTGGGAAGCTTAAATCTCCGCAGTAAGTGTTTTACTTAACTGATTGAACTCATCTATTTAAACCATGTGTGGGATTGCCTTGAACTGGAGGAATGCTAGCTTATGACACTTGTATTGTCAACCCTTATTCAGGTTTACACCTCAAATAGTGTTGATTTTAATCCTATTTATTTAGTAACAGTGTGTACCATATCCTCGCTTCCCTGCCTCTTTCGGCTGTGATATGCAGTGTGGACCAGAAACCAGAGTGCTGAAAAAAGCTTATGATATTTTCTTGACAGTATTGACAACCTTGATTCAGGTTCTTAGTATCTCAAACATTTTTATCCCAATCTTTTTTAGTTATTTTCTGTAACATACCCTATCTCACTTTTCTCGTTTGGCTCTATGCTGTATGATATGTAGTGTGGACCAGAGTATTAGAAAGACAGAAAATACCACCTTTTCTTGCTAGATGTGATCATATAAATTTCACTAATTCAACCTTTTTTGTAACTATTTTATTTATTCAAGAAGTGGAGGTCGTAGTGCATATATCATACAGTAAAGCTTATGTCGCTAGGTCATTTCTTATAATTAAGTTCTAGTTGCAGTAGAGAAGTTCTGTGCTTTTTTTAACTGATATAATATTTCCGAGTGATCTTGTCCTGAAAATGTAAGCTTGCATGAATGGACAGATGGTGTCACCGCATATTTCCTATTCAGGAAACCTGTGTTCTTTCAGAAGCAGAGCTGCATGCCACTGTGTCAAAGTTATTCCTTAATTTCTTCAGGAATAAAGGAGACCAAGAGGAGCCTATCAAGGTAAATAAGATTGCACTACGTATACTGTTTTAGTATTGAGATTAAGCTGCATGTCGAGTTAAACTCATCAGTTTGTTGCAATATTCTTATCAGTTTTTTTTTGGATATTTACTATTGCTATACTGATCTTATATGCTGTGTAAAATAGTTGCCAGCATTTTATTAATTAGTTAAAGAATATGATAATGTATGTGTAAGTGGCATGTTTTGCCACTCTTGCTCATCATCCTTAGTTATTTACCCATCAAAATAACTGCATCCTTCGGTGGTAGAGTCCATGATTTTAGGGCAAAGCTGTGGCCCAGGAGCTCTCGGCCCATCAAAGGGCTGTCGGCCAGACGTCATACACTTGCGTGGTGGAATAGCTGGGAAGAAGAAAGGAGGTTAGGGAAGACTAGTTTCTAGATTGATGGCTTGCTTAATAATTTGGAACCCATGTTCTGTTTATAGGACTCATCATCTACCATTCTGACTCCCAAGACGTGACTAGATAATCTGGATATGTTGTTACATGCCTGACTTCTATTGCTATACTACTAGGTATGCACCAAACCTCCTGGAACTAGGACATGTACTGGATTAGACTCAGATCTCATCTAGTGCTAACTAGGATACGCACTGGATTAGAAAGTAATCTGCGGCTAACTAGGAAACTTACTAGACTAGGACACCTGTCTGCTAGGCCTCTCCTGTGCTGGACTGGACTCCATCTTGCGGTGTCGCTGACGGTGCTGTTGCATGGTACCCCACATAACTTTGGGACTGTCTACGATTTGCATTTATTTGAAAGAATGACTATACCTTTATGTCAGCAACAGTGTCTCATGGAAATATATTTCTCACAAGATATTATCCATATTTCTTAGTCCATACTAAGTTGAGTACTCCCTCTGTCCCAAAATAAGTGACTTGGGTTTGTCTAGATTCGCATGTATCTAGACACATACATGCGAATCTAGACAAACCCAAGTCACTTATTTTGGGACGGAGGGAGTATAAAATTTAACCTATGGTACAGTTCGCAGTTGGGTATAATAGGAGAGGCATTGACGAAGCGGTGATTAAGACACATAAGAATGACGATAAAAGCTCAACTCAACAAGCTTTGATGGATAGAGAACAATGTTTCAAGGTTGTTGCTGCTGCTATCAAATCAGTTGCTGAGAGTGCAATTGTGGATCTCAAATCTCCCGAGGTATCCTTTAATAAATCCTGCAATACTCTGCTACAGTTTAGCAAGGTTACTGATCAGCTATCTAGCATTAGAATTCAAGGCAGCATAATCTGAGACTCTAAATTTGAAAATGGTGATGTTTTAATGCTGACTAGTGGAGTTATGATCTTATTTTCCATTACATCATGATGATGATTGGTATAAGTTTGGTCAGGTATTGACACCTGACATACTGCAGTGTCAGCACGTTTAATTTCACAGCATGTGCCAGACGACAGTTTCATTAGGGTGCTACCATTGTTCATCAAATTCGCCATTATTAAGAAGTTTTACATACTTTGCTATGGTTCATTGTAAAGTATATCCTTACGCTCATCTCTACTTGCCCTGTGTTCTTTTTCTTTAAAATGAAGAGGGAAAAACAATCTTTTGGATATCTCATGCACTATGCATGATATGCTTTGGCTCATCTGAACATAGGATAATTAGACTTTCTAACAATGTATCGTTATGTAAAGTTGAATGCTAGATTATATTTAGGCCCCTCTTGGAATGGGTATAAAAATAGTGTGTCCACCATTATCTAGTTTAACTTTGAGCTAAATACCCGTGGCCACACTAAATTTATATCCATTCCAAGCAGCCCCTTTGGTAATTTGCAGAGCATGCCAAGTTGAGATTTTCTTTGTACCCACATAATCTTATGCAGTAAATGATATGATTACATCCAGGTGGCAATACTTGTGGAGGTGCTCCCAATTTCTGGGGTACCCGTTGGATCTTCGGTGGCTGGGGTTTCCGTTCTCCCAGCTGAACTCTTCTCGGCTAAGCCTCGCCTTTGTGTCAAGGCTTTGGTGTCGGATACAAAAGCAAAGAAGAAGTGATACACTAATGCGGCTGCAACCAATCTGAGTACCTGTAACGAAGCAGATTTTTCCAGCATGCTCATTTCAGCCATGCCACAAGTTGAACCTTGTGTTATCAATAGCAGTTTACACAAACGAAGAAACGCTTACAAGTTGTCCTACTAGCAGCTGATTGCCTAGTTCTGAGTAGGTCAATTCGTAAGCTGCAGTTCTGTCCCTTTCTTGGAGGTTAGCTTCTCGTTTTTCCAGCGAGCTGCATCGTCAAAATTTAACTGACATGTTACTGGATATGATGGTGTTGTACTGTTTCTCTGAATTTTTTGGTTTTTCTCTGAATTTTATGTACGTATTACTGTATCATACAGTCTGTATGACCAATTCAGTAACAAAGCATGCATGTTGCCGAGGAAGCAGCCTCTTCCATGGCTTTTCTGTCTCGTCCTCCCGTACTTTTTCCCCTGCAATCTACTGTGGAGCCCATCATGGCAATAATTTGTACTACCTGAGATGAGATGCTGTCACCCTCATAACTTTTGGGGGAGAAGTGGTACTGTACTAATAAATGGTTTGATTTTGACAAAAAGATGATGCCATCGGCAGCCGCAGCATCAAGGGCACAACACAGAAGCTGACGAGTATATTCTAACCAGCGAATCAAATCAGCGTGACAGGTTTGAGGGACTCTTCTCTTGGGCTCCTTTTAACGGACGCCAGCTCGAAACAGACAACACACGCACGCACATGAGCTGACTGGTGTTTTTCATCATTCTGTTTCTGTTCTTCCAGCAGACGGAGAGAGGAGAGGACACGGCGACAGTGACACTATAGCTTGGCCTTGGCCATGAGTACGTCGCGTTGCTGCCCGTGAATACCGACCTGAATCTAAGCATCTCTACTGTTTGATCTACCACATACAGGCGTACCTGGCACATGTACTGTGCCGCTTGTGAAGCTAACATGGTGTGATCAGATGCTAGTTCATTGGGTGTTGCTGAGTGAGGAACAGCGTCGCCGGCCGATGGCCGGGGGTTGGCGGCAGCGGGACCCTCCCATCCCCCTCACGTGGAGGTCTCGGCGCGGGTCGAGATGGCTCGCCTGGGCGCCTTGCTAGTGAGGGGCGCGGCAGCTTCGACGGCGGTGTGGCGGCTTCATGGCGCATCTGTGGCGGCAGCGACGACCCAGGCTCTACGGCCGTGGCAGATGGTGCGGTTTTGGCTTCGAGCCGGAGATCTCCGCTGGCTAGTGGCAGGATGGCGAGTGCCGGCGCGTCTTCGAGATGGTGGTGGTGAGGACGTCGCTGGCATGCTCCTGGACGGCGATGGGTGGTGCTAGCCAGGGACGACGGGGCCTCGACCCGATCCAGGCCCACTCAACCCAGATCTAGGCCCATTTTGGGCCAGATTTGGGTGGGGCGGGCCCTACTGTCCCATTGGTTTCAGGGGCTCCTAGTGTAGCTGGGAAGCCACCCCCTAGCCATGGTGTGGCTGGGGTGCTAGATCTAGTCTATGAGGGCAAGATTCGGTGACCGCCTGGTAGTCCCAATTCGTGAACTAGGAGTTCAACTAGCAGGTGATGTATATCTGGGTGTGGGCAGCCCAGCCCAAAAAAGCCCGACATGCCGGGCCTTTTAGTCCCGCGGGCCAGGCCTGGGCTCCAGATCTGAGGCCTGACAGATGCACGGGCTGGACTCGGGCTGAGGAAATCATGAAATTAAGGAAGGCCTAGCCCGATAGCCCGGTGGAAAATAGCAGCGTTGGGCCGGGGATTTCGGCCCGATAGCCAGGCCGGGCCGGGCTCAGGCCTGGGTTTTTACCCGCGGGCTTTTTTCTGGCCCGACCTGGCTTGAGAAATGCCAAGGTATGCCTGCTAGTCCTACCTCACTGTCCGAGAGCGGTGCTAGCCTCGTCCTCACCCGTCCACTCAAGAGGTCTGGCCTTGTTCATGGCAGTCGTCCATCAGGTGCGAGATCTTGGATGCAGGGGCGGCGACACCGAAAGGTGGACTGTGCGTGCAACTCTACACCGAGCGACGTGGCAGTGGTGGTGGCCTCCCCCTTCGACCATGAGGATGGTGAAGAGTGGGGCGACAGGGGGTCTTGGTGTTGGTGCAACAACTCCCAGATCACGAAGCGGAGACCGGACTCGGGGATAGAGGGCGATCCGAGGTCTCGGGTACAGTAGATTGTTTTTCTGGGAGAAATCCCAGCGCTTCGGCACCAACGGCGGCGATGCCTGCGGGTATCGTAACCCTCTTGGGGGCACCGTTGTGGGTACCTTCTCTGTACTAGAGCTCCAGGTGAAACCCTCGACCATTGGTCGGGACGACGGTGGCGCAGTGTGTCGTTACCTTCTTGGGGGCGTTGTCATGGAGCTCAAATCCCCCGGCCTCGTTTTGGTGCCTTTGGTGGCAAGTGTTGGTTCTCTGTGTACCTTGCATGTGTTTATTTTTTGATCTACTGTGTAAGAGGGTTTCATCATCACTTTGTATTGGTTCGGCCGTTGTGGTTTTATTTATAAAGCGGGGCGAAATCCTATTTCAAGGAGATTTGCTAGGAGTAAAACTGCTAACAACAACAGTGAGGTCTTCAACAACACAAGGTAATGTGAAGCAAAGGATGATTTCGATGCCACTGTGCTCCATGTTAAATTTCTGGTTATCTCTAGCAGATATAGTCCCTTTGATACAGAACAAAATCATAAGATATCAGTTAGAAGCAAAGGATGCTGGAAGAAAATCTCACTTTCTTCCTCTTTGTAATATACTTCATTCAACCTGATGCAGAGGCCGGGTTTCACTTCCCTTCTCGAAAAAAACTTCATTTAACCTAGATTGATGGGGTGGAGCTACATCGCGCAAATCTGCTACTAGTATTTCGGTTATCCAACTTTTGCCATGATCTTAAAATTTCTTATATGATGTTTTCTTTTTAATAGTTGCGAAATTATAATAAAGTACTTTTAAATGCAAATCCAAGGAAAACTCTCGCCTGACTCGTATATGATTGGATTATTAATATTGGTCATAGGTTGAATTTTGACAAACAAAATGTGCATTGTAACTAAGCTGTCAGTTTGTGAGAATATTAGTGACATCCTTGCAGGTGTGACATTTCCCCAGGGGTATACGTTCTCGCGGCGACTCCTTGTCGCCGTTGAGTTTTCTTTCTCCGATCTCCAGCGAGGGTAGCAGCAGACTACTTGGGATGATCAAGGGGCGAGCTCGTCTCGCTTGCCAACCTCGGGAGTCTTGAGTGTTTATCTCTCGTTCGGGTTTGGAGTCTACCACACACATCTACTTAGTTTTTGGAGATGGCGGCTGAGAATTCTCAGAAGGGGGAGACAATCTGGCAGACCTAATGGCAGAATTGGGGATTGCAGAAGAGGATCTAGATGATGTGATCTATGAAAAGGAGGGTCCCCCGCCCGAGGATCTTCCTAAGTGGTTGGCAATGGCTAGGGTTTGCACGGAAACTGAATATAGTCAGAGCTGGTTCTTTGGCAATATGAGATCAGCGTGGAGTTTAGCTTAGGACGTCAAGTTTAAAGCAATAGAGAAGAATCTCTATATTTTGCAATTTTCCTGCTTGGGTGATTGGGAGAAGGTAATGGAGGGAGGACCTTGGAACTTTAGGAATATGCCTGTTTGTTTAGAGCCGATTGGGAGAAGGTAATGGAGGGAGGACCTTGGAACTTTAGGAATATGCATGTTTGTTTAGAGCCGTATGATGGATTTACGAAGCCTAGTCTGATTGAAATTAATTCCATTGCTGTTTGGGCTCAAATACATGATCTCCTAATAGCTTTTAGGCCATTGGCAAGCAAGCTGGCTAGCAGAATTGGGGAGTTCAAAGTGGAAGAACCGGATTCTATGGATTTCTTCGGAAACTTTTGTAGGATTCGTGTGAAGATCGATGTTCGGAAACCTCTACAGAGGGTTGTATCAATGTCGAGAGGGGTTAAGAGAGATCTGTTCAAGGTTCGGTATGAGAGGATTCCGAACTGGTGTGAAGTGTGTGGCATGTTAGGCCATGTTTACAAGGAACATGGCAATGGAATTCACTCTATGAAGGACAGGAAATACCCGCCTTGGATACTTGCCAAACCTGCAGGTCGTGGCCAAGGTCGCGGTAGGGGAGGCTTGGGAAGGGGAGCTGGACGCTTCATACGCGGCCGTAGGCAGGGACATATGATGGTGCTGCTGATTACTATACTGATGATACTCCAGTGTCATATGGCAATGAATTAGCGGTTAATGGTGGTCCAAAGCCCACAGATTTCGAGATGACAGATGCTGATTTGGGCAAGAAAAGAGCAGCTGAATCTGTTGGTAATGATATGGCAAACAAAGGTGCGGGCAAGTAGCCATCCCCTGCTAGTCCACAACCCAAGAGGTATCTAAAGAGGCACAAGGCTCTTGGTGAGAAGGATGAGGATGATATTATTTTAGGATCGGTGGACTCCGGTGCAGAGTACCGCCGGGATCAATGAGTCTTTCAGGATGGAACTATCATGGGATTGGCAACGACGCGATAGTTCGAGAGCTTCGTGATTTCGTGAATAAGTTTGCCCCTGGGAAGAAGTGCCTAGGGTGGAGTGCCTGGCTGGTACTCTGGGTTATGATAATGCTTTTGTTGTAAGTAGTGACGGAAGAAGTGAAGGTTTGGGGATCTTTTGGAATAATGATGCCAACGTGGAGTTTTTTCGCTTCTCAAAATACCATATTGATGCCCGGGTGTTAGGCGTTGGAGATACCCCTTTTAGGCTCACATGTGTATCTGGTGAAGCCCAAGTTAATGAACGGTCCAAAACTTGGGACACTCTGAAGGGGATAGTCGGAAAACAATCTCCCATGGATTTGCATGGGGGATTTTAACGAAGTGCTAAGTCAAGAAGAACATGTTGGAGTGGGGCAGCGTACTCAGGCTCAGATGGACGGATTCCGAGATGAAGTAGATGTATGCGGACTCAGAGATCTTGGATATGTGGGATGGAGCTGGGATTTTGAGAAGAAGATCGTGGGAGGGAGTTACTGCCTAGCTAGGTTGGACAGATGCCTAGAGACGCCGACTTGGTGTGACCTTTTTCCATGTGCTGTAGTGAAGCATTTGACAGCAGTCACTTTGGATCATGATCCAATTTTGCTGGAGCTCGATGCCTCGACGCACGCTGGAACACGTTCTGCACCACAATTCAGATATGAGGTGATGTGGGATTCCCATGCAGAGCTGCGTTTGACAGTTGAGGCCAGCTGGAGTGGCAATAGTGTATGTGAAACGGTAGGCGATATATAATATAAAATTACAACTCTCTCAGCTACTCTTAGTGCATGGAATAATGACACCTTTGAAAGTGTGAGGAAAGAGATCAGGAAGTTGAAGCGTGAATTAGATGAGCTATGTAATACACCTGGTAGGGTAGCGCCATCACATCTAGAAGCAAAAATCAGTGACCGTCTGGTGGAGCTGTACCACCGTGAGGAAGTCATGTGGAGGCAACGTTCCAGGGTGGAGTGGCTTTTGGCTGGTGACAAGAATACTAAATTATTTCATCAAAGAGCCAACAATCGCAGAAGGAAAAATCGTATAAAACAACTGGCGCGAGAAGATGGTACTAATACTAGTGATAATGCAGAAATGCAAAATTTTGGCCACAGAATTTTACAGGAGTTTATATACATCTGGGGGCACTTCTAATATGCAAGAGGTTCTTGATACTGTACCATGCAAAGTCTCGGTAGATATGAACAATATGCTTATGGTGCCATATTCAACGTTAGAGATTAAACGAGCTTTATTCCAAATGTTTCCCACTAAGGCCCCGAGGCCTGATGGCTTCCTGGCGCATTTTTTTAGTGTAATTGGAATATTGTTGGAGAGGATATCATAGCCGCAGTGCTACGAATTATCAAGGGGGAGGAGAGTGCGGAGATTATTAATAAAACTGTACCAGTTTTAATTCCGTCTCTTCTATCCTAGTTTCGACCTATTAGTTTGTGTAATGTACTTTACAAAATTGCTTCGAAGGTCATTGCTAATCGTTTGAAGAGCATTTTACCGGAGATTATTTCAGAGGAGTAGTCAGCCTTCATTCCTGAGAGGATGATTATGGATAATATTATGGCAGCTTATTAATGTCTCCACTTCATGAAAAGGAACAAAGTCAAAAAGCACAGGTCGTGTGCCCTGAAACTTGACATGATGAAATCCTATGATCATG
This sequence comes from Avena sativa, assembly GCA_916181665.1. Taxonomy (NCBI): domain Eukaryota; kingdom Viridiplantae; phylum Streptophyta; class Magnoliopsida; order Poales; family Poaceae; genus Avena; species Avena sativa. The sequence continues at coordinate 567,141,459 of OV702291.1, forward strand.
TTGAATGTGACTATTTGAAGGCAATCATGCTCAAATTAGGCTTTGCATCCTCTTGGACGGGTATTATTATGGCAATGATTTCTTCAGTTTCGTTCTTTGTTCTTTTTAATGGTACAAAGTTGAAAGAATTTAAGCCAACTAGAGGAATAAGACAAGGAGATCCTATTTCACCCTACCTTTTCCTGTTAGTAGCAGAGGGCCTTTCGTGCCTCCTAAACCATAGAGATCAGTCATCCAACCATAGTGAAATTAAAGTGGCTCCATCGGCTCCTTCGGTGAACCACCTTCTTTTTGCAGATGACAACCTGCTATTTTTCAAGGCCAACGGCGAGGGTGCGAATGAGATCTCGGAGTCTCTTATATATATGTTATATTGCCAGGCATCGGGACAAAGGATAAACCTTGACAAGTCATCCATATTTTTTAGTAAAGGGTGTTCTCAAGTGATTCGTGATGAGGTTAAGGGAATTTTAAATATGTCAAATGAGTCTCTTGATGAGAAATATTTGTGTATGCCAACATATGTGGGAAAGTCAAAGAATGGTTCCTTCAAATGTTTGAAGGATCAAGTGTGGCAAAAGGTGCAAGTCTGGATGGAAATAATACTTTCAGCGGGAGGCAAGGAAGTACTAATCAAAGCGGTTGCCCAAGCTGTCCCTGTCTTTTCGATGGCATGTTTTAAGTTGCCCCATGGTGTATGCCATATATTGACGCACTAATCAGGAAATTTTGGTGGGGTAGCAAAGAGGGTGAACGGAAGACGGCATGTGTGTCTTGGAAGGAGATGACAAAACCTAAGTACATGGGAGGACTTGGTTTTCGTGATACTGAACTGTTCAACCTTGCTCTTCTAGCTCGCCGAGCTTGGCGAATTATGAAAGACCCTAATACTTTAAGTGCAAGGATTGTAAAAGGCCGTCTACTTCCCCAATAATGTTTTTCTAGGGGCAGAATTGGGCTCTCATCCATCCAAGATATGGCGTGCTCTTGTGGAGGGACGTGATGTGCTGAAGAGTGGCCTTATTAGGCGTATTAGTGATGGTACAATGACTAACATATGGAGGGACAATTGGATACCTAGGGATGGGGTGATGAGGCCCTTTGCATGCTTAGCTGGTGACCCCCTACATTGGTGAGTGAGTTAATTGATTGCACTTCATCTTCATGGGACAAAGAGAAAATTCATAAGTTCTTTGTTCATGTAGACTCTGACTTAATACTAGGTATTCCTCTAAGCACCAGGAATATTCATGATTTTTAGTCCTGGAATCTTGGCAAGAGAGGATTGTTTACTGCGGTGACCCAACATACCACTGCATGATGTAGTACACTATAGTCGTTGACATAACACCAATGAAACACCGTTCACTAGTATTACATCCCTCAGAGTGGTATAACAGAAACACAGCAGGTCCAAGACATGACTATAGATTACAACTCGACTTTTTACAAAAGATCTAGAGAACACTCTAGGTTAAAGAGAGAGAAAGAACTTCTTACAAAGAATAACCATAAGTAATAACTCCGCACTATCTGGCTAAAAAGACTAATATCTAAACCTTAAGGCTTGCAATTGCTACGAATGCAATGCTCTACAGAAGTAGGTTTTATGGCTAGAGTATCTACTCCTATCTAAACAGAGACTTTGTCTTCACTTCAGCTGATGTATATGTTGACTTCATTGACTTTATTGAAGAACTTGAGTTGTCGACCATGATTTCTTGAGTAGAAGTTGATGTTGACATCGTCTTCAACGGCTTAGAACCTAGCAAGGGTTAAGAAGGTACGGTTGAGTACGAGCGTACTCAGCAAGTTCACTGAAAATGAGTGTATGATGCACTATCTCTACAGCCGTAGACCATAGGTCGTAGGCAATGCAGGTTTTCATAAATATTTCTTCAAAGATTGCTTTTATTCTGAAAACTATGTCCGACAGCCTTCACAGGTTGACTAGAACCTTCGTGGGGTTCCTTTCCTGCCGCGTTCGTAGCTCCTTCCCGGAACAGGGAGTAACATGTCACAATTCTTATACTCTGCAGAGGTGCGTCACTTTTCCCACAAGAGACCTTAAGCTTTGTTGCACGACCAGGAGTATGTCCCCGTTCAAACTTCCATGGTTTGAGGCCCAACTTAAGATCCAAGCTAATCACTGCCCCCTTCGCGACCCCGCATGTCCCCTTGGTGTATGCCATGCCCACCTTTTGAATTACGACAATGGTTAGTACAGACCGCCAGATGCCAGAACTATCATGGGACGTTGAGGGCTCCCACCCATATGCTGCATATCCTCTATGAATTACCAATAAATGCATGCTACAAGGATAATATCAACGACCTAGCCATCCGGATGCATGCGAGAGGAAGAAGATACAACTGACTTCTCCGTTCCATTCCAAATCTCATGGTTGACGCGTAATATACGACGCTGGAATCACTGGTAATATTGGTTGTTAAGTCCTAGGTATTATATTCCTTTACCACTGGAACTGTATCAATAGATTATTACCACTTGGTAAATAATCCATAATCATATTATTATGAAAATAGTATTTTGTGTCCTTTTTGAAATGCAGGTGATGACAACATTTGAGTTACAAGCATTTGATAGAAAATAATCAAAGGACATGAGCAAGTTGTGAACTTGCCTTTTGTGATTGCAAGATTATGCACTCACGGTCTTCAAGATATTAAAAGATCCAAATTCTGTAAACAACATCATTGGTCTGGTAAGGACTAATGTTTAAAGAAGCAAGATGCAATTATGCATAATTAATGTAATGCAATTTGATAAACGCGAATTCCCGGACTAATCGTATCTGATCTAGGGTTTGAAGTTTGTGATCAGTGCTTTGGAATGTGTTACACTTTTATATCAGCTTCACACTTGTGCTTTTTATTAAGGCTTGTGAGAGTGTGTGAAACAATATGTAAATATAACAAGTAATATGTAATACTAAAGCACTCAAATGGCTCATGGTATCTGAAATATTTCTTAAACAAGATTAAGACTTAATTAGAGCTTTTAGAGAAGTGTTCAAGGATTACTTTTAATGTCTCTTAAAAGAATAACCTTTGAGGAAAACATTACTACCTTAAACAATCATAGGAAGGGCATTACTTAAATTACTTAAAACTTGTTTTAAATCATTGAGTAGTTTTCCCAACTGGTAAAAGAATTGGCAATTAATCTCTTGATGATTTTATAGATGCATAATATCTTTTTGATAAGCAATATACTACTTTGATGATTTTATAATGGATAGAATTAGAATACACTTAATTTTAATTCATCAAACATTAATGGAACTTATTATTACATTTTTAAACTTTAAACAACTAATGGTAAAGACAATAGTAAAGGTTTATATATTTTTAATGAACTGAAATAAAATAAAAGAGTTTAAATACAATTTATTAGACCTTTACCTTTTATTTTACTTAAAAAGTGAGAGTTGACATTTTTGACGTGTGGAATTTATTTTTGTGATCATTTTGGTATATTATAAGTATTTTGTGATTTTTAAATAATAAGATATGATTTTTATAAGTTTTATCACTTTATAAATACTTAATAAATAATAATTATTAGTTAAGTGACATAATATTTTAAGTTTATAGTTTTACATTTTATTTCTTATTTTTTCGAGAATTTTAGTATATTTTTTTCTCATTTACCAATATTAAATATGAATTTTCAAATATTATTACTTATAAAATCTTTATTAAATAATAATTATTTAAATAGTTAACACAATAATGTTTGTTAATAAATTTAAATTATAGATTTTATTTTTCTAAGCATTTTGATATATAAAATACATTTTTTCTGAATTATAAAACAAAAGTTATTCAATTTATAAGATTTAATCATTTTATTATATTCCTGTTTATAATTGGATTTATAATATTTAACCTATTTCCTAAACAGGAGTTTCTTTTTATACCGACACAGATCCTAGCCTAAGTCACAGACAGGTGGGGCCTATGCCACGTTGGTTGCCAGGCGAGCGAGGACCAGTCCACCCGGTGACGTGGCAGGGGTGACGCGGGACTGACGTCGGCATGACGTCAGCCCGGCCTCTACCACCGGATTGTGGTTGCCGGCGGCGATACAGAGGGTTCCAGCACACGCGGTTGGGCGCGCTGGAGTAAGGGAACGATGGTGAACAGGTTAGTGACGGCGCCGCCCCAGAATGGACACCGGAGAGCGGTCACCGACGACGGACAGCGGCGACGGTGTCGGGTGCTCGTGGAGGCGGTGCTACGGAGGGCTAGAGTCGAATCGAAAAGCACAGGAAGACAGAGAATCTCACCATGATCATGATGCGATGCTTGGGGAGGCACGACGAAGTTAGGTGGTGACGGAATCGATGGTCCTGGCGGTGGCCGGACTTCGGGAAGGAGGTCCCGATTAGAACCTCAGGGGCTTCGCCGGCTCGAGCTAGCAGGGGCAATCGACCAAGAAAAGCATGGGGAACACGAGCGACTCCTGCGATAGCCGGAATCGACGGCCACGAGCGACTCCTGCGAGGTAGGATTTCGGGAGCTCGTACAGGAAGAGGGAGAGAGTGGAATTGGGGATGAGGACGAACAGGGCGTCACAGTGGCCTTCTTATCCCCTCTAGGCGTCGGTGGCACGAATCTAGACGAAGTCTATGTCACGACGCGGTGGAGGACTTGGGAGCTCTGGCCAGCGAGCTACTTCTGACGTCGAGAGGTAGACGACAACACACATTTTGCGGAAAACCCCCTAGCAATGTTTCTATCTCAACCCGCGGCCCACCTCCGGTCCCACTCGTCAGTCAGAGAACTGGAGATGACCTGGGATAGTGTTGGGCTACTGTTGGGTCGGTGTGGACGGTATATAGACAGAGAGGAAATGGGCCTCGGGCCAGATTTGGTTTACTCTGTATTTTTTCTGTTTCTAATTCTTTTCTTTATTCCATTTTATCATTTCCTTTCCAATTTGATTTCTACAAAAGTTTTAAAATGTCCAGAAATTTTGTAAGACATTGATATATGATAGAGGTTAATTATAACCCATTCCTCTACATTTCTTGTTGTGTATACAAAATATGTTATTATATGAAGGTTCTTTTATTTAATAAAGTAAATATAACTTTGGGTTTTAGGGTTTACTTCCTATAAGAAAATCTTATAGAAATGATTTGTATTACCACTAAAAGAAGGTAATAGTAGTGGTTTAAGAGGCTAATAATTTATGATGGTGAGTGATAAGCATGGAATATCTATATATTTAACCTCTTTTAATAACCACATTAGATGTTGGTTTAAATCCTGGGTTTATAATATGGTGATTTGAATCCCAGGGTTCTCCCTAATTGGTGATTTCACCAAATCTAATTCTACTTGATTTGTAGAGTTTAGAATTACCATGGACAACCTTGGTGAAGTCAAGAAGCATGAATAGCAATCATTAATGTAATTGTTCATTTCCAAATAACTGCCCTGAGTTTTAGGAAGGTTTTAATAGACTCATATTCTATTATGAATATGTATTAAGATCAAGGTTCAAGGAAATTACTTCTAAATCTATGATTAAGATTGATATCTCCTCTTTGAGTGAGATATTGGAATTACTTCCTAGAGTAAATGTTATTCCATGGATCTAAGTTTCTATTAGGGTTCAAGACGATCAGATGAACAAGGCTTCCATCTATAAACACTCATCTGGTTCTCTAATTATCTCTTGGAAGCTTTAATTGTCCAAGAGATACTGTTTAATGGTTACCTAGGTCCAGCAAATGGTTTCACTATGCATTTGATTCTAGGGTTTTAAATAATGAGGTAGACATGAGTCTTGTCATGGCTTGACATACTGTTGGTTAAAGGTTCTAAAGACTCCTTACCTTAATACCTCACTAAGATTATCTTTAGATAAGGAAATCCTTTCCTAAATATACCCTATAATTCTCTCTTCTTTTTAATCACAAAGACCACATCTTCCTGAATAAGTCAATCATCTGACTCCACCATATCCATCATCATATGGTGACATGGCCATGCCACCTCAATAATTATCATTCTCCATTCATCTCCTAGTATCTATATAACTTTCATTTCCTAGCTACCCTTGATGAATCCATCAAAGTAGTTAGTATTAACTTCATCCCATAAACTTCTTCATATTTACCTTGCATCTACTTCTAAGGCTTGCCATATTACACTCCTCTCTATATCACATGTGATATCAATCCTCTGGAATAAGTATGGTACTACTCTCCACAATACAAGTTGTTCTTGTATTAACTTGGTTAAACTATTATACTTCCAACTACTCCTACACTTATGTTATATACTTCATTATACTCTAGCTTAACTTCTCATAATCAAGCTAGATGATTCATCTAACTAGAGCTTTACCTAATTTGGTATACTCACAACTCTTCTTCAACACCTAGGCATCTATTCTCAAGTGACTTGAGAATAATGACCACCATCATTTGATCAAACTAAGCTTAGGTGTAGCACCCGGTAAAACCCCTACTAGAAAATCGCTTGCTATTTCTGCTTTGTGCATCATCATGACCGCATACTCATGTCATCATGACACATTGCATTTGAGCATCATCATGTCATCATGCATTTGTTTGTCTAAAACTATTTTCTAAAAGCCTACCTTTGTTTTCTAAATAAGCCTCTTTCTATTTCAAATCAAAACCCTGGCCTCTTCCGGATATTTTGTTTTGTCTAAAAACTATTTGCGAAAGGTTTTATAAAATAAAAATAAAACAAAACATTTTTATTAGGGGAGGCAGACGGCCAGGCCCAAAAGCCCAGCCAGCCAGCCTACTACCCCGCTAACCAAACCCTAGTCTAACCCTAATCCTAGACCACCCCACGCCACACTCCACTCCCTACCGCCAGCCGCAAACAACTGTGCAGCAGCGTTGCCGTGCCGCCCGCGTACACCACCACGTACGCGCGTACACGATAGCTGCCCGCATCCCTTCCTGTCTCGTTGCCGCGACACATCGCGCAGCCGCATCGCTCATCGTCCCGCTCCCTACGTGTTGGCCCCACCAGCAGCTGCCACACACCCGCCGCATAGCACACAACAGCGAAGCAATCTACCTACCATCGCGCGCGCGTGCCCCAGCCCCGCCGCGTCTGCAATCCGAACCCACCCCCGCGTCTGCCGACCGCGACCACCTCGCCTCGGATCCCCATGCCCGCACACGACCAAGTCCTTGCATCAATCCTCACCCCTCTCACGCGTCGCACCCCCATCCCCACCTACCGTGTCCCTCTCTCGTACGCAAGCCCCACCTCGCTCTCGAGCGCCCGCCGCCGCCCTCTAAGCTGCCCCACCGCACGACCCATCCCCACCTACTCCCCCGCTTCTCTTCTTCCCAGAAGCCGCCGCCGGCGGTAGCGGTCTCCACCGCGAGCGAGCCCCTCGCCAACGAGGCCGCCTTCTGCCGCTGGCCTCCCGAGTACCCGCCTCTCTGCCACTGCCAAGCTCCTCCTCCGGCTAGTGCCCTGCCGGCCGTAGACCTCACCTCCTCCCTCGCCGGCCCTGATCACCCGTCGCCGACCCGCGTCCCCTGTGCCGGCCCGGCTCGACCTCGCCCTTCGCCACCAGCATGCCCTCCCTCGAGTCCTTGCTTCCGCGCCTCCACGGGATCGACCATTGGCAGTTTCGGCCGCCTCCTAAAGCTCCTTCCCACCCTACTTCTGGCCGCTGTCGCGTCGTCTCCCCTTTGCCGCTCTGCTCCTCGCCATCCGCGAGCGCCTACACCTGCTGCAAGCCAGCCTCGCAGGGACCTCCTCTGTCCGCTGCCAGAGACCCCTCCCTGCCTCATCGAGCAAGGACCACCGCCCGCGAGCGAGCCCTAGGCCGCCGTCACCGCGGCACCTCGCCCTCTTCCCCCTGGAGCCACCGTCTCCCTCTGCCTTGTCTCTGTCGGGCCCTGCATCTCCTTCGCGCCGGCCTCGCTCGCCGCTACCCTCCAACCTTGCCGCTGCCCTCGTCGACCTCCCCGCGTACAGAGCTCTGTCGGCCGCATCTCACCTCCCTGCGCATGTACACGCGTGTGCGCCGCCTCCGGCCTCCTTCGCCCCTCCACTCGCCGTGTGTAGCAGCGGTGCCAACCCCGACCCCGCGACCTTGTCCCCTGCACCGCCCTAGCGCCTTGCGGCCCGCTGTCAGCCCGGTACCAGCACGCCCTGCTGCTCTCGGCTTCCATCGCGCGACCAGGTTGCAGCACAACCGGTGGTTGTTCGGTCATATGTCTGTAAGGGCATGTTTTGCGTCTTGCTAACGGTGTTTTGGCAGAAGACCACTGAAACTCGTTTACCAAGTTGGCTTGCAAGGTTCGGCTCCGTGACACCAAGATCTTCTCCGGTACCGAGTACACGAGGCTCAGAACACAAGGTCGACACATGGACATGTACCAGGATGAGCACCCGAAGAACCACATCATACCATCATGCCGATCCAGGTTCCGCCTTCGATGACAAAGGTGGATCCTGAGATCTCCATCCGAAACCCGAAGACCGTTCCCTGGACCGCCATGATCTCCATCACAGACCCGAAGACGCCAAGATCATGAGTGCACCGACATGGATCTGAAGACCGAACCCTAGGCACATCAAGATCTTCTCGGAACCGAAGACCCCGATATCGGAGTCCGAAGGCCGATCCCTCCGGACCGCCAAGTTCTTCTTCCCGGATCCAAAGACCCAATCCCGCCGAGACCGAACCCAAACCACATCGAACCCTAAGACCGCCAACGCTAATGTGTGACCCCTTTCTGAGCCCCTATTTTTATAAATGAAATACAAACTTGTTGCATATTAAATTGTTCATACTCGCATACATATTGTGGTTGTTGGGGGTATTTAGGTGATTCACCTAAATTAAATATGCAGCTATATGCGGGCTTTTCTAGTCTTATATTGGCTCCATTTAAATTTTTGTAGCAAACCGATACCATGTTTTGCCTTGTTAAAACAACATTTAAGTTGTGGGGAATATAAACAACTTGAATCATATAATTAATTGTCGGGGCCCTGGTTCCACTTAATATTGCCTAATCGCATCGCATCTTTGCCATGTCATACATCATACATGCATCATGCCCGATCTTCTGCCGTAGTATTAAATAGTGCATTCGGTGTTTCTTTTAGTGTTTTGGTTCTTCGCGGATTAGGCCGTTGAGTGGATACGAGTATCGACAAGTTCTTCGGATAATGAATCTTCGGCTATGTTTCCCAGGCGAGCATCTCCCCCTTTCTATCTATTTAACTTTTAGAGTCTTTATTTCCTCCTGTTGATCTATTGCTATCCGTGTTGCGATGCTTTAGTTTACGTGCACCATTTATACTCCTTGCAGCCCCTAAATTGCCATGGACACATCCTATTGCATATTGTTTGATAGACAGTCAACCTTGTGAGTCATAGTTGCTTGCTTATGTGTTGCTTCACGTCGTTATCGTTCCACCATTGACGGCAAGTTGGCACATGCTTAATGGTGGAGATGCTTAATGGTGGAGATGATCATGACTTTAAATACAACTTGATTAATTGTTGGGAATATATATAACTAATGTAGAGGCATCGGTGGGCAATAGCAAATATTTGGTTTTTAACCGCTCACTTGTGTCCCGTAGGATCCCGAGTACTTGATACATGTTCCTTGACTATCGCACTATCGGCATGTGGGACCATGAATCCCCTTAGCCAGAGCTTGATTCATTTCCTATTTCTTGGGGCCACAAACTAGTTTGGGGCTTTATTACTATTCTGTACTTATGCCATGCTTTACTGCGTTATTTACGATTGTGTGTGGAGCACCTGTACTGTTTAGGAATTGCGGAGTGTTTTCACGGTATCGACAAGCCCAGTCACACTTTCGGGTTCCCAGTCGTTTACAACCATTGACGCAAACCTTGGGTCCATCTCGGAGCCGGCCAACTTCGTTGCGGGTAGCTTAATGGGGTGGCCCCCTGAAGTATTTTATGAGTCCTGTGATTGCTTTGTCGTGAAAGCCTTGTTGGGTTTTGATTTGGTTTTTCCGAGGTTGATCGTGTGTGTGTTGCTATTTGTGCACCCCTGCAGGGTAAATCTTTCTGAAAGCCGTGTCCGCGGTTATTGATGACTTGGAGCATAGTATCTCGATCATAGACAAGCATAACTAAAGTAGTGCTATAAATTTGACTTAATATGTGACTAGTAATCAGCTTCACTACAATGGAATGGATAATAAAAGTGCCAACAACTGGTGAAACTGGGGTGTATCATGTCATGTTATACCTTCCTAGTAAGTATCGCAATTCCAATGGAATGAAATAAAAGTGCCAACAACTGCTGGGTTTGGGATGTCACATGCTAATTGTATATGACTAGTAAGTACTGCAACTACAACTGAATGGTTAACTAAAACTGTCCACTACTTATGCTATCAGGATGACTCATGCTATCTATATCTGACTAGTAAGTGCTTCAACTAATGGAATGAATAAAACTGCCAACTGTGTGAGTTCCTCGGTTTGACCTCCTCATTTGGTCTTGAGGGGGAAATGCCAGGATGGGTATGATTGGTGTTAGTATCAGGTTGGTCCCGAATAGGTCTTTCTTATCCCTCTCTAATAGCCGACAGTTGCATCGAGTCTCTATAGGTTGTTTAGTGCATGCTGCGCTACCGCTTCAGTCCACCATACCTATGTAGGCGAGAGCCGCCGAATTCTAGCCTCGCCGTGTACTGGCCTCAGTACTGACGCTCCTCTTTTTCCTTTTTCCTTTGTCAGCACCCCTTTTGTTTTAGCAGGTTTGAGATCGACGTCGTTAGCAGGGTTACCCTTCCGGCTTGGCCTGGGCAGGGTTATGGACGCCATTGGTTATTCTTCAGGGCTCTTAGCCCCATTTGCATCTTGTCCGTAGTCTTGACTCATGGAGTCATGTTGTATATATATATATGTTCTGTGGGTTCCATCATGGACTATTGTGTAACGATATTACATCGATTTCCACCCGCACGCAAGTGCTTGGTGGGCATCTTTGAATCGTTTCTATGCGGCTTTGGCGGAAATCGCTAAAACTTGCATAAGGTCGATTCGAGGGTGTTACATTAGGCTTCTAATTGTCTGATCAAGATCTATTATCCACTAAGTAGTAAACTTGTACTAGTCTCTCTATAGGCTTATCTTGTTAAGCAAGCTTACTTTAGGTTTATACCTACTTAGCTTAACAAGAACATCATTGGATTCTCTACTAATACTAGCTTTCACATAGCTTCATAATTACTATCTAAACTATTGGGTTTAAATACTTCTTCTAGTTAACTCATGGGTGAGTTAACACCTCCAACATCAAATGGTTTGATAACCACTAAGGATTTCATTCCATTGATGATGACATACTTCACCATAACTAGTTTTTCCTTCATAATGATTACTTAAGGTATTTGGAAGTTCAATATAACAGGTCAAAGGCTATGAGTTAATAAGTACTAGGTCAAGAATTGATCACTGATACATTGCAAATGTATCTATAATTTTTGATGTGGATGCTTGGTTTTATCTACTTTCTTGTGTTTTGTCCACACTTTGGAGTACTTTTCATATGATTTCTTGGACTAACCTATTAACAAGAGCCATAGTGCAGCTGCCTGTTTTCTGTTGTTTTTGGTTCCAGGAAAGTCAGAAAATGAATATTCTCGAAATTGGACGGGACAAAAGCCAAAGTGCCTATTTTTCCGGAAGACTCACGGAGCCAGAATACGAGACAGAGGAGGGCCAGGGCCTGGCCACACCCCGCCAGGCGCGGGTACCCCCAGGCCGTGCCAGGGCATGGTCTGGCCGCCCCAGGCACCCCCTCGGTCTCCCTCTTCGCCTATAAGAAGCCTTGTGACCTAAAAACTCTGGGGGGTTCGACGTTTTTCCAGAAGGAGTTCCGCTCCGCCGCCACCACCAGATTCCATGAAACAGCACCAGAAACTCCGTTCTGGCACCCTGCCGGGACGGGGAATTGGAGGAGACCATCGCCATCATCATCACCAACGCTTCTCCATCGACCATCCATGTTTCCCCCATCTATGAGTGAGTAATCCCCCGCTGTAGGCTATGGGGATGGTAGGGATTGGATGAGATCGTTCATGTAATGGTATCAGATTGTTAGGTCATGGTGCCTAGTATCTTCTATTAGTGCTTTATGACTTTGTTACGACTTGTTATGCTTAATGCTTGTCACTAGGGCCCGAGTGCCATGATTTCAGATCTGAACATGTTATTGATTCATTATGATAGTATTGTTTTTGGTCTTATCTACAAGTTGTATACACACGTTGTTGTCCAGAACCAATGGCCCCGAAGTGACAAAAATCGGGATAACCGGAGGGAATGGCTTTGATGTAAGGATCACATGTGTTCGTGGAGTGTTAATGCTTTGCTCCGGTGCTCTATTAAAAGGAGCACCTTAATTGCCAGTAGTTCCCTTGAGGCCCCGCTGCAAACGGGCTGGCAGGACAAAAGATGTTGTGCAAGTTCTCATTGCGAGAACGTATGACTATATATGGAACACATGCCTAGGATTATCTAGTACTTGGATGCTTTATCTTATTTATCTGCAATTGACCTATGTTCTGATTGCTATGTGAATTGTCTTGTCCATGCAACGCCCGTCCATCCATCCCTATGCCTACCGCACTCGAATCCTATTGTTTACTGCTATTGTTACTGCTGTCTTTACTTTACTACTGCTGCTACTTTACTATTCCTACTATGAAACTGTTGCTACTGATAAACTGCTGTGAGCAAGATTGTTTCCAGGTCTAGCTGAATTGACAACTCAGTTGTTAAGGCTTATAAATATTATTTGGCTCCCCTTGTGTCGAATCAATAAATTGGCTTTCACCTCCCTCGAAAATACTGCGATACACCCCCTGTACTTGTGGGTCATCAATCACACACATTGATGATCAATAGACCCTAAGACTTGGTTAAATAGGATTGTCATCTATTAACATGACCCAAAGGGTATGTGATGGATGGTCTTGGTTTGACTTTCCATTTTTTACTCTATTTGTAATAAGAGTTAATGCTTAAGAACTACCATGATATCCATGGTAGGAATAACTATGGCAAACAAGTATATCGGGATTTAATTATGAGTTTTGTTTACTTAAGTTATATACTTAACTTAGTATTCAGGGTTTGTGGTAGATAATACCTTGATATCAGCTTTAGAATATTAAGTATTCATCCTTGAGTTGTGGTATGGAATACCATGTAATGATCTTTAGAAGATCAAGTACTCCTTATTAAGTAGTGTGTTGTGACTTAGTTTTATTACATTTGATCTACCCTTAGATCAAATTATATTACCCAAGGATAAGGTTTTAGCAAATATCATATTAAAACTTATCGCAGTCAACTTGATGATCTACTTCAGTTCCACCAAGTTAAGAGAAGTTTCAATCTCTTTGACAAGTTTTATTTAAAAGCACGAAAATTGTTCGGATTTTCTATGCATGAATGCAATGCACACACCTGTGTTCAGCTTATTTCTAAGCTCTAATGCTAGGGTGTTACAGACTATCCTGATGACCCACAAGTATAGGGGGTGTATCGCAGTATTTTCGATAAGTAAGAGTGTCGAACCCAACGAGGAGCAGAAGGTGCTGGCTAGTGGTATGGATCAGGAATTCTCTGCAAATACTTAGCAAACGGATTTTAGGGGTTTTTGATAAAGCAAGTAAATAAAGTATGAGTAAATAAAAGACAGTAGGAATAAATGCAGCAAGTGGCCCAATCCTTTATTCAGCAAAGGAGAAACCGGTTGTATTACTTAAGATGACCAAACGTTCTCGAGGACACACGGGAAGACTGTCAAGTGCTTTCGCTTCATATAGTTGATTAATCTTCTTTAGTTCGCTAAGTGTTGTGTGGGTGAACCTGTGCTAACGTACCGACCTTCCTAGGACTAATACATACTTGTGATTATACCCCTTGCAAACATCCGTAAGTACAAGAAAGTAATTAAGGTAGAAACCTAACCACAGCTTTAAACTCTAAGACCCTGACATCCCTTATGCAATGGTTTCCTAACGGGGGTTTAGGTTTCTGTCACTCCGGCAACCCCTACGATTAGTATCCAAATACACAATGCATTCCCCTAGGACCATATAGGTGAAGTGTCATGTAGTCGACATTCACATGACACCACTAGAAGAAGTACACCACAACTTAAATATCAAACTATTAAATCTTTCTCAACACAATTCCACTACTAACAACATGACTTCTCCCATGTCCTCAAGAACAAAATGAACTACTCACAAGACATCATATGGATCATGATCAGAGATGGAATAATGATGTATAACAATCTAAACATAAACAGTAATTCAACGGTTCCACTCAATAGCATCAACTACAAAGAGTAATCAACACCAGGAAAGTTTCCCCTAAGAACTATGCAAGATTCAACCAAATTGTTACAGCAATATGGAGATGGTGATGAGGGTGCTGTTGCTGATGATGATGGTGGTGGTGATGATGATGATCCCGATGAAGTCCAACTTGATGGTGGTGTTGATGGCGACGATCTCCCCTCTCCGAGAAGGAATTCCCCGATAGAAATCTGTCTGCCGGAGAGATCTTTCTCTCTCGGTGTTTTCCTCCCCACAGAGGCGGCGGAATCTTTCTGTGGTCGCTCCCCGAGTATTAGGGTTTCGGGAGGATTATATACGCCAGAGGGGAGAGCCAGAGGTGGGCCAAGGCGGCCACACCACCTGGTGGCGCGGCCTAGGCTGGCCCACGCCAGGGGGTGGTGTGGGCCCCCTATGGCCCATCTCCACTCCTCCTTCTAGCTTCATTCGTCTTCTGGAAAATAGGATTTTCCGTATATTTTCCCGGATTTTCTGATCTTCATGAATTTTGCCTCCAAACAGCACCTTTTCCATCAGAATCCTGACTGCAGCGGTCCATGCTCCAAAAGTCATCAACCATGCAAAAACAGATGAAATAACATAAGTATCATCTCTTAATATGAAATATATCAATGAATAACAGTGAATTATGACATAGAATCGTGATGCAAAATGGACGTATCAACTCCCCCCAAGCTTAGACTTCGCTTGTCCCCAAGCGAAACTGAGCTCAATAAACATGACCTCAGGTTTATGGAGTGAAGAGTCGATAAAAAGAATACGGACAAGAAGCATCACATTCATCAATGCATAGATAATAATAGAAGACAACTCACTATTATATAACTTAACTTGTAATAGGTAAAGGAAACACAATAAAGATACATAAAGTGAATCATAATTGGTAATGGCAAACTTATCTCTTGGTCGAAGAATAGTTGATAATTTGCTAGAGTTCACAAATAACTGATTTTCAATGATAGCTTTCAAAGTAGTAATCACCAAGATAAGATCAATGTGCAAAACAAGGAACAAAAGAAACATGATTGAATAAATCATCATATGAATGAATGAAACACAACAACTCAAAATACTTGCTGAGATAGAAGGGAATAGGTTTACTGACTCAACTAAAAAGTAAAAGAAAGGCCCTTCGCAGAGGGAAGCAGGGATTTCAAGTTTCATAAAGAGCTCCCAAAAATTATGATACTTATTAGCTTTCAGCTCTCATTGCCCCTATCATAGGCATCTTTAGGTCATTAAGGTTAAAGTGATCAAATATGAGGATATGCTTGACAAGATGTAAATTGAGAATCTCATGTCCCTTGAATACGAGGGCCGCTCCTCATGCTACTCAAGTTTAGTCACTGGCAAGTTCTTGTCATCGTAAGCACATGTGTATCATAGAGAACCGCCAACGGGGTACCCCTTGCCCGATGATACGGAAGAATCCCCATATCAAAATGACAAGGCAAGCAGACAACAAGCATCTCAACAATCTTCTTATTTACCATGGGAATATGGTGCTTTTTTCTCTCTTTTCTCATCTCTTTTTTTCCTTTTCTATTTTTCTCAATCCCTATCTTTTTTTATAAGAAGAATGCTTCATAGATGCTCGTTATGGTTACGCTGCAGGTTTCCACCATGTCAGCATGGATTAGACCAGCGGCCCAGGCGTTTCTCTAACACACATGCATAACTCCATGGACTTACAAGCTCCCCTTTCATTTCACACCAACGACATCCATAGACAAAGAACATGATATCAACTAGGTACAAAGTACCAGTGCAATGTTGAAAGCGTTCCCCATGACAGCATGGTTCTGCTAATTCACAACTTACAAAGCGCAAGCATATACGCAGCATAGATGGGCACAATGGTTCAAGTTTATTAAATGCAAGAAAGTAAAGTGTGCCATCAAGTTCATGAGAGCTTTAATCACTAATTTTCACATAACAAGTTTAATTTGGAAGGTAGATAAAAACATGAATTTACTTGGAATAGTAATAATGCTAATAGGTAGGTATGGTGGACACAAATGGCATGGGTTTGGTTTAAGGAATGGATGCACGAGAAGAATTACCTCTCAGTACAGGTTTTTGGCTAGCAAGGCTGGGGAGCAAGTATAAGAGTTGAAGGAAACAAACAAACATACAAGTGATAAAGACAAACATGTAATCTTCCTTGGAAGCACAAAAGATCTTAACTAGAGAATACTAAACTTATGAGCAAATCAAGAAACAAAGATGATGAAATTATATTTCTTTAGAGTACTTTTATCTTTTCAATCAACTCCCAAAAATAGTGTTGCTACTGACCGAGCCAGGTTTGCCAAAACCAACTAAATTAACTCAATGATCCCAAAGTGATACCAATACTAACGACAAGATCAATCATATAACCACAAATTGAAAACTAATATAAGATATGCAAAAGAGTAAATGATAGAACTTCTCATTAATATTCCATAACAGCAACTCACACCAAGGGATACATATCTAACGAGAGAGGGGACACTTCCATAATGCAAACCATCCTACACGATAACTTCTCTATTCATGATATGACTCTACTAAAAAGGTAAAAAGATAGAAGATAGTGATGTGATACCGCGACACTCCCCCAAGCTTGGAACAAGCCAAGGGGATGCCAAACCTGATGACGAATTACTCCTTCGATGGTGGTGGTATCCTCTCATCATCTCCGACTTCCAGGGTAAGGGCTCCCCATCAACAAAGGACATCGTGGTTTCTAGCATCCTGAAACTTGCAGCAGCACTTATGCGTTTAAACCTAACCTCATACTCATAGTTTTGATTTTGAACGTCGTAGAGCTGGGCTTGCAGTTCGTTGGTTGTTTGACAGAGTGAGAGGACTTCATCCTTGAGCTCAGCAGTCTCCTTTTGGTGCTCGGTGATGAGTTCGGAACAAATCTTATGGATGATATCCACTTCATGTTCCGCCATCTTCTTGTGCCTAAAGACTTCTTGCTCTAGTGCTTCCATCCTGTCCTCCAGACTTCCTTCACCTTTAGGGCCTTGAACCTCTTTTATTCGGACCTCCCCATCTTCAAGCAACAACTCCTTGGGATGAATCTTCAACTCTCTCATGTATAGGTTGATGATATCCTCTAAAGAATCTTCCTTGGCTAATCCAGAGGAAGACATTGTGGCTCCAAATATAGGACTCTACCTGTCAGAAACAGATCGAAACGAAAACACGATGAAAACATGATATACGAACCTCGGGAGATCCGGAGGGTTATATATTACGAAGTTTCACAACAAAAGGAAGGTACTGGGAGAAAACGAGCCGGAGGCGGAGTCCGGAGTGGCCACACCACCTGGTGGCGCGGCTAGGGGTGGGCCCGTGCCACAGGGTGGTGTGAGCCACCCTGGCTCTGTTTCCGTCAGCCTTTTCGCTTTGTAGCTTTCCTTATTGACTAAAAACTGCAAAAATATAACTAGACAGATCTTTCGTGGAACTTTTCTTACCAAAACTGTTACCTATTTAAAAATGGAGTTTGCAGGTCTCTGAATTTGGTCCTTGATAAATTTTTCTGGAGTTATAACTTGAAAGGCATCAATATCTTCATCTTTAGACACTTATTGTGAGTCATGAAACCTTTCACTTTCTCATTACACCATTACCTCCACTACCTGGAAATTTCTTTCACACAAAACTTCACACAGTTCTCATTAGCAACATTAGTATAAGTGAAGTGATAAAACCTTTTGAGTTCAACTTCAACTGAAAACCATCAAAACATAAGCTACTATAGCAAATCCTTCCGAAAACCCAAAAATAATTCAAAAAGGAAATCGATTAAAGAAGCTACGCAAGAGTGGCAAAATCTGTCAAAACAGACCAGCAGGTAAAGATTATTTTTTAGAAAATCTTCTGTTGCTCGAATCAAAAAGTGCAAAACTAACGAAAGTTAAATAACATCCTGAGGCAGAAGCACAAAAAATTACAGCTCAATCTGACTTACATAGATCTCTCACGAATTTTTACGGTGAAGCACAAAAATCTGTTTCGGGACAGCAACTTCCCCAAATCTTACTTCTCTCTCATTAGAGGTTGATCTTGACACAAAAACCAAACAAAAAGGATAAGGAGAGGTTATTACCAAAGTAATAACTTCCAAGACTTAAAGAAACAAAAACAAACTGAAAACACATATAAATCGGGTTGTCTCCCAAAAAGCTCTTTCTTTATAGCCATTAAGATGGGCATGGTAATTTTGATGATGCTCACTTAGGAATATGAATTGTAGTGAAAGAGAGCATTAAGAAGCAAAAATACACACGTTTAAGTCTAACCCACTTCCTATGCAAGGGAATTCCGTAAACAAACAAGTTGTTGAAACCAAAGGCTACTAGCATAGGAAGGTAAAAGAAGTGCAACATAAAAACTTTCAGCATAAAATGACGAAACTTGATATTATTGAGATACATAAGAACACTTTTCCCTCTCTCATAGTAACTTTCAGTATCATGCATAAACTTAACAATTTAACTATCACAAGGAACATCGTAACAATGATCACTTATTCTAACAGAAAACACAAGAACACTAGCTCTCATAACACTACTTTGTGAAACAATATTAGAGGTATCCTTACAAAGGATAGGGTGTCCCTCTTCTTCATATTTAGTAACAAAGTCTTTCACATTTGCTATAATAGGTTCATCAACCATTTGTTTATCAGGTTCAATAGCTTTATTTGTACTTTCATTAAACATACTAGCTATCATAGAATGTTCCTTTATCTTAACTGGGAAAGGCATTCTCTCAATGTAAGGTTTAAGTAAGACATGATTAGCAGTATAAACTTTAGTATTTCTTGCAGGAACACTCTTAGCAATATCTTTATAAGGTTCATGATACTTATTCCACTTCATTTTAGGTACTTCAATGTAGGAAGCAAAATCCTTAAAATAAGAAGCAATGGCTTGAGAGTCTAGACCATAAGCATTTTTAATATTTTGAAAGTCATCAGTTCCCATAAAAGATTCAATGCATTCATAATCATAATTTATACGTGACTTTCTTCCTTTGTCATTCTCCCAAGCTTCAGCATTGTCTTGAATACGGTCTAGAAGATCCCACTTAGCTTCTTCTTCCATGCGAGTGAATGGTCAAGCTCATGAATGGGACATTTGAGCATTAGTAACTTCAGTCCCCCCCAAGA
Organism: Avena sativa; assembly: GCA_916181665.1. Taxonomy (NCBI): domain Eukaryota; kingdom Viridiplantae; phylum Streptophyta; class Magnoliopsida; order Poales; family Poaceae; genus Avena; species Avena sativa. Next base: position 567,161,046 of record OV702291.1, read on the forward strand.
TTGAGATGTACTCTCTCCATCAAGAGGCCAAAAGTTGTATATTTGATTCTGATCTTTATGAATCTCACTAGGAGGATAAAACTTTGAATAAAAGAGATGTACTATTTCCTCCCATTCAAGAGCTTGACCATTCTTCAACAGCTTATACCATTCCTCAGCTCTTCCTTTCAGTTATAATGAGAACAACTTCTTCTTAACTTGATCTGTAGTAATACATGCACACTTAAACAACCCGCATAATTCGTGTATAAAGATTAAATGATCACCGGGATGGACAGTTCCATCTCCAACATAGTAGTTATCCATAACACGATCAATAATTCTTGTAGGTATTTTAAAAGCATCATTCTCGGTAGGTGGTGGTTCATCTACTACCTTAGCAGTGGTAGTAGCATTACCAAATAAGAAACTTAGTGAATTATCCATAACAAAAATAAAGAAACTAAAAGAACTAAACAATACTCATAGTAGAAGTTTCCTTTACTAGTTCCACTCTCCCATAGCGCTTCACTCCCCGGCAACGGCACCAGAAAATTGTCTTGATGACCCACAAGTATACGGGGTGTATCGCAGTATTTTTGATAAGTAAGAGTGTCGAACCCAACGAGGAGCAGAAGGTGCTGGCTAGTGGTATGGATCAGGAATTCTCTTCAAATACGTAGCAAACAGATTTTTAGGGGTTTTTGATAAAGCAAGTAAATAAAGTACGAGTAAATAAAAGATAGTAGGAATAAATGCAGCAAGTGGCCCAATCCTTTATTCAGCAAAGGACAAGCCGATTGTATTACTTAAGATGACCAAACGTTCTCGAGGACACACGGGAAGACTGTCAAGTGCTTTCACTTCATATAGTTGATTAATCTTCTTTAGTTCGCTAGTTGTTGTGTGGGTGAACCTGTGCTAATGTACCGACCTTCCTAGGACTAATACATACTTGTGATTATACCCCTTGCAAACATCCGTAAGTACAAGAAAGTAATTAAGGTAGAAACCTAACCACAACTTTAAACTCTAAGACCCTAACGTCCCTTGTGCAATGGTTTCCTGACGGGGGTTTAGGTTTTTGTCACTCCGGCAACCCCTACGATTAGTAGCCAAATACACAATGCATTCCCCTAGGACCATATAGGTGAAGTGTCATGTAGTCGACGTTCACATGACACCACTAGAAGAAGTACACCACAACTTAAATATCAAACTATTGAATCTTTCTCAACACAATTCCACTACTAACAACATGACTTCTCCCATGTCCTCAAGAACAAAACGAACTACTCACAAGACATCATATGGATCATGATCAGAGATGGAATAATGATGTATAACAATCTGAACATAAACAATAATTCAATGGTTCCACTCAATAGCATCAACTACAAAGAGTAATCAACAGCGGGAAAGTTTCCCCTAAGAACTATGCAAGATTCAACCCAATTGTTACAGCAATATGGAGATGGTAATGAGGGTGCTGCTGATGATGATGGTGGTGATGATGATGATGGTCCCGATGAAGTCCAGCTTGATGGTGGTGTTGATGGGACGATCTCCCCTCTCCGGGAAGGAATTCCCCCGGCAAAAATCTGTCTGCCGGAGAGATCTTTCTCTCTCGGTGTTTTCCGCCCCGCAGAGGCGGCGGAATCTTTCTGTGGTCGCTCCCCGAGTATTAGGGTTTCGGGAGGTTTATATACGCCAGAGGGGAGAGCCAGAGGTGCGACAGGGCGTCCACACCACCTGGTGGTGCGGCCTAGGCTGGCCCGCGCCAGGGGGTGGTGTGGGCCCCCTGTGGCCCAAAAACAGATGAAATAACATAAGTATCATCTCTTAATATGAAATATATCAATGAATAACAGTGAATTATGACATAGAATAGTGATGCAAAATGGACGTATCATCTCCCCCTTAAAATAAACTTCGTCCCCGAAGTTCGTACTCTCTTGCATTTTGGAATAAGGAGGTGACTTGTATTTATCACACCATTTCTCAAATTACATCGTGATCCTAATTGGGGATAATTGTGGTATCCCGTATCCAGATTTTTTTACTTAAATCCCCTTCAATCCGACAATATCCACTATTATTTCTAACTTACCATATAGTTCCTTTTACTATATCTCTTTGAGATTATGCCCCTACAGTCCTATTTAGAATTGGTTGTGGACACATTTTTTCCATCCAATTCGGTTTTCCTATTACACTACACCGGTATAGTTTGGAATACTCTCTTTACACTAAAGGACAACTTACCAGTTGTTTCCCCTTTACAACTAGTCTACTCGGGTTAAGAAGTTATGTCTATTTGGGTCATTCATCCAGGCATACTCTTGGAAATACTTTATAATGAGGGCTTCTTATAACCTTATGAGAATAAGGCTTAACCTCATCATACTTTGTACTTCTTTTCCAACCTTTAGTTAGAAAGTTAGACAACAACACGTCAGTGTTTATTGTTTACTCTCCCCCTTGGGGTTTCCTATTGGTCTCTAAACTTCCTCATCATACTTTGTACTTCTTTTCCAACCTTTAGTTAGAAAGTTAGACAACAACACGTCAGTGTTTATTGTTTACTCTCCCCCTTGGGGTTTCCTATTGGTCTCTAAACTTCATATATAGTACCCTTTAACTCAATAGTTAGGATATTGGTCTCTATCTAGCTTATACTTACCTATATAAGGTGTCATGAAAGAATTTGTGGTACACCCACACAATTGTGGATCTCCGAAATGAATCTTCCAACATTACTTGACTTAATCTTAACCTTCTGGACATTTACTCTTTGGTAGGCCCCATTTCACGAAGCGTCTCGAAAGATGATCTTTAATTGTGTACTTCTTTAGATCTAGGCTAACTTAGGCCAAGTTTTATGCTCTTTAAGTCATACACATATGACCTAATTATCGAGACTGCTAGGGTACCAGCTACGGATACCAACTACGGATCCTCCTTGGTGTATGGATTACCCTACGGGTTTCCTACTTCTTATTGGCATTTTCTCTGAGTTTTCAGAGCTTGAATACCACTTTCGTTCCAAGACTTCTTCACTCCCATGATCTTGGTATAACTACTTCATTAGCTTCTTAGCAATATCACCTATCTTGAGTGAACTTAAGTTCATCCTTTATGTTGCTCCACACCTTTTCTGCACTAATATTTCTTCTTGTTACCAACTAATAATAAGTTGGGATTAATCCATCCTTCAAAATAGTGTTGATACACCTTATATTTAGCTTCCTTCTTCGTGCAAGTCTTCATCTTGATCTTCGGAACTCGTCACTCTCTTACACGAATTCCCTTTTATATCTAGGTCTATACCATCAAGTAATAACTTGATGATGGAACATGCATTTGCATACCAAGTCAAACTTCATGTACAAATCTAGTCAATCAAGAAGATGCAAGAAAAAATCAAAAATCCAAATGTGGTACATATAACACACATCATTCTAAGCCCGGAATATAATAGTTGAGTATAATACCTCTAGAATTCAGGCTTAGCTGTGTAGTATATGACACCTCCTAGTATAGGTTTACCTCGTGATACTTAGCACTTAAAGGTTTAACTAATCTTTGTCTCAATATTTACCCAAATTGCTCAATTCCAATTGGATAATTTTGAGTAAAGTGGTCTCACTTTGGTTCGGACTAACCTCTTACCTTTCTTTCGGGACTACTAAGGACTACTAATTTTCCATTCTATTGGAAACTATCCTCACATGATCTCTCAAAACTACTAACAAAGTTGTATTCACTACCTTAATCCTAAAATTATCGCAATATTATGATACCTATGACTTATATCATAGACCTTCACTGTTCCTTACTTACTATTATTACAAGATTTGTTACTGAGTACTTGTCCTAATTACAGACTTATCATGGTCTTGGAGCTATTCTCACCACAAACTTGTTAACATTTACCTAGTCATCATGATTAAAGAGCTAATTTCACCATGACAACTCTTCTTCTTAGCTTACTATTAATGATTCTTAACAAAATTCTACTCCATCACATGGAATTCTCAAGTGAATGCCACATGATTTACTTCCAATTGTATCTATACACACTCTAATGGTCTACCCTATGTGGTATAGTGGAATCAACTAGTGATAAGATTCTGCTACTTCACAGGGATTCTAACTATAGACTCCTTCACTAATACTACTCCACATGATATCCTAATCTTGGTCCTAATCTTCTTTGATATTTTACCTTACTTAAGATTTCTTAATGGTGTTATACCTATTTAGAGCTACACTAAAATGGCATTTTTCTAGAGAAGACATATAACCAATCCTTAAGAAAGATGATACGGACATCCAACTTAAGTGTGACAAGATTATCCTCAAGTGGATATCCATCACAAGTCTTGGTTTAGATAAGATGGCTCCTATAGTCACTATCCAACCTACAAATCTTCCTAAAAGGGTTTTAATCCTAAGGTCAAAGCATATGCTCTGATACCAGCTGCGGTGACCCAGCATACCACTGCATGATGTAGTACACTATAGTCGTTGACATAACACCAATGAAACACCGTTCACTAGTATTACATCCCTTAGAGTGGTACGATAGAAACACAACAGGTCCAAGACATGACTATAGATTACAACTCGACTTTTTACAAAAGATCCAGAGAACACTCTAGGTTAAACAGAGAGAAATAACTTCTTACAAAGAAGAACATGAAGTAATAACTCCGCACTATTTGGCTAAAAGACTAATATCTAAACCATAAGGCTTGCAATTGCTAGAAATGCAATGCTCTACAGAAGTAGGTTTTATGGCTAGAGTATCTACTTGTATCTAAATAGAGACTTCGTCTTCACTTCAACTAATGTATATGTTGACTTCATTTACTTTATTGAAGAACTTGAGCTGTTGATAATGGTTTCTTGAGTAGAAGTTGATGTTGACGTCGTCTTCAACAGCTTAGAACCTAGAAATGGTTAAGAAGGTACGGTTGAGTACGAGCATACTCAGCAAGTTCACTAAAAAGGAGTGTATGATGCACTATCTCTATAGCCATAGACCAGAGGTCATAGGAAATGCAGGTTTTCATAAAAAAATCTTCAAAGATTGCTTTTATTCTAAAAACTATGTCCAACAGCCTTCACAGGTTGACCAGAACCTTCATGGGGTTACTTTCCTGCCACGTTCATAGCTCCTTCCCGGAACAGGGAGTAACATGTCACAATTCTTACACTCTACAAAGGTGCGTCACTTTTCCCACAAGAGACCTTAAGCTTTGTTGCACGGCCGGGAGTATGTCCTCGTTGAAACTTCCATGGTTTGAGGCCCAACTTAAGATCCAAGCCAATCACTGCCCCCTTCGCGACCGCGCATGTCCCCTTGGTGTACGCCATGCCCACCTTTTGAATTACGGCAATGGTTAGTACAGACCGTCATATGCCAGAACTATCGTGCGACGTTGAGGGCTCCCACCCATATGCTGCATATCCTCTACGAATTACCAATAAATGCACGCTACGAGGATAATAACCACGACCTGGACATCCGGATGCATGCGAGAGGAAGAAGATACAGCTGACTTCTCTGTCCCATTCCAAATCTCATGGTTGACACGTAATATACGGCGCTAGAATCACTGGCGACATTGGTTGTTAAGTCCTAGGTATTATGTTCCTTTACCACTGGAACTGTATCAATAGATTATTACCACTTGGTAAATAATACATAATCATATTATTATGAAAATAGTATTTTGTGTTCTTTTTGAAATGCAGGTGATGACAACATTTGAGTTACAAGCATTTGATAGAAAATAATCAAAGGACATGAGCAAGTTATGAACTTGCCTTTTGTGATTGCAAGATTATGCACTCACGGTCTTCAAGATATTAGAAGATCCAAATTCTATAAATAGCATCATTGGTCCGGTAAGGACTAATGTTTAAAGAAGTAAGATGCAATTATGCATAATTAATGTAATGCAATTTGATAAACGCGAATTCCCAGACTAATCGTATCTGATCTAGGGTTTGAAGTTTGTGATGAGTGCTTTGGAATGTGTTACACTTTTATATCAGCTTCACACTTGTGCTTTTTATTAAGGCTTGTGAGAGTGTGTGAAATAATATGTAAATACAACAAGTAATATGCAATACTAAAGCACTCAAATGGGTCATGGTATCTGAAATATTTCTTAAACAAGATTAAGACTTAATTAGAGCTTTTAGAGAAGTGTTCAAGGATTACATTTAATGTCTCTTAAAAGAATAACCTTTGAGGAAAACATTACTACCTTAAACAATCATAGGAAGGGCATTACTTAAATTACTTAAAACTTGTTTTAAATCATTGAGTAGTTTTCCCAACTGGTAAAAGAATTGGCAATTAATCTCTTGATGATTTTATAGATGCACAATATCTTTTTGATAAGCAATATACTACTTTGATGATTTTATAATGGACAGAATTAGAATACACTTAATTTTAATTCATCAAACATTAATGGAACTTGTTATTACATTTTTAAACTTTAAACAAATAATGGTAAAGACAATAGTAAAGGTTTATATATTTTTAATGAATTAAAATAAAATAAAAGAGTTTAAATAAAATTTATTAGACCATTACCTTTTATTTTATTTCAAAAGTGAGAGTTGACATTTTTGTTGTGTAGAATTTATTTTTGTGATCATTTTGGTATATTATAAGTATTTTTGTGATTCTTAAATAATAAGATATGATTTTTATAAGTTTTATCACTTTATAAATACTTAATAAATAATAAATATTAGTTAAATGATAGAATATTTTAAGTTTATAGTTTTACATTTTATTTCTTATTTTTTAAGAATTTTAGTATATTATTTATTTTTTTCTCCTTTACCAATATTAAAATATGAATTTTCAAAGTATTATTACTTATAAAATCTTTATTAAATAATAATTATTTAAATAGGTAACACAATAATGTTTGTTAATAAATTTGAATTATAGATTTTATTTTTCTAAGCATTTTGATATATAATATATATTTTTCTGAATTATAAAACAAAAATTATTCAATTTATAAGATTTAATCATTTTATTAAATTCCTGAAATTTATTTATAATTGGATTTATAATATTTAACCTATTTCCTAAACAGGAGTTACTTTTTATACTGACACAGATCCTAGCCTAAGTCACAGACTGGTGGGGCCTATACCACGTTGGTTGCCAGGCGAGCGAAGACCAGTCCACCCGATGACGTGATAGGGGTGACACGGGTCTGACATCGGCATGACATTAGCCCGACCTCCACCACCAGATTGTGGTCGCCGACGGTGATACAGAGGGTTCCAACACACGTGGTTGGGCGTGCTAAAGTAAGGGAACGATGGTGAACAGGTTAGTGACGGCGCCGCCCCGGAATGGTCACCGGAGAGCGGTCACTGACGACGGACAGCGGTGGTGGTGTCGGGTGCTCATGGAGGCGGTGCTACGGAGGGCTACAATCGAATCGAAAATCACAAGAAGATGAGAATCTCACCATGATCATGATGTGATGCTTGGGGAGGCGCGGTGAAGTCAGGTGGTGACGGAATCGATGGTCCTGGCGGTGGTCGAACTTCGGGAAGGAGGTCCCGATTAGGACCTCAGGGGCTTTACCGGCTCGAGCTAGCAGGGGAAATCGACCAAGAAGAGCATGAGGAACACCATAGTGGTCTTGTTGGAGATATGCCCAAGAGGCAATAATAAAAGTGGTTATTATTATATCTTTTTGTTTATGATGAATGTTTACATCCCATGCTATAATTGTATTATAAGGAAACACTAATACATGTGTGTTTTGTAAACATAAAAGAGTCCCTAGTAAGCCTCTTGTGGAACTAGCTTGTTGATTAAATGATGATCATGGTTTCCTGATCATGGACATTGGATGTCATTAATAACAAGGTTATATCATTAGGAGAATGATGTGATGGACACACACCCATAGTAAGCGTAGCATAAGATCAAGTCATTAAGTTCGTATTGCTATAAGCTTTCAAATGCATAGTAACCTAATCCTTCGACCATGAGGTTATGTTAATCACCATCATCGGATGGGTACTTTGATGATATGAAACACCGCTTCGTAACTGGGTGGTTATAAAGGTGTCATTGGGTATTCTGAAAGTATGTGTTGAAGCGCATGGACCAAGATTGGGATTTGTCCATCCATATGACGGATAAATATGCTCTGGGCCCTCTCGGTGGAATGTCATCTAGTTAGCTTGCAAGCATGTGACTAGGTCAAAAGGGATGACATAACATGGAACGAGTAAAGAGTACTTATCAGTAACAAGGTAGAACTAGGTATGGAGATACCGACGATCAAACCTCGGATAAGTAGAGTATCGCGTGACAAAGGGAATTGGTTTCGTATGTTAATGGTTCTATCGATCACGAAGTCATCGTTGAGTATATGGGAGCCGTTATGGATCTCCAGATCCCGCTGATGGTTATTGATCGGAGAGGTGTCTTCATCATGTCTGCATATTCACGAACCGCAGGGTGACACACTTAAGGTTCGAAGTTGTTTTAAGTAGATATGGAATATGCGTTGGAAACCAAATGTTGTTCGGAGTCTCGGATTGGATCCGAGACATCACGAGGAGATCCGGAATTGTCCGGAGAATAAGATTCATATATTGGGGATCATTTTCTAAGTTAGGAAATGTTCCAGAGTGTTTGTATGGAGATTCTAGAAGGTTTCGGAATGTTCTGGAAGGTTCTAGGAGATTTCTTGGAGTTTGCTTGAAAACCAAGAAAGGATCAAGGAGTCCTTGTGGGGCAAGACAAGGAGTCGTGGGGGAGGAGGACTCCTCCCCCCTCCCAATCCGCCGGCCAAGGAAGGGAGGGGAGTCCTACTAGGACTCCCCCTCCCATGGCGCCTCCCTCCTTTAAATAGAGGGGTGGGGGCGCCACCCCCTTGCCCTCTCCCACTTCATACCCTAGCCGCCGCCTCTCTCCTCCTCCTTCCCTCTGCTCAGGCTTAGGCGAAGCCCTGTAGAATTCTCTACTCCACCACCACCACACCGTCGTGCAGCTGGGATTCCGTGGAGAAGATCTACTACCTCCGCTGCTCGCTGGAACAGGGAGAGGAAGGTCTGCTTCGACTCCGCACGTGTGACTGACTGCGGAAGCGCTGCCGGAACGCGGCGCCAGAAGGATCGTCCACACGATCTTGAGATCGGCAAGTGATCGACTACATCAACCCCGAGATCTAATCTCGTAATGCTTTCGGATCTACGAGGGTTAGTACAGATCTATCTCGTTGCACATGTCTAATAGATTAGATCTTGGCTTTTATCTAGATTAGATCTGGGTTTTGTTCGTTCTTGCGGTAGAAATTTTTTGTTTTCCATGCTACGAACCCATCAGGTCTCAGATGGTCCAGTGACAGCCGAAATCGACGACCACGAGCGGCTCCAGCGAGGTAGGGTTTCAGGAGCTCGTATAGGAAGAGGGAGAGAGTGGAATTAGGGATGAGGACGAACAAGGCATCGCAGTGGCCTTCTTATCCCCTCCAGGCGTCACGATGCGGCGGAGGACTGCGGAGCTCTGGCCAGCGAGCTGCTTGTGACGTCGAGAGGTAGACGACAACGCACATTTTGTGAAAAAACCCTGGCAACGTTTCTGTCTCAACCCGTGATCCACCTCCGGTCCCACTCGTCAGTCAGAGAACTGGAGATGACCTGGGCTAGTGTTGGGCCGTTGTGGGCGGTAGATAGACAAAGAGGAAATGGGCCTTGGGCCAGATTTGGTCTACTCTGCATTTTTTATGTTTCTAATTCTTTTCTCTATTCTGTTTTATCATTTCCTTTCCAATTTGATTTCTACAAAAGTTTTAAAATGTCCAGAAATTTTGAAAGACATTGATATATGATAGAGGTTAATTATAACCCATTCCTCTACATTTCTTATTGTGTATACAAAATATGTTATTATATGAAGGTTCTTTTATTTAATAAAGTAAATATAACTTAGGGTTTTAGGGTTTACTTCCTATAAGAAAATCTTATAGAAATGATTTGTATTACCACTAACAGAAGGTAATAGTAGTGGTTTAAGAGGCTAATAATTTATGATGGTGAGTGATATGCATGGAATATATATATATTTAACCTCTTTTAATAACCACATTAGATGTTGGTTTAAATCCTGGGTTTATAATATGGTGATTCGAATCCCAGGGTTCTCCCTAATTGGTGATTTCACCAAATCCAATTCTACTTGATTAGCAGAGTTTAGAATTACCATAGACAACCTTGGTGAAGTCAAGAAGCATGAATAGCAATCATTAATGTAATTGTTCATTTCCAAATAGCTGCCCTGAGTTTTAGGAAGGTTTTAATAAACTCATATTCTATTATGAATATGTATTAAGATCAAGGTTCAAGGACATTTCTTCTAAATCTATGATTAAGATTGATATCTCCTCTTTGAGTGAGATATTGGAATTAATTCCTAGAGTAATATGTTATTCCATGGATCTAAGTTTCTATTAGGGTTCAAGACAATCAGATGAACAAGGCTTCCATCTATAAACACTCATCTGGTTCTCTAATTATCTCTTGGAAGCTTTAGTTGTCCAAGAGGTACTGTTTAATGGTTACCTGGGAATAGGAAGTGGTTTCACTATCCATTTGATTCTAGGGTTTTAAATAATGAGGTAGACATGAGTCTTGTCATGGCTTGACATACTGTTGGTTAAAGGTTCTAAAGACTCCTTACCTTAATACCTTACTAAGATTATCTTTAGATAAGGAAATCCTTTCCTAAATATACTCTATAATTCTCTCTTCTTTTTAATCACAAAGACCACATCTTCCTGAATAAGTCAATCATCTGACTCCACCATATCCATCATCATATGATGACATGGTCATGCCACCTCAATAGTTCTCATTCTCCATTCATCTCCTAGTATCTATATAACTTCCATTTCCTAGCTACCCTTGATGAATCCATCAAAGTAGTTAGTATTAACTTCATCCCATAAACTTCTTCATATTTACCTTGCATCTACTTCTAAGGCTTGCCAGATTACACTCCTCTCTATATCACATGTGATATCAATCCTCTGGAATAGGTATGGTACTACTCTCCACAATACAAAGTGTTCTTGTATTAACTTGGTTAAACTATTATACTGCCAACTACTCCTACACTTATGTTATATACTTCATTATACTCTAGCTTAACTTCTCATAATCAAGCTAGATGATTCATCTAACTAGAGATTTAGCAAATTTGGTATACTCACAACTCTTCTTCAACACCTAGTCATCTATTCTCAAGTGACTTGAGAATAATGACCACCATCATTTGATCAAACTAAGCTTAGTCTTCTAATTGTCTGATCAAGACCTATTGTCCACTAAGTAGTAAACTTGTACTAGTCTCTCTATAGGCTTATCTTGTTAAGCAAGCTTACTTTAGATTTATACCTACTTAGCTTAACAAAAACATCATTAGATTCTCTACTACCACTAGCTTTCACATAGCTTCATAATTACTATCTAAACTCTTGGGTTTAAATACTTCTTCTAGTTAACTCATGGGTGAGTTAACACCTCCAACATCAAATGGTTTGATACCACTAAGAATTTCATTCCATTGACGATGGCATACTTCACCATAACTAGTTTTTCCTTCATAATGATTACTTAAGGTATTTGGAAGGTCAATATAACAGGTCAAAGGCTATGAGTCAATAATTACTAGGTCAAGAATTGATCACACACATTGATGATCAATAGACCCTAAGACTTGGTTAAATAGTATTGTCATCTATTAACATGACCCTAAGGGTATGTGATGGATGGTCTTAGTTTGACTTCCCTTTTTACTCTATTTGTAATAAGAGTTAATGCTTAAGAACTACCATGATATCCATGGTAGGAATAACTATGGGAAACAAGTATATCAAGATTTAATTATGAGTTTCTTTTACTTATGTTATATACTTAACTTAGTATTCAGGGTTTGTGGTAGATAATACCTTGATATCAGCTTTAGAATATTAAGTATTCATCCGTGAGTTATGGTATGGAATACCATGTAATGATCTTTAGAAGATCAAGTACTCCTTATTAAGTAGTGTGTTGTGACTTAGTTTTATTACATTTGATCTACCCTTAGATCAAATTATATTACCCAAGGATAAGATTTTAGCAATGATCATATTGAAACTTATCGCAGTCAACTTGATGATCTACTTAAAAGAGCGAAAATTGTTCGGATTTTCTATGCATGAATGCAATGCACACACCTGTGTTTAGCTTATTTCTAAGCTCTAATGCTAGGGTGTTACATTTACCGTCCGCTCGGCCTATCACATGCTCATTGAAACCAAACAAAGGCGTGAGGCATGGTTGGAGGGGAGAGGCTCTAGTTTGGATACGTCTGAAGATAGCAAAAAGTGGACAATGATGTGGAAGGTTAAGGTGCCATCAAAGATCAGAATCTTTCTTTGGCGCTTGGCGAAACAGTCCCTCCCCACTGCTGATTTTATGCATCATCGTAATATGTTAACCACGAGTTCCTGTAGCCTATGTGGCGGGATGGACTCTTGGCGCCATTCTCTCATTGAATGTAACATGGCCAGATGTGTTTGGGCGTTGGAGGACGAGGAGATTGTGGAGCATATGCATGCCACCATGGAACTATCAGCGAAGCGCTGGATCTTTACTATGATGGACTCGTTATCGCACGATGACTTCATCAAAGTTTTGATCACTCTTTGGGCGATATGGACAGCGAGAAGGAAAGCCATACACGAGCGAGATTTCAGAGCCCTTTGTCGATGCATAATTTTATCCGAAGCTATCTTGTGGAGCTACCAGTCTTGGTAGTTTTGGTGCCACCATGTACTCTCACGTCACCACAGCAGAACACCCCCAAGTGGATTCCTCCTACACGAAATTTGGCAAATGGTAATGTAGATGGTGCCGTCGCAAGGAATTCTAGTAGTGGTGCAGTAGCAGCGATTTATAGAGACAGAGGTGGTCGTTATCTCGAATTATCACACTAGTAGAAAACAGGGCTTCTGTTTCGGAGCTGCCCAGCGATCAGTCCCGGTTGCATGACGAACCGGGACGAATGTGAGCATTAGTCCTGGTTCATAAGGCCAGGATGTTGCACGGGGCAGGGCCACGATCGGTCCCAGTTGGAGTGGGACCTTTTGTCCCGGTTCATACCACAAACTAGGACTAAAGGGGTTTTGCGTCTGCCTCAACCCCTTTAGTCCCGATTCGTGTATCCATGTTCCTGTATATATACCCCCAACCCCACATGCTTGTGTGCACTGGGTTTTTCCCCTCTCATGCACAAGTGGTGTATGTTGATTTGTTTTCCCCTTTATGCAGAAGAGATGCTCGATGAAATGCGTGAGAGCATGATGCCACTTGAGTTCACACAAAACTAACATGATATGAAGTGCCTGAGCCACACTTAAACTTTCTCCTCTTTCTTTCCTCCTCGATCAAGGTTAGCAACTTTATCCTTTCATATGTCATTGATTCAATGCATGTGTCGATGCAAAGTGGTCATTTATCTAGATGTTCTGTAACGGTTTTTGATAAACTTAATTATATAATGTAGATGAGCCGGCAATGGATCTACGGTGACCGACACACTGCCAAGTTCATTACGGGCCTGCATAATTTTATACATGTGCCCGAGGAAAACAATGTGAATGGTTTTATGTGTTGTCCATGTGTTGCCTGTCAGAATAAGAAGGATTACTCTTCCTCGAGAACCCTTCATAGCCACCTGCTTCAGTCCGGTTTCTTGCCCAGCTATAATTGTTGGACCAAGCACGGAGCACAAGGGGTTATGATGGAAGACAATGAAGAAGAAGAGGATGATGACAACTATCCTATGTTCCCTGAATACAGTGATACTGCAATGGGGGAAGCTGAAGATGAAGAGGCACCAGATGAGCTTGTTGATAATATTCAGTGGGCCATTGTTGATGCACAAAGAGAATGCAAAAGTGAAAATGAGAAGTTGAAGCTGAAGCGCATGTTAGAGGATCATAAAAATTGTTGTACCCAAATTGTGAAGATGACAACACAAAGCTCGGCACCACACCGGAATTGCTGCAATGGAAGGCAGAGAATGGTTTATCTGACAATGGATTTGAGAAGCTACTTAAAATAATGAAAAATAAGCTTCCGAAGGATAACGAATTGCCTGCCAGTATGTACGAAGAAAAGAAGGTTGTCTGCCCTCGAGGATTAGAGGTGCAGAAGGTACATGCATGCATTAATGACTACGTTCTCTACCATGGTGAGGAGTAGGAGAATAAGAATGAATGTCCGGTATGCGGTGCATTGCGATACAAGATCAGACGAGATGACCCTGGTGACATTGAGGCCGAGCGTCCTAGGAAGAGGGTTCCTGCCAAGGTTTTGTGGTATGCTCGTATAATACCATGGTTGAAACATTTGTTCAGAAACAAAGAGCATGCTAAGTTGTTGCGATGTCACAAAGAAGACAGCAAGAAAGACTCGATGTTGCGACACCCCGCTGATGGGTCGCAGTGGAAAAAATCGAGAGACAGTACCTGGGCTTTGCAGATGATGCAAGGAACTTAAGGTTTGGTCTAAGTACAGATATCATGAATCTTTTTGGGGAGCAGAGCTACAGTTATAGCACCTGGCCTGTAACTCTATGTATCTATAACCTTCCTCCTTGGTTGTGCATGAAGCAGAAGTTCATTATGATGCCAATGCTCATCTAAGGACCAAAGCAACCCGACAACGACATTGATGTGTACCTAAGGACATTAGTTGAAAAACTTTTACAATTGTGGCACAGACAAGGTGTACATGTGTGGGATGAGCACAAGTAGGAGGAATTTGACCTACGAGCGTTGCTTTTTGTAACCATCAATGATTGGCCTGCTCTTAGTAACCTTTCTGGACAGACAAACAAGGGATACAATGCATGCACACACTATTTAAATGAGACTCAAGGTACATATTTGCATAAATGTAAGAAGGTTGTGTACCTAGAGAATCGTAGATTTCTTCCGACCAAGCATATCGTCATAAAGAAAGTCAAGCATTTCAAAGGTGAGGTAGACCACCGGAATAAGCCTGTCCCCCATACTGGTGATGATGTATTTGGTATGGTCAAGGATCTAGAAGTAATCTTTGGAAAGGGTCCTAACTGTCAATCTATTCTGAATGACGCTACCGGATACGCGCCTCTATATTTTGGGAGTTACCCTATTGGAAAGTCCTAGAGGACCGGTCCTCAATCGACGTGATGCACATGAGGAAGAATATTTGCATGAACCTGCTAGGGTTCTTGGGCGTGTATGGGAAGTCAAAATATACACCAGAAGCACAACAGGACCAACAAAGTATGAACGAACGAGATGGCCTACATCCAGAGAAGTATCAAGGTCCTTCCAGCTACACTCTTACCAAAAAAAGAGAAGGAAATATTTTTTGAATGTCTGAGCAGTATCAAGGTCCTGTCTGGCTTCTCGTCGAATATAAAGGGAATAATAAATATGGTAGAGAAAAAATTCTAGAACCTAAAGTCTTGACTGCCACATGATTATGACGCAATTTCTTCCGGTTGCATTGAGGGGGCTTCTACCAGAAAATGTTCGAGTACCCATTCTGAAGCTATGTGCATTCCTCAATGCAATTTCTCATAAGGTAATCAATCCAGATAGTCTACCAAGGTTATATAATGATGTGGTCCAATGTCTCGTTAGTTTTGAGTTGGTGTTCCCACCATCCTTCTTCAATATTATGATGCATCTCCTGGTTCACCTAGTCGAAGAGATTGCCATTCTTGGTCCTGTATTTCTACACAATATGTTCCCCTTTGAGAGGTTCATGGGAGTCTTAAAGAAATATGTTCATAACCGTGCTAGGACAGAAGGAAGCATCTCCAAGGGTTATGGAACATAGGAGGTCATTGAGTTCTGTGTTGACTTTATTGCTGACCTTAAGACGATTGGTATTCCTCAATCGCGGCACGAGGGAGACTGAGTGGAAAAGGCACGCTAGGAAAGAAAGCAATAATAAGTAGAGATGAGCATTCTTTCACTCAAGCACACTACACAGTTCTACAAAGTTCCACCTTGGTGGCTCCGTATTGAAGGGTTCTGATACATTGCAAATGTATCTATAATTTTTGATGTTCCATCCTTGGTTTTATCCACTTTCTTGTGTTTTGTTCCAACTTTGGAGTACTTTTCATATGATTTCTTGGACTAACCTATTAACAAGAGCCATAGTGCCAGCTGCCTATTTTCTGCTGTTTTTGGTTCCAGGAAAGTCAGAAAATGAATATTCTCGGAATTGGACGGGACAAAAGCCAAAGTGCCTATTTTTCCGGAAGGGATCAAGTGCCAGAATACGAGACGGAGAGGGACCAGGGGGCCACCACACCACCTGGCTGCGCGACCCAGCCTGGCCCGTGCTAGGGGGTGGTGAGGCCAGCCCTGGCACCCCCTCGGCCTCTCCTTCCGCCTATAAGTTGCCCTCAGGACAAAAACCCTAAGTACCCGATCAAAATCCACAAAAGAGTCTATAGCCACCGTCATTTCCATCCCTAGATCGGGAGGGATCTGAAGCTCTTCCCGGCACCCTGTCGGAGAGGGGAATTCACCCTGGAGTCCTTCTTCATCACCATGCAAGCCTCCGGTGTGATGCGTGAGTAGTTCATCCTTGGACTACGGATCCATGTAGTAGCTAGATGGCTGGTTTCTCCTCCTTTGTGCTTTCATGTTTAGATCTTGTGAGATCCGTTCATGATCAAGATCATCTATTTGTAATTCATACATGTTGTGTTTGCGGGGATCCGATGGATATTGAGATGCTATTTCAGATTGATTATTGATTCTATCATGTCTTTGTTATTTGTGATCTTGCATGCTTTCCGTTGTTAGTAGCTATCTTGGCAGAGTAGATGCTAGCAACTCCAAGAGTTAGTATTTATGCTCGATAGTGGGTTCATGCCTCTGGTAATCTGGGGAAGTGAAAGAAATCTCTAAGGTACTAGATGTGCTGTTGCTACTAGGGAGAAAACAATAATCCTTTGTTCATAGAACAATCATATTGTTTACTTTACACGTAGTTCGTAAAGCAATAATCTGTTGCTTGCAACTTAATACTGGAGGGGGTTCAGATGATAACCTGAAGGTGGATTATTAGTCATAGATGCAGTTGGATGGCGGTCTATGTATTATGTTGTAATGCCCAATCAAGTCTCAAAGGAGTCAAGATGATTAGTATATGCATGTATTGCTTTCTCGGTGTTTGTCAATTGCCCCGCTGTAATTTGTTTACCCAGCATGTTATCTATTTAAGGAGAGCCACCTCTAGTGAACTATGGATCCCGGTCCTTGTCTTTTACATACAATCTACAATCTTTTACTGCTTTGTGTTTACTTTCTGCAAACTTTTACTTCTTTCCATTCGATACGTTTAATCCTTTGTTTTCTGCAAAACACGGTGAGATTGACAACCTCATCGCAAGTTGGGGACAAAGTTCTGTGGTTGTGTTGTGCAGGTCTCCACGTTGCTACTAGCACCGGTAGTGCGCCCTGCCAAAGCTCAGCTAGTAACACCTTTGGGGTGTTTCCTTGCTCCTACTAGTTCGATTAAACCTTGGTTTCATAACTAAGCGAAAACTTACTGCTGTGCTCATCGTACCTTCCTCTTGGGGTTCCCAACGAGCTCTACGTGGAAAGTCGAGCGCATCAAGATTTTCTGGCGCCGTTGCCGGGGAGTCAAGGACATCTTCACAAGGGGAGTCCCTCATAACCAATCTCTTTACTTTGTTGTTTTTGTTTTTCTTAGTTTCTTTTTGCTTTGTTTGCTTGTTTTGTTCTTCAAAAAACACAAAAGGAGGGTGAATGTTATGTTTCCGAGGATTCTTTTGAAAATGTTTATAATAAAGCTTTAGTGCTTGTAGATCATTAAAATCATGCCTTATGTGATAGTTATATTGTTGATTTTATTCATGAGGCTACTGAAAATTATTATGAGAGAGGAAAATATGGTTGTAGAAGTTTTTACGGTAATGAAACACCTCTGTATGTGCTGAAAGTTTTGAAGTTACTTGTTTTTTATCTTCCTATGCCTGTCACTTTGCTCTTTGTGCATTTATTTGCATACAAGATTTCTATGCATAGGAAGTGGGTTAGACTTAAATGTGTTTTAAATTTGCTTCTTGATGCTCTCTTTTACTTCAATTCATATTTCCTATGAGAGCATCTTCTCAAATTTTCATGCCTAACTTAAAGGCGTTAAAGAAAAGTACTTGTTGGGAGATAACCCAAGAGTTTTAGATGAGTCTTGGAAGTTATTACCTCTGTAATAACCTCTTCTTATCCTTTTTATTTGCTTTTTGTGCCAAGAGTAACCTCTAATGAGAGTGAAGTAATGATTGGGAAAGTTGCTGTCCCGAAACAGATTTTTGTGCTTCACCGTAAAAATTCCTGAGAGAGCTCTGTATGTCGTATTGAGCTGTAATTTTTTGTGCTTATGCCCCAGGTTGTTATCTAACTTACTTTAGTTCAAAAAATTTTGATTTGAGCAACAGAAGGTCTTCGAAAAAATTCGTCTTTACCTGCTGGTCTGTTTTGACAGATTTCTGTCATTTTCTGCATTTGCTTCTTGTTAGTTCCTTCTTGAGTTCCTTTGGGGAATTGAGCTTTTTGAGGGAAGTGCTAAAGTAGCTAGTGTTCTAATGGAAGCTTATTTGGTGTTAGAACTGAACCTTGAGACTTATTTATCTTAAGTGCACTAATGTTGCTAATGAGATTGTGTGAAGTTTTGTATGAAAGAAAAATTTCAGGTGTATGGAAGGAATGAGTAATGAGATGAAGGATGGACTAAAGCTCAAGCTTGGGGATGCCACGCGTGTCACCCCAAGAAATATCCAAGAAGTACAAGCGTCAAAGCTTGGGGATGCCCCAGGCATCCCCTTCTTCATCAATAAAAATTCCAGGTTTCTTCCAAACGCTTCATTTTTATTGTTTCATGCACAGTTGTGTTTTTCTTGGAGCGTCTTCCTTTTAATTTTCATTTTGGTTTTTAGTTTGCTTGGTTTGCTTAGTTTTCTGAATAAGTTGGTTGGACCCCCTCTTTCATACTTTGGTTTGCAAATAGTTTGGTTTGGTTTGGAAAAGAGTAGGAAAGTTCATACTTATGTGGTAAAAAGAGCTCGTTTCTGACTGTGGCCTATGCTTTGTCATGCCATGCTTGATATTTTTTTGGCTTTATGCTTAGTATTCTTTGTTGTAGCATGACTTGTTATAAACAATTGAGATTGCTTAATGTGCCTTGGATGAATCATGCGTTGTTTTAGCATATTAAAGCATAGTATAGTGGTATTCTCCTTTGATGCTTTATTTGGGTTGACTTGGCACATGCTCACACCATGTTATGACTTTCACAAGTCACCATAGCCTTTATGATCCTTTAGTTTTCAACTTGTAGTATCACTTTATGCTTTGATCAATGATGTTTTGTCGCTCTGCATGATTATGGCCATTATTGCTCTCTTAGTTTGTCGCTCCCAGTCTTTTGCTAGCCTCCACAACAAGGTATGAGTTCCACTCATGCACCCAACTCCCTAAACCAAGTTATTCCAAAGAGTCCACCATACCTACCTACTAGCTTATGCTATTCCAAGTATATTCATGCTTTTGTTTACCTTCCACTTGTTATGAGAAAACTAGTGATTAAAGCTCTCACGAACTTGATGGCACACTTTACTTTATTGCCTCTAATAAACTTGAACCATGGGTCCTTCTTTGTTGCGTATATGCTTGCACTTTATAAGTTGAAATTAGGAGAACCATGTTTCATGGGGAACGCTTTCAACATTGCACTTGTACTTTGTACCCCATTGATATCATGTTCTTTTGCTTACAGATCCTGGCGGTGTGAAATAAAAGTGGAACTTGTAATATCATGGAGTTTGTATGTGTGTTAGAGAAATGCCTGGGCCGCTAGCCTAAGCCATGCCTAATCATGGTGGAAACTTGCAGCATCATCATAATGAGCACTCTATGAAGCATCCTCAATAAAAACATATGCAAATAGCAAATAAAAAGATCGCTGAGATGCTCATTGTCTGCTTGCCTTGTCATTTTGATTATGGGAAAGCTCCCGTATCATGTGCAAGGGGTACCCTGTTGGCGGTTCTTAATGATACACATATACTTACAATGACAAGAGCTTACTCGTGACTGAAGTTGAGTAGCATGAGGATCGGTCTTCGTAAGTAAGGGGCATGATATTTCGGTTTATAACTTGTCAAACATATCCTCTTAGTTGTGTCACTTTAACCTTAATCACTTCAAGATGCTTATGATAGGGGCAATGAGAGATGAAAGCTATAAGTACCATAATTTTTGGAAGCTCTTTATGAGACTTGAATCCCTACTTCCTTTTACAAAAGGCCTTTCTTCCACCATTATATTGAGTCTCCACCTTCTATCTTTATGCACCTACTTTGAGAGCATAGTGGCCATTCTTAGTTCTATGTGCATTGTCCCAAGACTAGTTGATTGATGCATAACTTGTTATTGCTTGTTTGAAACTATTGTATCTAGTCACTCTTATGAACTTTGAAGGTGTCTTATGCATTTATATTTGCTACTATATTGAGGGACAAGCTGAATACTATTATGCTATGTTTTCTTTATGTGAAACAAACAAACGTCTTGCAAAGCATTGTTATTCATGAATCTTTTGTTTGTGCCTTTTCATGTTGCATCATAGTTTCTTTGCTTATTGCTAGAACTTTGTCTTTCATGTTAAGATTGAAGTACTATGATCCCAACTTTGAATGTTTTGCAAATACTTTGATCAAGTCTTTGATGGTGCATGTCACCTCAAAAATTATTTCTTTTTATCACTTACCTACTCGAGGACGAGAAGGAGTTAAGCTTGGGGATGTTGATACATTGCAAATGTAGCTATAATTTTTGATGTTCCATGTTTGGTTTTATCCACTTTCTTGTGTTTTGTTCCAACTTTGGAGTACTTTTCATATGATTTCTTAGACTAACCTATTAACAAGAGCCACAGTGCCGTCTGCCTGTTTTCTGCTGTTTTTGGTTCCAGGAAAGTCAGAAAATGAATATTCTCGGAATTGGACGGGACAAAAGCCAAAGTGCCTATTTTTCCGGAAGGGATCAAGTGCCATAATACGAGACGGAGAGGGACTAGGGGGCACCACACCACCTGGCCGCGTGGCCCAGCCTGGCCCGTGCCAGGGGGTGGTGAGGCCAGCCCTGGCACCCCCTCGGCCTCTCCTTCTGCCTATAAGTTGCCCTTGGGACGAAAACCCTAAGTACCTGATCAAAAATCCACGAAAGAGTCTGTAGTCGCTGTCATCTCCATCCCTAGATCGGGAGGGATCTGAAGCTCTTCCCGGCACCCTGCCGAAGAGGGGAATTCACCCTGGAGGCCTTCTTCATCACCATGCAAGCCTCCGGTGTGATGCGTGAGTAGTTCATCCTTGGACTACGGATCCATGTAGCAGCTAGATGGCTGGTTTCTCCTCCTTTGTGCTTTCATGTTTAGATCTTGTGACCTCCGTTCATGATCAAGATCATCTATTTGTAATTCATACATGTTGTGTTTGCGGGGATCCGATGGATATTGAGATGCTATTTCAGATTGATTATTGATTCTATCATGTCTTTGTTATTTGTGATCTTGCATGATTTCCGTTGTTAGTAGCTATCTTGGCCAAGTAGATGCTAGCAACTCCAAGAGTTAGTATTTATGCTCGATAGTGGGTTCATGCCTCTGGTAATCTGGGGAAGTGACAGAAATCTCTAAGGTACTAGATGTGCTATTGCTACTAGGGAGAAAACAACAATCCTTTGTTCATAGAACAATCGTATTGTTTACTTTACACGCAGTTTGTAAAGAAATAATCTGTTGCTTACAACTTAATACTGGAGGGGGTTCAGATGATAACCTGAAGGTGGATTATTAGTCATAGATACAGTTGGATGGCGGTCTATGTATTATGTTGTAATGCCCAATCAAGTCTCAAAGGAGTCAAGATGATTAGTACATGCATGTATTGCTTTCTCGGTGTTTGTCAATTGCCCCGCTGTAATTTGTTTACCCAGCATGTTATCTATTTAAGGAGAGCCACCTCTAGTGAACTATGGATCCCGGTCCTTATCTTTTACATACAATCTACAATCTTTTACTGCTTTGTGTTTACTTTCTACAAACTTTTACTTCTTTCCATTCGATACGTTTAATCCTTTGTTTTCCGCAAAACACAGTGAGATTGACAACCTCATCGCAAGTTGGGGACAAAGTTCTGTGGTTGTGTTGTGTAGGTCTCCACGTTGCTACTAGCACCGGTAGTGCGCCCTGCCAAAGCTCAGATAGTAACACCTTTGGGGTGTTTCCTTGCTCCTACTGGTTTGATTAAACCTTGGTTTCATAACTGAGGGAAAACTTACTGCTGTGCTCATCGTACCTTCCTCTTGGGGTTCCCAACGAGCTCTACGTTGAAAGTCGAGCGCATCAGGTTCCGTAGCAGAAAACAAAAAATTTCTATCTACTCGAACACTAATATCAAGATCTATACTATGTAGACATAAGCAACGGAAGGGAAATACGGTATTCATACCTTTTGAAGACCGAGGCACGCCTTACGCAGGAAGGCGTATATTGATGAAGATTAGCAGAACCTCAAGTGTGGTGCCTCTGAAGTTCGTCACACGTCCGGTGTAGGTGACGTCAACCGGACTTTGATCCAGCCGAGCAGCGGAAGAAGTAGATGCCAGATCGCTAATCACACGATGGTGGTGTGAAAGTGGAGAACTCACCCACGATGTCCTCCCTAATATTCCAGAGAAGTCCTCAATGGATGAGAGAGAGAATGAGAGGGAATGGGATGATTCCAAAGGGGGAGGGGAGATCACTATATATAGTGGGACGGGGGGCGCACCACCTAGGGACCAGGCAGTGTGGGACTAATCCCCACACCCGCCGGCCACCTAGGGGCAGCCGCCGGCCCTAGGTGGCCCCAACTAGGCGGCCCACCAAGCCTAGGCCGGCTGGCCCCTTCTCCCTAGGCGCCTTGCCCTATTGGGCCTCCCTTCGGGTGAGGCCCATTATTATTATGAAGCCTTTAATAATAAAATAAAATATATATTTAATATTAATTCTCTAATTAACATTCAAATACATATATTATAATATTCCTTTACTCCAAAACATGTTCCAGACCCATTCCGATCTCCATCGGATGTTACTCGGAACTATTCCGGTTTCTCTCTCTATTTCTCCTACGATACCTCATCTACCTTAAGCGTCCCCACCCTTAAGCGTGACATCCTTCGGTTCGGAAACACTCCGGACATGATAGAGACTACTCTCACATCAATGATCAACAGAGGGACCTAGATGGCCATGTGACCCCCGTGCGTTTCACGAATATAATCGCTCAAACCGTGAGATAGTCGTTTCCCGTTCCCTTTGTCATTTGGTACCTAATTCATCCGAGACTTGATCTTCGGTATCTCCATACCTTAGTTTGGTCTCGTTACTGATGAACTTGTTTACTCATTCCCATGTCGTTGCATTCCGTGACCAAGTCACATGCTTGCAAGCTTCATTAATGCAACGTCACCGAGATGGCCACATGTATCTATCTATTACATGGATTGGACAAATCCTGGTCTTGATATGTACTCCTCTACGCATCCCTTTGGAAAATCTGAGTGGCACCTTATTTATCACCCTTTTACGAGATGATTCTTGATAACCATCTAAGCTTCCTCTAGAATGGTGATTTGCATTACCTCACAGTCAAAGGATCAGGTTGCGAGGTTCTCTTTGTTTTATCATCAATGGTGAACTTTGTAACTAGATCTCATTCAAGATATAACGGTCGGATGTTTGTCTATGATGTTATTCAACTAATAACATGACCTCATTGTCAATTGGCATAAATGCCCATGATCTTGGAACCTAGATCATCCTCATGACCAATGAACTAGTTCATTAGAGGTAACTAGAGACACTGTTTGTTTGCATACCACACGTGTATTAACGTTTTGTATTAACACAGTTATAGCACGATATGAAATGTATTATGAACATATAGAAGATATATCAAATAATACACTTTATTATTTGCCTCTAGGGCATAACTCCTTCAGTCTCCCACTTGCACTAGAGTACAAATAAAACTAGTTTACAATTGGCAGGAACCTAAGACCAATGGAATCTCGGTGTTGTTCGTGCTTGGCTTGTAGGAGAGCTTTACTCAATGGATCTACCATATTCAGTTTCGTATCTACTTTGCAAATCTCGACTTCACCTTCATCAACATTCTACCGAATGACGTGAAATCTAAGCTTGATGTGTTTGGCTGCGGAATGAGTCCTTGGTTCCTTTGCGTTTGCAATAGCTCCCATGTTATCACAATAGATTGTCACGGGGTCATGCGCATTTGGAAAAACTCCTAGTTCGATGATGAAATTCCTTAGCCAAATAGCTTCATTTGCTGCATCAGCCGCATCAATGTATTCAGACTCCATTGAACATTGCACCACCACCGGTTGCTTTTTACTCTTCCAGCTTACCGCCCCACCATTCACTAGGAACACAATCCTGTTTGAGACTTCGAGTCATCATGATCTGAGTTCCAGCTTGCATCCATGTAACCCGTTACGTTTAGAGCTTCATCACTTCCTCCATAGATTAGGAACATATCCTTTGTTCTTTTGAGATACTTTAGGATATTCTTTACAGCTGTCCAGTGATCCGGTCCTAGATTACTTTGGTATCGGCTCGTCAAACTAAGAGCCAATGCCACATCAGGACGCGTACTTAACATTGCATACATGATAGATCCTATGACTGAGGCATAGGGGATGTAGGACATCTTTTCTCTATCATCATCCGTTACCGGACATTGAGTCACACTCATTTTGCAATTCGTCATCATTGGCACAGAGCCCTATTTGGCATTGTCCAGTTTGAACCTCTTCAAAATCTTTTCGATGTAAGTACTCTGACTTAATGCAATTAAGCGTCTTGATCTATCTCTATAGATATTTATGCCTAATATGTATGCAGCTTCACCTAGATCCTTCATGGAAAATTGACTACTCCAATATGCTTCCACGCTTCTCATAATATCCACATTGTTTCCCATGAGTAATATGTCATCCACATATACTACTAAGAAAACAACTGAGCTCCCACTCGCTTTCTTGTAAACATAGAACTCTTGTTGATTTTGGACAAATCCAAAACTCTTGATCACTTGATCAAAATGTTGGTGCTAGCTCCGAGATGCCTGATTCAATCCATAAATGGACCGCTGAAGCTTGCACACCTTTCCAGCATCCTTAGGATCAACAAAACCTTCCGGTTGCATCATATACAACTCCTCATCAATGTGACCATTGAGAATGTGGTCTTGACATCCATCTGTCAAATTTCATAGTCGAAATGTGCAGCAATTGCTATTAAAATCTGGATAGCCTTAAGCATTACTACGGGAGAATAAGTCTCATAGTAATAAACTCCTTGAATTTGTCAAAACTCCTTTGCGACAAGTCGAGATCTGTGAACGGTCACATTACCATTCGCATCTGTCTTTTTCTTAAAAATCCATTTATTTTCCACGGCCTTGCGGCCTTCCGGAAGATCTACCAAGGTCCAAACTTGGTTCTCATACATGGATCCTATTTCAGATTTCATGGCTTCTAGCCATTTCTCGGAGTCAATGCTACCCATAGCTTCTTTGTAGTTTGCAGGTTCTTCCTGTTCATCTAGGATGACATACATCACAAGGCCACTGTACCAATCTAGAGTGGCACGAATTCTTGTAAACCTGCGAACCTCAGGAGTTTCGATGTTGTTGCTTTGATCATCATAATTGGGCTCTTCCTCCATGTTGGAGAGCGGTTTCGGAACAGCTTCCGTTGTGCTACTCGAAATTTGGAGAGAAGGGTCAACAACTTCATCTAACTCAATTTTCCTTCCACTAACTCCTTTATCAAGAAACTCTTTCTCAAGAAAGGTGCCGGTTTTTGCGACAAATGTTTTGCCTTCGGCTTGGTTGTAGAAAGTATACCCAACGGTTTCCCTTGGATATCCTACAGAGATACATTTTTCCGATTTGGGTTCGAGTTTGTTAGGCTGTAGTTTCTTGATGTAAGCCTCACAACCCCAAACTTTTAGAAACGACAAATTTGTCTTCTGGCCATACCATATCTCAAATGGACTTGTCTCCACGGATTTGGATGGTGCTCGGTTTAAAATAAAAGCAGCGGTTTCCAACGCGTATCCCCAAAAAGACACAGATAAATCAATTAAAGACATCATGGACCGCATGCTATCTAATAGGGTTCGGTTACGTCGTTCCGACACACCATTACGCTGTGGTGTTCTGGCTAGCGTAAGTTGTGGGATAATCCCATAGTCCTTCAAGTGCATGTTAAACTCATAACTCAAATACTCGCCTCCCTGATCCGATCGAAGATGCTTGATTCTCTTGTTAAGTTGATTCTCTACTTCTTTCTGAAATTCCTTGAACTTGTCAAAAGTTTCAGACTTGTGCTTCATTAAGTAGATATATCCATATCTACTTAAGTCATTAGTAAAGGTAACAAAGTAACGATAACCATTGCGTGTTGAGACGCTCATTGGTCCACATACATCTGTATGTATGATTGCTAGTAGGTCTACAACTCTCTCCATTGTCCCGAAGAATGGTGTCCTAGTCATCCTGCCCATGAGGCATGGCTCACATGTATCAAGGGATTCGAAATCCAATGATCGAAGAAGCCCTTCTGAATGAAGCTCCTTCATGCGTTTCACGCCAATGTGACCAACACGGCAATGCCACATAAACATGGAATTATCATCATTATGGTTACAACGTTTAGCATCAACAGTATGGATGTGTGTATCACAATCAAGATCAAGTAATAATAAACCATCACACACAGGGGCATGAATGTAGAAAATATCATTCATATAAATTGAACAACCATTTGTTCCTGATTTAAACGAATAATGATCTTGCAACAAGCAAGACCCACTCACAATATTCATACTCAATGCGGGTACATAGTAGCATTTATTCAAAACCAAAAACAATCCTAACAGTAGACGAAGATGTAGGGTGCCGACGGCCATCACTTCGACTCTCGAACCATTGCCGACATGCATCATCACCTCATCCTTCCTTAGGCGCCTCCTACTCTGCAGATCCTGCTGAGAGTTACAAATGTGAGCAACAGAACCGGTATCAAATACCCAGGTGTTACTCCTGGCGCTTGTAAGGAACACATCAATAACATGTATATCACATATACCTTTGTCCTTGGCGGCTATCTTACCGGCTCGCTTGTCTTCAAGGTATTTGGGGCAGTTGCGTTTCTAGTGCCCATCCCCTTTATAGTAGTAGCACGTAGTGCCGGGCTTAGGGCCATGCTTGGTAGTCTTTGAGGTGTTGGCAACGAACTTGCCATCCTTCTTGGGCTTCTTACCCTTGCCTTTTAAATTTTTTCCTGGCTTCTTAAAGTTGGTGGTCTTATTTACCATCAACACCGTGCGCTCCTTCTTGATTTCTACCTCAGCAGTTTTGAGCATGGTGAACACCTCAATAAGGGTTTTAGTCATACCTTGCATGTTGTAGTTCATCACAAAGTTCATATAGCTAAAGGGCAGCGAGTGCAGCACCCTATAAATCGCGAGCTCCTCCGGGATTTTGCAATCCAGGGCATTCAAACGCTTAACGTAGCCAGACATTTTGACTACATGCTCATTGATACTACTATGCTCTTCCATTTTAGCAGAGAAGAAGAGCTCAGAAGCATCATACCTCTCTGCACGAGCCTATGGAGCAAAGATAGCCTTGAGATCCTCAATGATCTCAAAAGCATTCATCTTCTCAAAACACTTTTGAAGCTCCGGCTCCATGGCATAGAGCATTCCACTCTGGATGAGGGAGAAATCATCCACCTTGGACTGCCAGACATTCTTTTCGTCCTGGGAGGCGGAATCTATAGGCTTAGCCAGAAGCTCAGCCTCGATGACATAAGTCAACTTGTAGGGGACTAGGAGGATCCTAAGAATGCGGAACCATGCGGTGAAGTTGGTTCCATCAGTTTTCAGCTTGTCCTTCTCGAGGAAAGTGCTAAGGTTGAAGGTGGGTGGGCGAGACATCTACAATGGATTTTGCAAAGTGTTTAGACCATGTTCATAATAATGAGTTCAAGTTTTAATTATACTATCATACTTAAAACAAAAGAACTCCCGCTCAAACGAACATCCCTCCACTCGTTTAGTGATCACATGATCCCAATCCCCTGCACCTCCCCCGATCATCACAGCCATCAGTGTAGTATCAAAGGTGGACATTCCCTAATGTCGATCACATCAACCATGTGATTCATGCTCGACCTTTTGGTCTCCTGTATTCTGAGGCCATGTCTCTATAACATGCTAGGCTCGCCCGTTCTAACTTGTGTGTATTCACAGTGCAACATGGCTTACACCCACTGTATGCGAACGTAGATATGTCTAACACCCGCTCATCACGGCCTGCCTCATACCGAAGAACTTTCTTGGTGGTGCACACACAAGGGGAATACGATTAACTGGAATACTGTGAAGGATTATCTTATTATGCTACCGTCAAATATATTATTGTACTAGCACAATAAGTAATACTTCATAAAGTAAAGTGTTATGACGTGGTTATAGCATCTTGATCATCATCAATAGCTTCAACAAAAGTTTCACAAACTTGTCATTCCCATGTCTTAACACATGTCCTATGCAATAATAAAGATATATGCCTCTATATTATCTATTGCAAGTTTTACGCGGCTTTAGGGCTTCCGCGGTAGAACCCCTTCCCACCTACGAACGTGGAGCCACAACATGGATTCAATGATTACCGTTCTTCTTCCCTTTTGAGGGCCCTCCAATGTTGATGCCATATCAACTACTGTAGAGAGACAGACACCCCCCTAAGCCACTTTGATTCGTGGACCAGTCTCATGAATCACCATGTGAGGTTGGTTGGGGGCCGCTTCATCAAACAGTGCTGCGATATGAACAAGAACATAAAAGAGGGTAGCAACTAGAGAATCAATGCCCACATATTGCTATGTGTTCTATCCGTATGACATGTCTACCCATAGACCCGCTTTGATACCACTGAAGGGTTCCGTAGCATAAAACAAAAAATTCTATCTACTCGAACACTAATATCAGGATCTATACTATGTAGACATAAGCAACGGAAGGGAAAGACGGTATTCATACCTTTTGTAGACCGAGGCACGCCTTATGCAGGAAGGCATATATTGATGAAGACGAGCATAACCTCAAGTGTGGTGCCTCCGAAGTTTGTCACACGTTTGGTGTAGGTGACGTCAACCGGACTCCAATCTAGCCGAGCAGCGGAAGAAGTAGTTTCCGGATCGTTGATCACAGACGGTGGTGTGAAAGTGGAGAACTCACCCACGAGGTCCTCCCCAATATTCTGGAGAAGTCCTCAATGGATGAGAGAGAGAATGAGAGGGAATGGGATGATTCCAAAGGGGGAGGGGAGACCCCTATATATAGTGGGAGGGGGCGCGCACCACCCAGGGGCCAGGCGGTGTTGGACTAATCCCCACACCCGCCAGCCACCTAGGGGCAGCCACCAGCCCTAGGTGGGCCCCACTGGGTGGCCCACCAAGCCCAGTCCGGCTGGCCCCTTCTCCTTAGGCGCCTTGCCCTATTGGTCCTCCCTTCGGATGAGGCCCATTAGTATTAGGAAGCCTTTAATAATAAAATAAAATATATATTTAATATTAATTCTCTAATTAACATTCAAATACATATATTATCGTATTCCTTTACTCCGAAACACCTTCGGGACCCCTTCCAATCTCCATTGGATGTTACTCGAAACTATTCCGGTTTCTCTCTCTATTTCTCCTACGATACCTCATCTACCCTAAGCGTCCCCACCCTTAAGCGTGACATCCTTCAGTTTGGAAACACTCCGGACATGATCGAGACTACTCTCACATCAATGATCAACAGAGGGACCTGGATGGCCATGTGACCCCCGTGCGTTTCACGAATATAATCGCTCGAACCGTGAGATAGTCGTTTCCTGTTCCCTTTGTCATTTGATACCTAATTGATCCGAGACTTGATCTTCGGTATCTCCATACCTTAGTTCAGTCTCGTTACCGATGAAATTTTTTACTCGTTACCATGTCGTTGCATTCCGTGACCAAGTCACATGCTTGCAAGCTTCATTAATGCAACGTCACCGAGATGGCCACATGTATCTATCCATTACATGGATTAGACAAATCCTGGTCTTGATATGTACTCCTCTACGCATCCCTTTGGAAAACCTGAGTGGCACCTTTTTGATCACCCTTTTACGAGATGATTCTTTATAACCATCTAAGCTTCCTCCAGAATGGTGATTTGCATTACCTCACAGTCAAAGGATCAGGTTGCGAGGTTCTCTTTGTTTTATCATCAATGGTGAACTTTGTAACTAGATCTCATTCAAGATATAATGGTCGAATGTTTGTCTATCATGTTATTCAACTAATAACATGACCTCATTGTCAATTGGCATAAATGCCCATGGTATTGAAACCCAGATCATCCTCCTGACCAATGAACTAGTTCACTAGAGGTAACTAGAGACACGGTTTGTTTGCATACCACACGTGTATTAACATTTCGTATTAACATAGTTATAGCACGATATGAAACGTATTACATACAGAAGATATATCAAATAATACACTTTATTATTTGCCTCTAGGGCATAACTCCTTCACGTATATCAATGAACATAAGAATATTCTATGCTCCCAATACCCGAGGCAGTCTGATGACTTGATTACACGTGCACACATGGAGACTTTCGGCGGTTGGTTGCAAACACATCTCATGAATAACACCACTATTGGATATCAGCTGTACTTGTTGGCCATGACACCATCTTCAACTGTATTGACTTTCCAAGGTTACGATATAAATGGGAATAAATTTTACACGATCGCCCAAGATAAAAAGAACACCAACCAAAACAGTGGTGTCCGCATTGATGCAACAAACAACAATGGGCGAAAGGACACATATTATGGTTACATAGAGGAGATATGAGAACTTGACTATGGACCTTATTTTAAGGTCCCTTTGTTTCAGTGCAAATGGGTCAAGCTAACAGGAGGCGGGGTTCAGATAGACAAGAAGTACGGAATGACAACATTGGATCTCAACAATCTTGGGTACATAGACGAACCATTCTCCCTAGCCAATGATGTGGCTCAGGTTTTCTATGTGAAGGACATGTCTACCAAACCAAAAAACAAAAAAATAAGCAAACGAATACAGCATACGATAAGCTAAAGCGCCACATAGTTCTTTTAGAGAAAAGAAACATCGTGGGAGTGGAGGATAGGATAGACATGTTAGAAGATTATAATAAGTTTGATGTAATTCCGCCCTTCACAGTTAACACTGACCCAAGCATCCTATTAAATGATAAAGATACTCCATGGTTACGGCCGACGCAATCATAAGCAAGGGACATACGCGAACAAGGTTCATGGCCTCCAAGGCATTTTAGGAAACAAGTGACTATATGTATTTTGAATTATGCCTTTGGTGGTTTTTGAGATGCAATCAATATACCAAGTTTAGTATTTTTTCTTGTAACTATATATGTCACATAATATGACACCATGCGAAGGTTTTACATTGTTCGGGCCGTTTTTGAATTTCTTATGCCTGTTTCAAACTATGGCCAAAATGGCGGGCTTGAAGATTCTTACCTAGGGGATGAGCCTTTCTAAACTTGCATTTGATCTCTGAAGAAACATCATATTGTAAGTCTAAAAATGATTTAAAAAAATCATGAGCATTAGATCATGTACCTGTAGTTCAAACTGGACCCACTTCCTACCGATTCGGCGGACATTTGTCTTTTTCACCAGGGGTGGATGGAAAGGTTTGATATATCCCGGTTGGGACATTATCCATGTAAGGTGGTCTAGTATTTTTGAAAATGGGGTAGTAGCATTTTGAATTATGTCTTTGGTGGTTTGTTCACAAAACGCCCCATTTTTGGCACTCGTATCACCTTACGGTGTATGAACGACTTCGGTGAGGGAGTGGAGGAGGATCTCAAGAGAAGAGACGACTCCGGTGAGGGAAGAGACGACTCTGGTGAGTGAAGAGACGACTCCGGTGTTGGAACCTTGACTACAAAGTCCGGTGAGGTATATAAATTAAGTTGCTGCTGACTAGATGCATTAATTGATTTGTAAATATATATTAACAATTCTTTCTTCTTTTGGCCCTCTAGATCGAATCAATCTTCTGGAAGCAAACGAGGCCCGACCAAAAAGTTGGCCCCTGATTCTAGGTTCACAATCGAATAAGTCACTAAAAATGGCACCCCGATTGCTCCCGCGCAGAATGCAAGGTTATTTGTAATTCAATGCGGAGTTGTTGTTAGGGACAGCATCCCGATCACCATTCGAGAATGAAATAAGCCAAAGGCGGATGGAGTTAGTTATGTCGATGATAGATCCAAAGATATGCTTTGGAATATGCTCATGACAAATTTCACCCTACCGCTAGAGGTGGATCCACAAAACAAAGTTATAGAGCCAAAAGTCAAGGAGTGGTCTCTTAAGAAGATGGCCGCACAATTCACTAAACATAAGAAAAGATTGTACAAGGTGTATGTCCTAGAAAAAAGGACTCTAGAGTTCACCGGAGCGTATGAGAAGCTAAGAGATCACTGGGACAAATTTGTGGAGTACAAGACATCTACTAAAGTTGTGAAAAGGTCAGAAATAAACAAGGCAAATGCTGTACGAAAGAAATATCACCATGTTATGGGGACACGTGGCTACAAGGCTACCATGCCTAAGTGGGAGAAAGATGACAACAACCTGATTGATAAAGGGATTGTTCCAGAGACATCAGAGTGGGCCGAACGAGTAAAGTCTTGGTTCTACGGGCATGGGAGAAAGTTGAACCCAGAAATAAGGAAGTGTATTTTTTACAAACGAACATCTTGCAACACCTTAGAAAGCCCTTAAAGATGCAACAAAGGATGTGCCGAAGGGGAAGTTCTATCCCAATAGAGAGAACGATGAGCTGACACGTGCCCTCGGGAATAAAGAACACGAAGGATGAACAAGAGGCACATCAGGATCCCTTCCGTGGAAGCTCGGGTTTCCCGATGATAGGAAAAAATATCCCGATAAAATCCATCAGAGGAGAAAGGATAGGGAGGCAGACCGGATGCAACAGATAGAAGAAATATTAAGGAGGCAACATGAGCAAATAAATGCACTTAGCCAGCAAGCTACCGACCCATCTTAGTGGCAGGACGAAGAAAATGCATTAGATGCTACCGACCCATCTCCTCGGCAGAAAAGCAACATGGCTTCCATGGAGGCCCCGAATGATGATGATGATGCGCTGACGCTAGCTTCTCGCTACCTCGTGGATGATATCACGAAGAGGGAAAATTGTGAGCTGCATGTGAAAGTTGTGAACATATCCATGAAGGTGGCGGTTAGCTTTGCCTTACCTTCTGGACCTAGACCAACTTACCATTGCTCTCCGGTTCTAGATGGCTATGTTGTTGTCGGTGTGGATGAAGTTATGAAGGGATTTGAGCACCTGAATCTTGACTTCCCTGCAGGTGAAGGGGATCTGAATGAATTGGGAGAAGCCAGGAAAAGCACCGTTCTATGGCGAAAGGAAAACATCGTTCTTCCAAATTGGATGCCAAGGTCACTGACTTCTCCCAGTTGCAATCCAGCTCAATCTGCGCGGCCTCAAAAATCTCTGGCGCATCTGCAGACTCCGCCGCCTCATCCATCTGTGGCGTGTCTCCGCCGTCTTAGCTGTCTCTGGCCTGTTTGCAGACTCCAGCGCGTCAGCAGACTCCACCGCCTCCACCACGTCAGTAGACTCCGCCGCCTCAGCCCCAGTTGCAAAAGCGGTAGAGCACCGCCGCTCCGGCGGCTAGTACTACAGCTGAGGAGAAATCCTCAGCAGGTACAAGGAAGATAGCCAAGCAGGCTACTTCCAAGTTACCTTATGTCGTGGAAATGGCCACGGAAGTCGCTGCCACTGGCAGCGATTGAGTGTTTCGTGAGGAAGAGTTGGCGGCCATCTGCGGTGCGAGATGGGGGCGGATGCACATGGGTTTACCCAGGTTTGCCCCCCCGGAGGGTAAAGACCTACTCCTGCTAGATTAGATTATTGGAGAGCGAGTTACAGGGGTGGCGAGCTCGGCGACTATGCTGCGAGTCGCTTGAGGGGGTGTATGATGGAACGTGCGTCTCTAGGATACCCTAGGGAGGTTTATATATGAAGCACCTCGCTAGGGTTTACAAGTTACAACCGAACAAGATAAGGATTCAGAGGTTTTGACCTAATCCGACTGGGCTTCGGTTACGCTCCTGGCCTCCAGTCGCCAGCCGCCGGGCTTCTCCTTCCGTTGTTGTCCAGTCGCCATCCTCCAGGCGCACTCACAGGCCTTTCGGCCCAATCGGAACGTCCTGCTGGGCATACCCCCTTTGGCATATCCCTATCAGTAGTCCTCGAAGCCATCGTTGATGCAGGCGCATGCGTCCTTTTGGCGTTCGGAGTAGGCGAGCCCAATTTGGGCGTCCAGTCGAGTCGGCGATGGACTCCGTCAGAACCAAGGAGAATTTCCCCATGTTTCCATTCGCTGCCCCAATGAGCATTACTGTCACCAAGTCGTCGTTTCAGCGAGTGGAAAGGACTAGCGGGTAGCGGGTTAAAATAAAGGAGTTGGACCGTCAACCCTGGTCAAACTATCCGTTGGAATTTCCAACAGTAACTTCGGCGTAATTACCGTGAGTAACGGCTATCCCGATTTTGGCGGGTGGCGCTCCCATATAAGGGGAGTGATGGTTCAACTTTGCAGACCTTCTCCGCATTCTTCATTCTTCCTCATTCGTTCTTCCCGTCTCCAATCTCTCTGCCTATATTCTTCTGATTTGTCCTTTCCGCGTCGTGCGATTCCACATCCTACCCGATGGCGCCTCCCAAAGGCTCATGGGGGAAATCCAAGTGTACCACAGCCTAGCTTAAATCTTTCGAGGACGCCGGAGTACATCGCAAGGGGAACTGGCGGGTTCTGCCCTCCTCCGAGACCGAGCCAAAGCCGCGACCCGGCGAATTCATCTGCTTCCCCAGTCATCTTGAGAGGGGTCTGGGATTCCCTACTTCACTCTTCTTCCGTCGCTTCTGCGTGTACTATGCGATCAAGCCATCGGATCTTGGTCCACACAGCATCGAGCAGCTGGCGATCTTCGTCGCCTTCTGCGAATGCTACCTCGGCTGTAGGCCGTACTTCCCGTTGTGGCTGGAACTCTTCCACGGCCGCATCGGGCGTGAGGCGTCCGGTGGCTTGATGTTGGTCGCAGGTTGCGTCACATTCCAACTGAAGCCAAATGCCAATTTCGTCAAGCTCCTCCTGCCGAAGAAGGCCGCCAACGAGTGGAATAAGAACTGGTTCTACGTCAAAGAGGCCACTCCCTCCGGCGGGGTGGCTCTTCCTGAATTTGTCACCGAGAGGAGCGAGCCTCGCCGGTTGGCACCGAAGAAGCTTCCTGAAGATCAGCGGATGGTCGTCGCGGAAATGATGGACCAGATCCAGAAGCTGGAGGACCAGGGGTTGATTCCGATCAACCTCTACAACTGCTGGCTCGGCGGCGCCTGGTTCCTCTGGCGGCTCGACCGCACTGGATGTACGAGTACGGCGGGAAGCATGATCCATCCCGAACCAGCAAGGAATCATGGGAGGCCGAGGACTACAAGGCCGCCCTGAAGAAGATCACCGATGCAGAGTTCACCAGTGTGGCGGTCGGGGTCGCCCCGTACACTCCTGTGAAGAACGAAGCCCCTACAGTAAGTTCTCTTCCCAATCGCTGTGTCCGTATTTCAGTCCTCAGTCTCCGCGTTTGGTGTTTCACTCGTGGTGGTTCTCAGCTTTCTTAGGTGTTGGAGGGTTGGCTCCCTCCGCTCGATGAAGAGGTTCCCCAGGAGCTGGAGGAAGGCTCCGAGGGAGATTCTTCCGACAGCGACAGGGAGGAGGAGGAGGTTCCTCCTCCAGCGCCTGTGGCTTGCAAGACCCGCATGCAGAAGCAACGTGAGTTCGAGGCGAGCTGCAGCCTGGACGAACACGATAGAGGCGACGAGGTCGCGCAGGAGCACACGTCCCGGCGTACTGCTACACTGTCAAAGCCCGCACGCAAGCCCAAGTCACCAGCGAAGGGGCCAATGTCACCATCCAAATTGGCGGTGGTGTTCGAGTCGGATGACGACTCCGATGACGAAGATTCCCCCGAAGTATCACGCAAGGCTCCAAAGGGGGCGATCCCGACGAAGGGGTTAGAGGGCGAGGACACTGAGGTGGTGGTAGAGGTTCCCCTGGCGGCGATTGCGCCGATGGTCTCGGGGGTTCCAAGCCAAGAAGCGGCTGGGGCGATGACATCCAAGTCACCGCAGCCGTCAAGGGCGGCCGCGTCAGAGCCAGAGATCCCGGCAACTGCGGCTTCATCGTCGAGGAAGCCCGCGGTTTCGTGGGCTTCAGACGTCTTCGAGAGGAGGCTCACTCGCAAGTTGGTCCCTGAATTGGACAAGCCCGCCCACATCAGTACCGGGCTTCGCGTCCTTCCAGTCGCCAAGTGAGTACTGCTCCTTCATCCCAATTCGCCTCGCTCTTTTGTATCGTCGTTATGTTGACTGTGGGAACTCGTGCAGGTCGGGGGCCAAGAAGATTGGCCGTCCTTCGGTGGCTAAGATTCCACCGGCCGCCCCTACGGGAGAGGGCGACCTCCCCAAGAAGAGAAAGGCCGCCGGAGATGTGGCGACCGCGGAAGGCGCGAAGAAGCAGAAGGGGGGTGCTGACGACGCCATAGTTAAGGACAGCGCCGCGGAGCCCAAAGCTGCATCAGTCGCCGAAGTGGTGGTGGTGGCACAATCGGAACCGGTACTGGCCGCGTTCGTGCCGGAAGCGCCGGTCCCGATAACCAGTGCTCCCGCCAGAGCGTCGGCGACGTTCCCGTGCTTCATGGCGAGGGGGTTTCTAGGTGTGGCGGATACTCAGTCTCCGCAAAGTCCAGAGATCGTGGATGCAGACATTGGGTCCCGTCGCGGGCGCACTTCCTTCACGATCCCAGCGACTGACGCCAGAGAACTTCACAGGATGCTCGCCACAGCTATTCAGGTATGTCCAGTCCCCGAGTTCCTAGTCGCTGAATTTTAGCGGCTGGGAACTGAACTTCTTGCTCCTCTCCAGTCCTTGAATTCCTAGTCGCTGAATTTCAGCGGCTAGGAATTGAGTTTCTTTCTCCATCTCCAGTCCCCGAGTTCCTGGTCGCTGAATTTCAGCGGCTAGGAACTGGGTTTTGTTTTATCAAATGCTGAGGTGTGTTGTTTGTTTGCAGGGATTGCAAAGGGAGTCGACCGATCGGCAGGCCGCGAGAGAGTGCTTGGAGCGTGACTTGCACGAAGCCCAAGAGGCGAACCAGCGGCTTTAGGAAACTGTTGGTGAGTGTCTGTTTGTTTTTCTTTTCTTCTGTCAGGTGCGAGCTAGTGGTGTACAGCATGCTGATGGTTTCTCTTGCAGATGGTTTCCCGGCTGCAATTTCCAAGGCCCGCGAGGGGTATGTCCCAGTCACCGAGCTGGACGCGGTGAATGGACGAATAGCCTCCCTGGTCCAAGACTTGGAGGAGGCGAGAGAGGCCTCAGTTTCTTCGGAGGAAAGAGTGAAGGCTACTGTTGCTGCGGCTGAGGAAGAACACAAAGCCACGGATTCCATCATCGTGGGGCTGCACAACGAGCAAACCGCCCTGGAGAAGCACGCCCCGTAGAACTGCCGCAAACTCCTTGGCGAGTCTCCATTTTTGCTTGACTCGTTTGTCGAGTCCCTGATTGGGGGTTTTCATAGTTTCACTGACGCCTGATTTTGCAGTTGTGGTAGGCCAAATTGATCCGGTGGTGCAGACCTACAATGCTTCACAGTGCGTGACTACCGTGGTGAACACGGCCACGGCTTCGGTGTTGTGCGTCCAAGCAGCTCTTCAGGGCATGTCCCCCACCGAAGTTATTCCTAGGGGGCTTGCGGATGTGTGATGCTATCTGTAGGAGGTGCCTGCCGTCGTGGAGTGGATGACGCGCTCAGCGTTCAGGCGCGGGGCCACCATAGCGTTGAGCTTAGGTCTTGCCCACGTCCCCGACGACTTCGACCTTGACGACGTGACGAGTGGCTACCCATCAGCGACCGGCACAGTGGAGATGTCGGAGGAGCTGAAGCTGACCGCGAAGGCCGCTCCTTACACCGATCGGGTCTTGGCGATGGGGGATCTGCTGCTGTACCAGGAGACGGTGTTGGCGCAACATGAAGTCGGAACAGCCCTTCCGGTCGTTGTTGTCAAAGTCGCTGACGACGTATCCGACGAACCCGTGGTAGCCTTTTGTTCGTGTCAAGGGGGTGGCGCTGCTTCTTCATCAGGGCCTGTGGAGTAAACAATGTATTTGTCCAATTTGTGAAGTATGCCAAGTGGCGAATGCTGTAAAATATTTTGCAATATATGCCAAGGGGAGTCAATCGACTAGGATTGTGCGGTGTGTTTGTTTTTGGTTGAGTGAGTCCCTGAGCGCGTCCGCCCTTTAATGGGGTATAACTCGATTGTATACTTTTGTGTATTGTTTTGGTTTAGGCACTGTTTTTTATCTCTCGCGTCT
The DNA here is from genome assembly GCA_916181665.1 of Avena sativa. Taxonomy (NCBI): domain Eukaryota; kingdom Viridiplantae; phylum Streptophyta; class Magnoliopsida; order Poales; family Poaceae; genus Avena; species Avena sativa. The sequence continues at coordinate 567,199,864 of OV702291.1, forward strand.
TCTGAGTGGCGAGTCCTCGAGCGCAAGTAGGGATGGCTTGTAAGCGAGTCCCCGAGCGCGAGTTGGACTGACTTGTAAGCGAGTCCCCGAGCGCGGTACCCGGCTATGTTGGTCATGTTCCTTTTGCAGGTTGTGAATGCATTGTTTGTAACGCGTCTCCTCCCCTGGCCCGGAGAGCCAGTCGCTTGGCGAGTCCTAGGCAGCTCTCTTACTTAGTGTGTTCCCGGGTGGTTCCCGTTTTGTGGGGTCCCCGTGTGTGGTACTTAACCGTTCGAGTCGCTTTGCACGAGGATGGGAGGGACAGGTCGCTGTCAGAAGCGTGTACCGGTTGTCTTGGCCCGGTGGGCCAATCGGGCTAGGCGACTCCCATGGCGGCTCTAGGTTGGCGTTTGCATGGACAACCCAAGGTCCGAATACTTCCGGTGCCCTTGTACCGCACTACTTAGCCGTGCCGGTCGCTCGACCAGAGGTTGACTTCCGTAAGTAGCGTATTGCGAATATGTACGAGTGCGAGTGGCACAAGAATATGGCAAGTGGACACAATTTGTGCGATCCAGATGAATTTCATTATATATGCTAGTGGAGTACAATGCGAGGTTCTAAGTATAGAACTTTCTGAGGAGGTTTACATTCCATGGCCTCCCTACCTCCAGCTGGCCGTCACCCCGTATGTCGATGAGGTAGTAGGCACCATTGCCAAGGACTCGGCCTATGGCGAACGCCCCCTCCCATGGGGGGGAGAGTTTGTGCATGCCCTTCTTGTCTTGGGCCATTCGTAGGACCAGGTCGCCTTCCTGGAAGGTGCGAGTTCGCACTCGGCGGCTGTGGTAGCGGCGGGGTCCTTGCTGGTATATGGTGGTGCGGGAGCGAGCCAGGTCGCGTGCCTCGTCGAGTTGATCGATGTTGTCTTAGTGGGCAATCTCGTTGGCCGCCTCGACGTAGTTGGCGACTCGGGGTGAGTAATGCTCTAGGTCTGTTGGCATAACGGCCTCGACGCCGTACACCATGAAGAAGGGCGTGAACCCGGTGGAGCGATTGACGGAGGTGCGGATCCCCATATCGCAGAGGGGAGATCGTCGACCCAGCATCCTGAGGTTTGCTCGAGGGGCACCTGGAGTCGCGGCTTGAGCCCGTGGAGGACGCTCTGGTTGGCGCGTTCTGCTTGGCCATTTGACTCCGGGTGGGCGACTGATGCGAGGTCGAGTCGTATGCCATGTTCTTCACAGAATTCCGCCATGGCCCCCTTGGCGAAGTTGGTGCCATTGTCTGTTATGATGCTGTGCGGGTAGCCATACCGGTAGATGAGCTCGCGTAGGAACTTGGTGGTTGTCTTGCCATCGCACTTTTTTATTGGCTTGGCCTCGACCCATTTGGTGAACTTGTCGACTGCGACCAGGAGGTGAGTGAAGCCAAACGGGGCCTTCTTGAACGGGCCTACCATGTCCATGCCCCATACGGCGAATGGCCACGTGATGGGGATGGTCTTGAGTGCCGAGCCAAGGAGGTGCGTCTGGTGGGCGTACTTCTGGCACCCGACGCATCGTTGGACGATGTTGGTGGCGTCGGCGTGTGCGGTGAGCCAGTAGAAACTGTGCCGCATGGCCTTGGCGACTAGCGACTTGGCGCCGACGTGATGGCCGCAGTCACCGGAGCGAATGTCATGGAGGATCTTGCGGCCTTCTTATGGCGGTACGCAGCGCTGGAACATGCCGGTCATGCTGCGTCTGTGGAGCTCGCCGTTGATGACGACGAAGGATTTGCAGCGACGCACGATCATTCGTGCCTCCGTCTCATTGCTTGGTAGGAGCTTGTGTTCCAAGAAGGCGACGTATGGTGTTGTCCAGTCGCTAGGCTCCACAACCATGGTGACTAAGGCCGGTTCTGGTTGCAGTGGGATCACGATGTCGATCTCTTTTGGTGGGCTGACCGACAGTTTGTGGATGATGTCGAGGAAGACACCTACTGGTGGCGCTTGTCGGGTCGATCCGATGCGGGAGAGGGCGTCTGCCTCCTCGTTTTTGCGCCTGTCGATCCACTCGATGGAGTAGCCGTCGAAGTGTCCTCCTAACTGGTCGACAACTTGGCAGTACGCGATCATTGTTGGGGAGATGGTGTCGCACGTCCCGGCGACTAGGTCGGAGTCTCCATAGCATCATAGGCGGTTGACGTTCATCTCCTTGGCGGCTCTCATGCCGTGAAGGAGGGCCTCATATTCTGCCATGTTGTTGGTGCAGGGTTTGAAGTTGAGGTGGAGCACGTAGCGGAGCTTGTCTCCTTTGGGAGAGGTCAGTATGACCCTAGCCCCTGCATCGTCGGCGTTCTTGGAGCCGTCAAAATGGAGCGACCAGTAGTGGAGGTACGGGAGCTTTTCTGGATGCTGTGCTTCTTCCCAGTCTGCAAGGAAATCAGCCAGGGCTTGTGACTTGATTGCTTTGTGGGGCTCGTATTTGATGTTGTGGACGCCGATTTCGACGGCCCACTTGGCGACTCGCCCGGTCACCTCGCGATTGCGTATGATGTCTTGTAGGGGCGCGGAGGAGACCACCATGATTGGGTGCTCTTGGAAGTAGTGTGGGAGTCACCGCTGTGCTCGGCATACCGCGTATACCAGTTTTTGGTATTGCGGGTAGCGCTGTCGTGAGTCCGTTAGGACTTTGCTGATGTAGTAGACGGGGCGCTCCTTGCCCTCTTCCGGTCGTTCGACGACCATCACGGCGCTGACGACTCGAGTGGAGGCCGCGACGTAAACGAGCATTGGCTCCTTGTCGAGTGGAGCAGCGAGTAGTGGGGCCGCGAGTAGCACTTCTTTGAGCGCTTTGAGTGCGTCGTCAGCCTCCGCGTCCCATTGGAACGTGGGGTTCTGCGCATCAGGCGGTAGAGGGGCATTGTCTTCTCGCCTAGTCGGGGGATGAAGCGACTGAGGGCCGCGACTCGCCCTACCAACTTCTGGACGTCGTGTAGGCACTCGGGTTTCCCGAGTCACGTGATGGTGTCGATCTTGGTGGGGTTGGCTTCGATGCCTCGCTTGGAGACTACATATCCCAGGAGTTGTCCGGTGGGGACGCCGAAGGTGCATTTTCCAGGGTTCAGCTTGATGTTGTACCTCCGCAGGTTTGCAAAGGTTTCGGCTAGGTCGGCGAGCAGGTCGTCCTGGCGGGTGGATTTTACCACCACGTCGTCGATGTAGACGTGAATGTTGCGGCCAATTTGGCTTGCTAGGCACTCCTTCATGCACCTCTGGTATGTGGCGCCTGCATTCTTTAGGCCGAACGTCATGGCCGTGTAGCAGAAGGCGCCGAATGGCGTAATGAACGTCGTCTTCTCCTCGTCCTCGGTCACCATCTTGATCTGGTTATAACCAGAGTAAGCGTCAAGGAAGCACACGACTCCGATCCCGTGGTCGAGTCGATGATCTGATCGATGCGCGGTAGGACGAACTCCTCCTTCGGGCAGGCGCTGTTGAGGTTGGTGTAGTCGATGCACATTCTTCATGTGTTGTTCTTTTTTAGAACCAGGGCTAGGTTTGCCAGCCACTTGGAGTATTTGATTGGCCGGATGAAGCCTGCGGATAGCAGGCGTTGAACTTCTTCGGCGATTGCTCGACGGCGCTCTTCATTGAAGGGCCGTAGCGACTGCTTTACTGGTCGCACTTTGGGGTCGGCATTTAGTTTGTGCTCAGCGAGTTCCCTCGGGACACCTGGCATGTCAGATGGCTTCCATGCGAAGATGTCGCGGTTCTCACGGAGGAACTCGATGAGCACGCTTTCCTATGCGGGGCTCATGTGCTCCCCAATGGTGACCGTCTGGCTGGAGTCACCGGGGACGAGCTCGATGGTGCGGGTGTGCGTGGTCACCTCGAACGTGGAGTTCGCGGCGGTTGGCTTCTTCAGGATGGTGGGGTCGTCCTTGTTGATGTTGCCCGCGTATTTCGCGAGCTCCTCCGTGTGGTCGGTCTCCGCGGCGATGACAGCATCGGCGAGCTCGGCGCCTTTGTCCTCGCATTCCACGGCCATGTCAGGGTCACCATGGACGGTGATGATGCCGCTTGGCCCAGGGAGCTTCATCATGTTGTACGCGTAGTGGGGGGTCGCCATGAATTTGGCAAACGTCTGGCATCCCAGCATGCAGTGGTAGGGGCTGTGGAAGTTCACCAGCTCGAATTCAATTCGCTCGATGCGGTAGTTTGCCGGTGTGCCGAAGGTGACTGGCAGCGTCACTTTTCCGATCGGGTATGCCTTCCGACCAGGGACGATACCGTGGAAGGTTGTCAGGGTTGGCTGGATTGCCGACTCTGGGAGCTGTAGCCTCTTGAACGTGTCCAGGTACATGATGTTGATGGAGCTCCCGCCGTCCATTAATGTCTTGGGTAGCCAGTAGTCGGCCACTTTGGGCCTGACTACCAGGCGACTCGCCCTGGGTACTCGATTCTGGGGGCGTGGTCCTGGCGACTCCAAGTGATACTCTGTTCGGACCAGTTGAGGACGCGTGGGATGTCGACCTGAGTCACCGCATTGACGCGACCGTGCAGGAGAGCACCTTTCTCTCGCGCTTGGTGCCGAGTCCGGTGAAGGTGTGTAGCGAGCCGACAGCGGTGCCGAAGCGGTCGCCGTTCCCGTTGTCCCGGGGTGGGTTGTTGTTGGGGTCCTCCCTTGCTCGTCTCGCCTTCTCGATCTCTTTGAGAGAATGGCAATCAGCAGTGGTGTGGGTGGTTGGTTTCCCTTCCCTGCTATGGTAGATGCAGGGCTGATTGAGCAGGGCGGCGGGGTCGAATTTCGGCCTCGTCGTGTTGTTGGCGCGGTAGTTCCCGCTGTCGCGGTAGTTTCCTCCGTCCCGGCGGTAGTTCTTGGAGTCGCGCTGGCCGTAGCCGGCGTTGGCGACGAATTCGACTCGCCTGTCCGTGCGGCGCTTGCCGGTGATGCAGGTGTTGTTGTAGCGCATGTCACATAGGCGCTCGCTGTTGTGGATGCTGGTGCGGCGTCTTCCTCCTTACTCGTTGTCGGAGTCTTGGTTGGGGTCCTCCTCTGCATAGCGCTTGGCGATCTCGAGGAGGTCGGGGATGTTGTCGAGCGTCCGGTAGACCCTCTTGATCTTAGCGACCATGGGTTCGTACCGGCACGCGTTCTTGAAGCAGTGTATCACCGTGTCTAGGTGGATGCTAGAGGCGTTTATCCACAGTTCTTGCCATCTTTGGATCCAGCGGCGAGTCGACTCGCGTTGTCCCTGGATGCATCGCTCCAGGTCCTCTATGGTGGTGGAGCGGGTGTAGGAATCCTTGAAGTGCCTGACGAATGCGTCCCGCATTTCTTCCCAGGAATCGATGCTGTCGGCGGGGAGCGTGTTGATCCATTGCCAGGTCGCACCCTCCATCATCAGGGGAGGTAGCGAGCGGCAAGATGGTCGGTGTGGCCTGCGATTCCCATTGCCATGAGGTATGTGTCCAGCCAGACGGCGGGATCGTACGTCGGGTCATACTTTTCGATCTCCTTGGGGGCCTTGAAGTTGGCAGGGTATTTTTCCCCGTGAATCATGGGCCCGAAGCATTGTGGCCCGACTCGACTGAGTGAGCCTCTTGGTTCCGGGTCACCGCGGTTGGTGAGGGTGTGCCTCAGATCGCTGGGCTGGTGCGACCGCCACTCCTGGTTGTTGATGATGTTCGTACGGGCATCAATGGGCTGTCCATTGGCAGCGACTATGTTATTTGCCGGTCACGGCTCGTTGGTGGACAACGCGGGATTGGCGGCCCGTGGTTGGTTCGCTAGGGGCTGCGGTAGTGGGCAAGTTAATGCATTGGCCACGGTAGGGTGGCCGCTTGATGCCGCCCTGCTTGCTGATGAGCAGGAGTACATCTGTCCCCGCGGGTCAACTCCCGCAGATTGTTGCTCGACGGCCCTGACGAGTAGGGCCTTGGCATACTGGATCTGTAGCGTGCCGTCGCCTTGGACGTCGAGGTTAGCGATTGTGGCATCGGCCGCAACGACGTTGTCCATCGGGGTGGAGTATAATGGTAGCCTGTTGGCGTCGCGGGCTTGAGGCGAGATGATGATCCGCGGTTTGTCCGGCGGGGGCACACGACCCATGGGTGGTGGAGGGGCTCCGGTTGCCGGTGCACCAGGTGGTGGTCTCGCGGGGTTGCTTCCGCCTGGCGGCGCGTTCTCGCAGTATTCGCGCTCAGCGGCGCGTGTGGGGTCGCTCTTGTCGTTGAAGTTCAGGACGCGGCCCTGGACGTTGGAGTTCAGGCGGGACCTGATGCGGCACTGGTGATAGAGCGACAGCTCCCGCGCCATCTCTTGTTCGAGGCGGTATTTCTCGCGCTCGGAGAGTTCGTTGCGTTGCGCCTCCGCGAGCCGCAAGCGGGCTTGCTCCACCTCCGTGGCCGTCGCAGTCAGCGGGATTGGCGTGGTGAACGGATCTGGCGGGGCGGCCGTGCTGCCCACCATGTAGATCGCGTTGAAGCGATTTGATCTGGCGCGAAAATCCTCGGGGGACTCCGAGCCTGAATCGCAGTCGAAGATCCCCAGGATGGAGGAGTCCTCGAAGTCCTCGGGGTTGGATACTCGCGTGATGGAGTCCTCTCGTGATGCGGCGGTGATGGATCCGTCGACCGAGGCAGGGGTCGCGGAGTCGGCGTCGTCGTGGGTGGCAGCGTTGGTCTCGACCGTGTCGCTGGCGGCCGAGTCGTACTCGGTGACAAGGCTCCTGATGGAGCGGACCTGCTCCTCTGAAAGAAGATCGCGGTGCGGCGGCGATCTGCCGATGATTACCATTGCAGCTGGGTTGACCATGCCGCAGAAGCTGACGAAGAGGTTAATGGAGCCGACCGGCATCACCACGCCGTGAGTGACCGGGCATGACGCCGGGATGTAGCTGCTGGGCAGGATCTATAAGATCCCGCCGATGGAAATCATGCGGCCGGTGGCGAGCGGCTGATCGATCGGCGAATAGGGTCTTGCCGCCGAACTCAGGCCAGTCCCGCTATGCCCAACGGTGGGCGCCACTGTTGTGGAAATGGCCACGGCAGTTGCTGCCACTGGCAGCGATTGAGTGTTTCGTGAGGAAGAGTTGGCGGCCATCTGCGGTGCCAGATGGGGGCGGATGCACATGGGTTTACCCAGGTTCGCCCCCCCCGGAGGGTAAAGACCTACTCCTACTAGATTAGATTATTAGAGAGCTAGTTACAGGGGTGGCGAGCTCGGCGACTATGCTGCGAGTCGCTTGAGGGGGTGTATGATGGAACGTGCGTCTCTAGGATACCCTAGGGAGGTTTATATATGAAGCACCTCGCTAGGGTTTACAAGTTACAACCGAACAAGATAAGGATTCAGAGGTTTTGACCTAATCCGACTGGGCTTCTGTTACGCTCCTGGGCCTCCAGTCGCCAGCCGCTGGGCTTCTCCTTCCGTTGTTGTCCAGTCGTCATCCTCCAGGCGCACTCACAGGCCTTTCGGCCCAATCGAAACGTCCTGCTAGGCATACCCCCTTTGGCATATCCCATCACCTTACGATCTGACTACTGAGGAACTCAAAATGACTGTGGCTGAAGATGTGAAACGCCAGATTGCACCGAAATGGCTGATGGCTCTAAAATATAGCCATATACGTCCACATTTAAACTGGATATTACTCATATTTTTTTATGAAATATCTCTCTAAACCCTACCACTAATGCCTAATATTCAGAGGGGTATGCAATCCTTTCTTTTATATTTTTCTTGCATAGATAATGTCGTTTAAAGGAGGGAATCACTATATTGAAGTCAAATATACGAGATTTCCAACAACTAGAAGAAACTAGGAGCCGTAAAGCCGAGGCAGACGCTTTAACGACCAACTATACGACTGGAGTAAAATTCTGGCCGTATAGCTCTGGTCCTATAGTTGGCGCCGCCACCGTTAGGTCAAATAGAACAACTTTCATGAAGGGACCCCTATATAAAGAAGCCTCGAGCAACGAGAAAACTCCTCTCCGACCTCGCAAAAAGACTCTACCATAGATCACCAGCCGCCTCCAGATCTCAAAACCCTTCTCCATCTCCATAGCCATATTCCACCAGTTGTAATAGTAGATCTCTTCTCCGATTGGCGACATTGTAAGACTATTGCTATCAATCTTATGATTTTCATTACAATGTTTGTGATTGTGGATCTCATCTCTATGTGTGAGTAATTCTCCTTGGGCTAAGGGCTTCGTCCTAGCCATGTAGCGTTTGTGCATGTTATTTATCATAGATGGGGTCATGTATTAGTTTGTATGACATGATGATTATTGTATCCTCTCTTGCCTCAATCCAAGGACTTGTCAGGTACCCAAGACCCCGAGGGTTGAGCCAGGTATAGGGAGTATGAGTAATGACTGATCTGCAGGTTGGGAACCCCAGTGACAGAAGGGATAGTACGGCTGTATGTGACGGATTTGCTTGGGATTAATGGTGACATCACTATGCATATCATTAGTTCTCTTTCTTCTATGGATGAGACTAGTAGGTTATTACTATAAGCGGTTGCAGAGGCAATAACAATTATGGATGCACTGCCCACATATAATTTATCTTGCTCTAACAAGTACATGCATACTTTATTTCTATCTTTTATTCCCATCAGATGTTTTGCACATCTACAGGTGAAACCGAACGCCCTAGGCCCTCTCTCTCCATCACCGACAACAACAAAAAGACGCAAGCTATTGGTCCAGTAAAAACACAAAAGGAATTATAAAACTCCTGAAGGTCCATTAAAATAACTTCACTACGCATTTGCTTCCCGAGGATTCGATAACCTAGGTCTACTAGGGAAAAAGAAGCTATACTACATCCGTAATCCGGATCGAAGGTATCAACCCTTTTTCTAGCGCCGTTGCCGGGAAGCAATAGCTACCCTAGTGAGGTTATTAGGAACCTTGCTAGTTTTAATTCTTGTTTTTAATTTCGTTAGTTTGCTTTCAGTCTTTATTTGATAAACCAAAAAAAATTAGTTAGCCTTTCAATTCTTGCTTTTACTATTATAATTCTTTGTTTAAGAAAACCCAAAAACATAGGAAATATGGCTGAAAATAAGCTTGGGGAGTTTGCTACTCCCAACAATGATTATTTGCGTACTCCTATTACTCAGCCAGCAATTGTTGCTGATGACTATGAAATTAAGGCCCATTACTTAAGTTTGGTTCATAGAATCAATTTGGAGGCTCTGTTGTTGAAGACGCAGGTATGCACTTGAATACTTTCACTGGAATATGTGATATGATGTGTATTAAAGACGTTGACCCCGATGCGGTCAAATTGCGTTTATTTCCTTTCTCTCTAAGAGGAAGAGAAAAAGAATAGTTGCTATCTTTTCCTAGAAATACTATTACATCATTGGTGGGATGTACTTCTCTATTTATGACTAAATTGTTCCCACCTGCAAAGACTATGCAACTCAGATCTAATGTTACTGGCTTTAGACAGGAAGATCGTGAGCCTCTAGCGCTTGCATGGGAGAGGATGAAAGAATGCTTAAGAAACTGTCCTAGTCATGGGATGGAAGATTGGTTAATCCTCCATTTATTTTATAATGCTCTTAATCCTGTGTCTAAGTCTATGCTTGATACTGCAGCTAGAGGAACGTTTATGGGTAAACATATTACGGAAGCAAAGCAGTAGCTAGATAATAGGCAAGACAACCATGCCCAATGACATGTGGAAAGATCAAACACGAAGAAGGTGAACTCTATTTCACCACAAGAAAAAAAAGAACTCAATGCCAAGTTGGATGAGATCATACTAGCCGTAAAAGGTAAGGAAACCCAGGTAATAGCCACCCCTGAAACAAATATTGAAGAAATAGATATCGCAGCTCGTAACGATTATAATCCTGCTTGGAAGAAGAGTTACAATCCTAACTTTCAGAAACATTATTCTAGTCCTGCAGCTAACTCTAATAATAATATGGGAACTAGTAATAGTAGTCTCCAAGAAACACTTAAGTCTTTTGTACACTCACAAAATGAACAAAACAATATCCTTGTTAAAATAACAGAGAACCATGATGCTATGCTTGGTAAATTATCTAACCAAGCTATTAGTTTGAGAAATGATTTGCAGACCCTCCAAGAAAGAATGAGGTCATTGAGGCACATCTAGGTAAGATAACCGAGAGTCAAACTCTCATTCTAGCTAAATTCGCAGGTAAAGCTGAGCCCAATCCTGTTGAAGAACTCAAAATGATGAGGATCCAAAGGGAGGAGCCTGAAGAACTTGACTATAGTAATGCTCCTTCACTAAGCTACACTATTGAAGATCTCGTAAAAAGGATCAACGTCAAGATTCCGGTGAGTGAAGGTAGTGAGGAAGCTATGTACTAGCACTTCATTAATCAGGTAGCAATAAAGGTACATGAGCTTGAGGAAGAATACAAGCAAATTGCTGAAAAATTACCTATTAAACTAGATGACAAATTTGATCCTACTATTAAGATTAAAATTGGAACCAATGAGATAGCTGCACTTTGTGATCTAGGTGCAAGCGTCTCAACAATTTTGAAGAGTCTTTTTAACAAGTTAAATCTTGGCTCCTTTGAAATCACTGAATTAAAATTGCATCTAGAAGATTTTACCTACAAACAAGCTATAGGAATTAAGGAGAACACTTTAGTATACATTAAATGATGTCCCGCTCTCATTGATTTTGTTATTGTTAACATGCCTGAAGATGCTACTGCTCCTATTATTTTAGATCGTCCTTTCTTAAGAACTATTAAGGCTTTGATTAATCTACATGAAGGGAACGTGAATCTTCAATTGCCTTCGCGGGATCCTTTTGTTATTCATTTTCCCAGGAAGAAGAAAGACAAGCATGATGAAAAGGAGGCCATCACTTTGAAGGCCAATTACTTTGGGGTGGGTGTTCCACTCATCTGGTCCAAGTAAGTATCGTCAAGGTCAATCTATTAACCGTAAAAGAGCGCTCCATGGGAGGCAACCCATGTTAAATAAAGGTTTGAGTTAATTTTTTAGTTTTAGTTTAAGTTTATGTTTAATAAAGAGTGCTAGAAAACTCCATTTGAGGAGAAGAAGTTCAGTAGTACTTGAAATTCTACTTTATTCATGCTATTGTTGGCCGACAATATTTACTGTCAATTTTCTGTCAAAAACAAGGTATATCACTAAGTTACAGGAAAAGAAATAGTTTTCGAAGAAACAGATTTTTTTTGATGCACACAAAGAGTTTAACGACCAACTATACGACGGGAATAAAAATTCTGGCTGTATAGTTATGGTCGTATAGATATATTTGCCATCGACATTTTCCCTTTAATATGTACTGAGAGTTTAACGACCAACTATACGGCATGAATAAAAATTCCGGCCGTATAGATATCAGTGCCTCCGTACAAATTCTTTTCCAATGTAATGAGAGTTTAATGACCAACTATACGGCAGGAATAAAAATTCTAGATGTATAGTTCCGGTCGTATAGATATCGATGCCTTTGTATATTTTCTTTCACATGGACAGACAGTTTAACGACCAACTATACAGCGGGAACATTTTGTTCCGGCCGTATAGTTGCGTCTGTATAGCTATGCCGCTAGGAGGAAACCCTAATATTTTGATAGAAGGCCAACTATACGGCAGGACCGCATTGTTCTGACCGTATAGCTACGCCCGTATAGTTGCGTCCGAATACAAAATCACACGGGAAGGTACCTCCAATTCCAAAACTTCAATCCTTTTTCTTTCTTCTACCTCCAAACTCTCTCAAAACCTCAAGAGATCTTCATCTCTTCTCAATTTTGTTCGATTTCCTCGCACACGAGTGATCTACGGTATGTTTCTCCTCCGACCTCCAATTAGTTTTTGCAAATTCATCTTCAATCTATTGTCATTATCAATCTAGGGTGAGACCTACTATGAACCAATTGCCATGATTTTCTTGCCTAGATTATTATCTTGAGGAGATTCTTTAGTGTGCTATGATGAGGAATATGATGCACTTACTATTGTTGGATCAAAAAGTTTTATTTTTGCGCTTCTTCAATGTTTTAGATGATGAACACAAGGAGCCAAACTCGTGCTCGTGCCACCGCTAGCGCTTCTCGGGCTGCCGCTCAGGAACGCATGGGGATACGATTCAGGGATGAGCTCCATCATGATCTCTTCAACAGGATCAAGAACCGCAAAGTGAAGGCCACCAAGTGGGATTGCCCTATTATATTGAACCAACTCGGTATTTCTGATGACTTCAATTTACTTTGCAATAGAGCTAGCATGCAAAACTTTGTGTACAATGATGTGCCTACCTATCACCATTTAACTATTGAATTCCTAAGTTCTTTGCAAAGCACCATTAAACTATGGCAAGGAGAGGACACGGTTCCTTTCCAACTTATGAACAACAACTACACTTTAACACTAGATGAATGGTGAGCATGTTTTAATTTGCCAAACAATGATGTTAATGCCTTATGCGCATCCTTGATGACCCACAAGTATAGGGGGTGTATCGCAGTATTTTTGAGGGAAGTGAAACCCAATTTATTGATTCGACACAAGGGGAGCCAAAGAATATTTATAAGCCTTAACAACTAAGTTGTCAATTCAGCTGCACCGAGAAACAATCTTGCTCACAGCAGTTTATCAGTAGCAACAGTTTTGTAGTAGCAATAGTAAAGTAATAGCAGTATTAAAAGTAAAGACAATAGTAACAATTGTAGTAAACAGTAGGATTAAAGCGCGGTAGGCACATGGATGGATGGACGGGCGTTGCATGGACAAGACAATTCATATGGCAATCAAGACATAGGGAATTTGCAGATAAATAAGATAAAGCATCCAAGTACTAAATAATCATATGCATATGTTCCATATATAGTCATACGTGCTCGCAATGAGAACTTGCACAACATCTTTTGTCCTGCCAGCCCGTTTGCAGCGGGGTCTCAAGGGAACTACTGGCAATTAAGGTGATCCTTTTAATAGAGCACTGGAGCAAAGCATTAACACTCCGTGAACACATGTGATCCTCACATCAATGCCATCCCCTCCGGTTATCCTGATTGCTGTCACTTCGGGGCCTTTGGTTCCGGACAACAACGTGTGTATACAACTTGCAGGTAAGACCATAAACAATACTATCATAATGAATTAATAACATGTTCATATCTGAAATCATGGCACTCGGGCCCTAGTGACAAGCATTAAGCATAACAAGTTGCAACAAAGTCAAACAACACAAGTAATAGATACTAGGCACCATGCCCTAACAATCTGATGCCATTACATGAACGATCTCATCCAATCCCTACCATCCCCATAGCCTACAACGAGGGATTACTCACTCATAGATGGGGGAAACATGGATGGTCGATGGAGAAGCGATGGTGATGATGATGGCGATGATATCCTCCAATTCCCCGTACCAGCAGGGTGCCAGAACGGAGTTTCTGGTTCCGAATCGCAGAATCTGGTGGTGGCGGCACAACAGAACTCTTTCTAGAAAAACGTTGAAGCCCCCTTGGTTTTTAGGTCAAGAGGCAACTTATAGGCGAAGAGGGAGGCCGAGGGGGCAGCCGAGGCGACCACACCACCCCTAGGCGCGGCCTGACCTGGCCTGCGCGTCCAGGTGTTGTGGGCCCCTCGTGGCCCTACTCCGTCTCGTCTTCTGGCTCCGTGAGTCTTCTGGTGATATAGGATTTTTGGCATATTTTCTAGGATTTTTCCTGATAGTTGATTTTCTGCACAAAAACTAGACACCAAGGTAATTCTGCTGAAAACAGCATTAGTCCGTGTTACTTGTATCCAAATCACATAAGTTTAGAGGGAAAACAATAGCAAAAGTGTTCGGGAAAGTATATACGTTTTGGACGTATCAATGCTGCATGTGGAAACCAAGCAAGCGGAGCTGCTCGTCCACCTCCTCCTTGGAACGCGACCACGGCCTCCTGTGAACACTAAACAAAGTAGATTGCGGCAAAGGAATCTCCCGTTCGTCCCCGTCAGTAAACAATATCCTGTATACTAAACTATCCGTATCAGAGTCAGCAGTGACGAAGTGATATGTTTTCATGGCAGCAAGATTAAGCCTTTGTGGTGCCAATATAGTATCATTAGGATCCACAGAAAGTTCTAACGTAGTAACCATACATGAAGCAATAATGCCCCCATAAATAGGTCCCCTAGCAGCTAGGCGGCAAGCAATGAGAGAGCCAAGATATTACCGAGTATCATTATTAAGTGCAGCAGCGAGGAAGGCTAAATGATCATTGGAGATATTACTTGTGTTCTCCCTACCAAGAATGCTAGTAGCAAGATAATAAGCAAAGTATCTAAGAGCTGGGAGTTGGATGTTTCTTATCTTCCCGCGCTGAGCTACGTGGTCATCGTCATTTGTCACACTTCGATAGATCTCTAGCAAATCAGCGGGTCGACCTTGGATCTTCTTCACGGTCCCCGTCATGCCTATACCTATAATGATGCAAAATATTTCCAAAGACATGGTAATAGGCTGATTATAAATTCTGAAAGAAACAGTTGACTGTAGGGGGTGCTAGTGAAAACGAAACTCTCAACGAAAGTTTTGGTGAGCACGACATATTGCTCACTCTCATCCTCCATGTATGAGGTCAAACCGACCCTCTGAACCAGTAGTAAGAAATAATCGAGGATCCCTGCAGCTGGCAAAAATGTATAACAAGGAAAAGTAGATGGGTGAGCATCCCCATCATCTCCTTCATTGCCAAAGCGTGGTGCAATGAGATCTTCATTGTATGAAGGCCTAAACTGAGAGACTGGTCTTGAGGGCCTTGACCTCCTAGGTGTGTCCCTCTCAAATATTTCTCCAAAGGTGTGGTAGTTCATCTTTGATATTCTAAAATTTAAACATCCATTACACAAGTGATTGCAAAGTGAATATATAATGAAGGGCACTACTCATAGGGACTTGTAAGAGGCCTAAACATGCATCAAAACAATATCTCTAAGCATTGAACAAGCTTACAAGCTCTCATAACCTGTCACCTATAGCAGCAAAATACTCAAGATATAAACCACTAAACACAAATCTACTTAGACAAGCGGAGGAGTTACATACCGGAGAACAAATGCTCCAAATTTCAGCAGCAAAGATGAGCTGAGCAAGGAGATCGAAAAATCGGGCAAGAATAGCAAGAACGCGATTTTGAGCAATGAACTGGTGTTTTCTCGGGAGAGAGAGAGAAGTGGCAAGTGAGAGAGTGAGTGGAGGGCCAGGGGTGGCCCACACCATGGCCAGACGCGCCCCTGGGCTGGCCGTGCCACCGGGTGGGGTGCCTGCCTGGTGGGCCCCCTGGTACTCTCCAGGCACTCCTCTGGCCCTTTTTTCACGTAAAAATTTAATATGAATTTTCTGGAATTTTTCGGGACACTTTATTTTTGAGCAATTTTCAGGTATAGATGAATGGTTTTCTGACAGAAAAAGTTTCTGGAAAGATGCAATGACAAAACAAAACAAAAACTTCAGAAGTTCTAAGACACTCTAACATGCAAGCAACTACCAACATAAAAGTAAACTAAATGAAAGCAAAAACTAGAAAAGATAAAATAAAAGCAAACAAAGATAATCATGGTGAAAACATTGTTTTGTTCATTGAAATCCTTTTGTTAACAAGGTTGATCAGGTCTTGTTACCAAAACAATTTTATATGAAACAAAACTTTGTGTTCCACTAATGATTATGTTACCTCAACCTTGATAGCAATGGTCCCAATCATAATAGTTTCATATTTTTCTTTTGGTATGGGACAATATATTTCTCCAACTTGAATGCCATCAACATGTTCAATTGAATTCAAACCATAAGTCCTATCAATCTTCTTGGGGAAATAGACAGTATGCTCCTGGTCATTAACATTAAAAGTCACCTTTCCTTGATTACAATTAATAACAGCTCCTGCAGTATTAAGAAAAGGTCTCCCAAGAATAATAGACATATTATCATCTTCGGGCATTTCAAGCACAACAAAATCAGTTAATATCAAGCAATTATGAGCCACTTGAACATGTACATCCTCACATATACCAACATGAATAGTAGTAGATTTATCATCCATTTGCAAAGATATATCAGTTGGTATTAGTTTTTCCTATTGAAGTCTCTTGTAGAGAGAAAAAGGCATAACACTAACTCCTGCTCCCAAATCACACAAAGCAGTTCTAACATAACTATTTTTAATAGAGCACGAAATAGTTGGGATCCCTGGGTCTCCAAGTTTCTTTGGAACCTTACTATTAAAGGAATAATTAGCAAGCAAAGTAGAAATTTCTTCATTAGGGCTCTTCCTTTTATTCAAAACAATATCCTTCATATACTTTGAATAAGGAGGCAATTTAATAGCATCAATCAAAGGAATTTGCAAGAATAAAGGTTTCATCCACTCAAAAAACTTATTATAATGTTCATCTTCCTTTGACTTGTGTTTCTTATCAGGGAAAGGCATAGGTTTTTGGAACCAAGGCTCTCTTTCACTACCATGTTTCTTAGGAACAAAATCTTCTTTAGTGTATTTAGTATTCTTAGTGTGCCTTTCAGGTTCTTCTTCAACATTTTCTTTATCGGGAGCATCATTTTCTTCATTACCACTTTCAGTTTCAGCATTAGAGACAGATATACTATTAGGATCTTTAGCAGGTTCTACAATAGTTTTATGTTTCTTCTTCCTTTTCTTAGGAGTAGCACCACTATTTTCAGCTTGTTGAGAATCCTGCTCAATTCTTTTAGGATGCCCCTCAGGATATAGAGGATCCTGGGTAGCAGCACCACTTCTAGTTCTAATTTCATAAGCATGTTTTTCTTTAGCAGTATTAACTAGCAAGTCTTTTTGTACCTTAATAAGCTGATCAATTTGAGTTTGAACCATTTGAAAATGTTTAACAAGCATTTTAACATCATTAGAGGTTCTTTTCACAATATCTTTTAACTCAACAATAGCTCTAGAGTTTTCCATTAAATGATTTTGCACCCTTTTATTAAAATTATCTTGCTTAACAATAAAAATATCGAATTCTTCTAAGCATTGATCAGGAGGTTTAGAGTAAGGGATATCACCTTCATCAAAATGTTGGAGAGAGTGTACCTCAATAGTGGATGAGTGGGGAATTGGCTTACATAATTCTTCTATAGGAGGTAAATTCTTGACATCTGCAGCTTTAATTCCCTTCTCCTTAAGACATTTCTTAGCTTCCTTCATCACTTGATCATTTAGTTCAATAACTCCCCTCTTCTTAGATGTTGGTATAGGCGCAGGAATAGTTGGTTCAGGTATAGTTCTGTCGGGTATAGCTGGTTCAGGAGGAGTCCAGTCTTCATAATTCTTGCTTATTTTAGCCATTAATTCCTGAGCTTCCTTGGGAGTCCTATTCCTGAAAACACAATCAGCACAACTATCCAGGTATGTCCTAAATTCTTCAGTTAGTCCATTATAAAATATGTCCAGACGCTCATTCTTAGGTAATGGACATCCATCCTGTGCGTGAATCAAAGCACAAAACCTTGCCCATGATTCAGGCAATATCTCTTTATCTCCCTGTTTAAAATCAAAAAGTTCCTACAAAATAGCATGTCTAGCACTAGGTGGAAAATATTTCTGCAGGAAGGTACTAATCAAGCAATCAGGGCTATCAATAGATCTAGGAGGTAAACTATTAAACCAAGTTTTAGCTTCTCCTTTCAATGAAAAAGGGAAAATTTTAGCAACAAAGTAGGTGCGCATCTTAATATCATCAAAAAAACAGGCCACTCATGGTAGAAAGCTCAGTCATATGTGCTACCGCACTTCCATTCTTAGTCCCACAAAAAGGTTCTTTCTCAAAAATAGTTATGTAAGATAAATCAAGAGAGAAATCATAATCCTTATCTTTAATGTTGATGGGAGATGCAGCAAACTTAGCATTAGGAGACAATTTGGGTTTTATAGTACGCCTCTCAAGGAGACTCTTAATAGCACTCCTATCATGGGTGTTTTGACATTCTTTAATAAATTCATCGGTCATCTCTATATAACCGTCTTCAATATCATAGCTCTCTCTAGATTCAAGTAAACTGACAGGTGTAGTAATGTCTTCATTAGGAGTTTCAGTATTTCCAGCTATAGTTCTAGCAAACGTAGCATCAAGGAAAGGATCTAATGAACCACTCTTATCAAGCACAGTAGAAGCAACATCATAAGTATCAGAAGTTTCAGATTCAGCAGTATTAGCAGTGTGTGTAGCATGTGTATGTGGTGGTGTAAGGAGCTTACTCATAACAGATGGTGAATCAAGAGCAACAGAGGTGTTCAGAACCGTACTTCTTCTTGTAGTGGATGGTAGAATAGGAGATTCCAAGTGATGGATGGATGGCAGCGAACAATAGTGATTCCAAGTGAACTTGATAAATAAAGCTATGTTCCCTGGCAACGGCGCCAGAAAATAGTCTTGATGACCCACAAGTATAGGGGGTGTATCGCAGTATTTTCGAGGGAAGTGAAACCCAATTTATGGATTCGACACAAGGGGAGCCAAAGAATATTTATAAGCCTTAACAACTGAGTTGTCAATTCAGCTGCACCTAGAAACAATCTTGCTCACGGTAGTTTATCAGTAGCAACGGTTTTGTAGTAGCAATAGCAAAGTAATAGCAGTAGTAAACGTAAAGACAATAGTAACAATTGCAGTAAACAGTAGGATTAAAGCGCGGTAGGCATAGGGATGGATGGACGGGCGTTGCATGGACAAGACAATTCATATGGCAATCAAGACTTAGGGCATTTGCAGATAAATAAGATAAAGCATCCAAGTACTAAATAATCATACATGTGTTCCATATATAGTCATGCGTGCTCGCAATGAGAACTTGCACGACATCTTTTGTCATGCCAGCCCGTTTGCAGCGGGGCCTCAAGGGAACTACTGAAAATTAAGGTGCTCCTTTTAATAGAGCACCGGAGCAAAGCATTAACACTCCATGAAAACATGTGATCCTCACATCAAAGCCATCCCCTCCGGTTATCCCGATTGCTGTCACTTCGAGGCCTTTGGTTCTGGACAACAACATATGTATACGACTTGCAGGGAAGACCATAAACAATACTATCATAATGAATCAGTAACATGTTCAGATCTGAAATCATGGCACTCGGGCCCTAGTGACAAGCATTAAGCATAACAAGTTGCAACAAAGTCAAAAAGTACTAATAATAGATACTAGGCACCATGCCCTAACAATCTGATGCCATTACATGAACGATCTCATCCAATCCCTACCATCCCCATAGCCTATAGCGGGGGATTACTCACTCATAGATGGGGGAAACATGGATGGTCGATGGAGAAGCGATGGTGATGATGATGGCGATGATCTCCTCCAATTTCCCATCCCGGCAGGGTGCCAGAACAGAGTTTCTGGTTCTGAATCACGGAATCTGGTGGTGGCGGCGCAGCGGAACTCTTTCTGGAAAAACGTCGAACCCCCGTTGGTTTTTAGATCAAGAGGCAACTTATAGGCAAAGAGGGAGGCCGAGGAGGCAGCCGAGGCGGCCACACAACCCCCAGGCGTGGCCTGGCCTGGCCCGCACGGCCAGGTGGTGTGGGCCCCTCGTGGCCCTACTCCGTCTCGTCTTCTGGCTCCGTGAGTCTTCTGGTGAAATAGGATTTTTGGCATATTTTCCAGGATTTTTCTTGATAGTTGATTTTCTGCACAAAAACTAGACACCAAGGTAATTCTGCTGAAAACAGCGTTAGTCCGTGTTAGTTGTATCCAAATCACACAAGTTTAGAGGAAAAACAATAGCAAAAGTGTTCGAGAAAGTAGATATGTTTTGGACGTATCAATCCTTTACTGGCTTAGACCCTTCCCCTTCACAATATTATAATGAAGTGAGTTTCACTACTAGAGTGAGCAAGGGGAAGAATATTCAACATCCTGCAATTCACTATTTGTTCTATGTTATTGCTAACACCTTGCAGGCAAGAAATGAGTTCACGAGACTCAACAAGGAGGACATCTTAGTCCTCGCAAAGGCTGCTTACACCAACTGCGACTTGTCACTCAACTTGGGCGCCATCCTTGTGTGCTACCTAGAGCACTAATCCTCCCAAAGCCAAGGACCAATCATAGGTGGAGGCGTCATCACCATGCTTGCCACTTCCCTAGGCATCGACCTAGGTGGTTTGCAACCTGTGCTAGGTGAGCGACGTGTTGGTTTCTCTACTTTAAAGGCTTGTGGAATGCTCACTATGAGAGTTGGTGTTTATTACCTGCATATTGCTGGAGCTGGGCGTCTCTACCCCGCTCCTATGCCTAATGGTATTTTCTCTATCGAGGAAGGACGTTTTCTATATGACTTGCAGGTTGAGCAACACCAAACCGAGGAGGAGATTCCGGAAGAGGATGAGGACCAATAGGAGGAGCAAGAAGTTCCTTATCAAGAGGAGCAGCCACAAACCCGGTTTGCTACATACCAAGATTTCCAAGGACTTGGAGGGACTATGGAGAGGATGCACAGTCTCTCTTTGAACCTCCGAGAATCAACTAGTAACCTCTCAACTCAATTTGCAAATTGGAGTAACGACTTTTTCTCGTCACCACAATGATTTGAAGGGCTTGCAAAAGCCTAAGCTTGGGGAAGTTTCCTCATGTATCTTTACTTGGCGTTCATTTGCTTTTATTTATTTCGAGGTTGTGTTTTTATTTGAGTTTATAAGCACTTGTGTTGGTTTCCCCAACACTTTATTTTTAGTTCTTTCTATTTGCTATCGAGATTTTCTAGCCGAGCTTTGCCGCTAATTTTCTATTCTTTAAACTCCCTCTCTTAAAAACCACAAAAATATTTCTCCATTTTTCCTTATTTTCCCTCTTTCTTTTCTTTCCGCCTCGAGGTCTTCATGTATTTGCAGGAGAGTGATCGACTCCGAGTTTCCAAGAAACAAATAAAAAAGGAAGAGAGAAGTGGAACCAAACATGAGAGGTATGCCTTATGATTCCCCACTTTTGAAGTTTGAGAAACCCATGCTAGTTAGTAGTAAATGTTGAGGTATTATATTGGTGGAGTGAGTCTTTGTATTGTAGTAAGATTTTTGTTTGCATGGGTATTTAATTGGGTATGTTTTGTTCCAGCTCTCGTAATTAACCTAGTCTTTCCTAAAAATTGCTAAACAATTGTAATAAGAAAAGGTCTCACAATTGGAGGCTTGGGTGTTGTAGTGCTTAGTCTTGAAGGTTTATTTCTAGAGACACTCAACACCTCTGAAAATGTTGATTGACTTAATAGCTCTCTTTGAAATTATTTGTTCGATTGAATTAATGTTTAGCGGTTTTTGTGAGCATGCCAAAGTTTGAATTGTTAATCATAAGAATGATATAGCTTTATGCGTGTCAAACTTCATCGGATTCCAACAACTCCGCTGGCCTATGAACGATCTTCATGGAGGAAACTCCTAGATTTCGGCTAGAGTTGATTAAACACTTGTAGCAGCAATGCTATAGTGAGTAAGATTCTTCGCACTCCCAGCTATACGACCGGAGAAAAATTCCGGCCGTATAGATCCGGTCGTATAGTTGGCGCCGCCACCGTTAGTTCAAACCGAACAACTTTCGTGAAGGGACCCCTATATAAAGAAGCCTTGGGCAACGAGAAAACTCCTGTTCGACCTCGCAAAAAGTCTCTGCCACAGATCACCAGCCGCCTCCAGATCTCAAAACCCTTCTCCTTCTCCATAGCCATATTCCACCACTTGTAATAGTAGATCTCTTCTCCGATTGGCGACATTGTAAGACTATTGCTATCAATCTTATGATTTTCATTACAATGTTTGTGATTGTGGATCTCATCTCTATGTGTGAGTAATTCTCTTTGGGCTAAGGGCTTCGGCCTAGCCATGTAGCGTTTGTGCATGTTATTTATCATAGATGGGATCATATATTAGTTTGTATGACGTGATGATTATTGTATCCTCTCTTGCCTCAATCTAAGGACTTGTCAAATACCCAAGACCCCGAGGGTTGAGCCAGGTATAGGGAGTATGAGTAATGACTGATCTGCAGATTGGAAACCCCAGTGACAGAAGGGATAGTACGGTTGTATGTGAGGGATTTTCTTGGGATTAACGGTGACATCACTATGCATATCATTAGTTCTCTTTCTTCTATGGACAAGACTAGTAGGTTATTGCTATAAGAGATTGCGGATGCAATAGCAATTATGGATGCACTGCCCACATATAATTTATCTTGCTCTAACAAGTACATGCATACTTTATTTCTATCTTTTATTCCCATCAGATGTTTTGCACAACTACAGGTGAAATCGAATGCCCTAGGCCCTCTCTCTCCATCACCGACAACAACAAAAATACGCAAGCTATTGGTCCGGTAAAAACACAAAAGGAATTCTAAAACTCCCGAATGTCCGTTAAAGTAACTTCACTACGCATTTGCTTCCCGAGGATTCGATAACCTAGGTCTACTAGGGAAAAATAAGCTATACTACATCTGTAATCCGGATCGAAGGTATCAATGTCCCATGGCAAAGTAGTATATATCACCGACAATGGTGCAACACTTTCTGAACATGCTTAAGTGACCAAGGCCAGAAAATGTGGTGTCAGACTATGACCGCTCAATTATCAAGTCACATAAGGCGAATGTGGTGCAGTCGAGAAATACTAGTAGAAGCGGTAAAACAATTCCCCTGCTCGGAGAACAGAAAAACCAATCGTGCCCCCCTCCAAATGTGTTTTCTGATGCAGATCCAGAGGTTGCACAACTAGTCACACAAGTAGCTAGAGATCTTGGTATGGCTGTTGGTCCATACTTAAACACGGAAGACGCACCCATGGATGAAGTAACATACAAATACGAGTACGGGAAGCCTCTCGTCATACCTGAGGAGGTCCTGCTTCTACAAACATAAATGCGAAAATTGTATGAGTGGTATATGCGAGCCTCAGAGGAAGGGAAGATCATGCTCATAGTGGCAGTTAGAGATGAGCGTTACTCCATGGAAACAACTAGATACACATTGACTTCACATAATTATTTCAGTTATTCAATCAAGGCGTCCTCGACAAATCTCTCGTCAGTTGCCATTGCCTGTAAGTGATTTATTTCTATAATTAAGTCCCTAGCTCAGCTCGTTCATTGCATGTAGAATTATCCTCACTATATTCTTGTGTACGCTATTATGCAGAATGAAGATTATCGAATGCAAAAGAGGACAAATCTATGACTTTGGGTTCATTGACCCAAATACCATTCATGAATATATGGTAAAAAAAGAATGCCAAGGAAATAGAGGATTACTTGCTAAGGTTTCTAACGAAACAACAAAACAAAACGGAAATACTATTTCCTTACAACTTCGAGCGAGTGTTACTGTCTTGTACACATTCGATTTCATTTACTTGATGTTAAGTGTAATTGATGAGTTATGCGTGTGCAGGTTCCACTTTATTTCGCTAGTCATTAAAGTTGACCAAGGAAAAGTACTTGTCATGGACTCGAAACATAAAAACCTTGAGAGATGGGCGGACCTGATTGAAATGCTCCAGAGGTAATTCAATCATTATCGCACTATATCGGCATCTTTTATTCATTTCCTGATATCAAGTAATTAATAACTTCTTTACTCATTTTCTTTGTCGGGCAGGGTTTGGAAACGGTTCATCAAGATTGTTAGGGGTGAATGGAAAGAGGAGTTTACATTTCGACAACTCAATGTAAGTAGTACTATAGCTAGGTCCGTGCATCTCTTTGATTCTTGTTTCAATACCATTACCATGCTTGATTATTATTTTGATTGAACTCTATTGTCGTGAAGTGTTTGAGGCAGGAAGCCGGGAATAATTTATGTGGATACTACGTTTGCGAGTACATTTGCCAGACGACCTGTGAGCTGGGCAGAACTTCACAAAAACTTGCAGTACGTTAACAATGTTTGCAATTTTATTTTATTACCATCAATTGTATTGAGATTCATTCATATATATTGATCCCCTTCTTTAAATTAGATCGAACGGATGCGGGATGGTCTCCTATCAAAGGATCGCGTACGAGCAATTCAAGAGGAATTGACTGGATTCTTACTTAAGGAGGTCATAGATTCAACCGGAGAATACCATCGGAAATTTATATTTAGACATTAGGAATCGTAAGAGAAATTATATTGTATATATGCATAAAAGTGTACTGTATATAATATGTTCGACCAAGAATGAAGAAAGAGGTCACTTCGATCTCTATATTCATGAGGATGTTCTGTAATGGTTCCTTCATTTCTGTAGTTGTATATATATCATCTTTCGGT
Organism: Avena sativa; assembly: GCA_916181665.1. NCBI lineage: Eukaryota > Viridiplantae > Streptophyta > Magnoliopsida > Poales > Poaceae > Avena > Avena sativa. The sequence goes on from OV702291.1 coordinate 567,224,152, forward strand.
ACGTCACTTACGCCAAACCTCTCCCTCTTCCCGTGGCAGAAAAACGCCCTAAAACTCCGCCGCGGCAGAAAAACACCCTAAAACTCTATCGTGGCAGGACCTGCTGCCACCCAGCCACCTGCTGCCGCGGCAGTAGAAACCCCCAATTTGCTGCCGCAGTAGAGCTCCTTTTGTCCCGGTTCGGGGTATGAACCAGGACTAAAGGTCATCCACCTCCACTTTCCACCGCGGCCACGTGGAGTGCCTTTAGTCCTGGTTCGTAACACAACCGGGACTAAAGGGGTCCTCTAGTCCCGATTGCGTAACCGGGACTAAAGCCCTGTGTTCCACTAGTGTCAGCAATTATGTTACCTGGTATTACTGACCTGCCAACGCTGGAAGCTCTTGCATGCAGGGAGGCATTGTCTTTGGCCGGTGATCTGTATCTCGAGAAGGTTATTGTGGCCACCGAATGCAAACAAATCGTTAAGGATATTGTTGATAGGACGGGAGGATGTCATCAGTCATCAAAGAAATAAATCTGCATTTGAGGAAGTTTGAGGCTGCCTTTTTTGTTCACTAAGGAAGAAAATCAAATACAGAAGTTCATAATTTAGCTTACCATGCTCTTTCGTTAGGCCCGGGTCGCCATGTGTGGCTTATTGGACCCCATGATATACTATGTTAATTCCTTTAATTTTGGCCCTTGATTAATAAAGCTAGCGGAATTATTCTTAAAAAAATGACATCCTTGCCACAGACTCCACCGGTTCCAAAATATAAAATGTTTTTGCATTTTTCTGAAACACAAGTAGTGTGTAAGTTCACTCATTTTGTTTTGAACCTACACCCTAAGGTATGTATAGATACATGTGTTTCAAAAAAAACTAAAACATGGAAAGGAGTAAGTACAAAATGGAAATTATCAGTCCTACCCTTGTTTACCAAGACAGTTAATACTCACATACTCTCTTGTCGTGTTGTCACATATTATTATGGACTAATCCTTTGTTCATTTGCTGCGTGCTTGGAAGCTGGGAGACTATTCCAACAGAACTAGACCAAAATAAGCCGAAAAGCATGAAGAACACCATGTCTACAAGGAAACAGCATCCATGCATAATGTCCTGAAATTACGATCCAGGGATCGACAGGGAAAGTTCCAGGTTAACATCCTGGCCACCAAAGCTGCAGCTTGGAGGCCCCGAGCAGTCGCTGAAGGTCCTCGACGATGGCGAGAGCACGCAGCTGCTGCCTTCGCTGGGCCAGGAGGCGACATCTTTCACAGCTCTCTGCTCGACGGCAAGCCACAGCGGCGACGGCGAGCGTTTGTTGGCCGCCAAGTCACCTGGCTCGTCTCCTCCGGTCGTTGCACTGCTGAACCGGAAGCTCCAACTCTGGTAGCTCTCCATGGGTGGCAGTGTCCTCGCCGTGTGGTTCAGATGGCTTGCTTCCGGTTCGTCAACCAGCTGTAAGCAATGCAAGATGGTTAGAACATAGAATGATCAAGCTGTTAATAAATAAGTTTATCAACTGCAAGCCAGATAAAAAGGTTAGTATTAATTCTCCTGGGAACGCTGCTAATTCCTGTGAGGTGCGACCCTTTCCACTGGATAATCTGCGACTATCAGCTAGGTCCAAGGGCAGGAAGCTACAGTACAGTGCCGACGTGCATCGGAAGCAAAAGATCACACGCACACTACATAGCAGATCGCTACTGGTCAACTTTGGTCTGCAACCGGGGGCTAGCACAGTAGGATCAGAGGAGCTTTAATGAGTTTGGTCTTAAGTTTTCGTCCGCAATGCTCACCCATCCATCGCCATGATGAAAACTGCATGCTGCCGCGCGCGACAGCTGAGAGGGTTGGAGCCGAGCGGCTGCAAAAGCCGCCCCTTTTGGCACATCGTTGTCGATGAGCTGAAGCAGGTGCCCTGGGGCAAAGCTATTATTCCTGCCAAAGATAGGGAGGGTTCTCGAGAGCCATTTCTGGCAGCGTCCCATACTCTAGCTAGTGTACCATGCATGCTGCTACCATCACCAGTCTATACCACGCCACATTGTCCCACTGAAATGGTACAAGCATCGGTAGCTAGCTGGGATTGCATGCCCATTTAAAGCCAGTGTCGACCTATAGGAGATCATGTCATTTCACTTGAGGTTCCCCGGTCGAGACATGGAAAGAACGGCAGTAGGGATGTTAATGAGGCGGCTTGCTTGCTCTTATATTGAATTCAAAAAAAAAAGAGAAACGTCAGTCAGAGATACTATGCTGGGAGCACATCTGGAGCAATAACAATAGATAGATATGCTGCACATAGGGAAACTCTACCAGGAAATACAATGGAAACAAATGTGAGAGCTACCAATGTTGCCTCAACCATATGTGTTGGCTAGGACAGCAGGAGTAAGATAAGACTAGACATCAGGCACGTGAAGAGAAAGATTCAGCGGCGGGAAAGCAGTTAAGACAAGAGGAATATACTCCCTCTGTTTCAAATTACTCCGCGCGCACGCTTACCTAGGTGGCCTATATTCTCTCATTTTTCATCAAAAAATTCTTAAAATTTTTGGTATACGTAGTACATATTTTATACTATCTATTTCAAAAATTCGAGGATTTTTTTAAATGAAAAATAAGAGAGTACTAGTTCACCAGCGGAGTAATTTGAAACATAACGAGTATATATCTCCTTTTGAGAAGCTTTCGCACAACGTTCCTAGCACCATCATTGTTTAAGCTTTTCTTTTACCTGGCGTACCTTAGAGGGGTGAGGGTCAGGCCATTGCACCCAAGGTCCTCCTAATTCCTGGAGGCTTGCAGGAGCAGCGGCAGCATCGGTCTGCCACCGGTGGCCCTCGTTTACGCACCTCCTGTCACCCATGGACATTGCTTCCGCTCGCACGTAATCATCAATGCCGCAGCACTGCCCGCCAGGAATCATCACCACCCTCAGATCACTGTTTCCTTGCATGCTCTTGTTTGTGGCCGCAACTCCTGTCGTCGTCCCAATAGCCTTGGCCCTGCTCATGCAAAGACAGATTTGTAAGGGAAAAAGTGGCACTAATAAAAGGACAAGGACAAATTTGTGCATCAAACTACGATTAGGACACACGCTAATAAGAGATTATATCTGCACGTGAATCTTTAGCATTTATGGATACAGAAAAAGTGGCAGCAAAATACCTTTTCATGGGCGGGAGTATGAATCCTTGCTCATCAATGGCAAATGAGTGATTCTTGGCACCAGGTCGTGGCTGCATCTCTGATGAAAACATACGGAAAGAAGAAAGCGGTTTAGCATCATCTAGATATGCATGCGCAGAATCAGAGCCCCACGGCCACAAATTAAAGTTGAGTGGCGCCGGCCGCCGGCCTAACGCAAACCAGAATCATACGCTAATCATTATTAGGACAATCAGCAGCAAAGCAATTTATAATTAAACAGAGATCCTGTCCCAAATCCCGATAAATCCGAAGAATTGCGCGAAGATTAGGAAAGAAATGCACAGTGATCGTATCTCCCTCACCTTTCTCCCCAGTTCCATGCGGTGTGCATCTGTACATCTGATGAAGAAAAGAACAAGAATCCATGTTACACTCTCGCGCATTCTTAATTCAAGAGAAGATACGGCAGCGGGTCAACCGCAAGTTAGGCCATGGTTATCCCAAGGTAGTGAGGCTGTTACTACGTCTGAGGTGTGAAGGATCGAAGCTGGAAGAGGCGACTGACCTGAAGGTGGCTCTTGACATGGGATATGGTGAGCCCTCTGACATCCATGAGCTGCAGAATGCGCTTCGGAGTCGCTTCTGCAGTTGAACAACGTCGCACCAAGATCGATCTCAGCAAGGAACCATGAAACAGTTTCAAAAATAAAAGGAAAAACAAATAAAAAGCCATGGACCTTGAAACGAAGATCAGGCAAAGGGCCATCGCGAGAAGAGGGAGAGAGAGATGGCGAAATCTAGGAACGGAAGGGGAAGAGGCTGAGGAACGTACTGGCACTGTCTTGGCCGCCTAGGCAGTCGACGGCGCGCACGAAGCTCTGCTGGAGCTCGGCGGTCCACCTCATCCTGGGCACCTCCGACCTGGTGTACCGCCGCACGAACCCGTTCCTCCCGCACGACGTACCCTTCGCCATTGATCTCTCGCTCGCAGCCCGCTACAATCTCGCTCGCTGTAATCTCGCCCGCTACAATCTCGCTCGCTGTAATCTCGCGCTGCTTCGTGTGGGCGTGCTGGCAGTTGGCTCGCCCCCTTGGTCGCCTTATATATCGTGGGGCGCGCGCCGCGTGCCTAGCTTAGCTAGGGTCAGCCGGTCATGGAGCATTCAGCATTGCATTGGCCGCGCGATTAACTCGTAGCAGAATCTGACCGGCTCAGCCTCAGTATAGCTAGTGTCGAAAGCTAGCGGGGCCAAGAAACGTAGTGCACGTCTTGTCCGTGGACGGCGCCTGCTGCTGTGTATTGCTGCGCGCGGCAGTGTGGATTATTGGATTCGGCATCATTACGTACGTACTACGTATATATGCTGCTGCATGCATGCGTACATGTAAGCATGCAATGCATGGTGTGACGCGTTATGGAGTGCTCCGCGCGTCGTCGTGCAGAAGAATGATAATGACATGCGGATCGAGGCTGTTGACCTTTGAATGGTATAATTCCATAATATATTGGCACGGAGGAATGACTGATGATGTCCTGCGCTGTTCTGGGAAAAAAAATCCATAATACCAAACTCTCATTAGAATATATTTTTAGAATTACATGCAAAGTACACCAAAGATAAAAGGAGGTTTTCAATCCAACAAACGAACAAGCACTAGTAGAAACCGGGCCATTTGCACCGGTTTTTAAGTCACATTTGCACCGATTGTGCAAACCGGTGCAAATGAATCGAAACTAAAGGTCCAACCCTTTAGCATCGGTTGTGCTGTGAACCGGTGCTAAAGGGGCTCCACGTGGGCGCCTCTGGCTCGGCTAGCCTGAGGACTTTTAGCACCGGTTCGTAATACGTTTCTTGTCTCCGCTAGCTTTCGATCGTAATACGAACCGGTGCTAAAAGGTGACCACGTGGCTGCGGCAGAACCCGCAGCCACGCCCTCGTCATTTGGAACACATTGACGCACACCCATGCAACAAACCATTATATTACACAAAATCGTCATTAATATAGAGATCGAAGTGACCTCTTACATGGTACTTGGTCGGACATATTTACTTAACGGTACACGTATTCATGCATATAAATAATATAATTTCTATTACAATTCCTATTGTCCAAAATTGTACGACTTATGGTATTCTCCGGCTGGATCTATGACCTGGTCAAGTAGGAATCTCGCCAGTTCCTATTGAATTGCTTGTACACGATCGGTTGCTAGAAGCTCGTCCCGCAATCTTTTCATATAATTTAAAGAAGGGATCAACATGTATGAATGAAACTTAACACACAATTGATGGTAATAAAATAAAATGGTGAGAATATTATTTACGTACATGAATTTGATTTATAATACGATCGCCCTTCTCACAGGTCATCCGGTGAATGAACTCGCAAACGTAAAATTTATATAAATTATTCCCGTCTACCTGCTTCAAGTACTTTACAAGAATATAGTTCAATCAAAATAATAATCAAGGATGATAATGGTATTGAAACTAGAATCAAAGAGATGCGCGGACCTAGCTATTACTACTTACCGATATATGTTCAAATTGAAGCTCCGGTTTCCGCGTACCTAGAGCCCTCTTCGTGAACCGTTTCCAAGCACTGCCCAGCAAATAAAATGAAGAAAGGAGTTATTAGCTACTTGATAGGAAATGAACGAAAGTTGCCGATATAGTATTATAATATTGAGATTATCTCTGGAGCATATCCTGCATGTTCCCACGTCTCAAGGGGTTTACATTTAGAGTCCATGATTTTTACTAGTCCTCGGTCAGGGGTTATGATTAGGAGAATAAAATGGTAGCTGTGCACACGCATAACTCACCAACTACACTTAACATTGAGCAAGCGAAATAGAATATATACAAGACAATAACACTCACCTGTAGTTGTAAGGAAATAATATTTCCGATTTAGTTTCATTAAATCTTAACGCGCGTACCAAGTTATCCTCCGTGTCCTTAGAATAGTTATTTAGAGTATGTTCATTCACGGGATATGGGTCAACGAACCCAATGTCATAGATTATTCGTCTTTTCCTGCATTCGAGAATCTTCAATCTGCATAATTAATATAGTGATGAGTACATGTATGCAATGTACGAACTGAGCTAGAGAATATTTAAATACAAAATTAATACTTACAGACAATAGGCACTGACGAGTGATTTGTCGAGGACATCTTGATTCTAGAGCTGGAATAATTCAATAATTTCGATGTTTACTCATCATATCCATGCTCGTAATGATCCGGTTTAAGTCCCATTATGATCTAGTTCGCCCCATCCTTACAGGCTTGCACGTACCACTGATGCAACTTTCGCAATTGTGTTGGTAGATGCGGGATCTGCTCAGATCGGACGAGAGGGTCCCCGTACTTGTATTGGTATGCTATTTGATCACCCACGGGGAATTCGACCCGGCTTAAGTACTCAGGAATACTCATACCAAAAGCTTCGGCTTCATCTTGTATAGCTTTACCATCTCCGGATCCACGCACTCGATGGGATACACTTGTAGCGGGGGGGCATAAGTTTTTCTGTTCTCCGATCTAGGGAACTGATTTCCCTTTTGCACTACTACTTCTCGACCGCTCTTTTGATGCCTTATGTGAGTTGAGAATAGAGCGGTCATAGTCTGATATAAGCCTTGGCTCAGGTTTTGATAGGGTCTTCAGCATTTTTAACATTTTTTCCTTCTCTATAGGCGACTCGGCGGGCTTCTTCTTCCTTTCAAGGAATTGTTTCACTTCTTCCTGTACTTTTGGGAGGGGCTCTGGTCGACGGATGGGTGATCGGTTAAGACTCATCATCGATGGAGCTGTGCTGGTACGCTTCCGCTTTTGGCTCTTAGCCTTAGCGGACGGCGGCAGCGGAGTAGGCTGACGCGACGGAGGAGTAGGCTGGCGCGCAGGAGATGGGTGAGGAGACGGAGACGGTTGATGCTATGGAGACGGGTGACGCACTGGAGACCTTGGCGTCCAATTTGGAAGCACAATGTATTCCTTTCGCCATAGAATGGTGGTGTTTATGGCATCTCCCAGCAAAGCAAATCCCCTTCACTGGCAGGGTAGTCAAGCGCCAGCTGCTCAAACTTGCTCGTAACTTGATCAACCCCGGCAACAGCATAGCCTTGTGGAACCGGTCTGCAATGGTAAGTTGGCATGCACGTGGGTAATGCATAGCCGACCACTTCCTTCACGCTTAAGTTCACAACCTTCACATGTAGCTCCTAGGGTGTTGAGCCCGTGATATCATCCACTGGGTACTGAAGAACCACTTCATCATCACCACCCGGCTGCTCGGTGGAATCCACGCTGCTTTTTTGCTGAGATGGTGGGCCGGTAGCATCGGGAGCAGCTTCTATCTATGGCCGAGATGAGCCGGCGGTACCTTGCTGGCTAAGATGGGCTATTAAATCCCGTTGCTGCCTTAGTTCGTCTTCTATCTTAGCCAAGCGGTATGCCTCCCTTTCCTTTTTCCTCTGACGGCTTCTATCGGGATATTTCTTCCTTTCGAGTGGAAACCCATATTTCCACGGTTTGGAGACTTTTGTGCTTCGTGTTCATCCAAAGTGTTCAGGATTCCCAAGGGCGCATGTCAGCTCGTCCTTCTCTCTTTCGGGGTGGAACCTCCCCTCTTCAACCTCCTTGTGAACCTTTCTAAAGGCATCGATGGGAAGTGGGCTTTCCTTTTATGTCTTCTATTATAAACACACTTCACTTCGGAGTGCAACGTGCCCCCATGCCCGTAAAACCAATCCCTTGCCCGATTGTTCCATTTCAGTATCTCTGGCTCGATCCCTTTAGCAATTAGATCGTCCTCCCATTTCTTCCACTTTGGCTTGCTAGACCTGTAGCCTCCTTGCCGCACAGTATGGTGATATAACTTTTAGCAGCATTTTTCTTATTTATTTCTGACCTTTTCTTAGCTTCCTCTGATGTCTTGTACATCACAAAATTGGTCCACTGGTCTCATATCTTCAAATAGGCTCCTTCAAACACCGGAGTCTTCTTTTTCTGGACAAAATTCTTGTCCAATCTTTTCTTCCAGTTGTTGAACATTGTTCTCATCTTCTAAAGAGCCCACTTCTTTACTTTTCGCTCGATGGTATTCAGATAAGGATCCTCCTTATCTAGAACCTCATCTTCATCAGGATCCTTCTCTAGCGCCGGCAGGGTGAAATTTACCATGAGTGTTCTCCAAATGTTATCTTTGGCTCTCTTGTCCACATAACTAACTCCTTCCGTCTTTGGCTTCTTCCATTCTTGCATGGTGATCAGGATGTTGTCCCTAACAACAACTCCCATCTGAGATTTAAACTTATTAGCATGGTCCATGGGAGCAACCGGCCCGCCATCTTCATCGATTCCTGTAATTGTGTATGACGAGGGGTAACCTCGACAATGTCCATGGTGAAGGACTTAGGGTTTCGTGGAAAACAGAACACTGAGGATTTTGTCGGATGTCAGGAAAACAATGGAGTCGCCTGAATATTGGAAAATCGCACTATTACAAGTTGCCTCGGAGTGTTTCGGTACCCTCGCTTGGGCTTCTCCCGTCCTATATATAATAGGCCGAGTCTCAAAGCTATATGCGGATAGGTTTTACATACACACAATTACAATACCAACACAATGTCGATTCATAGTTTCTTACCTAATACAATCAAAGTCTTTATCGGTTGCTTCCTTGGGCTATCATCTGAGATCTTCATGAGCCGGAAGCCTTTTACCCAGTATAGGGTACAAATCATAAGCATCCGAGTAATCATACCTATGTCAGTAGCCCCCGAGACTCTACTTGAATCGCAGTTTCAAGTTGAGTCTCAAAGTTTCTTTTTCCTTCTTTTCCTTTATTTTTATTTTTATTTTTCATAGGGATTTGGTATAACGAGTCTGATGCTTCCGACAGATCGAGAATCAGTTAATTGCTCCTGGGCAAAAAAAAGATTGTCCTGCATCAAATTCAAGTCCCTAGGCCCGAACTTGGAATTTACTACTGGCGTAATTCAGTTCGGGCCGCTGAGGTCTTATCGAATACTGAATCCCAGTTTCATTTTATCGGGTACCCAACGCGTCCATCGAGATTTTTCATCGTATCATTGATACGGATTTTTTACTGACAGAGCGCATTCTTGTGCGATTACCAGGCCACACAGGACGAATCCTGGGGTCTTACCTTCATTCTTTTGAACATGGCATTCAGATTTTTGTTGCGTTTGAGCGCGATCCGAGATTTTGATTTTTTGGCGGTTGACTTGCTGGGCTGCCAATATTTCTGACTTTTATCAGATAGTTTTAATGCTTTTATGCTAGCTCTCGATGGAAGTAACCTTTTTTAGGATACCTTTTTGAGGATACATTTATGTAAAACTCATAGGTATTTTCAATCATAGATATTTTTGTTTTAATCATACATAATTGGATTTCTATCGGGTGCGCGCCAACGCTCCCGATGGGAGTAGCCCCCGAGATTATGTTCGGATGCCTGTATCTAGACATAGGCTCATTGTTATTGTTAGCTTGATGGAAAACATAGATCCTTTGAACGGATATAAATAATAAAGAGCGCAAAGGTATGAAAAACTTATCTTTTTATACACAAGCCGAAAAATCGATGATACATTATTTTTTCCTTTTGCGGATGGCGCCTAGCCGTTTGGCCTGGATTATTCTGGCTTAAGAAGACGAACCGTAAATCTTATCGTATTGTAAGTAATCTTATGCGTAAAAGCGTCTTAGCTGCGCTACGTTCTATAGATTGGAGTAGTTGAGTCCAGTCTTCTTGTCTTGTAATCGATATGCTCCTTCGGGAATAACTTCTGTGACGATGTATGGTCCTTGCCATGGCGACTCTAACTTTTGGTGGCCATCTTGCTTGAGGCGAAGAACTAGGTCCCCTACTGTGAAGGACCTAGGCCGCAATCGTCGGTTGTGGTAATTGCGTAAGTTCTGCTGGTACATAGTTTCTCTCTGTAGGGCTTCATCTCAAGCTTTATCAAGTGCATCCACATCATCTTCGAGTGCTTCTCTTGATTCCTCTTTATTGTATGAAGCTACTCTTGGGGATTCATGTGACACTTCAACAGGAAGCACGGCTTCTACGTCGTGGACTAGAAAGAAAGGTATCTCTTATGTGGAATTATTTGGGTTGTATGTAAACTCCATAAGACAGATGGTAATTCATCAACCCATGCTCCTTTTGCTCACTAGAAAGAAAGGTGTCTCTTGTGTCGAATTATTTGGGTTGTATGTAAACTCCATAAGACAGATGGTAATTCATCAACCCATGCTCCTTTTGCTCCGTCAAGTGGCGCTAGTAGTCTTTTCTTGAGTCCAGCAGTAACTAGTCCATTAGCTTTTTCTACTTGTCCATTTGTTTGCGTGTGAGCTACCGAGGCGTAGCTTACTCTAATACCCATCTCCTGGCAGTACTCCTTGAACTCATTGGAAGTGAAGTTAGTTCCATTGTCTATAATGATGTTGTTCGGTACGCCGAACCGAAAAACTATGGATTTAATGAAATTCACAGCCGAAGTTCCGTCTTAGGTGGTGACAGGCATTGCTTCGATCCATTTAGTAAATTTGTCGACTGCTACTAGCAGAAAGACGTGTCCTCCTAGCGATGATTTGTGAAGTTTTCCCACCATATCGAGTCCCCACTAAGCGAAGGGCCAAGCCATAGGTATAGGATTCAACTCAGCGGCGGGTGCTCCAGGCTTTGTTGCAACCCGTTGACATGCTTCACATGTTCTGACGATATCTTTTGCATCTTGGACTGCAGTGAGCTAGTAAAATCCTGTCCTGAATGCTTTGGCAGCAATTGCTCGGCTACTAGCATGATGACCACAAACTCCTTCATGTATATCTTTGAGTATGATTTTTCCTTCTTCGGGTGTTACGCAGTGCTACAACACACCCGAAATACTTCTCTTATATAGCTCCCCTTTTATTATTCTAAAGGCCTTCGATCTTAGGGTGATACGCCGGGCTTCTATCACATCTTCGGGTAGCTCGCCTTTGTTCATGTATGCTATATATGGTTGCATCCATGTAGGTTCAATTAGCATGACCTCTCCAATTTCCCGTTCTTCTTCTTCCATGGCCTCTTCTATACTCTTGGTCGCTGATAGAGCCCCCGAGTGTTTTCGAGGGTTGCTCTTTTTTCCCGTTTTTGGTGCTACGACCTCGGAGACTCTTTTTTCTTTGATCGATCGTTTCGTTATTTCTTCCTAAAGAAACCCGGGTGGCACTAGTAAGCACAAGGATCCGATGTTTGCTAGATTGTCGGCTTCTTTATTGCTTGCTCTCCCTATGTGTGATACTTTGCATCCATCAAATTGAGCTTCCATGATGCCATATAGATCGCGGTAGGCAATCATGTTATCGATGATGGCATCGCACTTGTTCATTGCTTGCTATGCCACAAGATTGGAATCTCTAAAGATTTTGAGGCGAGTTGCACCTCAAGCTTTGGCCATTCGCATGCCGTCCAACAAGGCTTCGTATTCAACTTCATTATTGGATGTGTTTGCAAAGTTCATTCGAAGTATATAGCACATTTTGTAGCCTTGTGGTGATACTAGTATGACTCCTGCCCCTGCTCCTTCCGTTCTTTTTTATCCATCAAAGTACATTGTCTAGGCACTAGAAAGGTCAGGTGGACCCGCACATTGCAACTCTGTCCATTCTGTGATAAAATCCGGCAAAACTTGTGACTTGATTGCCTTGCGCTTCTCATACGTGATGTCTCGAGGGGATAATTTGATGCCCCATAGAGAGACACGTCTGGTTGCTTCTGGATTGTTGAGGATGCTTGACAAAGGTGCTTCATTAACCACTATGATCGGATGTTCTAAAAAGTAATGGTGTAGTTTTCGTGCTGTCATAAATACCCCATATGCTAGTTTTTGGTAATGTGGGTACCTTTGTTTGGATGGCGATAAGACCTTGCTCAGGAAGTAGACTGGCCTCTATACACCATGGGGTTTTCCTTCTTCGGGTTGTTCCACGACCAAGACCGTGCTGACCACCTGATTTGTGACAGCGATATAAAGCAGTAAAGGCTCTTTCTCCTTTGGAGACACGACGACGGGAGATGTAGAAAGTGTACTTTTAAGATCTTCAAATGCGCGTTGAGCTTCTACCGTCAATTCAAATTTCTCCGATTTCCTCATGAGGGCGTAAAATGGCAATGCCTTTTCTCCTAATCTTACAATGAAACGACTGAGTGCTGTTACTTGCCCGGCCAGCTGTTGTACACCACGTAAATTTGTTGGCTTTTCATTGTTACAATTCCTTGTATTTTATCGGGATTAGTCTTGATTCCTCTTGCTGATACCAAATATCCAAAGGAGTTTTCATGCCGGGACTCCAAACTTGTCGAAATTTTTGAACGTTTCTTCGAGGTCCTTGATGAGTGCACATCCTTGTCTTGTTGTAACTATAACGTCATCGATATATACTTGTACGTTTGTACCTATTTGGCTTTCCAAACATTTATGAATCATCCACTGATATGTTGCTCCGGCGTTCTTGAGGCCAAAATGCATTGTTATGTAGCAGAATACACCATAAGGCATGATAAATGCCATTTTCTCCTGATCTTCTTCCTTCATCCTAATCTGGTGGTATCCTAAGTAAGCATCCAAGAAAGAAATACATTCGCATCCTATGGTTGCATCGATTATTTGGTCGATCCGCGGCAATGAGAAGTGATCTTTTGGACAATGTTTGTTCAATGCAGTAAAGTCGATGCACATCCGAAGATCCGTAGTATTTTTTTTTGGAACACATACTAGGTTTGCGACCCACTCTGCTTTTGTTAGTTATTTGATAAAATTGGCATCAGTAAGGCGATGGAGCTCCTTTCAAATGGCTTTACGCTTTGGTTCTACGAAGTGACGAAGCGGTTTCTTTACTGGCTTCGCCTTTGGATCCAAATTTAATGCGTGCTCAGCGAGTTCCTTGGGAATCCCTGATATGTCAGAAGGTAGCCTTGCGAAGATCTCCCAGTGCTCACGAAAGAACTCGATGAGCGTGCTTTCCTACGTGGGACCAAGATTGTAAGTCACAAATGTTGTTTCGTCAGGTCAACGGGGTGGATCTGTACTTCTTTTGTGTCCTTTGCAGTGTCAAAAGTCTGATCAGGATTGACACGCGCTACTTCTAGTGGTTCTGCAATTGCTGAAGTTTTGAATTGTTCGAACTCCGTTGCCACCCCGAAAGATTCAAAAAAATTATTGAACTCCCGATCATAATTGTCGGCATGTGTGAAGATTCCTTTTACCATGATGATTCCTTTTGGTGTTGGCCTTTTCATGACTAGGTACGCATAATGTGGGACTTCCATAAACCGTGCGAAAGCTGGTCGTCCCAGGATCGCATGATATTGTGATGGCCAGTCCATGACTTTGAATTCGAGTGTTTCTCGCCTAAAATTTACTTTGGAACAAAAAACAACATCAAGAAATACTTTTCCTAAAGGAATTTTGGCTTTACCTGGTACTATTCCATGGAAAGATGTTTCTGTTGGAACGAGATTGTCCAGGGGATAACCCATTGTTCTTAGCGTTTTTGCATAGATCAGATTTATGCTGCTTCCTGCATCCATGAAGACCTTGCTCATATCAAACCCGCCAATTTGTGCTTCGACTATCAAGGTTGAGTGACCCGGTTATGGGACCCAAAGCAGGCGATCGGCTATGCTGAATGTGATTTCCTGCTCTGACCAGTGGAGATATTCGGGTGTGGTTGATGTTGCTATTTCCGCCATATTGATATGTCTTGTGATGAGCTTCTGGGTTCAGTTAGATGGACGCCCTTTCTGAATCATCAACATTGCCCCTTTTGACCTAGGGTATTCACCATTTTGATCAGTTGTGTTTTGTGGTAGCACTACTGCTGGTGGTGGTGATGCGCCGATGGCTAATGTGCTAGGCACAGATGTGTATCCTCGGTTTGCTGCTTTAGTTGCTTTTGCATTACATAGCTCCTACGTCTTCAAGAATGTTCGGCAGTCTTTCATGAGATGGTTAGATTGTTGTCTGCCTGCTGAGTCGACGTAAAAGTGCATATTACCGGGTCCTTCCAGCATTTGCATTGCGGACATGGGTGGGTCTCGAGCTCTTGGCTGGTACCACTGTGTTGACTGGCTTCCTCCGACATCGTCCCTGTTATGGCGGTATCCGCCGTTTTAGTCGTTGCTTCTGTTGTTACCTTCACTCGAGAAACTGGCTGTGACCTAACTTGGTCCCATGTTTCCATCGTTGTTCCTTCTTCTTCTATCGTTGCCGCACTTATCCCTGTCTTCCTCGGGTGATCGCGTACGCTTATTATGCAGCACGTCTTCTCCATCAACCCAGCGATTTGCTATTTCCATTAATTGTGAGATTGTTTTGGGTTTAACCCGTCCCAGTTCTTCTATGAATTCTCGGTGATGGAGGCCATCGTTGAAGGTGTCGATGGCCCTTTCGTCGGATATGGACTCAGCTGAGTTTTTTATGATATTCCATTGTTGGATGAATGCTCTTATTGATTCCCCAGATTTTTGTTTGCATGCCCGCAACTGCTCCAAGGAGGCAGGGGGTTTAAACATGGATTGGAAGTGTCGGATGAACTTATCTTCCAGGTCGTTCCAACTGCCGATGGAATCTTCGGGTAACTATCTGATCCATGCTCTTGCGGCGCCGGTGAGGTGTAGTTGTAATCTTTGCATTGCGGTAGTTGTGGAGCCACCTTGTAACTTGATAGTGGCCAAATAATCTGCTAACCATGCTTCGAGTTCCTGGAGTCCATCGTACTTTTGGCGATCATGCGGAAGTTTGAAGTCTTTGGGTACGAGGTTTTGCGAATCCGCTGAGTGAAATAGCTGGCCCCACATAGCTCGTAATCGTCTTTGTTGTATCCATCATGGTATCATTGGTTGCGGTTTTCATCTCTTGATCCAACGTTCCAATGTTGCATGTTGTCGTTTATTGTGTTGATTTGCGGCTCGGGTCCTACGAGGTGTGCCTGGTGTGGCGATCGCGATCGTCGGGTGTGTCCCACTTGCCGACGGCTGCTGTGACAGCGTGGGGATCTATCGATATGTTGCGTGGTTCCTTGCTCTACTTCCACAAGAGAGGCTCCCACCATGCCAAGGTTCATCAGGGCAGAGCAGTGGAGGGCCGCATGGGGATCATTGGGTGCGGGCTGAGTTGTGATCAGATATGTTTATGCGGCCAAAATGGCTGCCTGAGCCATTTTTGCTTTGATGTTTCCTACTTGGTCGACCGACATGAATGATAGATCAAGATCCCGGATGAGCCTGCTGATACATTGCAAATGTATCTATAATTTTTTATGTTCCATGCTTGGTTTTATCTACTTTCTTGTGTTTTGTCCACACTTTGGAGTACTTTTCATATGATTTCTTGGACTAACCTATTAACAAGATGCCACAGTGCCAGTTGCCTGTTTTCTGCTGTTTTGGTTCCAGGAAAGTCAGAAAATGAATATTCTCGGAATTGGACGGGACAAAAGCCAAAGTTCCTATTTTCCCGGAAGACTCACGGAGCCAGAAGGAGAGTTGGAGAGGGGCAACAGGGTGGCCACACCCCCCAGGCGCGGGTACCCCCAGGCCGCGCCAGGGCATTGTGTGGGCCCCCTGGCCGGCCACCGATCTTGCCTCCTTCGCCTATATATTCCTCCTGAGGCAGAAACCCTGGATAGTCAATCAGAAATCCATGAAAAGTTCTACAGCGCCGCCGCCACCGAAGGGGAGATTCGGGGGACAGAAAGTCTCTGTTCTGGCACCCTGCCGGGACGGGGAAGTGCCCCCAGAGCCATCTCCATCTATCTCCACCGCCATATCCATCACCATTGCTTATTCCCATGATGAGGAGGGAGTAGTTCTCTCTCGAGGCTAAGGGTTCTACCGGTAGCTATGTGTTCATCTCTCTCTCTATGCATGATCCTATTGAGATCATGAGCTTGTAATCTATAGATCTACCTTGCTACTCAAGTGCTTTAATAGATCTCTGCTCTCCCCATGTGTGTGAAAGTGACAGCGTGCACACCATGGTGGCACTTAGGCTAGAGATTACAAATACTTGTTATGAGTTATATTTGGAGTTGGATGTATCTATGAAATTGTGGTGTTTGTTCCAACCATCTAGAGCTCAAGGTGACAGTGTGGGGTTTTCTAGATGGGAAAGATGAACTTTGAGGTGTGCTGTTATAGCCCTACCATCGATTAGAGTGTCTAACCAGAGAGTAGTTAAGAGTAGTATCATGAAGAGAACATATTTATATGAGAGTGTTCACTAGTGAAAGTATGATCCCTAGGCCTTGTTTCTTAGCATTGAAACACTGTTTGCAATTAGATCTGTTACATGTTTGCTTGCTTCCTTCTTTATTTCAGTTTGCATTTAGTCTTTTCCCACGTCAACCACACGCCAGCAAGCTATTTTCTATCGCCATTACCACTTATAGTTATCTATACCACTTGTATTTCACTATCTCTTCGTCGAACTAGTGCACCTATACACCTGACAAGTGTATTGGGTGTGTTGGGGACACAAGAGACTTCTTGTATCTTGATTGCAGGGTTTCTTGAGAGGGGATACCTTTGACCACTTCCTCCCTGAGTTCGATAAACCTTGGGTGATCCACTTAAGGGAAAACTTGCCGCTGTTCTACAAACCTCTGCACTTGGAGGCCCAACAACTGTCTACAAGAATAGAAGGGCGTAGACATCAAGCTATTTTCTGGAGCCGTTGCCGGGGAGGTAAGGTAAAAGGTATTCACACCGGAGGATTAAAGAATAAGAACCTCCCATGGCAAATGCCTATTTTCTGGCGCCGTTGCCGGGGAGGTAAGGTAAAAGGTACTCACATCATCCGGTGTGAGTGCTCGAAGTTATTTCCTTTAGATTTTGCAATTTTGTCTTTTTGTTTCTTGTTTTCACTAGTTAGGCTTAATGGAAAACAACAACAAAATTAGAGAGCTTTATAGTATTTACCTTGAGTTAGGACATGAAGTGTTTGAAGAGAAAATTAAAAAACCTATGGAACTTTATTTGCATGCTAATAGCAATGTTGTTAGTATGAATTCTTTGGACACCATTATTGCTACTGCTATGTAAAAGTCTAAGCTTGGGGAAGCTAGTTCCTATGAAAATGATCTTTTTAGTTCCCCAGCTTTGGAAGATAGCTTCTATTGCTTATGATGATACCAAACCTCCAATATATGATGATTGCAATGATGAATATGATATTTTTAGTCCACCTAATATTGAGGAGGAAATTAATTATGATTACAATATGCCTCCTATATTTGATGATTATGGTGATGAAAATAATAATGATAGCTATTTTGTTGAATTTTCTCCCACTACAATCAATAAGAATGACTATGTTTATGTGAGGAGTATTAATTCTTTTATGCATGTGGCTCATGATAAGGATGTTTCTTGTGATAGTTATATTGTTACTTTTATTCATGATGCTACTGAAATTTATTATGAGAGAGGGAAACATGGTTTTATGAGTCTCAATAATATTAAGTTTCCCCTCTTTATGTTGAAAATTTTGAAGTTGCACTTGTTTTGCTTTACTATGATTGTTGCTTTATGCTTTCATGACTTGTTTATTTACAAGATTCCTATGCATAGGAAGTGAGTTAGACTTAAATGTGCTTTGAATTTGCTTCTTGATGCTCTCTTTTACTTAAATTCATATTTCTTATGTGAGCATCTTCTCAAACTATCATGCCTAACTTAAAGGCGTTAAAGAAAAGTACTTATTGGGAGATAACCCAAAAGTTTTAGATGAGTCTTCGAAGTTATTACTTCAGTAATAACCGCTCCTTATCCTTTTTATTTGTTCTTTGTGCCAAGAGTAACCTCTAATGAGAGAGAAGTAATGCTTGGGAAAGTTGCTGTCCCGAAACAGATTTCTGTGCTTCACCGTAAATATTCGTGTAAAATCTCTGTACGTCCTTTTGAGGCGTGAATATTTGTGCTTTTGCCCCAGGTTGTTATCTAACTTTCGTTAGTTCAACACTTTTTGATTTGAGCAACAGAAGGTCTTCGAAAAAATTCGTCTTTACCTGCTGGTCTGTTTTGACAGATTTCTGCCATTATTTGCATTTGCTTCTTGTTGGTTCCTTTTTGAGTTCTTTTGGGGAATTGAGATTTTTAAGGGAAGTGCTATAGTATCTTGTGTATTAATGGAAGTTTTATTGGTGTTAGAACTGAACCTAAAGACCTATTATCTTGAGTGCACTAATGTTGCTAATAAAGATTGTGTGAAGTTCTGTATGAAGGAAAAATTTCAGATGTATGGAAGGAATGAGTAATGAGATGAAGGATGGACTAAAGCTCAATCTTGGGTATGTCACGCGTGTCACACCAATAAATATCCAAGAAGTACAAGTGTCAAAGCTTGGGGATGCCCAAGGCATCCCCCTCTTCATCAATAAAAATCCCAGGTTTCTTCCAAACGCTTCATTTTTATTGTTTCATGCACAGTTGTGTTGTTCTTGGAGCATCTTCTTTTTTGTTTTTCGTTTTGGTTTTTTGTTTGCTTAGTTTTCTGAATAAATTTGTTGGACCCCCTCTTTCATACATTGGTTTTCAAATAGTTTGGTTTGGTTTGGAAAGAGTAGGAAAGTTCATGCTTAAGTGGTAAAGAGAGCTTATTTTTGACTATGGCCTATGCTTTGTCATGCCATGCTTGATATTGTTTTGGCTTTATGCTTAGTATTCTTTGTTGTAGCATGACATGTTATAAACAATTGAGATTGCTTAATGTGCCTTGGATGAATCATGCGTTGTTTTAGCATATTAAAGCATAGTATAGTTGTATTCTCCTTTGATGCTTTATTTGGGTTGACTTGGCACATGCTCACACCATGTTATGACTATCTCAAGTCACCATAAGACTTTTTGATCCTTTAGTTTTCAACTTGTAGTATCACTTTATGCTTTGATCAATGATGTTTTGTCGCTCTACATGATTATGGCCATTATTGCTCTCTTAGTTTGTCGCTCCCAGTCTTTTGCTAGCCTCCGTAACTAATTATGAGTTCCACTCATGCATCCAACTCCTTAAACCAAGTTATTCCAAAGTGTCCACCATACCTACCTATTAGCATATGCTATTCCAAGTATATTTATGTTTTTGTTTACCTTCCAAATTAAACTTGTTATGAGAAAACTAGTGATTAAAGCTCTCACGAACTTGATGGCACACTTTACTTTTCTTGCCCTTAATAAACTTGAACCATTGTGTCGTGTATGTTGTATATGCTTGCACTTATTTGTTGGGGATTAGCAGAACCATGCTGTCATGGGGAACGCTTTCAACATTGCACTAGTACTTTGTACCTAGTTGATATCATGCTCTTTTGTATATGGATGTCGTCGGTGTGAAATGAAAGGGGAGCTTGTAAGTCCATGGAGTTATGTATATGTGTTAGAGAAATGCCTGGGTCGTTGGTCTAATCCATGCTGACATGGTGGAAACCTGCAGCGTAACCATAATGAGCTATCTATGAAGCATTCTTCTTATAAAAAAGAGTCCTATATTGAAAAAAAAGAGAAAAAGAAAAAAAAAGATTATGAAAAGAGGAAAGAGAGAAAAAAGCACCATATTCCCATGGTAAATAAGAAGATTGCTGAGATGCTCGTTGTCTGCTTGCCTTGTCATTTTCATATGGGGATTCTTCCGTATCATCGGGCAAGGGGTACCCCGTTGGCGGTTCTCTATGATACACATGTACTTACAATGGCAAGAACTTACCGGTGACTAAACTTGAGTAGCATGAGGAGCGTCCATCGTATTCAAGGGACATGAGATTTCTAACTTATACTTCGTCAAGCATGTACACCATAGTTTGTTCACTTTAACCTTAATCACTTCAAGATGCTTATGATAGGGGCAATGAGAGCTGAAAGATATAGGTACCATAATTTTTGGAAGATCTTTATGAGACTTGAATCCCTACTTCCTTCTATGAAGGCCTTTCTTCCACCATTATATTGAGTCTCCACCTTCTACCTTTATGCACCTACTTTGAGAGCATAGTGTACATTCTTAGTTCTATGTGCATTGTCCCAAGACTAGTTGATTGATGCATAACTTGATATTGCTTGTTTTAAACTATTTGTATCTAGTCACTCTTATGAACTTTGAAGGTGTCCTATGCATTTATATTTGCTACTCTATGAGGGACAAGCTGAATGCTATTATGCTATGTTTTCTTTATGTGAAACAAACAAATGTCTTGCAAAGCATTGTTATTCATGAATCTTTTGTTTGTGCCTTTTCATGTTGCAACATAGTTGCTTTGTCTTATTGCTAGAACTTTGTCTTTCATGTTATGATTGAAGTGAAGGAAATATGCCGTGAGAGGCAATAATAAAGTTGTTATTATGTATTCCTTGTATATGATAGATGTTTATTTTGTATGCTATAATTGTATTGATAGGAAACATCAATACATGTGTGTTTAATAAACAAAAAAGGTTCCTAGTTATGCCTCTCTTATAGACTAGCTTGTTGATTAACAAGATGATCAAAGTTTCCTGATCATGGACATTGGATGTTGTTAATAACAATGTCACAGCATTTGTGAAATGATGTGATGAACATTCATCCGAAGTATAGCATTACGATCAAGTCATTATGTTTATATTGCTATAACATCATACGAAGTAGTCTTAGTCCTTAGACCATGAGATCATGTTAATTGCTAACACCGGAAGAGTATCTTGATAACATCAAACGTCACACCGTAACAGGGTGAATAAAGGTGGGTTCAGTGCTATGAAGGTGTTATGTTGAGGCTCATGGATCAAGAGTGGAATTTGTCAATCCCGATGACGGATAGATATACTCTGGGCCCTCTCGGTGATATCACATTAAGATAGCTTGCAAGCAAGTGATGTGATCACTAGAATGTTATATCACGGGAATGAGAAAAGAGTGCATGTCGGCAACAAGATCAAACTAGGTATTTGGATACCCATGATCGAATCTCGGACATGTATTATATCATGAGACAAAGGGATTAAATTACTAGCGTTCAAGGTTCTCACGATCACAAAAGTCATCGTTGAATGTGCAGGAGTCAGTATGGATCTCCAGGTCCCGCTTCTGATTATTGATCTGAGAGGAGTCTCAATCATGTCTGCATTATTCGCGAACCATAGGGTGACACACTTAAGGGTTGCCGGACACCATTTAGGAGCACATATGTTTCAGACAAAAGGTTTGCAAAGCGCAGGAAATGTTTCGATAGAAACAGGAATTGTTTCGATAGAAACCGGAATTGTTTCGGGTGAAATTGGAGAAAGTGGTTCTGCATGTGATATTGAAATGTTGCAAGGGGTTTTATGTGAATGTTTGTTAATTAAAGTAATTAACAAAATTCTGAATAAAATAAATAAAAGAGTTTTATTAAATCTGAGTTGCATTTAATTTGGTGGAAATTAAATACATGTGAGTGGGATTTTGGCTGGAGGCCATGTTTCTGTGAGTGGAGGTTCACCACATGAATGAAGGAGGGGAGGAGTCCCCCCCTCATGCGCTGGCTATGGGAGGGGAGGGGTCTCCCTCCCTCCTATATAAAGCCCCCCTCTCCCCTCTCACAAACCACACCTCCTCGTGAAGGATCTCTCTCCCCTCTAGATATTCCCCCATGGTCTCGGATTAGCGAGATATATGTTCCTGGTGGCCTTGCGTCTAGAAGGAGTTGCTGCTTCCACTGATTCGCTGGAGCGAGGAGGTGGAGATTGTCCGGTAGCTTAAACGTGTGTGCTAGGACGGATGCGCTGTTGATTTGCGGCGCTCGGACTTCCACACGATCTTGAGATCGGCAAGCGTACGACTACATCAACCACGAGTTCCTACTCGTTAACAAAACTCATTGTCTTCGAGGGTAAGTTCTCCATGGATGTATGTCCACCCGTTGCTCTATATCTAGTAGTAGATCTTGGCGTATAGTTCTCATCGTAGGAATTTTTTTGTTTTCTATGCTGCGGACCCAACAGTGGTATCAGAGCCTGATCTATGCGTAGGTGCTTTGCATGGGTAGTACACATATGTTTATATGTGAGCGATGATGATCATGTTATTGCATCTTCTATGTATTTTGGATATTGGTGGCATAGTGGGATGAAGCGGCCCGGACCAACCTTACATGTCATCGTACATGAGACCGGTTCCACGACTGGCATGCAACTAGTTTTGCATAAGTGGCTAGTGGGTGTCTGTCTCTCCTACTATAGTCAATATCTGATTTACAACGATTTGCTAATAACTTGGTTATCCTCGTTGTGGTTCATGTTCGTAGGTAAGACCGGTTCTATCTCCGAAAGCCCTAAGCCACGTAAAACTTGCAATTGATAAATTAGAGGCGTCTAGTTTAGATCGTTGTTGGGCTAGTGTCTTGATATGGTATTGTTGTAAGTATTTGTATGATAGATACTCTTACAACTCACTTAACGTGTAAGTTCCATAGACCTTGGCCTTACACACAAAGGAATGATAGAGATCATACCACGATGCAAATGATAGAGATCAAATGCATGGACCGTATTATCTCACTTCACACATTAGATGTTAGCATCTTATATTGCTAGTTTGGCCTTTTTGGTAGCATTATAAGATGATCCCTCATTTAGATATCAAGATTAAATGTGTTCTTCCTTAAGTATGCACCGTTTTGTGGATCGTGTTTTGAGGCATCACATGATGATCGGGTGTTTTCGACTCTACGCTTTCATACAACGGGTGTAAGACAGTTTTACACACGCGAATACTAAGGTTCTTACTTGGCGAGCCTAGCATGTACATACATGGCCTCGGAACACAGACCGAAAGGTTAAGCATGAGTCATATAGTTGATATGATGCCCATATAGATGCTCGCCTTTGAAGCTACACCAACTCACGTGATGATCAGACTTGGTGTAGTGGATTTGGTTCATGTAATCACCCAAAAGGACATGAGGGATGTCGTTTTTGAGTGGGAGTTCATTAGTAATTTGGATTAGTTGAACTCAATCTATCATAAACTTAGTCTAAATATACTTTACAAATTCTGTTGTAGATGGCACCACCTGCTTTTAATTTCAATGTGTTCATGGAGAAAGAGAAGCTTGCTGTGAATGGTAGCAACTTCACCAACTGGGCTATGAATTTGAGGATTCTCCTCACTGCTACACAAAAGCAATATGTGCTAGAGGCGCCGCTAGGCCCCCCACCAGCTCCTGATGCCCCTGACAAGGAAAAGAATGTCTATATAACTCGTCAGGAGGACCACAACTTAGTTCATTGCGGCATACTGTATGGGCTAGAGCCAGAACTTCGAAAGCGTTTTGAAAATGGCAATGCCTTTGATACCATGGGAGAATTGAAAATGATTTTTGATACCCATGCTGCTGTAGAGATTTATAATGCTTCTGAAAAGTTCTTTAGCTGCATGATGGAGGAGAACATCTCCGTTAGTGAGCACGTACTCAAAATGTCTGGGTACGCCGATAAGCTTGTGTCCTTGGGAATAATGATTCCCATTGACTTAGGCATACATCATGTTCTCCAATCTCTGCCACCTAGCTACAAGAGCTTCGTGATGAACTATAATATGCAGGGCATGAAGAAGTCTCTTCCCGAGCTTCTGTCAATGCTTAAGACTGCAGAAGTGGAGATTAGGAAAGAACATCAAGTGTTGATGATCAATAAGACCACCGGTTTCAAGAAGGACAAGAAAGGCAAGCAGAAGGGAAAGAAGGGCGGCAAATCTGTTGCCGCGCCTGAAAAGAAACCCCGAGCTGGCCCTAAGTCTGATACCGAGTGCTACTATTGCAAGGGGACTGGCCATTGGAAGCACAACTGCCCCAAGTATTTGGCGGATAAGAAGGCCGGCAAGGCCAACAAAGGTATATGTGATATACATGTTATTGATGTGTACTTGACTAGTACTCGTAGTAGCACCTGGGTATTTGATACGGGATCGGTTGCTAATATATGTAACTCGGTTCAGGGGCTACGGAACAAGCGACAACTAGCAAGGGATGAGGTCACGATGTGGGTCGGCAATGGATCAAGAGTTGATGTGATCGCCGTGGGAACGCTGCCTCTCCATATGCCGTCGGGATTAGTTATAAACCTAAATAATTGTTATTTGGTGCCTGCACTGAGCATGAACATTGTATCCGGATCGTGTTTGATGCAAAGTGGTTATTCGTTTAAGTCTGAAAACAATGGTTGTTCGATTTATATGAATAATATCTTTTATGGTCATGCACCTGTGTTGAATGGTTTATTTTTGTTGGATCTCGATAGTAGTATTACGCATATTCATAATGTTGATGCTAAAAGGATTAAACTTGATAATGATATATCTGCATATATGTGGCACGGCCGTCTAGGTCATATTAGCGTTAAACGCATGAAGAAACTCCATTCTGATGGACTTTTGGAATCACTTGATTTTGAATCATTTGATACATGTGAGCCATGCCTTATGGGCAAGATGACTAGAACGCCGTTTTCCGGTTCAATGGAACGGGCGACAGATTTATTGGAAATCATACATACTGATGTGTGTGGACCAATGAGTGTGTCGGCGCGAGGTGGATATCGTTATTTTGTTACTTTCACGGATGATTTGAGTAGATACGGGTATATCTATTTGATGAAACATAAGTCTGAAACCTTTGAAAAGTTCAAAGAATTTTAGAATGAAGTGGAAAATCATCATAACAGAAAGATCAAATTTCTGCGGTCCGACCGTGGAGGAGAGTATCTTAGTTACGAGTTTAGCACACATATGAAAGATTGTGGAATAGTTTCACAACTTACGCCTGCCGGAACACCACAACATAATGGTGTGTCAGAATGTCATAATCATACTTTATTGGATATGGTTCGATCTATGATGTCTCTGACTGGCTTGCCACTGTCATTTTGGGGTTATGCACTGGAAACCGTTGCATTCACTTTAAATAGGGCACCATCTAAATCCGTTGAAAAGACACCGTATGAATTATGGTTTGGAAACAAACCTAAGCTGTCATTTCTTAAAGTTTGGGGATGCGATGTTTATGTGAAGAAACTTCAACCGGATAAACTCGAACCCAAAGCGGAAAAATGTGTCTTCATTGGATACCCTAAGGAAACGATTGGGTATACCTTCTATCACAGATCCGAGGACAAGGTTTTTGTTGCCAAGAATGGATCCTTTCTTGAGAAGGAGTTTCTCGCGAAAGGTGTGAGTAGTCGGAAGGTAGAACTCGAAGAGGTTATTGAACCTTCTCTTCATGAAATGGCGAGTAGCACAGCACCGGAAGTTGTTTCGGAGTTGACTTCACCTAATGAGGAGAGAGCTAATGATATTGATCATGAATCTCCGAAAGAGGACACTACCGAACCTCGCAGGTCAAGCAGGACACGTGCAGCTCCTAAACTGTACGGCAATCCTGTTATGAATTTCATGATTGATGAAATAGATGACCCTACGACGTATGAAGAAGCGATGATGTGTCCTGATTCCAACAAATGGCTAGAAGCCATGAAATCCGAGATGGAATCCATGTACGAAAACCAGGTTTGGACCTTGGTGGACTTACCTCACGATCGAAAGGCCGTTGAGAATAAATGGATTTTCAAAAGAAAAACTGATGCTGATGGTAATGTGACCATCTATAAAGCTCGACTTGTCACAAAGGGGTTTCGACAAATTCAAGGAGTTGACTACGATGAGACATTCTCTCCCGTAGCGATGCTAAAGTCGGTTAGGATTATGTTAGCCATTGCTACATATTTCGATTATGAAATATGGCAGATGGATGTCAAAATTGCATTCCTCAATGGTAATATTGAAGAAGAGTTGTATATGATACAACCTAAGGGTTTTGTCGATCCTAAGGATGCTGATAAGGTATGCAAACTTCAGCGATCCATCTATGGACTGAAGCAAGCATCCTGGAGTTGGAATCTCCGCTTTGATGAGGTGATCAAAGAGTTTGGATTTGTCCAAACTTATGGAGAGGCTTGTATTTACAAGAAAGTGAGTGGGAGCAATGTGGCATTTCTAATATTATATGTGGATGACATATTACTGATTGGAAATGATATAGATCTTTTAAACAGTGTTAAAAGTTATCTAAACCGCAAATTTTCGATGAAAGACCTTGGTGAAGCTTCATATATATTAGGCATTAAAATCTATAGAGATAGATCAAGACGCCTAATTGGGCTATCACAGAGTACATACCTTGATAAGATATTAAAGAAGTTTAATATGGACGGAAGTAAGAAGGGGTTCTTACCTATGTTGCAAGGCAAGACATTGTGTAAGACTCAAAGTCTGGCTACGGCGGAAGAAAGAGAGATAATGGATAAGATCCCCTATGCCTCAGCCATAGGCTCTATAATGTATGCCATGCTATGTACAAGACCGGATGTGGCACATGATATTTGTTTGACTAGTAGGTACCAATCTGATCCAGGTTCGGAACACTGGATAGCGGTCAAGAATATCCTTAAGTACTTGAGAAGAACTAGGGAAATGTTTCTTATATACGGAGGTGAAGAAGAGCTAGTCGCTAAGTGTTATGTCGATGCTAGCTTTGACACTGATCCGGATGACTCTAAGTCTCAATCCGGATACGTATTTCTCTTGAACGGAGCAGCAGTTAGTTGGAGGAGTTCCAAACAACCTGTGGTGGCTGGATCAACGACGGAGGCAGAATATGTTGTTGCTTCAGAAGCGGCGCAGGAAGCGGTTTGGATGAAGGAGTTCATAACGGAACTAGGTGTGGTTCCTAGTGCGTTGGACCCAATGGTGATCTATTGTGACAACAATGGAGCCATAGCCAACGCCAAGGAACCAAGGTCTCACAAGAATTCCAAGCATATTAAGCACCGGTTTCACTCCATCCGCGAGCATGTCAAGGATGGAGATATAAAGATTTGTAAAGTGCACACGAAGCTGAATGTAGCAGATCCGTTGACTAAAGTACTCCCTAGGGAATAACATGATCAACACCAGAACTCCATGGGTGTTAGATTTATCACTATGTAAACTAGATTATTGTCTCTAGTGCAAGTGGGAGACTAAAGGAAATATGCCCTGAGAGGCAATAATAAAGTTGTTATTATGTATTCCTTGTATATGATAGATGTTTATTTTGCATGCTATAATTATATTGATAGGAAACGTCAATACATGTGTGTTTAATAAACAAAAAAGGTTCCTAGTTATGCCTCTCTTATAGACTAGTTTGTTGATTAACAAGATGATCAAAGTTTCCTGATCATGGACATTGGATGTTGTTAATAACAATGTCACAAAATTTGTGAAATGATGTGATGAACATTCATCCGAAGTATAGCATTACGATCAAGTCATTATGTTTATATTGCTATAACATCATACGAAGTAGTCTTAGTCCTTAGACCATGAGATCATGTTAATTGCTAACACCGGAAGAGTATCTTGATAACATCAAACGTCACACCGTAACAGGGTGACTATAAAGGTGGGTTCAGTGCTATGAAGGTGTTATGTTGAGGCTCATGGATCAAGAGTGGAATTTGTCAATCCTGATGATGGATAGATATACTCTGGGCCCTCTCGGTGATATCACATTAAGATAGATATACACGGATCTGAAACTATCACATCCGGAGATTATGTTAACCACTAGAAATAGCGTATATGCAACACCAGAAAGCCATAGGTGTTCAATGCGCAAAGTTTTTCAAACTAGATTATTGACTCTAGTGCAAGTGGGAGACTGAAGGGAATATGCCCGAGAGGCAATAATAAAGTGGTTATTATCTTATTCCATGTTTATGATAAATGTTTATTTTACATGCTAGAATTGTATTGATTCGGAAACATCAATACATCTGTGTTTAATAAACAAAAAGGGTTCCTAGTCATGCCTCTCTTATAGACTAGCTTGTTGATTAACAAGATGATGAAGGTTTCCTGATCATGGACATTGGATGTTGTTAATAACAAGGTCACACCATTGGTGGAATGATGTGATGAACATTCATCCGAAGTATAGCATTATGATCAAGTCATTATGTTTATATTGCTATAACATCATACGAAGTAATCTTTATCCTTAGACCATGAGATCATGTTAATTGCTAACACCGGAAGAGTATCTTGATAACATCAAACGTCACACCGTAACAGGGTGACTATAAAGATGGGTTCAGTACTACGATGGTGTTATGTTGAGGCTCATGGATCAAGAGTGGAATTTGTCAATCTAGATGCCGGATAGATATTCTCTGGGCCCTCTCGGTGATATCACATTGAAATAGCTTGCAAGCAAGTGATGTGATCACTAGAATGTTATATCACGGGAACAAGAAAAGAGTGCATGTCGGTAACGAGATCAAACTAGGTATTTGGATACCGATGATCGAATCTCGGACATGTATTATATCATGAGACAAAGGGATTAAATTACTAGCGTTAAAGGTTCTCACGATCACAGAAGTCATCGTTGAATGTGCAGGAGTCAGTATGGATCTCCAGGTCCCGCTTCTGATTATTGATCTGAGAGGAGTCTCAATCATGTCTGCTTTATTCGCGAACCGTAGGGTGACACAGTTAAGGATTGCCGGACACCATTTAGGAGCACATATGTTTCAGACAAAAGGTTTGCAAAGCACAGGAAATGTTTCGATAGAAACAGGAATTGTTTCGATAGAAACCAGAATTGTTTCGGATGAAATTGCAGAAAGTGGTTCGACATGTGATATTGAAATGTTGCAAGGGGTTTTATGTGAATGTTTGTTAATTAAAGTAATTAACAAAATTCTGAATAAAATAAATAAAAGAGTTTTATTAAATTGAGAGTTGCATTTAATTTGGTGGAAATTAAATACATGTGAGTGGGATTTTGGGTGGAGGCCATGTTTATGTGAGTGGAGGTTCACCACATGAATGAAGGAGGGGAGGAGTCCCCCCCCTCATGCGCCGGCTATAGGAGGGGAGGGGTCTCCCTCCCTCCTATATAAAGCCCCCCTCTCCCCTCTCACAAACCACACCTCCTCGTGAAGGATCTCTCTCCCCTCTAGATATTCCCCCATGGTCTCGGATTAGCGAGATACATGTTCCCGGTGGCCTTGCGTCTGGAAGGAGTTGCCGCTTCCGCTGATTCGCTGGAGCGAGGAGGTGGAGGTTGTCCGGTAGCTTGAGCGTGTGTGCGAGGACGGATGCGCTGCTGATTTGCGGCGCTCGGACTTCCACACGATCTTGAGATCGGCAAGCGTACGACTACATCAACCACAAGTTCCTACTAGTTAACAAAACTCGTTGTCTTCAAGGGTAAGTTCTCCATGGATGTATGTCCACCCGTTCCTTTGTATCTAGTAGATAGATCTTGGCGTATAGTTCTCATCGTAGGAAATTTTTTGTTTTCTATGCTGCGGACCCAACATGAAGTACTATGATCCCAGCTATCAATGTTTTACAAATACTTTGATCAAGTTTATGATGGTGCATGTCACCTGAAAAATTATTCTTTCTTTTTATCACTTACCTACTCGAGGACGAGTAGGAGTTAAGCTTGGGGATGTTGATACATTGCAAATGTATCTATAATTTTTGATGTTCCATGCTTGGTTTTATCTACTTTCTTGTGTTTTGTCCGCACTTTGGAGTACTTTTCATATGATTTCTTGGACTAACCTATTAACAAGATGCCACAGTGCCAGTTGCCTGTTTTCTGCTGTTTTTGGTTCCAGGAAAGTCAGAAAATGAATATTCTCGAAATTGGACGGGACAAAAGCCAAAGTTCCTATTTTCCCGGAAGACTCATGGAGCCAGAAGGAGAGTTGGAGAGAGGGCACAGGGTGGCCACACCCCCCAGGCGCGGGTACCCCCAGGCCGCGCCAGGGCATGGTGTGGGCCCCCTATCCGGCCACCGACCTTGCCTCCTTCGCCTATATATTCCTCCCGAGGCAGAAACCCTAGATAGTCAATCAGAAATCCACGAAAAGTTCTGCAGCGCCGCTGCCACCGAAGGGGAGATTCTAGGGATAGAAAGTCTCTGTTCCGGCACCCTGCCGGGACGGGGAAGTGCCCCCAGAGCCATCTCCATTGATCTCCACTGCCATCTCCATCACCATTGCTGATTCCCATGACGAGGAGGGAGTAGTTCTCTCTCGAGGCTAAGGGTTCTACCGGTAGCTATGTGTTCATCTCTCTCTCTCTATGCATGATCTTATTGAGATCATGAGCTTGTAATCTATAGATCTACCTTGCTACTCAAGTGCTTTAATAGATCTCTGCTCTCCCCATTTGTGTGAAAGTGACAACGTGCACACCATGGTGGCACTTAGGCTAGAGATTACAAATACTTGTTATGAGTTATATTTGGAGTTGGATGTCTCTATGAAATTGTGGTGTTTTTGGAACCATCTAGAGCTCAAGGTGACAGTGTGGGGGTTTTCTAGATGGGAAAGATGAACTTTGAGGTGTGTTGTTATAGCCCTACCATCGATTAGAGTGTCTAACCAGAGAGTAGTTAAGAGTAGTATCATGAAGAGAAGATATTTATATGAGAGTGTTCACTAGTGAAAGTATGATCCCTATGCCTTGTTTCTTAGTATTGAAACACCGTTTGCAATTAGATCTGTTACATGTTTGCTTGCTTCCTTCTTTATTTCAGTTTGCCTTTAGTCTTTTCCTGCGTCAACCACATGCCAGCAAGCTATTTTCTATCGCCATTACCACTTGTAGTTATCTATACCACTTGTATTTCACTATCTCTTCACCGAACTAGTGCACCTATACACCTGACAAGTGTATTGGGTGTGTTGGGGAAACAAGAGACTTCTTGTATCTTGATTGCAGGGTTGCTTGAGAGGGGATACCTTTGACCACTTCCTCCCTGAGTTCGATAAACCTTGGGTGATCCACTTAAGGGAAAACTTGCTGCTATTCTACAAACCTCTGCACTTGGAGGCCCACCAACTGTCTACAAGAATAGAAGTGCGTAGACATCACTTGCTTCTTTCTGCCTCGTGGATATTATGCAGTCGAGATGTTCCCCTTCTTGGCAGTTATCCTCCTATTACGCTCCCTGATCCTTGGGTAGAGCTTAACTGTGCCCGTCGTAAGCTGGATTCATCGGCTAATCTCTTTCTTTCGTCGAGTTGCCTCTACCTCCTAAGTAGGTCTCTCTTCTTGTGATGAAGCAGATATTGGTATGCTAGTAGATCCTCATGTGAAGCGTTCGCTGTCATTGGAACTGCTCCCGAAATTGCTTCCCTTGCTTTTTGCCATGCCGCTGCTGGTAGCCGAAGAGTTTGCCTCTCTCCTGCATGTGGTTCTCCGCCTCTTCCTTGGACTATGCGGTTGTCCACCGTTTCTCCTCCGTTTCCGTGGTCCCCTTCATTGTTGTGAATCCCTGCATTGTCATCCGATAAAATATCATTGGGGTCAAGGATAGGGTTACCGTTAGAGTCACATGGTGTTGAGGTATTTCCGTTGACCATGCACACTTGGTGGCGTGTTATGCGTGGGCTGATGACGTTGTCTTCTGCCCCGAAGGATGCGCTGGTAAAATTCTGAGATTGTAGTTCTGGGTAGATCTTTGCCATCCTTATTCCGAAGTCGACGTCTTCGTTGCTTTCTTCGGGTTCTGAAATTGCCGGGTTTGCTTCGCATGGTGGGGTTGGCTAAGAACTTGTCGTAAAGACCATCAAGGTCCCCCAGATCCGTCTCGATTTGCTTGTTTTCTTCACCTGCTTCGATCTATGCTATTGCATCCAAGGAGGATCCGACAGGTGATGCTGATACCGTCGTAGGCTTAGGTTTTTCCACCGATGGTTCTGATGTGATCAGGATCGAAGGGTGCGATTCTTGCGGGTCTTCTACTTGGAAGTGGAAACTTCCGATGATTAGATCGGATCCGCCATTGAAATCGGCGGGTACCAAAACAGGGGTGGGTGGGTGTGGATCTGCTTTTGTCGGGTTTATGCTTGGTGGAGAGCGGTCCGCCGAATCCCTGGTTCCAACATTCAGGTTTCCCACAGACGGTGCCAATTGATGAGGGGTAACCTCGGCAATGTCCATGGTGAAGTACTTAGGGTTTTGCAGAAAAGAGAACGCTGGGGATTTCATTGGATGTCAGGAAAACAATGGAGTCAAAGTCGCCTGAATATTGGGAAATCACACTATTACAAGTTGCCTGGGAGTGTTTCGGTACCCTCGCTTGGTCTTCTCCCGTCCTATATATAATAGGCCAAGTCTCAAAGCTGTATGCGGATAGGTTTTACATACACACAATTACAATACCAACACAATGTCGGTTCATAGTTTATTTCCTAATAGAATCAAAGTCTTTGTCGGTTGCTTCCTTGGGCTATCATCTGAGCTCTTCATGGGCCACAAGCCTTTTACCCAGTATAGGGTAACAAATCATAAGCATCTGAGTAATCATACCTATGTCAGTGTACCTTTCATGTTCGTCCAACCTTTTGGCTGCGCCACGTTTATTTGCAGAAGATTGGCCCAATCCGGAGGGCTAAAAGAAGAAACAGTGTTAATATATGTATATACACAAATCTAATAATAGATCTAGACATCAGACGCTTAATTAATTAATATATATACCTCGCCATACTTTGTAATTATAATAGTTCCATCGGATCCATCAGCTTCTCCCCCGTCGAAGTCGGCGTCTTCTTCTCCCTCATCAGAGCCATCTCTTTGCTCTTGCTCCTCTCCCTCACCGGGGACATCTCTTTAGTTTTGCTCGTCTCCCTCACCGAGGACATCTCTTCGGTTTTGCTCGTCTCCCTCACCGGATGGGTTCAAAAACAGCGAGGTGGCATCTAGCTACTCATTTTCAAAGATCATATCCTAGAGCAATTGTTCCTTTTCTTCGTCTCTTCCATGATCCATAGTTTCTGCGCAAAGACTTACAAGTTATTGTAAAAATCTAAACACAGTGAAGCAGTAATTAATTAAGGACAATGCTAAAAACAGAGATTGGAGTACATATATAGCTCAAATAAACACAGCAAAGCATTTTGTTTATTTTACCCTAATACAACTCGAATAATCCAGTAATACATAGCTCGGGTTTATTTTTATTTTACCCTAATACATAGCACGGAGTCTAGGACATGCCCAACGTAGCCACCGCGTCGACGGATCGGCATCGTCCACCGATAACAAAATCCTATTTTTGGACCTTTTTTTCAAAACAATAATACTAAGCGAATAATATTAACCAATAATACTAAGCAAATAAAATTAAGCAACAATACTTAGCAAATAATATTAAAATCCTAAGAAACTAAATCCTAAGAAATAATTCTAAAACCTAATTCTATTTATATTAAAATCCCAAGAAACTAAATCCTAAGAAATGATTCTAAAACCTAATTAATTCTAAATCCTAAGGAAAAAATACAAACAAAATTAAAAAAACTTAGAGAGAGAGGCACACGCCCGGTGTTGCGGTGGTGCCGGCGTCGACGGAGGCGCAAGGTGGTGCGGGCGTCGGTGACGGAGGCGCGCAGGTGTCAGCAACCTCCGACGTGCGGGCGTCGATGAGGTGAGGTGGGGGCAAGGACATCGGCGACCTCCGACGGCTAGGTGCGGTGGGGGGAGTGAAGGGTATCCGCAGCAGAAAACAAAAAAATTCCTACGATGGAACCCCAAAACTGCCTTGGATCTATCTATGTAGTAATGTGGTAACGGCTAATGCATAGAGAATACATACCCTTGTAGATCGTACGCGGTTGACGTTCCGAGGGGAACGTGGTTGATGTAGTCGTACGCGTAGCTGACCTCAAGGTCGCGAAGCTCCTTGCAGGTCACCCCTTGCTCCTTCTTCATCGTGTAGCAGCTCCGGCTCACAACATTTAAGCGCCCCAAGTGTTGCGCCTCGTGTCTTTATACACATCCGGTGCACGATGAGACCTCCAGCTCCCCGATCCCGCTGGGAGTGCGGAAGTTGATATCCGGCTAGAAATCCCTGTAGCGCAATGGCGCACTGCAGGTGTGCCTTGTTCGCACAGCCCAGACTTGGGGCCATGGTCACAAGGGTTAGAGAGAGGGAAGGAGGAAGTCAACCAAAGGACTTCTCCAAATATTGGGTGTGTTCAATCCCACCCATGGGCACCCCTTTATATAGGCTAAGGGGGTGTGCCTTTCTCAAAGGCTAAGCCATGTGAGACTAATTACTAAAGGAAAAATGCAGTAGAATTTTGTCCAGCCTAATGGGCTGATTTCACCTCAGCCCAATAGCCAACAAGCAACAAATAGGAACAACACCCTGAGAGGGGGCTGGGCGGGTGGGCCTTGCGTGGCCCACTCCGCACCCTGCTTACCTGCCTCCCCCGGCGGCCTACGGCGGTCGAGGCAGACCAACCTTGCGCGCGCGCCTCTACGCCCCGGCGGCCCAGCAGCTTCCCTGGTCCGGGTGGGCCGGTAGCCTGCCCGCAGCCCACCTGCCCGAGCGGCTCGCCCGCCCGCCTTGCTCCCTGGCGCCCGCGTGGGCTGGGTCAAGCAGGCTGGGTGGCGGCTGTGGCTCGCCCCATGCGGTGGATACTATCCGCCGCCTAGTGGGCTAGGCTATTTTTCTTTTTCCCTTTTCTTTTCCTGCAGATTTTCTCTTAGGCTAATTCCCTCCGGGGTTTTGGCCTAATATGAAAGTTGCTTTTATAGATCTTATTTTAAATATTATTTAGAATATATTAATTCATAATTAACATATAATAAATGTATATTTAAATTCCCATTTATCCGTAAACACTTTTCCGGAATTCTCCTTTATTCTTTCTCCGAACAACTTCGGATCTCTCCACGGAACAATTCCGACTTTCTCTTTCTCTACTGTGATTCCGTCTTACAAATGATCGCTCTCATCATACCCTTAAGCGTATCCTATCACGGCTCAGGAATGCTCTAGACATGATTTGTATCAATGATCAACAGAGGGACCAGGGATATCCATGTGACCCTATGCATTCCTGATGACAATGTCATTTGAACCGCTAAATGTAGCATCCAATTCCTTTTGTTTCTTGATATGACTTGTCCGAGATCGGATCATTGGTATTACATACCTTGTTCAATCTCGTTCACAACAAGTTCTGTTTTATTGTTACCGTGATATTACATCCTCGTGACTGAGTCACATGTTGCAACATTTATGGATGTAATCTCACCAAGCTGGCCGTATGTATATTTGCCCGTCGTGTGGGTGAACGAATCCCGGTCTTGCAATCATATGTCATCAACTATTCCTTTGGAATACCCAACATACACCTTTATGGCCACCGTATTACCAGATGACAGCTGATGCAGTCAAAGCACCTCGGGAAATAGTGAGTAATATGAGCTCACGGTTTAAGGAAAAGGAGTCTAGGGAAAGAGTGAGTAATATGACTTGATCGTGTTGCAATCCTTCGAGGAATGTCCATCACATCATTCTCCAATGATATGACCCCATTGTCAATTGGCATAAATGCCCATGATCTTGAAACCCAGATCATCCTCATGACCAACGAACTAGTATGAATAGAGGCTACTAGGGACTTGGGTGTTTCATACCACACCTATACCAATGTTTCTACATGGCACAGTTATAGCACAATATGAAACTATTATAAACTAATTGAGATATGACAATAAAAACCTATTTATTATTTGCCTCTAGGGCATATCTCCTTCAGTCTCCCACTTGCACTAGATTATAAATAATCTAGCTCGCATTTTACTCATATAAACCATATCACATATGCGTTTATAAGTCATGCATGCTGACGGGAAACATCATGTCCATGTTCTGTTTTACCAGATCATTATGTCTTTTGCAAATTGTTAATGTCTTCCTAATTTTGACATTCATGCCATTATCGTATAATGGGTCGAAGCATTTGTTTAGCGACAAAGTGAGACTTTGTTTATAGTGTTTATAATGACAGTTGTTTTCACTGTTGTCATCTAAACTTCGAAACACACTTTACTATCCTTTGTGTATATACTGTAGTCATGGCAGCAGAACGAGGCCGGATTCTAGGAGCCTACAGTGACTTTAGATCAACCTCAAGGGCTTTCTCATGGGCACTGTGCCCTAGGACACATCATTCTACGTTAAAAGCGAACTAGCCCCGCCATAACATTATATGTCACATCATATGTAGCCTTTATACTTCTATATCTATGTAGATCCTAGTGCATGAAATGCAACTATGCCACTTACTTTGCTTTTTTCCATTCAAGTACAAACTTAATTCTGGTTCAGTGATCGACTCAGGAATCACTTAAAGAAACGTTCTTACAGTTAAGACTTTGTCCTACCAACCAGAACTTCGGGTCACATTACATCGAGTATACAACATGGTTATATGGAAGAACCTATGACTGAGGCATAGGAGATGCGACGCATCTCTTTCTTTCAACCATAGTTGCAATACTAACTCAATGCTTCATACGGTAAGAACTTCTTTCTTACCTTGTTCCATTCTAAGCTTCTTCAGAATCTTGCTTAGGACATCCTGAACATCTTTCAGAATCAAGTCTAGGAAGCATTCGACATTCAGTGTTTATTAAACTCACTTATCTATCTCGATAGATTTTCTTGTTTAATAACTTCAACTTCATCCTTATTTACCTATTTAAATGTTATTAACCCAATCACATCATTCACATATGTTGTCCACATATCCCAGAATGATTTCACGCCCCCACTCAAATATGACATTCATATTTGAGATCCAGGGATTTCAGTTACCTCCCACTCAAAATATGTCAGCTACATATTATGAATTAGCCAAGCTGATTTGCTCCCACTTAGGTCCATCACGCTTCTTTGTATTTCATAGGTATGTCTTGTTCAAAACATGACAAGTGAATCAAGGATATAATTTCACAAACTTGTAGAATATATAGTTGAATCCTACTTTCTTTAGTAAAAGTATTCACTAAAACTTTATGATCATTATCATTGGTTTCTCCTCTATATGTAGAGTTTGGATTCACGAAACAAATTTCGATGCGCCACTCAACAATTCGGAGGTAAGGTCAAATACCTTGTTTTGATCTTTTACTTTCTTCCATCTGTATCTTCATCAAGACACGTCAACTTTGGACAACAACAGGTTTGCCCCTTTGTGGAGGATGCATTCATAGCTTCCTAAGAATGCTCTACAAAAACTTGTTTTATTCGCCACGACCTCGACTTATCAAAATCTCTAGAAACTCAAACTTGCCATAACACTTATGGTGTTGTTTCCACGAATCTTTAGATGTTCCTTTATATTTCAAATGAGTGTTTGCTTATTTTTGATCTCTAACTCTAAATGACAACTATAACCCCGATAAGAGATAATATTAGATCATATGTATCTAATACAAAATGATTATGATGTTTACGCATTTCAACACAGTTTGAAATCATTCAATTATCATATTTTGTGAAATCTCTTTCACAGTTCCCTTTTATGCTAAACTTAACTTGAATACTTTGGTCATGTCGATCAAATCGAAGAGACTTGTTAATTCAGTTAATTCAATATCCCATTTAGTTATGAACTCATTTAAACAATTCAAATCATTTCAAACTTATGTTTCATTAAGTAAATACGCTTATTCACTTAAGTCCATAATTAACCAATGATTTCCACTATTTGTTGAAAATACGATACATCATTATGTATAAGATTCAACCTTTCTTCGCACATCACTGTTTTACCAGAATGCGGAGTTTTAGTCATTCTGCCCAAGAGGCATGGTTTTGCAAAGTCTCTAGATTGAGCATCTAGGACCATGATCTTCATAAAGAACATGCAATAACCAAAATGACTTAAACTATAGTGTCATTTCATTATTAAACTTTGGATATGTTTTAGCATTCTAATCCTTTTATAAATGTTTAAACCATTATCATTCACATAGTGATGAGAATAACTTGTTTGTAATCGTAATGTGACCATAACAATATTGTTTATAAGAATAGTACAAACTGGCTTGTAACTTGTTCATATGAATAATCGTCTCGCCAAACGAAAGACACACAAACAAGGATTACAAATTTATATTCAAGTCCACTAATCCAAATGATAAACTTTGAGGAAAGAGGTGATGTCGGCCATCAACTGTTTTGCTTGCCGTTATCAAGCTTCATTGCCTCGACTCCAGCAATTATGAAGCAGACCATCATGTTTTCAGAAAACAGGACAAGTATCAAATACTTTGTAAACTGCAACGAGTTTTGCAAGAACCACATTTATAATTTTGTATATCTAACATATACCTTTTTCATCCATGACCCCCTATTGCAAGCAAGTAACGCTAGATCGCTGAGTGTTTCTCTAAATATTCTCTTTTCATCCATGATGGAGGAAAACCCATCCAACGGCTCATACTCTATGTGCCTTATTCTGTAGAATACAAAATGTAGCCCAACTCTCCATCGATGGAGAATGGCTTATTGGATGATTATGGAGAAAACACAAACATTCCGAGTCATCGAATTATCTCCTAATGGTTATTGTATCAAGAAGAGAAGATCACCTTTTACGAGGATGTCCCTCAGGCGTGGGTATTAATCTATGAAGTTGGACCCTTTTGCTAAGTTCCATATTAAGCAATATATTCCCATGGTCGCAAAGGACCTCAATGGAATAGGCCATGATCTAATAAGATATTTGCAAACAGACATCTAGACTAAGTTTATAATAAGAGATCAATTTATAATTGGTCTCCACTAAAATTGCCATCCCCTGGACGATTTTAGTGATCACATGATCCCTATCCTCTACACCTCCCCCGATCATCACGGCCATCAGTGCAGTATCAAAGGTAGACATTCAATAATGCCAATCAAATCTTCCATGTGACTCATGCTCGATCTTTCGATCTCTTGTGTTCTGAGACCATCTCTGCACATGCTAGGCTCGCCAAATCTAACTTGTGTCTATTCGCTGTGCAACATGGCTTACACCCACTGTATGCGAACGTAGATATGTCTGACCCCTCCTCACCGCAGGGCGCCTCATACCGAAGAACTTTCTTGGTGGTGCACACACAAGGGGAACACGGAACATTGGAATTCAATAGGGATTATCTTATTTGCTACCGTTGGGTATCTAATACTAGCACACAATAAGATATAAAACAGGTATCAACATCATTTGTAAAATGTGATATGATATGGTGCTTCTTGCGCCTTGATCTCCATCGAGCGCTCCGGCATGATCTCCATCTTACGCTTGGTTTGACGCTAAGTCCACGATGCCTCCACCAGGTCGTCCATCGGAACGATGACTATTACTATACTAGTTAGTAACAAAAAAAGTAAACTACTTTACCTTCATAAGGACCAATGCCATATCATAATCACATGCCCTCCTGCAAAATAAAGTTAGACACATCTACTTTATCTATTGCAAGTTTTACGTGGTTGTTAGGGCTTTTGCAATAGAACCACTTCTAGTCTACAAACTTTCCAACCACAACATGGATCCAACAGTTGTCTCTATTACACCCCTTTTGGGGCCCTCCATTGTAAATGATATATCAACTATTGAATGAGAGATAGACACCCGCTAGCTACTTATACGGTACAAGCCGTATGTTGAGCGTGGAACCAGTCTCGCGTACGAATACGCATAAGATCGGTCCGGGCCGCTTCATCAAACAATACCGTGATATAAACAAGTACACGTTAGAGGGTAACAACTAAGGGATCAATGCCCACACAATACTTGTGCGTACTGGACGTATAGCACTCCTACACATAGATCAACTCTGATACCACTGAAGGGGGTCCACAGCAGAAAACAAAAAAAATCCTACGATGGAACCCCAAAACTGCCTTGGATCTATCTATGTAGTAATGCGGTAACGGTCAATGCGTAGAGAATACATACCCTTGTAGATCGTACGCGGTTGACGTTCCGAGGGGAACGTGGTTGATGTAGTCGTACGCGTAGCTGACCTCAAGGTCGCGAAGCTCCTTGCAGGTCACCCCTTGCTCCTTCTTCATCGTGCAGCAGCTCCGGCTCACAACATTTAAGCGCCCCAAGTGTTGCGCCTCGTGTCTTTATACACATCCGGTGCACGATGAGACCTCTGGCTCCCCGATCCCGCTGGGAGTGCGGAAGTTGATATCCGGCTAGAAATCCCTGTAGCGCAACGACGCACTGCAGGTGCGCCTTGTTCGCACATCCCAGACTTGGGGCCATGGTCACAAGGGTTAGAGAGAGGGAAGGAGGAAGTCAACCAAAGGACTTCTCCAAATATTGGGTGTGTTCAATTCCACCCATGGGCACCCCTTTATATAGGCTAAGGGGGTGTGCCTTTCTCAAAGGCTAAGCCATGTAAGACTAATTACTAAAGGAAAAATGCAGTAGAATTTTGTCCAGCCTAATGGGCTGGTTTCACCTCAGCCCAATAGCCAACAAGCAACAAATAGGAACAGCACCCTGAGAGGGGCTGGGCGGGTGGGCCTTGCGCGGCCCACTCCGCGCCCTGCTTACCTGCCTCCCCCGGCGGCCTACGGCGGTCGAGGCAGACCAACCTTGCGCGCGCGCCTCTACGCCCCGACGGCCCAACAGCTTCCCTGGTCCGGGTGGGCCGGTAGCCTGCCCGCGGCCCACCTGCCCGAGCGGCTCGCCCGCCCGCCTTGCTCCCTGGCGCTCACATGGGCCAGGTCGAGCAGACTGGGTGGCGACCAGCGGCTGTGGCTCACCTCGTGCGGTGGATACTATCCGCCGCCTAGTGGGCTGGGCTGTTTTTCTTTTTCCCTTTTCTTTTCCTGCATATTTTCTCTTAGGCTAATTCCATCCGAGGTTTTGGCCTAATATGAAAGTTGCTTTTATAAATCTTAATTTAAATATTATTAAAATATATTAATTCATAATTAACATATAATAAATGTATATTTAAATTCCCATTTATTCGAAAACACTTTTTCGGTCTTTCCCTTTATTATTTCTCCGAACAACTTCGGATCTCTCCACGGAACAATTCCGACTTTCTCTTTCTCTACTGTGATTCTGTCTTATGAATGATCGTTGTTGTCGTACCCTTAAGTGTATCCTCTCACGGCTCAGGAATGCTCTAGACATGATCTGTATTAATGATCAACAGAGGAACCAGGGATATCCATGTGACCCCTATGCATTCCTGATGACAATGTCGTTTGAAACGCTAAATGTAGCATCCAATTCTTTTTGTTTCTTGATATGACTTGTCCGAGATACGATCATTGGTATCACATACCTTGTTCAATATCATTCACAACAAGTTTTGTTTTCTTGTTACCGTGATATTACATCCCCGTCACCGAGTCACATGTTGCAATATTTTGTTGGAAATATGCCCTAGAGACAACTAGTAATAAGGACTATTACCATATTTCATATAGTTTATGATTAAGTTTTCTATCATGCCATAACTGTATTGAGTGGAAACATCAATACACGTGTGATATACAAACAACCAGGGGTTCCCAGTGAAACTCTAGTCACTGGTTCATTAGTCAACAGATGATCACGTTTCCTGATCATGTGACATTTATACCAGTTGGAAATGGAGTCAACTCATTCTGAGAATGATAAGATGAACCAATACCCAACCTAAACATCGTCACACAATCATGTCACGAAGTTCAAGTTACGATGATTAGAAATGGATCCTCGTAGACTATTCCTTAGATCGTGAGGCTATATCAATCACTGTCTCCCGAGAGTGCTTTGATAGCATCAAGCGCCACTTGGTAATACAATGGTTATAAAGGTGTGTTTAGGTACTCGGAGGAAACCGTAGAGGCAATATATGTCAAGAGTGAGATTTGTTCGTCCATGTGACGTGAAGATACTCAAGGGCCCACTCGGAGAGGTTATATCCAATAGATGCGCAACGTGTGATTTGATCACAGGGATATCACTTATCGGAACGAGTCAAGTAGCATTGTTTGGTAACGAGATTGAACACGACATGGTGATTTAATTGATCAGACCTCAGGCAATGCAAGTATCGAGAGACAAAGGGAATAAGACACGACTTTCCCGGTTCAAACGACGAAAGATCTTCGTGGAACGCATAGGGGTCACATGGCCATCCAGGTCCCTCTGTTGATCATTGGTGCGGGAGTGTCCCGACCATGTCTGGAGTGTTCCCAAACCGTGGGGTATCACTCTTAAGGGCTTGATGATGCTTATAGAGTGTTTATAGGATCGGTAGAATCGCCGAAAAATTGTAGAGAGAAAACCGGAAGGGTTTCGGTAAGTCCGGAGGATGTCCGGAGTGGAGGTGGAAGTGTTCCATAACCATAGAGGTTGAATAATATGTGAATGAATGTTAAATATTGATTTAATCATTTATTCATAATTATTTAATAAAGAGAAAATCAATTTAAAAGGTCAAAAGGCTTAATGGGCCAATTCCCGGAGGGGAGAGGGCCCGTTAGGGAAAGGAGAGAGGGAGAAGGGACAAGGGGGGTGGCCGGCTTGGCCTGCCCCCCGCGCGGGGCCCACTAGGGCTGGCCGGTGGCAGCCCCTCCCTCTCCTCTCCTTTAGTCCCACCCCGGGACTTTGAGGGAGGTAGTACCTCCTTTCCCCCTATATATAGTGGGGGTATTTGGCCAGATAAAGACACACAATAATCAATAAAGGTATTCTCACTTTTGGGAGGACCTCCAATTGATATTCTCTCTCTCTCTCTCTCTCTCTCTCTCATGACCGTGGTCCCAAGTTCGGACTGCGCG
Source organism: Avena sativa (assembly GCA_916181665.1). Taxonomy (NCBI): domain Eukaryota; kingdom Viridiplantae; phylum Streptophyta; class Magnoliopsida; order Poales; family Poaceae; genus Avena; species Avena sativa. The sequence goes on from OV702291.1 coordinate 567,267,056, forward strand.
AACGAGAGACATCTTCACCGCGGAGCGCCGTCGCGCTGCATGATTCAGATCCAGGAGCTCTACTTCCGCAACTGCTGCTGGATCAGGGAAGCGGGAGTCATCGTCAGGCACCGGACGTGTGTAACTCCCCGTGAGGTGTCGCACTTGAGGCATTCAAGTCGTTGGAGCCGTTGGAGCGCAAGGATTTCATCATGACCTTGAGGTCGGCTTTGGCTCATCTACATCGACCACGCTCTCCTGAGCATTGACAATGCTTTTCGGTCTTCAAGGGTAAGTTCGCTAAAAGCCCCTCCCATTACTATATTACTAATGGATCGGTCCTGGCAGCATCAGGGGTTTAGGGGCGTAGGGTAAAATTTATTGTTTTCATACGCAGAACCCCTACACATTTATGGATGTAATCTCACCAAGCCGGCCATATGTATCTTTGTCCGTCATGTGGGTGAACAAATCCTGGTCTTGCAGTCACATGTCATCAATTGTTCCTTTGGAATACCCAACATACACCTTTATGGCCACCGTATTACCAGATGACGGTTGATGTTGTCAAAGCAGCCTCAGGAAACAGTGAGTAATATGAGCTCATGGTCGAAGGAAAAGGAGTCTAGGTATAGTTATTGCAACAATGAACCAAATGACTTGATCGTGTTGCAATCCTTCGAGGAATGTTCATCACATCATTCTCCAGTGATATGACCCTGTTGTCAATTGGCATAAATGCCCATGATCTTGAAACCTAGATCATCCTCATGACCAACGAACTAGTATGAATAGAGGCTTTTAGGGACTTGGTTGTTTCATACCACACCTGTACCAATGTTTCTACATGGCACAGTTATAGCACAATATGAAACTATTATAAACTAATTGAGATATGACAATAAAAACCTATTTATTATTTTCCTCTAGGGCATATCTCTTCAGGGAGCGGGCGCGTGGCCGGCCGGCGAGGTGAGGTAGGGGCGTCGATGATGGAGGCGGGCGGGCGTCGACGAGGTGAGGTGGGGGTTGATGGCTCAAAATATATCGAGCTCGTTGGGGAACCCCAAGAGGAAGTTATGATTAGCACAGTAGCAAGTTTTCCCTCAGTTATGAAACCAAGGTTATCAAACCAGTAGGAGCAAGGAAACACCTCCAAGGTGTTGTTTCCAACTTGGAATCCTGCACAACATAACCACAGAACTTTGCCCCAACTTACAGTGAGGTTGCCAATCTCACCAGTTTTGCTAAAAATAAAGGATTAAACATATTGTGTGGAAGATAATAATTGTTTGCAGAAAGTAAACAGTAAACAGTAAATAGCAGATGGTAGATTGATGGTGAAAGAATGGACCGGGTCAATAGTTCACTAGAGGTGATTCTCCTTAAGATAGATGACATGTTGGGTGAACAAATTACAGCGGGGCAATTGACAGACACCGAGAAAGCATACATGCATATACTAATCATCTTGACTCCTACGAGATTTGATTGGGCATTACAACATTATACATAGACCGTAATCCAACTGCATCTATGACTAATAATCCACCTTCAGGTCATCATCCGAACCCCCTCTAGTATTAAGTTGCAAGCAACAGATAATTGCATTAAGCAAAGTGTGTAAAGTAAACAATATGATTGTTCTATCAACAAAGGATTGCTGTTTTCTCCCTAGTAGCAACAACACATCTAGTACTTAGAGATTTCTGTCACTTTCCCAGATTCCTAGAGACATGAACCCACTATCGAGCATAAATACTCCCTCTTGGAGTTGCTAGCATCTACTCGGCCAAGATAGCTACTAACAACGGAAAGCATGCAAGATCACAAATAACATAGACATGATAGAATCAATAATCAATCTGAAATAGCATCTCAATATCCATCAGATCCCCACAAACACAACATGTAAGATTATAAATAGATGATTTTGATCATGAACGGAGCTCACAAGATCTAAACATTGTAGCACAAAGGAGAAGAACCAACCATCTAGCTACTACATGGACCCGTAGTCAAGGGATGAACTACTCACGCATCACACCGAAGGCAGTCATGGTGATGAAGAAGGCCTCCAGGGTGATCTCTCCCTTCTGGCAGGGTGCCGGGAAGAGCTTCAGATCCCTCCCGATCTAGGTATGGAGATGGCAGCGGCTACAGACTCTTTCGTGGAATTTTGATCGGGTCCTTAGGGTTTTCGTCCCAGAGGCAATATATAGGCGAAGGGGCAAGGTCGGTGGAGTAACAGGGGGCCCACACCAGGTGACGGCGCGGCTAGGGCTGGCCGCATCACCCTAGGGTGTGGCCGCCCTGGTGCCCCTCTTCAGCTCCCATCCGAACTCTGTGTTGCTTTGGGTAAAATATTGACTTTGGCTTTTGTCCGGTCCAATTCCAAGAATATTTTTTTACTAGCTTTTCTAAAATGAAAAATAGCAGAAAACAGGCAACTGGCACTATGGCATCTTGTTAATAGGTTAGTGCCAGAAAATGTGTAAAAATACTCCAAAGTGTGGACAAAACATAAGAAAGTAGATATAAAACAAGCATGGAACATCAAAAAATTTAGATACGTTTACAACGTATCAGGGGCGGGCGGGCGTCGACGACTTCCGGCGGCTAGGTGCGGTGGGGGCTTGCGGGCGCGTGGCTGGCCGGCGAGGTGAGATGGGGGCGCAGGCGCGCGGCCGATCGGCGAGGTAAGGTGGGGGCACGGGCGCGCAGGGTCGACGGCGGCGGACGCAGGCAGCGACGGCGATGGAAAAAACCGGCAGCCTGACGCCGTCGTGCGTAGCTCCTCGCAATTTGGCGTCGAATGGATTTTGGGGCAGGCAAAGGCCTTTTGCACCGATTCTAGTCAAAAACCGGTTCTAAAGGGGCTTTAGCACCGGTTGTTGTCTACAACCGGTGCAAAAGTCTTAACCTTTTGCACCTGTTGTAGACAACAACCAGTGCTAAAGGTTATTTTGTCCTGCAGTTTCTGGCGCACAGGGCGAAACCTTTACGAACCGGTTCTAAAGGTCTATTTTCAGAAAAAAAAATTGAACTTGTTTGGGTGAAATTTGATTCCCGCCTTATTTAGAGTTGAAGCAATGTTTAACCTTGTATAATACATAATAAAATATTTATAAATCAGAAAAAACATATACCATATCAAAATATTCAGAAAATAAATATCTATAATAGTACAACACAATTGGTTGCTGAAAATTATTATTTTTAAATCAGGAGGCTCATGACAAAATTCAAAATCGACAGGAGGCCAGGTATATTTGAACTACAGCTACATGATATAATGCTCATGAATTTTTTTAGAAATCATTTTTAGGTTCACAACATGCTATTTCATCAGCGATCCACTGCAAGTTTAGCGAGGCTGAGCCCCGGGCTAGGTATCTTCATGCCCGCTATTTTGAATATAGTTTAAAATAGGCATAAAAATTTCGAAAACTATCCAAACAGTGTGAGGTCTTCGCGTGGTGTCATATTATGTGTCATAGTTGCAAGGAAAAATATGAAACTTGGAATATTTCAAACATCACAAAATATTCTTCACAAAATCACCTATCATGTTCGAGGTTTCATGGCATTTAGGTCAAACCACCAATGTTATGGCTAGAATCACGTCATAGTTTGTGATAATATGCTCATATTGTGCACACATGTGCATCTTAGGATGGCTTACGATATTGCATGAGAAAGTTTTCCTTTTCATCGCACGAAAAAGCCAATTTCCATTTTTGAGGTGCTGAAATCATGGTGTTTTATGAAGCAACCACCAAATTAAAGTGTGGAATTGGTACCAACCCATTTTTCAAAAATACTAGACCACCTTATATGAACAATTTCCCAACCGGTGTATCTGAAATCTTTCCGTCCACCCCTCATGAAAAATACAAATTCCTGTCGAATTGGTAGGAGGCCGGGTAGATTTGAACTACAGCTACATGATATAATGCTCATGAATTTTTTTAAAAATCATGTTTAGGTTCACAACATGCTATTTCATCAGAGATCCACTACAAGTTTAGCGAGGCTCAGCCCTGGCCATAGTCCCGGATGGTGTCTCCAACCGGGACTAAAGATGAACCTGTAGTCCAGGTTAGAGACACCATCCGGGACTAAATGTGGGTGGCAACACTATGCCAGTGAGTGTCGACACTATTTCGTGAGTGGCGGCACTATGCCAGTGAGTGAGGACACTATTTCGATGGGTGGCGGCATTATGACAGGGGTGAGTGTCTGATACATTGCAGATGTATCTATAATTTTTTATGTTCCATGCTTGGTTTTATCCACTTTCTTGTGTTTTATCCACACTTTGGAGTACTTTTCATATGATTTCTTGGACTAACCTATTAACAAGAGCCACAGTGCCAGCTGCCTGTTTTCTGCTGTTTTTGGTTCCAGGAAAGTCAGAAAACGAATATTCTCGGAATTGGACGGGACAAAAGCCAAAGTGCCTATTTTTCCAGAAGTCATCAGATGCCAGAATACGAGACGGAGAAGGGCTAGGGGTCCACCACACCACCTGGCCGCGCTGGCCAGGCCTGGCCGTGCCAGGGGGTGGTGTGGCCGACCCCAGCACCCCCTCGGACTCTCCTTCCGCTTATAAGATGCCCTCTGGACGAAAACCCTAAGTACCCGATCAAAAATCCATGAAAGAGTCTGTAGCCGCCGTCATCTCCATCCCTAGATCGGGAGGGATCTGAAGCTCTTCCCGGCACCCTGCCGGAGAGGGGAATTCACCCTGGAGGCCTTCTCCATCACCATGCAAGCCTCCGGTGTGAGGCGTGAGTAGTTCATCCTTGGAATACGGATCCATGTACTAGATAGATGGCTGGTTCTCCTCCTTTGTGCTTTCATGTCTAGATCTTGTGAGCTCCGTTCATGATCAAGATCATCTATTTGTAATTCTGCATGTTGTGTTTACAGGGATCCGATGGATATTGAGATGCTATTTCAGATTGATTATTGATTCTATCATGTCTTTGTTATTTGTGATCTTGCATGCTTTCCGTTGTTAGTAGCTATCTTGGCCAAGTAGATGCTAGCAACTCCAAGAGTTAGTATTTATGCTCGATAGTGGGTTCATGCCTCTGGTAATCTGGGGAAGTGACAGAAATCTATAAGGTACTAGATGTGTTGTTGCTACTAGGGAGAAAACAACAATCCTTTGTTCATAGAACAATCGTATTGTTTACATTACACGCAATTCGTAAAGCAATAATCTATTGCTTGCAACTTAATACTGGAGGGGGTTCGAATGATAACCTGAAGGTGGATTATTAGTCATAGATGCAGTTGGATGGCGGTCTATGTATAATGTTGTAATGCCCAATCAAGTCTCAAAGGAGTCAAGATGATTAGTATATGCTTGTATTCTTTCTCGATGTTTGTCAATTCCCCACTGTAATTTGTTCACCCAGCATGTTATCTATCTTAAGGAGAGCTACCTCTAGTGAACTATGGATCCCGGTCCTTTTCTTTTACATACAATCTATAAACTGTTTACTGATTTGTGTTTACTTTCTACAAACTGTTACTTCCTTCCATTCGATACGTTTAATCCTTTGTTTTCAGCAAAACACGGTGAGATTGGTAACCTCATCGCAAGTTGGGGACAGAGTTCTGTGGTTGTGTTGTGCAGGTCTCCACGTTGCTACTACCACCGGTAGTGCGCCCTGCCAAGGCTCAGCTAGCAACACCTTTGGGGTGTTTCCTTGCTCCTACTGGTTCGATTAAACCTTGGTTTCATAACTGAGGGAAACTTGCTGTTGTGCTCATCATACCTTCCTCTTGGGGTTCCCAACGAGCTCTACATCAACACTGAGCCATCAAGCATTTTTCTGGCGCCGTTGCCGGGGAGTCAAGGACATCTTCACAAGGGGAGTCCCTCATAACCAATCTCTTTACTTTGTTATTTTTGTTTTGCTTAGTTTCTTTTTGCTTTGTTTGCTTCTTTCTTTATCAAAAACACAAAAAATCAGTTTTACTAGTTTGCTTTCTTATTTGAAAACACAAAAAAATTAGTTCCTATCTTGAGTTGCCATTATGTCTAGCCTTGCTCCAATCACTATGTCACCCGAGGAAATGATTTTCACTTTTAAACAAGGAATTAAGGAAAGTTTTAAGGAAGCTTGGTCTAGAATCTCTTATCTACATGACAAAACTGAGCCTAAAATGACTTAAAGCTTGTTCCTTAGCAGTTTTTACCTTGGAATTGCTCTGTGCTATAGATATGCTTTAGATGCTGTTGTAGGAGGAGATTTCCTCCAGTGTAATGAGGATGATGCTATAAATGCTATAAAGAAATTGATCCCCACTTACAACTTGCCTAGCCAAACTGATATTTCTTTCGCAAGAATATTTGCTAGATTGGACACTCTTGACACTAGCACTACTAGATTAAAAGATTGATATAATACGCTTAGGGAGCATCACAATTATATTCCAAAAAATTCTGAACCATCAAAGTGGCTCCCTACAGTAAAGATTGAGATAAACACTGAAACTTTTCAAGCTCGCTGTGATATCATGTCTGAATTTTGTCTTATGCCCAAAGATATTTATGAATCTTTGAATACTTGGGGGCTTACTGAAGGAGGAAAAGAAATATCTCTTGCTAATAATGCTACCATATTAACTATTGGAATAGGCGAAGGAGTGTTTACAAAGATCCTTGGGAAAATGATTTCTACTGATTATCTTGTTATTGAATGTGCAGGAAAAGGACAAATTACACTTGGAAGGTCCCTATTAGAACTCCTTGGAGCAATAATAGATGTGGGAAAGGGGACCATGCACCTTTCTTCTCCACCAAACAATCATATTTTCCCCAAGGTTAAGAATAAAAGTAAGAGAGGTAAGGGCAAGAAATTTGGTTTTAATGCTTCTTCATTTGAGAACACTTGATTATTTCTTGCTTCTTATGCCTAACTTAAAGGCGTTAAAGAAAAGTACTTATTGGGAGATAACCCAAAAGTTTTAGATGAGTCTTGGAAGTTATTACTTAACCGCTCCTTATCCTTTTTATTTGCTTTTTGTCCCAAGAGTAACCTCTAATGAGAGAGAAGTAATGATTGGGAAAGTTGCTGTCCCGAAACAGATTTCTGTGCTTCACCGTAAAAATTCGTGTAAAATCTCTGAACGTCTTTTTGAGACGTGAATATTTGTTCTTCTGCCCCAGGTTTTTATCTAACTTTCGTTAGTTCAACACTTTTTGATTTGAGCAACATAAGGTCTTCGAAAAAATTCGTCTTTACCTGCTGGTCTGTTTTGACAGATTTCTGCCATTTTCTGCATTTGCTTCTTGTTGGTTCCTTTTTGAGTTCTTTTGGGGAATTGAGCTTTTTGGGGGAAGTGCTGCAGTAGCTAGTGTTCTAATGGAAGTATATTTGGTGTTAGAACTGAACCTTAAGACTTATTTATCTTGAGTGCACTAATGTTGCTAATAAAAATTGTGTGAAGTTTGTATGAAGGGAAAATTTCAGGTGTATGGAAGGAATCAGTAATGAGATGAAGGATGGACTAAAGCTTAAGCTTGGGGATGCTACGCGTGTCACCCCAAGAAATATCCAAGAAGTACAAGCGTCAAAGCTTGGGGATGCCCAAGGCATCCCCTTCTTCATCAATAAAAAATCCTAGGTTTCTTCCAAACGCTTCATTTTTATTGTTTCATGCACAGTTGTGTTGTTCTTGGAGCGTCTTCTTTTTCATTTTTGTTTTGGTTTTCATTTGCTTTTGTTTTCTTAGTTTGCTGCATAAATTGGTTGGACCCCCTCTTTCATACATTGGTTTTCAAATAGTTTGGTTTGGTTTGGAAAAGAGTAGGAATGTTCATGCTTATGTGGTAAAAAGAGCTCGTTTTTGACTGTGGCCTATGCTCTGCCATGCAATGCTTGATACTGTTTTGGCTTTATGCTTAGTATTCTTTGCTGTAACATGACTTGTTATAAACAATTTAGATTGCTTAATGTGCCTTGGATGAATCATGCGTTGTTTTAGCATATTAAAGCATAGTATAGTGGTATTCTCCTTAGATGCTTTATTTGGGTTGACTTGGCGCATGCTCACACCATGTTATGACTATCTCAAGTCACCATAGCCTTTATGATCCTTTAGTTTTCAACTTGTAGTATCACTTTATGCTTGGATCAATGATGTTTTGTCGCTCTACATGATTATGGCCATTATTGCTCTCTTAGTTTGTCGCTCCCAGTCTTTTGCTAGCCTCCACAACCAAGTATGAGTTCCACTCATGCATCCAATTCCCTAAAACAAGTCATTCCAAAGAGTCCACCATACCTACCTACTATCTTATGCTATTCCAAGTATATCCATGCTTTTGTTTGCCTTCCGAATTAAACTTGTTATGGGAAAACTAGTGATTAAAGCTCTCACAAACTTGATGGCACACTTTACTTTTCTTGCCCTTAATAAACTTGAACCATTGTGTCGTCTATGTTGTATATGCTTGCACTTATTTGTTGGGAATTAGCAGAACCATGCTTTCATGGGGAACGCTTTCAACATTGCACGGGTACTTGTACCTAGTTGATATCATGCTCTTTTGTGTATGGATGTCGTCGGTGTGAAATGAAAGGGGAGCTTGTAAGTCCATGGAGTTATGTATATGTGTTAGAGAAACGCTTGGGCCGCTAGTCTAATCCATGCTGACATGGTGGAAACCTGCAGCCTAACCATAATGAGCTGTCTATGAAGCATTCTTCTTATAAAAAAGAGTCCTATATTGAGAAAAAAGAGAAAAAGAAAAAAAGAGATTATGAAAAGAGGAAAGAGAGAAAAAAGCACCATATTCCCATGGTAAATAAGAAGATTGCTGAAATGCTCGTTGTCTGCTTGCCTTGTCATTTTGATATGGGGATTCTTCTGTATCATCGGGCAAGGGGTACCCCGTTGGCGGTTCTCTATGATACACATATACTTATGATGACAAGAACTTACTAGCGACTAAACTTGAGTAGCATGAGGAGCGGCTCTCGTATACAAGGGACATGAGATTTCTAACTTATACTTCGTCAAGCATGTACACCATAGTTTGTTCACTTTAACCTTAATCACTTCAAGATTCTTATGATAGGGCAATGAGAGCTGAAAGCTATAAGTACCATAATTTTTGGAAGCTCTTTATGAGACTTGAATCCCTACTTGCTTCTATGAAGGCCTTTCTTCCACCATTATATTGAGTCTCCACCTTCTATCTTTATGCATCTACTTTGAGAGCATAGTGGCCATTCTTACTTCTATGTGCATTGTCCCAAGACTAGTTGATTGATGTATAACTTGATATTGCTTGTTTTAAACTATTTGTATCTAGTCACCCTTATGAACTTTGAAGGTGTCCTATGCATTTATATTTGCTACTCTATGAGGGACAAGCTGAATGCTATTATGCTATGTTTTCTTTATGTGAAACAAACAAATGTCTTGCAAAGCATTGTTATTCATGAATCTTTTGTTTGTGCGTTTTCATGTTGCATCATAGTTTTTGGTCTTATTGCTAGAACTTTGTCTTTCATGTTATGATTGAAGTACTATGATCTCAGCTTTGAATGTTTTACAAATACTTCCATCAACTCTTTGATGGTGCATGTCATCTTAAAAATTATTCTTTCTTTTTATCACTTACCTACTCGAGGACGAGCAGGAGTTAAGCTTGGGGATGTTGATACATTGCAGATGTATCTATAATTTTTGATGTTCCATGCTTGGTTTTATCCACTTTCTTGTGTTTTGTCCACACTTTGGATTACTTTTCATATGATTTCTTGGACTAACCTATTAACAAGAGCCACAGTGCCAGCTGCCTGTTTTCTGCTGTTTTTGGTTCCAGGAAAGTCAGAAAATGAATATTCTCGGAATTGGACGGGACAAAAGCCAAAGTGCCTATTTTTCCGGAAGTCATCACATGCCAGAATACGAGACGGAGAGGGGCTGGGGGCCCACCACACCACCTGGCCACGCGGGCCAGGCCTGGCCGCGCCAGGGGGTGGTGTGGCCGACCCAGCACCCCCTCGGCCTCTCCTTCCGCCTATAAGATGCCCTCGGGATGAATACCCTAAGTACCCGATCAAAAATCCACGAAAGAGTCTGTAGCCGTCGTCATCTCCATCCCTAGATCGAGAGGGATATGAAGCTCTTCCTAGCACCCTGCCGGAGAGGGGAATTCACCCTGGAGGCCTTCTTCATCACCATGCAAGCCTCCGGTGTGATGAGTGAGTAGTTCATCCCTGGACTACGGATCCATGTAGTAGCTAGATGGCTGGTTCTCCTCCTTTGTGCTTTCATGTCTAGATCTTGTGAGCTCCGTTCATGATCAAGATCATCTATTTGTAATTCTGCATGTTGTGTTTGCAGGGATCCGATGGATATTGAGATGCTATTTCAGATTGATTATTGATTCTATCATGTCTTTGTTATTTGTGATCTTGCATGTTTTCTGTTGTTAATAGCTATCTTGGCCAAGTAGATGCTAGCAACTCCAAGAGTTAGTATTTATGCTCGATAGTGGGTTCATGCCTCTGGTAATCTGGGGAAGTGACAGAAATCTCTAAGGTACTAGATGTGTTGTTGCTACTAGGGAGAAAACAACAATCCTTTGTTCATAGAACAATCGTATTGTTTACATTACACGCAATTCGTAAAGCAATAATCTGTTGCTTGCAACTTAATACTGGAGGGGGTTCGGATGATAACCTGAAGGTGGATTATTAGTCATAAATGCAGTTGGATGGCGGTCTATGTATATTGTTGTAATGCCCAATCAAGTCTCAAAGGAGTCAAGATGATTAGTATATGCTTGTATGCTTTCTCGATGTTTGTCAATTGCCCCGCTGTAATTTGTTCACCCAGCATGTTATCTATCTTAAGGAGAGCCACATCTAGTGAACTATGGATCTTGGTCCTTTTCTTTTACATACAATCTATAAACTGTTTACTACTTTGTGTTTACTTTCTGCAAACTATTACTTCCTTCCATTCGATACCTTTAATCCTTTGTTTTCAGCAAAACACGGTGAGATTGACAACCTCATCGCAAGTTGGGGACAGAGTTCTGTGGTTGTGTTGTGTAGGTCTCCATATTGCTACTAGCACCGGTAGTGCGCCCTGCCAAGGCTCAGCTAGCAACACCTTTGGGGTGTTTCCTTGCTCCTACTGGTTCGATTAAACCTTGGTTTCATAACTGAGGGAAACTTGCTGCTGTGTTCATCATACCTTCCTCTTGGGGTTCACAACGAGCTCTACATCAACACTGAGCCATCAGTGTCGACATTATGTCGTGAGTGTCGACACTATGTTATGCTGCTTAATCTATAAATAGGCATCCCTGTGAAGTTATCAATTGCAAACAAGATGGTGTGAAAGAGCAGGGACAACACTACGCCCAGCTTGAGGGAGATGCCGACAGAGCCTACTCCTCCGACATCTCCAATAAGCTAGCCATAGAGGCACTCCCTAATATGTGAAATGAGTTAGCTCCCCGGCATATTGATCTAGCTAAAGAAATTATGAACTGCAATATGGTGTGAGAGAGCAAGGACAACACTACGACCAGCATGAGGGAGATGCCGCTGGAGCCCAGTCATCCGACATCTCCAACAAGCTGGCCATAGATGCACTCCCTAATATGTGAAATTAGTTAGCTCCCTAGCACAAGAATAGAACAACATCTTCATAGTTCAGTAAAGTTGTAGAGAGACCAACACTAGTAGGAAACAATACATTAGTCCCGGTTTCCTAACTGGGACTACGGAATCGGGACTAAAGGCCCCCCTTTAGTCCCGCCGGTCCAGCCACAAACCGAGACTAACACTCAAGACATTTATTATTATTAAAAAACTGGGACTAAGGAATCGGGACTAAAGGCACCCCTTTAGTCATACTCATGTATAGCCCTATAGTACACAGCTTCAAGGTCGTCTTCGTCTTCGTCATCATCGTCGTCATCGCTAGGCGCAGGTGCGGGTGGACCCTAAGCCTAGCCAAGGTATATTCCAGGGTTACCTGCCACTCCGGCCTCAGATTCATGACACGCGAGGGAGGGGGATCCTAGATGACGACACCGCATAGCCCGTGGCCTTCACCATCGCCACCCTTCTTGTGGCTCTATGGAGGGTCAAAGTGCAGGCATCGTAGGCGAGGATGATCTCCCTAGGAGATGTAGCGCATCACACCGATGATAGTCCGGTTTTCCCACCACAGGCGGCGACCAGACTCATTGTGGTTTAATGGGGGCGGGCCATCACCCTCGTACCTGGCGAGCTCCCTTTCCTGCCGGTTAGCGAATAAGGCATTCTAAGTGTCGTAGTTGTCGGGATCCCAATGGGGATCCATACGCTGCTCCAGCGTGAGCTCGAGGTAGAAGTGATTCGTGATGGCCGCCTGGCAGGCGGAACCTTGATGCACAGGAGGGGCAGGAACTCCTCCAACTATCAATATCTAGTCGGCGGGCAGCCGCTAGCCTAGCGGGCATGGGTAGCTAGAGGCCCATAGCGCCTCGGTCTCCTCTAGGGTCAGAATGGCCTAGTATACGGTGTCCATTATTGTGAGAGGGGAAGTTGTGGAAGTGTGGATGGCCATGGAGGTCGGCCTATATATAGAGGGAAATTGTGGGAAAATATGGCGGGAAGCAGAGGGAAATGGTTGGAAAATATGGCGGTAAGCGGAGGGAAATGGCGAGAAAGCATGACGTGTGGCTTGACGGCTCTGAGAAGGGCGGGAAATATCTTAAGTCCCGGTTATTGGCTCCAACCAGGACTAAAGGCCCCCGAAATATCTTAAGTCCCAATTACTATTGGCTCCAACCCTAGAACCCTAAACCCTAGAACCCTAAACTCTAAACCCAAAACCCGAAACCCTAGAATCCTAAACCCTAAACTCTAAACCCTAGAACCTTCGCGTGGTGTCATAAAAAGGCTAGCTATGTGAAGGCATTTGGATTTATTAAATAAAAGCATCACAAAAAAAGGAAAAATATGAAACTTGGAAAATTTCAAACATCACAAAAAAGGTTTAATACATCAAATATATTTAAATAAAAGGTTTAACACATTATTACACATCACCAACGTTCACATCATGTTCGCGTATGTCCCTTGCTTATGATCGCTTCGGCCATAACCATGGAGTATCTTCATCATTTAACGCGATGCTTGGGTCAACGTTCACTTTGAAGGGCGGAATTTCATGAAACTTATTATAATCTTCTGACATCTCTATCTTGTCCTCGACTTCCACGATATTTCTTTTCCCTAAAAGAACTATGTGACGCTTTGGCTCATCGTATGATGTATTTGTTTGCTTACATTTTATTTTTTGGTCTGGAGGACATGTCCTTCACATAGAAAACCTGAGCCACATCATTGGCTAGGACAAATGGTTCGTTTGTGTAACCAAGATTGTTGAGATCCATAGTTGTCATTCCGTACAGCTGGTCTACCTTTACCCCTACTCCATAAAGCTTGACCCATTTGAACCGAAACAAAGGGACCTTAAAAGAAGGTCCATAGTCAAGTTCCCATATCTCCTCTATGTAACTATAATAGGTGTCCTTTTGCCTGTTGTTGTTTGTTGCGTCCATGCGGACACCACTGTTTTGGTTGGTGCTCTTTTTATCTTGGGAAATCATGTATAAGGTATTCCCATTTATCGCGTACCCTTGGTAAGTCGATACAGTCAAAGATATTGTCCCGGCCAACAAGTACAGCTGGTCTCCAGTAGTGTTGTTATTCATGAGATGTGTTCGCAACCAACCGCCAAAAGTTTTCACATGTTCATGTGTAATCCAGGGGTCAGACTGCCCCGGGTGTTGGAAGCGTACAATATTAATGTGTTCAGTGATATACGAGGCCACCAAGCTGGAATTTTGTAGAACTATGCAGTGTGCTTGAGTGAAAGAAATATCGTCCCTACATATCATTGATTTCTTTCCTACCCTTCCTTTTCCACGTAGTCTTCCCTCATGTCGCGATTCAGGAACACCAATCGAGTTAAGGTCAGGAATAAAGTCAACACAGAACTCAATGACCACCTCTATTCCATAGCCCTTGGAGATGCTTCCTTCTGGCCTAGCATGATTATGAACATATTTCTTTAAGACTCCCATGAACCTCTCAAAGGGGAACATATTGTGTAGGAACACAGGACCGAGAATGGCAATCTCTTCGACAAGGTGAACCAGGAGATGCGTCATAATATTGAAAAAGGATGGCGGGAACACCAACTCAAAACTAACAAGACATTGGACCACATTATTCTGTAACCTTAGCAGATCATCTGGATTGATTACCTTCTGAGATATTGCGTTGAGGAATGCACATAGCTTCATAATGGGAACTCGAACATTTTTCGGTAGAAGTCCCCTCAATGCAACCGGAAGCTGCATCATAATCACGTGGCAGTCATGCGACTTCAGGTTTTGGAAATTTTTCTCTGCCATATTTATTATCCCCTTTGTATTCGATGAGAAGCCAGATGGAAGTTTAATACTGTAAAGTACTGCAAAAAAGATTTCCTTCTCTACTTTGGTAAGAGCATAGCTGGCAGGACTTAGGTGACGCCCTTTATCCGTCTTGTTCTGTGGATGCCTGTTGTTTGGGTCTTTTATATGTTGCTGGTCCTCCCGTGCATCTGGTGTATCTTTTGTCTTGCCATACACGCCCAGGAAGCCTAGCAAGTTCACGCAAAGATTCTTCATCATGTGCATCACATCGATCAAAGAGCGGACATGTAGGGCTTTCCAATAGGGTAGCTCCCAAAATATAGATTTATTGTTCCACATGGGAGGTTCATGGGAGGCCACGACGTCGTTCAGAACAGATTGACCGCTAGGACCCTTTCCAAATATTACTTCTATGTCCCTGACCATAGCAAATACATCATCAACAGTAGGGAGGCCAGACTTCTTCCGGTGATCTGCCTCACCTTTGAAATGCTTGCCTTTATTTCTTACGACATGATTGGTCAAAAGAAATCAACGATACCCAAGGTACACAACCTTCTTACATTTTCCCAAATATATACCTTTAGTCTTATCTAAATAGTGTGTGCATGCATTGTATCCCTTGTTTGTCTATCCTGAAAGGTTACTAAGAGCAGGCCAATCATTGATGGTTATGAAAAGCAACGCTCGTTGGTCAAATGCCTCCTGTTTGTGCTCATCCCACACACGTACATCTGGTTTGTCCCACAACTATAAGAGTTCTTCAACTAATGGCCTTAGGTGCACATCAATATCGTTGCCAGGTTGCTTTGGGCCTTCGATTGCACTCGCATCATAATGAACTTTCGCTTCATGCACAACCAAGGAGGAAGGTTGTAGATAGATAGAGTCACAGGCCAGGTGTTGTGACTATAGCTCTGCTTCCCAAAAGGATTCATGCCATCTGTACTTAGACCAAACCATAAGTTCCTTGCGTCACCTGTAAAGTTCGAGAATCCTCTCTCGATTTTTCTCCACTATGACCCATCAGCGGGGTGTCTCAACATCCCATCTTTCTTACGGTCTTCTTCGTGACATCGCAACAACCTTGCATGCTCTTTGTTTCTGAACAGACGTTTTAATCATGGTATTATAGGAGCATACCATATAACCTTAGCAGGAACCATCTTCCTTGGAGGCTCGCCCTCAACATCACCAGGGTCATCTGGTCTGATCTTATAGCGCAGTGTAGTGCATACCGGGCATTTATCCAAATTCTCGTACTCATCGTGGTAGAGATGCAGTCATTAATGCATGCATGTATCTTCTGCACGTCTAATCCTAGAGGGCAGAGTCTTCTTTGCTTCGTATGTGCTCTCGAACAATTTTTTATCCTTTGAAAGCTTTGGCTTCATTATTTTCAGTAACTTCTCAAATCTCTTGTCAGATAAACCAGTCATTGTCTTCCATTTCAGCAATTCTAGTGTCATACCGAGCTTTGTGCTGCCATCTTTGCAATTTGGGTACAATAGTTTTTTGTGATCATCTAACATTCCCTTCAACTTCCGCTTCTCGATTACACTTTTCTGCTTCTCTGTGTGCATCAGCGATGGCCCGGCGAAGATCATCAGCATGCTCATCTGATGCCTCTTCATCTTCAGCTTCCCCTGTCCCTTCATCTTCAGCTCCCATTGCAGTATCAGCATATTCAGGGTACATATCATCATCCTCTTCTTCTTCATTGTCTTCCATCATAACCCCTATTTCTCCGTGCTTGGTCCAACAATTATAGCTGGGCATGAAACCTTTCCGAATCAGGTGGGAGTGAGGGACTTTCTAGGAAGAGTAATCCTTTAAGTTCCGATAGTCAACACATGGGTAACACATAAAACTATTCACTTTGTTTGCATTAGCCACATCGATAAATTTATTCACGCTTCAATGTACTCGGTAGTACATCGATTACCGTACATCCATTGCCACCGGTTCATCTACATCATAATTTAGGTAAGTTTATCAAACACCATTACAAAACATCATGAATAGTGAAATGCCACTATACAAATAAATAGTGAAATGCCACTGTAAAGTTGCTAACCTCGGTCGAGGAGGAAAGAAAGAGGAGAAAGCTTAAGTGTGGCTCGGGCACCTCATATCATTTTTGTTTTGTGTAAAATCAAGTGGCATCATTCTCTTAAGAATTTCATCAAACACCTCATATGCATAGGAAAGAAAAAACAAAGTAGCACAAC
This sequence comes from Avena sativa, assembly GCA_916181665.1. NCBI lineage: Eukaryota > Viridiplantae > Streptophyta > Magnoliopsida > Poales > Poaceae > Avena > Avena sativa. The sequence continues at coordinate 567,283,730 of OV702291.1, forward strand.
TCACACCCTTCCACCAAGAAAAAAACAGAGGAGAGGGCTGGCTGGGCGAGGGTACTTATAGGCAGGACCTTTGGCACCGGTTCGTGCTACAAACCGGTGCAAAAGGGGTGCCTTTAGCACCGGTTTGTGCCACGAACCGGTGCTAAAGGTTTCGCGCCTGCCACGCGTCTCGCGTGGAACCTTTTGCATCGGTTCATGACAAGAATTGGTGCTAAAGCCTCCTTACGAACCGGTGCAAATGCTCTGAGTTCGCGCGTGGTCCAGGCCATACGAACCGGTGCAAATAGAACCTTTAGTCTAGGTTGGTGGCACAACCGGTTCAAAAGCCTTGGACAGCTCCAAACAAAAGCCTTGGTTTCTTCTAGTGAAGATACTTACGACGAGTTTGTTTGATTTGTTAAACTGAATCTTATAGGATCTTTCTCCGTGATTCATTTGCCTTACATGTCATCATTCAGGGGAGAGATCCTTTTACACTACAACGTAGCATTTAGATCTATTGCACATTTATCTCTCCAAAAGATTATTTGACATAAATACATTAGGGAAATACTCTCTACCTTGTAATTTTTCATTTATAAAAAAGAAGGGAGTGCCTAGATCTCAGGCGTCTGAGAACTTCTTATGTCTAAGTCGCTGACGTCATCCTACTATTTGTGCTAATTATCAGTTGCAACCTAGTTGTAACTTATAAAATTTGTACTAATTCTCAATTGCACCTAGTTTCAACTCATATCTAACTCCCATGTTGCATGAATCGCGAGGTAAATCCAATGGTGAGAGAGGTGACTGAGAACTATGAAGTTCTCAAGCGCCTGAGAACTAGCAAATCCGAAAAAAATAAAGTGGATATTTACATGAGAGTATATCTCTTATTACATTTCATAGACCATGATTGTAAACCTTCCTTAAGGCTAGGCTTAGCTCTATGCATATTTAAGGTAAATATACTTTGAATCTAGATATGCATCTCTGGATTGAAGGTTCATTTCCATTGAAGATGGCATCATTTCTTTGGTCCCATAAGCTTAGCATCCTATGATAAAGATTTCCATATGAATTCCATATAGAATATCTGGATTTAGCTTCAGTGATCATGTTATTCATCTCACTATTCCATTCCATGCCAATTGTCCAACAGAAGCTTTGACTGAAGCTACATTCAAACAAAAGGTGCATAAAAGTCTCTTCTGGACATGTGTCACATAAGATGCAGTCTAAGAATTCCACAAAAAAGATTTTCTTCTTCATCATATTTTTGGTTTTAGTCTGCCATGGAGGAGTAACAAAGCAAATAAATTCTCTCTTGGAATGTGACAGGCTTTCCAGATATCCAGAATTGGCTGAGGTGTCTGGTGATGTCCAATCATAGTTCTGTACACTTTCTTTGTAGAGAACTAACCACCCCAACTAAAATGTCATGCATATTTTTCTTCATTTATGGATATAGATTGAAATGCTTCATATAAGTTATGCAGCTGCTGATGTGCAATAGTGGATAGGGGCAAATGGAACATGTTGTAGATGTCTTCATTGGATTTATTCCATGGCTTTTCCACAGATATATATTTGTCTATTACAAAAGAATGTAGATGAGGGTAATCATCCTCCTTATTTGATTCACTCCATTTATCTCTCCATAAGAGTATGAATTTTCATTATTAAATTTGCATGAAATTAGATCCTTGTATTCTTCATATAGAGATGAGCATTCCCTCCACTATAATGAGCCTTTAGTAGAGCTAGCATGAGGTACATGTCCATTATTGTAATAGGCTTGTCACAATAGATTGACCCATGGGATGTCATAGTGATTATAGAACTTGTAGATATTTTTCATCAGCAGAGCCTTGTTCTGAATTCTGAGGTTCAAAACCCCTAGTCCAACTTGGTCCTTGGGCTTACAAATCATTTTCCAACTAGTAAGGCATTTACCTTGTATCTTATTTTCTTTATCAGACCAAAGAAATTGCCTCCCACTTTTTAGAAGTGGATAAAGATGGCAATTGGCACCTTGAAACAACACATGGAAACCATGGGCATTGAGTTGATAACTAAATTCAGGTGCTTGTGTATGGCACAAGTGATGATATTCTGAACAGTTTTTTCTCTAATCTTGATACCAGGGGCATGAAGTCAGACACAGATGGTCTAGTAGTGCCTAGAGGCAGCCCTAGGTAAGTAAATGGTAAGATCTCAACTTTGCACCCAAAAAATTCAGCTTGTGTGTTTTGGTTTGTTATTCATCCACATTTATTGGTACTAGAGAAGTTTTGTGGTAGTTCACCTGTAATCTAGTTGAGGCACTGAAGCGGGCGCGACCAAAAAAAATGTTCAACATACACATGTTTTCTCTACAGAGGAGGCTGACATGGGGGACCCACCAGGCTGAATAAACGGCTAATACGTTGAGCAACATTATCAAGTTTAAAATAGAGAGGCGCGAGAAGATATAGATAGTCCATCGTACACACGTTCATTTAATTAGTGGTTGGCATGGGGGAGCTACTAGGCTAAATAAACGACTGATGCATCGAGCAAAGCTATCAAGTTCAAAACATGGTAGCGTGAGCGAATGAAAATTTTTTATCATACACACGATTCTTCTAATGAGAGACTGGCATAGGGGACCAAGCAGCCTGACTAAACGACGGTTGCATCGAGCAACGTTATCAAGTTCAAATCAGGGAGACACGACCGAAAAGTATGGTTTTTAGAGACACTGACATCCGGGACCCACACACCTTAAAAGATTTCAGTCCGTCAACATCACGCGAGGAATCGAATACTTTACTTCTGCCACGTGCCGGTCGAGATTCTTCCATGTTTTTAGCGATTTCATCGTAGCATAGGGCCGCGAAATGAAAAAAAGGTTATTCATCGGCCAAGGTCAAGCAAACAAAATCGTCACGAAAGACACACCTTCTACAACGTTCGATGGACCAAACCATTGCGGATGGAGACATTTCTTATAATGTGATGGAGACATTTCTTATAGTGTGTGGGGTGGAGGAGGAGGGTGTCAACCCCTGATTTCTTCCTTTGAAGTAAAGAGGCTTTATCCTTTAAAAATCATATGGGCATGACACTATATTTGTTACTTTCCTCCTAAAAATAAATTGAGATTTATTTGCCTATTTTTAGATCCTCGTGGAGATTTAATTAATGATCTAATAGATGGTTCGGGCGCCGCCTGGGAGTGACATCTTCAGGCCTTCAGTTCGCATGATTATGAAGATGCAGAAACAAGAGAAATCCTAGAAATATGATGTCATGGTACGCTGAATCCCCTAGTGGTTGAAAACACATGAATTTGTAATACATGTTGTTTGGTGCTTAGCGTAAAAACTTAATATTTTTGTGAAGGATTAAGTGTATAGTGTATATCACAGTTGTAATAGGAACAAATTTTAAAAAATTATGATTGTACCTAAGGAAACAAATTCGTACGAATTTGCAAACAAATTAGGCCATAGTAGTGGAATTTCATATGTGTATTCAAAAAAATTAGACCATAGTAGTGGAATTTCATATGGATTCAAAATCATTACTCCCTCCGACCCAAATTAATTGACTTGGATTTGCCTATATTCGAATGTATCTAGCACTAAAACATGTCTAGATACATCCGAATCTAGACAACTCCAAGTCAATTAATTTAGGTCGGAGGGAGTAAACAAAACCGACTCTATAAACAAACTTCTATGAAATGCAATGTCCAGCCTGAGATTACTTTGAAATGCGGTTGTGTGCATCCTAATTATACTAGGCCCGTGCGTAACGCCTTTTATCGAAAAAATAAAATTGCTTTGAAGCAAATAATAGTGTTTGGCCCACAGACCTCGGCCGCGGGGTGGGCTAGGCCACCCCCAAGGTTCAGATTTAATTATCCAAATTATATCGGAGAGTCAGCTTTATAACCATGATTTGTTAGTGATTTAGCCATACGTGCCCCCGTCATCACTACATACTTAGCCCCCCTCAATTTCATGTGCTGGCTCCGCCCCTGACGGAAGTCCCAACTCTGGCTAACAGTGTCGTGTGCATTTTATCATCCATTAACTGCAAACTTTAGTTCTCTGCAGATACGCTGAAACCGAATCCTACCTCGGCAGAATAAACGGCGGCGTCGACTTCAATTTGCACGGTCTTTTCACGCGGGTCACACAGGCTTCTTCTTTTACAGATGTGCACTCTACATTTCTACAAGCTCCCAGAAAGATCCGCACGCTGCGCCATACGCATCCAAATCCAATGCAACAGAGGTACTACTGGCCTACTACCGCATAGTAGGCCACATATGCAGCACAGTAGCATTGCATATGTGCGCTGTGCTAGAGTGTTTTCCGTGCCTGACATATCCCGTTGATGGAGAGCATCGTTGTACATGCGCTTGCTCGTCAATGGTCGCAACTCACGGGAGGACAAAGCGCACGTAGCATGCATGTAGCGAGAGAGATTCGAAGCAGGGATGAACAAGACATGGCGAGGAAACAGAGTTGGAAGCTCGAATGGGTAAGGCCGGCCAGCGTGCAGGCAGCTGATGCGCAGAGCAAAATCCCTGCGAAAGGAGACCCGCTGTAATACTGCATGCCACAGCCCACAGTCCACAGTCCACTTACTGGTGGTGCAAGCTCTTTCGACCTGCCGTCCTGGCTTATGCTGCCTGCCTACCTACGGTTTGCCACTTTGCCTATCAGCAGAGGCAGAATGGGCAAAAATAACTCAAAGTTTAAAGAAATTCATAAAATAAACTTCCGGCGAAAGCATTTTCCTCAACTAACCCTATTAGTTAGCGCCTAACACAAATACGCTACACTCTTTGCCAGCATGGCACGTGGATCTCATGGGACATTCTAGTAGCGCCTTTGACTGAGACGTCACTGTACATAGCATAGTGCCTAGGTGTAAGACGCTACCCCACTCTCTATATAAAATGTCTGTATTTATTTTATTGAGAACTATAAGGGTTGAGTTGGTTGAAGTCTTTGTTGCCAACTAGTAGGTCATGAGTTTAACTCCCCAAAACACCTCTTTTTATTTTTATTTTTCAAAGCCTGTGACATTGGTTTTATAGTTGTACATATGGAAATATATTAATTCTAGTCCTTATTTATTTTTAAAAATGAAAACTGAGTATGCGAGTTTGTAATCTCTGTTCAAAATTAGAAGAGTGCAAATTTCTCAGAAGCATGAAACCGAGTATCTCATGTTGTTCTACTACAATACTAGCGCTCAATGTATTAGTGCTGCTTATAGCGGGGCCAAAGGATACTTCGAGGAATGTATTAGTGCTGCTTCAGAGTTCATTTGGTCAAGAAGCAGAGATGAAATAGCAGCAAGTATTTCAGAGTAGACTAATGCTAAAACAAAGATAACTCAACCACTTGAATAGTGCTCAACGTATTCCTGCAGCTAGCAGTGCTTCAGGGTTCATTCGGTAAAGAAACAGCTATGTATGAAATAACAGTCTTTCATCAGAGTAAAAAATGCTTGCTACAACAGTGTTTCTAGATTCACACAGCTAGGCCATCGATTGACTCCTCCGTGCGTCACGCGCACGTCAACGTCGTAGGGGTAGTAGCACACCAACATGGCTCGCAGCACGTCGGCGGTGAGCAGGCTGTTGGAGCCGGCGTTGTACGAACGTCCGGCGGATCAGGCTGTCGGCGAGCACTAATACTCTGAAAAGATACTCGGTTTCATGCTTCTGCTAATTTGAACAGAGATTATAAACTCGCATACTCGGTTTTCATATTTAAAAATAAATAATAAGACTAGAATTAATATATTTTTATATGTACAGCTATAAAACCAATGTCACAACCTTTAAAAAAAAGTGGTGTTTCTGGGAGTTGAACTCATGCGCCTTTAAAAAATAAAAATAAATTGCCTAGCGGAAAAACGCAAGCCCAAGCTCTAGCTTAGCACTGTACATGCAATTGCATCGTCCCGGTTGAATTGCACGCAATATTCCGTGCCGATACGCTATCCTCTTCGTTCTCGAGAGAATGCATAAACGGCGACGTCTTTTATCCAGTCCATGCATGGCACTGTTTGCGCCACCGGGTGGGGTACTGTACGCCATTGACTCAGTCTCACTGTAAGTGACGACCCTTCGAGCCTTATAGCGTACTTCTGCTGGTAGTACTATCTCGGCGTCATGTACCATAAAAAACGGGGTGTAGCCTGTGGCGTTATTTAGAGTTGTTCGCAAGCTCCATAGTACCGATGGTAGTTCCTCAGGCCAGCACTCGGCTGTTCTTCGAGTGCCTGAGCAGCCTTTTTTTATGCCGTTGCATATGAGGCCATTGGTCTTCTCGACTTGACCGTTGGCCTGGGGATGTGCTACCGAAGTGTAGCTGATTCCCAGGTTTTTGGAGAAATCCTGAAACTCATTCAAGGTGAAGTTCGTCCCGTTATCGATGATGATGTTGTGAAACACCCTGAACCTGAAGACGATGGACTCGAAGAACTTGATGAGGTGGTTCCTAACTGGTTCGTCACCGGTATGGCCTCAATCCACTTAGTGAATTTGTCGACTGCGACGAGGAGGTAGATGTATCCTCCAGGTGAGGACTTTTGCAGCTTGTCAACCATGTCGAGTCCCCATTGCGCGAAGGGTCAGGCCACATGTATTGGCCTGAGTTCTGCGCCTGGTGCGTGCGGCTTATCCGCGAATCTTTGGCAAGCCTTGCACTTCTGGACGATGTCCTTTGCGTCGCGCATCGCCGTTGGCCAGTAGAAACCAGCTCGTAAAGCTTTAGTGATGAGGGCGCGACTTCCAGCGTGATCGTCATAGGTGCCTTCGTGTATTTCGAGGAGTATGGATCTTCCATCACCATTGGGGATGCATCGCTCAAGGACTCATGTAATGCTGCATTTGTACAGTTCACCGTTGACGATGGTGAAGGCCTTAGAGTGCCGCGCTATGTGTCGCGCATCAGTTGTTCATCTGGTAGCCTCCCGCTGACCAAGTATGTGATGTATGGTTGCTCCAGGATGGCTCGATGAGCATGACCTCCATGGGGCCTTCGAATCCTTCGGTTCCTTGTTATTCATCATCTAGTTGTTTGAGTCCTTCAGGTGGCGCGGCCCCCGAGTCCTTTGATGTGCTAGCTGGTTGCTCTAGAGCCTTTGGCTTGACGGAGTGTTCACAGATCTGCTCCAGGAAGACTCCGGGTGGTACTAGAGCGCAGATGGATCTACGTTGGCGAGTGTGTCGGCCTCCTCGTTGCTTTCGCGGCCAACGTGCCGCAGCTCGCAGCCGTCGAAGTCTCCTTCGAGTGTGTCGTAGAGATTGCGGTAGGCGATCATGTTGTCGCTCAGGGCATCACATTGGTTCATGGTTTGGTCTACTACGAGCTTGGAGTCACCGTAGATGACGAGTCGTGTTGCGCCGCAGACTTTGGCCATTCGCATCCCATGGAGCAGGGCCTCATATTCAACTTCATTGTTGGAGGCACGGAACTGCATTCATAGAACATACCTCGTCTTGTCGCCCTGTGGCGACGTTAGGATGACGCCGGCGCCAGCTTCTTCTCAACGTTTTGATCCATCAAAGTGCATTGTCCATAGACAGGACATGTCTGGTGTGTCAGGGAGCTGGTTCTCCATCCAGTGAACGAGGAAGTCTGGGAGAACTTGCGACTTGATCGCGTCTTGCTTCTCGGATGTAATGTCTTATGGAGACAGTTCGATCCCCCAAAGCGCGACTCGTCCTGTGGCATCGGGGATATTGTTGAGGATGTGCCCTAGTGGAGTGATGACCCACAAGTATAGGGAGTGTATCGCAGTATTTTCAAGAAGTAAGAGTGTCGAACCCAACGGGGAGCAGAAGGTGCTGGCTAGTGGTATGGATCAGGAATTCTCTACAAATACTTAGCAAACGGATTTTTAGGGGTTTTCGATAAAGCAAGTAAACAAAGTATGAGTAAATAAAAGAAAGTAGGAATAAATGCAGCAAGTGGCATAATCCTTTATGCAGCAAAGGACAAGCCGGTTGTATTACTTAAGATGACCAAACGTTCTCGAGGACACATGGAAAGACTGTCAAGTGCTTTCGCTTCATATAGTTGATTAATCTTCTTTAGCTTGCTAAGTGTTGTGTGGGTGAACCTGTGCTAATGTACCGCCCCATCCAAGACTAATACATACTTGTGATTATACCCCTTGAAAACATCCGTAAGTACAAGAAAGTAATTAAGGTAGAAACCTAACCACAGCTTTAAACTCTAAGACCCTTACGTCCCTTGTGCAATGGTTTCCTAACGGGGGTTCAGGTTTCTGTCACTCCGGCAACCCCTATGATTAGTAGCCAAACACACAATGCATTCCCCTAGGCCCATATAGGTGAAGTGTCATGTAGTCGACGTTCACATGACACCACTAGAAGAAGTACACCACAACTTAAATAACAATCTATTGAATCTTTCTCAACGCAACTCCACTACTAACAACAAGACTTCTCCCATGTCCTCAAGAACAAAACGAACTACTCACAAGACATCATATGGATCATGATCAGAGATGAAATAATGATGTATAACAATATGAACATAAACAATAATTCAATGGTTCACTCAATAGCATCAACTACAAAGAGTAATAAACACCGGGAAAGTTTCCCCTATGAACTATGCAAGATTCAAAGCAATTGTTACAGCAATATGGAGATGGTGATGAGGGTGCTGATGGTGATGATGGTGGTGGTGATGATGATGATGATCCCGATGAAGTCCAGCTTGATGGTGGTGTTGATGGCGATGATCTCCTCTCTTCGGGAAGGAATTCCCCCGGTAGAAATCTGTCTGCCAGAGAGATCTTTCTCTCTCGGTGTTTTCTGCCCCGCAGAGGCGGCGGAATCTTTCTTTGGTCGCTCCCCGAGTCTTAGGGTTTCGGGAGGTTGATATACGCCAGAGGGGAGAGGCTTGAGTGGGCCAGGGTGGCCACACCACCTCCAGGCGCGGCCTAGGACTGCCCGTGCCATGGGGTGGTGTGGGCCCCCTGTGGCCCACCTCCACTCCATCTTCTGGCATCCTTAGTCTTCTTTAAAAATAGGATTTTCCGTATATTTTCCCGGATTTTTTGATCTTCATGAATTTTGCCTCCAAACAGCACCTTTTCCATCAGAATCCTGACTGCAGCGGTCCATGCTCCAAAAGTCATCAACCATGCAAAAATAGATGAAATAACATAAGTATCACCTCTCAATATGAAATATATCAATGAATAATAGTGAATTAAGACATAGAATAGTGATGCAAAATGGACGTATCAACTCCCCCAAGCTTAGACTTCGCTTGTCCCTAAGCGAAACTGAGCTCAATAAACATGGCCTCAAGTTTATGGAGTGAAGAGTCGATAAAAGAATACAGACAAGAAGCATCACATTCATCAAATACATAGATCATAATAGAAGACAACTCACTATTATGCAACTCAACTTGCAATGAGTAAAGGAAACACAATAAAGATACATAAAGTGAATCATAATTGGTAATGGCAAACTTAGCTCTTGGTCGAAGAATAGTTGATAATTTGCTGGAGTTCACAAATAACTGGTTTTTCAATGAAAACTTTCAAAGTAGTAAACATCAGGATAAGAGCAATGTGCAAAACAAGGAACATAAGAAACATGATTGAATAAATCACCATATGAATGAATGAAACACATCAACTCAAAATACTTGCTGAGATAGAAGGGAGTAGGTTTACTGACTCAACTACAAAGTAAAAGAAAGGGCCCTTCACAGAGGGAAGCAGGGATTGCAAGTCTCATAAAGAGCTCCCAAAAATTATGATACTTACTAGCTTTCAGCTCTCGTTGCCCCTATCATAGGCATCTTTAGGTGATTAAGGTAAAGTGACACAACTAAGAGGATATGCTTGACAAGTTATAAGTTGAAATCTCATGCCCCTTACTTATGAGTACCGATCCTCATGCTACTCAACTTCAGTCACGAGCAAGCTCTTGTCATTGTAAATACATGTGTATCATTGAGAACCACCAACGGGGTACCCCTTGCACATGACACAGGAGCTATCCCATAATCAAAATGACAAGGCAAGCAGACAGTGAGCATCTCAGCGATCTTTTTATTTGCTATTTGCATAGGTTTTTATTGAGGATGCTTCATAGAATGCTCACTATAGTTATGCTGCAAGTTTCCACCATGATTCAGCATGGCTTAGGCTAGTGGCCTAGGCGTTTCTCTAACACACATATAAACTCCATGATCTTACAAGTTCCACTTTTATTTCACACCGCCAGGATCCATAAGCAAAAGAACATGATATCAACTAGGTACAAAGTACCAAATGAAGTGTTGAAAGCGGTCCCCATGATACATGGTTCAGCTAACTTCAACTCATAAAGCGCAAGCATATACGCAACAAAGAAGGACCCAATGGTTCAAGTTTATTAAATGCAAGAAAGTAAAGTGTGCCATCAAGTTCGTGAGAGCTTTAATCACTAATTTTCACATAACAAGTTTAATTTGGGAGGTAGATAAAACAAGAATTTACTTGGAATAGCAATAATGCTACTAGGTAGGTATAGTGGACACAAATGGCGAAGGTTTTGGTTTAAATGAGGTGGATGCACGAGAAGAATACCCTCTCAGTACAGGTTTTTGGCTAGCAAGGCTGGGTAGCAAGTATAAGAGTTGAGGGAAACAAACAAACATACAAGTGATAAAGACAAACATGCAATCTTCCTTGGAAGCACAAAAGATCTTAACTAGAGAATACTAGACTTATGAGCAAATCAAGAAAGAAAGATGATGGAATTATTTTACTCTAGAGTACCTTTATCTTTTCCTTTCAACTCTCAAAAAGGTGTTGCTACTGACCGAGCCGGGTTTTCCAAAACCAACTAAATTAACTCAATGATCCCAAAGTGCTACCAATACTAACAACAAGATCAATCATATAACCACGAATTGAAATCTAATATAAGCTATGCAAAAGAGTGAATGATAGAACTTCTCATTAATATTCCATAATGGAAACTCACACCAAGGGATACATATCTAACGAGAGAGGGTACACTTCCATAATGCAAACCATACTACATAATAACTCCTCTATTCATGATATGACTCTACTAATAAGGTAAAAAGATAGAAGATAGTGATGTGATACCGCGACACTCCCCCAAGCTTGGAACAAACCAAGGGGATGCCAAACCTGATGACGAATTACTCCTTAGGTGGTGGTGGTATCCTCTTGATGAGCTCTCTGATAAGTTTCCCCAAATCCTCAATCTCAAAGGCGAGATTATGAATAAGCTGCGAGTTTTGCTCAGTGCGGCTCATGATCATGTCGGGTTGAGAATTCCAGCTCTTGCTATTCTTTCCCCACTCTTCCTCCTTGAAGTCTTCTTTTCCTGCATAGCTAGAACGAGGCAAATCCCAATTGGAGGGTAATTTATCCTTGGGCATATTCTGGTATTGATGCTCATGGATAAGGGTATGGAAAGGATTCCTGGTGCATGGAGGAAGTGACCGTGGAGCCAAACTGTGACGAGGAGCTTTCCCCCCAGTCTGCATCCGTGCCGTCCTTCTGACCTTGGCAGGTTTCACCACTCCAATGCTTGCAATGGTAGTGCCGGCATGCGGATGTTGGCCGTGCTCCTCTTCACCTTCACTCTTGATCTCCTTCTCCTTCCCGGGGTCTTGGAGGTCTTCCTCCATAGGCTCCTTCCCTTTATCCTTGGCGGACACCATTGTGCTTCTAAGCTTTCAAAGAGTATGTCCTGCCAGAAACAGATCGAAACAAAAACACAACGAAAACACGATATACGGACCTCGGGGGATTCGGGGGGTTATATTATGAAGTTTCATATCAAAAGGAAGATACTGGGAGAAAACGAGTCGGAGGCAGAGTCCGGGGTGGACTCACCACCTGGTGGCACGGCCAGGGGTGGGCCCGCGCCACAGGGTGGTGTGAGCCACCCTGGCTCCGTTTCCGTCCCTTTTTTCGCTTCATAGCTTTCCTCATTGACTAAAAACTGCAAAAATATAGTTGGATTGTATTTTCGCGGAACTTTTCTTACCAGAACTGTTACCTATTTGAAAACAGACTCTGCAGGCTCTGAATTTGGTATCTAGTAGATCCTTATGGAGTCATTACTTGAATAGCATAAATATCTTCATCTTCATATACTTATTACTTGAATCATAAAACCCTTCTCTTCCTTATTACACCATTGTCTCCACTTCCTGGAAATTTCTTTCACATAAAACTTCACACAGTTCTCATTAGCAACATTAGTATAAGTGAAATGATAAAACCTTTTGTGTCCAACTTCAACTGAAAACCAACAAAACATAAGCTACCGTAGCAACTCCTTCCGAAAACCCAAAAAGAATTCAAAAGAGAAATCGAATAAAGAAGCAAATGCAAGATTGGCTAAATCTGTCAAAACAGACCAGAAGGTAAAGATCAATTTTTTTGAAAATCTTATGTTGCTCAAATCAAAAAGTGTAAAACTAACGAAAGTTAAATAACAAAATGGGGCAGAAGCACAAAAAGTTACAGCTCAATCCGACATACATAGATCTCTCACGAATTTTTACAGTGAAGCACAAAAATCTGTTTCGAGACAGCAACTTCCCCAAATCTTACTTCTCTCTCATTAGAGGTTGATCTTGACACAAAAACCAAACAAAACGGATAAGGATAGGTTATTACCCAAGTAATAACTTACAAGACTCAAAGAAAAAAAAAACTAAAAGCAAAAACAAATTGGGTTGTCTCCCATAAAGCTCTTTCTTTATAGCCATTAAGATGGGCATGATAAATTTGAAGACGCTCTCATAGGGATATGAATTGAAGTGAAAGAGAGCATAAGAAGCAAAACACACACACACATTTAAGTCTAACCCACTTCCTATGCAAGGGAATTTTGTAAACAAACAAGTTGTTGAAACCAGAGGCTACTCGCATAAGAAGGCAAAAGAAGTGCAACATAAAAACTTTCAGCATAAAACGAGGAAACTTGAATTTATTGAGATGCATAAGAACACTTTTCCCTCTCTCATAGTAACTTTCAGTATCATGCATAAACTTAACAATATAGCTATCACAAGGACTATCATAGCAATGATCACTTATTCTAACAGAAAACACGGGAATACTAGCTCTCATAACACTACTTTGTGAAACAATATTAGAGGTATCCTTACAAAGGATAGGGTGTCCCTCTTTTTCATATTTGGTGACAAAGTCTTTCACATTTGCTATTATAGGTTCATCAACCATTTGTTTATCAGGTTCAATAGCTTTACTCATACTTTCATTAACCATACTAGCTATCATAGAATGTTCCTTTACCTTAACTGGGAAAGGCATTTTCTCAATGTAAGGTTCAGGTAAAACATGATTAGCAGTATAAACTTCAGTATTTCTTGAAGGAACACTCTTAGGAATATCTTTATAAGGTTCCTGATGACCCACAAGTATAGGGGTGTATCGCAGTATTTTCGATAAGTAAGAGTGTCGAGCCCAACGAGGAGCAGAAGGTGCTGGCTAGTGGTATGAATCAGGAATTCTCTGCAAATACTTAGCAAAACAGATTTTTAGGGGTTTTCGATAAAGCAAGTAAACAAAGTACGAGTAAATAAAAGATAGTAGAAATAAATGCAGCAAGTGGCCCAATCCTTTATGCAGCAAAGGACAAGCCGGTTGTATTACTTAAGATGACCAAACGTTCTCGAGGACACATGGGAAGACTGTCAAGTGCTTTCGCTTCATATAGTTGATTAATCTTCTTTAGCTTGCTAAGTGTTGTGTGGGTGAACCTATGCTAATGTATCGCCCCATCCAAGACTAATACATACTTGTGATTATACCCCTTGCAAACATCCGTAAGTACAAGAAAGTAATTAAGGTAGAAACCTAACCACAGCTTTAAACTCTAAGACCCTTACGTCCCTTGTGCAATGGTTTCCTAACGGGGGTTCAGGTTTCTGTCACTCCGGCAACCCCTACGATTAGTAGCCAAATACACAATGCATTCCCCTAGGCCCATATAGGTGAAGTGTCATGTAGTCGACGTTCACATGACACCACTAGAAGAAGTACACCACAACTTAAATAACAATCTATTGAATCTTTCTCAACGCAACTCCACTACTAACAACAAGACTTCTCCCATGTCCTCAAGAACAAAACGAACTACTCACAAGACATCATATGGATCATGATCATAGATGAAATAATGATGTATAACAATATGAACATAAACAATAATTCAATGGTTCACTCAATAGCATCAACTACAAAGAGTAATCAACACCGGGAAAGTTTCCCCTATGAACTATGCAAGATTCAACGCAATTGTTACATCAATATGGAGATGGTGATGAGGGTGCTGATGGTGATGATGGTGGTGATGATGATGATCCCGATGAAGTCCAGCTTGATGGTGTTGTTGATGGCGACGATCTCCTCTCTCCGGGAAGGAATTCCCCCGGCAGAAATCTGTCTGCCGGAGAGATCTTTCTCTCTCGGTGTTTTCTGCCTCGTAGAGGCGGTGGAATCTTTCTTTAGTCGCTCCCCGAGTCTTAGGGTTTCAGGAGGTTGATATACGCCAGAGGGGAGAGGCTGGAGTGGGCCAGGGTGGCCACACCACCTCCAGGCACGGCCTAGGCCTGCCCGCGCCATGGGGTGGTGTGGGCCCCCTGTGGCCCACCTCCACTCCATCTTCTGGCATCCTTAGTCTTCTAGAAAAATAGGATTTTCCTATATTTTCCTGGATTTTCTGATCTTCACGAATTTTGCCTCCAAACAGCACCTTTTCCATCAGAGTCCTGACTGCAGCGGTCCATGCTCCAAAAGTCATCAACCATGCAAAAATAGATGAAATAACATAAGTATCACCTCTCAATATGAAATATATCAATGAATAATAGTGAATTAAGACATATAATAGTGATGCAAAATGGACGTATCACGGAGCGTCATTTACCACAATGATGGGGTGCCCCTAGAAATAGTGGCGTAGTCGCCAGGTCGTCATGGAACGTCGTATGCCAACTATAGTGTGGGTACCACTATTTTGTTGGCGTGATCATCTCGTTGAGGTAGTAGACTGGGATCTGAACCCCATGGACCTTGTTCTCTTTGGCTTGTTGCACTACTAGCACAGTACTGACCACATGGTTGGTGGCGGAGATGTATAGGAGCATGGGCTCCCTTTCTCTGGGCGTCACCAGCACGGGTGAGGTGGAGAGTAAGCGCTTGAGGTCTTCGAATGCCTCTTGTGCTTCATCCGTCCACTCGAATTTCTCAGCTTTGCGGAGGAGCTGGTAGAATGGTAGCGCTTTCTCACCCATTCGACTAATGAATCGACCGAGCGCCACAATTCGCCCAACCAGCTGCTGGATGCCTTTGACGTTCTTCGGCTTCTCCGTGGATAGTATGGCCTTTATATTTTTCGAGTTTGCCTCGATTCCCCTGGCAGAGATGAGGTACCTGAGCAGTTGCACAGATGGTACGCCGAAGGCGCATTTTTCCGATTTAGCTTGATCCGGTAGCTGTCGAGATTGTCGAAGGTCTCGCAGAGATCGTCGAATAGTGTGGCTTCTACGTTTGTCTTGACGACGATGTCGTCAACATAGACTTGGATGTTCCGGCCAAGATGGCTCTTGACACAGGCCTGCATACACCGCGGGTAGGTGGCTCCTGCATTCTTCAGCCCAAAGGGCATTGTTTTGTACCAGAAGACACCAAAAGATGTGAGGAAGGCCGTTTTCTCCTGGTCCTCTTCCTTCATTTAAATCTGGTGATAGCCTGAGTAGGCGTCGAGGAAGCAGAGGCGCTCACATCCCACGGTGGAATCAATTATCTGGTCGATCCGTGGTATTGGGAAGTGATCCTTCGGGCAATGTTTATTCATGGAAGTGAAGTCCATGCACATCCGCATGATATCCGTGTCTTTTTAGGGACAAGCACGGGGTTTGCTACCCAGGTGCTCTCCTTGATCTCTCGTATGAAGTTAGCGTCGAGGAGTCTGTTGAATTACATACCGACTATTTTTTCCCTTGGTTCTGACAATCGACGTATCGTCTACTTCACTGGTCTAGCTTCAGGGTTCACGTTCAGTGAGTGCTCGGCGAATTCCCTAGGAACCCCTAGCAAGTCCGTTGGACACCAGGCGAAGATTTCCTAGTGCTCTTGGAGAAATTCGACGAGCATGAGTTCGTATGTGGAACTCAAGTTGTTGGCGATGAGAGCCGTCTTGGTCGGGTCCGTCAGATGGACCTGGACCGCCTTGGTGTGGACCGACAAGTTGAAGGACTGATCGGGTGTGTTTGGCTTACTCGGAGGAGGTAGATTGTTGTCTATCGACGCCTTCAGCCTCGCTAGCTCCTCCTACATGCCGAAAGACTTGGAAATTCTGTTGAATTCCCTGTCACAGCTATCTGACCTCTCGAAGCTTCCGTTGACGGTAATAATGCCGTTAGGGCCTGACATCTTCATCTCCAGGTAGACGTAGTGTGTCACCGCCATGAACCTCGCGAACGCGACACGTCCGAGGATACAATGGTACTACGAGGGCCAGTCGACCACTTCGAATTCGAGGTGCTCTTGCCGGAAGTTTGCCGGCATGCTGAAGATCACATCCAAGCTGATTTTGCCCAAGGGGTAAACGCCCTTCCCTAGGACGATGCCGTGGAATGTCGTGTTGGGGGTTTCTAGGCATGAAAGGGGATCCGCATGGCATGCAAGGTGTTGGCGAACATGAGGTTAATGTCACTGCCGCCATCTATGAATATGCGACTCATCTAGAAGCCCCCAATTTGTGCTTCAAGCACCAAGGGAGAGTGGCCTGAGCGAGGTACTTGACGCGGGTGATCGCGCTTGTCGAAGGTGATGCAAGACTCGCACCCACTAAGGTACTCAGTAGTTGAGGGTGGAAAGTTAACCGCCATATTGATTTGGCGAGTGATTGATTTTTGTACTCGATTGGATGTGCATCCTTTTTTGGATCATGCCCATATTCCCCAGCGCTCGTGGGTATTGTTCGCCTCCATTGTTCTGGGCTAGTGCGGCCGCAGGTGGTGCTGGTTCGGGCGGTGGCGGTCGTGCTCTGTGAACCATAGCACCGGGAGCAGCTCCATAGCCCTGATTTATCACGTCGTGATTCATCTGGGCGAGGCCTTAGTGGAGCTTGAGGAACTCGTGATAGTCCTTTAGGAGGTGGCTTGAATTCTTTTTGCTGTCGTGTTTGTCGATGTAGAAGTGGATATTGCAAGGTCCATATAGCTTGTCCTAGATCGATGTTCCAGGAGCCTCGTCGCGGGTACGGTGTTGCCATACCTGGGTGGTCTTCCCGTAGTCACGGTATCCACCGCTATGGTATCCGATGTTGCGGTTGCCATCGTCGTGTCTGTCGGTGTAGCCAGCCGCGACCATGTCGACTTCTTCATGATCTTCGTAACCGTGCATCCGACGCTTTCCTCGATGATCGCGTCTGTGTCCGAGGTTGTCGTTGTCGTTGTTTGAGTGGACACGGTTATTTTTCACCGAGTCCTCTCCGTCAGCCCACCTGTTCACGGTCTCCATCAGGTGGTCAATTGTTTTGGGCTTCGAACGGCCCAGCTCCTCCCTGAGCTCTCTGCGGCGTACGCCGCCATTGAATGCGTTGATTGCGTGGTCCTCAGAGATGTCCTCTACGGAGTTTTTAATGATGGACCACCTCTGGATGTAGGAGCGCAATGACTCACCGGGCTTTTGATAGAAGCCCTTTAGCTCTTCGATTGATGCGGGCATTTTGTAGGTGCCCTTAAATTTTCGCACAAATCTATAGACCAGCTCGTCCCAGATGTGAATCGACCCACGGGGGAGGTTGTTGAGCCATGCATGGGCAGCGGCTTGCAGCTGCAGCTGGAGGCATTGCATGGTTGTGCTCTTGGTTCCACCGTGTAATCTGACGGAGGAGATGTGATCCTCCAACCAAATCTTTGGGTCTTGGAGGCCATTGAATTTCGGGTTCTCTGATGGGAGTTTGAACCCTTTCGGCATTCGTTTTTGTCGTATGGCTCTGTTGAAGCAGCTGGCGCCGCAGAGCTCTGTTCCTTCATCCTCCAAGTCCACCGAGCAAATGCGCCTTGCGCGCATCTTGTCAACCTTGTGCTGCGTGATGTCATCATGCACGCTGTAGTCGTTCTAACGTGAGCGGCATCACCACGACAAGTCATGCTCATCATTGCTGGAGGAGCAAGGCGAGTAGTACTTGGCTAGAGCCTTGCTTTTCTTTGGTTCCGGTGTTGGATCCTTGGTGAGTGCAGCTTCGACCAGTCCTAGGCCAGCGATCATAGATTGGTGCATGGCAGATCGTGGATCCCCAGCTGGCGGCTGGTTGTTGAGTAGGTACATGGTGGCTACTATCACCACTGCGTGTGGTTTCTTTGGGAGCACGTTGCCCCATGAGTCCACCATCATGGACGAGAAGTTGAGGACTCGAGTAGCCTCTTCTCGCTCCTTGTCGTTGAGCTGAGCTAGTCGAGAGCGCTTTTTGGCGGTCACGTAGTCGTTTACCTTGGAAGAGGATCCTCCGATAGAAGAGAGCACGGCTCGTCGAAGGCTCGACTCGTTTGCCCTCTTTTTACGCTCCTCGAGTTGGGCGATCACCTGTTGCTGGTGCCTGAACTCCTGCATGAGCATCCAATGGTAACCCATCAGCATCTACTGCGGTGAGTTTGGTGGCAGGGGGTTGCCCTGTAGGGCCTCCCTGCATCGTGCCCACTCGGCGTTGTTGAGCTCGATTAGCTGTTGTCCGGTGGCACGTTCACCCGCAGGGATGTGCGGCTAACGATCTTCTTGGACGGGGCCGACGATAGGGGGCCGGTTTGTTGGCCCGTTGTTGGTGGGTGCACCATTGGTAGGGCGACATTAGTGGGGGCACCGTTTGCGATTGGGATTCCACCGTTGGTGCCGGTGTTTCCCTAAGTGCCGCTGCCACCCATGTTGATAACGACGCACATGTAGTGGATGGGGAAGCTGTTGCTCCCGCAACTTTCAGATCCGGAGTCGTAGGCTTCATCTTCTGTCGCCAGATCGCCCAGGTAAGAATTGCAACTATTGTTGCCATCCGATTCCTCGACAGATGCCGAGGCGTTGAGTTTGCTCAGGGTGCTGATCGATGGTGGGAACCACGACGTAGGAGCAATCGCGGGAGTCTTCGGCTGATCAGGGAGGCGAAGTGTGCCAAGCCGACCAACTTGGAAGTGTAATCTCCCGATCGCCACTCTGTCCCGTCACCCACAGACTCGAAATCTGGGCGATTCGCCGGCACATGGACAGTGAAGTCGAGAGCGCCGAAGAGGAGGCGAGTCTCCGCTGTAGTGGAGTCATAGATTGCAATTGATGGGGCCGAGGAAGCCACAACATCAACATTCCTGATTCCCATAGATGACGCTAATTGATGAGGGGTTAACTCATCAATGCCCATTGTTAATGGACTTAGGTTCGAGGAAGTGGGGAGCGCTGGAGGCATCGATCGGCTAGCAAACAAGAACACAGGTGACACGAGGTTTTACCCAGGTTCAGCCCTCGTAAAGGACCCTACTCCTACTTGTGTGCTATTGATTATGAGGGAGTCGAAGGTTACAAAGGTGCGCAGATGCAATCTGGCGGTGTGTATGCGGGGGTGTATGAGTTCGTCCTCCTCGCTTCCCCCTCCTGGCCTTTATATAGAGAGTCTAGGTCTTAGGGTAGCAGGTCGAGTTGGTTACAGGTTAGGGTTTCCCTTTTAAGTTTCTATCTACACTTTTCCGTGTCCTTCAAAAAAAAGAACTCCAATGGGCCACCCGAATCTTTGCTAGGCTTCGATTACACCGTGGGCTCCTTCTTGGGCCAAACCATATAGGATAATCTTAGGTACCTGTAAGGTATGCCCATGTCTCCATCCATTAATTCAACCCATTATAAAAGTAAACTAGATTGGTCCGGTAAGCGAAGGTAACACGAAGAAACAAAGTCTTGTAGACGTGTCCTTTTTATTTCCTTTTAGCATTGCTTTCCAAGGTTCGATTAAACCTAGATTTTCTAGGGAAAATGCTATTATACTACATCCGTGAATCCGGATCGAAGGTATCAACGGGCAAGCTCCGCCATACCGCAGGTTGTTAATCTTGTAGTAGCTTCTCCTCGCATCCTCTCTTTTATCAAGCGCGTAAAAAATCATTTAAATGATATTTATCACTTACAAGTATCATGTTATTACATAACATGATGGTCCCAATTGATATATTCACAAAAGACTTAATAATTCGGGATCCTATTGAAACAAGGGTAAAAGGTGCGCGCGAGCACTGTAAAATACCAAAATCCTAACTCTACTTATACAAAAACATAAGATAAATATGCTTCAAAAATGGATTCATCATAGGGAGAAATTCACAAGTATTCATCAAGCAAGTATGAGCAAGAGCAATCTAGAAAGGTGCTCCAACTTGAGAAGGACAACATCATCTTGATCAAGATAAAGTGGAATCCGCAAGGAAAAGGTATGATCTTGACAGGTTTTACGTTTTACGAGCCTCGTGTTGTTAGTTGGGAGACTGGTTTATAGAATAAATATTCGTATTATCAAGAGGGGATTTGCGTGAGTAACTTGATCGTATCTTTGAGAGAGATATCAAACCTTTGCATTCTTGGCATGATATTTATTGGTTTTATTTGGATAGTATCCTTGTGCGGTTCTATAGCTTGTGGCTATCTTCATGTCAAGCTCCAGTTCATAAAAATAGATGTCGTATTAAAACCTTGTTGCGTTTTTTATGTTGAAGTATTTATCGATTCTTATTTGACGGAGGTTCCACACCTCTATCTACTTGATATTTTTTGGACAAAACTTATATTTGTCTTTCCAAAAAAATTGTTTTCATCCTAATCAGAGCTTCCAAGCTCAACTTCTTACATTTTTATATTGGAGGTTTTACTGATTCATCGCTTTTAGAGAGGTCAAAACCTTCATCTTTTGGTTTTTTGCTTCCTTGTTAGACTATGATGTTTCTTTGTATAATCTTTTAGATCTTGTTTTTATCTTCGATACGAGCCCAAGATCATCAATTGGAGTCTAAAATCAAAAGTTATTGAAGGTTTAGTACCGCTCTAGTTCTGGCATACTACCACCAAAGTCTTGCCAACCTTTAGTTTTCTTTAGTTTTTATGGTGGTAGTACCTCCAGAGACCTGGTAGTACCGGCAAGGTGCGAATATGGGCCAAACAGTCGGTTTCTCTTGTCCTATTTAAGGACCACTTCTTTTCCAATGTTTCCCCAATTCTTGAGCTTGTTTTTTCCACCATCATTGACGTATTGGAGCTTGCATACTCCCTCTTCCTCCAATCTTTCTTGAATCTTTTTGAGGATCTTGGAAGATAAGATCTAGATATATGATCCCACCAAATCAAATCTCCTCTTTGTGAGGAGAACCTATTAGATCTAGATCTTCGATTCTTTTATCCAGTTATTCTTGTGCTCCTCCTCTCTTATTCCCCTAATAGCTTTTGTAGATTTGGTGGAATTTTAGAGTGAAGGACTTGTCATTGCATTCGGTGCATTGGTTTGAGTTCTCTATGGATGATTTGGTTGGTGAAATCAAGAAAGCTTGTTACTCTTGGGTTCTTGGAACTCTGGACGGTTGTGGCGTTGGTGGTGTTTATTGGGGCCTCCAATTAAATTGTGGAGATTTCCTCAATCTTGTGGTCTTTTGTGGTATTATTGAAAGGATCATATGGGAACCTAGAGGGGTGGGGGTGAATAGGTGCTACTCCAAATTTTACTCCTTTTCAATTTAGGGTTTAACACAAAAGGTAAATTCTCTAGATTATGCAACTAAGGTGAATTTACCTATATGTCAACCTAGCACAAGTACTAAGCAAGAACTAGATAAGTAAAGTGCGGTAAGGATAGAAGTAACCAGAGTGGAGCACTCGGAGACACAGGGATTTGTTTTCTGTAGTTCCTTCCTTTTGAAGGGAAGTACGTCTATGTTTGGAGAGGATGTGGTTTCAAACCACGAACGCCACGAGAGGCCTCCCTTGTTCTCCTATGAACCTCACCCCAAGGGGTTCGATTCACCTCTTCCACTATATGGCAACCTTCGAGGTGGAATCCGGCACCTTTACAACGAGTTCGGGGCACACATCCACAACTTAATTGGAGGCTCCCAAATACAAGCAAGCTGCCAGACAATCAAAGACAAGCTTGTAAGAACCAAATCAAAAGCTAGGGTTTCCAAATAAACACTAGAGCATGGGGGCCCTCAAGTGAATGAGGGGTAAATGAAGATCTCTCTTGGTGAAGCTGTAGATCAAGGCCTCCTCCTTCGATTCTCCAAAGATCAATGACTTTGGATGGTTGGATGAAGAGATCTTGTTGATTTGGTGGATTAAATGGGCATGGTGTTCTTGAGCTGGACGAGCAGCTGGAGGAAGGGGATAAGGTCCTCTATTTATAGCCCTTCACTCCACTGAACCGTTTTCTGACCGTTGGAGAAAAGTCAGACCGGAGACTCCGGTCTGCACACCAGAGACTCCGGTCTACACCAGAGAATCCGGTCAATCTCCAAACCAGCCTCCGGACCGTCGAACATAATGACCCTGCCCTTCTGTGAGCCAAGTGGATCGGAGACTCCGGTCTGCACCGGAGACTCTGGTCTGAGGCAAGAACCGGAGACTCCGGACCTTCCTCTGGACTAAGCTCTAGACCACCTCTCTGGCTGACCCAGGCAGGAAACAGGAACCCCCTCCGGAGACTCCTGGGGAAATTCCGGACCACACCGGAGACTCCGGTCTAGGCAGACTGGAGACTCCGGTCTGAAATTTCCAGGAGACAAGTAAATATACAGGGAATGTTCCACAGGCCAAGGGTCCTTTTCACTTTGTAATATATCAACCTGTAGACAATAGCAAGCTGTAAAAAGGCTCTACTTGTTGTTAACGAACACCAAAAGTGATTATGATAGTAAATATCCTTTCAATTATCTTGGGAGCCTCCAATTGAGTTGTGGAGATTGCCCCAAACTTGTAAGGTTTTGGTGACCACCCTCAAGTGCCTGATAATGGATCGTCTGCCGCCTTCTTGGTGCGCATATGGGAGAATAATGTGAGCCTTTTGTGGAGTCGGTGAGTAGTGTGCCTCTGCATCTTGGGTGGGGCATTATGTGGCGTTAGGTGTGCATCGAGTCACGATACCTCAAGCTGAGCCATTTGTGGCATTCAGAGAGTATTACGTTGTCGCAACTCTCCAATGGAGACATAGCTTATTATTTGTAAGTGAACTTTGGGATAAATTGCCATCCCCGTGTCTCTTGGTTATTTCTATACCCGAGCTCTTTAGTTATGCACTTTACATTCTGATAGCCTTCATGCTTGAAGTTATATATCTTGCTATCACCTTTTTGTTTGCCTTGCTTAGCATAAGTTGTTGGTGCACTTAGTTGAACCTACTGAATTTAGGTTTTGTGCTCTATAAATTAAATGTTGGTTTTATTCCGTATTTATTACTGTAATTATTTTAAAATGCCTATTCACCCCCTCTGGGCGACATACAGATCCTTTCACATGCGATCTCACTCATACGCATGTATCCATCAACGAGATCACCTACAACTCCATATGTAAGCATTAAAATAACTGCCGAAATTTTTGTGTAAGAAGTGAAGCCAATCTTACGAGTGGCATCATTCTTGCACTTGATGTACGAATCGTAATCCCTCGTGACATTGAGAATAGTCAAGAACAACTCTCTTGACATCCAAAAGAGGTTTCAGAATATGTTCTCCAGGTATAGTGGATCAGTAGGATGGAAGTAGTGACTATAGAGTCAAACATGGCCACCTTCTCGACCATGCTTCCAATTGGCCTTGCATGGACTCATCGATCCCCTGAATTTCGTAGTTGCCTCTTGTTCTGCTCACATATGAGAGTTGTAGTGACCATCAAAATTTCATTACGACCATCAAACTCGACGTCCAACGATGTATAGATGACATGATTGTAGAAAAATCGATTAAGCTACTACGAACAACATAAGGCGTGGTCATACAATGATCACTATATAGATGTCTATGCCGATGCTGGTTGGCCTGTACAAAATAGAACATGAGTTCGTACCTCAATTCGGTCGCAGAATGGGTCAAAAATAGGCCCTAGGCGCCGTGGTTAGCGGCTGGGTCCGAGCCTACGACCATCGAAGTTGGCCTATCCTGGCCAACTATCGGAAAACAACTGAAATAGGTTGGTCCATTTTATGATCTCGTCTTTAAGTTTTCAAGAACCCTGAAGACAAAAATATCATATCACCTCAGACTGGTATGTTCTTTTATTTAATATTTGATTCCCTCCTATTGTGCCTTATCTCTAAGTTACTTGAGGAAGATAATCATCTAAGTATGGGGGAGTTGATGGATCTATTTTATATAGGGTTTTCTGAGGTGTTTTTGATTGATTCTTATTGGGTTTCGATTGTTTTTGCTTCTCGAATAACAAAAATATCTTAGAAACCACTAGTAGAGAAAAGGGCTTTGGTTCGGTCCCGATTCGGGCTCTAGTCCTAGTTTGTTACGGGACAGGACTAGTGTGAGCACTAGTCGCGGTTCGTGCCGGCTCCAACGGCTACAAAACCGGGGAAGCCCCTAGTCCCGGGCCGTGTTAAACCTCTAGTCCCGGTTCGTGATACGACCCGGGACTAGTGTGCTAGTGCCAGCCAGCCCCACGGGCGGGAGTATATAGTCCCGGTTCATATTCTAGAGGTATATCACTAGTCCCGGTTCGTAATACGAATCGGAACTATTTATTTTCCTATATATAACTTGGCTTTGTCCATGCCTAAGCCATGGCCATTTTTTACTCCAAGAGCAATCCGAGTTCATGCCCATTTTTTTCTCCAAGATTTGGTGGCAACCCCTAAATCCAAGGTTTTATTAAAAGGTTAGCAGCTTTATTGTTTCATCTCTTATTGTTATAATTTAGCTCAATGCTCTAGAAGTAGAGAGGGATTTTGATTGTAGTAAAAAAGTTACTAAAAATTGAAATGTGTAATTTTAGAGTTTCAAAGCTCAGAATGAAATGAGGTTTTTACTACTAGATCAATATTTGAAAACTCCATATTTTCATGTTAACTGTTTTGTCCAATTCAAAAATACGTTCATGTAAAATTTTCAAACTTCAAATTTAATGCTCTAGAAGCTCACATTATAACTTGTATTAATGCACATGGTCCGAGATGTATGTACGGTACTGAACGACGCTCTAGCGAGTTCATTAATGGCGTGCATGAATTCCTTAGTATGGCTGATGTGAACAAGCGAAATGGTTGTTCTGTCCATGCCAGTGTCTGTAAGAATCAGAAGGATTACTCTGACTCAAAAACCCTTCATAGCCACCTGCTAAAGTCTGGTTTCATGCCCATCTATAATTGTTGTACCAAGCACGGAGAGAGAGAGAGGGGTTATAATGGAAGACAATGAAGAAGAAGAGGATGATGAAAACTATCATAGGTTCCGTGACTACGGTGATACTTCCATGGGGGAAGCTGAAGGAGAGGCTGAAGAAGAGGCACATGATGCCCGCTGATGATCTTGGTCGGACCATTGCCGATGCACGGAGAGACTGCAAAAATGAAAAGGAGAGGGAGAAGTTCGATCACATGTTAGAGGATCAAAAAAGTTGTTGTACCCAAATTGCGAAAATGGTCTGAAAAAGCTGGGTAGTACACTGGAATTGCTGTGATGGAAGGCAGAGTGTGGTCTATCTGACTCTGAATTTGAAAAGTTGCTGAAAATGAGGAAGATGTGCTTCCAAAGGATAACATAGTTCCCTCCAGTACGTACGAAGAAAAGAAGGTTGTCTGCCCTCTAGGTTTAGAGGTTCAGAAGATACATGCATGTATTAATGACTACATCATCTACCACGGTGAGGAGTACGAGAATTTGGATGCATGCCCGGTATGCACTGCATTGCATTATAAGATTAGACGAGATGACCCTGGTGATGTTGAGAGTGAGCCTCCCTGGAAGAGGGTTCCTACCAAGGTGATGTGGTATGCTCCTATAATACCACAGTTGAAACGTTTGTTCAGGAACAAAGAGCATGCCAAGTTGTTGCGATGGCATAAAGAGGAACGTAAGTCAGACGGGATGTTGAGACACCCCGCTGATGGGTGGCAGTGGAGAAAAATTGATAGAGACTAACCGAACTTTGCAGATGATGCAAGAAACTTAAGGTTTGGTCTAAGTACAGATGGCATGAATCCTTTTGGGGAGCAGAGCTCCAGTCATAGCACCTGGCCCATGACTCTATGTATCTATAACCTTCCTCCTTGGTTGTGCATGAAGCAGAAGTTCATTATGATGTCAGTGTTGATCCAAGGCCTAAAGCAACCGGGAAACGACATTAATGTGTACCTAAGCCTAAAGTAGAGCTCCACCGCAGCCCCTGCCGAATCAGCCACGGGCCGCCAACCCCGCGCTGTCCACCAACGAGCCACGACCGGCGAATAACACGGTCGCCGTCAACGGGCAGCCCATTGATGCCCGAACGCACATCATCAACAACCAGGTGTGGCGGGTGCGCTAGCCCAACGACTTGAGGCACACCCTCACCAACCACGGCGACCCGGAACCAAGAGGCTCGCTCAGTCGAGTCGGACCGCAATGCTTCGGGCCCATGATTCGTGGGGAAAAATACCCCGCCAACTTCAAGGCGCCCAAGGAGATCGAGAAGTACGACCCAACGTATGATCCAACTGTCTGGCTGGACACATACCTCATGGCTATGGGAATCGCCGGCCACACCGACGTGCTCGCCGCTCGCTACCTCCCCCTGATGATGGAGGGTGCGACTCGGCAATGGATCAACACCCTCCCCACCGACAACATCGATTCATGGGAAGAAATGCGGGACGCCTTCATCAGGCACTTCGAGGGCTCCTACACCCGCGCCACCACCATAGAAGACCTGGAGCGATGCATCCAGGGACAACGTGAGTCAACTCGCCGCTTGATTCAAAGATGGCAAGAACTGTGGATCAACGCCTCCGGCATCCACCCAGATACGGCGATACATTGCTTCAAGAATGCGTGCCGGTATGAACCCCTGGTCGCTAAGATCAAGAGGGTCTACCAGACGCTCGACAATGTCCCCGACCTCCTCGAGATCGCCAAGCGCCACGCGGAGGAGGACCCCAACCAAGACTCTGATGACGAGTCGGGAGGAAGACGCCGAACCAGCATCCACGATAGCGGGCGCCTATGCGACATGCGCTACAGCAACACCCGCATCACCGGCAAGCGCCGCACGGACGGGCGAGTCGACTTCATCGCCTACGCCGGCTACGGTCAGCGTGACCCCAAGAACTACCGCCGCGACGGAGGAAATTACCACGACAGCGGAAACTACCGCTCCAAAAATACAGTCAGCCCAAAATTCGACCCTGCTGCCCTGCTCAATCAGCCCTGCATCTACCATAGCAGGGAGGGAAAACCCGCCACCCACACCACCGTGGATTGCCACTCTCTCAAAGAGATTGAAAAGGCAAGGCGAGCAAGGGAGGACCCCAACAACAACCCACCCCGGGACAATGGGAACGCTGGCGGCTTCGGCAACGCCGTCGGCTCGCTACACACCTTCACCGGACTCGGCACCAAGCGCGAGAAGATGGTGCTCGCCCGCGCGGTCGCCGTCAATGCGGTGACCCAAGTCGACATCCCTCGCTTCCTCAACTGGTCCGAGTAGAGCATCAGCTGGAGTTGCCATGACCACGCACCAAGAATCGAATACCCAGGGCAAGTCGCCCTGGTAGTTAGGCCCAAGGTGGCCGACTACTGGCTGCCCAAGACACTAATGGACGGTGGGAGCTCCATCAACATCATGTACCTAGACACGTTCAAGAGGCTCCAGCTCCCAGAAGCAGCCATCGAGCCAACCCTGACGACCTTCCACGGTATCGTCCCTGCTCGGAAGGCGTACTCGATCGAAAAAGTGACGCTGCCAGTCACCTTCGGCACTCTGGCAAACTACCGCATGGAGAGGATCGTATTCGATCTAGTGAGCTTCCGTAGCCCCTACCACTACTTCGTGGGCCGCCAGGCATTCGCAAAATTCATGGCGACCCCACACTACGCCTACAACATGATGAAACTCCCGGGGCCAAGCGGCATCATCACCATCCACGGCGATCCCGAGATGGCCGTGGAATGCGAGGACAAAGGAGCCGAGCTCGCTGACGCCGTCATCGCTGCGGAGACCGACCACGTGGAGGAGCTTGCGAAATACGCGGGCAACGTCAACAAGGACACCCCACCATCCTGAAGAAACCAACCGCCGCGAACTCCACATTCGAAGCGACCACGCACACCCGCACCATCGAACTCGTCCCGGGCGACTCCAGCCAGACGGTAACCACCGGGGCGCACATGAGCCCCGCATAGGAAAGCACGCTCATCGGGTTCCTCCGTGAGAACCGCGATATCTTCGCATGGAAGCCATCTGACATGCTAGGTGTCCTGAGGGAACTCGCTGAGCACAAACTCAACGCCGACCCCAAAGTGCGACCAGTAAAGCAGTCGCTACGGCCCTTCAATGAAGAGCGTCATCGAGCAATCACCGAAGAAGTACAACGCCTGCTAGCCGCAAGCTTCATTTGGCCAATCAAGTACTCCAAGTGGCTGTCAAACCCAGTCCTGGTTCTGAAAAAGAACAACACATGGAGAATGTGTATCGACTACACCAACCTCAACAGTGTCTGCCTGAAGGAGGAGTTCGTCCTACCGCGCATCGATCAGATGATCGACTCGACCGCAGGATCGGAGTCGCTGTGCTTCCTCGACGCTTACTCTGGTTACAACCAGATCAAGATGGTGGTTGAGGATGAGGATAAGACGACGTTCATCACGCCATTCGGCGCCTTCTGCTACACAGCCATGACGTTCGGCCTCAAGAACGCCGATGCCACATACCAGAGATGCATGCAGAAGTGCCTAGCGAGCCAAATTGGCCGCAACATTCACGTCTACATCGACGACATGGTGGTAAAATCCACCCGCCAGGACGACCTGCTCGCCGACCTGGCCGAAACCATCGCAAACCTGTGGAGGTACAACATCAAGCTGAACCCCGAAAATGCACCTTCGGCGTCCCCACCGGACAGCTCCTGGGATATGTAGTCTCCAAGCGAGGCATCGAAGCCAACTCCACCAAGATCGACACCATCGCGCGACTCGGGAAACCCGAGTGCCTGCACGACGTCCAGAAGTTGGCAGGGCGAGTCGCGGCCCTTAGTCACTTCATCCCCCGACTAGGCGAGAAGGCAATGCCCCTCTACCGCCTGATGCGCAAGAACCCCATGTTCCAATGGGACGCGGAGGCTGACGATGCACTCAAAGCGCTCAAAGAAGTTCTACTCGCGGCTCCACTCCTCGCCGCTCCACTCGACAAAGAGCCAATGCTCGTCTACGTCGCGGCCTCCACTCGAGTCGTCAGTGTTGTGATGGTCGTCGAACGACTAGAGGAGGGCAGGGAGCGCCTCATACAGCACCCTGTCTACTACATCAGTGAAGTCCTGACAGATTCACGACAGCGCTACCTGCAGTACCAGAAACTGGTGTACGCGGTATTCCGAGCTCAGCGGCGACTCCCCGCACTATTTCCAGGAGCACTTGATCATGGTGGTCTCCTCCGCACCTCTACAGGACATAATACGCAATCGCAAGGCGACCGGGCGAGTCGCCAAGTGGGCCGTCGAAATCAGCGTCCACAACATCAAATACGAGCCCCGCAAAGCGATCAAGTCACAAGCCCTAGCTGATTTCCTCGCAGATTGGGAAGAAGCACAACAGCCGGAGAAGCTCTCGTACCTCCACTACTGGTTGCTCCATTTTGACGGCTCCAAGAATGCCGACAGCGCAGGGGGCAGGGTCATACTAACCTCTCCCAAAGGAGAAGAACTCCGCTACGTGCTCCACCTCAACTTCAAGCCCTGCACCAACAACATGGCAGAATACGAGGCCCTCATTCACGGCATGAGAGCCGCTAAGGAGATGAACGTCAACCGCTTACGATGCTATGGCGACTCCGACCTAGTCGCCGGCCAGGTTGCCGGGACATGCGACGTCGTCTCTCCAACAATGATCGCGTACCGCCAAGCGGTAGACCAGCTGGGAGGACACTTTGACAGCTATTCCGTCGAGTGGATAGACAGACGCAAGAACAAGGAGGCCGATGCCCTTTCCCACATCGGATCAGCCCGACAAGCGCCACCAGCAGGCATCTTCCTCGACATCATCCACAAACCTTCGGTCAGCCCACCAAAGGAGATCGACGTCGGGATACCACTGCAACCAGAGCCGGCCCTAGTCGCCATGGTTATGCAGCCTAGCGACTGGAAAGCACCATACGTCGCCTTCCTGGAGCACAAGATCCTACCAAGCAACGAGACGGAGGCGCGAATGATCGTGCACCACTGCAAATCCTTCGTCATCATCAACGGCGAGCTCCACAGACACAGCATGACTAGCGTGTTCCAGCGCTATGTACAACCAGAAGAAGGCCGCAAGATCCTCCAGGACATTCACGCTGGCGACTGCGGCCATCACGTCGGCGCCAAGTCGCTAGTCGCCAAGGCCATGCGGCACGGTTTCTACTGGCTCACCGCACACGCCGACGCCACCAACATCGTCCAGCAATGCGTCGGGTGTCAGAAGTACGCCCACCAGACGCACCTCCCTGGTTCGGCACTCAAGACCATCCCCATCACATGGCCATTCGTCGTATGGGGCATGGACATGGTAGGCCCATTCAAGAAGGCCCCATCTGGCTTCACCCATCTCCTGGTCGCGGTCGACAAGTTCACCAAATGGGTCGAGGCCAAGCCAATCAAAAAGTGCGACGGCAAGACGACCACCAATATCTTACGCGAGATCATTTATCGATACGGCTACCCGGACATCATCATAACGAACAACGGCACCAATTTCGCCAAGGGGGCCATGGTGGAATTCTGTGAAGAACATGGCGTATGACTCAACCTCGCTTCAATCGCCCACCCGGAGTCGAACGGCCAAGCAGAACGCGCCAACCAGAGTGTCCTCCATGGGCTCAAGCCGCGACTCCAAGTGCCCCTCGAGCGCACCACAGGATGCTGGGTCGACGAGCTCCCCTCCGTAATATGGGGGATCCGCACGTCCGTCAATCGCTCCACCGGGTTCACACCCTTATTCATGGTGTATGGCGCTGAGGCCGTAATGCCAACGTCGCCAACTACGTCGAGGCGACCAATGAGGTCGCCCGCCAAGACAGCGTCGATCAACTCGACGAGGCACGCGACCTGGCTCGCTCCTGCACCGCCATCTACCATCAAGGACTCCGCCGCTACCACAGCCGCCGAGTCCAGACTCGCACCTTCCAGGAAGGCGACCTGGTCCTACGACTAGCCCAAGACAAGAAAGGCATGCACAAACTCTCCCCCCCATGGGAGGGGCCATTCGCCATAGGGCGAGTGCTCGTCAATGATGCCTACTACCTCATCGACATACGGGGTGACGGCCAGCTCGAGGTCGGAAGGCCATGGAATGTAAACCTTCTCAGAAAGTTCTATACATAGAACCTCAAATTGTACTCAGCTAGCATATATAATGAAAGTCATTCGGATCACACAAATTGTATCTACTCGCCATATTCTTGTGCCACTCGCACTCGTACAAATCAGCAATATGCTACGCACAGAAGTAGTCAACCTTTGGTCGAGCGACCGGCACGGCTAAGTAGTGCGGCACAAGGGCACCGGAAATACCCGGGCCTTGGGACGTTCACGAAAATGCCAACCCGGAGCCACCATTGGAGTCACCTAGCTCGACTGGCCCACCGGGCCAAGACAACCGGTATACGCTTCTCACAGCGACATGTCCCTCCCATCCTCGTGAAAAGCGACTCGAACGGTTAAGTACCACGCACAGGGACTCCGCAAAACGGAAACCCCCACGCGGCTCGGGAACACACCAAGTAAGAGAGCTGCCT
Organism: Avena sativa; assembly: GCA_916181665.1. Classification (NCBI taxonomy): domain Eukaryota; kingdom Viridiplantae; phylum Streptophyta; class Magnoliopsida; order Poales; family Poaceae; genus Avena; species Avena sativa. The sequence goes on from OV702291.1 coordinate 567,315,761, forward strand.
TGGACTCGCCCAGCGACTGGCTCTCCGACTCAAGGGAAGAGACTGTTACAAACAACGCATTAACAACCTACAACAGGAACGCGCCCAATACGGTTGAGCACCACGCTCGGGGACTCGCCTACAAAACAATCCCACTCACGCTCGGGGACTCGCCCCTCAGAAGACGCGAGAGATAAAACAATGCACCACCAAAATAAAACACAAAAGTATACAATCGAGTTATACCCCATTAAAGGGCGGACGCGCTCGGGGACTCGCTCAATCAAAAATAAACACACCACACAATCCTGGTCACAATACGAGTCGATTGACTCCCCTTGGCATATATTACTAAATGTTGATCACATTACAGCAGTCGCCACTTGGCATGCACTACAAATTGCCCAACTACATTGTCTATTCCACAGGTCCTGATGAAGAAGCACCACCACCCCCTTAACACGAACAAAAGGTTGCCACGAGTTCGTCGGGTAGGTCGTCAGCGAGTTCGACAACACCGACCGGAAGGGCTGCTCTGACTTCATGTCACGATGCTCCGACTCGGGGTCGCCAGGCGCCAAAACCGTCTCCTGGTACGGCAGAAGATCCCATCGCCAACACCTGATCGGCAAAAGGGGCGGCCTTCGCAGTCAGCTTCAGTACCTCCGACACCTCCACTATGCCAGTCGCTGACGGGTAGCCGCTGGTCACGTCGTCAAGGTCGAAGTCGTCGGGGAAGTGGGCGAGACGCAGGCTCAATGTCGTGGTGCTCCCACGCCTGAACACCGAGCGCGCCATCCACTCCACGACAACAGGTGCCTCCTCCAGATAGCGCCACACCTCCGTAAGCCCCCCAGGAATAACCTCGGTGGGGGACATGCCTTGAAGAACCGCTTAGACACATAACGCCGAAGCCGTGGCCGCGTTCACCACGGCAGTCACGCACTGCGAAGCGTCGAAGGTCTGAACCACCGGGTCGCTTTGCCCTATAACAGCTGCAAAATCAGACATCAGTGAAACTACAACTTCCCCAATCAGGGACTCGCCAAACGAATCAGGCAAAGACGGAGACTCACCGAGGAGTTTGTGGCAGTTCTCCGTGACATGATTCTCCAAGGCAGCATGATCATTGTGCAGCCCCACGATGATCGAATCTGCGGCCTTGCGTTCCTCTTCAGCCGCAGCGACAACATCCTTCACTCGGTCCTTAGAAGAAACTGAGGCCGCCCTCGCCTCCTCCAAGTCGTGGATCAACGAGGCAATTCGCTCATTCGCCGCATCTAGTTCGGTGACTGGAACATACCCTTCACAGGCCTTGGAAATTGCATCCAGGAGACCATCTGAAAGAGAAATCATCAGCACGTCATTCAACAACAGTTCACATATGAAAGAGAAAAGGAAAGAAAGGCAGGTACTTACCAATAGTTTCCTAGAGTCGTCGGTTCGCCCACTGCGCTTCGCGCAGATCCCGCTCCAAGCGCTCCCTTGCAGCATGCCGGTCAGTTGATTCCCTTTGCAAACCCCTGCAGAGACAGCAAAGTTTAGTACTTACCAAAGAACAATACCAAATTCCCATCCGCTGAAACTCAACGACTAGGAACTCGGGGACTGGAGAGTAGAAGCAATTCAGTGCCTAGCCGCTGAAATTCAGCAGCTAGACACTCGGGGACTGGACATACCTGAATGGCGGCACCAAGCATTTTATGAAGCTCGCCGGCATCAGTCGATGGGACCGTGAAGGAGGTACGCCCATGACAAGACCCAATGTCTCCATCGACGACCTCCGGGCTCTGCGGAGACTGATTGTCCGCCACACCTGGGAACCCCCTCGCCATGAAGCGAGGGAACGTCACTGACGCCCTAGCCGGGGCGCTGGTCGCCGGAGCTGGCGCTCCCGTCGCAGGGCGACCGCGACTGGCTCCGAATGCGCAGCCATCACCTCTTCGACGACTGCAGCAGGGTCGCTCCCCTTGGCGCTAGTCATCTCGACGGAATCATCGGCACCGTCTTTTTGCCTCTTCACGCCTTCCACGACCGCTGCGTCATCAGAAGACTTCCTCTTCTTGGGGAGGCCGCCTTCTCCTGTGGTAGTGGTCGGCGGAATTGGCGTGGAGAACGAATCTGGCGGGGCGGTCGTGCTGCCCGCCGTGTAGATCGCGTTAAAGCGGTTGGATCTGGCGCGGTTGGAGACTCACGTGATGGAGTCCTCTCGTGATGCGGTGGTGATAGATCCGTCAACCGAGGCAGGGGTTCCTAGTCATGCCTCTCTTATAGACTAGCTTGTTGATTAACAAGATGATCAAGGTTTCCTGATCATGGACATTAGATGTTGTTAATAACAAGGTCACACCATTGGTGGAATGATGTGATGAACATTCATCCAAAGTATAGCATTACGATCAAGTCATTATGTTTATATTGCTATAACATCATACGAAGTAATCTTTATCCTTAGACCATGAGATCATGTTAATTGCTAACACCGAAAGAGTATCTTGATAACATCAAATGTCACACCGTAACAGGGTGACTATAAAGATGGGTTCAGTACTATGAAGGTGTTATGTTGAGGCTCATGGATCAAGAGTGGAATTTGTCAATCCAGATGATGGATAGATATTCTCTGGGCCCTCTCGGTGATATCACATTGAAATAGCTTGCAAGCAAGTGATGTGATCACTAGAATGTTATATCACGGGAACGAGATAAGAGTACATGTCGGCAATGAGATCAAACTAGGTATGGAGATACCGATGATTGAATCTCGGACATGTAATATATCGAGGGACAAAGGGATTTAGTTACAAGCGTTAAAGGTTCTCACGATCACAGAAGTCATCGTTGAATGTGTAGGAGTCAGTATGGATCTCCAGGTCCCGCTTCTGATTATTAATCTGAGAGGGGTCTCGATCATGTCTGCATTATTTGCGAACCATAGGGTGACACACTTAAGGGATACCGACACCATTTGGAGCAAATATGTTTCAGATAAAGATTTAAGAAAGCGCTGGAATTATTTCAATAGACACCGAAACTGTTTCGGGTGAAATTGCTGAAATTGGTTCTGCATGTAATATTGAAATGTTGCAGGGGGTTTTATGTGAATGTTTGTTAATTAAAGTAATTAACAAAATTCTGAATAAAATTAATAAAAGAGTTTTATTAAATGAGAGAGCATTAAATTTGGAGAAATTTAATGCATTTAAAGTGGAGACTTTAAAAGAGAATGTGAAGGGGAAAATTTATGTGGAGGGAGTTACCACCACATGAATGGAGGAGGTGAAGGGTCACCTCCTCCATGCGCCGGCCATGAAGGAGGGGCACCCCCCTCCTCCTATAAAAGGCCACCCCCTCCTCACCTCTCACACACCTCCTTGTGAAGGATCTCTCTCCCCCTCTAGTATTATTCCCCCATGGTCTCGGATTAGCGAGATACATGTTCCCGGTGGCTTTATCTGGAAAGGAGTTGCTGCTTCCGCTGCTTTGCTGGAGCGAGGGACGGAGGTTGTCGGGGTACCGGACGTGTGTACGATCACGGATGCACTGCTGCTTTGCGGTGCTGGACTTGGTGGTGTTGGAGCTGGATCTAATGGACGTGCTGGAGCCGGACCTGCTGGACTTCATCACGATCTTGAGATCGGCAAGTGTACGACTACATCAACCACGAGTTCCTACTCGTTAACAAAGCTCGTTGTCTACGAGGGTAAGTTCTTGTTGGATGTATGTCCACCCGTTGCTTTGTACCTAGTAGATAGATCTTGGCGTGTAGTTCACACCGTAGGAAATTTTTTGTTTTCTATGCTGCGGACCCAACAGTGGTATCAGAGCCTGATGTATGCGTAGGTGCTTTGCACGGGTAGTACACATATGTTGATATGTGGGCGATGATGATCATGTTATTGCATCTTCTATGTATTTTGGATATTGGTGGCATAGTGGGATGAAGCGGCCCGGACCAACCTTACATGTCATCGTACATGAGACCGGTTCCACGACTGACATGCAACTTGTTTTGCATAAGTGGCTGGCGGGTGTCTGTCTCTCCTACTATAGTCAATATCTAATTTACAACGAGTTGCTAATAACTTAGTTATCCTCGTTGTGGTTCATGTTCGTAGGTGAGAACGGTTCCTAAGCCATGTAAAACTTGCAATTGATAAATTAGAGGCGTCTAGTTTAGATCGCTGCTGGGCTAGTGTATTGATATGGTATTGTTGTAAGTAGATGTATGGCATATACTCTTACAACACACTCAACGTGTAAGTTCCATAGACCTTGGCCTTACACACAAAGGAATGATAGAGATCATACCACGATGCAAATGATAGAGATCAAATGCATGGACCATATCATCTCACTTTACACATTAGATGTTAGCATCTTATACTGCTAGTTTGGCGCTTTCTGTAGCATTGTAAGATGATCCCTTTTTTAGATATCAACATAAAAATGTGTTCTTCCTTAAGTATGCACCGTTTTGTGGATCGTATTTCGAGACATCACATGATGATCGGGTGTACTCGACTCTACGCTTTCATACAAACGGGTGTATGATAGTTTTACACATGCGAGTACTAAGGTTCTTACTTGGTGAGCCTAGCATGTACAGACATGGCCTCGGAACACGGACCGAAAGGTTAAGCATGAGTCATATAGTTGATATGATGCCCATATAGATGCTCGCCTTTGAAGCTACATCAACTCACGTGATGATCGGACTTGGTGTAGTGGATTTGGTTCATGTAATCACCAAAAAGGCACGAGGGATGTCGTTTTTGAGTGGGAGTTCATTTCTAATTTGGATTAGTCGAACCAAATTTGTCATAAATTAAATCAAAGTGAATTTGCATAGTTTGTTGTAGTCATTGGCATTCGTTTTCTAACTTATGCTTAGTTTTTATTTGAGATAATAGAACTATAGAATTCTGGATATTTACTTTACGAATTGGTATCGTATTGTTTTGAATATCAATTTAAATTTTATAAGTCCTATTGCAAACTTTCAGCAAACTCTATTTACTCCATGAAGTTTAATAAGTAGTATTAAATCAAGAGTAAGAATTCCAATGTTAGTATCTAAAGTATCATGTTTGCCTCCATGATTATTGATATTCAAAAAGTTGTTTTAATATCAAGATTATATTGGAGCTAGAAATTGTTTCAGAAACCATCATGTGTGAAAGATATTGTGATATCTGAAACAATGTTTTTGGTTGCATTATGATAGAGTATAATTTAGCAAAATACATGTTCTCATATTGTATGAGAATTTGTGAAGGATGGAGATGCTAGGCATACGAATCTACCAAAAAGGTTTTGGGAACTGATATTATACTCGTGATTCTTCCTTATAGGCTATAGTAGCTTGATCATGAAAGTTGTCATGATAAGGATGAATAGAAGATGTAAGTAAAATGTTTACTACACTAATAGATTACTAAAGAATGGATTTTTGAAAGAACACCAAACATTTGATGATGGTGATCCACTTCAAAGTGCAAGTCCAAAGGTATTAGTATTTGACTATATACGCTTTGTACCATGTGTCATGTTGATGACACCACTATTGATGTTGATAGATTCTTTTAAAAGAAAAGGAATTGCTGAAAGAGAATCTATAAAATATTTGGCAGAAAATAAAAGGTTGGAGATGTCCAACTTAGGTATATAGAAGATATACATGTTATGGCTATATTCCTTGCTTGTTAAACAATGTGGTTCTTAGGTATTGGATACCGGTATTGGATACCGAATTGGTTGGTATGAAGTAGCATACAGGACAACGCAATTCATGAACTACAATGTCCTAAGTAACCAGCAAGAGAATGAGTGATGATGTTCATCGAAAACAAATAAAGTGTTATTGTGTTTTGTTGTCATCAAACCAAGCCTTCAAGATTTGTTTAAATAATTGTTATTTTGTTCCGGTATCATGAGAACAATGGCTGTTCAAATAATTACCGTATTCCATAAAGGATGGATGAACTTTTACAAGTCTAGTTGGAGAAATCACATCCATAAAAACTATTGCTAAAATGTCGCAAGACAAATGATTGAAAGATCACTTATGAAGTGACATCGCTGTTTAAATTATATTTGCAAGAAAACATGAAGAAACTCCATGTTGATGGATTTTTGGAGCCTTTGATTTTGATCAATTGACGCATGTGAGACTTTCCTCGAGATAATTGAAACTCCGTCCATAGGCCAGAGAGGAACGGATGACTAGCTTATTGGAAATTGTGCATGCTGATGTGCATAGTCCATTATGTGTAGCCATATGCGATGGATCTTTTTGGTTCATATGCTTTCTACGAAAATTTGAGTGAATATATCTGTATATTTACTTAATAAGGAAGAAGTATGAAACATTTGAAAATTGTTCAAAGACTTTCAAGATGAAGTGGAAAATCATTGTAACAAGAAAATAAAGAGTTTATGATTCGATCATAAAGGAAGACATTTGAGTTACATGTTTAGCAAAAACACCTAAGACTTGAGGAATTGTTCCATGATTTGTGTTTCCCGATAAACCATAGGAGTATGGCATATTCGAGAGATAAAATCAAACCATGTTTGACATGGTAAGATCAAGGGTGTCATTTATAAAACTGCCATTATGTTTTAAGGAATGAAGCTTTAGAGACTACCGCTTTTACACTAAAAAGAGCACCATCGTGATCCATTGAAATGACACCATATGAGTTATGGTTTGGGATAAAACCTGAATTGTCTTTTCTTAAATTTTGGTATGCTATGCATAAGTAAAATGTTTACAACCAAAGTCGGATAAGCACGTCTTTGTAGGTTATCCCAAAGAATTTGTTGGGAATTTCTCCATAACACCAAGGACAAAAGAGTTTGTTACTTGGAACATCAAATTTCTTGAGAAGGAATTATTCGTGAAAAGTTAAGTGGGAGGACAATAGAACTTTGATAAGGTTGTTGAACCTTAGATATATGTGCTAAGTAGCACAGCGCCGAAAAGTGTCCCAGTGGCGACCACAATGCTCATGGCTCTCGTGATTACAAAAGGTGTGATCTCGGAGATTAAAGTTCCTATAGAACCGTGTGGGTCGGTAAGAATCAAATAGTAAGATTAGATAAGCAAGTCGTTATTATTTTGACAATGATGAACCGACTACATGCAAAGAAGCAATGATAGTATCCATACATGAGAAATCAAGTTTCTGAACTTGGAAGACCCTCCGGAAAGGCGTGAAGCCTATCGGTCGTGTTTGGATCTATAAAGAAATAGACATGGATGTTTAACATCTATGAAATAGTCGACATGTCAGAAAGAAGTTTACGGCAATGTTCAAGGAGTTGACTATGACAAGATATGATCTTTCATAGCGATATATAGTCTTGACGGATTAATGTAGCAACCACTACATATAATTTGGTATATGGTAGTTGAATAAACAAAACAAGGTTCTTCTAATAGAACGGTAACCTAGGACATGTACATGACATGGTCCGAAGGGTTTTGTTAATTCAAAGGGTGCTAAAAGGGCATGTAAACTTCAATAGTTGAAGTAAGCATAGCGGAGTTGGAATCTTCACCATGATGAAACTGTTAAAAGAGTTTAAATTCATCGGAGATGATGAAGATGCTTGCATTTGCAAGAAATTAAGTGGGAGCGATGAGACATATTTCTAATACATTATGTAGAGGACATATTGTTGATTGGAAATGATGTATCTTGAATTTACACAAGTTAAGGATTTCATTAAAATAAGATTTCGATGAAAGACTTGGGCAAACCCAGAATATTAGGCATCAATATCTATATGGATAGATTAAGGCACTAATATGGTTATGCCAGACATACATATATAAGATATTGAAAGGATTCAATATGAGATATTGAAAGGGTTCAATATGGAAACAACAAGAAAGGTTCTTGCTGCATGGAAAGAATTGTATTCAGATTCAAGTGTTTCAACACTTGGTGAGTAAAATCACATGAAGATTCTGATCGATTATACCATGATATGTATATATCCAGAATGTCCTATGCTCTAAATGTTATGAGCATATACCAGAATGATTCATAAGATGATCATTGGACAATAGTAAAGATATTCTTATGAGCTTTGGAAGAACTAAGAATATATCATGTATAAGTGACAAATAGTTAAAGGTAGTTCATTGTAAAGTGTTACATTGATACTAGTTTTGTCACAAGATACAAATTAAATTTATCTCAATTTAGACTATGGGTGGCACAATATAATGGAAAGGATGTTCCATGATGGATTTGGATGAGTTCCAAAGTTGAGATATTGTGACGGATACTACAACAAAAGGCTAAGTATATAACTGCTATAGTAGCAGCAAAGGAGGGCATTTGTGTTAAGTAGTTTGTTATCAAACTAGGTGTGGTTCAAAGTGGGATAATACTATGAAGATATATTGTGTGACAGTAATATCAACATATTTTGAGCCGAACAAACTAAAGGTCTCACCAGAGGATCAAATTTATACAATGCCATCTCATTTGAGAATGAGTGATGCGTAGAGACGCAAAGACATGCAAATACACACGGATCTGAAACTGTCACATCCGGAGATTATGTTAACCACTAGAAATAGCGTATATGCAACACCAGAAAGCCCTAGGTGTTCAATGCGCAAAGTTTTTCAAACTAGATTATTGACTCTAGTGCAAGTGGGAGACTGAAGGGAATATGCCCGAGAGGCAATAATAAAGTGGTTATTATCTTATTCCATGTTTATGATAAATGTTTATTTTACATGCTAGAATTGTATTGATTCGGAAACATCAATACATGTGTGTTTAATAAACAAAAAGGGTTCCTAGTCATGCCTCTCTTATAGACTAGCTTGTTGATTAACAAGATGATGAAGGTTTCCTGATCATGGACATTGGATGTTGTTAATAACAAGGTCACACCATTGGTGGAATGATGTGATGAACATTCATCCGAAGTATAGCATTATGATCAAGTCATTATGTTTATATTGCTATAACATCATACGAAGTAATCTTTATCCTTAGACCATGAGATCATGTTAATTGCTAACACCGGAAGAGTATCTTGATAACATCAAACGTCACACCGTAACAGGGTGACTATAAAGATGGGTTCAGTACTACGATGGTGTTATGTTGAGGCTCATGGATCAAGAGTGGAATTTGTCAATCTAGATGCCGGATAGATATTCTCTGGGCCCTCTCGGTGATATCACATTGAAATAGCTTGCAAGCAAGTGATGTGATCACTAGAATGTTATATCACGGGAACGAGAAAAGAGTACATGTCGGTAACAAGATCAAACTAGGTATGGAGATACCGATGATCGAATCTCGGATATGTAATATATCGAGGGACAAAGGGATTTAGTTACAAACGTTAAAGGTTCTCACGATCATAGAAGTCATCGTTGAATGTGTAGGAGTCAGTATGGATCTCCAGGTCTCGCTTCTGATTATTGATCTGAGAGGGGTCTCGATCATGTCTGTATTATTCGCGAACCGTAGGGTGACACACTTAAGGGATACCGACACCGTTTGGAGCAAATATGTTTCAGATAAAGATTGAAGAAAGCGCTGGAATTATTTCAATAGACACCGAAACTGTTTCGGGTGAAATTGCTGAAATTGGTTCTGCATGTAATATTGAAATGTTGCAGGGGGTTTATGTGAATGTTTGTTAATTAAAGTAATTAACAAAATTCTGAATAAAATTAATAAAAGAGTTTTATTAAATGAGAGAGCATTAAATTTGGAGAAATTTAATGCATTTAAAGTGGAGACTTTAAAAGAGAATGTGAAGGGGCAAATTTATGTGGAGGGAGTTACCACCACATGAATGGAGCACCTCCTCCATGCGCCGGCCATGAAGGAGGGGCACCCCCCCTCCTCCTATAAAAGGCCACCCCTCCTCACTTCTCACACACACCTCCTTGTGAAGGATCTCTCTCCCCCTCTAGTATTATTCCCCCATGGTCTCGGATTAGCGAGATACATGTTACCGGTGGCTTTATCTAGAAAGGAGTTGCTGCTTCCGCTGCTTTGCTGGAGCGAGGGACGGAGGTTGTCGGGGTACCGGACGTGTGTGCGATCATGGATGCACCGCTGCTTTGCGGTGCTAGACTTGGTGGTGCTGGAGCTGGATCTGATGGACGTGCTGGAGCCGGACCTGCTGGACTTCATCATGATCTTGAGATCGGCAAGTGTACGACTACATCAACCACGAGTTCCTACTTGTTAACAAAGCACGTTGTCTACGAGGGTAAGTTCTCGTTGGATGTATGTCCACCCGTTGCTTTGTACCTAGTAGATAGATCTTGGCGTGTAGTTCACACCGTAGGAAAATTTTTGTTTTCTATGCTGCGGACCCAACAGATGGTCGATGGAGAAGCGATGGTGATGATGATGGCGATGGTCTCCTCCAATTCCCCGTCCCGGCAGGGTCCTAGAACGGAGTTTCTGGTGCTGTTTCGTGGGATCTGGTGGTGGCGGTGGAGCGGAACTCCTTCTGGAAAAACGTCGAAACCACCAAAGTTTTTAGGTCAGAAGGCTTCTTATAGGCAAAGAGGGAGACCGAGGGGGTGCCTGGGGGGCCCACACCACCCCCTGGCGTGGCCTGGCCTAGCCCGCGCCACCAGGTGGTGTGGCCACCCCCTGGCTCTTCTACGTCTCCTATTCTGGCTCCTGGAGTCTTCGGGTGAAATATGATTTTTGGCATATTTTCTGGGATTTTTCCTGATAGTTGATTTTCTGCACAAAAAGTAGACACCAAGGCAATTTGTTGAAAACAGCATCAGTCCGTGTTAGTTGCATCCAAATCACACAAGTTTAGAGGAGAAACAATAGCAAAAGTGTTCGGGAAAGTAGATACGTTTTGGACCTATCAACTCCCCCCAATCTTAGCTTATTGCTTGTCCTCAAGCAATTCAGTTGAAAACTGAGTGCGATAAAGGAACTTTCATGAACACATTTGCTTCATATGATGTAAATATTCTCAGCAATGTGATCAACTACTTAGATAGTTCATAATAAAGAGTGGTATCTCGCTGGCCTTTGATTATAAATGTCAAGGCACCTTTGAAGTTCAAGTGATGACTAGAAGTAAAGATATCAAAGATACAAGCATCAAAGTCATAACACAAATAATCAAGTAATGGGACAAGCACAAAGAACGACAACTATGCTCTCAAGAAGGTGCTCAAAGAATATATGGAGACTCAACAAGTAAAGGAAAAGGTTCTGAATAATTTTGAAAGGCTTCCAAATGCTGAAAGTATGTTACTCATTATCTTTCAGCTCTCATTGCCCGTATCATAAGCATCTTTAATGTGGTTAAGGTGAAAGTGAGGTCCAATCTGAGTTATATGCTTGACAGACTATAAACTAAAAATCCCATATCCCTTGAGTACGAGGGCCGCTCCTCATGCTACTCAACTTTAGTTACCGGTAAGTTCTTGTCATCGTAAATATGTGCGTATCATAGAGAACCGCCAACGGAGTACCCCTTGCCCAATGATACGGAAGAATCCCCATACCAAAATGACAAGGCAAGCAGACAATGAGTATCTCAGCAATCTTCTTATTTACCATGGGAAAATGGTGCTTTTTTTGCTCTCTTTCCTCTTTTCATAAATCTCTTTTTTTCTTATTCTCAATAGCTATCTCTCTTTTTTTATAAGAATAATGCTTCATAGATATCATTATGGTTATGCTGCAGGTTTCCACCATGTCAGCATGGATTAGACCAGCAGCCTAGGCGTTTCTCTAACACGCATACATAACTCCATGGACTTACAAGCTCCCCTTTTATTTCACACCGACGACATCCGCAAACAAAAGAGCAAGGTATCAACTGGGTATATATTTACAAGTGTTGAAAGTGTTCCCCGTGACAGCACGGTTCTGCTAATCCCCAGCCTATAATTTGCAAGCATATAACTTTCATGGAGAATCACAATGGTTTAGGTTTATTAAGTGCAGGAAATAAAGTGTGCCATCAAGTTCGTGAGAGCTTTACTAACTAACTTTCTCATAACAAGCAAACATTTTATTCGGAAGAAAACAAGGCATATTGAATATGCACGGAAGTAGCAAATGATGCTAATGGGTAGGTATGGTGGACACTTGGAAATATTTGGTTTAGGGAGTTGGAAACTTGAGTAAAACTCAGTGTAAGTGAAGGCTAGCAATAGTAAGGGAGCGACAAACGAGAGAGCAATAGTTGTCATAATCATGCTTGCAACAAAACAGGACTAATCATGGCATGAAAGTGATTCAAGATCCTCAAGGCAAAATAATTCATCAAGGCTTAACTGATTATTATCGTCATGTGCATGCATGAGCATGTGCCAAGTAAATTCAAATGAAACATTCAGAGGAGGATACCACAGAGTCATACCAAGTTATGAATAGAATAATGCAAGCAAACATCCATAAGACATGCTACAAACTATTAGCAAGCTGGAGCTAATCATAAGAAAGCAAGAACTACTAAGCATCCAAAGATAACATACACCCTACATGAACGGACTAAGCATGCCCACAGTGATGAGTATATGTACAAAAATGAAAACAAATAGAGTTCGTTACCAGCCTCTTATCACGCCTCAAGTTGTCATTAATCATCATTATTGCTCTTCACTTGTGTGGCTTGAATAATAATAATATGAAACCGAATCCCACTGAGGACTGCTAAACCCTACAACAAACTCACAAAGCCAAAGAAGAACGAGAAATATTTTTGTTGTTTTCGATTTTTAAAACAAGAACCAAAGGGGAAAAACAAACAAAGCAAAATCTTTTTGGGTTTTTCGAATAGTTCAAACAAAGCAAAAAGGGAAAAACAAACCAAGGCAAAAAGAAGAAGCAAACCAAAGAGAAACAACAGAAATATTTTTGGTCTTTTGTGTTTTTTTAGAAAGCAAAAGCAAAGAAAGAACGAAAACTAAAAAGAGAACGAAACATGAATATACAAAGTACCGACGCAACATGATATGGAGATGAGTGCGATGCCGGCGTACCTCCCCCCAAGCTTAGGCTTTTGGCCTAAGTGGGTATCAATCCCAAGCTGGCCAGGATGAAGTGTCACCATAGTACGACGAAGAGGTCCCCTCATCCTGGTGCGAGCTCGAGTACGTCCCTCTGTAATGTGCGGAGTAATCATAGGAGGGCACATCCTCCTGGTGCTGCTCGTGGAAACCCAGCAAGCGAAGCTGCTCGTCCACCTCCTCCTTGGAGCGCGACCACGGTCTCCTGTGAACACTAAACAAAGAAGGTTGTGGCAAAAGGATCTCCCTTTCATCCCCGTCAGTGAAAAGCATCCTATATACTAGACTGTTCAAATCAGAAGTAGCAGTGACAAAGTGATGAGTTTTCATAGCAACAAGGTCAAGCCTCTATGGTGCTAGCATGGCATCATTGGGATCCACTAAAAGACCTAATGCATTGACTATACGTGAGGCAATGATGCCCCCTGATACATTGCAAATGTATCTATAAATTTTGATGTTCCATGCTTGGTTTTATCTACTTTCTTGTGTTTTGTTCCAACTTTGGAGGACTTTTCATATGATTTCTTGGAATAACCTATTAACAAGAGCTACAGTGCCAGCTGCCTTTTTTCTGCTATTTTTGGTTCCAGGAAAGTCAGAAAATGAATATTCTCGGAATTGGACGGGACAAAAGCCAAAGTGCCTATTTTTCGGAAGTGATCAAGTGCCAGAATACGAGACGGAGAAGGGCCAGGGAGCCACCACACCATCTAGCCGCGCGGCCAGGCCTGGCCCATGCCAGGGGGTGATGCGGCCGCTCCCGGCACCCCTCGGCCTCTCCTTCCGCCTATATATTGCCCTCGGGACGAAAACCCTAAGTGCCTGATAAAAAATCCACAAAAGAGTCTGTAGCCGCTGTCATCTCCATCCATAGATTGGGAGGGATCTGAAGCTCTTCCCGGCACCCTGCCGGAGAGGGGAATTCACCCTAGAGGCCTTCTTCATCACCATGCAAGCCTCCGGTGTGATGCGTGAGTAGTTCATCCTTGGACTACGGATCCATGTAGTAGCTAGATGGCTGGTTCTCCTCCTTTGTGCTTTCATGTCTAGATCTTGTGAGCTCCGTTCATGATCAAGATCATCTATTTGTAATTCTGCATGTTGTGTTTGCGGAGATCCGATGGATATTGAGATGCTATTTCAGATTGATTATTGATTCTATCATGTCTTTGTTATTTGTGATCTTGCATGCTTTCCGTTGTTAGTAGCTATCTTGGCCAAGTAGATGCTAGCAACTCCAAGAGTTAGTATTTATGCTCGATAGTGGGTTCATGCCTCTGGTAATCTGGGGAAATGACAGAAATCTCTAAGGTACTAGATGTGTTGTTGCTACTAGGGAGAAAACAACAATCCTTTAATAACCTGAAGGTGGATTATTAGTCATAGATGTAGTTGGATGGCGGTCTATGTATAATTTTGTAATGCCCAATCAAGTCTCAAAGGAGTCAAGATGATTAGTATATGCATGTATTGCTTTCTTGATGTTTGTCAATTGCCCCGCTGTAATTTGTTCACCCAGCATGTTATCTATCTAAGGAGAGCCACCTCTAGTGAACTATGGATCCCGGTCTTTTTTCTTTACATACAATCTATAAACTGTTTACTTTTTTGTGTTTACTTTCTGCAAACTTTTACTTCTTTCCATTCGATATGTTTAATCCTTTGTTTTCCGCAAAACATGGTGAGATCGACAACCTCATCGCAAGTTGGGGACAAAGTTCTGTGGTTGTGTTGTGCAGGTCTCCACGTTGCTACTAGCACCGGTAGTGCGCCCTGCCAAGGCTCAGCTAGTAACACCTTTGGGGTGTTTCCTTGCTCCTATTGGTTCGATTAAACCTTGGTTTCATAACTGAGGGAAACTTGTTGTTGTGCTCATCATACCTTCCTCTTGGGGTTCCCAACGAGCTCTACATCAACACCGCCAACAAGCAATTTTCTGGGTGCCGTGCATTGAGCCATCAAGCGATTTTCTGGCGCCGTTGCCGGGGAGTCAAGGACATCTTCACAAGGGGAGTCCCTCATAACCAATCTCTTTACTTTGTTGTTTTTGTTTTGCTTAGTTTCTTTTTTGCTTTGTTTGCTTGTTTTGTTATTCAAAAAAACACAAAAAAATTAGTTTTACAAGTTCACTTTCTTATTTTGAAAACACACAGAAATTAGTTCCTATCCTAAGTTGCCACTATGTCTGGCCTTGCTCCAGTCACTATGTCACCCGAGGAAATGATTTTCACTTTTAAACAAGGAATTGAGGAAAGTTTCAAGGAAGCTTGGACTAGAATCTCTGATCTACATGAAAAAACTGAGCCTAAAATGACTCAAAGCTTGTTCCTTAGCAGTTTTTACCTTGGGATTGCTCTTTGCTATAGATATGCTTTAGATGCTGTTGTGGGAGGAGATTTCCTCCAATGTAATGAGGATGATGCTATAAATGCTATAAAGAAATTGATCCTCACTTACAACTTGCCTAGCCAAACTGATATTTCCTTCGCAAGAATATTTGCTAGATTGAACACTCTTGAGACTAGCACTACTAGCTTAAAAGATTGCTATAATACGCTTAGGGTGATGGGTTTGTAGCATGGAAAAACAAAAAAATTCTACCGCAAGAACGAACAAAACCCAGATCTAATCTAGATAAAAGCCAAGATCTAATCTATTAGACATGTGCAACGAGATAGATCTGTACTAACCCTCGTAGATCCGAAAGCGTTACGAGATTAGATCTCGGGGTTGATGTAGTCGATCACTTGCCGATCTCAAGATCGTGTGGACGATCCTTCCGGCGCGTTCTGGCAGCGCTTCCGCAGACGATCACACGTGCGGAGTCGAAGCAGACCTTCCTCTCCCCGTTCCAGCGAGCAGCGGAGGTAGTAGATCTTCTCCATAGAATCCCAGCAGCACGACGGCGTGGTGGTGGTGGTGGAGTAGAGATTTCTGCAGGGCTTCGCCTAAGCTGGTGCAGAATAAAGGTGGAGGAGAGAGGCAGCAGAGATTGGGTGTTATGGAAGAGTGCCAAGAGAGGGCGCCCCCTCCCTTCTATTTAAGGGAGGGAGGCGCGCCTGGGGAGGGGGAGTCCTAGTAGGACTCCCCTCCTAGGGCCGGCGGTGGGAAGGGGGGAGGACTCCTCCTCCCCCATGAATCCGTGTCTTGCCCCACTTGGACTCCTTGATCCCTTCCTTGGTTTTCAAATAAACTCCAAGAAATCCTCTAGAACCTTCCAGAACACTCCGAAACCTTCTAGAATCTCCATACAAACACTCCAGAACATTTCCTAACTTAGAAAATGATCCCCAATATATGAATCTTATTCTCCGGACCATTCCGGATCTCCTCGTGATGTCCCGGATCCATTCCGAGACTCCGAACAACATTCGGTCTCCAACGCAAATTCCATATCTACTTAAAACAACTTCGAACCTTAAGTGTGTCACCCTACGGTTCGTGAATATGCAGACATGATGAAGACACCTCTCTGATCAATAACCATCAGCGGGATCTGGAGATCCATAACGGCTCCCACATACTCAACGATTACTCCGTGATCGATAGAACCATTTAACATACGAAACCAATTCCCTTTGTCACGCGATATTCTACTTATCCAAGGTTTGATCGTCAGTATCTTGATACCTAGTTCTTCCTCGTTACTGATAAGTACTCTTTACTCGTTCCATGTTATGTCATCCCTTGTGACCTAGTCACATGCTTGCAAGCTATCTAGATGACATTCCACCGAGAGGGCCCAGAGTATATCTATCCGTCATATGGATGGACAAATCCCAATCTTGGTCTATGCGCTTCAACACATACTTTCAGAATACCCAATGACACCTTTATAACCGCCCAGTTACGAAGCGGCATTTGATGTCATCAAAGTACCCATCCGATGATGGTGATTGACATAACCTCATGGTCGAAGGATTAGGCTACTATGTATTTCAAAGCTTACAGCAATACGAACTTAATGACTTGATCTTATGCTACGCTTACTATGGGTGTGTGTCCATCACATCATTCTCCTAATGATATAACCTTGTTATTAATCACATCCAATGTCCATGATCAGGAAACCATGATCATCAATCAATCAACAAGCTAGTTTAACAAGAGGCTTACTAGGGACTCTTTTACGTTTACAAAACACACAAGTATTAGTGTTTCCTAATAATACAATTATAGTATGGGATGTAAACATTTATCATAAACATAAAGATATAATAATAACCACTTTATTATTGCCTCTTGGGCATATCTCCAACATAGGGAGCATCACAATTATGTTCCAATAAATTCTGAACCATCAAAGTGGCTCCCTATAGTAAAGATTGAGATAAACACTGAAACTTTTCAAGCCCGCTCTGATATCATGTCTGAATTTTGTCTTATGCCCAAAGATATTTATAAATCTTTGAATCTTTGGGGGCTTGCTGAAGGAGGAAAATAAATATCTCTTGCTAATAATGCTACCATATTACCTATTGGAATAGCTGAAGGAGTGTTTACAAAGATCTTTGGAAAAATGATTTCTACTGATTATCTTGTTATTGAATATGCAGGAAAAGGACAAATTACACTTGGAAGGCCCCTATTAGAACTCCTTGGAGCAATAATAGATGTGGGAAAGGGGACCATGCACCTTTCCTCTCCACCAAACAATCATATTTTCCCCAAGGTTAAGAATAAAAGTAAGAGAGGTGAGGGCAAGAAATTTGGTCTTAATGCTTCTTCACTTGAGAACACTTGATTTTTTCTTGCTTCTTATGCCTAACTTAAAGGCGTTAAAGAAAAGTACTTATTGGGAGATAACCCAAAAGTTTTAGATGAGTCTTGGAAGTTATTACCTCTGTAATAAACGCTCCTTATCCTTTTTATTTGCTTTTTGTGCCAAGAGTAACCTCTAATGAGAGAGAAGTAATGATTGGGAAAGTTGCTGTCCCGAAACAGATTTTTGTGCTTCACCATAAAAATTCGTGAGAGAGATCTGTATGTCGGATTGAGCTGTAATTGTTTGTTCTTCCGCCCCAGGTTGTTATCTAACTTTCTTTAGTTCAACACTTTTTGATTTGAGCAATAGAAGGTCTTCGATTTTTTTTGTCTTTACCTGCTTGTCTCTTTTCACAGATTTCTACCATTTTCTGCATTTGCTTCTTGTTGGTTCCTTCTTGAGTTCTTTTGGGAATTGAGCTTTTTGAGGGAAGTGCTACAGTAGCTAGTGTTCTAATGGAAGTTTATTTGATGTTAGAACTGAACCTTAAGACTTATTTATCTTGAGTGCACTAATGTTGCTAATAAAGATTGTGTGAAGTTTTGTATGAAGGAAAAATTTCAGGTGTATGGAAGGAATGAGTAATGAGATGAAGGATGGACTAAAGCTCAACTTGGGGATGCCACGCGTGTCACCCCAAGAAATATCCAAGAAGTACAAGCATCAAAGCTTGGGGATGCCCAAGGCATCCCCTTCTTCATCAATAAAAATCCCAGGTTTCTTCCAAACGCTTCATTTTTATTGTTTCATGCACAGTTGTGTTGTTCTTGGAGCGTCTTATTTTTTGTTTTTGTTTTGGTTTTTCATTTGCTTTGGTTTGCTTAGTTTGCTGAGTAAATTGGTTGGACCCCCTCTTTCTTACATTGGTTTGCAAATAGTTTGGTTTGATTTGGAAAAGAGTAGGAAAGTTCATGCTTATGTGGTAAAAAGAGCTCGTTTTTGACTATGGCCTATGCTTTGTCATGCCATGCTTGGTATTGTTTTGGCTTTATGCTTAGTATTCTTTGTTGTAGCATGACTTGTTATAAACAATTGAGATTGCTTAATGTGCCTTGGATGAATCATGCGTTGTTTTAGCATATTAAAGCATAGTATAGTGGTATTCTTCTTTGATGCTTTATTTGGGTTGACTTGGCACATGCTCACACCATGTTATGACTATCTCAAGTCACCATAGCCTTTATGATCCTTTAGTTTTCAACTTGTAGTATCACTTCATGCTTTGATCAATGATGTTTTGTCGCTCTGCATGATTATGGCCATTATTGCTCTCTTAGTTTGTCGCTCCCAGTCTTTTGCTAGCCTCCACAACCAAGTATGAGTTCCACTCATGCATCCAACTACCTAAACCAAGTTATTCCAAAGAGTCCATCATACACCTACTAGCTTATGCTATTCCAAGTATATTCATGCTTTTGTTTACCTTCCAAATTAAACTTTTTATGAGAAAACTAGTGATTAAAGCTCTCACGAACT
The DNA here is from genome assembly GCA_916181665.1 of Avena sativa. NCBI lineage: Eukaryota > Viridiplantae > Streptophyta > Magnoliopsida > Poales > Poaceae > Avena > Avena sativa. Next base: position 567,335,032 of record OV702291.1, read on the forward strand.
TGATGGCACACTTTACTTTATTGCCTCTAATAAACTTGAACCATTGGATCCTTCTTTGTTGCGTATATGCTTGCGCTTTATAAGTTGAAATTAGCAGAACCATGTTTCATGGGGAACGCTTTCAACATTGCACTTGTACTTTGTACCCCATTGATATCATGTTCTTTTGCTTACGGATCCCAGCGGTGTGAAATAAAAGTGGAACTTGTAAGATCATGGAGTTTGTATGTGTGTTAGAGAAACACCTGGGCCGCTAGCCTAAGCCATGCCTAATCATGGTGGAAACTTGCAGCATCACCATAATGAGCACTCTATGAAGCATCCTCAATAAAAACATATGCAAATAGCAAATAAAAAGATTGCTGAGATGCTCATTGTCTGCTTGCCTTGTCATTTTGATTATGGGAAAGCTCCCGTATCATGTGCAAGGGGTACCCCGTTGGCGGTTCTTAATGATACACATGTACTTACAATGACAAGAGCTTACTCGTGACTGAAGTTGAGTAGCATGAGGACCGGTCTTCGTAAGTAAGGGGCATGAGATTTCGGTTTATAACTTGTCAAGCATATCCTCTTAGTTGTGTCACTTTAACCTTAACCACCTTAAAGATGTTTATGATAGGGGCAATGAGAGCTGAAAGCTATAAGTACCATAATTTTTGGAAGATCTTTATGAGACTTGAATCCCTACTTCCTTTTACAAAAGGCCTTTCTTCCACCATTATATTGAGTCTCCACGTTCTATCTTTATGCACCTACTTTGAGAGCATAGTGGCCATTCTTAGTTCTATGTGCATTGTCCCAAGACTAGTTGATTGATGCATACTTTGATATTGCTTGTTTTAAACTATTGTATCTAGTCACTCTTATGAACTTTGAAGGTGTCCTATGCATTTATATTGTTACTCTATTGAGGGACAAGCTAAATACTTTGATACTATGTTTTCTTTATGTGAAACAAACAAACGTCTTGCAAAGCATTGTTATTCATGAATCTTTTGTTTGTGCCTTTTCATGTTGCATCATAGTTTCTTTGCTTATTGCTAGAACTTTGTCTTTCATGTTATGATTGAAGTACTATGATCCCAGCTTTGAATGTTTTACAAATACTTTGATCAAGTCTTTGATGGTGCATGTCACCTCAAAAATTATTCTTTCTTCTTATCACTTACCTACTCGAGGATGAGCAGGAGTTAAGCTTGTGGATGTTGATACATTGCAAATGTATCTATAATTTTTGATGTTCCATGCTTGGTTTTATCTACTTTCTTGTGTTTTGTTCCAACTTTGGAGTACTTTTCATATGATTTCTTGGACTAACCTATTAACAAGAGCCATAGTGACAGCTGCCTGTTTTATGCTGTTTTTGGTTCCAGGAAAGTCAGAAAATGAATATTCTCGGAATTGGACGAGACAAAAGCCAAAGTGCCTATTTTCCGGAAGTGATCAAATGCCAGAATATGAGACGGAGAAGGGCCAGGGGGCCACCACACCACATGGCCACGCGACCAGGCCTGGTCCGCGCCAGGGGGTGGTGTGGCCGCTCCCGGCACCCCCTCGGCCTCTCCTTCCGCCTATATATTACCCTCGGGACGAAAACCCTAAGTGCCCGATCAAAAATCCACGAAAGAGTCTATAGCCGCCGTCATCTCCATCCCTAGATCAGGAGGGATCTGAAGCTCTTCCCGGCACCCTGCCAGAGAGGGGAATTCACCCTAGAGGCCTTCTTCATCACCATGCAAGCCTCCGGTGTGATGCGTGAGTAGTTCATCCTTGGACTACGGATCCATGTAGTAGCTAGATGGCTGGTTCTCCTCCTTTGTGCTTTCATGTCTAGATCTTGTGAGCTCCGTTCATGATCAAGATCATCTATTTGTAATTCTGCATGTTGTGTTTGCGGGGATCCGATGAATATTGAGATGCTATTTCAGATTGATTATTGATTCTATCATGTCTTTGTTATTTGTGATCTTGCATGCTTTCTGTTGTTCGTAGCTATCTTGGCCAAGTAGATGCTAGCAACTCCAAGAGTTAGTATTTATGCTCGATAGTGGGTTCATGCCTCTGGTAATCTGGGGAAGTGACAGAAATCTCTAAGGTACTAGATGTGCTGTTGCTACTAGGGAGAAAACAACAATCCTTTGTTCATAGAACAATTGTATTGTTTACTTTACACGCAGTTCGTAAAGCAATAATCTGTTGCTTGCAACTTAATACTGGAGGGGGTTCGGATGATAACCTGAAGGTGAATTATTAGTCATAGATGCAGTTGGATGGCGGTCTATGTATAATGTTGTAATGCCCAATCAAGTCTCAAAGGAGTCTAGATGATTAGTATATGCATGTATTGCTTTCTCGATGTTTGTCAATTGCCCCGCTTTAATTTGTTCACCCAGCATGTTATCTATCTAAGGAGATCCACCTCTAGTGAACTATGGATCCCGGTCCTTTTTCTTTACATACAATCTATAAACTGTTTTGTGTTTACTTTCTGCAAACTTTTACTTCTTTCCATTCGATATGTTTAATCCTTTGTTTTCTGCAAAACACGGTGAGATTGACAACCTCATCGCAAGTTGGGGACAAAGTTCTGTGGTTGTGTTGTGCAGGTCTCCACGTTGCTACTAGCACCGGTAGTGCGCCCTGCCAAGGCTCAGCTAGTAACACCTTTGGGGTGTTTCCTTGCTCCTACTGGTTCGATTAAACCTTGGTTTCATAACTGAGGGAAACTTGTTGTTGTGATCATCATACCTTCCTCTTGGGGTTCCCAACGAGCTCTACATCAACACCGCCAATAAGCAATTTTCTAGGCGCCGTGCATTGAGCCATCACCCCCATAGATAGTCCCCCTAGCAGCTAGGCGGCGAGCGATAAGCGAGCCAAGATTGTACCGAGTATCATTGTTAAGCACAGCAGCAAGGAAAGCTAAATGATAGTTGGAGATATTACTTGTGTTCTCCCTAACAAGTATGCTAGTAGCAAGATAATATGTGAAGTATCTAAGAGCAGGGAGTTGGATATTTCTTATCTTTCCACGCTGCGCCACGCGGTCATCATCATTGGTCACCCCTCGGTAAAGCTCCAACAAATCAGCGGGCCGCCCTTGAATTTTCTTCACGGTGCCTGTCATGCGTACACCTACAATACTGCAAAATCTCTCCAAAGGCATGGTGAAGGGCAAATTATAAATTTTGAAAGAGACAGTCGACTGATAGGATGTGTTAGTAAACGTGAAGCTCTCAACAAAGGTTTTAGTGAGCATAGCGTATTGCTCACTCTCATCTTTCATATATGAGGTCAAACCAACCCTCTCAATCAGTAGCAATAAATCATCAAGAATACCTGCAGCTTGTAAGAAAGTAAAACAAGGAAAAGTGGATGAGTGAGCATCCCCATCATCCCTTTCATTACCAATACGAGTTGCAATGAGATCTTCGTTTTATGATGGCCTAAACTGAGAGGCCGATCTTGAGGGCCTTGACCTCCTAGGTGCACCACTCTCAAATATCTCTTCAAAGGTATGGTTGTTCATACTTGGTATTCTGAAATTTAAACACCTATTAAACAAGTGATTGCAAAGTGAATATAATGAATTATTCTACTCATAGGGACTTGTAAGAGGCCTAAACATGCATCAAAACTATATCTCTAAGCATCAAACAAGCTTACAAGCTCTCATAACCTGTCACCTACGGCAGCAAAATACTCAAGATATAATCCACCAAACACAAATCTACTTGGACAAGGAGAGGAGTCACATACCAGGGAACAAATGCTCCAAATTTCAGCAAGAAAGATGGGCTGAGCAAGGAGATTGAAAAAAATCGAGAGCAAGCACAGCAAGAACGCGATTTTCAGCAATGAACTGGAGCTTACTCGGGAGAGAGAAGAAAGTGGCAGGTGAGAGAGTTAGTGGGGGCCAGGGGTGGCCCACACCAGGGCATGGCGCCACCTAGGGCAGGCCACGCCACCAGGTGGTGAGCCTCCCTGGTGGGTCCCCCTGGTACCTTCCAGGCACTCCTCTGCCCCTTTTTTCACGTAAAAAATTAATATGAATTTTCTGGAATTTTTCGAGACACTTTATTTTTGGGCATTTTCAGGCATAGGAGAATGATTTTCTGACAGACAGATTTTTTTGAAACATGATGCAAGGACAAAACAAAGCTAGAACTACAGAAGTTCTAAGACACTCTAACATGCAAGCAACTAATCAACAAAAATAAAACTAAATGAAAGCAAAAACTAAAATGGATAGAATAGAAGTACACGAAAATAATCATAGTGAAAACAATGTTTTGTTCAATGAAATCCTTTTGTTAACAAGGTTGATCAGGTCTTGCTACCAAAAAAATTCCATATGAGACAAAACTTTGTATTCCACTAATGATTATGTTACCTCAACCTTGATAGGAATGGTCCCAATCATAATAGTTTCAAAATTTTCTCTTGGTATGGGACAATATATTTCTCCAACTTGAATGCCCTCAACATGTTCAATTGAATTCAAACCATAAGTTCTTTCAACCTTCTTGGGGAAATAGACAGTATGTTCCTTGTCATTCACATTGAAAGTCACCTTTCCTTGATTACAATTAATAACAGCTCCTGCAGTATTAAGAAAAGGTCTCCCAAGAATAATGGACATATTATCATCTTCAGGCATTTCAAGCACAACAAAATCAGTTAATATCAAGTAATTATGAGCCACTTGAACAGGTACATCCTCACATATACCAACAGGAATAGTGGTAGATTTATCAGTCATTTGCAAAGATATATTAGTTGGTATTAATTTTTCTAGTTGAAGCCTCTTATAGAGAGAGAAAGGCATAACACTAACTCCAGCTCCCAAATCACACAAAGCAGTTCTAACATAACTGTTCTTAATAGAGCAAGGGATAGTTGGAATCCCTGGGTCTCCAAGTTTCTTAGGAACCTTACCATTAAAGGAATAATTAGCAAGCAAAGTAGAAATTTCTTCATTAGGGATCTTCCTTTTATTCGAGACAATATCCTTCATATACTTTTAGTAAGGAGGCAATTTAATAGCATTAGTCAAAGGAATTTGTAAGAATAAAGGTTTCATCCACTCACAAAACTTATTATAGTGTTCATCTTCCTTTGACTTGTGTTTCTTATCAGGGAAAGGCATAGGTTTTTGGACCCAAGGTTCTCTTTCACTACCATGTTTCTTAGCAATAAAATCTTCTTTGGTGTATTTAGTATTCTTAGTGTGGTTTTCAGGTTCTTCCTCAACTTTATCTTCATTAGGAGCTTCATTTTCTTCATTACCGCTTTTAGTTTCAGCATCAGAGATAGATATACTATTAGGATCTAAAGCAGGTTCAGAGGGTTCTACAACAGTTTTATGTTTCTTTTTCCTTTTCTTACGAGTAGAACCACTATTTTCAGCTTGTTGAGAATCCTACTCAATTCTTTTGGGATACCCCTCAGGATATAAAGGATCCTGGGTAGCAGCTCCACTTCTAGTTCTAATTTCATAAGCATGTTTTTCTTTAGCAGCATTAACTAACAAGTCTTTTTGCACTTTAACGAGTTGATCAATTTGAGTTTGAACCATTTGAAAGTGTTTAACAATCATTTTAACATCATTAGAGGTTCTTTCCACAATATCTTTCAACTCAACAATAGCTCTAGTGTTTTCCATTAGATGATTTTGCACCCTTTTATTAAAATTATCTTGCTTAACAATAAAGATATCGAATTCTTCTAAGCATTGATCAGGAGGTTTAGAGTAAGGGATATCACCTTCATCAAAGTGTTGGAGAGAGTGTACCTCGATAGTGGATGAGTAGGGAATAGGCTTACATAACTCTTCAATAGGAGGTAAATTCTTGACATCTGTAGCTTTAATTCCCTTCTCCTTAAGACATTTCTTAGCTTCCTTCATGTCGTGGTGGTGTCACGGCAGATGCCTGGTATAGGCTAAAGTTGGGGCCGATGGACGATGGAGGAATCCAGGGAGGGATGATGAAGTGAAGGCCTCACACGGAAGAACTCAGAGTGACACGATATACCCAGGTTCGAGGCTCTCCTAGTGAGATAACACCTCTACTCCTGCATCTAATCTCATATATCTTGTCATGCTTGTGGCTACAATGGTGCTCCTTGAGCTATACTCTTATGCCTCTCATGGAGAGAGTAGAGGAAGAAGAAGCCATGCTCCTAGTGAGCAGAGGGAGAGGAGCCCTCCTGGGAGCCTCCCCTGTAACATTACCCCTGGTGCTCCTTATAAAGGGGAGCCCAGGGGACAAGGTATGTCATCTAAAGTACTCCTATCAGCTGTCTTGTGGGGCTTTCCTAGTCACCTTGTCCTTTATTGAGTCATCGGTCTTATCCCTTCGGCATATTCCTTAGCATCTTTAGGAGATGCTTGGCATATTCCCTAGCATCTCCCAAGATGCCCAACATATTCCTTAGCATCTTGGACCAAAGGGGTCAGTCTGAGCCAGGGGCATCCCAAGACTGGCACCTAATGTAGGCTTGACTTGACTTGGTAGCGTGTCGATGTAGAGGTTGCTGGTGGGTCCAGGTATGAGCAAAGTGACATCCGGGGCTAAGTAATTCGGCCCGGAGAAGTGAAATTCGGCCAAGGGAGGAAATAATTCGGCCTGGGGGAGAAGTGGGCCCCATCTGGACCATGAATTGTACCCCAGCCGGATTATTTCCCTCCCAGACGGACTATGAAGTGATTCGGCCTAGCCAGATTAAGTAAAAAAGAGCCTAGCCAGGTTGCCTTTGGTTCGGCCCAGGCAGGGTGGCGAAGTGGCCCAGCCGGGTTATGCGCTCACTCGGCCTGGCAGAGGAAGGCCCGACCGGGTCTGAGGTTGATCCGACCCGGTAGGGAGAGCTCAATGGCGCGTGGGAATTCCGGGGTGGGCTCCGACGTTGGCCCACCCGGGTTACCCTGGCTGCTTCTAGGCGGCACGGTGGAGGTCCCGCGGTGGGCCGCGCTGGGTCCTTGCCGGCCCACCCGGGCAACGTGGTGGGAGCTGGAGAGGTGCTCGGTGGCGAGGCGCGGGAAGGTGGCAATGAGGAGGTTGGCTCGCGGTGGGCCGGGGTAAGCTGAATCCGGCCCACCCGGGGGACGAGGCTGGCAGGGGATTTCGGTGAAGCGACATGGCGAGGAGGCGGTGGCGACCTTGGGACGCTGGCGAAGGAGCAGCGTTGAGCTGGTGCCCCGTGGTGGGTTGGACCATCCTTAGGCCGGCCCACCCGGGTGAAGATACCTCGGCCCAGCCTCTTTGACTGATAATTCTGTCTAGCAAAGGCAACTCTGGCCTGGGAATCTAGGGACTGGGCCGAATTAATCATACGTCGGCCCAGCGCCATTCTTCTATTTATTCCTTTCTATTTTACCTCATATCTTCATTAATAATTATCTTTCTCTACTTGCATCCCTTATCACAACACTTTTTACTCTACTGTATCACTTTATACCTCAACTCTGGGGTACCTGGGGTTATATCCCCAACACTTCATCACTTCATCATTTAATTCAATAACTCCCCTCTTCTTTGATGTTGGAATAGGCACCGGAATAGAAGGTTCGGGTACAATTACTTCAGGTATAGCTTGTTTAGGAAGAGTCCAATCTTCATAATTCTTACTTATTTTAGCCATTAATTCCTCAGCTTCCTTAGGAGTCCTACTCCTGAAAACACAATCAGCACAACTATCTAGGTATGTCCAAGATTCTTCGGTTAGTCCATTATAAAATATATCAAGAAGCTCATTCTTAGGTAATGGACTTCTAGCTTGTGCATGAATCAATGCACAAAACCTTTCCCAAGATTCAGGCAATACCTCTTTTTCTCCCTGTTTAAAATCAAAAAGTTCCTACAAAATAGCATGTCTAGCACTAGGAGGAAAATATTTCTGCAGGAAAGTACTAATCAAGCACTCAGGGCTATCAATAGATCCAGGAGGTAAATTACTAAACCAAGTTTTAGCTTCTCCTTTTAGTGAAAAGGGGAAAATCTTGGCAACAAAGTAAGTACGCATCTTAATATCATCAGAAAACAAGCCACTCATGGTAGAAAGTTCATTCATATGTGCTACCGCACTTTCATTCTTAGTCCCACAAAAAGGTTCTTTCTCGACAATAGCTATGTAAGATAGATCGAGAGAGAAATCATAATCTTCATCTATAATGTTTATGGGAGAAGCAACAAACTTAGCAATAGGAGACAATTTGGGTCTAATAGTAAGCCTCTCAAGGAGACTCTTAGCAGCGCTCCTATCATGGGTGTTTTTACATTCTTTAATAAATTCATTAGTCATCTCAACATAACCATCTTCAATATCATAACTTTCACTAGACTCGGGTGAACTAACAGGTGTGGTAGTGTCTTCATTAGGAGTTTCGGTATTTCCAGCTATAGTTCTAGCAATCGTAGCATCTAGGAAAGGACCAAATGAACCACTCTTATCAAGCACAGTAGAAGTAGCATCATAAGCATCAGAAGTTTCAGATTCAGCAGTAGTAGCAGTGTGTGTAGCATGTGTATGTGGTGGTGTAACGAGCTTACTTATAACAGATGGTGAATCAAGAGCAGCAGAGGTGTTCAGAACCGTACCTCTTCTTGTAGTGGATGGTAAAATAGGAAACTTGCCATCACGAGACTTACCCATGATGGAGGGATAGCAGCGAATAATAGAGAATCCAAGTGAACTTGATAAATAAAGCTATGCTCCCCGACAACGGCGCTAGAAAATAGTCTTGATGACCCACAAGTATAGGGGGTGTATCGCAGTATTTTCGACAGAAGTGAAACTCAATTTATTGATTCGACACAAGGGGAGTCAAAGAATATTTATAAGCCTTAACAACTGAGTTGTCAATTCAGCTGCACCTGGAAACAATCTTGCTCACAGTAGTTTATCAGTAGCAACAGTTTTGTAGTAGGAATAGCAAAGTAGTAGCAGTAGTAAAGTAAAAATAGCAGTAACAATAGCAGTAAACAGTAGGATTCGAGTGCGGTAGGCATAGGGATGGATGGACGGGCGTTGCATGGACAAGACAATTCACATAGCAATCAGAACATAGGGCAATTATAGATAAATAAGATAAAGCATCCAAGTACTAGATAATCCTAGGCATGTGTTCCATATATAGTCATACGTGCTCGCAATGAGAACTTGCACAACATCTTTTGTCCTGCCAACCCGTTTGCAGCGGGGCCTCAAGGGAACTACTGGCAATTAAGGTGCTCCTTTTAATAGAGCACTGGAGCAAAGCATTAACACTCCGTGAACACATGTGATCCTCACATCAAAACCATTCCCTCCGGTTATCCCGATTTCTATCACTTCGGGGCCATTGGTTCTGGACAACAACGTGTGTATACAACTTGCAGATAAGACCATACACAATACTATCATAATGAATCAATAACATGTTCAGATCTGAAATCATGGTACTCGGGCCCTAGTGACAAGCATTAAGCACAACAAGTCGCAACAAAGTCATAAAGCACTAATAAAATATATTAGGCACCATGCCCTACCAATCTGATGCCATTACATGAACGATCTCATCCAATCCCTACCATCCCCATAGCCTACAATAGGGGATTACTCACTCATGGATGGGGGAAACATGGATGGTCGATGGAGAAGCGATGGTGATGATGATGGCGATGATCTTCTCCAATTCCCCGTCCCGACAGGGTGCCAAAACGGAGTTTCTGGTGCTGTTTCGTGGAATCTGGTGGTGGCGGCGGAGCGAAACTCCTTCTGGAAAAACGTCGAAACCCCTAGAGTTTTTAGGTCAGAAGGCTTCTTATAGGCGAAGAGGGAGACCGAGGGGGTGCCTGGGGGGCCCACACCACCCCCTGGCGCGGCCTGGCCTAGCTCGTGCCACCAGGTGGTGTGGCCACCCCCTAGCTCTTCTCTATCTCGTATTCTGGCTCCTGGAGTCTTCGGGTGAAATAGGATTTTTGGCATATTTTTCGGGATTTTTCCTGATAGTTGATTTTCTGCACAAAAAGTAGACACCAAGGCAATTCTGCTGAAAACAGCATCAGTCCGCGTTAGTTGCATCCAAATCACACAAGTTTAGACGAGAAACAATAGCAAAAGTGTTCGAGAAAGTAGATACGTTTTGGACGTATCAGCAGCCTGGTGCTGATGTGAGCAGGCTTGTCCAATTCTGGACCTAGCTTGCGAGTGAGCCCCCTCTCAAATACGTATGAATCCCATGACACCGCGGTCGCCAGAATTTCCAGCTCCGAAGACGCGGCCGCTCTCGACAGCTGCGGCGATTTCGACGCCGCTGCTTCAGCCGCCTCCTGACTCGGAACCCTGATACATTGCAAATGTATCTATAATTTTTGATGTTCCATGCTTGGTTTTATCCACTTTCTTGTATTTTGTTCCAACTTTGGAGTACTTTTCATATGATTTCTTGGACTAACCTATTAACAAGAGCCACAGTGCCAGCTGCCTGTTTTCTGCTGTTTTTGGTTCCAGGAAAGTCAGAAAATGAATATTCTCGGAATTGGACGGGACAAAATCCAAAGTGCCTATTTTCCCGAAGGGATCAAGTGCCAGAATACGAGACGGAGAAGGGCCAGGGAGGCACCACACCACCTGGCCGCGCGGCCAGGCCTGGCCCGCGCCAGGGGGTGGTGTGGCCGCTCCCGGCACCCCCTCGGCCTCTCCTTCCGCCTATAAGTTGCCCTCGGGACGAAAATCCTAAGTACCCGATCAAAAATCCATGAAAGAGTCTATAGCCGCCGTCATCTCCATCCCTAGATTGGGAGGTATCTGAAGCTCTTCTCGGCACCCTACCGGAGAGGGGAATTCACCCTGGAGGCCTTCTTCATCACCATGCAAGCCTCCGGTGTGATGCGTGAGTAGTTCATCCTTGGACTACGGATCCATGTAGTAGCTAGATGGTTGGTTTCTCGTCCTTTGTGCTTTCATGTTTAGATCTTGTGAGCTCCATTCATGATCAAGATCATCTATTTGTAATTCATACATGTTGTGTTTGCGGGGATCCGATGGATATTGAGATGCTATTTCAGATTGATTATTGATTCTATCATGTCTTTGTTATTTGTGAGCTTGCATGCTTTCCGTTGTTAGTAGCTATCTTAGCCAAGTAGATGCTAGCAACTCCAAGAGTTAGTATTTATGCTCGATAGTGGGTTCATGCCTCTAGTAATATGGGGAAGTGACAGAAATCTCTAAGGTCCTAGATGTGTTGTTGCTACTAGGGAGAAAACAACAATCCTTTGTTCATAGAACAATCGTATTGTTTACTTTACACACAGTTCATAAAGCAATAATCTGTTGCTTGCAACTTAATACTGGAGGGGGTTCAGATGATAACCTGAAGGTGGATTATTAGTCATAGATGAAGTTGGATGGCGGTCTATGTATTATGTTGTAATGCCCAATCAAGTCTCAAAGGAGTCAAGATGATTAGTATATGCATGTATTGCTTTCTCGGTGTTTGTCAATTGCCCCACTGTAATTTGTTCACCCAGCATGTTATCTATCTAAGGAGAGCCACCTCTAGTGAACTATGGATCCCGGTCCTTGTCTTTTACATACAATCTACAATCTTTTACTACTTTGTGTTTACTTTCTGCAAACTTTTACTTCTTTCCATTCGATACGTTTAATCCTTTGTTTTCCACAAAACACGGTGAGATTGACAACCTCATCGCAAGTTGGGGACAAAGTTCTGTGGTTGTGTTGTGCAGGTCTCCATGTTGCTACTAGCACCGGTAGTGCGCCCTGCCAAAGCTCAGCTAGTAACACCTTTGGGGTGTTTCCTTGCTCCTACTGGTTCGATTAAACCTTGGTTTCATAACTGAGGGAAACTTGCTGCTGTGCTCATCATACCTTCCCCTTGGGGCTCCCAACGAGCTCTACATCAACCACGAGCCATCAACATTTTTTTGGGCGCCGTGCATTGAGCCATCAAGCATTTTTCTGGCGCTGTTGCCGGGGACCGAAGAAGAAGAAGAAGAAACTCCCATGTCAACTACACGCCATTAAAAGAGATTTTTCTGGAGCCGTTGCCGGGGAGTCAAGGACATCTTCACAAGGGGAGTCCCTCATAACCAATCTCTTTACTTTGTTGTTTTTGTTTTGCTTAGTTTCTTTTTGCCTTGTTTGCTTGTTTTGTTCTTCAAAAACACACAAAAAATTAGTTTTACTTGTTTGCTTTCTCATTTGAAAACCCAAAAAAATGACTACTCTTGAAAACACTAAGTTGTGTGACTTCACTAGCACCAACAACAATGATTTTATGAGCACACCTATTGCTCCACCTGTGGCTGAAAATACTTTCTTTGAGATAAAACCTGCTTTGCTCAATCTGGTTATGAGAGAACAATTTTCTGGTATTGGTAATGAAGATGCTTCTTCCCATCTAAATAACTTTGTTGAACTTTGTGAGATGCAAAAGCATAGGGATATAGATGGTGATATTATTAAGCTGAAATTGTTTCCTTTCTCTTTGAGAGGAAAAGCTAAAGAATGGTTGAATTCCTTAACTAGGAATAGTATTGATTCTTGGACTAAGTGCAAAGATGCTTTTATTGGAAAATACTATCCTCCTGCTAAGATTATATCCATGAGAAGTGAAATAATGCAGTTTAAACAACTTGATAATGAGCATGTTGCCCAAGCTTGGGAAAGAATGAAATCTTTGGTAAAGAATTGCCCCACTCATGGACTGACTGCTTGGATGATCATCCAAACTTTTTATGCAGGATTGAACTATTCTTCAAGGAACCTATTGGATTCAGCTGCTAGAGGTACCTTTATGACCATCACTTTGGGTGCTGGAACAAAACTTCTGGACAATATGATGGTTAATTATTCTGAATGGCATATTGAGAGAGCTCCACAAGGTAAGAAGGTAAATTCTGTTGAGAAAACCTCCTCCTTGAGTGATAAGATTGATATGATTATGTCTATGCTAGTTAATGGGAAAACCCATATTGATCCAAATAATGTTCCTTTAGCCTCTTTGGTTGCTCAAGAAGAGCAAGTTGATGTGAACTTCATAAGAAATAACAACTTTGGCAACAATGCATATGGTAATAATGCTTATAGGAATAATTTTGGTAACAACAATTATAAGCCATATCCTCCCAACAATGGTAATGCTTATGGAAATCCTTACAACAATAATAAGAGTGCTCCCTCTGAACTTGAAGTTATGCTTAAAGAGTTTATTAGTAAACAAACTGCTTTCAATAAAATTATTGAGGAAAAACTCTCTAATGCTGAAAGAAATATATCATCTTTGGCTGAAGCTCAATCTACTTTGAATAAAATGGCTGCTAAACCTGAAACTAATGAGAATCCCTTTGCAGCTACTAATGTCATACAAGTAAGAATTGATGAAAATGTTAGACTATTAGCTAAATTACATGCTAAGTGGGAAAGAGAAGATGAAATTGCTAGAAACATTAGTGTTTCTACTATTACCACCACTAGTGTTGAGGCTAGTAATAGTTCTACTAGTTTAGATGATAAAGTTTATTCTGATCTTGATGGTTGCAACATCTCTGAAGTTATTAAGTTCCTACAAAAGCTTGCTAAAAGTCCTAATGCTAGTGCTATGCACATGGCTTTTACAAAACACATTACCGATGCTCTCATAAAGATTAAGGAAGAAAAGATGAAACATAAAGCTTCTATTCCTATAAAACAAGAAGATGGTTGGGAACCCATCATTAATATGAAAGTGAATGACTTTTATTTCAAAGCTTTGTGTGATCTTGATAGTAGTGTTTCTATTATGCCTAGAAGGATTTATGATATGCTTGATTTGCCTCCTTTTGAAGATTGTTATTTGAATGTCCCACTTGATGCTAATGCTAAAAAGAAACTTATGGGGAGTCTTAATGATGTTCTTATTATGGTTAACGATTCCTATGTCCCCGTTGATTTCTATGTTTTGGATGTTGAATTATTTGCTCTTGTCCTATTACTTTGGGAAGACCTTTTCTTAGAACTGTTGGTGCCATCATTGATATGAAAGAAGGCACCATTAAATATCAACTCCCACTCAAGAAAGGTATAGAACACTTCCCTAAAAAGAGAGAAAATATTTCTTTTGCTTCTCCTATGAAAACAAAATTTGGTCTTAATGCTTCTTCATTTGAGAACACTTGATTCTTTCTTTGCTTCTTATGCCTAACTTAAAGGCGTTAAAGAAAAGTACTTGTTGGGAGATAACCCAAGAGTTTTAGATAAGTCTTGAAAGTTATTACCACTATAATAACCTCTCCTTATCCTTTTTATTTGCTTTTTTGCCAAGAGTAACCTCTAATGAGAGAGAAGTAATGATTGGGAAAGTTGCTGTCCCGAAACAGATTTTTGTGCTTCACCGTAAACATTCCTGAGAGAGCTCTGTATGTCGGATTGAGTTGTAATTTTTTGTGCTTCTGACACAGGTTGTTATCTAACTTTCGTTAGTTCAACACTTTTTTATTTGAGCAACAGAAGGTCTTCTAAAAAATTCGTCTTTACCTGCTAGTCTGTTTTGACAGATTTCTGCCATTTTCTGCATTTGCTTCTTGTTAGTTCCTTCTTGAGTTCTTTTGGGGAATTGAGCTTTTTGAGGGAAGTGCTACAGTAGCTAGTGTTCTAATGGAAGTTTATTTGGTGTTAGAACTGAACCTTGAGACTTATTTATCTTAAGTGCACTGATGTTGCTAATGAGATTGTGTGAAGTTTTGTATGAAGGAAAAATTTCAGGTGTATGGAAGGAATGAGTAATGAGATGAAGGATGGACTAGAGCTCAATCTTGGGGATGCCACGCGTGTCACCCCAAGAAATATCCAAGAAGTACAAGCGTCAAAGCTTGGGGATGCCCAAGGCATTCCCCTTCTTTATCAATAAAAATTCCAGGTTTCTTCCAAACGCTTTGTTTTTATTGTTTCATGCACAATTGTGTTTTTCTTGGAGTGTCTTCTTTTTCATTTTTGTTTTGGTTTTTAGTTTGCTTGGTTTTCTTAGTTTTCTTAATAATTTGGTTGGACCCCCTCTTTCACACTTTGGTTTGCAATTAGTTTGGTTTGGTTTGGAAAAGAGTAGGAAAGTTCATACTTATGTGGTAAAAAGAGCTCGTTTTTGACTGTGGCCTATGCTTTGTCATTCCATGCTTGATATTGTTTTGGCTTTATGATTAGTATTATTTGCTGTAGCATGACTTGTTATAAACAATTGAGATTGCTTAATGTGCCTTGGATGAATCATGCGTTGCTTTAGCATATTAAATCATAGTATAGTGGTATTCTCCTTTGATGCTTTATTTGGGTTGACTTGGCACATTCTCACACCATGTTATGACTATCACAAGTCACCATAAGCCTTTATGATCCTTTAGTTTTCAACTTGTAGTATCACTTTATGCTTTGATCAATGATGTTTTGTCGCTCTGCATGATTATGGCCATTATTGCGCTCTTAGTTTGTCGCTCCCAGTCTTTTGCTAGCCTCCACAACCAAGTATGAGTTCCACTCATGCATCCAACTACCTAAACCAAGTTATTCCAAAGAGTCCACCATACCTACCTACTAGCTTATGCTATTCCAAGTATATTCATGCTTTTGTTTACCTTCCACTTGTTCTGAGAAAACTAGTGATTAAAGCTCTCACGAACTTGATGGCACACTTTACTTTACTTGCCTTGAATAAACTTGAACCATTGTGTCGTCTATGTTGTATATGCTTGCACTTATTTGTTGGGAATTAGCAGAACCATGCTTTCATGGGGAACGCTTTCAACATTGCACTTGGTACTTGTACCTAGTTGATATCATGCTCTTATGGATGTCGTCGGTGTGAAATGAAAGGGGAGCTTGTAAGTCCATGGAGTTATGTATATGTGTTAGAGAAGCGCCTGGGCCGCTGGTCTAATCCATGCTGACATGGCGGAAACCTGCAGCATAACCAGAATGAGCTGTCTATGAAGCATTCTTCTTATAAAAAAAGAGTCATATATTGAGAAAAAAAAGAGAAAAGAAAAAAAGAGATACTATGAAAAGAGGAAAGAGAGAAAAAAGCACCATATTCCCATGGTAAATAAGAAGAATGCTGAGATGCTCGTTGTCTGCTTGCCTTGTCATTTTGATATGGGGATTCTTCCGTGTCATCGGGCAAGGGGTACCCCGTTGGCGGTTCTCAATGATACACATGTACTTACGATGACAAGAACTTACCGGTGACTAAACTTGAGTAGCATGAGGAGCGGCCCTCGTATACAAGGGACATGAGATTTCTGACTTATAGTTCGTCAAGCATGTACACCACAGTTTGTTCACTTTAACCTTAATCACTTCGAGATGCTTATGATAGGGGCAATGAGAGCTGAAAGCTATTAAGTACCATAATTTTTGGAAGCTCTTTATAAGACTTGAATCCCTACTTCCTTTTATAAAAGGCCTTTCTTCCACCATTATATTGAGTCTCCACCTTCTATCTTTATGCACCTACTTTGAGAGCATAGTGGCCATTCTTAGTTCTATGTGCATTGTCCCAAGACTAGTTGATTGATGCATAACTTGTTATTGCTTGTTTGAAACTATTGTATCTAGTCACTCTTATGAACTTTGAAGGTGTCCTATGCATTTATATTTGCTACTCTATTGAGGGACAAGCTGAATACTATTATGCTATGTTTTCTTTATGTGAAACAAACAAATGTCTTGCAAAGCATGTTATTCATGAATCTTTTGTTTGTGCCTTTTCATGTTGCATCATAGTTTCTTTGTCTTATTGCTATTATGATTGAAGTACTATGAGCCCAGTCTTGAATGTTTTGCAAATACTTTGATCAAGTCTTTGATGGTGCATGCCACCTCAATTTTTTTTCTTTTTATCACTTACCTACTCGAGGACGAGCAGGAGTTAAGCTTGGGGATGTTGATACATTGCAAATGTATCTATAATTTTTGATGTTCCATGCTTGGTTTTATCCACTTTCTTGTGTTTGGTTCTAACTTTGGAGTACTTTTCATATGATTTCTTGGACTAACCTATTAACAAGAGCCACAGTGCTAGCTGCCTGTTTTTTGCTGTTTTTGGTTCCAGGAAAGTCAGAAAATGAATATTCTCGGAATTGGACGGGACAAAAGCCAAAGTGCCTATTTTTCCGGAAGGGATCAAGTGCCACAATACGAGACGGAGAAGGGCCAGGGAGCCACCACACCACCTGGCGCGCGGCCAGGCCTGGCCCGCGCCAGGGGGTGGTGTGGCCGCTCCCGGCACCCCCTCGGCCTCTCCTTCCGCCTATAAGTTGCCCTCGAGACGAAAACCCTAAGTACCCAATCAAAAATCCATGAAAGAGTCTGTAGCCGCCGTCATCTCCATCCCTAGATTGGGAGGGATCTGAAGCTCTTCGCGGCACCCTACCGGAGAGGGGAATTCACCCTGGAGGCCTTCTTCATCACCATGCAAGCCTCCGGTGTGATGCGTGAGTAGTTCATCCTTGGACTACGGATCCATGTAGTAGCTAGCTGGCTGGTTTCTCCTCCTTTGTGCTTTCATGTTTAGATCTTGTGAGCTCCGTTCATGATCAAGATCATCTATTTGTAATTCATACATGTTGTGTTTGCGGGGATCCGATGGATATTGAGATGCTATTTCAGATTGATTATTGATTCTATCATGTCTTTGTTATTTGTGATCTTGCATGCTTTCCGTTGTTAGTAGCTATCTTGGCCAAGTAGATGCTAGCAACTCCAAGAGTTAGTATTTATGCTCGATAGTGCGTTCATGCCTCTGGTAATCTGGGGAAGTGACAGAAATCTCTAAGGTACTAGATGTGCTATTGATACTAGGGAGAAAACAACAATCCTTTGTTCATAGAACAATCGTATTGTTTACTTTACACGCAGTTCATAAAGCAATAATCTTTTGCTTGCAACTAAATACTAGAGGGGGTTCGGATGATAACCTAAAGGTGGATTATTAGTCATAGATGAAGTTGGATGGCGGTCTATGTATTATGTTGTAATGCCCAATCAAGTCTCAAAGGAGTCAAGATGATTAGTATATGCATGTATTGCTTTCTCGGTGTTTGTCAATTGCCCCGCTTTAATTTGTTCACCCAGCATGTTATCTATCTAAGGAGAGCTACCTCTAGTGAACTATGGATCCCGGTCCTTTTTCTTTACATACAATCTATAAACTGTTTTGTGTTTACTTTCTGCAAACTTTTACTTCTTTCCATTCGATATGTTTAATCCTTTGTTTTCTGCAAAACACGGTGAGATTGACAACCTCATCGCAAGTTGGGGACAAAGTTCTGTGGTTGTGTTGTGCAGGTCTCCACGTTGCTACTAGCACCGGTAGTGCGCCCTCCCAAAGCTCAGCTAGTAACACCTTTGGGGTGTTTCCTTGCTCCTACTGGTTCGATTAAACCTTGGTTTCATAACTGAGGGAAAACTTGCTGCTATATTCATAACCTTGGTTTCAGTTATGAAATCAAGGTTTAATCGAGCCAGTAGGAGCAAGGAAACACCCCAAAGGTGTTACTAGCTGAGCTTTGGCAGGGCGCACTACCGGTGCTAGTAGCAACGTGGAGACCTGCACAACACAACCAGAGAACTTTGTCCCCAGCTTGTGTTGAGGTTGTCAATCTCACCGTGTTTTGCGGAAAACAAAGGATTAAACGTATTGAATGGAAAGAAGTAAAAGTTTGCAGAAAGTAAACACAAAGCAGTAAAAGATTGTAGATTGTATGTAAAGTAAAAGGACCGGGATCCATAGTTCACTAGAGGTGGCTCTCCTTAGATAGATAACATGTTGGGTGAACAAATTACAGCGGGGCAATTGACAAACACCGAGAAAGCAATACATGCATATACTAATCATCTTGACTCCTCTGAGACTTGATTGGGCATTACAACATAATACATAGACCGCCATCCAACTGCATCTATGACTAATAATCCAACTTCAGGTTATCATCCGAACCCCCTCCAGTATTAAGTTGCAAGCAACAGATTATTTCTTTACGAACTGCGTGTAAAGTAAACAATACGATTGTTCTATGAACAAAGGATTGTTGTTTTCTCCCTAGTAGCAACAGCACATCTAGTACCTTAGAGATTTATGTCACTTCCCCAGATTACCAGAGGCATGAACCCACTATCGAGCATAAATACTAACTCTTGGAGTTGCTAGCATCTACTTGGCCAAGATAGCTACTAACAACCGAAAGCATGCAAGATCTCAAATAACAAAGACATGATAGAATCAATAATCAATCTGAAATAGCATCTCAATATCCATCGGATCCCCGCAAACACAACATGTATGAATTACAAATAGATGATCTTGATCATGAACGGAGCTCACAAGATCTAAACATGAAAGCACAAAGGAGGAGAAACCAGCCATCTAGATACTACATGGATCCGTAGTCCAAGGATGAACTACTCACGCATCACACCGGAGGCTTGCATGGTGATGAAGAAGGCCTCCAGGGTGAATTCCCCTCTCCGGAAGGGTGCCGGGAAGAGCTTCAGATCCCTCCCGATCTAGGGATGGAGATGACGGCGGCTATAGACTCTTTCGTGGATTTTTGATCGGGTCCTTAGGGTTTTTATCCCGAGGGTAACTTATAGGCGGAAGGAGAGGCCGAGGGGGTGCCGGGAGCGGCCACACCACCCCCTGGCGCGAGCCAGGCCTGGCCGCACGGCCAGGTGGTGTGGTGGCTCCCTGGCCCTTCTCCATCTCGTATTCTGGCACTTGATCCCTTCCGGAAAAATAGGCACTTTGGCTTTTGTCCCATCCAATTCCTAGAATATTCATTTTCTGACTTTCTTGGAACCAAAAACAGCAGAAAACAGGCAGCTGGCACTGTGGCTCTTGTTAATAGGTTAGTCCAAGAAATCATTTGAAAAGTACTCCAAAGTTGGAACAAAACACAAGAAAGTGGATAAAACCAAGCATGGAACATCAAAAATTATAGATACATTTGCAATGTATCAACATCCCCAAGCTTAACTCCTGCTCGTCCTCGAGTAGGTAAGTGATAAAAAGAAATAATTTTTGAGGTGACATGCACCATCAAAGACTTGATCAAAGTATTTGCAAAACATTCAAGGCTGGGATCATAGTACTTCAATCATAACATGAAAGACAAAGTTCTAGCAATAAGCAAAGAAACTATGATGCAACATGAAAAGGCACAAACAAAAGATTCATGAATAACAATGCTTTGCAAGACGTTTGTTTGTTTCCCATAAAGAAAACATAGCATAATAGTATTCAGCTTGTCCCTCAATAGAGTAGCAAATATAAATGCATAGGACACCTTCAAAGTTCATAAGAGTGACTAGATACAATAGTTTCAAACAAGCAATAACAAGTTATGCATCAATCAACTAGTCTTGGGACAATGCACATAGAACTAAGAATGGCCACTATGCTCTCAAAGTAGGTGCATAAAGATAGAAGGTGGAGACTCAATATAATGGTGGAAGAAAGGCCTTTTGTAAAAGGAAGTAGGGATTCAAGTCTCATAAAGAGCTTCCAAAAATTATGGTACTTAATAGCTTTCATCTCTCATTGCCCCTATCATAAGAATCTTGAAGTGATTAAGGTTAAAGTGAACAAACTATGGTGTACATGCTTGACAAAGTATAAGTCAGAAATCTCATGTCCCTTGTATACGAGGGCCGCTCCTCATGCTACTCAAGTTTAGTCACCGGTAAGTTCTTGTCATTGTAAGTACATGTGTATCATTGAGAACCGCCAACGGGGTACCCCTTGCCCGATGATACGGAAGAATCCCGATATCAAAATGACAAGGCAAGCAGACAACGAGCATCTCAGCATTCTTCTTATTTACCATGGGAATATGGTGCTTTTTTCTCTCTTTCGTCTTTTCATAGTATCTCTTTTTTCTTTTCTTTTCTCTTTTTTTTCTCAATATAGGACTCTTTTTTTATAAGAAGAATGCTTCATAGACAGCTCATTATGGTTACGCTGCAGGTTTCCACCATGTCAGCATGGATTAGACCAGCGGCCCAGGCGTTTCTCTAACACATATACATAACTCCATGGACTTACAAGCTCCCCTTTCATTTCACACCGACGACATCCATATACAAAAGAGCATGATATCAACTAGGTACAAGTACCAAGTGCAATGTTGAAAGCGTTCCCCATGAAAGCATGGTTCTGCTAATTCCCAACAAATAAGTGCAAGCATATACAACATATAAGACACAATGGTTCAAGTTTATTAAAGGCAAGTAAAGTAAGGTGTGCCATCAAGTTCGTGAGAGCTTTAATCACTAGTTTTCTCATAACAAGAGGAAGGTAAACAAAAGCATGAATATACTTGGAATAGCATAAGCTAGTAGGTAGGTATGGTGGACTCTTTGGAATAACTTGGTTTAGGGAGTTGGATGCATGAGTGGAACTCATACTTGGTTGTGGAGGTTAGCCAAAGACTGGGAGCGACAAACTAAGAGAGCAATAATGGCCATAATCATGCAGAGCGACAAAACATCATTGATCAATGCATAAAGTGATACTACAAGTTCAAAAATAAAGGATCATAAAGGCTATGGTGACTTGAGATAGTCATAACATGGTGTGAGCATGTGCCAAGTCAACCCAAATAAAGCATCAAAGGAGAATACCACTATACTATGCTTTAATATGCTAAAACAACGCATGATTCATCCAAGGCACATTAAGCGATCTCAATTGTTTATAACAAGTCATGCTACATCAAAGAATACTAAGCATAAAGCCAAAAAAATATCAAGCATGGCATGACAAAGCATAGGCCACAGTCAAAAACGAGCTCTTTTTACCACACAAGTATGAACTTTCCTACTCTTTTCCAAACCAAACCAAACTATTCGCAAACCAAAGTGTGAAAGAGGGGGTCCAACCAACTTATTCAGAAAACTAAGCAAACCAAGAAAACTAAAAACCAAAACAAAAACGAAAAAGAAGATGCTCCAAGAAAAACACAACTGTGCATGAAACAATAAAAATGAAGCGTTTGGAAGAAACCTGGAATTTTTATTGATGAAGAAGGGGGATGCCTTGGGCATCCCCAAGCTTTGACGCTTGTACTTCTTGGATATTTCTTGAGGTGACACGCGTGGCATCCCCAATCTTGAGCTTTAGTCCATCCTTTATCTCATTACTCGTTCCTTCCATACACGTAAAATTTTTCCTTCATACAAAACTTCACACAATCTCATTAGCAACATTAGTGCACTTAAGATAAATAAGTCTCAAGGTTCAGTTCTAACACCAAATAAACTTCCATTAGAACACTAGCTACTGTAGAACTTCCCTCAAAAAGCTCAATTCCCCAAAGGAACTCAAGAAGGAACTAACAAGAAGCAAATGCAGAAATCTGTCAAAACAGACCAGCAGGTAAATACGATTTTGTTTGAAGACCTTATGTTGCTCAAATCAAAAAGTGTTGAACTAACGGAAGTTAGATAACAACCTGGGGCATAAGCACAAAAACTTATAGCTCAATCCGACATACAGAGCTCTCTCAGGAATTTTTACGGTGAAGCACAAGAATCTGTTTTGGGACAGCAACTTTCCCAATCATTACTTCTCTCTCATTAGAGGTTACTCTTGGCACAAAAAGCAAATAAAAAGGATAAGAAGAGGTTATTACAGAGGTAATAACTTCCAAGACTCATCTAAAACTCTTGGGTTATCTCCCAACAAGTACTTTTCTTTAACGCCTTTAAGTTAGACATAAGAAGCAAAGAAAGAATCAAGTGTTCTCAAATGAAGAAGCATTAAGATCAATACCAGAAATATTTTCAACAAGGCAAGGTATATCATCCAAGTAAGTTCTAGAGGATCCTCTCTCAATGCTCTTAGGTTCACTATTCTCATCAAAAGGGTTTGCAGGAACAATCCAATCAAGATTCTTTTCTATGGCATCATGTATTGCTACTAGTTTGAAGGGTATTGGTATCTTAGGTTCCTCCCCATTAGGTTCGGTTTTGTTCATCTTTTCTCGTATACCAACCACATCTACACATGAGCCTAGCATATTGAAACGTTCAAAAACTTTTCTAGCTTCTTTGGCAACATCGTAGAACTCCTTAAACAAAGTTTCTAGAATAAAATCCCTCTTTTCAGGGTCTTCAATTTCTTTAAGCTTAAGAAACATTACTTGCATTAAGGGGTTGAGGTTAACAAACCTAGCTTCTAACATGTGGATTAAAGAAGCAGCAGCAATCTCATAGTTTGGAGCAAGTTCTACAAGGGATCTATCCTCAGTATCTTCATGCTTACTAACATGATTAAAGAATTCTTCAATGTTACCTTTCCCAATTATAGAACCACTACCAAATAGAAGGTCTTTTAGGGTGAATGTAGGGATCAACATGGTGAGCTAAGGAAGAGGTGACAACTAAAGGAGACTTGGTTTTTCCAATAAGAAAGCAAACTAGTAAAACTATTTTTTTTGTGTTTTTGAAGAACAAAACAAGCAAACAAAGCAAAAAAAAACTAAGCAAAACAAAAACAACAAAGTAAAGAGATTGGTTATGAGGGACTCCCCTTGTGAAGATGTCCTTGACTCCCTGGCAACAGCGCCAGAAAATCTTGATGCGCTCGACTTTCGACGTAGAGCTCATTGGGAACCCTAAGAGGAAGGTACGATGAATATAGCAGCAAGTTTTCCCTCAGTTATGAAACCAATGTTTAATCGAACCAGTAGGAGCAAGGAAACACCCCAAAGGTGTTACTAGCTGAGCTTTGGCAGGGCGCACTACCGGTGCTAGTAGCAACATGGAGACCTGCACAACACAACCATCGAACTTTGTCCCCAACTTGCGATGAGGTTGTCAATCTCACCATGTTTTGCGGAAAACAAAGGATTAAACGTATCGAATGGAAAGAAGTAAAAGTTTGCAGAAAGTAAACACAAAGCAGTAAAAGATTGTAGATTGTATGTAAAGTAAAAGGACCAGGATCCATAGTTCACTAGAGGTGGCTCTCCTTAGATAGATAACATGCTGGGTGAACAAATTACAGCGGGGCAATTGACAAACACCGAGAAAGCAATACATGCATATACTAATCATCTTGACTCCTCTGAGACTTGATTGGGCATTACAACATAATACATAGACCGCCATCCAACTGCATCTATGACTAATAATCCACCTTCATGTTATCATCCAAACCCCCTCCAGTATTAAGTTGCAAGCAACAGATTATTGCTTTACAAACTGCGTGTAAAGTAAACAATACGATTGTTCTATGAACAAAGGATTGTTGTTTTCTCCCTAGTAGCAACAGCACATCTAGTACCTTAGAGATTTTTGTCACTTCCCCAGATTACCAGAGGCATGAACCCACTATCGAGCATAAATACTAACTCTTGGAGTTGCTAGCATCTACTTGGCCAAGATAGCTACTAACAACGGAAAGCATGCAAGATCTCAAATAACAAAGACATGATAGAATCAATAATCAATCTGAAATAGCATCTCAATATCCATCGGATCCCCGCAAACACAACATGTATGAATTACAAATAGATGATCTTGATCATGAACGGAGCTCACAAGATCTAAACATGAAAGCACAAAGGAGGAGAAACCAGCCATCTAGCTACTACATGGATCTGTAGTCCAGGGATGAACTACTCACGCATCACACTGGAGGCTTGCGTGGTGATGAAGAAGGCCTCTAGGGTGAATTCCCCTCTCTGGCAGGGTGCCGGGAAGAGCTTCAGATCCCTCCCGATCTAGGGATGGAGATGACGGCGGCTACAGACTCTTTCGTGGATTTTTGATCGGGTCCTTAGGGTTTTCGTCCCGAGGGCAACTTATAGGCGGAAGGAGAGGCCGAGGGGGTGCCGGGAGCGGCCACACCACCCCCTGGCACGGACTAGGCCTGGCCACGCGTCCAGGTGGTGTGGTGGCTCCCTGGCCCTTCTCCGTCTCGTATTCTAGCACTTGATCCCTTCCGGAAAAATAGGCACTTTGGCTTTTGTCCCGTCCAACTCCGAGAATATTCATTTTCTAACTTTCCTAGAACCAAAAACAGCAGAAAACAGGCAGCTGGCACTATGGCTCTTATTAATAGGTTAGTCCAAGAAATCATATGAAAAGTACTCCAAAGTTGGAACAAAACATAAGAAAGTGGATAAAACCAAGCATGGAACATCAAAAGTTATAGATACATTTGCAATGTATCAGCCGTCCACAAGTGCAATACACCAGCCGACCATAGATACGGCCCCTGAGTAACCACTCAACATAATCCAAGCAAGTCCCATTTCCACCCAGGTGTTTCATTAAGTACTTGTTTTATTATAGAAAACATATATTTTCCAATACTCCATATAATCATCATATGATATTCCACCCCAAAAACTATAGCAGGGCTAAGCATTTCTAATCTTACGATGTTTCACCTACCAACTAGAAACTACCATTCCCTATTCTACATAGGAGATATAGCATAGAATAATAATATAGTCTATCATGCATATACTACAAAAATCCACTAAGTATAATGAAAACAGTAGGACTTGATGATAGTGCCACTTGCCTTGATAGTGGATAATTAGGTACTCTCCTTGATCCTGCAAATATTACACTCCTCAAAGTCTACAACAATACAATCAAGCAAAAGGCACTCTCAAAACTAGCATCACAAAACAACACATGAATACATTGAAATGCATGCAAGCATGCAACAAGATCACTTTATTCAACAAGTTGTTAGAACAAAGTTCTGAACATTACACACACCTACTGGTCTTTTTATATAAGTGGAATTCCAATTGGAACCATTTTAGTGCAATTTGGTTATTTAAAGTAATTTTCTTTTACTAGAATAAGGCATATTTATTGTGATATTTGCTACTGCCATCAAATATAAGTTTAATTTTTGGTGTTGATGTTTCTGGTCACATGGTTCAATATACAACCAATTGCAAGAGGATTCACTCAAAAATAATTTACACAATAATTTTTATACTCAAATTACTCCACAAATGGTTCTGCAAAAAAAGTGATTTTAACCGTCAAAAAAGTACCAAATTATTGCTCCACTGTGTTCTACTCATTTTTCTGAATCCATAGACACCAAGTTTGTATTTTTCTGATTTGTGGATCAAAAGTTATTGAATTTCTAAGTTTAATCACTAAATTCCATTTAAATCTTTTAAATCCAACCGGGGGAGACACGTGGCCTAATTCTACTGGCCGGTACCGTTTCGGTCGGATCCACGACATGGGCCGTTGGATATAAGTGATAACAAGCTTCGTTTAAGTGATCTATCCTGGCCGCTGGATCTGAATCGGATGGTGCTCAGCGCATGGCCAAGAACCGGCGGCGCTGGCTCTCTGCGCAATGCGGCGGCGCGTCGGGTGGGTGGTGCTCTGGCGGCTCTACAGGGGTAGGGAGCCATGGACTATTACCGAAGGTTGCGGCGGTCGAGGTGGTCTCGATGGTGGTCGCGGTTGGGAGAGGGGTGCTCGGCTTTGCCCTGGATTCCTTGCCGGAGTTCTTGCTGAAGCCGTCGGTGCTCGCGCGTGATGGTGGAGTCGTTCCTGGGGCTCGAGCAGGCAAGGTAAAAGGTCAGTGAGGAACACCAGGTCGTGGAGAAGCTAGCAGTGGCCAAAGTAGGGCAGTGGGAACTCATGACTCACCGGGATCATCGACGAACGGTGGCGGCAGAGGGAGACGCCGATGGTGATCGTGATGACGACCTGGGGCATACAAAAATGCATGGACAGAGTCAGTAGGTGCGGCAGAGCGTGGCGAACAGGATAGATTAAAAGGCAGGGCGAGGGGAGGTCGACCTTCACCGGAATCGTCGCCGGAGTGCCATTGGTGTGCGGCAGTTCGAGCTAGAAATTGGAGAGCCCGGGGGCTCTCTGGGGGTGGCATTTGAGGGAAAACGGAGGGGAGTGAGTAGGGATTAAGAGGTCGGCGTCGGAGTGGGGAATTAATCCCGCAAACATGCGAATTTAATCGAATTGAATCGAGGGGGAAACGGCCAGGAGCGGGGTGGACTTCCTCTGTCACTTGGTTGAAGATGATGAGGTGGCGGTGACGGGGCAGTGGGACCGGGGTGTCAGTGAGGGAGGTGTGTGCGGGGGCGGTGAAAAAAGAAAGCAGCGGGGGAGAGGGGTAGCCGGGTGGTCTGTTTTGGGCTGGGGTTTTGGGCCGAGCAGGCTGCTGCTGCTGCTATTTTTTCTCCTTTTTTGCTTTTTCTTTTTAGTTTTTCTTTTACAAAGTTTTGAATTAGCAAAAGAGTTCCAATTTGATTTAAATTTGTTCCAAATCTTTTCAGAATATTTTATAAAATATAAGTTGGCAGTTAGTGCAATTAGAGTATTTTGAATTTGTTTTCTTTTTGAAGTAATATTCATTTAAAAAGGCATGGCACATATGCGTAAGTTTTATTATTTTATAAACCCTTTTCTTATAAAACTATATCTCTTGGTCTCCAAAAAGGCTCAAAAATATTTCCTTTAGTTTTATTTAATACATCTTTATCATTATATAAAATTACTTTTATCCCCTTTAAGTATTTATTTTCCTCTGGAGCTTTATTGACCTTGAGATAATGTCTTTGGTCTTATAAAAATCATAACTTTTTATCCATGGCTCCAAATAGTTTGAAACCAATTCTTGTGGCTTTATAATTTTGTTTACAAATAGAGATCACTTAAATATGCGTATGCCCAAATTCTATATGGAACATAGCCATAGAATTGAATTGAACTTGATGTGGTGATTTTCTTATTAGGGTTTAGGCTTTTGGTTTATCATTTTTCCAAAGGTTTAAAATGTAAGTGTTCAAGATCAAGATACATTTGATGCATGAATGCATTTGATTTGTTTGTCACTTCCTTATTTTAAAATTCATTTTGTTAAAATAAGGTTTTGGTATTTCCATTTAGAAACAAAATGTTTCTTTTCCCCCTAAGTTTCATCCTTTATTTCTTTTGTTTGTTTGATTTTTCACATTTCAAAATTTGGAAAATTGTGGGATGTGACAGGCTACCACCCTTAAAAGGAATCTCGTCCCGAGATTCAGGAAGGCTAGAAACAATAGGTTGGTTTCAGAACAACTAGGATACTACCACCCTTAAAAGGAATTTGACTAGATTGTATCTTGGAACTTACTTGGTGTTTCGGTACAGTTTCTCTGGGCAGTTGTTTGCATAGTGTCCCTTATTACCACATTTGAAACATGTGACATAGTTGAGGCATTTCCCTACCAAACATTCTTCACATCAGTAGTTGAGAATTTTCTCCGCCAAACACTCATGGGCATAGTGTCCAAGATTGTGACACTTGAAACAGGGAACTAGACCTCCATCCTTATAATATCCATTGAAATTAGCTTTGGTAGTGATCATCATGTTCCTATCATGATTCTCAGCATCGTTCTTGTTCTTAGGGAAGTCCCTTGCATAGTGTACTAGCTTCTTGCTATCATCCTTCTTTAGGCTCTCTTTTCCTTCTTCGGGTTCATCTGTTTTGTTCTTCTCCTTTTCTGGACAATTTGATGCATAATGTCCTAGTTCCTTGCAATAATAACACTGTAGTTCACTAATGTCCTTCTTTTTGGGCCTCTCCAAGGTTAAGAGGTCTGTTAGTTCATGTTCTTCATATTCCACCACAAATTTAGGAAATCTTCCTCGATTCTTAGAACGGTTCCAAGGAAAACGTCCACGTTTCCTCTTATGCTCACCAAAGTTGGTTACTTTGTATGGAGGTGCATTTTGAGATTTTACTTTGACTTCATCATTCTTGGTGGAAGTTGTACCTTCATGGGTGTTCCCAAAGACTTGATATATTCCATCCTTAGCTTGATGTTTCATCCCTTGAAGTACAAGGTAGATGTGGCATTGGACAGGGACATGATCAGTTCCTTCATAGAGGAAACATGTAACTTGAGATGTGGGGCATTCTCCAACTGGATGGCTTCCATCACAATTAGGGCACTGATCAGTATGCTCTTTATAAGTATGTCCTATGTCTCCACATATTTTGCAAGCTCTTGGTCTTGTCACAATATCATCCTTCAAGTCATTGTTGTCATGGTCTCTCTGTGGAGGATTGTTGCTCATGTGGATCATCTGATTGGTCATCCTTTGCAACAATTGGGATTGAGCTCCTAAGAACCTTAGCTTTCCTGGGTTTAACTCGGTGTTGTTGTGGTTGTTGGCTAAAAACTGGCTTGTCACTTGATTCAACTTTGTTTGTGCTGCTAGAAGTCGCATTGCATTGGGCATCTCATGGTTGTTGTCACCATCATTGATGTTGGAGTCGTGGTCTCTTAGATAAGTCATCTGTTTGGATTAGGTAGGGATTAGAGTAGAAAAGATTCCTAGGGAAAGAATTCTAGTCATACACAACAAATCACACAAAGCAATATGCAAGCAATTTCAATCATACATACACAACAATTTTCAGACATTACTTAGGCAAACGAAATATTATTGCCTTACCACATAGATTGGTATGACCCATAAACAATCACAAAATCGATTAATGTGGTGGTCCAACTATAAGGTTCTACTTGATATTATTCCCTTGGGATTATTCCATCCTACTCCATAGCTAATGAATTAGGAATGAGATCAAGGTGTCCTTATGTCATCTTGTCACAAGGTCCTCCTAAGTATTCAGGTCTTGAGTATATTTCTTCTCTTCCTTGAAGTCCTTCCAAGTGTCGTGCAGTCTACGCCTAAGTATTTCTCCAAGTTCTTCAATATCCCTCCATGCAGCACTTCTCATAGAGTGAGGTTCCAAGTTGGTGAATATCCAAAGTCCCATTGTCTTGTTGTTGTCTTCCTTGATAGACTTCTTTAAGATATCCAAATGAATCAAGATAGTTCCTCGAGAACAAAAGCTAATATAACCTAGTAAAACCATAATAGATAAGTTTTTAATCCTAAGATCTTTCCTGATTTCTCTCTCATCTTATTTTCTACAAAACTTGAACTTCTCTTCTTTCTTGAAATCCTTGTATGATCCTTGAACTTCTCCTCCATTGATCTTGACTTTTCTTCTTGATCCTAGAATGCCTTGTCCTTCTCCTTGAGTTAGGCGTGTAGCTCATCATTTCCTAAGTTGTTGATTGCTCCTATTATCAACATGATCCTATATAAAATTTCTAAGTCCTATAATTACTGAAGAATAAATCTTCCTTCTAAAACTTCTTCTCCCGGCTTCTTTTGGTGATGGAGATATGTTGATCTAGTATGTTGACGATGTTGAGAAGTCCAATTCCAAAGTAGGTGGTCTTGAAGTTCTCATTGATCCTGAAGCGAAAGTCCTTTGAGGTGTTGAGACTTAAGTCCTTAGCCATGCTGAAGATGAAGTCCTTGATGATGTTAAAGCCGAAGTCCTTATCTATGCTGAAGTTGAAGTCCTTTGTGATGTTGAAGTCCTTGGTGATGTTGAAGCTAAAATCCTTAGTGATGATGAAGTTGAACTCCTTAGTGATGATGAAGTTGAACTCCTTAGTGATGATGAAGTTGAGGGTCCTTTGAGATGAAGTTTAAGTCCTTTGCGGTGATGGTGTTGAAGTCCTTTGTCATCAAGTTTAAAAGGGAGAGATATAGAAACTAAGGAAATGATTTACAAGATTATTTGTAAATAACTTAGAACAAATACAACTCCTATTATTCTAAGGGGTTGTCCAAATCCTAGGGTTACGAACCTACATGCAACACAATGCTCTGATACCATCTGTCAAGACCCGAACCTGTTAAGGTGCAGATCCCTATGTTTATAGTGCTAGTCCCTGGATCGAATAGATAGCACCCACAGTTTAAGATGTAATATCAAGAAACAAAGGTCATATTACATCGCATATCCAGGAATAAAATAGTTCATTACAACTTACATAGCTCATATGGCTATCTCATTACAAAGCAGTAGATACAACTATAAAGCATGGAGTCCTTCATCTTCATGTGCCACAGGCAAACATGTTGGGTGCAGAATCGTAATCCCTTACTCATCAAACTTCACTATCAACAAATAATCCTGCAACATGATAAGTTACAGCCACAAGGGTCAATACATTTTGAATTGTATTGGCAAGTGTCACTAGTATGTGGATATAAAGTGGAGCCTATTACTACATGCATATCTGGCCAGGTAGAGCTTTGGCTAGTTTGCAGCAAGAAATTTTTTCCCTATCCTTTTATAAATAGTTTGCAACACTTATTAACAACTAAGTTACACTGGATACCCTCCAGGTAATATTTCCAATCACAACATAGTGGTACCACTGATAGAAATCAGTGAACCTAGGTTCCATTGATAGAAATCAATGAACCAACAACCCTTGTTCACCCATCAAGTTTTAACTTAGAGAAATTAGAATGATGGGATTCTTGATTCTGCTTCATTGTCTTGATGCTCAGAAATTGTCCATAACCGGGGACACAGCTAAGTACTTAGTTTTACCCTCTCGAGAGGTGGTGCACTTTCCCCACAAGACTCGACATGCATCGAGACAAGACTTTTCAGAAGCAATCCCTCAGACCACCACGGACGCGTTCCATCCTATCATCACTACCACCCTATGTCTGTCTGGCTGAGTTCTCACAACTTAGTCGGTCAAGGCAGAGCCCATATGCCATGTGGCTGCACTGGAAGCTTCGCGACAAGAACGTCTCCAATCTCTTTGTTCCTGGGTGGCTGTCCACAAGTGCGATACACCAGCTGACCATAGATATGGCCCCTGAGTAACCACTCAACATAATCCAAGCAAGTCCCATTTCCACCCATGTGTTTCATTAAGTACTTGTTTTATTATAGAAAACATATATTTTCCAATACTCCATATAATCATCATATGATATTCCACCCCAAAAACTATAGGAGGGCTAAGCATTTCTAATCTTAAGATGTTTCACCTACCAAGTAGAAACTACCATTCCCTATTATACATAGGAGATATAGCATAGCATAATAATATAGTCTATCTTGCATATACTACAAAAATCCACTAAGTATAATGAAAACAGCAGGACTTGATGATAGTGCCACTTGCCTTGATAGTGGAATATTTAGGTACTCTCCTTGATCTTGCAAAGATTACACTCCTCAAAGTCTACAACAATACAATCAAACAAAAAGCACTCTCAAAACTAGCATCACAAAACAACACATGAATACATTGAAATGCATGCAAGCATGCAACAAGATCACTTTATTCAACAAGTTGTTAGAACAAAGTTCTGAACATTACACACACCTACTGGTCTTTTTATATAAGTGGAATTCCAATTGGAACCATTTTAGTGCAATTTGGTTATTTAAAGTAATTTTCTTTTACTAGAATAAGGCATATTTATTGTGATATTTGCTACTGCCATCAAATAAAAGTTTAATTTTTGGTGTTGATGTTTCTGGTCACATGGTTTAATATACAACCAATTGCAAGAGGATTCACTCAAAAATAATTTACACAACAATTTTTATACTCAAATTACTCCACAAATGGTTCTGCAAAAAAAGTGGTCTTAACCGTCAAAAAAGTACGAAATTATTGCTCTACTGTGTTCTACTCATTTTTCTGAATCCATAGACACCAAGTTTGTATTTTTCTGATTTGTGGATCAAAAGTTATTGAATTTCTAAGTTTAATCACTAAATTCCATTTAAATCTTTTAAATCCAACCGGGGGAGACACGTGGCCTAATTCTACTGGCCGGTACCGCTTCGGTCGGATCGACAACATGGGCCGTTGGATATAAGTGATAATGAGCGGATCTGATCAAACAATACCGCTTCGTTTAAGTGATCTATCATGGCCGCTGGATCTGAATCGGACGGTGCCCAGCGCGTGGCCAAGAACTGGTGGCGCTCGCTCTCTGCGCACGGTGGCGGCGCGTCAGGTGGGTGGTGCTCCGGTAGTTCTAGAGGGGTAGGGAGACCGTGGACTATTACCGGAGGTTGCGGCGGTCGAGGTGGTCTCAGTGGTGGTCGCGGTTGGGGGAGGGGCGCTCGGCTTCATCCTGGATTCCTCGCTAGAGTTCTTGCTGAAGCCGTCGGTGCTCGCGCGTGACAGTGGAGTCGTTCCTGGGGCTCGAGCAGGCAAGGTAAAAGGTCAGTGAGGAACGCCATGTCGTGGAGAAGTTAGTAGTGGCCAAAGTAGGGCGGCGGGAACTCAGGACTCACCGGGATCATCGACGAATGGCGGCGGCAGAGGGAGACGCCGGTGGTGATGGTGACGACGACCTGGGGCATACAAAAATGCGTGGACAGAGTCAGTAGGTGCGGCAGAGTGTGGCAAAGAGGATAGATTAAAAGGCAGGGCGAGGGGAGGTCAACCTTCACCGGAATCATCGTCGGAGTGCCGTCGGTGTGCGGCGGTTCGATCTAGAAATTGGAGAGCCTGGGGGCTCTCTGGGGGTGGCGTTTGAGGGAAAACGGAGGGGAGTGAGTAGGGATTAAGAGGCCGGCGTCGGAGTGGGGAATTAATCCCGCAAACGTGCGAATTTAATCGAATTGAATCAAGGGGGAAACGGCCGGGAGCGGGGTGGACTTCCTCTGTCGCTTGGTTGAAGATGATGAGGTGGCGGTGACGGGGCGATGGGACAGGGGTGTCAGTGAGGGGTGTGTGTGCAGGGGGCGGTGAAAAAAATAAAGCATCAGGGGAGAGGGGTAGCAGGGTGGGCTGTTTTGGGCTGGGGTTTTGGGCCGAGCAGGTTGCTGCTGCTATTTTTTTTCTCCTTTTTTGCTTTTTCTTTTTAGTTTTTCTTTTACAAAGTTTTGAATTAGCAAAAGAGTTCCAATTTGATTTAAATTTCTTCCAAATCTTTTCAGAATATTTTATAAAATATAAGTTGGCAGTTAGTGCAAATAGAGTATTTTGAATTTGTTTTCTTTTTTAAGTAATATTCATTTAAAAAGGCATGGCACATATGCCTAAGTTTTATTATTTTATAAACCCTTTTCTTATAAAACTACATCTCTAGGTCTCCAAAAAGGTTCAAAAATATTTCATTTAGTTTTATTTAATACATCTTTATCATTATATAAAATTACTTTTACCCCCTTTAAGTATTTATTTTCCTCTGGAGCTTTATTAACCTTGAGATAATGTCTTTGGTCTTATAAAAATCATAACTTTTTATCCATGGCTCCAAATAGTTTGAAACCAATTCTTGTGGCTTTATAATTTTGTTTACAAATATAGATCACTTAAATATGCTTATGCCCAAATTCTATATGGAACATAGCCATAGAATTGAATTGAACTTGATGTGGTGATTTTCTTATTAGGGTTTAGGCTTTTGGTTTATCCTTTTTCCAAAGGTTTAAAATGTAAGTGTTCAAGATCAAGATACATTTGATCCATGAATGGATTTGATTTGTTTGTCACTTCCTTATTTTAAAATTCATTTTGTTTAAATAAGGTTTTGGTATTTCCATTTAGAAACAAAAAGTTTCTTTTCCCCCTAAATTTCATCCTTTATTTCTTTTGTTTGTTTGATTTTTCATATTTCAAAATTTGGAAAATTTTGGGATGTGACAGCCTCTTTCGGAAACCTTATGTCCAAGGACAATCCCTTCATTAACCATGAAGTGGCATTTCTCCCAATTAAGAATAAGATTAGTTTCTTCACACCTCTGCAAAACTTTATCAAGGTTGTGCAGACAATTATCAAAAGAAGTTCCATAGACAGAGAAGTCATCCATGAACACTTCCACAATTTCCTCACAAAAACCATGAAAGATAGCAGACATGCATCTTTGAAAAGTAGCAGGAGCATTACATAAACCAAAAGGCATATGTCTATAAGCATAGGTTCCGTAAGGGCATGTAAAGGTAATTTTTTCTTGATCTTGTTGTTTAACAGCAATTTGAGAAAACCTAGAGTATCCATCAAGAAAACAAAAATGAGTCATTTTAGACAACCTTTCAAGCATTTGTCAATAAAAATAAGTGGGTAATGATCTTTCTTAGTAACTTTGTTAACCTTTCTGAAATCGATACACATCCTATAGCCTACTACTATTCTTTGGGGAATAAGCTCATCATTATCATTAGGCACAACAGTAATATCTCCCTTTTTAGGGACACAATGAACAGTACTAACCCATTCACTATCAGCAATAGGGTAAATAATACCAGCATCAAGGAGTTTCAATACCTCATTTCTTACCACTTCCTTCATCTTTGGATTTAAACGTCGTTGGTGCTCTACTACTGGCTTTGTGTCTGGTTCTATATTGATGGCATGTTGACATATAGTAGGTGAAATCCCTTTTAAATCATCTAGAGTATAGCCCATAGCCCCTCGGTGTTTCTTCAAAACCTTCAATAACCTTTCTTCCTCCTTCCCTGAAAGTTTAGAGCTAATAATAACAGGATACTTTTTATCATCAATATAAGCATATTTAAGATTGTCAGGGAGAGGTTTTAGATCGAAGACCGGATCCTTTTTAGGTGGCAATGTGGTACCCAAGTCTTCTATAGGCAAGTTATGCTTAAGCATCTTGGGTTGACGACGGAGAATCTCGTCAATCTCATTCCTTTCTTCCATGAAGATCTCACTTTCGTGGTCTTCCATAAATTGCTGCAAAGCATTCTTAGGAGCTAGAGAAATAGACACAAGTTGTTCAACTCGAAAATCCTCATTATAGGTTTCATTTTCATAAGGTTCTTTAGTAAATTTCGAAAAGTTAAACTCATAAGACTCCCCATCAAACTTAGTTAAGATTTTCTCCCTCTTGCAATCTATAATGGCTCCACAAGTACTCAAGAAAGGTCTACCAAAAATGATGGGATAAGTTTTACTAGCAGCTGAACCAAGTACTAGAAAATCGGCAGGATATTTAATCTTGCCACAAAGAACTTCTACATCCTGCACAATACCAAATGGAGAGATGGTTTCTCTATTATCAAGGTGAATAACCACATCAATCTCTTCCAACTCGCAGGGACTGATTTCATGCATAATTTCTTTATAAAGCTCATAAGGAATAACACTTGAACTTGCACCAATATCACACAAACCATAATAGCAATGATCACCAATTCTAACAGATATCACATGGATACTAGCATTTTTAGTTCTATTAGGATGTGAGACAACATTAGAAGCGTCCTCACAAAAGACTATGTGCCCATCTTCTATACTTTTAGTTACAAGATCTTTAACAATTTCTACAACAGGTTCAATGTTTATCTGTTCATCGAGTTTTACAGTTCTCTTTACACTTTTAGTGATTACACTAGTTATCATAGGATGATCCTTTACCTTATCTGGGAAGGGTATCTTCTCGATATAAGGTTCAGGTAAGATGTGATCAATAGTGTAATACTCAGTACTCCCAACAGGAACACAGTCAACAATATCTTTATAAGGCACATGGTACTTGCTCCATCCCTTTTGGGGGATTTCAATATAAGAAGCAAAAGCCTTAAAACAATTTGTAATAACTTATAAATCAAGACCATAAGCATTACTAATATTTTGAAAGTCAGTAGTTCTCATAAAAGATTCAATGCATTCATAATCATAATTTATACCTGACTTTCTACCTTTGTCATTTTCCCATGCTTTAGCATTATCTTGAATACAGTCCAGAAGATCCCATTTAGCTTCTTCTTCCATGCGAGTGAATGATCCAGCACAAGAAGCATCCAATAAATCCTTATCATGAAGAGAAAGCCTTGCATAAAAGTTATTGATAATATTATTATTGGGGAGCTCATGAATGGGACATTTGAGCATAAGTAACTTCAATCTCCCCCAAGCTTGAGCTGTACTCTCTCCATCAAGAGGCCAAAAGTTGTATATTTGATTCCGATCTTTATGAATCTCACTAGGAGGATAAAACTTTGAATAAAAGAGAGGTACTATTTCCTCCCATTCAAGAGCTTGACCATTCTTCAGCAGCTTATACCATTCCTCAGCTCTTCCTTTCAGTGACAATGAGAACAACTTCTTCTTAACTTGATCTGTAGTAATACCTGCACACTTAAACAACCCGCATAATTCGTGTATAAAGAGCAAATGATCACCGGGATGGACAGTTCCATCCCCAACATAGTAGTTATCCATAACACGATCAATAATTCTTGTAGGTATTTTGAAAGCATCATTCTCAGCAGGTGGTGGTTCATCTACTACCTTAGCAGTGGTATTAGCATTACCAAATAAGAAACTCAATGAATTATCCATAACGAAAATAAAGCAACTAACAGAAGTAAACAATACGTACAGTAGAAGTTTCCTTTACCAGTTCCACTCTCCAATAGCTCTTCACTCCCCGACAACGGCGCCAGAAAATAGTCTTGATGACCCACAAGTATAGGGGGTGTATCACAGTATTTTCGATAAGTAAGAGTGTCAAACCGAACAAGAAGCAGAAGGTGCTAGCTAGTGGTATGGATCAGGAATTCTCTGCAAATATTTAGCAAACGGATTTTTAGGGTTTTTTGATAAAGCAAGTAAATAAAGTACGAGTAAATAAAAGACAGTAGGAATAAATGCACTAGGTGTCCCAATCCTTTATGCAGCAAAGGACAAGCCGGTTGTATTACTTAAGATGACCAAACGTTCTCGAGGACACATGGGAAGACTGTCAAGTGCTTTCGCTTCATATAGTTGATTAATCTTCTTTAGCTTGCTAAGTGTTGTGTGGGTGAACCTGTGCTAATGTACCGACCTTCCTTGGACTAATACATACTTGTGATTATACCCCTTGCAAACATCCGTAAGTACAAGAAAATAATTAAGGTAGAAACCTAACCACAACTTTAAACTCTAAGACCCTTACGTCCCTTGTGAAGTGTCATGTAGTCGACATTCACATGACATCACTAGAAGATGTACACCACAACTTAAATATCAAACTATTGAATCTTTCTCAACACAACTCCATTACTAACAACATGACTTCTCCATGTCCTCAAGAACAAAATGAACTACTCACAAGACATCATATGGATCATGATCAGAGATGGAATAATGATGTATAACAATCTGAATATAAATGATAATTCAATGGTTCCACTCAATAGCATCAACTACAAGGAGTAATCAACACCAGGAAAGTTTCCCCTAAGAACTATGCAAGATTCAACTCAATTGTTACAGCAATATAAAGATGGTGATGTGGGTGCTGATGGTGATGATGGTGGTGATGATGATGATGATGATCCTGATGAAGTCCAGCTTGATGGTGGTGTTGATGGCGACGCTCTCCCCTCGCAGGGAAGGAATTCCCCTGGCAGAAATCTGTCTGCCGGAGAGATCTTTCTCTCTCGGTGTTTTCCGCCCTGCAGAGGCGGCAGAATCTTTCTGTGGTCGCTCCCCTAGTCTTAGGGTTTCGGGAGGAATATATACGCTAGAGGGGAGAGCCAGAGGTGGGCCAGGGAGGCTACACCACCTGGTGGCGCGGCCTAGGGTGGCCCGCGCCAGGGGGTGGTGTGGGCCCCCTGTGGCCCATCTCCACACCTCCTTCTGGCATCCTTCGTCTTCTGAAAAAATAGGATTTTCCGTATATTTTCCCGGATTTTCTGATCTTCGCGAATTTTGCCTCCAAACAACACATTTTCCATCAGAATCCTGACTGCAGCGGTCCATGCTCCAAAAGTCATCAACCATGCAAAAACAGATGAAATAATATAAGCATCATCTCTTAATATGAAATATATCAATGAATAACAGTGAATTATGACATAGAATAGTGATGCAAAATGGACGTATCAAACAACCTGTCCTTCAAGGTGGCGACCGACACTGCTTTACCTTGTCTACCTGGAGAACTCCACCATTCACTTCCGATTCCACCTAGCTTTGCTCGTGTCTCGGTGTATGAACTAGTGGAGGGGTTTGCAGACCTAGAGATTAAAATCGCTACACCTGAAGGCCATAAGAAACTGGGAGATGTCAAGCGCCACATCATTCTATAGAAAAAGAAGTACAT